>JASJET010000045.1:0-1304341 GCA_034092305.1 Diaprepes abbreviatus | reverse complement strand
AACTTTTATTATAAAAGCTCCTAATTAAAGAATTTAATTTCTTTTCACATGTTTTCCAACCTACATTTTGTGAAGTGGAACTTCTTCTTCTATCGATTTCTTATTAAAAAACTTTCAATATCAAATATAACGGACAAAAGTGCATACTTGATACGTATTTTCAAATCATTTTACTAATTAAGAGTCCTAATCTATCCGGTTTTGTTTTACCGTTGAAAAATTATCTCGAAATAAACTGATACCCGTATTTAGAGTTACTATCCAACACGGCAACACTGCAATCGTTTCAAGTCTTGCTATTTTACTACTATTTACTATAACAAAATTATTGAATGAGTTAGATTTAATACTTGGAAATTTATCATCCTGCGCTCTCGCCAAAAATAACAAAAATAATTGCCAAGGCATCCATAAGTGGTGAAAGTCTTGTGTTTATTTAGGCAATGTGGAATATGAATTTTAATAACCCAATTTCACTATTTCATTTTCTATAGTCAATTTATTGTAGTTTTTAGAAGGGGTTCGCAAGAAGAAAAAGGTTGAGAACCGCTGGTTTTTAACCAGCTTCTAAAAGAAGGAGGTTTTCAATTTGCCGACTATGTATTTTTTTGATGTATGTACACCGATTACTCCGGAACGGCTGCAACGATTTGAATGAAATTTTTTACATTATGTTCAGGAAGTTGCTGCGGTAGTCTCGTATTGTTTTGGATGAAATTGGAATAGCAAAATCCAAGATGGCGCTGACAATATAGCGGACAAAAAAATTAATTTTGTCCGATTTTCTCCGAAATTGATATAGGGGAAAGTTCGAGGTCGTACACAACGAATCTGAAATTATTTTTACAAAATTCAATATGGCTGATCCAATATGGTGGACACAAAAATTTAATTTTGTCCGATTTTC
The DNA here is from genome assembly GCA_034092305.1 of Diaprepes abbreviatus. NCBI lineage: Eukaryota > Metazoa > Arthropoda > Insecta > Coleoptera > Curculionidae > Diaprepes > Diaprepes abbreviatus. Next base: position 1,303,434 of record JASJET010000045.1, on the reverse strand, counting down.
TCCAAAATTGGTATAGGGGAGTTTTTGGGGGTCATACATAACGAATCCAAAATATTTTTAAAAAATCAATATGGCGGATCCAATATGGCGGACAAAAAAATCAATTTTTCCCGATTTTCTCCAAAATTGATACAGGGGGATTTTCGGGATCAAGCCTCACCTTGACCATTGACCTCAAAGTCATATAAGGTTCAAATATTACGAAAATCGAAAAATATCTTTTAAATCTACTTCTTAAAAAAGTTTTTCCATAAAAATGACATCTTGACAATGTTTGACCCTGACCCTTGATCTAAAGATCATAGTCAAGGTTACAATTGGTGATCTCCTTCATTATCTTAAACCTATCGACTGAAGTATTTTTTATGATTACGCGATTTCAATATTTTGATACATAGTTTGCAGTGTTTTACGCTGCATATACACACGCACACACACACACACACACACACACACACACACACACATATATATATATATATATATATATATATATATATATATATATATATATATATATAGAATATGTATTGTACACTTACATTCACTTACGTTAGCCAAACAAGTTTACAAGATAGGGAGAGAGAGAGAGAGAGAGAGAGAGAGAAAGATAGATAGAGAAAATTGACCCTTACGCCTTGCCTGTATAAATGGTGGATCGGGGGCAAGTCATTCCTCTGTATCTCGAAAACTATTGACTTCGGGACTTTGTGCCCATAGGAACTTTTGATCAGGACACCGAGACCTACAACATACTGAATTTTCAACGGATTTGATCGGGATACAATTTTCATTAGGTTGGTGCGGGCGCAACTCATCCTTCTGTATCCCGAAAACTATTAACTTTGGACTTTGTGCCCATAGGAACTTTGATCAGGACATCCAGACCTACAACATACTGAATTTTCAACGAATTTGACCGGGATCCAATTTCCATTTGGTTGGTGCGGGCGCAACTCATCCTTCTGTATCCCGAAAACTATTAACTTTTGGACTTTGTGCCCATAGGAACTTTGATCAGGACATCTAGACCTACAACATACTGAATTTTCAACGAATTTGACCGGAATCCAATTTCCATTTGTTTGGTGCGGGGTCCTTTTTGAAGTCGGCGCCAAATTATTTCTAAATGAACTAAATAACTACTAATATATACAAATTATGGTAAGAAGCAATTACAAACAAAGTATTTTTAATCTGTTTAAGTGATTTACATTTTGTTAGGTATTAATTTGGTGCTGACTTCAAAAATTTCAATTTTATTAAAAATGTCTAGTTATTTTTCACTTTTTAGGACACTTTAAAGTCGATTCAATTTTTTTTAGAAAAATTTTATTAATATTAATAATCAAACATACTTGTCTTACTGGCTTAGATTAGTTTTAGGTCTTAATAAGTTGACGATTCTTATGCAAATTATAATTTTGTCAACAAAGAAAAATAAATATTATTAAATTAAAATTAAATTATCTAGACCAGGAGATTTAATGTTTAGCCGTTTAGGAATGCAGTAATGATACATTTATTTTTTCAGGTTATGGTTTTACCGGAATCATACATTCAAAGACAAGACCTCTTAAGTCTGCCACGTCCTGCAATGTGCAATAAACGTAATTGGAACTTTATGCAAGCTCCTTACCTTAAAAAAATCGTTTATTAAAGGTACGAACGCCACCTTGAAAATGCAATGAAAACACCAAGTAACACATGGACGACTGCAAATTGGAATCAAGAAATAAACATTTGATAAATATTTTGTCCATGTTGACTATACGGATTAAGAAAAGCTACGTTTTATCAAGTAGGTGTAAATTGTACATAGTTGCATGGAACCGAAATCATTAAAATCATGTCGAAAGAATGTGCTGGTGATATTGTTTAAAGATTTACTTTCCGAGATAATGAAGATTTTGGTTATCGTTTCGTGGTAAGTATTTTTAGATTTTGCATGGTTATTATGTAATTTTTTTTATTTCTAATTTAGTGTAAATTTATTCGTTAACCTGTTTTTTTTCCGATCTCAGATCAAGGATTTGTATAATACGATTTCTCTTGGGGTCATCTGTGGTTATATTCTTAGAAAACAAAAATTTAGATGAAATTATACGAAAGAGTATACAATACAAGATTAAGATTAATAATAAATTCATAGAATACTGTAAAGAAACAAGTAGTATACTGTTTCATAGAAGTACTTTGCTTGTTAATGGTTCCACTTCCTGTTAGTATGAAGATTGTATACTCACTGACAAACTTATTGAATATGAGGCTTTTAATATTAATTGTCCTGAGCTTACATTTAGACGCAAAATAACCCTCTTTTCCCCTCAATACAAATATCAAAAAAATATTTGTCATACGTGTTTTTCATAGGTTTTGATCTCAGCTTTTTTTCATTTTCACGGTGAAAATTCAAAACGATATATATATATATATATATATATATATATATATATATATATATATATATATATATGTGTGTGTGTGTGTGTTTTTTTCTATTTTTTTCTTGGATTTTTCTATTTGTATATTATTATATTGTATATTTATATATTAAGCAAGGTTTTTGTAGTATCTTGTCAAAAAGTGAAACCATGTGTTAACAATATGTAGTCTATGTTGTGTTGCTCGGTAAAAACTTATATAAGTTATAAAAAATCATTCTGAAGAAGGTCAAGTGTGACCGAAACGTCAATAGATATGCATAACAAATAAAACATATGCAGTTTTATTAATAAAACGGATTTTACACCCAAGAAAATCAAAAACTTTAAAACTTTAATATATATATATATATATATATATATATATATATATATATATATATATATATATATATATATGAAACACGAAGTAAAACAGGTAATGTGGAGTTTGGGGTACCGCAGGGTACAGTATTGAGTCCTGTCCTGTTCTCTCTATATATAAATGATCTTTTTACTGTTCTTCCAAGTGAAAATAATGAATGTATTTGTTATGCCGATGATACAGTTATTTTAATTAAAGGTAAATCTTGGCAGGAGACATTTCAGAGAGCAGAGGATTACTTTTCGCGGGTACGATTGTGGATGGATCAGAATCTTCTGACTATTAATGTCAGTAAAACTGTCCACATGGCCTTTTCTATGAATAATAGAGTTAATACTCTATATCCTAATCTTTTAATACATAATTATAAATGTATTTTGGGTAAGAAACAGTGCGGATGTATTGAGTCTGTGGCAGCGACGGACAAGGCGAAATACTTGGGGGTGTTCATTGACCGGAATCTCAGATATGATGCTCACGTAAACTATATCACTAAAAAACTTCGAAAGACTATATACAGGTTCTACCAACTGAGAGAATTCCTGTCTTTGAAACTATTGCGAATGACTTACCACGCTTTGATTGAGTCAGTCCTCGCATATAGTTTGAATGTTTGGGGCAGTGCGTGTGGTAGCATCCTTTACCCGTATATAATAATATAAATATATAATAAAAATATTCTTAAATAAATCAAGGAGGTTTTCCCTCAGACTTGTTATTTGAACAAGCTGACCTTTTAACTATCAGACAATTGTATTTTAAAAATGTTTTAAAATTTATGAAGAAGTGTGATGAATATAAAAGTCCGATTATGCCCAATGTTCATACCAGGTCTATTCACAATGGAGGCCTTACCTTTCCTGTGGCGTTATATACGGCTTCGCAGAGGCATATTATGTATATCGGTTATTTAATTTGTTACCTTTAGAAATAAAATCTATTGTAAATGTATATTCTTTTTGTGTGAGAATATCTAAGTGGATAAAAGCAAACCAACATCAGATTGTTAATGCAGTGCCATTATTAAATTAGTATTGGAAATGGAGATGATTTTAGGTATTGTTTTTCGTGTTAATATTTTTGAATATGATTGATATGTATGTATTAAATAGGTGTAAGTTTAATTTCTCTAATTAATTTTAATTTGACTTGAATTTTAGTTGTTTTATTTTGTGATAGTGTATTAGAAAGTAAGCGTTTGTTATTTGACAGCCAGACAAGCTGTTTGTAGCTTATGGATGTAGAAAATTATTGTAACTTTCTTATTTAGTAGTTATAAAAACAAATTATTAAATTATATATATATATATATATATATATATATATATATATATATATATATATATATATATATATAAATAGATTAAAATCGTAGCCAAGCGGACGTGGAAATTTGTCAATCCACATCATTCTCGTGTAAAAAAGTGCGGAGCACTTCAAAGTATGGAAAAACACCGGGTCCGAAAGATGGAGACAGCGCTGTTTCGTCTTAATATGGGACTCGTCAAGCCACCGCATTCGGTACAAACCATCATCTCGCCTTTGCATATAATAAACTGAATTTTAAATCAAAAACAGCAAACAAGATGACTAAGGCGACATCTCGATGGTTCACTTGATAACACAAGAACCACACAAATTAACAAAGTTTGTAAAAACCGCCATGTGGTGGCGCGACGGTGAATTAAAACAAAAATATATACAATCGAGTACACGAAACGCGCTAATCAAAGGATAGAGGTCGCATTATTCGGCACTGGCAACCAAGCTTACAGCTAATTTTAGCAGCCAAAGTCACGTGTTGCACCAAACGATCCCCCCATGAGAGCATGTGGATTGACAAATTTCACGTCCGCTTAGCCAAGATTTTATTCTATTTTATTTTAAATTACACTAACAAAAACTTATCTATTTATTTTTACTTGTTTGGCTTTGAAACACGCTAAACGGTGTTTTTATAGATTTAAAGTTCTTGAAGTTTTCTATATCCTTTTTACAATTGGTGGTGTTGGTTTCTGTTTCTCCGCATATCGGATCGCGAATGTCGAATCCAAAGTGACCTCATTCCTGCACTAATAACTTTGTATCCAGACCCACAAGAACCCGATATGTTCCAGCATGAATCATTGGATAGGCGGAAGAGGGACAATTGAGTAGCCAGCCAGATCACCAGATTTGATCGCCCTTGATTATTTCTTAAGAACTAAAGTATACTTGACCCAGTCCGATAATTTAGAAGTCCTAAAAGTTCGAGTACGCCAAGAAGTATCAAACGTAACCGCAGATGTTTTCGACCATGTTCAAAAAAAAATTATTCATCAGTTTGAACACTTCATTTAAATGGTACCAATATATTTTTTTTTTAATTTTAAGTTTTACAGCAATTATTCTTGACAATTTTCTTATTTAACCAACATCAAGATTTATCTTGTCGTATGTGCGCTTTCTGGTTCTAAATAAAAAATTGGATTTACAAATATATATATATATATATATATATATATATATATATATATATATATATATGTTATATCGTAGATTTTCACGGATGGTAGAATGAATAGTTTGGTTATTCCGGGTTTCAATCCGTTCGTTCAAAAAATCGTTTTCACGACGTTTCGCCAAAATCTCATTTGGCATTTTCAAGTGCGGTTCGTCTCGTTACTCGCTGAGAACAGATCAGTTTCTCAGCGAGTAACGAGACGAACCGCACTTGAAAATGCCAAATGAGATTTTGGCGAAACGTCGTGAAAACGATTTTTTGAACGAACGGATTGAAACCCGGAATAACCAAACTATTCATATATATATATATATATATATATATATATATATATATATATATATATATATATATATATGATTCAGTATTAATCCGGGAATACATCCGTTCGTTGGTTTGGTTTCCTGTAGAAGTTTGCAGACGTTTCGCCAAAATCCCATTTGGCATCTTCTGTGCTTGGTGGTTGTAGATCAACTGATTCAACTGATCAGTTGATCTACAACCACCAAGCATAGAAGATGCCAAATGGGATTTTGGCGAAACGTCTGCAAACTTCTACAGGAAACCAAAACAACGAATGGATGTATTCCCGGATTAATACTGAATCACATGTTCCCATCCGTGAAACACTACGCAACAACATATATATATATATATATATATAATATATATATATATATATATATATATATATATATATATATATATATATATATATATATATATATATATGTTCTTGTGGGTCTGGATACAAAGTTATTAGTGCAGGAATGAGGTCACTTTGGAATCGACATTCGCGATCCGATATGCGGAGAAACAGAAACCAACACCAACCAATTGTAAAAAGGATTATAGAAAACTTCAAGAACTTTAAATCTATAAAAACACCGTTTAGCGTGTTTCAAAGCCAAACAAGTAAAAAATAAATAGATAAGTTTTTGTTAGTGTAATTTAAAATAAAATAGAATAAAATCTTGGCTAAGCGGACGTGAAATTTGTCAATCCACATGCTCTCATGGGGGGATCGTTTGGTGCAACACGGGACTTTGGCTGCTAAAATTAGCTGTAAGCTTGGTTGCCAGTGCCGAATAATGCGACCTCTATCCTTTGATTAGCGCGTTTCGTGTACTCGATTGTATATATTTTTGTTTTAATTCACCGTCGCCGCCACCACATGGCGGTTTTTACAAACTTTGTTAATTTGTGTGGTTCTTGTGTTATCAAGTGAACCATCGAGATGTCGCCTTAGTCATCTTGTTTGCTGTTTTTGATTTAAAATTCAGTTTTATTATATGCAAAGGCGAGATGATGGTTTGTACCGAATGCGGTGGCTTGACGAGTCCCATATTAAGACGAAACATCGCTGTCTCCATCTTTCGGACCCGGTGTTTTTCCATACTTTGAAGTGCTCCGCACTTTTTTACACGAGAATGATGTGGATTGACAAATTTCACGTCCGCTTGGCTACGATTTTAATCTATTTATATATATATATATATATATATATATATATATATATATATATATATATATAATATATATATATATATATATATAATTTAATAATTTGTTTTTATAACTACTAAATAAGAAAGTTACAATAATTTTCTACATCCATAAGCTACAAACAGCTTGTCTGGCTGTCAAATAACAAACGCTTACTTTCTAATACACTATCACAAAATAAAACAACTAAAATTCAAGTCAAATTAAAATTAATTAGAGAAATTAAACTTACACCTATTTAATACATACATATCAATCATATTCAAAAATATTAACACGAAAAACAATACCTAAAATCATCTCCATTTCCAATACTAATTTAATAATGGCACTGCATTAACAATCTGATGTTGGTTTGCTTTTATCCACTTAGATATTCTCACACAAAAAGAATATACATTTACAATAGATTTTATTTCTAAAGGTAACAAATTAAATAACCGATATACATAATATGCCTCTGCGAAGCCGTATATAACGCCACAGGAAAGGTAAGGCCTCCATTGTGAATAGACCTGGTATGAACATTGGGCATAATCGGACTTTTATATTCATCACACTTCTTCATAAATTTTAAAACATTTTTAAAATACAATTGTCTGATAGTTAAAAGGTCAGCTTGTTCAAATAACAAGTCTGAGGGAAACCTCCTTGATTTATTTAAGAATATTTTTATTATATATTTATATTATTGTAGTTGATCTACAACCACCAAGCATAGAAGATGCCAAATGGGATTTTGGCGAAACGTCTGCAAACTTCTACAGGAAACCAAACCAACGAATGGATGTATTCCCGGATTAATACTGAATCACATGTTCCCATCCGTGAAACACTACGCAACAACATATATATATATATATATATATATATATATATATATATATATATATCGATGACATCATAGCTCCTTCTTGAGTTAACCTGAATATTTCGGTATCACGCAAAAAACTTCAAATTAAAAATAAAATTCGACGGTTCCGAGTGTTTTTCCAAACAAGTAATTTTAACATTTTCCTCTTCAAAACTTATCTTCCTAGTACTAGTACTTGGATCGGCTTTTATCATTTCAAAAATCATTTCCTCCATTTCAACACTTCCAAAATTATATTTGAATGCTCGAATTTCGCCCAGCTTTCCATAGACACTGGTGAAATTGGGGCATATGGGCTATTTCTACGCTTCCAGATACAACCGCCATTTGCTCTCCCTTGACAAAAATGCGTGTATGCGATATACAATATTTGAATGTTTATGAACTATTTTGTAAGTAATTAAATACAGTGTTAGTTTTAAAATTCTTACTAATTTCACTCAGGTCTACATTGATTACTTAATTACATGGCTGCTAGAAATGGTAGAACAAACTGAAAAGTTATGAAGTCTGTGCTAGAAGCTCGATTATGCCTGTAAATGTGTGTGCCCAAACGAAAAAGAGTTTAAGTCGATTTTCAAAAACATACCGAAATAGAAATGATGTTAGTGCACTTAACACTATAAAAAAATGCATTTTGCATTCGTTCTTTTATTATGCTTTGTTCTGCAAACAGTACCGAATTAATTTATTTGAAAAGGTATTAGTCCACGTAAATACAAGAAATATTATTTATTCATTGATAATGATAATGCTTCCTGTAATTTTTGGTGGAAAATTACTGCGATATACAAAATCAAATAAAGTGTTGATAGTTCATTAAAACCCAACTACACAATCCAAACAACCATAAAGTGTTATACAAAGCACATAAGGTAGTGTGCATCTTCTATAAAGCTTGCTTACGGGGCATACGATGCCGAGACTTACCAGCAACTTGTTACTCCTTCCTTCAAATGGCTAGATTTTTATTGATTTTTCAAGGGAACTTTTGGGTTCTCCTTAGTGGCACAAAAAGAATAGTCATCTTTCAAATACTTCTGCAAATAATGCACAAAAAAAAATGCTAAAAAAATTTTTATAAAAAAATCAAACCGGCTTCTAAAAGTGCGCTAAAAAGTGAAAAATAACTATAAATTTTTATATGAAATTGAACTTTTTGAAGTCGGCGCCAAACTAATACCTAAAAAAATATGATTTGCATAAAAAGATTAAAAATACTTTTTTTTGTAATTGCTTTCTTACCATAATTAGAATATATTAGTAGTTATTTATTTCATTTACAAATATTTTGGTGCCGACTTCAAAAAGTTCAATTTTATATAAAAATTTATAGTTATTTTTCACTTTTTAGCGCACTTTTAGAAGTCGGTTCAATTTCTTTTATAAAAATTTTATTTTTCAACTTTTAGTTTTGAATTCATTATGAGACTTTATTGAACTAAGTACTAATCGAGATTAGTGTACCTCACAATGACTCCAAGGTGGCAAAAAAGTACCCATTTTATCCAAAGTTGTAAATCACCTTAAAATGAACCACTAAAAATTCTTTGGTTCTTAGAATTTTCCAAATACCAGTAAAATTATGTCAAAAAAATATTTAGTCTGTCATAGTAAATCTACTATCTTAAATTTGAAATTAATTTTAGATTGGTAATATAGGCCCCAAAACCTTCCAATATCGATGTTTAAAGAACCTAAGATGTAAATTTCTTAGCTCAATATATTTTATAGTGCATATTGAGTTTATATACGCCTCAAGAACCCCACAATATAAATTATCAATATTTAAAGAACCTGAAATGTAAATTTCTTAGCTCGATATATTTTATACTGCATATTGAGTTTGTATACGCCTCAAGAACCCCACAATATCAATTTTAGACAAAATCGGAATACGTAAATTTTTCTGTCCCTCATATTGTATCTTATCAACTTAATAGTTGTAAAAAATTAACTTCATATTCGTAATACACGACCCCGAAAACCCTCTAATACCAAATCTGAAAAAATGCGAATAAGGTAAAATTTTCAACCCACCATATTGCATCGGCTATATTGAATTTCAAAAAAATTATTTTAAGTCTTAATTTAATCTAAATCTGAACCCTTCAATGTCAAAGCAAGATTTTTTCGTCCGCCATATTGGATCCGCCATATTCAATTTTTAAAAATATTTTGAATCCATTATGTGCGATCCTGAAAACTCCCCCACACCAATTTTGAAGGAAATCAGACAAAATTAAATTTTTTGTCCGCCCTATTGGATCCGCCATATTGAATTTTTTTAAAATAATTTCAGATTCGTTGTGTACAACCCCAAAAATTCCCCCATACCAATTTTGTAGAAAATCAAACAAAATTAATTTTTTTGGCCGCGATATTGTTAGCGCCATCTTTGATATTACTGCACCAATTTCGTCCAAAAAAATATGGCATTATCGCAGCAACTTCCTGAACATAACGTAATAAAAAATTTCATGTATGTACATACATAAAAAAAACATGCATAGTCGACGAATTGAGAACCTCCTTTCTTTTAGAAGTCGGTTAAAAATAACAAAAATACAAGCAGCGAATACATTTATTAGTTAATAATTGTTCTAATCACTGTTATTAATAAAATGTGTACAATATACTTACTACATACCTTACTATAGTACAGTACGGTAAGCGGTAGTAAAGGGTTTTCCAATAAGAGGTGTTATTTTGATATTCAAAGAAAAATGCCATTTTTTAAGATAAATGATCGGATATTTATTACATTATAAAGAGGAAGGTATGCCGTTAATGATGGAAAATAACATCAGCCAAATGACCACCACGACCATGCCTACAGGACCATATCTTTTCATGAAATTTTCCATAACCAAATCGCAAAGTGGCTGCCCTATGTCCTCGATAGCCTCACGAATTCCATCTTTGAGGTCTTGAATCGACGCTGGGCTGTTGGCGTAGACCTTGTCTTTCACGTGGCCCCAAAGGAAGAAATCGCAAGGTGTCACATCACAAGATCTCGGTGGCCAATTGTGATCACCTCTTCGAGAGATAACACGGCCCGGAAACTTTTCCCGTAAAAGATCAATGGTTTCGTTGCTTGTGTGGCACGTAGCGCCGTCTTGTTGAAAGTAAACGTGGTCCAGATAAATACCATCCAATTCCGGCCATAAAAAATCATTAATCATCTCTCGATAGCGCAATCCATTCACCGTAACTGTTGCTCCAGCCTCATTTTCGAAAAAATAAGGTCCAATGACCCCGCCGGACCATAAACCGCACCAAACAGTCACACGTTCAGGATAGAGAGGCTTTTCAACAATAACTCTTGGGTTTTCCGAGCCCCAGATGCGACAATTTTGTTTGTTGACGAAGCCACCGAGGTGGAAATGGGCCTCATCACTGAAGATGATTTTTCGATGGAATTCCGGATCAGTTTCATGCATTTCAAGAACCCAATCAGCAAAGGCACGACGTTGTTGATGATCGGCCGGCTTGAGTTCTTGCGTTAACTGAACTTTATAAGCCTTAAGACCCAAATCTTTATGCAAAATACGGTGTAATGACGTTTGTGGAATCCCTAATTCCAAAGAACGACGAGGAATGGACAAACCTGGGTTTTCTTCAACACTTTCGGCTACAGCAGCAATATTCTCGGCTGTTCTTGAGCGACGTGCACGGGTTTTCTTCTTCACATAACTAACTTGTCCCAACAGCTCGAATTTTTTCACCAATTTCTTTATTGCGCTCCGACAAGGTGCTTCATGACGACCCAAAAATGTTCGAGTTTTACGAACCGTCTCTGCCAAATTTTCACCATTTTTATAGTGAATTTTAATAATTTCAATGCGTTGTTGAAGCGTGTATCGTTCCATCTTTATTTATGGCGTAGTTTCTACTTGTCAAACGTCAAAAACTTACAGCTTCAAAAGTGACATCTACCGAAATAGCGGGCTTTTCAAAATGACACCTCTTATTGGAAAACCCTTTATTAGTGCTGGCATCCTAAACAATGGGGATTTTAACAATAGCTTTTTTACAATGAAATAATTTTTTTATGAATATTTTGATTTGTTGTATAATAATACCACCTAATGTTATTTAAAATGATATTTTCATCATATAAATTGTTGAATAGGTATTTTAATCGAAATTATATCTGCAGTATTAAGACCAAACGCTTAATAAAAATATAAGCATTTATTACTACGGAGTAAACAAACCCTGCCAATGTTTTTATAACCTCACATCTAGGTATCTGCCTGCACTGCACTGGTGCTAATTGTTTATTTGTTGGATATAATGTGGGTAAAATGTTTCTTTTTCCTAGTAATCACTACATAGTATAAAACAAAGTCGCTTTCTCTGTCCCTATGTCCCTTTGTATGCTTAAATCTTTAAAACTACGCACCGGATTTTGATGCGGTTTTTTTCAATAGATAGAGTGATTCAAGAGGAAGGTTTATATGTATAATAACATCCATTAAATAGTGGAGAAATACTGTTATTTTTGAGGTTTCTAATGTGATGTCGTTAATTATCATATTTTTTTCCGCTTACATTGCAAACGCAGGCTGAACCCTACGAGATTTATCAAAATAATGTACTAATTATTTGTACACATTGAAAAGGTCTACAGAAAACTCCGCGATGGTATATGTCTATCTCTCATGGATATCCCACAATAACATTTTTTTGTCATTTACTTTTTACGACAAATAATGGCAAATTTTGAAGCGATTTTAACCAATACAGCATTAATCCTTATCCAATTAAATAGCTTAAATACATTGTTGATTTAATATAGATCTATATGGTCCTTTACAGCACAAGATTCAAATGAATATTTTCGAAGATATTACAGATTTAAAATTGCGGGAAGTAGCGCTTGCGGCGGTACTGGCCGACCGGGGCGGCGGCAGCGTGCCTATAAATAGCGCGTCGGAGGCCGATGTAATAATTGTTGTAAAAATAAAATAAAGAGTCACAGTTTTTCTGTAGTGTATTTAGTATCAGCATTGCACCCGTGCGAAGCCGGGGCGGGTCGCTAGTTATTTATATTATTAAACTACCTAAATATTTAAGAATACAGAGTTCGAGGAATCTTAACCTCAAATAGACACGGTTGATTTCGTAGTTATAGAGGCGTGATATTAGATGTTTCCGCCCTATTTAGAGCGTAATAATACATTCATTTTCGCAGTAAAAGCAGCAAAAATGAAATTATACTTTACATATCCAATTTTTTACTTTGGTCAACATTTTTTTAAGTAATTAAAATTTCGATAAAAAAAATTGCTATTAAAAAATTCTTGATAAAAAGTGGCATAATTTTTTTATAATTATTAATAATTGTTTAGTCTATAACAAATTACCTGACAATGTTTCGGGAGTCCACCCTCGAAATTTGCAATCAGGGAGTTATAATGCATATAAAAACCTTTGGTGAGTCATGCCTCTTCATCAGCTACAAAAATCCACTGACTCCCGGACTACTGCTAAACAAACTACTGATTTAAGATATAATTTCAGGATTTCGGGAACCTCATCACAGTTTAAGGTTATTTCTGCAACTCAACCTTAAAATTTCATATTCAAGGCATTAAAAAGAGATATCAAAGATTACTTAAAACAATTTCTATGCCTGCTAACTTAATTAAAACGTGAATCTCAATGAAAAAACAACTTATTTAATATACATAGTCTTGTATAACTTGATTGGGTTTTTTTGTATAAGATTTACATTCATTTGCACCTTTTGTGTATTTAATTTCTGAATCAGTTTGGTTTTTATAAATAAGTAAGTAAATATTACAATTGACTTCCATTAGAGCAAAGAAAATGTCAGGTATTTCCGCAAATGGTGTTAGCGATTGTCATAGAAAAACAAACAAGGAAGTAAAAATGTTGGTCATTTAACATTAAATTTTTGGGTTTTTGCCAAGAATTGGTATTTTAGTATTTCATACGTATATATTGTCGTTTTTATTTTAATGTGTTAAACACCTACATAAGGTTGATGATGACCAAGCAATCCTGTTTTTTATATTAATAAAATGTCAAAGGAAAAAACTGAACGATAATTGAAAAAAAAAAATAAAGCACGAACTTGTTGAACTTCTTAAAAATTGTATAAACAATAGAATGAAAGGATTCCTGACCCAACAGCTTTTAAAGAAAGGTTGCAACAAAATTGTTCAATGCTTTAAGAGAAACTAACAGAAATTAAATGAAGAATTTAACATTCGAATCCAAATATTTGAGTCTAAACTTGAAATTTCTAGTTAGTATCAATCCTGGAAACTGCTAATTAATCAGCTTTTGACTTTCTGCAAACAAAATGTCTATGCAAAACGCTACCGCAATTTCCTGAGACTAAAAGTGGGATGTTGACTGATTGTATTCAAATAAAAACATAATTTTGCCGCGAAATGGTAATTTCCACAATAGAAATTTAAAAGAACATTGTTAGCAGCCCATCCCAAAACTATTCTTCTGGATAGCTCACACGTCTGGTTGTCCCTATCAATCCGAACTTCCTGACTAAGGTAGTTATATTTCTCGGCAATTTCAATGATTTCATTTTCTATTTTTACAGGCTCACTTGGTACTAAATTTATCATCATTTTTGTTTTGTTATAATTTATCTTCAGATCTGCTCTTTGTGTTGCCTGTTGTAGTTCTTCTAGCATTTCTCTGACTTCTTGTAGATCGTCTAATATTAGGACTATGTCTCAGAGAATCTAAGATGACTCAATCTTTCCCCATCTATAACAATGCCTTTCTCTTCCCAATCCAAAGCTTTAAACGCATGTTCTAGCACTGTCGTAAACAGTTTTGGGGATATTGTATTTCCCTGTCGAATTCCTTTTCTTATTTTTATTTTCTTCGTTATGGTGTGTAAGTTAATTGTTGTTGTTGCGTTTTTATAAATATTGTAGATGATGTTGGAATATCTTTGGTCTACCCTGCATTCTTTTAATGCTCTTAAAATTGACACCAATTCCACGGTATCGAAAGCCTTATGAAAGACTTCTCTTCAGTTTTTTCAATAAGTGTTTTGATACATTGCAAAAAATTTGCAATGTATTTTGATTACCCCCATACAATATCCAAAAATTACTTTTTGGTAAAAAGTAACAAAAGCAGTATCATTAATTATCAAGAAATAAGCTAGCGCTGTGTCAAAAATTATTTACATCTGATAGTAGGTTTTGAAAAAAATTATATCACCTTGCTGCTTAGTAGCAGATTGCCGTATGTAGTGATCTTTTCTTCTAGCCATTTCAACGAAAATAATTATCTCAATAAAAGCTACACCACGCCACTGAACCAGAACACAACCCGTAATATAACAAAATGAGCATTAATTATTACCCGTTAACAATTTATAGACAAATATGTAAGCGAGTCCTCATAAAGCAAAGAAAAAGAAAAATATGACTTGATTTACTAAAAAGTAATAGCAAATCTACGCAATTTATTTAAAAAAAATCTAAATTTCAGTAAGAAATAAAGAAATCTATCTGCCGTATTCAAACAGTTGTTATACATGTAATTCTCCTTTCAGGCAAAGAAAAGGAAAAATATATATTGACTTAAAAAAAATCAACCCGACCCTGGACAAAAGATCCAACTATATATCTAAAAAACACAACTAAGACTTGTTGATATCAATCTTAGAACTGATGCAATGGAAAAAATCCAAAAATCTCTAAACTTCCGAAAATACATAAGCAAATCTAAAGGACTTATTAAACTATCCGTTTTTCAGTCATCCCAACTGAGTTAAGAACTGAATTCAACGTGGTTTAGTATATTAGTATTTAGGGAAGTTAGGAATCTAATTGGGAAAGTCGGAAAATGCAGATCTCTCTTACTCAGTTGCTTGTTAGGAACTGATTTGATGTAGTTTAATAGCATTTAGAATAAACTGGGTGTGGTGAGCAACGTGAACTGTCCCAGTGGACTGGTGTTGCACGAAAATTACAATACTCCAATCTTCCTATTGAATTTGTAGCGATTTCATGTAAAAAATTTATTGCAGATATGTGAAAGTTTCATGTCGTAGGGGACACCCAGTAGTAAAAAAGTACACCTAGATCAGCCCTGTTTGTTTATAAACAACATCCAAATTCGGAAAATTCGATTTTCCGTCCGTAGAATTTTTCGGGTACATTTTAGAGGAAACTTGTCCAAATAAAAGTTGTGGATATTGAAAAGACCTTTAATTTCATTTTTCATACGTCAAAATCGATAAATAAATTATCGAGATAATGGCGAAAAAACACCTTTTTTGCACTATTTTATAAATGTTAATAACTTTTGCAAGAAAGGTCAAAAGTGATGTATAACCACTTGATGATAAGGCCACTATGTGTCTTTATAACTGTGCGATAGCTGGACCAAATCGGTTTGGTAGTGTATGAATAATCTTAATTGTTTATCCCAGACATTGAATGTTTAAACAATTGTCCTTGTCCAGAGGATGATTCTACAGATATTTGCAAAAGCGGAATGAATTCTTTGAAGTTCAAACTACAAGCAAAGATGAAAAAACGATGGATTTTTAAAACAATTGTTGTTAAAAAAACAGTTTAAAATGTGGTACCTTTTTTACGTAAAAACAATTGGATTAACTTTGTTAATTTTAATAATAAAAGGTTGTGAATAAGTGGATGCGTTCTACGAGTTTGTTATCAATTAAAAATATAGTTAGGAAATCACATGGACGCAATCAAATATGGCTGGCGAAAATATAACTATGGCTTCGAACCAATTTACACATCTGAAAATTTGATACCCGACGAAACTTTAACTTTAATTACATGTAAGTGCACTACTGGGTGCAAAACAAGTAGATGCGGCTGCAAAAAGCACGGTCTCAATTGCACAACTCTTTGTTTAAACTGCAACGATGAGGGAGATAAAAAATGCGACAATTCCGCTGCAGTGATAATTGAAGACGAAAATGACGCGGAGGAAGATGACGATTTGCTACAAACAATAATAAATGATGACGAAGAAAAGCCTCCACAAAAAGAGGAAGAACAGAAATACAAATTTTTATCATTAAGTTATATAAATAAAAAAAGTCGATTGTATATTTAGGGTATTTAAAGTGTTTTCTCATAAAATGTCGATTTTCCGGTATTTCCCGATTTTCTATGATAATGAAAATAAGTCAGTTCGTAATATTTTGTCGAGTTACCCAAGCTTAAAAATGACGGTTCTATGTTAACTGGAACCCGAGATATCGTATAATTTTATTGAGCACTCCAATTTGAAGTTTGAATTTCAGAAGCACACCGTGAGAAAGCCGAGCTTCCTCCACCATTCGCTACAACGCACTGGCAAAAGTACCTTCTCTTCGAAGGGCTATAACTTTACTAACGATGCATGAATTTCATACTTATCAATTGCATCAGAAAATATAGGTCTTCGTTTAAAATCTGTGAAAATTTTCGCGCTTAATGTTTATAAACAAAAGAGATATGATTTTTTTTTAAAAATGCTATATTGGTCGTAGGAGACGTTTTTTTTTAAATTTGTGTTTTTTCACCAGCTTTCAAGTCCACTTATTCACAAACTTATATCATTAAAATTAACAAAGTTATTCCAATTGTTCATACGTAAAAAAGGTACCCCTTTTTAAACGTTTTTTTTTAACAATTTTTGAAATATCCATCGTTTTTTTATCTTTGCTTGTAGTTTGAACTTCAAAGAATCCATTCTGCTTTTGCAAATATCTGTAGAATCATCCTCTGGGCAAGGACAATTGTTTGAACTTTCAGTGTCTGGGATAAACAATTAAGATTATTCATAAACTACCAAACCGATTTGGTCCAGCTTTCGCAAAGGTATAAAGGCACATAATGGCCTTATTGTCAAGGGATTATACATCAATTTCGGCCTTTTTTGCAAAAGTTATTAACATTTATAAAATAGTGCAAAAAAAGTGTTTTTTTTGCTATTATCTCGATAATTTATTTATCGATTTTGACGTATAAAAAATAAAATTAAAGGTCTTTTTAATACTCACAACTTTCATTTGGACAAGTTTTCTCTAAAATATAACCGAAAAATTCTACGGACGGAAAATCGAATTTTCCGACTTTGGATGTTGTTTATAAAAAAACAGGGCTGATCTAGCTGTACTTTTTTACGTATTTATCATCTACTTGGTGCCCTCTACGACTTGAAACGTTGTGACAGAATTTGATTATAGACTCTTGCCGATGACATATTGAGGTAGCGTTAATTATCTTATCTATAATCATTTTTGTCCCATATTAATTAGTAACTATTTTAATAACCGACAATTAAATATCACAGTAATAAAGACACTCTGGAAGTCTGGTCGTTCAACTTCTCTCTTGCAGCTTTAGTACCAAACACTACGGTTAGTAAAGCTTACCACAACCATGACTCAGATCTTCAGAACTCAGGAAAGGCTGCTAATTAGTTGGTCGGTAGACATCTCTTGTTTTGTAGACCTCGCAACAGCGCGCCCGCAAGTTAATTCGCGTGAAGGTTTTAATTAGATTGAATAAAACAAGTTTCTCAAAACACTTAGTCTATTAACAAAATAAATAGAATAAAAACGAACTATTTACAATGAGAAACTTAAAACTAATAACAATTACGAAAAACTACCATAATTGCTCTTCTCGGTCGTTATTTTAACCAAAAATCTAAAACCCAATTTTGAAAAAAACACGTATAAATAGCTTAATAAAATATTAAACAAAAAAAAGAAATAAAACGCGAAAAACAGCTATTTATATTACTTAATCGAACCGTATGAAAATCGCGAAATGCTCCACTAAAATAACACATGATACTCCCTTAACTTCCCTAATTAAATCAAAAACAAATCAAACAAAGAAAACCTTCATTCCCGCCAAATATACACTACGGCACTGGGCTTATAGATTGGTACCGATCACCCTTATTCGAATTTCAGATTGAAACTAAAATTTACTATTCCTTAAAAGAGTGTATTCAAATCTTACACCCCCCCCCCCCCCCCCGACACCCTTCTGTTCGAAGATTTGGGAGTTTTCTTACTGACGGCGTTAGCTGTACCATACCGGATGTTTGATTCACGAATTGACCTGTGAGCATCTTAAGCTTAATTTTTATATAACACAATTGATAAAACTATTCTATTTCTTTCTATAACTAAAAGAATATATGTTAAAGACTAAAAAAAACTATTCACTTTTCTTGGCTGTTTTGGCAATAAACATCTTAACTCATTATTTCTTGTGAATAGAAAAAACAATTATTAATCATAATTCTTTTTACAAATGGTCAAACGATATATTTCTATTATAGTGAGTGTATTTGATTATTCTTTTGTTTCCTAATAATGGGAAAATCGTTCAACAATTTAAAACATTTTAACGGTATTCCACATACCATATGTTAAAACTACCCTTATCACATCTGGTTTTATATACTTAACCAGGGCAGGATTACTTGGACGGATTTATAGGCAATTCTAAGAGAGGGTCCTATTACGTCTACATAAATTAACTGACTTTATGTATTTTTTTAAGGAAACATTTAAACGACAAAGATCATAAAAGTTAAGTTCGATAACTGATTTATTCTTCCTTTAGACCGTCGTGAATAGTGATAAAAAATATAACTACCCTATTCCCACGGCATATCTATTCACAGAGTGATTATTTAATTATTTATTTTAACAAAATATAGTTGACATTGAGCAATGAAAATAATTAACATTTGTTCCATTACAACGTTCAGATATCTGCAATAATTTTTTTCACCTTCTTTCATAGGAAGACTGGAGTACAAGTAAAGAAAAGGCAGTTGTATAAATATTCTAGATATTTATAAATATCCTACTTAATAATAAAAATGATAAGGATATTTTAACATAAATAGTAGAATATAGGTATTATTCGCCCAACTCTCCCTTTTAATTCTTTTTTTTATTTTCATACAATTAACCGCGAGGGCTGGAACAAGGCTTGTTTTTAGGTGTTTGGAAAACGCAGTGCCTTGGAGTTTTGGCAGGCTCGACGATCACTCGCCACCTAATTTAGTATCCTGAACGAAAATTAGTGCCCCCACCTATATACCCTAGTTAGGCAGGCAGAATATCGTATGGTGTAATGTCTCCTTAAAACCCATTGTCAGCGTTTAAAAGCCACAAAAAGTGACCACAGGTAGATGATTATATAAAATGAAGGTTTAATTGAGTTTCTATAATTTATCATTAACTTACTATCAGCGTCATTCATACCTTTTATATTAAAATTTGAAAAAAAAAAATACATAAAAAACCCGTTTGTATGATTCCAATCTAGTAAATAATGGAGAAATAAAGAAGATGATATATTATATGTAATTTCCTAAGTTTGAAAAATGACATGCGAGAATTTATTTTACAAAAAAAAAAAGGATTATAAATAGAATAAAATCAATCGGATCAAGATATAAATTTATATTTATATTTAATTTTATTATAAACGGTACGAACTTTCCTTGAAAATTAATCGCTACATATAAAAACTAAATCACCATATTTAATATATTCTTAAATATTCAAATTTCGACCAAAACGTACAAAACTAGCGTATTATAGAAATGTATATTTTATTTATTATGTCACAAAGTTCGTATTAAAATTTTAAATTATACATTATGTTACATATTTTTTTAAATGACGTCAGAGACGTACTTAGCCATTTAACTATTAAAGAACGTTAAAATAAACACTTAAAATATTTAATTTGTATTTTCATTATATCATGATTATTTGCTTTGTTGAATAAATTGAAGCAGAATAAGTGAAGAGGCACTTAAAAGTTTTTTTTTAGATAAATATTACATAAGTAGTAAAACAAATAAATATATATGTTAATATTGTTTTAAATTTAAGACGCCTAAGTGAAAAATATTTTTACATGTAAATTAGCTTCGGGAACAATAAAGTATTTAATACATCTTAAATTAGAAATATTGTCATATATTATTTTCGCATAATTATAGTAATATATATATATATATATATATATATATATATATATATATATATATATATATATATATATACAGTGCCTTCATTTCAAAACGAACCATCCTTAATAACTTTGTTAAATAGAAAAATTTAAAAAAAAGAAAAAACACGTTAATTTAGATATACAGGGGGAAGTTTAATTTTGCATTTGTTAAAAGTCTGTCAATCACCTCCTCACCTCCAGCTAACCTCACTTTGATATGTCAAATGGGAACCCCCACCTTGTGACACATCATTGTAAGCAGCATAAAATTGTCTATCCAACCGTATAAAAAAAATTAAATCGGTTGACGTACAAGCGAACAGTGTGCAAAAATGTCTTGTAATAATGCATAATATATCGGCCTCGAACTTTGGTATGTCAAATGATTACCCTATAGTGTGATACATCATTTTAAAGGACGTACGATCTGCTATCCAACGATGTCAAAAAAAATTAAGTTAATAGACGTTATAGGCAATTAGGATGCAAAAATGTGTGTTAAATATAAGCAGTTTATTCAGTTTTATTCAGTTGAAGAAAATTATTTTATTAAATGTTCAAAATGTGCGCCGTTATTAGCGAGACAATAAAAAAGCCTATTTTGAAATTCCCCACGAACATTGGCAAGGGTTTCTCTGCTAATTCCTCTACATTCCCGAACAATTCGATCTTTTAAATCGTCAATATTTTCAGGTGGGGTTTTATAAACCTTGCTTTTTAAATACCCCCCAAAGAAAAAAGTCTAGAGGGGTTAGGTCTGGAGACCGTGCTGGCCATTCAATTGCACCACGTCTGCCAATCCACGTCCCTGGAAAATGTTCATCAAGCCACTCTCGAATTGCCAAAGCGTTGTGCGGGGGAGCTCCATCTTGCTGGAAATGCAAATTATTTTCATTTAGTACCATAACAGCATTTTCATCCACTTGATTTTCTAAAGATTGCACAATGGCAGGGTATATTGTGTTTTCTAAAAGGTTTAAATAAATTTGCCCAGTTAAATTATATTCCAAAAAAAATGGCCCGATGATTTCATTGCCATAAATTCCTGCCCACACGTTAATTTTTTCGGGATATTGAGTATGCCCTTCTCGGAAAAGGTGCGGATTTTCATTATCCCAGTATCTGCAGTTATGTCTGTTAACCAGTCCATTTAGAAAAAAAGTTGATTCATCACTAAAGCAGATATTCTTAGGTAAATGGGGGTCCTCGTCAATTCGTTGGCACATTAATTCGCAAAATTGAATTCTCCTATCAAAATCGTCTTCTCCGAGTTCTTGAAGAATTTGAATTTTGTAGGGAAAAAACTTATTTTGTTTTAAAACTTTATGCACAGAGCCAGCAGAAATGTTGGTTAAATCTGCGACCTTTGAGATGGATAAAGTTGGATCTATTGCAAACTGTCCTAGTACCTCGATTTGGCATGCTTCATCTACAACCCTTTTCTCAATAGATTTTTTATTACAAACGGATCCCGTTTCTTCAAACTTTCGTACCAATTCGAGTACATATTTATGGCCCACGTTTTTGTCTTGATGCCTCTCGTTAAATGCTCTGGCGGTTCTACGAGCGCACCGATCTTCAGCTCCATAGAGAAAAATTATTTCTATTCTTTCGGCTAGCGTATACACCATTTATATTCACGTTTCAACTAGGCGTCACAATGACAATTTTAACAATAATAAACAACTGGTGTTTAAAGATCTTAAAAATTTTATTTATTGCAGTGATTTCTTGTACCTATCAGGTACCGCAAAAAATATCATTGAAATAAATACACTAGATTGATTAGACTGCAATGAATTTTGCGATGAATTTTAAAACAGGCTTAGTTTTTTTTCTCGCAAATATTTTAACTGTTTATTATTTTAAAAAAATATTTATTTTAAATTTAAAATAATATTTTACTCTATGAAGTAGCCATTTGACATAATAAAGTTTAATGTGATAAGGTGTCTATTATTACCACACATCTTTTCTTACTATTCGCTTGTACATCAACAGATTTTGTTTTTTTTTATTGGCTAAATAGGAGATAGTAGGCCCTTTAAAATGATGTATCACACTATAGGGTAATCATTTGACATACTAAAGTTCGAGGCCGATATATTATGCATTATTACAAGACATTTTTGCACACTGTTCGCTTGTACGTCAACCGATTTAATTTTTTTTATACGGTTGGATAGACAATTTTATGCTGCTTACAATGATGTGTCACAAGGTGGGGGTTCCCATTTGACATATCAAAGTGAGGTTAGCTGGAGGTGAGGTGATTGACAGACTTTTAACAAATGCAAAATTAAACTTCCCCCTGTATATCTAAATTGACGTGTTTTTTCTTTTTTTAAAATTTTTCTATTTAACAAAGTTATTAAGGATGGTTCGTTTTGAAATGAAGGCACTGTATATATATATATATATATATATATATATATATATATATATATATATATATATATATATATATATATATGTTGTTGCATAGTGTTTCACGGATGGGAACATGTGATTCAGTATTAATCCGGGAATACATCCGTTCGTTCGTTTAGTTTTGTGTAGAGGTTTGCAGACGTTTCGCCAAAATCTCATTTGGCATCTTCTGTGCTTGGTGGTTGTAGATCAGTTGATCTATAACCACCAAGTTGTGGTGGCATTACAGGATATGTATTCTATATTCCTTGTATATCTATAGTCTATTCTACACTGTTCCAGTGATGCTATTATTGATGTTAGTTATATCGTGTCGAACGCTTTATGAAAATCTATGAATATCAAGGCTAAGGGTCTATTGTATTCCAGAGACTTTTCTATCAGGACTTTAATTGCTTGAAGATGGTCATTTGTACCGTATCCTTTCCCAAAGCCTCTTGATTGATAAAAGTCTAATTTATCTTTCAGACGTTTGGCAATGATTTTCGTAAATAGCTTATAAAGGGAGTTTTTTTTAGAGATATAGAACTTTTAAATAGAATAAAACAAAGATAAATTTTTTAAATGGACATGAAATTTACTTTATTCGAAAGATAACCGTCTGGCATTATAATTTAAATATGACTTCTGGCATATGACCGCCACGGCTGGCTCGGACGTAGTGTAATCTGGAGGTCCAATTTTCGATGACTTTTTCCAACATTTGTGGCCGTAAATCCGCAATAACGCGGCGAATGTTGTCCTCCAAGTGATCAATCGTTTCGGGCTTATCGGCGTAGACTAGCGACTTCACATATCCTCACAGAAAATAGTCTAGCGGCGTTAAGTCGCACGATCTTGGAGGCCAATTCACGGGTCCGAAACGTGAAACTATGCGGTTACCAAACGTTTCCTTCAATAAATCAATTATGGCACGAGCTGCGTGACATGTTGCGCCGTCTTGTTGAAACCACAGCTCCTACACATCATGGTTGTTCAATTGATGAACGAAAAAGTCAGTAATCATGGCTCTATAGCGGTCACCATTAACTGTAACGTTCTGACCAGCATCGTTTTTAAAGAAGTACGGACCAATGATTCCACCAGCCCATAAAGCACACCAAACAGTCAGTTTTTCTGTATGTAACGGTGTCTCAACATATACTTGAGGATTATCATCACTCCAAATACGGCAGTTTTGTTTATTGACGTATCCATTCAAACAAAAGTGAGCTTCATCGCTAAACAAAATTCGCTTATGAAAATCGGGATCAACGGAAATCTTGTTTTGGGCCCATTCACCAAGCTAGGTGATCGTGTGGCTTCAATTCTTGCACGAGTTGGATTTTGTAAGCACGCAAACCAAGATCTTTCCGCAAAATCTTCCATAAAGTGAATGGACACATATCCAATTCCTGTGCACGATGGCGGATAGACTGATTCGGGTCTTCCTTTACGCTACGCTCTACACCAGCAATGACTTCTTCTGTACGCACTGTACGACATCTCTGAGAATGCGTATTATCTTTTAGAGTAAACGTGGTGCGAAAACGTTCCATAGTTAATCGAATTAATTGCTCTGATGGACGATTATGTTGACCGTAAAATGGACGTAGTGCGCGATACGTATTTCGAACAGAACCATGATTTTCAAAATAAATTTGCACAATTTGGAAGCGTTGTTCAGGCGTCAGTCTATTCATGTTGAAATGCCAAACCAAACTAAACATAAATCACTTGACAGCTGACAAAATGGCCGCCAGTTAAAAAAGTGTTGCCAACTTAAAGTTTTATACCTCTATAAAAAACACCCTCGGTGCAATCGCCTTTTTTATGGAGAAGTATCATTATGACGTTATTCCACTGCGACTGGATTATTCCATTTTCAAGGCATAGATTAAATAAATCTTTAATTAATTTTAGTAGCGTTTCTCCTCTAAGTTTTACAGCCTCTCTTACTATGCCATCCTCGCCCGGAGCTGTGTTATTTTTCATTTTCCTCAACGAGTTTCTGATCTCCTCTAGAGTTATTTCCGAAATATCCTCTGATCCTTGGTTAATTATCTTGTTGCAGAGATGCTGTTGATTGTTGCGTATTTGTTGTTGCTACTTCTTGGTTGTCTTTTAGTTTAAAAATCTCTCTTTTTCCATTTGATAGTTTTCTCCTCAGCCCCTTCATATTTTTATTCTCTTCTATAGTTTGCCTTACATCTTTCCTGATTTCTTTAGATATTCTTTTGTGCAACTGTCTCAGGTCTTCAAAGTTACTGCTATTTTGTTTTAACATTTCTCTTCGTAAGGGTATCATATTTTTCGTATTTTGGGTGAACTTCTGTTGCTTTTTATTATTTTGTTTGCAGTGTTGCTTTTCCGCTTCCTTAATGGCTCTAATTATATCGCTATTTATAGTTTCAATATCAGGTTGGTTACTCAAAGTCATCTGTTGTAAAGCTACTGTAACGGAATCTGCGAATTGGGAGTCGTTGTTAGCGTGGATACTTTTAGTATTTTTGTTTCATCGGACCATCTTTGATCCTTCTTTTTTCAAATCTATCTAACCGTTGCCCTAACCATTCTGTGGTCACTTCATATTGTACAATTATTCAGCACTGTTACGTAGGTTACTACTTCTTTTTTGTTTCAAATGATAAAATCGATTTCGTTTTTTGTTTGTCTATCTGGGCTTATCCAGGTCCATCTTCGGTATTCTTTTCAACATAATAGTATTTAGTAAATACTTTCAAAGAAAATTGGTATGATCCAGTTATCTTTACAAATTTATGAGTTACAAAAAAGAACTCTTTAAAATTTAATTGCCGTCATTTCAATATGCCTTCATTATTAACAAAATAATATTCTATTGAACTATTACCTATAAAAAACATAATACCTTTAAAATGGGGTATATTATATAAATTAAATGGCAAATATAATTTGGGTTGACCCCTTAAGAAATCAATACAAAATTAACAACTCCAATATTTTACATATTATTTCATGTGACAGTTAAAGACCCAACGCTAATAAGTCTGCGTTGAAATTAATTCATAATTCTACTACATTCATGACATTCAGTAATAAGTTATTTATTTAGTATTAACAAACCAAATCCGAACAATAATTAATTGATTATTCAACATTTCTTACGATTAATTAAAAATAAATAAAATTTTAAAACATTGTTAGACTTTTCAATTCAATAGTCAATAGTCAATAGTCGGCGCTTTTGATTCCGCCTCTGGTGATCGAAATACTCCGATGTTTTTTCATATTTTTATAATTTTAACGTTTATACATATTTGTTTAACAATTTATTGCCTATTTAGATGATTACGTAATACCTAGTCAATCCCGATATACTAAAGGTGAACGAATTCATATACATATATCGCATAGAACAAGGTGATGAATTTTACTATTTTTTAATATCTCATATTGTTCAACCTTGACAATAGGATGTCCTCCTGTAAGTGGGGATCGCGTATAAATAGTTTTCATTATCATAATATCATCACAAAACCATCCTGTTCTAATAAAGATGAAGATCCTACTGGTAAGTACAAAGAACACAATTATACTTTCTCTATAGATACATTTTACAATTATTTAAGTTCAGTGAACTAGATATATATACTATTAGAGATCTAAAAAATTTTTTTATTACAGTTAACGGCATTAGTGGCCCTTGCTGCCGCAGATGTCAGCCACCTGCCTAAGCCTGAAGAAAATCAAGGCTACCAGTACCATAATCCTAGTGCTGAAAATCCCCCACAGTCAAGTTATGGTG
Source organism: Diaprepes abbreviatus (assembly GCA_034092305.1). NCBI lineage: Eukaryota > Metazoa > Arthropoda > Insecta > Coleoptera > Curculionidae > Diaprepes > Diaprepes abbreviatus. The sequence goes on along the minus strand of JASJET010000045.1, from coordinate 1,276,513 downwards.
CACCTCAAGCTTCAGTGCTAGGAAATCTCGGTGGTTCGGTTCAAAGTGTTTCATACAGTGGCGCCGGATCTGTTTCAGCGCCACAGCTTGCTTTACCAAGTGTTTCCGGTCCAAGTTTGCAATTTAACAGTGGATTTTCATCGCCATCATCTATCAGTGGAGCTACCATTCAAACTTATGAAAATGGGGGATTCTCAACACCTGTGCCTCTAACCCAAGACGCAATTGCAAATCTTCAAGTAAATACCGTTTCCCCTCGAGTCGATCTATCAAGTTTCCAAGGATCTACTCCTTCTCCAGTAGCCTCGGTTCCTTCAGTGAATCTTGTGAGCTACCAACAACCATCAAGCAGCTTCCAATTCCTGTCCAAATTAAGCCAACCTAGCGTATCCACAATTGGAGTTAATAGCGCGCAATTCAGCTCAGATGCAACCCTTAACTCTGGCTTCGGACAGAATTCCTTCGCTCCCGATGCACAATTTGGCATTAGATCAGGAGAAAGTTTCGTAGGCTCCTCTAGGTTCGGTGAAACTCAACTTAACCCAGGACTTGGTCTTAGTGGTTCTCAATTTATCAGCAAATCCACTGGTGGAAATATTGGTGATTCTTTTGGAGTTGGAACTGATACAGCTGGAAGCATTGGTGTATCCGGACACGCTGAAGGCCACCTAGAACCGGAAGTGTCCAAACATTTATACTTCTTTGATGCTCCAGAAGATGAGGAAGAAGAAGCCGAACCTAAAATCATCTTACCACCAGCACCTCCAAAGAAATCCTATAAAATTATCTTTATTAAGGCACCAACATACCGCAACCAAGCAACCATTACCATACCTGCTCCACCTGTAACCGAAGAGAAGACTCTTGTTTACGTTTTGGTTAAGAAACCTGAGAAGAGCGCAAGCGTTCGTTTCCAACCAGCTGCACCAACTAAACCATCCAAACCAGAAGTATTCTTTATTAAATACAAAACAAAGAAGGAAGCTGAAGAAGCTGTTGCTGAAATTCAACACAGACATGGCGCCGTTGGACAAATAGTTGCTAATCTTCCAGCAGGTAAATCGGTTGACCATATACAGATTCCAGCAGATATTGGTGCTTCTTCCGTTCCGTCCTCTGTAAGTTTTGGAGGTAGCAGTATTGGACCAGTTGGACAAAGTGGATTCAATGTGGAATCTCCTTCGTCTATAGGAAGTTTAGGAAATGGTGTTGCCTACGATTCTTTTGGAGCAGCTGCACCTGCAACGGTAGGTTTTGAAGTACGTGCTGATGTTGAAGACGGACCGCTTTCAGTTGGCTCTCAACAACAACCAGATAGCCATGGAGACACATTCCAAAGTTTTGGATCCTCAGCACCCAAAGACAATGAGGAGGATTCCGAACCCTCAAATCAAGAATCAGACTCCGAAGCTGCAAGCTCCCAAGACGATGATAGTTCATCAAGTGATGGATCACATTCTGCTCAACCTGAAGAATCAGAGCAAGATTCTCCATCTGAAATCGAAGAAAGAATTGGTAACGCACCAACCCACGATAATGAAGGACAAGGATCACAACCATCAAGTTTTAAAACTTATGGTCCACCATTTCAGACGTATGGTCCACCAAGTAAATAAGAAGTTCCCTCAGGTATTAATTTTAAAATGACTTATGATTACCCAAAAAAGAACATCTTTTTTAGGCAATTTATTAATTTTTAATATTTTTTTAAAAATATTTAAAAAAGTTAATTAGTGAAAAATTTGAAATTGCGTAAAAAAGAATGAAAACGTACCTTCTTTAACTGCCATATTTAGTTTTTTAGTTTTTTTTTGTTGAATTTTAAAACCTAGAATTTACATATTTTTTAGTATTTTATCTCAAGATTTTTTAAAAATGTATTTTTAATGTGTAAAAAAGGTTTTTTAAGTCATGAATGTGGATACTTTGTATACGATTTATTAAAATCAAAATTAATCAGAAATGCAACTCCAAATTAAAAAAATCTGTTTTAAATTAACTTAATATTTTTTTTTTATATTTGGACTCAATTTCAAATTAATTGAATCACTTTTACTCGTTTTTTTTTCCAGATATTTTTTGTCGTAACAATTGTTGAAAAAATTTAATTTTTTTCATTTACATTAATACTTAAACTAATTTCAAACAAAATAGTTTCAGTTGTGAAGAATCTGAGTAAATTAAAATTCGTTGAAAATCTAAATTTTATGTCTCAAAATCGAAGTTAAATGGAAACTTGAGTTCAGTTTTATTAGATATTTTAACAATTGATTTTTTTAATTGGATATCAAATCTGTTAACACCATGTGATTTTCTAAACATAAACTTGTAAATATAGAAGTAAATAAATGATATGAGATTTTATATAAAATTTTATTTATTTGTTTTTTATTTTTAATCGTCAACCTTAACATTGGTGTGACACCGAACATATTAAACATGTGTAGGTATTTTTACCTGACATTTAACATATGTTATTTATAATTCTATAAACTGAGGTTATTACTAAATAATAGGAAGTATAATAGCAGCAATTATAGAAATAGAGAATTCATGTTTCTACAAATTGGAATTAATAAATATGTCATTGATTATATTTGATTAATTTTTAAGTTAACCTAGGTCTCTCTTTTTTTTTAAATTGAGTGTGAACACCTTCACACACTACTTTATTTCATAATTAAAATGGCTAGAAATATTTTTCCTTGCTGTAACTATGGGGAAAATGACAAAGACTTAAAAATTCCTACGCTAAACCAAATTAGTTTGAACAACTTTCTTGCTCCTTTTCAACTGAATTTTTAATTGGACTCTTATTAGATTTCTTTGAGAATGATTTGTAAAATTATTATTGCAGAAAGCAGGTCGCTACCAGTGTCGTTTTCAAAGTTAAATTTGTAAAAAACGTCATTTTTCTATTCAAGCAACATAATTTTCCGGTGTCACTGCTGAATTATGTTCTCGCACCGACTTATAAAAGCATATTTTAACGGTAGTGTAATTAACGTTAGTTTAGCGGATAATAAAAATGCGTAAGCTCCCTTACACAAGTTTAAAAATTATTGTTAAAATGACTTTTTTTTTTTAATTTCATGATTCAGTCTTTAGATTGCAAAAAGTTTATTTTGAAGGTAACGTTACAAAAAAATTTCCGTAAATATATACGTAAAATTATTACCATGTGATTTTTAAATTTAATAATAGAAATGAACATTGTGTCGAGGAAAACCGGAGAATATCTTGTTTTCGTACCAAAAATTTTATTTGACCTTTGCAAAGATCCTCAAAGGACGTGATTTATGGAATAAAACTTTTACAACTTTTTATAGATTATCTAATATGTTTTAACGGATTAATTTGTATAATCAGGCGAATTAGTATGTAAAAATAATTAATTATTATTCTGATGTTTTTGGGACTTTATTTTTATGGAGCGGGATTAAAATAAATCGGAAAATCCTTGATTTTGGGGGAATCATGATTTTTTATATTTATAGAAAAATTTTAGGAGTTATTTATGTTGGTATGTAAACAATGTGACATGTTGACGAATAATAATTAGTCTTGCATGGAGACAATATTTAATTTGACACTAATTAAGTCATTTAAAAACATTAGAAGAGTTTAATTTACAAATTTTTAGTTTTATATTAATGAGTTGTTATAGTGTAAGGACCAGGGGATCTGCAGTAGCCACTTTAATTTATATGGAACTACCCAAGTTTTTTTAATGTATTTTGAGTCCCTGAACAATAATTTTTAATGTGGAAGTTCGTCCAGGTGGGGCTAAGATTGTTATAAACAAATAATTGTTTAAATTTTTAAAAAGGCAATTTTCGCAAAACCAACTGTTGGGTCGTATTTTTTCAGTGATTTTAAGCAAGAAAGAATCTTATTAATATTAATGTACGACGCTTAATTCCGAGATAATTGATGTTAAACAAGTAAAAAATGTGATTTTTGCGATTTTTGAATGATAATAACTTTTGACTAAATAAACTTTTTTCAATTTTCTTGATAGCGATCGAAAGTTCGTATCAGTATCTACGAACTTTAATTAAATGCCTTACGAAAAAGTTACGTCTTAATTGTTTATTTCGGCTGTAAACAAATGGCTTTCGGCAGCTTGCAAGCATGCGCCGTCCCGTGTGGCGCGCAGAGGACGACAAAGCGTGGGTACTTAATATAACGTGAGTGTTCAAAATTTTTAGGCAATGGCAGTTGGTATACATTCGGAATTAAACCTAGAACAAAAAGTATATAACATTTTTTATTTATTATTGTGTTCTCCATGGAACATTGCCTCGTTTTTTTAAGTACTTTTTAACACATCATCACGTACTTTGTAAAAAAAAAGATTTCCCATAATTTCGGACAGTCATCAATTATTAAAAGGTTAAAAAAATCTTATTACCATACTATTTCAAAAATTGAAAAGGAAATTATAAACCCAATATTCAGGGCGAGTCCACACGACAAAAAAAAATTGAGCGTAGGCGTATTACGCGCTTTGTGTTAAAATTGTATCGTCCACACGTCACATTTCGTTACTCGGGCATAAGGTCTTGTCTTAACCTAACTTTTATCAGGATTTTTGTTTATATTTTATCTAAATAAAATTGAAGCAAAATAAAACATTAATTGCGGCAGTATTTTAATCTATAAAAAAGTTACTAAATGTAAGGAGAATATTGATATATTCTTTATTAAAAAAAAACAGGAAAGTCGTCGCTACTGGATCCGGTCTGTATTTGAGGAAAACATTGGAGAAACGCTTGGACATACTAATAATTTTATAAATTCAAGAAATGTGAGAAAATGATCCTGATTTTTAAAAAATATTTTCCTGTTACTATTGGTGAATTTAAAGAGCTCTTCGCTGTTGTTGGGCCAATAATTAGGAAACACGATATGAAAATGTGTACAGCTATACCCTTATTACTAAGTTGGAAATAACATTGTGATATTTTTCTGATGAAATCAGCATGTGAAAGCAGCAGTGCGAATTCTGAAATTATTCAGGTTACTTGTGCGGTAATATGGGATTCTTTAAAAGAAGTTTTATTTCCAAAGTTTACCACTTCTACCTAGTAAAGAATTGCCAAGGAGTTCAAAGATGAGAATTTCAATATAACAATGTAATTTTAACAATCGTTTTAATAATTACAATTGTTTGCAGTTTTTAGAAGAATACATTACGTATGATACTAACTGGATTTCGGTTATAACATTTTCATCGATGTTAATTTTTACTTTTTAATTGTTTATAATAGGTTTATATAAAGTTTACGAAGGGTAGGGTTCCCAGACGACAGGAATTTTCCTGACATGTCTGAAATTTTAGCCCCCTGAAACAGGAAAAAACTGCAATTGTCAGTATTTTTTTGAAATTTTAAGAGGAAAATATAAGTAATAAAAAACTATTTATTAATCATTCCAGTAAGAAAAATAAATTAATTAAAGGTTAACAAAATGAGTGAATTGTTAATTTAGTATATTAATAAATTTAGTTCAGTACTTTTTATTGCTTGAGATTTATTTTGGCAATTGCTGGTCTTTTATAAGCATTTCATGACATTCTTCACATGATATGTTCTTTAAGTTAAATTGCGTCTAGAGTAGAACCTTAACAGAATATATTGTTGTAAACCAACTATTATAACAAATTATTAATTATGAAATTACTATATATAAATATTTTCCAAGTTACTCTTAAGGACTAATAGATAATTATAGTCTAATATTTAATACGCTCTTAAGAAGAAGTTATATTTTAAGTTAAATTATATTCTAATAGGCTCAAATAAAAGCATACCTTAATCTCCGAAACTCTAAAACTTTATTTTTTACAGAGACCATTAGCTTTGTTCAAATTGTCATCGTCCCATAAATACACACTTTTTCATTTCAGTAATTATGTAAATAAATAGTTATGTTATATTTGTTAATACGCCTATGGCTGTAAAATAATAATTTAGATACAGAAATAGAATATAACTAGGACCTGAACATAGAGCCGAGGGAATCTAAAATTAAAAAACTACAATAGTGACATTAAAATAGTAAGTAAGAAGAAAAACTGTTTGTTGTTACCTCATGATTTAGTGAGCATTTTAATAAAATATTAAAAGTAATATTAGAAGATTTATTTGAATTCATTGAAGCCAGTGATAAACCAAAAACAGAACCAGCGATATTATAACATTGATGGCAGCAAAAAGCAAAGCTTATAACAATATAGACAGCCTATTTCACTCTTTAGTCCACTACACTTCCAATAATGAGAACAGTCGCTCGATATTCGCATTTGGTGCTTCGATTGCAAATATTTTGAAAATCTCACTGCCTTAACATACCACACTTATTGAAAAGTCAGGGATATTGCCAGGAAATTTCATTATTTGATCTGGTAACCATAGCTAAGGGCATGTCTGTGGATTAGCGTCTCGATATCAAAGATTGTCGTTGAATAGAAATTACATAACGGCCTTTATTTCATCAGCTTTAATTTATATAACGAACACCTGTATTATTACAATTATTATAAAATTAACAAAAGAATTAACAAGAAATGTTTTTTTTGAGGCCCAAGCAATAATGATCTTCGGCAACAAGCATTTTTAATAAATTAAAACAATTTAACATAGTTCATAAATATTCATTATCTCAAAACTCACGAACAAACTTCTGAAAAAAAAGCATAGGTTATGTTCATAGAAAATATTAAAAATAAACAGTTTCCGCCATATTTAAAGCAGTCCGCTGAAAAATTAAACAGTATTTTGCGTAATGACCTTGAAAAAGACGGATTTAGGCGGGAAATCTTCGCTCTTTGTCTTTTTTTTTAAATTTAACGCATCACAATGCTTAAAATTTGACATATGTCTTATTACGCTACGCTTACGCCCAGATTTTTCTTATCATGTGGACCCACTATCAGAGGCGTAAATAATGACCCCGTAGTTTGGGGAGGAGCCAATCCAGAGGCGCTCTCAAGTCGCTTGATGAAAATGAATAAAAATTGTGTAGTAGACTGCTTCGGAATATGTTTAATCCGAAAAATACTCTTAAAAGTTTGTTATTAATAGTAAATCACGCTTCCCCGTATCTAAAGCTTTTAAACAAATAATTAAATACTTCAAAAGTTCTACATATGCATTTTATGTGTTAAAATTTTGCCTTTGCTTTCTTCAATACCTTTTAAAAACCGAATTTTCGAATATACATCTTTTACAGATCACGTGTTGTTCTCGTATTTTAAACTGCTGTATTATTTGATGAATTTTGAACTTTGATTTATCGAAAAATAATATAAAATTTATTTTATGGTAAATTTGTGGAAAAAGCCACCAAACATAAACTCTGCCTTGAGAAAATATAAGGTTGACAGGTTTGCAAAGCAGCACAAGTAACGATGCCGTCAGATGACCCACTTTTGACTAATTGGAGACTATTATCGGGTAATTGCGATTACCCAGAAAGGTAAAATTACTTTCTTTATCATTTAATTAGGTTGTGAGAATGCTACAGTAATTTTGAGTACGATTACATAACCATAACTATGCAGTATGGGCAAAAATTGTATACGATTTTGTTACATTTTTCGGTTTTTGGATATTATACAGTATGCGTTATACCAAATGTTCATTTTTTAATTAGCAGCACTACAACTAATGACAACGGACGATCAAACTGAGAACTACGTTGGTGCACCGCAGCATACGAAAAATGTTATCTATTTTTCTGCCTGTCGTGTTGCCAACCTTATCAATTTGCCGTCACGCAAGTACAAATTGTTCATCATAATAATAAATAATAAAGTTACTCGCAAATTAGACTTTTATCAATCATTAGAACAAGTAGTTTCAGGAAAGGTCCAGTCTTCAGACTTTGCGATCCTTAACAAAAAAAATGATTAAATACTACCTGTACTCGATAGTAGTATTTATCAATTACGAAAAAGGCTTTGGTTTAGTAGAAAAGCAGCAAAGGATGAAATAATTAACTCCAAATATACAGTGCGTCGCGTATAAATAAGTGCTCAGACTTAGAATAGAATAAAATTAGATTTAAGTAAAGTTTAAGATAGTTGATGCTGGTAGCCGTTACTATGTGGTAGTTAATCATCTTCGGGAAATGTTTAAAAAAGAACTACTACGTTTTATACCACTAAATTTATTTAGAAAAACAGTGACTGCAGTTTCAACTCACAGAGTCATTTTCAAACTGAATTACAGAGGTAGACTAAGTATTCAATACAGAAACATGAGAAAATTTAACAATAAATAAAAACTACCTGAGAAATTACGTTATTACAAAGGGGAAGTACTAATTTTTGGGAACTAATTATTATTTGGCAACAACAAATAACGGGGAAAACCGAAGTTCTGTCTGGTCATTAAGCAAATTTACATTTTTATTTTACTATGTTTATATATTTCTAAAGATTCAAGAATATTTAACTTTTGGCCCTTTGTTGAATAATGTAATATGTCAGTGTTGCTTAAATTAGGAAAACTGTGGTTGTGTTCTAAGCAATGGTTGGCAAAGCTCGAGTCTGTTTTCTGTAGTCTATATGATCGGTGGTGTTCTGAAAAGCGAGTTTTAAAGCTTCTACCACTTTGTCCAATATACAAGCTATCACACTCTGAACATTTTAACTTATAAACTCTTGATTTATCAAATTTATTAATTTTATCTCTAGCATTGTAAAAAATAGTGGACAGATTGTGTTTAGATTTAAAGGCTACTTTTATGTTATGTATGGAAAGAGTATTAGCTATGTTTTCTGATAGGGTACCACAGTATGACAAAGATATATAAGATGAACTATCTTTATCATTTTTTATTTTAAGATATATTGAACTAAAGGCTAGTTGTTTTTGTTTTTTAGTTATTAATTTCTTTATGGTTTGTTGGGAGAAGTTGTTTGATATTGCAATCCTTTCAATGATATTTAGTTCCTCTTGAAGATCTTCTTCAGAGAGAGGCAAAGAGAATGCTCTATGTATCATTGAATTGTATGCAGCCATTTTGTGTTGTAAAGGGTGAAAAGAGTCATTAGATATAGTATTACCTGTAAACGTTGGTTTTCTAAAAATTTTAAAATTACACTGATTATTGAGGTGAGATATGGTGAGATCTAGAAAATTTATTTTATGGTTATAATCATCAATCAATCAATATTACCTAACTTGCTTAAAATAAAAATAAGTAAATTAATAAATTATTCTAACTATACTAACCTGTTAGAATAATAATTATATTTATCATCATAAATATTAGGTGTGAAACAATATTAACTACTTGTATCACAACACAGCACACGATAATTTGTTTAAAATAATATTGTTTCTGAGAAATAAACGACACTTTCCATCTAAAACTGCACTATAGCCATCTAGTAGACGATTACGAAACTAAAACGTTCCCAATTTGTGATACAGGTTGTTAAAAGACAACGCATGGTAGATAAAAGTAACTAATAGGTAATATTGTTTACAAATAGTGGCGGATAAAAGATAAAAGTATTGACCATTAATTTTCATCTAATAATAATTAATAATATTGTGCCATTATTTTTTATATTGTTATATAAAATTTATATTTAGTGCTTTAATCATTCTGTGTATTGATTGTCTGATTGATATCTTATAAACAACTGAACTCACCTGTGAAGGAGTCAATTTACAGCTAGGAACACTTATATATCTATATATAAAAAATTGAAAACGCTTCAAATTGGTAAAGAATAGTTATAATTTATTTAAATTTTTTTTACCTGGCGCTCAACAAATAAATATTAATATTTTAATTAAATTTTGGCAATATTTTGAAAATTGAAAATATAATTTCAGAAAAAAAATAATAGCAAAGTTTCCTAAATTTTATTTCCGGGCAAATATTTTGTGCGGGTGCAATACCACCCATAAACCATCACAATATATATATATATATATATATATATATATATATATATATATATATATATATATATATATATATATATACAGGGTGATTCAAAAATCGATCACGAAACTTAAGGGGGTGATTCTACTTGACAAAATAAGGGTAGAGCTTCATATAATTTTTTTTCAAAATGTCATTCGTTTTCGAGTTACAAGCCGTCCAAGTTCAAGTTTTTATTTTTTGTTTTTTGAATTACTCGCTTACAGGAAAACCGATTTGACTAATATTTGAAAGATAGGCTAAGTCTTCTGCGCTTCATCATTTTAGTAACAATTCACATTGATTGTTTGCCACTAGAGGGCACTTTACCTACATTCAAAATTGTTTTTTTGTCATAATTTTTTAGTGTTGACAGCTACAGTAGTTTTTGGCATAATTTCTGAAAGACTGATGCCAGGCCTTTAAAAAAGGTGCTCTTTATTTACATCGCTAAACCCAACGGTTTAGACGTAAATCACCCTTAAAAATTAAGTGGTAAATTTACTTTTCTCATTTCATTACCACCAGCTACCAGGTAAATAGCTATCAAAGTATACTAGAGCTGTCAGTTTAACATCAAATAAATTCGCTTTTTAAACTATTTAATTTATAATCTTAAAATAACTAATAATGGCTAATCACCAATATTCAAATATCGAATATTGTGATATCCATTTTTGTTATGGAAAAGCAAATGGTAATGCAGAGTTGGCAAGAAGATATTATATGGAGAGTTATCCGGAAAGAAATATCCCTCATGCTCAAACATTTTCCAGTGTGCACAGGAGGCTTGCGGAATGTGGTTCCTTTAAAAGTTATAATGGAAATAGGGGAAGACCTAGAACTGCTAGAAACGTGCAACAAGAAGAAAGAGTGCTTGAAATTATTGAAGATAATTCAGGTATTAGTACTAGAAAAATTGGGAATGAAGTGCGGCTCTGTCAGGCTAGTTCATGGAGGATACTAAGAGAAGAACAACTCTATCCGTTTCATTCAAAAAAGGTGCAGGCTCTTTATGACGATGATCGGCCGAGAAGGTTGGAAATGTGCAATCAGATCCTAGCTAAGTATGAACACGATAATCGATTAATTGGCGTCATATTATTCACTGACGAAGCTGGTTTCACTCGTGATGGCATAACAAATCTACACAACATCCACACATATGCTTACGAGAACCCAAACAATGTGGTAGAAACGAAACATCAGCGTAGATTTTCACTAAATGTGTGGGCAGGGATAATAGGAGATTACCTTATTGGTCCTCATTTCTTTGATGGCCCATTAACTGGTGACGTATACTTAGATTTTATCCAAAATCGTCTCCCATTGTATCTGGAAGATGTGCCATTGGAAGTAAGGGCCAACATGTGGATCCTCCAAGACGGAGCTCCGCCCCACTTTAGTATACGTGTCCGACAGTATTTGAATGCAACGTATCCTGAGCGATGGATAGGACGAAGTGGACCATTGGCATGGGCAGCGAGGTCACCAGACCTTAATCCTATGGATTTTTTCTTTTGGGGTCATTTGAAACAATTGGTGTACGATATTCCAGTAATCAACGTCGAGGATCTTCGCTTCAGGATAATCGAAAAGTGCCAAATTATTAAAAAAACACCAGAAATTTTTCATCGAGTTAGGCGACATTTTTTGAAGAGTGTTAGGAAATGTATAAAAGAAAATGGGGGACATTTTGAGAATCTTTTTTAGTTTGTTTAGTACTGTTTCATTAATTTTTATCAATTAAATGTATATCGCAATAATCCATAATATGAATATTTACTGATTAGCCATTATTAGTTATATTAAGATTATAAATTAAATAGTTTAAAAAGCGAATTTATTTAATGTTAAACTGACAGCTCTAGTATACTTTGATAGCTATTTACCTGGTAGTTGGTGGTAATGAAATGAGAAAAGTAAATTTACCACTTAATTTTTAATGGTGATTTACGTCTAAACCGTTGGGTTTAGCGATGTAAATAAAGAGCACCTTTTTTAAAGGCCTGGCATCAGTCTTTCAGAAATTATGCCAAAAACTACTGTAGCTGTCAACACTAAAAAATTATGACAAAAAAACAATTTTCAATGTAGGTAAAGTGCCCTCTAGCGGCAAACAATCAATGTGAATTGTTACTAAAATGATGAAGCGCAGAAGACTTAGCCTATCTTTCAAATATTAGTCAAATCGGTTTTCCTGTAAGCGAGTAATTCAAAAAACAAAAAATAAAAACTTGAACTTGGACGGCTTGTAACTCGAAAACGAATGACATTTTGAAAAAAAATTATATGAAGCTCTACCCTTATTTTGTCAAGTAGAATCACCCCCTTAAGTTTCGTGATCGATTTTTGAATCACCCTGTATATATATATGAAGTAAAATGCGAACAGTGAATGCAAACTTCGCTCCATCATATCCTTTCCATGTTAGAGGATGCACAGTTTGAATAAATTGCTGAAAAATACAATTCATCCTGTTCCACCACCATCGAGATGGTGGCCTACCTGTACCACCACACCGAGAAGAAAGTTAAAAAACTTACCCCCTCCGCTACAGTGGTACTGCAGAGGTACATGTTTCGTCTCTCATTAGACTCATCAGGGTACCGACATGCACCTGTCTGTGCAAAGAAGAGATCAGAAGGAAGCATGCATCACTGAACGCGGCTTCGCCGACCTCCCGCCGGATGGTGAAGGCCGCATAAACATATATATATATATATATATATATATATATATATATATATATATATATACACATTCTTTTCGGCAAATCAGTATCTCTTAGTTGTTGAACTAAAGATATTAAATAAGGTGTTTCCATTTAAAATAAGGAAGAAGGCAATCTACATCTACTCCCGGTATAACTGGAAATGTCACCATCTTGAAAATATTTTCGCTGAATTGCCCCCATCGGTTTTAGTAAGCCGCCAAATTTTAAAAATTTTCCTAAGTCTATTTTTCGAGAAATCAATTGCGGCATTTTGTTATGGGGCACCCTGTATAAAACTACTTTAATAAAGAACAGTGTAATATTAAAATAAAAGAGACACAGACTCCAAAATGTGCTAACTAAAAAAAAATAGTGTATAATTCTTGACATTCGAAATAATTAACTAATATGATAAAATTCGATGATATTGCAATTTAGAAATTAAATTTGAAATCGAACTATATTATATTTCATTTGCTGTACTACAGAATTAATTTGGTTTATTAATTTTATGCATATGTAATATATAGCCCATTAAACAGGGCAACTTTAATCAAGCGTAGTATCAAATACGCCCATTAAACTAATAACAATATATACAGTGTATTCCAAAAAGTGATTCTATAGTATAGCAAATGAAAGATTTCATAAATTCACGGGTAAAAACCGAATGAAACGTGGAATTAGACAAAATGATATGACCTCTCTTAAATGCCTTAATCACTTGGGCTAAATAAATAATAGTCGTTAATCTAGGTCAGGCAACAATCTGCAACGCAACGAGTCGCTACGTTGCTGGCAATGCGAGCACGGCAACTTCTACTTCGGCAAACCAAGACTTTTCCCGAATGTGCACGAACGAACGAAAATAACGTCTCCCGGTATAAAAACGCCAGAGTCCGTGGCATAGTTGAAATCTCGGGAGCCCCCCCGCGAAATTTCAATTGGGCCCTTTTTTTTAATTTAGCAATATAATTTAGTTCAAATGCTAAATAAACTGTAATATAGGTTGTTTTTGACATTCATTAATCATAATATAGACGTTTAGATGTCAAGCGTCCAATCCCACATACCCCACTAAAGATTTTTTGGGTGAGCGGTGCCCTCCCGCGCCGCGGGTCCTATGGAGCTTTCGCTGCACCACTGTATATACCGTACATAATAATTAAAGTAATCTTTATTCAGATAAGAAAGAATGTAATAAAACAAAGTAATAATAATTTCTGCTCTTTTACTTCCAGTTATGTACTTCTGCAAGTCCTCCCAGTACCTGCTCAAAATGATCAAGACTGTATTGAAGATAATACAAAACTTTTTTGTAAACGATCCATTCCAAGCGGAAACTTTTCTCACATCGAAGCCCTTTCCACGACGGATGTGAAATTAGAGAAGTTCGATTTTAATTTTGTTCTGAGTTCCTTTCCTAATTTAAAGATTTTAAGTATTGTCGGCAATAATAAGACTACTTTGAGACGATTTGAAATGCCTAAGAGAAAAAATAAGTTAAAAGTAAGTTTGAAAAATTATAGTAGGGGATGATTTATGCACAATATCTTAAAAAAGTACATATAACAACTTATCCAACGAAAAATAAATTTAGACGGGTATTTATTGAAAAACTAATTCATTACACAGGTTTGCAAGGTTCTATTGTTTGAGATATTTGAGGTTATGTACTCAAAAAATGTTTTTTTTTGGATATTTTTGAAGTTATGTACAGTCTGCACAAAATTTTTTTGATCTTTTTTCCATTTGTATCATTTAACTCGCGACAGTTGTAGACAAAAGTATACGCAAACAGCACAAATACGTCTCAAAGACGTCCATAAAACGTTTGATTTCAACATTCAGGACGTCTTATAGATGTCCATAAAAGACGAGTGACGTCCATAAGACGTTGTATAGACGTCTTATGTTACAAAAGGTAACGTCTTTAAGACATTTGCTTACAACGTCTTATGGACGTCCCTTCCCAACATTAAAACAACATATTCCACCAATAAAATTATGCACATTAAAAAGGGTCCCTTTAATTTTTTTGTTTGTCTTGTTTACAAAGTCAAACTGTAATTATTCAAATGTCCAAGAAATAACTTTAATTAAGAAAAAATCAAGAGCAAAATATACACTACCATTTTAAATAACTACAAGTTCCGCATCTCTTTATACAAACAAATACATAAGTTAAGCATAATGTAAACTTTTTCTAATTTGAAATTGAGGAAGTGAGGTAGAAGAGCAAATATTTTCAGAACTACTACTGTTCGAACTATAAGTGAACCTATCAAATTTAAGCCTTAGTTTATCTCTTCGATATAATAACTCTAAAAGGTAGACTATCAACAAAATAAAAGTTTATTGAAATAAAACGTACACAAATCTTTAAATAGTATTAAAAACAAGAATTTTTATTTAGTCGAATAACAAATCTGGTCTGATGCCCTTTTCAGTCATGTTTGGATTGAAATTTCCTCATTCTTCCGACTTTTTGCCAGTCCTGTTGTCTCTGTAGATCCTAATAACAAACTGATTTTAATTTTATAGGATAAAGTTTATCATTTGTAGGAGTAAATTTTGTGATATTTTTTCGAATTTTTATAATTGTTCTCTACTATAGAATCGTGGCTTATGCTATTTCAAGGTTAATATGTATAATGAAAGACAGAACTTACTCATAATAAGTCTCGCCAAGTTGGAATCGTAGAACTTTCTCTTTCCTTTTCGTACTAATCAACTGTACATGGTAATTTTACAAGCTCGCTTTACAAAGTCATAAATGCTCCCTACTCCCAGTTTTGAAATTTCTAAAACCTTAAACAAAATTACTTCTTGTAATTAACAAAATTCTATTTTCTATGTTCTTTAAATATAAACCAATCATCAGAAACAAAATAAATCTTACAGGTTTCATTAGTGGAGCACTCCATAAACAAACATTTCGCCTTCCACTTCATTAGTAATATTTCTTGTAATATTTAGGACCGAGTTTGGATGAGCTGTGCAAGCCTTTTTCGCCCAGATAATATTTTTGAAGATTTCATTTCATACTTCTAACATAGAGTTACTACAAAAATATAAGCGGTAAAGCATTCGGGAATTCCCTGTAACACAACCTATAAATAACGTTACTGTTTTTCCCAAGTACGTATGATTCTCGATCTTATCTTAAGTATTACATAAACACGAATAAAAAAGATTTTCAGAGGTACATGAATAAATCAACTATTTTAATAAAATTCTTTCAAAAGCTAAATTTTCACAGTCCAACAACATTAAAAATGAATAACGACATGACGAAACACAAATACAAAACTGAAAAAATGATAGTTGACAGAAACAAAAGGCGGGTTTTTTAAAGTTGTAGTTTCGCTGGCATCATATATATATTTATGTATGTCATTGTTATCGGTACATCAAACAATCTGTGACAAAAAGCACCAAAGTATTGATAAAAAAGATCACGCAAAAGTTCTATTAACCAAGGTCGTAGTGAGGCTACTAAAAATTTGTCGTTCAATCAAAAATTTTAACCTCAACTTGTATTCAGCTGAACTCTGTGCGGCGTGGCAAACTTATTACTCAACTGCGACAAAATCCATAGGGAAGGAAATGCTTTTTAGTTTTTATCAACTAAATTATACACAACTGTATTTATTTTCATGTAAAATGTAGTATGTAGACTTTTAAAAGATATCTTAAAGACGTTGTATATAGACGTCTTATGGACGTTTTTAAAACAACGTCTATAAGACGCCTTATTTATGTCTTAAGACGTTCAGACATAATCTGGATATAAAAATGACGTCTATAAGACGTCTAGTGCTGTGTGGGTAGCGTTTAAGTAAGTACCAAAAGTCAAAGATTCTCAGGCCTAAAGAATTTTGTTTTTGTCCGAGACTGTACACAACACACGTTAACTTTCAATACACAGACACATTCTTATACAGTAATAACCAGCCCCGTGAATCTTCTTACGAAAGTTAGCACAACATTTAGGTCACAGGACCCCTACCAGGCAATTTCAGGCTTGCTGTCTGTATTTTTTGGTAATAATTTTAAATATAACAAATCTGGCAGCGCCGCAAATGTCTATATTGAATGGTTTATAGAGTAAATGTGTGTATAGTAACGTTCATATAGTGTGAGTCTCATTTCTATACGGTTTGTTATGTTGACATCCCAACACATTGAGAAAATAAATAAAAATATCGAGAAATATATTTAAAAAAATGTCACATTCTGAAGAACTAACCTAACTAACCTAGATTTGAATTATCGCGCGTTAAGTATGACGATAACAAGGTTGCCAAGTTGTGATTACTGTACCCCACTACGCGTCAGATGTTTTCAAATTATTTTTATTCAAAAAAATCTGTATTTTCCAAACAAAACGGTCAAGAAATTCCGGGTTTTTTTCTAAAAAATTCATAATTTTTGAATCGACGTTGCATTAGTTTTTTAAAAATATGGTAAAAACCGTTTTTAAGATATTCCAAAATCTATTGGCATTTTGTTATATGTAGTGACCTCCAGCATGTTAATTATGCATATTTTAAGTGTTAATATTTCGTCTCAAACATGATTAAAAAATATCGTTTTTTTTTTAATTAATAAAAGACACTTTTGTGAACTATACATTCAAATTCGATCACATTAATACTACTCTTATCGTATCGCTATTGAGCAGTGATCTACAATTTTTGGAAGTTTTTGAGTCGCTGAATAAGAATATGAAATCAAAAAATTGAAATTTTTATCTCCAAGATGGCGGATTCAAAATGGTGCATTAAATTTTACAGAAAATAGAAATTTTTATTTTTCAAATGGTCGATTCAAAATGGCAGATCGAAATTTGCTAAAAAACGATATTGGTCTTTAAAAACCTACCAGCCTGTAATTAAAATGGCCGTAACTTTGCGAAAGAAAAGTAAGCGACCGCTCATAAAGCTTAGATTAAAGGATAGGAGTATTATTACATGATGCAACTAGAAAAAAAAACACAAAAAAACTTTGTGCAACATGTACGTAACCTCAAAATTAACCAATAAAAACATTTTTCGATGGGTCAACTCTTACCTCAATTTCGAATTCTATGCAGCAAATTACTTCGGAAATAATCCCCAGCTGCCCAACAACAATCATGACCTCATTTTTTGTAGATCCAGAATTACTACTCGTCTCGATTTTTCCGGGACAGTCCCGATTTCGATGACGTTATCCCGCGTTCTCACGACCAATCAATTTTCTACCAATTTTTGGCAATACGCTATGGCGAGAGAGGGAGGACGATATCACAAAAGTGCATTATGACAAACGAAAGCGAGTTGTCAATAGGGGGGGGGGGGAGAAGTGTCAGGTACATTCACGTTCTTAATGCATCAGGCAGCGACGAGTCTATTTTTCTGAATTCAAAGCTCTTCGGGGGAGGGGAGGATCGTCTCGCAACCCCCCCCTCAAAAAAAAAAGGTGGCAAGCCTGTGTTACTTTAAAAAAATAGTATAAAATATGACTTTTTAGTCATTTATATAGAAAAAAGGTGTGTGAAAAACTCGTTTTAAATACATAGACCATAAAATTGTTTATTTTTAATAATTTCCTACCGCTCCAAAGTATATTCAGATGTTCGTTTGTACTGTTTAAGATAACAGTCCAGCATCAAGGTCTGCGGGTAATATCCTACCGATATTTTACGATACAGGAATATTAAGTAGACAGTTGTTTTCTGTGCATTTTGCTCTCGGTTCGTTACAGCTCCACTGATGAGACCATTAGGTGGTCGAAACTAGTATGGAGAGAGAACCAGAGTGGAATTCGCAGAGAATATACTGTCTGTCCCCTTTCTTGACGGTCGTAAGGAGAATAAAATAACTGTTCCAGATAGATAGACAGTGGAATTGTTTATTTTTAATAACTTGTTTTAATGATAAAAATTAAAATAATCATTTACATTAAAAATATAAAGTTTTGGATTTCTATTACTGCTTCCTAAAAGTTTTCTGAATCTGATTAATAATAACTTTGAGGTATAATTTCTTCTCTTTTTAGGTACTGCAACTGACGTGTTTACGACTTTCCATTTTCAGCAATAATTTTACAGATTACTTCCCAGAACTAGAAATTTTGAACATTTCTGGAAATTATATCAGCGAATTTCCAAAATTTTCTTTCCGTGGATTGAAAAGGGTATATTTAGCAGGTAATAACTATATATTTTGAATTAGGTACCCATTTTAGATGTTTAATTAAATTTATAAACCTTTATGTAAAAAGTATTTAATTCTATTCTATAATATTTACGTTATTTTAAAGAGGATTAAAATTTCATATAGAAAAGTAAATAAAATGAAATAATTAATTTAAAGTTTTACGTTTGATCTTTTGTATGTAGCAAAGGTCAAATATTTAAGCTAGTTTTATCCTGAAAAAGCAAACATATACCACGAAATGAAGCCGCTGAGTCATTTTAATTCAATGTAATTTATATATTTTTTTAGCTTTACGAGGACGCTATTTTTCGGTTCGACAATGTCCACCTGTTAGTGGTTAACTTCTCAAATAAATTAATTTTCTGATTTTTAAAATATTTATTTTTATCATAATATGTAATTCTAGTGTAAAATGCAAAATATCGTCTTCTGTTGAACAAAACCTCTCTTTTTATACACACTCACTTTGAAGTTAGTCCGGTCAAGTTAGCATCAAAAATAGGGGTAAGGTTACATTAATTCGCACCTTGCTAAAAATTGGCATGAATGTTGGGAACCCTATTATACACAATTTGTCAATTATCCACATCAATCCGAAGTGTGGAAAAAAATTTATTCAAGGTCAAATGTTGCAAAAATCGGTTTTTTGAGTTTTCCAGCTAAACGGTAAGTTTTATAATAAAAATAGGTGAAACAAAAATTATTCATCATGCAATTATCTATAAAAATTGTTCATACACTTTTTTTCCTAAGAATCACCATTTCGGAGATACAGCGATGCAAAATGTTGAAAAAGTTGTATTCTTCATAATATGCACACGTTTCCGCGCCACCCGTGAGGTAGTGTACATGGCGCGTTTTTTTTTTACGTGGTTTCCCCGGTAGGCCTATTCCACGATCTATTGTGCTTCTGTTGAGTTAAAAAGCTATTGTATTAAATTGAAAATGGTACTATTGTAAATAACAAGAGCGGTGTAAGTAATGCGTAAATTGAGAAAATTATTCGTCTGATTGATACTCTTCTAATGGAACATGATCCATACTGTCTTGCTCTTCTTCTTCTCCTTCTTCTTCTTCTTCTTCTTCTTCTTTTTCTTCTTCTTCCTGCTGAGTACAAATAAATTGTTCAAAGAGCAATGCATCAGATGTCTCCTCGCCTATATCGTAAGAATCCTCTTCTACTGGCGATTCAACATTGGAGCACGATTGGCCTCGACAACTGATACATGCTAATGAACAAAACAAACCAACTTTTTTACAGCCGCATTTAGCATTACACCCCGTTTTGCAATTGCAACATATTAATGTTGATGCTCCTGACTTTTCTGTTATAATAATTTTATCGCCATACTTCAACTTTAATCGTAACTTAATGGTTCTATTATCTAACGAATTGTTGCAAATATTTTGTAATTCGTCTAATGAAAATTGACAATCATCACTATTTTCGATGTGTGCAAATATTTCTTCCATTAAAAGATTCGTACTTTCAGATTGAGGACGACCGGCTTGACCCCCCGTAGTCGGTCTCAAGAAGGCATTATGACAGTCTTTATGATACTTAGCTTCGGCAGCAACTAAATCATGTTCGAACTCAATTCGAGTAATAACAGCTTTTGCTACATGATCAGAACGAGTCTGGGCTATATTCAGGATTGTTTCTTTGAATGAAAGTGTTGTTACATGAAAAATTTTACGCCGATACTTCAGTGCTTTTCTGTTTTCTAGCTCTTCATTCAATTCATTGCCACAAAATAAGCAACACTTTTTAAAACAAAAAAATGGTTCACTTACGCGTGCTCTAGTACGAGGTGGACTTATTTTTGATGTACTAGCTTGTTCTTCATCCTGTTTTCTTTTCAATGCAGCGATTGTACCCTTCCGAGTATAGTTTTTTCGACACTGCACATGAACTGTCACAGAAGTCTGGTCTTTCAGGTATTCCGAAAATTCATCACCTCTTTCAATACTTGCATTAATTAATGTCTTTAGGCCACGATCAACAGTAACTGTTTCGCTTTCGGTCAAATGTTTATTACAAATAAAGCACAACTGCGACATTTCTATTACAAACACAAAACTGCACAAATTTTGTTTGAAAATATAAGCAATAACTACTTGTTCTTACTACGAAAGAATGCTTGAGACTAATACTATTCTATCTAGGGAGGCCCTTCAAAAAGGAGCAGGTATACGAGCGTCGCCACGTGGACAATTGAATAGCAGACAGATGTTGCTCAAGGCCGTACGGTCATATAAAATGAGGGACTGGGTTTTTTTTGGAGTTTATATTTTTAAAACTGTATAATATGTATGTATACGCTACGAAAATTAATATTTTTACTTATATTATCGTTCTGTAACGTATATTACGGTAATTGACATGCATATTATGAAGAATACAACTTTTTCAACATTTTGCATCGCTGTATCTCCGAAATGGTGATTCTTAGGAAAAAAAGTGTATGAACAATTTTTATAGATAATTGCATGATGAATAATTTTTGTTTCACCTATTTTTATTATAAAACTTACCGTTTAGCTGGAAAACTCAAAAAACCGATTTTTGCAACATTTGACCTTGAATAAATTTTTTTCCACACTTCGGATTGATGTGGATAATTGACAAATTGTGTATAATAGGGTTCCCAACATTCATGCCAATTTTTAGCAAGGTGCGAATTAATGTAACCTTCAATGTCTATTTTGACCGGACTAAGTCCTGATGAAGAGAATAAAATTTCTCGAAAACTAGACTAACTAAAAAAGAGTTTGCTTTTTTGGCCAATCATTCTTTTGACTGCAACCGTACAAAAGTGCCTTAAACCTTTCGGTTTAGTTGCCTCTTTTATATATATATATATATATATATATATATATATATATATATATATATATATATGAAGTAAAATGCGAACAGTAAATGCAAACTTCGTTGTGAATCAGAAATCCCATCATTAGAACATATAAGGATGCAACTTACTTTTAATTATGTGAGCTCTCTTCACTTCCGTCCCTACATCCCGCATTTTAAATCCTTTTTCAACCCCCCAACAACTGCACTTCTTTGAATAAGTATCCTCCTTTTATTCATACTAGCTTCGCCGAAACCAGGGAATGTCTATCAATAACTATGCCCTCAGTAGATGAAATAAACACCTACCTATTGCCTCCCTGGAGTTATTTCCCCATCAGTTGTAACTTCGAACTTACGCTATTAGATAAAAAAAGAAGCTCACCTGAGAATATTCCAATCAAGGTACCATCAAATAATTCAATTAAAATACAGCAATCACGTATTCATATTTACTGAATGCAGAAATAGTGTTCTTCCTTCATGAATCCTCTTCAATCCTTACTGCTGAGCTATTCGCCATTCTTAAAGCCTTACAATATTGCATAAATACCTCTGAATCAAACTGGCTGGTAATTTCAGATTCTCTAAACTCCCTCAAACTAATCGAATCATACAATCCTAGTTATCTAATAGCTCACGAGATCAAAACCCTAATAAAATACTCCCATATCAGGAACAAATCCTTCACCTTCCTCTGGGTACCAAGTCATACTGGAATCCCAGGAAATACTAAAGCCGACACCCTCGCATCCAATCATCAAAACTCTCCTAATAAAGTAAACAAAATATTCCATCCTCAAGACCTTAAAAACTCTTTACATCATATGTCTCGAAACCTCATTCAACTAGAATGGGACCTTCAGGATTCAATCAACAAACTTCAATTAGTTAAAAAGACTTTCTTTACTGGCATCCCCCTTCCTAATCTACCAAGACAAGAATTAACCATAATGACGAGGCTCCGAATTGGCCACATGAAGCTAACCCATGAATACCTCCTAAACAAATCCCCTGCTCCTTACTGCGAAATCTGTCATACCTCCCTATCAATCAACATATCATCACTGAATGTAAAAAATATGAGCATCACCCATTCCGTCAATTACAGGAAAAAAAGATTGATGTTCTCTTCTCGTACCAAAATTCTATCAATGTTATCAAATTTATCAAAGACCTAGTAGCCGATGCGTCCCTAATCCATATCTCTCTCTCTCTCTCTCTTTATTAGATTTACTTAATAGTATTCCTGTCATTTAGTGCCTGGCACAAATTTCATCATTCGGAAAATATTAATACATAGTTCTATCTTTCTCGCTCACGTTAGATCTTCGTCTTTCCACTGTGGCACAATCGTTTGTTGCCGAATATAGAAAATCTTATCGTTTTCAGCTGTTGCGCTGTTGTCAGATATGCAAATTATTAATATGGAGAAGGAAAAAGTATTCAGAAAAGATTACAGTGAAAATAACGTAAAAAATATTTTTATAAAAGATAAGGTAGTTCCATGGCATTTTGGCACTACCCTACGAGCTGACTGATGAATAAATGAGGAAAATACTGATAGTTTCGACAAATTCAAAATTAAAATTTTTGCGTAGATAAGACTACAATAACTCTTTTAAATTATGATCCCCATTCCCTAAAGATGTTGTTTCTAAAATCAAGCGTCAAACTGGGACAGTTGGTTCTGAGTAACTTTAAATAAAAAAAAAATGGAGTTTACTCATTTTTTTATACTTTTATACCCAGATTCCTACAGCCAAAATTAATTTGATTCGCCCTCTCCTCTCCAAAGTAAGACTTTGATTTCTTAGTCCCCCATACGCCTCTACACCTAATTGTACCATCTGTACTCTTTTTTCTTAAAGAAGACCGTTACAAAACACTTTTTAGTTTAAGTAGTGTTCTTTGGCATGACAAATTACGGACTAAAACGTAGAAAAGAGAAATGTAGAAAAAATGGATTTCTTTTATTTCTAAAGCTGTTTCCAAGGTGGCCGCAATTTTATTTTACATGCAAAATTGCAATATTCTGTATTATCTACATGATAGGAACCAAATAACTAAAATTTTCTGTGAAACACAAAAATAAATTAAATAAATGTCGATATTCTTGACTTTACCTTCAGTTAAAACAGTATTCTAGATCCAGTTAAAATAGAGAGAGATGCTATTTAAGATATAAGATGTCCGGTACTTTTTTCAACACATTTACATATTTCGGGGTGGGCGCATTTCCTCAATGGCCTGTCTGGAACTACGCTTGTGTCCTAGTAAAATATGTACAGACACACTGTAACCACAGTTTACGCTGTAAATTTAAGGATCACTTTGTTAAATAACAAAGAACTATTAAATAATTCTAATCATTCTGCAGTTCCATAATACATCTGACAACTATATAGTTTGAAAATAATTTTAAAAAGTAACTATATTAGATCCCCATATATCCGAAAAGTAAAACTTTTGAATGTCACCTATTTTGTCTGCAATATTTCGTGCCATATAGGGTGAATATATATGTATTGATGTTTTTCCGGTTGTTAATCCGTTGGTCAATAGAAATATCTTCACGACGTTTCGTCAACATCTCAGCTGGCATTTTCAAGTGATGCTTCCTCGACGACTGCTCGACTCGGATTGACAACCGGAAAAACATCAGTACACGTTCCACCATCTGTGAAAACCTACGATACAACATATATATATACATATATAATATATATATATATATATATCATATATATATATATATATATATATATATATATATATATATATATATATATATATATAGATAAGTTTTTGTCCGTGTAATTTAAAATAAAATAGAATAAAATATTGCGAAACGGACGTGAAAATTTGTCAATCTACATGATTCTCGTATTAAAAAGTGCGGAGCACTCCAAAATATGGAAAAACTCCGGGTCCGACAGATGGCGACAGCGCTGTTTCGTCCTAATATGGGACTCGTCAGGCACCGCAGTCGGTACAAAACCATCATCTCGCCTTTGCATCGTATAAGCCATACTTATAATCAAAATACGGCAAATAAGACGACAAAGGCGACATCTCGATGGTCCACTTGATAATACAAGAACCATACAGATTAACAAAGTTTGTAAGAGAAGATGATGGTTTGTACCGACTGCGGTGGCCTGACGAGTCCCATATTAGGACGAAACAGCGCTGTCGCCATCTGTCGGACCCGGAGTTTTTTTCCATATTTTGGAGTGGTCCGCACTTTTTAATACGAGAATCATGTAGATTGACAAATTTTCACGTCCGCTTCGCCAATATTTTATTCTATTTTATTATATATATATATATATATATATATATATATATATATATATATATATATATATATATATATATATATATATAATCATCTAATTTGTATATTATAGAGAACAAATGGAACTGTTCTAAAAGTTTGGAATGGGCATTAGGATTAAACAAAACAATATTTGCAGATTTAGAATCTTTAAGGTGTTTTAGGATGCCTCATAATAACAAACCAGTCTATGCAATTGCTGAATTTAGAAGGGTAAGTAAATATTTAATTGCCGAAAACTACTACAGTTAGCCTATACATTTTATAATTACGTGACGTATCTCACCTTCCAAGATATTAACAATTGATAAATGACAATGTAGCGCTGTAATTTGATGTTTACAAGTTTTCCAGATAACAGCCGAAACATGTACCCCGAACTGCTCTTGTCACCTGATCAAGTGCGTTACTGACATGGACACTGGAATCCTGGAACCTATAATAGAAGTCAATTGTTCGTATAGGGGTTTCACGACACTTCCGGAGACGTTTCCGCCAAAGACGAAAACTCTTCATTTGGAAGGCAATTTCATTGAAGATTTGAGTCTTTTGACAACAAATTTAATTTACAGGTGTGAAATTTGACAGTATTTTTAGGATCGTAATAGTATAGACTCTGCGAGAGTCCGTCAATATTGTCGTTTTTGATCACTCTGTTGAGTCCCTCTCTGGACTGTAAAGCAGCTGATGTTTCAGTGAAATCTCATTCTCCATTTTCAAGCTCACTCTATGGCGTTTATGAGCGAACTGACGCCTGCGACTCGGGTGCTGTCGGTCTCGTGTTTACGTCGGACGAGTTCGGGACCGACAGTACCCGAGTCACAGGCGTCAGTTCGCTCGTAGACGCCATACAGTGAGCTTGAAAATGGTGAATGAGATTTATATATACATATATATATTCTTGGACACTGTTGTAATGAAAAAAATAGCCGATGTTTGACTTTTTGTGTTCGAAATTAGAACATATTTAGTGAAAATTCTATAAAATTATGTTAACAAAATGTTTTTCTTTACAGAGATTTGTTGGATCTTTACCTAGACAATAACAATGTGACCAGTTTACATTCTTTGGAAGGATCTTATTGGCTGACGCATTTCAGAGTATTTTCTTTAAGAAATAATAAAATAACTGAGGTAGGTAAGCAGAATATACAATATTGCTACTAATATATATATATATATATATTTATATATATATATATATATATATATATATATATATATATAAATGTATATATATATATGAATAGTTTGGTTATTCCGAGTTTCAATCCGTTCGTTCAAAAAATCGTTTTCACGACGTTTCGCTAAAATCTCATTTGGCATTTTCAAGTGCGGTTCGTCTCGTTACTCGCTGAGAACTCAGAAATCAGTTCTCAGTGAGTAACGAGACGAACCGCACTTGAAAATGCCAAATGAGATTTTGGCGAAACGTCGTGAAAACGGTTTTTTCAACGAACGGATTGAAACCCGGAATAACCAAACTATTCATTCTACCATCCGTGAAAATCTACGATATTACAAATATATATATATATATATATATATATATATATATATATATATATATATATATATATATATATATATATATATGTATATATCTGACAAAATATTCACTTTAGAAACGAACATTTGTTTTTTAATATTTATTGTTCGAGCTGCCATTATCCAGATAGTCTTCCCATTAAAAATATATATATCTCCGAAATATGCAGTATATATTGATCGTTTTTTTTTGTTTTCTGGGTGCTATTAGGTAGATATCGAATTTCAGTATCAGATAACTCAAAGCTCGATACGGATTCAGGAGTATAGTGCGAATAGATGAGAATTGTAAATATGGCTGTGGTGAAATATGTTGTTAAATTGATTTTGTGATTTTATTTATGTAAATTTTTCATTTATGGTAGAGTTTATATTGTTTAATTAGAATCATAAGGTTATTTCTTGAGAATACAGTGAAATATCTAGTTGAGATAATAATTTTATTTTTTGTATTTCTATCATAAACAAAAATATGAAAATACCAATATTTCAAAAACTACAAATTTTTAGAATAGATAATCTTATACAAAGTCACTCTTATTTTTAATGCTAAATAGAATAACATTCTAGAAATTGGGGGTTTACATTAAAAAAAATGACTTTTAACGATTTTTTCAAGTTAATATTTAATGTTACTTTTTGATCACCCTGTATTTATTTATTATCAAAATGTCAACACAGTACACTAAAGTAGATCCCCTCCTAGAAGAAAACTAACCCCAATTAAATAATAAAGGTTTTCATAGAGGAAAAATTGATAGTTATGTTTAGGCCTACATAAAACTTAAAATATCTCAAAAACAGTTAGAGTTAGGTATAGGACATTATATATGAAATATATCTTTAAGTTAATATATTTAAAATAAGCAAAAAGGCGGTGTAATCGGAAGTGCCACCATCTTGAAATATACTTTGGCTGTATTTCCCCTATCGATTTTAGCAAATTTTGAAAATTTTCTATAGTCTGTTTTCTAAAAATCGATATTCCCCCCAACCATATTTAAATTCGCATCTATTAGCACTATGCTCCTGACCCCCCCCCTCCCCCCGAGCTTTGTGTTATTTGGTACTGAAATCCGATATCTACAGCACATAGAAAACAAAAAAGATGAATGTATACTGCATATTTCTGACATACATATAATACACAAAATAAATAATAAAAAACAAATTTTTATGCTTAAAGTGATTGTTCTGTATGTTATGAATATAAAAAATTAATAAACTTAATAAAAAAGGATTATTCCTTATTAATTTCAGAACATTTCTGATGAAGATTTATAAACCGAAACGTTAAAAAATATATATATAAATTGAAATAAAAAACAGTAGAACAAAATCAAAATTTTATCAAAAGAAAGGACTTAACTACCAAGAACCATAAAATAATTTCAAATATATATATATATATATATATATATATATATATATATATATATATATATATATATATATATATATATATAGTATTAAACTATTTTTTTCTAGCTGCCAACTTACGCAATAGATAATGCTCTCCAGCATAACGTCAATATGCCAAACGCCGTTCAAATGACCTTTGGTGGCAATCCTTGGAGGTGTAATTGCATTTTTGTTCCTAGATTTAAGGTAAAATAATTTATAAATATATACAGCCGTTTAATTCCACAATTAATGCAATCGAATGCCTTAGCAAAGTTGGCATTAGAGTACCAGGTTTGTTCGCGACATTGTCTACTTTTTTCGTAACTTTTTCAAGATAATTATTACATAGTAGTGAGTTAAGTAATTATGAGAACTGTAGACCTATAAACTCGCTATTCCAGTTCTACAAGCAGCTTACCAACATTTTCACAAAACTAGACTTTAACCAAGTACGATAGCAGGCTGCTTTCAAAACGGATATGGCCCAAATGACGATTTGCAAATAACAAAAGCCTAAATATATAAATTCAAGTGATTTAATATTTGTTGACTTCAAAAAAGCTTTCGACACAGTGGAACTGTCGGAATAATAAGAAACATTAACCTCATTTTCCGAAATTATTGTAGGAATCTCCTACATTATTTGTTTTAACATAGTTTGAGTTCTCCAACTTACGAAGGCCTAATATTTAATATATTATTATTTTAATTGTTAATACATTCGCTACGATTTATTTAATTACAATGTCAAATGTTATTTTTAAATATAGATTATTTTTTTTTATTAGCGAACGAATCCAATTTGAATAAATTAACTTGATACTCATATTATTTTATTTTAAATTAAATCGATATTTGTCATAAAACATGTTTATTTTTAATCTTGGTGCATAAATAAATATAAAATTTTAAAGCAACAGGATTTAACTAACTAGACGACATAATTGCTTTTATAACTTTCAATTAGAAGTTTTCAAAAACTGTTTGTAGATTTAAAAAATTATATATTTTAGTTACTTTCGCTAAAAAACAATAATATGTCTCTCTCTTTGTCAACCTCTGTCCATCCACTCCTAGATGTAGGTCTCTCTCAATTGTTTCCATCTTTCTCTATTCTTCGCCAATCTCATTCACTGTTTGCCCGCCACTGTCCCTATGTCGTCTACCCATTTTTTTTTGAGGTCTTCCCGTGCTTCTTGTTGTCTCCCTCGGTCTCCATTCCAGGATTCTTCGTGTCCATCTGTTGTCCTCATATCGGGCTATGTGACCAGCCCATCGTCACTTCATCTTTGCAACCTCCTTCACGATGTCTTTGACTTTCGTTCTGCGTCTTATGTCGGTGTTTCTAATCCTGTCTCTTAATGATATTCCAAGCATGTTTCTTTCCATCGCTCTTTGGATTGTTTCTAATTTTTTAACGGACTTTTTGGTGAGGGACATGGTCTCTAATCCATACGTACACACCAGTAATATGCATATGTCGTATACTTTTCTTTTTATTTCAGCATCCTGGTTTGATTTCCCTAGTCTGATGTCATGACCCAAGTATACATAGTGGTCAATGTTTTCTATCCTCTGGTTCTGTATTGTTATGTTTGCCTGTTCGTGGCTCATTATTTGTGTTTTGCTGTAGTTCATTTTAAGGCCTACAGATGCGGATACGTCATTTAGCTGTTGTAGCATTTCGTTCAATTCTTGGAGATTACTTGCTATTAAGATTACGTCATCAGCAAATCTGAGATGGTTCAAGTATATTCCGTCGATGTTTATACCTTTGATGTCCCATTTAATTTCCTTAAAAATGTCCTCTAGGACTAGGGCGAACAGTTGTGGCGAGATACCCAAATAGCACACTTCAGTCCACTGGATATCCATCGTTTATCCAAAGCTGGACATACTGGGTATCCATGGGATGTCCACAATTTGTCCACCAACATCCGATGGATATCCACTAGACTATACGTTTGTCCCACTCATGGACGTCTTTTTGGATTACATATATTGTCCAAGTATGGATCATTTTTGGATATTAATAGGACTAATTTTGGATGTCCATATATTGTACATTCTTGACCCGATTGTGGACATATTATCCGATGGTATTGTGCTTTTTGGATAAATAGGTCATAATCTATGGTTCCCTCTTCTTGACGTTCCGGTAACGTAAATGGTAGATATTTTCAGAATTTGCTTAGGGTCCGAGAGCTTACAGTACCTAATTAATTTGCACTTCTGAAGACACAGACCACTC
Source organism: Diaprepes abbreviatus (assembly GCA_034092305.1). NCBI lineage: Eukaryota > Metazoa > Arthropoda > Insecta > Coleoptera > Curculionidae > Diaprepes > Diaprepes abbreviatus. The sequence continues at coordinate 1,246,246 of JASJET010000045.1, read as the reverse complement.
ATGTCATCAAAACGTCGATAACAAGTAACTATAGATGGCCCTATTAGTCCCAAAAATTAAACAGATATAAATTACATTAGCGAACCAGGTAACAGGAACTGGATCCACATATTACACTTATTGATTACAATTGTCAAGTTTTTAATACAATACTATATAAGAATATAAAATTTTATAATTAGTCGAATTGCAAGTGCTACAAAATATAGCTTCAATTGATTTAAATTGTTCAAGCTGTAGAAGGATCGCTATGAATAAGTTATCTGGTTCCATAGTAATAGGTACAATTTCAATTGGGTAATAGAAAATATACCAATTATTTAAATAAAGACTTTTTATTGTTACAATAATTATTTTTTCTAGATTTATTTCTGTCGTTTAATCTCTTCCGCCATTGTCTAATCTCGTCTTCGGCTGTTTTTTATCGGCCCCCCATTCTTCTACCGCAGCTGAAAATTAATAAGGTTTAACGTTAAATGATGCAGTATTTTATGGTTTTGTAGGAATTTAAATCTCTCTCTCTCTCTCTCTCTCTCTCTCTATATATATATATATATATATATATATATATATATATATATATATATATATATATATATATATATATATATATAAAACCAAATGCATCGTTATTGCTTAGAGTGCTTAAACCAACAAGCCAGAAAAAAAAATTTAATACACTTTTTGTCTGGGTATTATCAGAACAAGAGGATCTAGAGTTCAACGTGTGAAATCTGACACCTAATTTGTTCTTATTATTTACGAGTATGACAAATAAAACAGAGAGATTTTTTTCATCAAATTTTTATATTTAAGTGGTAACTTACCTACAAATAGTGAACATAAGTTCTTTAAAGGGCACTTTACTGTTCCATCATATGTATAATTCTTGGAAAGGCTATCTGTCATTGTTACAATAAAATATCTTTTAATAAGTTAATAGGTATAATTTCCTCCAATTTTCGCTAATTGTAAAACCTAAAATTATATTACTTTATTGAGATAATTAAACGTTAATTCCACATATGCTAACCTAAGAATATTTTTGACTTTAAGAATCAAAGTAAAAAAATATATATAAAATAATCCTGTAAATTAAGTTTTTTTTAATCAGTAGACTCATACACATAAAGAAGCATTACTCGAATAAGTTTCAGCTTTTATTTCAGGAGAAGTGTAATAAACTTACTGCATCTTTGAAGTTTAAATTGTCCTGAAGATCTTATGTGACTTGAGGCAGCTGATTATTTTCTTAAGTAAAAGGATACTTGAACTCCTGCAGAAAATTCTTTGTAGATACTTGTTGTTTTTTCCCTATTTAAGATTACCTGAATATCCTCTCTAATTTGGTACAAATTGGCTTTCACATAGGAATTTTATTTGGACCAATCTGTGGAAAATTCATCTAAAAAATAATTAAAATAAATTAAATTATAAGTCTAAACCTAGAGTCGAACTGTCAAAACTTTATTATATATTTTTTAACAATTATACTGCACAAAAATACACATCAATGTAAACTTTTACTAGCGTTTAATCCGAAATAGTCATAAAAAAATTAATATAATTATTCAAATTTGCTATAGCTTTTATTCCATTATAAATTTTGATAACATTTATTAATGCCAGCAATCTTATTAGACTGATTACTCAATAATGACTTTGTCAGAGAGAATTTTCTCTAAAATTTACAATTTTATTATTACACAAATTTACAACTCTATCTGTGCTCCATTTTAACCAACAAGATACAAAATTCATTGGCCTATCAAAATATTTGCACTTATTTGTAGTAATTTCCATTTAAATAAGTAATTGTATGAAAAAGTGTAGCTATAAAAGCTATATTTTAACATACGTGTTTTGATACTGAATATTTTGTTCACTTTCAAATTTGTGCGAATTTGATACTAAATTATCAGCTTTTCGTCGGCCATGTCTGTAGTTTCGTTCGGTAATTTTTGGTATAATTAAAAAAACTATACTTACCTTTAACGGTGGCATCTTCTTCAAATAAAAAGCACACTTGATTTTAGCTCAACTAAAACTCCAAAGGTCTTTTTTAGCTCGACGTCAACACAATAATGGGCACAAAATATCTGAAGGGATATTTTGTGATCATAGCGGGACGGCTTGTTAAGAAATGACAATTCTACAGGCCGATATAACAGTATCCGATTTTACCGACAACCTGAAATTTAATTAATGGACGTCTGATGGACTTACACTGGGCATCCAGATATGGACGTCCATATAGATTACAGGTCATCACATCTAATGGACATCCATAAACGGTCCATGGACATACAGGACATTATATGTACCTATTCTGGATATCCAATGGAAATCTTGTGCTATCTGGGTAGTGTCCCCTTGTCTCACTCCCCTTTATAGTTTTATGGGGTTCGTTTTCGTCTTGTCATAATATGTTTACTTATCAACTTTACTCAGACTCCAGTCCGCCTAGGCAGAAATAAGTTGAATCATGCAACAGTTGTTGCAATATAACATTTTAATTCATCATATCTCTTTCAGGAAATGCTTCAAAAATACGCCCCGCAGATTATGGATCTTCGTGACATAAAGTGTGCAAAGAATGATGAAAACGCACTTACCCCAGTAAGTTTTTTTCATATATTTTAATTGAGATGGACAACTATGTGAAATTTCTTGAGGAATGTCTCTTAATGCAAATAAAAATTTTTAGAGAATAACCCATTCTTTTGAAATTTTTGAAAAACTTATATTGTTTCAGATTATGGATTTATCTAGAGGACTAGTATGCCACTCTCCATCCGAATACACGATTCAAGAAGCCCTGGATCTTCTCAATGGAATTCTAGGTTTCATGATCATTTTTGTGTTGGGCAAACTAGCCTATGATTATTATTATTTTAAAAAGACTGGAAGATTACCATGGATTGTTACTAAGTTACCTTAACAATTAGAACTGTGTATAGAAACTCATTTTAGAAGGTTTCTATGGATATTTTAAAACATTTTCAGTGCAAAATATTGAGAAAAACATTATTAACTAGATTTAGATAAACACATGGTTTAAAATATTTATAATAATTTATAAAAAAGTAGAATAATAAATCTTTTATTACAAAATTTCTATGACGTCTTTTTTGGTATCGTTTTCGTGTTTGTCAAGACTTCGATCATACTCTATAGATTTAAACAACAATAGATTTGTTTGAAGGCTGTTTATGGTCGGTGGGGGAGAGGCTTTTTTGAGGTTTGACAGACATAAACATGTTTACTTATCTTTTCTTTCAGTTTAATTGCTTGCTGTAACTCTTTTCAGTGTTTTTAAGTGTTAGAAATTACTATAAATGCGTAGTTTGCAATTAATATTTACAAAAAGAGGATTTAAAAACTTATTTTTATTGGTAAATATTATTAGATATTGTTTACATATTGAAAATAACAATAACAATAATTTAGGCAACCATATATTCATATTTTTATGGATTCAGAATTGACGTCCCTATTGTCATATGATACTCGTTTAAATAACGTAATTAGAAAAGGATAGCATAAAATCGGTATGTGTGTACCAAGAAATTAAAGATCTACTGTTTATCAACACTTTTTCAAACTTACTATGATTTACAAGCCAAACGGCTTCGCACTCCCTCCAGGGATTATTCACTCATACCAGACATACAAAAACACCAAAAGTATGAAGTTCTGTGGGAACCCTTTCCATATTATCGGGTCCTAGGTGACGTTGTCTGCTGAATTTCCTATGAACTTTCGGACGGTTCTCGCGGTTGCAAGGAGAACTGCTTTCTGCATAGGTTTATAAAAATGCTCACTAAGGCCCAGTCCCTTGATGTTCTGCAGGAGGTTCTTTGGTATCACTCCAGTTGTTGACAGTATTATCGGAATCGTTTGGACGCTGTTCATTGCCCATTGTCTTCGGATTTGGATCTCCAGATCTCTGTATTTGGTGATCTTCTCGTTGTATTTTGGTCTTAGGTTGTTCTTGTTAGGCACAGCAATATCGATTACTGTAGTTCGCCTAGAAATTTTATCTATTAGTATAATATCTGGTCTATTATGAGCTACTGTCAGAACCGTTCGGTCCCAATATAACTTGATCTGGTTGTTCTCAAGAATAGGCTCCGGATTATACTTGTAATAAGGCACTTTTCCTACCTGTAATAGGTTTAACTTTCTGCTAACTCTTGGTGGAGTACCTTAGCGGCTGAGTCGTGTCTTTCCTTATACTCGGTTGCGGCAAACGCTTGACATCCTCCAGTTATGTGCTGAATTGTCTCCGATGTTCAACAGCCAAATCTGCATTGGTCATTTTCTATTGAGGGATCTCTAATGATGAACTTCCGATAGTTCTTCGTCGGAATAATCTGGTCTTGGATAGCAAACAAGAAGCCCTCCGTTTCCGGAAACATCTGTCCTGAAATCAACCAATAGTTCGACGCCGAGTTGTCGACATTGTCCTGATTGACCTCATTTGGATGCCGTCCAAGAAGTGGCTTCTGTAGCCAGGTATGTAACTTCTCTTGGTCTGTTTGGTGGTGAGAAGTAATTCCCTCAACTGTAGCGGCGTTGAATCGTCTGCCTCGCATATTGCTCGATGTAGTGTGGAAGAGTCCGCCAACCTGTGGAAATATGAACGTAAGTTTATTATTTGTTGATTTACCAATATCCACCAATCTTCTTCCTCCTTGGTGTCTTGGAAGCATTGTACGTTCAATAGCACTCCGAGGGTAATGTATTTGTGCTTTTGTTAGGAGTGTCCTTATTTATCTTTGCAGGTTTTGGATGTCCGTCCTGCTCCATTTTACAATTCCAAAAGAGTAGCTTAGCGCAGAGCAAGCATTCGTATTGAGAGCCTTAAACAAATGTCTTAAGCATTTGTTCCAGCTGGTTTCTGGTAGCAGCCTTCAGTTTAAGATCATCCATGTATAGAAGATGATTCAGTCTTACTACCTCTTCGTTGTTATTTCTAATACTGAAGCCGTATCTGGTGGAGTTCAAACGGCGTGATAGTGGGTTCATTGCAAGGCAGAACCACAATGGGCTAAGTGAATCGCCTTGAAATATTCCTCTTCGTATCGGAATGGTGTTAGTTTCGATGGTGTCGCTGGATGGCACTTGCAATTGGATCCTAGTTCTCCAGGTTGACATGATGCGTTCTAAAAAGGAAACTAAATTATTATCGACCCTGTACATTCTCAATATAGTTTTCAGCCACTCATGTGGCACTGAGTCGAAGGCCTTCTTATAATCCACGTAGGCAGCTAAGAGGTTTCTACGGTTGGTACAGGCTTGGTTACATATGACAGAGTCAACAATCAATTGTTCCTTGCATCCCATTGCTCTCCTCGTGCATCCTTTCTGTTGAGCAATGATGTTATTTTGCTCACAATGTTCATAGATGCGTTGGGTCAAGCAGGACACTTTTTCAAATATAAATAAAAATATTATTACGTTATTTCATCTTTCATCCACAGCTTTTAAAACCCTCTGAAATGAGCTGATACGTCAAGGTCACTATCATAATTAAGAAAACGGCGAAATGTTTTTGGTGATGTAAACACTTAGTATATTATATTATGTTAGAAATGGACCACTGAAATGAACCATTATTGTCTTAATTTCTTAATACGTTATAATTCCGATAATAAAGCTACCTATAAAATTAAAAATGCATAGTTAATCTTAATCTTTACAGCTTTTTAATGCAAATCGATGGTAGTTAAATTCTGTAAAGTGTGAAATTGGGTCAGTTTATTTTAAAGTGAAATGATCTTAATCTAATTATGCTTGGTGACGATATTTATCTTTATTGGTAAGTTTCGACAGAGAATTTTATATGAACAGATACATCCTAAGTTTTAGTTGTCTATATGTATTTTCCCTTCAAGCAGAGAAGAGGGAAATATAAACGTTGCTCTCGTTTCGATACAGCTCAATTGACGAGACCATAAGATGATCGAAACGCGTATGCAGAGAGGGTCAGAATTATTTCTGCAGGAAATAAACTATTTCTTCATATTCTTTTCTCTTTCTCCTCTTGAAGGGAGAACATATATAGGCAACCATTTAAACACAGCAGATGGATTTAATTTGTTACTGAAATTTTGTTTTTTTTTTTCAATCTTAAGGCCTGTTTCGAACAAAAAATGAAAAAAAAAATTAACCGATTTGTGAAAAAGCTTTGAAAAGAGAAAAATAAAATAAAGTTCAATAAGAAATATTTGTCAAAATTTAATTCGCATAAAAAGATTAAGAAATACTTTATCGAAAGTTGTACATATAATAAAAGAAAAGGTCTTACATATACTGCCCTCGATTCATTAGCATGAACAGCTCGGAGCTGTACAGGTGCAAGAAACCCTCGCTTTATTCAAGTAGTGCATTATGCCTCGGCGCTTGTCAGATCTGCTTTCCCCTTACCCCTCAAGCACCAAAAAAAATATTTGGTGTATAAAGCCCTAACAGCTATCAGTTATCATTTTTAGATGCTATTTTTGGGTAAAAAAATATTTTATACATGAAATGGAGACACAAAAATAAGATTATTTCACAAAATATCGAACTTACCTTCATAGTTTTTTTAACGAATTTCGAAATATTTATGGCCGAAAATGCCATGACACCAGACAAAATTTAAAACTAATAAGTAATAATATAATATTTTTACCTTTTTGTCTTCAATATACATATACGCTATGTATATTAAAAACACAAATTCCGAAAAAAAATAATTTGTAGGTTATTTACTGTTCCAATTAATACTTTTACCGCTTTATTCAGATTTGCTCGGAGCTACTTAGGGTTTGATGCACCCGAGCTTAAAACGCTTGAATCGAGGGCAGTAATAGTGGTCAAATGGAGAACCTCCCTTTTTGAGAAGTTGGTTAATACAGTTGAACCAGTGAGAGAAAGTCAATGCATCATCAATCTACGAACACATCAAAGACAATTTTAGAGACCTTTTGTATAGCAATAATAAGGCGACGGCAAACAAAATATTATTCTTTCAATCCTGCCATACGTCACAAAAAAATCAAACAATGGCTGTATTCTTTTAGAAAAAATTATGACTGATCGAAGTGAAAAAAATGAGACTGATAACTTCATGTTCTTTTGAGTATGCATTTACTTGTCATTGAGTCGAAGTGATCATGATTACTTCGAGTGACAGAACTGAAAGTAATAATGACTAAAAAGAATAGCCCTATTATGGGTAGAGCAAGATAGAAAGAGACAACCGAGACAATCGAGTCATTTCATTTTATGAACACAAAAACTTTTTCTTCAATTAAAACATTATTTTAATACTCCATTCTTTCTATGAAAGAAGGCGAAAAAATTTATTGCAGATATCTGAAAGTTTCAAGTCGTAGGGGACACCCAGTAGATGATAAATACGTAAAAAAGTACAACTAGATCAGCCCTGTTTTTTTATAAACAACATCCAAAGTCGGAAAATTCGATTTTCGGTCCGTAGAATTTTTCGGTTACATTTTAGGGAAAACTTGTCCAAATGAAAGTTGTGGGTATTAAAAAGACCTTTAATTTCATTTTTTATACGTCAAAATCGATAAATAATTTATCGAGATAATGGCGAAAAACCAGCTTTTTTGCACTATTTTATAAATGTTAACAACTTTTGCAAGAAAGGTCGAAAGTGATGTATAACCTCTTAACAATAAAGCCATTAGGTGCCTTTATAACTGTACGAAAGCTGGACCAAATAGGTTTGGTAGTTTATGAATAATCTTAATTGTTTATCCCAGACACTGAATGTTCAAACAATTGTCCTTGCCCAGAGGATGATTCTACAGATATTTGCAAAAGCGGAATGGATTCTTTGAAGTTCAAACTACAAGCAAAGATGAAAAAACGATGGACTTTTAAAAAAATTGTTGTTAAAAAACCGTTTAAAGAAGGGATATCTTTTTTACGTATAAACAATGGGAATAACTTTGTTAATTTTAATGATACAAGTTGGTGAATAAGTGGACTTGAAAGCTGGTGAGAAACATGAATTTAAAAAAAGTCTCCTACGACCAATAGGAGCTAAGATAGCATTTTTTTTAAAGTCATATCTCTTTTGTTTATAAATATTAAGAGCCAAAATTTTCACAGATTTTAAACGAAGACCTATATTTTATGATGCAATTGATAAGTATGAAATTCATGCATCGTTAGTAACGTTATAGTCCTTCGAAGTGAAGATATTTTTGCGAGTGCGTTATAGCGAGTGGTGAAGGAAGCTCGGCTTTCTCACGGTGTGCTTCTGAAATTCAAACTTCAAATTGGAGTGCGCAATAAAATTGTACGATATCTCGGGTTCCAAATAACGTAGAGCCATCAGCCGAAATTGGCTGTATTCTTTAGAGTAAATTATCACTGATCAAAGTGAAAAAAATGGAACTGATAACTTCATGTTTTTTTTTGAATATGCATTTACTTGTCATTGGGTCGAAGTGATCATAATTATTTCATGTGATAGAACTGAAAGTGATAATGACTCAAAAGAATGGCTCTATATTGGATATTTTCTCGCTAGACCGATTATACGTAAACAAAACTCGTTATTTTCGCCACTGGCACAGTATCACGAAAATCTTCCCCTGCTATTTTAACTAATAACGGAGATAACCCGTAAAACCATCGAAAATTACACATCCTGAACATTATCAGTTACAGTCCAGAACCTGCATGTTCCAACGTCGCCAACCACCACTGGATTTATTAATTAGAAAAAAAAAAAACACAAAATAAATTCAAATTTTTTATATTTAAAAATCTACAGATCTTGAATACAGATAATAATTAAATAACACTACCTAAAATATTTACAAATTGTATAGTAATGGTATAATATAATTCATTATTGAAGTTCATTTTTCTATTTAACAGTGTGATATTCTCTAAGGGTATCATGGTAATTATATATAAAGGAATTTTCGGATTAAAGGCGCTACAGACATTGATAATGTTTTGCATATTGTTCGGTACAGTTATTTAAAAAATTTCTTAATAAAAATTAAAATAAGTGATTTTGGTAATTCGCTGAAGCATTTTCTATAAAAAACATTAAAAAAAATTTCGGCCCCAAATGTTTCCTTAAATTTTTTCACAGTTTATAAGTTATTGTCCAGATAGACCATCATCTGCTGATTTTTGAGCGGTTACTTTGTCAAGTTTTGAACGGGTGGGAATCGACGATTTCTGTACAAAATAATTATTTCCTTGTGAAATTGTATTAATATTCTTAAAAATCTATACAATGACCACCGAAAAGGCCAATCTCCATATTATTTTTAGATCCGAAATATTAAAATATGATGGTCTATCTATCAACCTGAAAAGTGGTAGGACTTCAGGGTAAAGTACTGTATTAAAACATTCACAAATTAACTATTACCGGTTTTTTAAAGAATTATTTACAAACCAAATATAATACCCTTTAGTCCTTTGTATACAGAGCGTTTACAAAGCCAATGTTTTTATTTCACACAACGTGAACTATTAGATAAATAGATAAAAGAAAGCAAACCAGCTTTGGTATTTAAAAAGTAATTTATATAATTATCAACGCATATATATTAATTTGTGTTTAAAAGTTAATTAATGGAAATGTTCCATAACTTAATTATTTTAAGGAATTTTTATAGGTGTGGGTGCTATTTTAAAAATACAATGATCGGCAGAAATGTTGCATTATATGAGAAACAATGTTTATCTGGACCCTCTATACTACAAGATTTTTTAGATCCCTCGAAGGATTTATAGAGACTATCTGCTATATTTTGGATTGTATAAAAAGCTGTATAGTAACAATTTCTCCCTAATGATGGAATATTTCTGCGGTTCACTGTATATAATTTTTAAAAGTTTAAACTACGAAAATACGCACATTTTATCTGATAGATATCCGAAGGATAAACTGCAGATGCATAAAATTATTCCGAGAAGCCTATATGCGGATTATTGGCACACTAAAATTCGCAAATATCCGGTCGGTACTTATTCTAAGCAAAAACTATCCGAATGGGCTACTGAGACACAAAATTACACGTAGATTACAATGATTTCAAACTACGTACGCTTACTGTAAATATTTTTTGTTATCACAGAAATATTTAATATTATCACCGAATATACAAGATGTGTCAGATTTCACCGAGGTACTTTCAAAACACGTCCGACTTTGTTAAATATACAAAATAGAACACAATCTTTTTCTCCTTAATGGCGAAATAATCAAAATCAAAGAAGTATTTTCCCAAATAGTGTTTACAACCCTAATATACCAATACACAATATAATAAAGTATTTACTAACACACCATGTATATTTTTTTACAAAACATGAAAAAAAACGTTCCTTTTAATCAAACCATATTAAGAAAAAAGAAAAAAATATTCATTTAAAAACCCTAATAATTAAATAAAAATCAAGTCTATCAGTATGTATACGAGGGTGGACCGGTAAGTTTCTGGCCCGATATAAAGGTGGCGCCAGCAGATGAAATTCTGTACTGGCATTCGATGGTACCATCCTTAACTAGTTTATATATATAAAGTTTCAGGTCAGTACCTTGGTCAATGTTTTCTTTGACCGCCTGGTCATTAAGACGCTGTATAAAATGGAAAATTTGGAAAACCCGCAGTTATAAAACACTTGGAAACGGACAACACATTAAAATACTATTCGCCGTCGTATACAAGGGTGAAAATGTGTTATTCTCTACTGAAAATGGGTTGTACGAGCACTAAATATATGCCACGCTAAGGACGCCCAATGGAAGTGACAACTCCTGAAATGACAGAAAAAAATCCAAAAAATTGTGCAGGAAGTTCACAGGTTAAATTGTCCGAGTTAGCGGAAACCATAAAGACATCAAAAGAATGCATAGATGCTATTTTAAATAATATTTATGTGTATGAAAAAGCTTTACGCGAAATGGAGTCCAAGCTTGTGTTTTAAGCTTACAAGCGAAATCCCGATGAATTGTTTGCATCGATTTATAAATATAGATAAAACTTGGGTCCATCGCTGCACCCCTAAAGGTAAAAAACAGTCAAAACGGCGACCCGTGAACCAACCAGCAAGAAGGCAAAGTAATTTTGTTAACTAACAAGGTTATGGCGAGTATTTCCTGGGAATTATTTTTATTATTTATCTACACAAATTGGATACCGTGCTTGAGTGACGAAGTAAAGAAAAAACGATATCTATAACAAAAAACCTGCTTCACGATAGTGTACCAGCACAGTCGTCAGTCGTTACAATAGCTAAAATTAATGAATCAAAGTTCAAATCGTTTGCTTGTCCACTTTATTCGTTAGATTTAGCATATAACGACTACCACCTATTTTCTCGCCAGATTTGGCACCTAGTGATTACCACCTATATAACTAAATTATTTGAAGATCAAAGACCAAACATATCAGACTACTGCAACTAAGTCATGAAGACAATATCGATATATTGGTTAATTTTTTTAATTACTCTTGGGAGCTATGCAGACTAATATAGATTGGGCAAATGCCACTCGTGAATTGCTGATAATTGTAAAATGCAGAAAACAAGCATATATTGACCCTGATCTCAGAGGAAATCCGTATTGAATTCTTCAATTGATAATGAAGGGTAAGGAGGAACATCCGTAAATGGTCAGGACCTTGATGAACTCGCCATTGTAATAGTCAACGTCAGGGGGACCTGACACGGCACAGGAGGAAGAAGAAGACTACCGCCTGCGTCATAACATCAAAAATTGGTTTACCGGACGAAGATTTCGCATTATAAAGATGGTATAACTAAATTAAAGCATCGGTACGAAAAATGTATTAGCCTTTTTGATGATTATGTTGAGAAATTAAAATAAAAATAAAAATAGTTTCATTATCAGGCCCGAGACTTATCAGTCCACCCTCGTATATAATCCATAACAAAATAAGTGAAAAAGATATTTTCAAAATAAATGACAAAAAACTTGATACAAGCTTTAGGGGATCAAAGCCCATCCTTTAATAGGATAGGTGCAAAAAAAGTTACTTTTCCATCCCGATTAAAAAAAAAACAATGAAGCGTAAAAAGGACATTGTAAAATTTAAATCACGTTCTGCAAAAATAGCAATGTATGTATATCTAAAAGATATTGTAAAAACCAAGCTTACCAAGTATATAAATTATAACTAAAACTTTTACCGCCATCTAGGAAAAGTAACAGAATTTTTCTGCACTTAACCCATACTACCCGAAGACCTTACCAATGATGCGTCACAACTGTTCTAAAACCCTTATACTGTCCTTGTTAGAAGAATTGTAAATTTACTAAAAAATAACTAATATCTTTAAAAAATTCATCAACAAATATATGTACAGTTGTGACATCAACACTAACAAGTCTTTTCAATACTCTACATTTCCTATTGAAAGTTACTATGGCAACTAAGTGGCGGGAGCTTGAGACTTTGCCTTTCGATGATCGTAATTCACCAACCTTTGCCCCACCAAGTATTTATCATTCTTTATGTGTTCGTAGAGCTTCCTAAACTGCCTAATTTGTAAGACTATGATAATGTTAACCACTGCTACGAGCAAGAGGAACGGATATAGACGGCGCGCTATTAGGTTTCTGAGCTGCAAATTTGTGACGAACATGGGTATAATCGAATACGCGATAACATAAGGGATAGCTAAAGCAAATCCGAAACAAACTATAACTGGAAGGGCGAGCTCTTTAAAGATAGACGTCAAGTTCATGTCTCTTATTCCGTCGCGATAGGCCCTTTCGATTGCAGCGCGCAAGAACCAATCGGGACCCATCATAGTAACGGCGCACGCGATTTTAGTGTAGAGCACCCCAAGAGCCCAATCTTGCCAAATAAACAGTATTGGTGTTTGATGAATGGGAACCCTCAACGGTATGATCACCACCAGCTCCAACAACAAACCGAAAAGAAGGGGAATCACTCCTAGAAGCAACGCGCTGGCAGCAATAGTTTTCAATCCTAGAAGACACCAATGTTTCAACCTCTCTATCATAGCAGCTCGTCCTTGCGGCAACCAACCGAGCACCAACGTCACAGCTCTAGCTGCCAACCAACACAAGTACAATCCGCAAGCAGCCGTATACAATTCGTGCACTTTCACTTCCGTTTTCGCTTCGGAAGCGGAAATTTGAGGTCCTGGTGGTGGGGCACCCACAAGCCACAATGCCATGACGCGCCTTCCAAGCCACACGGGTACTGTTAGAGCCACTACTGAGAAACAAACGAGAGACCAGCAGACGATAATTAAGAGGGCGAAGAGGCGCGCGTAAAAAAACTTTGGACGCTGATAAGGTTGGTAACCTGAAACGAAGAGAGAAACGTATATAGAAAAAGGTATGTAAACTTAAAAATACATTTTAAATTACCTGTTGGAGGCTCCATCATGAACAATGCTTGATGCACAGCTCCCAAATTGCCTCCATCTTGTCCCGGAATATTCTCCTGTCGATCACCATTCTGTGCTCCTCCATTTCCTTCAGCGTTAACTTGATCTCCCAATAAGTATGAATGCAAATCCAATACCCAAGCTATAATTTTACACCACCATCTAACAAAGGCCTTCAACCATACTCGAGTGTGAGACTGCTCTAAAAGAGCGGGTAGGATTACTTGGAGCAGAAGCAGTTCTAAACTGAGTTCATTCACTTGACTTTCGTCGTTCAAAGACACCGTATATGGCAAAAACGTTGGTAAAATGATTTTAATGATACGTATGGGCAGCCAGAGCATAAGTAAAACTGCACTTCCAAAGATCACGGCGGATATGATGAGTTTCCTGATGTGTTCTAGTATTGGGAGGTGAATCATTTCTTGAATAGGGCTGAAATCGGGATCGTTGAAGTTTCTTAAGAACCATAAAACTCCCGGGCGTACAATTTCACGCAAAAGTAGAATAAACGAGGCGAAATAATAAACATAAACCATACCGATAAGCCAATGAAGGAAAATAGAGGTACCTGGAGCTGCTCGGAAGCTTTGCTCTCGATCTTTGAGCGTTGCTTCGAACATGTTAAGGGAACAAATATCCAACCACCAACCGCATACCAAAGGAATTATTCCGATTTCAATTACAGACAGCATGGATACTTTGACGACCACATAGCACAATCCTAAGACTCGCTTTGCTCTGAACAACCCTAACCACCCAGAAAACCTATGTAAAATCAAGAACAACAAGCCCACGGTATTATACCCCACCAGAGTGGTCAGCAATCCCTCAAAATGACTTTCTGACGCGTACTCCTGTAAGCTAAACAAATTCAAAGTGATCACTCCCATGTGGTAGGGAGCGTAAGCAAATATGATGATGAATAAAGTATTTAAACTGATAACCCAGAAGACGTGTTCAAGAAACATAAGAGAGCCGTCGAGACCTAAGAGACGTTCCCAAGTAATTTCTTCCGCGGCGCGATCCCATTCCATGGGAATCCAGTTGTTATCTTCGCCAACATTGCCTTCTTGTTCTGGTTGATCGTGGTTTTCCTGAACGTGATCTCCTGAAAAATAGAAAGGGTTATCTATGAAAAAAGTTAGCTTAATTATCAAATTTAATCTGAATAACTTTGAGAACATTACCGTCTTCAGCGGGAGGGGCATTTTCTTCTTCATTATCATGCAATTCCTCTGGAATATTATGGAGTAAACGTGGTGGATTTTCTCCAGCTGGAACAACATCATCTCTCTGTAACCAGTCCGGACCTAGGCAGCGAAAAAAGCAGTAAAGTGTGTTATTTCCTCACCTCTACAGATGTTCAAAATCGTACATTGAAGTGATACTTTTTTAAGGAAAGTAATTATTCCCAATATTTATCATGAACATATTCAAAAAAGCTATTTTTAAACCGTGGGGCATTTTCTAAAGGCGCGGAGCTAAGCATTGCACAAACATGCCGAAACACCCTCGCGCAAACGACCAGTCTTCGATACGTGTTTTAGGTTCCTAAGTTCACTCTAAAATAAATGCCATAGGTCCTATAATTGAACGCGATGCCAAGAAAACCAGCTCAGAGGCAACTGTAAGAGGAACGGGCTCTAACAGAAGAAAGTGTAGATTGTTATAAGTTCTTAAATTATGTTCAATCACTAAGTGAAGAAAGTAGTACTTTTCCTGCAGTTAGCTTATATTCGTGCATGAAGAACTTGTACTTTCTACATATTGCATTGTTAAGTATCGTTCGAAAATGAGGTAAAAGTAATATTCTCGATTCATATGTAGAAATAGAGATACTTCAACTTCCTTGTGATGGATCATAACGTTTCACTGTTCTAAAAACTTTGTATACTCAAAACGGTGTATATCTTTAAAAATTTAGTAATTGTAACGGTTTTTAGTTGCCACACATCAAAAAAAAAGTTCCTCGTAAATATAACTAGGGTCGTTCATTTCGATTTTCTGTCTTCCTCTCGGAGTAGAGAAAAATAAGTTATTTTTACAACTGAAACAACATTTATATTTATTTCATAATTTTTAACATGTTTTATTATCTAAAATTTAATAATTCTACAAAATATCCCATTAATATTTTTATAAAAATATGAACTTTAACACGCTTACCTACTCCGTATCTACTCCAGACACAATAGAAATCGGAAAATACTAAAGGGGATGATGATTTTCCCTCCTTATTTCTATTCATAATAATGAAAGAAATAAAAGGTATCCACAGATCAGGAGCAAGGAACACAAAAAAAAAGCTGCTGTTATTTACGTAACCTTACCTCAGACTAACTGTGTCTTTATTTTGTCCTTCTATAATAACGGCTATAAAATTTTATTAAACGCATTTTTGTCGACAACGTTGTGATATTTTTATTATATTACGATATAATTTCTTGTTATATAACTGAAAAAGAAAATAGTAGACTGAGCCTGTTACAGTTCTCAAAAAAAAAATGTCACTAGTTTGATGCATTTGTCAAATTTTGACGTAAAGATATACAGCGTTTTAACTATATGGTTCATTTTGATGCAAGAGAATTGACAATATCATGAATATTTTACATTGATAACAGATATCAGAAATTGAGAATAATGATGACATGAAGAAATTATTACCTTAATTAAATAAAGTTTATATTAACATTTGTGGATTTATTGATTTAAAATTGTATTTTATGCTAATTCACTGATAATAAGTTTAGTTTAAACATAGATCACTCATTCGGTTTTGTCTTTGAGGGATTTTAGGCAATTTAAAAAAAGCACATTGTCTCTGGTTTTGGACATGTCGTTATGATAAGCGCAGGAAGTTCCTTATCCCATTGTTAAGCAATAATACTGAATACACGATATTTCACACAGAAAACATAAAAGTAGCATAAAACGACACGACGAAGTGTAAATATTAAGATTAGATTCAACCAATGTTGCCAATCTTTTGATTTGAGAATGCCTTACTCTTATAGTACGGCAATAGGTTTGGCTTGTATACTTTACATTGACTGAAATTACCTTATATGTAAGGTAATTAGTGTATTGTTGGCAACAGTGAATGCAATTCAATAATCTAACCAAACCGAGCCCGGCCGAAAAATGAAGAAAGGACGCTATTGGCACAGTGGTTTTCAAGGTAATGCATTTTATGAGGCTGTATTGCCTAATTTCTCATTCCATTATAAGGAAATTTTAAAAAAAATTATCAAGACTAAAAAATCAAGAGAAAAAAACCTATCAAACATTCTTGAAAACCTGTTCTATCTAACCATTATCTTCTTTTTCCATTTCTGAATAAGAGGTATATTTAAAAAAAAATCAAATTTAAAGCAACCAATATTTGATATTTCCATAAGAGCAATGTTATTTGGGGCTACTTTTAGAGTTGTTTTTTCGCAAGATCCTCAATAAATAATTTTGAAAAAATTGTTTTTCACATACTAAAATATTTCTAGGTTTAATAGAGTTCTTTATATAAATGTATAATCGTTAGACATCCATAAATCCTAAGAAACTCAATATTTTGAATAATTGGTATCTAAAACAAATAGGAATTAGTGTTTGTTGATGTTTAATGACATTTATTTTTCAATTGTTTCTAACTTTTAAATAAAATAGCATTAAAGACAGTAATGCTAAAAAAAACTCTATTTTTTGTCCAACAGTGATCAACATATGAAATTACTTGCTCGACTTAAAAATAATAATTTCATGAAAATTTAAGGCTCTTTAACTATAGTTTTTGATGTTTCAGAAATGGAAGAAGGGTGATTTTTATAATTTAAACAAAAAAGAGCACACAACTGGGATAGTAAGAAGGTAAAATAGCAAATAAAACCTGATCTACAAAATAGGAATAATCTTCTAAACCCTAAAATAATACTATTCTTAAAAAATACCTACCTCCGCCATGCAAAATCTGTTCTCTTAACCAAACCAAACCCGCAAAAGCAAAAAGTGTGCAACAAACTACAAAGCATCCTTGAAAAATGTCAGCTGCAATGTTCTCGCTGGAGAGCATTTCAAATGGAAGAGTCAGGATAGCATCAACAGTTCCTAAAAAATATAAATAGAAATATTTCAGAAAATTACACATTATTTCAAATAATACTTCCAATAAATATATTTATTTGTAAGTGAGAAGTACAAAAGGAAAATCAGATGAATTAACTTTACAAAAGAGCATAAGTTTTCAATGTTATAAATATTTTAAATAGATCAGATAGGCATTATTTCACAAAATATTCTAATTCCAGTTTGAATACTAATTTTATTACCATCTGCAACATTGCACACCAACATAATTACCTGTAAACAAAGCTCTATAAATCCTACATGCCGTAAGGGGAACAACTCCTAACCAAGCTATAGCAACCAGGGTATAATGTAGCCAATACTTGACTGCTGTGGCTACAGACGCCAGCAATCCAGATACCAAGTCTTTTATGGGCAATCTCCTTGGCATATCTGGAGAATAGATGGGAGTGAACGAAAATTTGTGTCCACATAATTCGCAATATTCTTTTCTGGAATATCTAGAAAATAAATTACATTTATTAACAATAAATTTATTTCTGAAAATAAACCAAGGACATCTTTTTGTGTACTTTGTACAATATTATTGAATTGATCACTTATATAAGTTATATCTAGGAAATATATCAATATCATGCTTGAGTCATTTGCCCACAAATATATTTCCTAAAATATTTATTAACAGGAGCAAGTTTATATTATTTAATGTAAATGCCATATAATTAGTAATGATAAAAAATTGTTTATTCGTGATATGTAATAACATTATATACACAATTATTTAACAAAAAAACACAGGCAACACTTTAAGAAGTGAAAAAAAGACCTCATTGTGGTCATATCTTTTTTCACTTATACAGATTAGAAAGATCTTGAAGATATGATAAAATGATAAGAAAAATTTTAAAAAATGCATTATTTTTCATTCGATGAATGTATGATAAAAATAAATCACCTTGGAATTAATGTAAAAACACTGTGTCCATTTTATATTATCCGGTTTTAAATTTAAAAAAAAAAACATAGAAAATAATTTGTTTACTGTGTGTAATACTTTTGAAAAATATCATACACACTTATTTTGAAGTATTTTTTTTCACATGCTGCATGCTTAAGATATGACATCTTGTATATGTATATTTGATATTTAAAATATAATACCTCATCCATTGCATAAGACATTCTTGATGGATCCATTTAATGCTGCCTGTGCAGATACATGGGTGAAAAAGAGCACGATCAGGGCCCCCTTCAGAGCGGCAGACTCTGCATATATCCCCGTTAGAGAGATCTTCAGACATGTCTGGTCTACAAAATATGGAATACACCAAAATATTTTAAACAATTGGATCAAATTCATGTACTCGCTGCAATATAACGAACCAATATTATGTTAATGAAAAGACAATTTTCGACAATTAATTTCCAATAAACGCTTGATCATACAAAAGTAATACGTCCAAAGTAATGCAAATTTAAACAGTTAGATACACGTAAAAATTAAGAGTTCCATACTAGGTATGTTGGTATAGATTATTTAAAAACAATTTCATCCACGTACCTGTTACTAATTTTAGATTCTATCGAATATTATTACATCACTACCAATTTCTCTAATGATTTAGAAAGTATATTTAGTATCCACAACCCCTTTTTCCAATAAAAAAATACTGTGGATAAATAAATGACGACTCTCGTAACCTATCTAACGTCAAATAATTTTGACATCTTTGTTGTTGACGTCATAATTACACTTTCTAATGTTTGACTATCAATCCATGAACTTCTTAATAAATGAGAAATCGCGTTGTGAACGAAAAATGACTGTAAGGTGGTAATGTGTAATGCGCCATGTTGGGTGTAATAACTTGTGGCAACACTGAATTTTCACTGTAGCCAAGATAAAAATTATACACGCGGTATATAAGCTGTATTCTTTAGAGTAATTATCAATTAATCAAAGTGAAAAAAGTGTAACTGATAACTTCATGTTCCTTTGAATATGCATTTACTTGTCATTGGGTCGAAGTGATCGTGATTACTTCAAGTGTCGGAACTGAAAGTGATAATGACTCAAAAGAATAGCTCTAATATGGTTAATTAAAATTTCATTGTTGCCATTTTAAGGACATTTTACTAGAGGATTCGTGCATTACACGGTAAGGAGAGAGGACGAATAGTAGTATATACTATCTCTCTCGCATCAAATGTTTAGTCTTGTTTTCTCTTCTTTTTGTATTCCTATACCAAAGATCATTCTCAACTGAATCCTCTTCGGTATTCTTTCGATTCGTAGCACAACCCTCAGTCAATCGAGTTAGAAGTGAGAAGAATAGTATGTAATGCCATTGGGCTTCTCTCTCTCTCTTACTCCTGTGTAGCGCTCGCGAACTCTGAATGCTGTTGCCACAATTAGTTTCACCCCAACATGATAATGAACTTAATTTTTGTTATAACATTGTTTTGAATATCTAAGGATTATTTATCTACGAGTTTATATGGCCTCTACGACTGAGGTAATTTAACCAGCCTCTTTTTCCCGTCCCGCACTTATATCATTTTTGCTTGGGAACCCATCGAGAAGGTTTACACGTTGACCTGGTTTGGGAAACCGTTTTCTAAAAAAAAAAACTAAAAGGATATCTTACCTAACAGAGCCTGGATGCTTCCATCGTCCAATCAAGATTGTTGATCGTGTGTGGACCTATTATAACAAAAAATGCCACTTGTAACATGTGTAATAGACATATACATCTTTCAGGTCTATTCTTTTGATTGAACTGACGAATGCAGAGTCAATCGCCCATCACCCACAAAAACGGAAGTCCTATCCACAAAATATCCCTTTAGAAGATTTACGATCGATCAGTCATCCATTTTTATCCTCAACCAGAAGTTAGATGCAAACTGTTGATTTTAACTACATAGCAGCTCAGCTTTTTTTTATTGTAATATTTATAAAAATTATAAAGGAAGAATATTAAAATGAAAACCTAACCCTATTTGTCAAATTTGGCGCCTAAACGAATGGATGTTGTTTTTAAAGTTTCATTTTAGTTAAAAATGTGAAGTTTTGAAATAAAACTTTGGAAATATTTTAGTTTGAGCAATGAAGGATATAACAGACTATTTTTCAAGCCCCACGAAGACAAAAAAGTCGTCAGAGCTGATTGAAAATGTCAAATATACACAGAAATCCCCTGACCAAAATGTAAATATGGAAAATAAGTCTAACGAATTAAAAACAACTAAAAATGAACCTAAACGAAATAAAAAGAAAAGGAGGCGTAAGCCTACTGACCCTGAAGTTAAAACTGTAACTGAATTACTTTCAAATAATTTGAGTTTAGTTTCTCCAAACACCAGTGGAAAAATATTAGTTAACAGCCCTTCTCCTCTTAAGCAAACTACCAAAAAGACAAAGCGCAGTAGTGTAGGAAATAATATACAAGGTGAAGAAAAAAGTAGAAATTGCAGAAGTGATTCAAAAGAAATTGTGAATATACAAGATAGTTACCATACATTGAATGAATCTTCTAAGACGGAGAGCCCACGGGACTCAAAGAAAGTTATTAAAAACATTCAGGAAAGTGATGAATTAACTGTTAATAATATAATAGAAATGAGAGGTGTTGAAACAAATACTGAAACTCCTAAAGATTCACTCAAAGTTGACGCTTTTCAGTTTTTGATGAATAGCAGGAACAACATTATAGGTCAAAATTCTGATGGAAAAGTTGCCGATGAAGAAGACAATAGTGTTAGTGAACCTAAATCAAAATTGGAAACCAGAAAAGAATTATTCAAAAACTGGGCTGATCAAAAAGGAGCATTAAAACGCAAGAGAGAAGACCAAGAACGAGATAAATGTATCACTTATAAAATGGAAAAAAGGGCTAAAAGATTAAAAAATTTGGTTCAAGGAAAAGCTGAAGAAAAACACTATAAGAAAGTTAAAAACAGTAAGTCTCCAGTGAAAAGTAAGAGAGTAGTGAAAATACTTAGCTCCTCTGAGTCTGAGAATAGTAATGACGTAATTAAAAGTGAATCAAGTAAAGAAAACAACTCCAGTCCATCTTTTTCTAACGTAAGTGAAGTTATTGAAGAAAATGCTCAAGATGTAAATTTAATTTCTTCACAACCACCTAAAAAACACAATAGTCAAAACAACTTATTAAATTTCTTTGGAATATTATGTAATGAAGATAAAGAAGAAAGAATCGAAGTATTTGACGACACACCCAGGGAACCTGCTAAAGAATTAATAAAAATCAAAATGTTTACTCCTGAAAGTACCAAAAAGAGAACTTCACTTCTTTCATTAAATAGAGAGCGAACAAAAAGTATAACTGATGAATCCAGCCAGGAAAGTGTTAAAACTAAAAAACACAAGAAGAATAAGAAAAAAAGTAAAGATGTAAAAGAAAAATCACAGAATGAAGATAAGTTGAACGATTCTTTGGAAGATTTTTGCTCTCCTGAAAAGAAGAAGTCTAAGGCAGGTGCAAAAAAATCTAATAAAAAGGAAATATTGAAGAAAAATGGTTTTCGTGATGACGCAAAGAAGAAATGTGATTCAAAAGAAGGTGCTCTGAAAAAACATAAAATTAATCAAAGTGATGGGGGTAGAGGTATGCCAAGTGAAATAACGGTAAATTATGATATAAAGGATCTTGAATGTCCTGTTCAAACTACTAAAAAGATAGATATGATAGCAGTGGATGAATCTTCAGGAGGTTCTGATATAATACAGTTAAGGAAAAGAAAGGGTACCAAACAATGTATAGCTGATGATTCAGACGATTCTAGATCTTCTGAGAATCAAAAAGTACTAACTGTTGACAAAACTAAGCAAGGATATTCTCAAGAACTGAATATATCTGTAGATAAAGATATAGCACTAGGAAAATTTGAACCTGAAGAAAAACAGCTTAAGAAAGACCCATGTAAAGATTCTACTGTTAAAACTCCCAGAACCAAAAGAAAGAACAATAAAAAACATGATAATAATGAAGATAATTCAGAGGATAAGGAGTCATTGATTCAAGAAAAACCTATAAAGATGGGAGATCCTGAAACTGCAGGAAGAGTGCTGAGACCTAAAAGAAATAATTTGAATTACAGTGATTTTTTTCAAGATCACTCAGAAAAAAAACCTAAAGGAGAAAAATCTTCGGTGAAGAAAACCAACAAGCCTTCAAATAAAGATGAATCTATAGAGAAAGTTGAAGTATCTTCAGATAGCGATTATGAAGAAGCACCCGATAAAAAGCTTAAAGTTCCTTTGAAAGTTGCACCAGTATTCCTAAAAGCAACTCCTAAACCAAAAATAGACCCTGAAGTGATGGAAGCAAGAAAAAAATTTTTGTTGAGTGGTGTTCCTGAGTCTTTAAAGATTACTGTTGAAAAACAGAGAAGGTAAGAAAATAGGTAATTTTATTTACTAAGATAAAAAAAATTTAACAACATTTATGTTTCTCTGGTAATTTTCAGGCAAGTAACAGGATTCAATTTTATGTAATTACAAGGTCTGTCTAATTTTAAAATTGGTCTAAGTTGATAACAAAAGTTTAAATTGATACGTCTAAGAATAAGTCGACTAAGCTTTTAGCTATAAAATACAAGAGGAAATAATTTTTTTATTACCAAACTGGAAAATTTTATTATCAGGGAGCAATTGTTCTTCATATTAATTCCAAAGCTCTGTCTTTAAGCTTTTATTCTTAATTTTCTTATATGAAGATTTGTTTGATGGCATATATAATACAAAATTATAACAGTATCATATGCATTGGTCAACCAGAAGACTTAAAACTTAAAAATCGTTTTAGTGAAGATTTAAAATATATTTTTTATTCACTTTGATTTGTTGTTTCAGCATTGAAGATAAAGAATATGATATTTTCCCTAGTATTAGTCACATTCAGCAAAAATGCCAAAGTAAATTTTGGAACTTACCCAGTCCCGATCTTACATTTGCTAAAGTGTCTCCTTTTAATATAAAGGAGCATCCTTTGACTGTTCAGGATTTAACAATAAGAAAAACGCCTTATGAAATTAATATTATTACCGAAACAGAAAAGATAAAAAATATAAAATTTATGCTTGACAAAATTAAGGCTGACAATCCCAGTTACCCAGTATATAAAGTATTCAGGCATATATATGAGAAAAGTGGTAAAAACTTCCTAAAGAAAGAAGTAAAATCTCCTAGAAGGCGGTCTAAGAAAACTACTCAGAAAAGTTCAGAACCAGTAGAGCCGTCAAAACCTGAAACAGTTTTAAAGGACTTTGAAATGTGGTCTGAGAAATACAAGCCGAGATCATCACAGGAAATTTTAGGCAATCACAATGGAGTTAATACTTTGAAAAATTGGTTGCAGACTTGGATGAACTATAGTGAAGAAATTAATGCACGAGTAAAAAGAAAAAAGGCTGATTCTAACAGTGAATCAGAATTTGAGTCGACAGATTGTGATAGTAGGTAGGAGAATCATTTCATAATTTTTGTTTCAATTTTTTTTACAGATTTGTTCTTGTAGAGATAGCACAAGGTTACCTGGCAACACTATAATATTAGGAGGACCTTGTGGAAGTGGAAAAACTACTGCTGTATATGCTATTGCTAATGAGCTGGGATTTAATGTTCTTGAGTTAAATGCCTCCAGCAAAAGAACAGGTATTGCAGCTTGTATAATTGACATTATTAATAATATTTATTAATGTTTTTTAAATTTTAGGTAAAAGGCTGATACAGGAGCTACAGGAGGCAACTCAATCCCATCAAGTGAGAAAAAATGAAAATAATGCTTTGTCAAACTACATAAATTCAGATAAAAGTGCAAAAACAGAATTAAAAAATAAAAAGCTTGAGTTAAAGAACAAAAAACCTGAGCAAAATGAAAAATTTGATAAGAAAAAAATGTGTATTTTGCTAGTAGAGGATATAGATGTAGTTTTTGACCAAGATGAGGGATTTTTAACTTCACTGTCCCAACTAATAACAACCAGTAAAAGACCTATTATCTTGACAACCAATGATAATTCTCCTCTGCATGTTCAAAAGCTGCTAAGTCAGTATGAATGTATTTCCTTCATGCCATTATCATTGCAATGTTTGGGTATATGGCTACAAATTTTGTGTTTAGTTGAAGGATTATGGGTAGATAAAGATGATTTGGGAAATTTGTTGGAATATAATAAAGGAGATATTAGGAAAACTTTATTGGAAGTGCAGTTTTGGAGCCAGAGTGGAGGCCAGTTGGAAAAAAATAGAGTTTTTCCTCTCAAAGTTGAGTGTAGCCTCAATACTGAGAACTATGATGTCCGCGTTACAGATGAGGAGTTACAGATTGACTTTAATGAAAAAAATCCTCAAGGAAATCTTTTTATACATAAGCACTGCATTGGAAGTTTTGAAATATTTAGAGAAAATAAAGAATATTGTATCCCACAGCGTCTTAATCTTGGAATATTGTGGTGGAACATGCCAAACATTTTAGATATTCCCAATTGTGCAACAGAAAGACTACATAGACAAAAGAGACATAGAAAAGATAATCAAGAAGTGACAAATGATGATGATACTAATGAAAAAAATAAATTAAAATTAAATTCATTATTGTGCCTTTATGATTCCATCATATTGACTGACTCATTATTTAAGACAATTAATTGTCATCAATCAAATGAACCTGTGGTGAAAAATTGGTTAACTGACGTTAGGGACTCAATTGAATTAACTGAGAGAACTGACGATCAAGAGCGATATTTAGATATGATACATGAATTGACAGATACATTGATACATGGATGTATTGAAAATTATAGATGTATTGATGAAACAAACTGTCGTTTGAACATGGCGATGCCTGATAGTCATGAAAGAAGGTACATTAAGTAAATACGAGGTGTCTCCAAAAGGTCTCTGGGCTGCTTTATAACTTCGCGCTGGCATTATTTTTCTCTTCGAAAGCAGGTGGTATTCTTTGAAGTAATCCCCATTTGACTGAACATCACGCTTCTATTACATGATGAAGCAATTCGCGCAGTTAATTTTTGGAATGGCCTTAAGTGTACTTGTCACATTGTTTTTAATCTTCTGATGGGATTACACCAGTGCTCTTTAAGTGGAATTTTAAATTTTGCGTTTAACCAAAAGTTAGTAATGAAGCAAATCATTTTCTGCTTTACCGTGAGTAATTTTGGAATAAATTTTGAACACACGCGCGTCATTCCTACATTTTCCGTTAAAAATCTCTAAACAAGTTTTTTAATGCCAAGATCACTTTTAAACGACGATTTTGTGAAGTCGCACGTTTGACATTTTCCTTTATGCTTGAAGGTCAGCCAGATCACTGTCAACAGAAGTGCGGTCATCTTTGAACCGCTTGTATCCCCCTTTTATGTGTGTTTTACCCCATATACTCGTCCTCCAATTCCTTGTTTGAACAAAATCCGACGAACGTAAGAAAAGGCATTGTAAATAAAAATATTATACGCACGAACTAACACGACCAATTGGTAGCTGCTGTAATCGGTGACTTCGTGAGCGGTCACTGGTTACGCTGGTGCCCTACAGAGGTCGCTCAAACGTCATGGCGCGAAGTTATAAACATATATCAGGTACTATTGGGACGCACCTCGTATAACATATATTAAAACATGTAAAGATTCATTTAATTTCTTTGTAGTTGCTTTCATGTTAAAATTCCCATTTTTTTTTTGTTTAATTTCTTGATTAAATTTTATTTTCCAGATGGAGAGCCAAACAACATATTTGTGAAGATTTCTTGAAAGAACCCATTCCTTTATCAAACACCTTAGATAGATCATCTATAGCCCTAGATTATTTACCGTCTCTTCGAGATATAGCTCGCTATGAAAATAAAAGGGCAGCCTTAAATACGAAGAGGGGTAATCGATTTAGGCACTATTTAAAAAACTTAAACATGGACTTTAAAGAAAGCACTTGCAAATTGGCTTGCAATATTTTAAATGTAACAGATGACTAGTGGATATTTTATTTATATTTTTACCTGGTATTATTGTAAGAGTGGCTTTTTTGTATAGTTTTAAAGATTGTTTTCTAATATATTCATTTAAAATGGAATGACTACTTTTTCTTTTGCCTTTGATGATTATTTGTTCTCTAGACGGTGTTGAGGTGGGTCTATGCATAGACGTAAGAGAAATTAATATTACTTACTATAGACTGCGGATCCTATAGAAGAAAGGGACAGGGATACTCAATGATGTTTGGAGTAGCATGCTTAGCTCTCGTCGAAAGCGCTCCCTCTTTTGAAGCGTGAGCCCAAGATAGCAGATTTACTATAGCAGAATAAATAGGTATTTGTTGATACAGTTTCATTGAAAACTGGTATTTGAGGATTTTTCAGAATCGGAGAATTTTTTTGTTCAATTTAGTGTGTTTTACAATTTTGGATAAAAAGGATACTCTTTTGCGACCTTAGAAACTCGACTCAATTCAAAACCAAAAATCGAAAAACAAAATTGTAAAAAAATTGAACCGACTTCTAAAAAGCGGAAAATTATGATATAACTGTTGTATGAAATTGAGTTTTTTGTAGTCGGCGCTAAATTATTACTGAGACAAATAACTACTAACCAGGGGCGGATCCAGCCATTCGTGAGTTGTCGACGGGGGGGATAACGGAGACTTACGTTCCGAATGTAACAAGTAATGGAGAGTCCATTTTTCGGAAATCGATGCCTCCCCCCCCCTTGGATCCACGTCTGCTTCGAACATGAGATACATACCAGCCACGGTAAGAAAGCAATTAACAAATATAGTATTTCTTGATCTTTTTGCTTGAATCCCATTTTGTCAGGTATTAATTTAGCGCCAACTTCAACAATTTCCATTTTTAGAAATCATTTAAATTTTTTTATTAAAGTTTTATTAATTTTCGGCTTATCACCAACGAATTAATATAACTTAATTGATACATTGAAATAAAAAAAAAAGCTGAAGGTCCCACCGAGATTTGAACTCGGATCGCTGGATTCAGAGTCCAGAGTGCTAACCATTACACCATGGGACCTTGCGAGAAGTTGTTTTTATAATATGGTCATCTAATTAATGTAAACATATTGTCATGCTTTTCAAATTTTTACATAAATTAAATTTATATGTTTGATCATATATTTATACAATAATTACATTTGTTCCACATGCAACAAGTGAAGTGATTAAAAAATAAATAAATATTGTGATGTTCAATGAATTTTATGGTTTTTTTTTCCCATTCGGGGGTGTTAACCACCAAACAATTTTTAAGTTACCATAGTATCACAAGTGACACCCGATTTAAATTAATTGTAGTAATACAACAATTTAATTTCTAGAGTTGTTCTATTTAAAAAAAAGAGTCTTGTTTATGCAACCAGTTATACCAAAGTGCGTATTTTAAGATGCCTAACAACAATATAAAATTGTAGCGCCATCTATTAATAAGATTAAAAAGTTTTTGGTTATTAATCCAGTAGCAACGTTGCTAGAAAGTTTAATATATATATTTGTTAAAGAAAATTTAGGTTTACCGATATTGATTCAAATGAAAATATGCAGTATAAATTCCAAAACTCTCTCCAATCTATTTTTAGATATTTACATAATAATAATAATATTCATATGCATATTTTTTACCCAGCTCAAAATATACACTATACTAAAAAATAGTTGTTTTATTTTGGTAAAGGTTGAAATAAAAAGCCCAATATCTTGCAAAATCAATTAGAATCTACTTTATTTTGAACCTTGAATAATAATACAGAGTTGTAGGCATTCCGTATATGGTTAATATCAGTAAAAAAACAAATGTGGTTACTACTTTTATTTACGAAGTTATATCACAGTTTCACAATCGGTTACAAGAATATACGAAGTAAGAGAGGCAACATGGGACAATTAGAAGGGATTATTTAGTGATGCAAGTCTGCAATCGCGTTTTGATGAATACCTACAATACTTTGATAAAGTATTTTAAAATTTAAAGAAAAATTAGCGATTTATTCAACTAGGCAATATTTAGTTAATTCTATTAAGAAACGTATCCATGATATAAATAAAGAAAACACAAATTTGCTTTTTAGATTTATAATGTTATATTGTTTTTGAGAATGGCCCAAGCAAATTGCGAATGTTATATAAAGGGTTACATAAAATATGCCAAAAAGTATGCCGCAGATAGGTAACGATATTCTTGATAAAAGTTGCTGCAAATTGTTGAAGACCAACGTTTTAAAACATAAAAACCGATTCCACGCAAAGAGTATGGTAGATACGCATCACGTTAGGGTTCCGCGGCACCGGCTTACTTTTACAAACTAAAGCTTACTCTTTCAGGAAGTTAATTTGCTACACATAGCAAGTCTTATAGAGTTTAAGTTGTTTTAAAGTATTTTAAGTTGTTATGAAGACAAAATGCACCAAGATGTGACGAAAGTAAAGGCTCCTAGTTGGTAACGGGACTCTAAAAATGAAGCACGTTGCATTTTTTACTTTTAAGAGGCCCTGCATAAATCATATCAAGTTTTCCATTAACAAAATAGCAGCAAAGTTTTTCAAAAATAAAATTTTGTAATTATTCCGATGAAATGAAATATATGAAATTTTTTTTTGAAAAAATTTTTGTTACTACCCCGTATTTCGAGATCGTATAACATGATTCTAGCCTTGGTTTTCCACAATTTTTCTTCACTTTTTCAAAAGATACAAAAAACACCGCGCTTCTTTAACAAGGTAATTTTTATTTATGGTAAAAATTCCGGGTAAATTAAAAAAACCTTGAATTTTCAACGAAAAAAAAGCAGTAAATTTTGCTGCGGCGTTGCCAAATGTAAAATATTTTCATAACAAAAATTTTATTAAAAAATTTTTTTTGGTTACTCGAACTAACAAACCTCGTTGCCTGCATAAAATTCACGGACATCATGTGAATCTGTGCATACTGACTTAACCTGTCTTGAAAGTTCTCTTTCTTTACACAAAATCTACTAACTGTAGTTGCATTTTCAACTTTTTCTATATTCGCGCTGGACATTACAATAAATTTCTCAGTTTTTAACATTCGATCAACATAGTTTTTTGATTCTCTATCCAAAACACTTTCATCTCTAACATGGGGGATAAACCTGTCCCGTGTATTTTAAAAGACCATGGCATATGTTCTTGTGATCGGAATATATTTCTTTCGCGCCGATCAAATATGTTTTGCGGGTCCTTTTCTTTACAGCTTTAAAGGAAAGAAAAGAATATGTGTATTTCGCAGAAATTGCGCAACAGCGCAAATTGATTAGCTTTCGAGACGAGTGAGGGCCCTGGTCATGATTTTCTGTATTTTCCGGGAAACTGAAGAAAAATTGTGGAAAATGAAGGCCTGAATCGTGTTCTCCTTAAAGTGTGGGATATGCGTGGAATTTTTTTTTAAACTCCATTTTTCTAAATTTTACTTAATCGAAATAATTACCAAAATTTTCCCACATATTCAAATACATTTTTTTGGACATCCTGTAAAATTATACTACATTTATCATTAGATTTCAAAACAGTGAATTACTCAATTCCAATAATTTTTTAATTCATTTATTGCGAAAACTGGTATTGGTTACTTTACATCATTTACATTTTACACCAACTGAAAAGTATGTTCTAACTTACAAACAAAAATTTGTTCTTAACTATTTGTGCTGTGCTCTGTACAAATATAGTCAACATTAGGTAATTATTTTTTATAAATGACCAAATTTTTGAAAGACTGCAACATATATTTAAAAATTAAATAAATAAATAACTAGCTCCAATAAGATCTTTATGGTGTCGAAGAACTAATACTGAAAAGCTTGGGAGGGTTTAATGCAAGTCGTGGACATATTTAGATTTTAGATAAGCCTCAAGACTGCCCCTCCATCAATATTTAAGTACATAGATAACAAAACGATAAACAATAATAAGAGTACAATACTTTTCCACGTAAAACTTCAGAAAATTGAAATATTTATGTTGAGAAGTATTGGAGACTCAAAATCAATATAGAAAGACCTTTGTCAGGCATGCACAATCGCATTTCTACTGGAAGTCCTTTACCCTTCATATTATACATAAAAAAACAAAACATTTTTACAATAAAAAGCGCGACACTGATTATTTCAAAGAAAATGATCGAGATACAATCTCTGTATAATTTTTACTGTTGTTCATTGCATCCATTTCATTACATTGCGTCATATGGACAGGAGTCTGGCACAACTGCCCACAAAAATATATTTTTTCGAATTGGAGACGCGACATATTGAAAAGAATTCAATAGGACCGTGACTCACTGGAGGAATAACGGTCACTATGAATACAACAGGTCCTTTTTGATAAAAGATAAAAAGTGCACACTAAATTAACAAACGGTAACAATTTAAAGGTTTACATATCCGTAAAGGTGGTTGTTAACTTAATATGACCTGATCGCAGGAGGTACAGTCTTACATTCATTACTGTCTAAGGTGTCGTCTATGACGGCTCTGTATTTTATCGATACATTGCCAGTTTTTGAATCGATGCTCGCCAAAGTGTGTTTTCTCCAGTGGTCTTTGATATCTTTCTTTTGTTGACCTAAAAATAAAAATTGGCTTGGTGACGCTCTGAAAATGTGTAAAAGAAGTGTTTTATACCTTCAAGTGGTTTACTGTAATCGTATTCGTCAATTCGTATCTTGTAATCTTCTCTAGCGTGGGCGCCTCTAGACTCCTTGCGGTTTTCTGCTCCTACTATCGTCATCATCGCGTTAAGCATAAGATTTTGCAGTTCAAATGTTTCAACAAGATCGGAATTCCAAATGAGGCTAGAAGAAGCACAATCTTCAATATTTACTGTATTTAGTAAAAACTATTATTTTAATCTGTGTGCATTTTTTCAGCTACTATTGTGTTTTACCACCAAATTCGACGATTTTGGAGACACCCCAGAGTCGCATAATCAAATACTGTTTTAAAATTTATTTATATATAGAAATGTATTTACACTATGTAAGTTGAAGAAGTAACAGAGCTATACAAAATGAGCTGACAGTCTAAAAAACTAACCTATCATATAGAGCAAATAAATAGTATAAACAGACATATGGATTCAGTTTACAAAACAAATTTATAGTAAATTTGTTATTAAAATTGAATCAAGTTGGCAACACAACAAGCAGAAAATCCGACTATATTTTTCATATGAGATGGCGTCCCGGCGTGGTCTTTAGTTTTTCGTAATAATAAGAATAATATCGGACGAACATCGGAGACAATTCAGCACATAACTGGAGGATGCCAAGCATTTGCCGCAACCGAGTATAAGGAAAGACACGACTCAGCCGCTAAGATACTCCACCAAGAGTTAGCAGAAAAGTTAAACCTATTACAGGTAGAAAAAGTGCCTTATTACAAGTATAATCCGGAGCCTATTCTTGAGAACAACCAGTTCAAGTTATATTGGGACCGAACAGTTCTGACGGATCAGACAGTAGCTCACAATAGACTAGACATTATACTAATTGCTGTGCCTAACAACAACCCAAGGCCAAAATACGAGAAGATCCGAAGACAATGGGAAATGAACAGCGTCCAAACGATTCCCATAATATTGTCAACAACTGGAGTGATACCAAAGAACCTCCTGCAGAGCATCAAGGGACTGGGCCTCAGTGAGCATCTGTATAAACCGATTCAGAAAACAGTTCTTGCAACCGCGCGAACCGTCCGAAAGTTCGTAGGAAATACAGCAGACAACGTCACCTAGGACCCGATAACATAGGAAGGGTTCCGACAGAGCTTCATACTTTTGGTGTCATTGTATGCCTGGTATGAGTGAATAATCCCTGGAGGGAGTGCGAAGCCGTTTGGCTTGTAAAACACAAAATAATATTATTTCTTGAAAATTACTTAGAAATATATCATTTCTCTGCAGCGCCGAGAAATAATTTAGAATCAGATTTAATTGGTTTTGACAAAGTTTTCCCAAACCACTTATATTCATCCATCAGTTAATAGTACCCTGGTGGACAGAACCATATGCGCAGTCCTACAGAACATCTTACTAACATGAAATAAATTCACATTTCGATTCGACCAACCATCATTGTCTAACGAATATTTCGATTTTCAATTTACCCATAGAAGAAAAAACGTGGAATAGACAGTCGCAAAGGCAATATTTCTTTTTATAATACTAATATGGCGGGGTAGTTTTTTGTTATTCAAAAGAATAATGGTCACAATTTAAGTTATACCACCGTAACTCGCAACTTGCAAATTATGTTAGTAGGAAACGGTTTACGACGCGTGCATTCGACACAAATAAATGTGTAATTTCTTGTTACTCTGTTGTGCATCTCTCTTTTAGTTTTTATACTTTCACATTAAAAAACTGTTACGCTATCAAAAAAAAAATTTTACTGACTCCAACCTGTTACGACTGTAGGAATTGATCCTAAATAAAAGCACCAGTAAAATAGTGTTACTTCGAAACACGCTCCTGATTCTCCGTCAACGTCTCCAAACTCGTCGAGGTCTCTACTAATAAATATAGATTTTTATTTTTATATATTGTTTAATAACAAAACCCAAATTTCAAAATTATTTACCTGTTATCAGACACTTTCAAGTCACTCAATTGTGCATATAATCCTTTCATTTTTTCTACTCCCTCTTGAAGTGATTCGGCTGTCCTAAAAACTGCTGCGTGGTTCTGCATAGTTTTCTGCATCGTTAACCTGAGATCAGCAGTTCGAGTTGTACCTTTCGCATATCTGCACCAGTCAAGGTTCGTTATCGATTCTTCACCTGCATTCTATCAAAGAGAAACATGGCTTTAAATATCGGTAAACTTAAACAAATACTGGAACCGATCCGACAAGTAGAATGATGTTCTCAGAGCAGCAGCACTGGAATGAATACATCTCTAATATCCAAGAAGTTGATACACAATCAAAGGCTCTATTTAAATCAAAGAAAACACAGTAATAAATCAGTAAAAACTTACAGCACTAATATTTCCAATGGACTCTCCTGGCTTATGTTCTTCGGCGATAGTGAGAGCGCAAGCTCTTCCAAAGATAACCAGGTCGAGAAGCGAATTGGCACCCAATCGGTTAGCGCCATGAACTGAACATGAGGCAGCTTCCCCACAAGCATAAAGTCCCGGAACTACTGTGTCCTTATCGTTAACAGTGGTAAGTACCTGGAGAACCAAAAAGTGTTAGTTCGATCGCTTTCTAATTTAATCCAATTAGTTGACAAACATGTAATTAAACGTTCAATTGATCTGATATTTTACTAACTTGTCCCTTGTAATTCGTAGGTATGCCACCCATGTTGTAATGCACAGTCGGCAACACTGGAATAGGTTCCCTAGTGACGTCAACGCCAGCAAAAATCATTGCTGTCTCTGAAATACCGGGAAGCCTCTGGTGGAGTTGTTCAGCAGGCAAATGGTGAAGCTGAAGGTATACGTGGTCTTTTTCGGGTCCACAACCGCGACCTTTAAAAAAAATTATATATATATATATATATATATATATATATATATATATATATATATATATATATATATATTCACCCTAAATGGCACGAAATATTGAGGCCAAAATAAGTGACTTTCAAGACGTTTTACTTTTGGAATATATGAATGTCTAATATAGTTACTTTTTACACAAAGAGTATGAACTTCTACTAAAATTATTCAATATATTTACCTTCTCTCATCTCCAAAGTCATACTTCTACAAACTACATCTCTTGATGCTAAATCTTTGGCAACAGGAGCATATCGTTCCATAAACCTTTCACCTTGTGAATTTATCAAATAACCACCTTCCCCTCTGCATCCTTCTGTAATCAGACACCCAGCACCATAGATTCCCGTAGGATGAAATTGAATAAACTCGAGATCCTGATTTGGCAGTCCAGCTCTTGCTACCATAGCGGTACCATCTCCGGTACAGGTGTGAGCCGAGGTACACGAAAAGTAAGCGCGACCAAATCCACCAGTTGCTAAAATCTAAAAATATGTTGGTTCACTTGACAGAATGGAAGAACATTCTTAACCACTATTTTGTCTTTATATTTGTAACATACTTACAGTATTCTTCGATCTAAACCTGTGAATAGTTCCATCTTCCAAACTTAAAGCTATAACACCTCTACATTCGCCTTCTTCCATAATAAGATCTAACGCAAAATATTCAACAAAATAGTGGCAATCATACTTTAAACTTTGACCATACAGCGTGTGCAACAAACTGTGACCTGTTCTGTCAGCTACACAGCAACATCTAAAAAAAAGTATATGTAAAGTAAATATTTTATTTTAATCAAATAAATATAAAAATGCTTACCTATGTGCCTGCCCCCCTTTACCAAACTTTAAAGATTGTCCGCCAAAAGCTCTCTGATAGATTTTTCCTTCAGTAGTTCTAGAAAAGGGCACTCCAGCATTTTCTAATTCGATAACAGCCTTTGGGGCTTCCCGGGTCATGTAATGGATGGCATCTTGGTCGCCAAGCCAATCGGAACCTTTGACAGTGTCGTACATGTGCCACTGCCATTGGTCATCTTCCATGTTACCTAAAAACAATATGATTTGAATAAGTGGCTTGGCTTCAACATAATAACATGTACTTTAAATGACTTTGTAGTTAAAATATTTTGTAAATTAAATGCAAATTAGGACGACTTTAGTGTACTAACTACCAATTTTAAATATGCCTCCCGTATGAATTGACAATCTACATATATTCACAAAACCTGACCTGTTCTTGTTATATTGATGTCATTCATCCTAAAAGCGAATGTAGGTAGAAAACGCGAACAGCTATTTATATTATTTAATCAAACCGTATGGAAATCGCAAAATGTTCAACTAAAATAACACATGATATTCCCTTAACTTCCCGAATTAAATCAAAAACAATTGAAACAAAGAAAACCTTCATTCCCGACGATTATACCGGTGACGTAATTACTCTACGGTACTGGTACTCACGGTATCGTTTTAACGACTTTCAAATTATGACTGAACTTTAGTACTTCTTGAAGGGCCAGGCCTGTACGCCCTGCACCCCGCGGGTACGCATTTCACCACCATGTATCCCTGTAACTGTAAATTTCTGTAAAATTCATCCCCTAATAGTTCGGAGGTTTGGGTCTTTTCGTACTGAGGGCGTTAGCTATACTATACCGCATGCTTGATTCCCAAATTGGCCTCTGAGCATCTTAATCTTAATTTTTATATAAACACGGTTAATAAAACTATTCTATTTCTTTCTATAACTAAAGGAATAAGATAGTATAACATCTGTGAAAAAACCAGATAGTCGCAGAGTCAAGCTCGCGTGGGAGGAAGCACCGGTAGGGAAAAGACCACTGGGACGCCCTCGCCTCCGATGGAAAGACAATATTGCCAAAGATCTAAAGGCAATGAATTTTGATAATCCGCTAGATGCCATGGCAGACAGGCAGCAATGGAGGAGTATTGTGAAGTCGGCAAAGACCCACCCAGGGTTGTAAGCCATGGAGTAAGTAAGTAAGCGTAAAATAATTAATATTTGTTCCATTACAACAGAATTGTGGAGTTGTCGAACTCGCAATTTTTAAACAATAAGAATAATAAGAGGAAAAGTACACTCCTTTGTGGGACTCTGTATTTTTATATTTTGTAACTTGTAAAAGCCAATTTTTCTGATTCGCAAGAAGGATTCTATAAGTCATAAAATGCTTTAAATAAATCAAAAAGTATTGCAATAATGTAATGATATTGATCAGTTGATTTTTAAACAAATTGAATCAGAGCTGCTGTTGCCTTCAGAGCTAATTTATTGCTTGTAATATTATGTTGATCATCAAACAATAAGTTATTTCTATTCAGATATGATTGAAATCATAATGTAAGTTTTTTTCTTTCAAACAGTTTGAAAAAGGACATTTAATTAATCAGCCATCGGTATTTTTCAATGAACTTCAAATCACTTATCTTATAAAATGGTGGAGTTTCACCAGATTTTAATTTGTCAGGAAAAGTGCCTTTTTCTATAACTACATTAAATAAATAGCAGAGTAGGTATTTTAAAAAATCCCAGAAATATTTGACAACATGTTCTTTTTTTTAAATTTTTTATTGTGTCAGTGGTCTTCTAATGATATAGATGACATATAGATAGGCACACTCATGGTGAAGAGCTTTTAGATTGAAATAAGCATTAAACTTAAAAACATTAAATAAATACTAAGTAAATTTCCAGTGTTTAATTTTTTCTATAGAATATCACATAACTTCAGTCAGTAAAATAATTCGTTAAATCTTTTACTTTCCTTCAGAATTAAACAGATGTGCCAACTAAATTTCCTTTACATAAATGAGTGAATTTTATCTAAAATAATAAATTGTGAAGCACCTAACAACTCCACTTTTTTCTTATCGATAATAAAAAGCAAATAAAAGATAATTTTCGGTAAAACAAAAATGATGAAGCGTTAAATTTAATTACGTCATAGAGGTAAATAAATTTTATCAATTAGGAAAAAACGGGGGGCTTGGCTTTTGCTTTTATGCTGCTGATTTGGGCTATGCATAGATTTTTGTTATTGTTTTTGAAAATTATTAATTAGGCAATCATATCGCGTTGTGGTACATTTATTTTCAATAAAATTATAGATTTGAATTGATTTATGTTAAAATTTTCCAAATTAACAATGAAAATCATAATTAACAATTTATTTTTATGTTGCATAAAATAGATTATTATAATTTAAAGTAAGAAATGGAAAAGATTTACTGCTGATTAGCGGGTGTTCGTGAGAAATCTAACAGCGGAAAAAACATGCGATTAAAATTTAAAAATTAAATTAAATACTGTAGTGATAACATTGTTGATTCAATTACATAAACACTTTGACCCAGTCGAATGCTTGATTAAAAAATGTATTGACTTACATATGAAACAGTGATAATATTTGTTCAAATTCCAAGAAGTTTACATTAAAAGTGATCTTTAAACTATGGTAATTACAAATGGAATTTCTTTAGATTCCCCGATATATTTTGAATAAATTTATTTTTGATTAATTTAAATTACAAATTTGGCTTGATTGTTTAATAATGATGTTTTAATAAGGTGTTTAACATTAAAACGAGTCAAATTTTTATTTTTAAATGTTAAAGAAGTTACTTTTAAAGTTAGAAAATTGTATTGAACACACAAGGGATCTAAATTGTTACTAAAAATTGTATAACATGTAATAATAGATTAGTCATTTCTTTCATATTCAAGTGCTTGTTATACAAGCTTTAGATTTAATCATAGTACTTCAAACACAATAGATCATTATAAAAAAAAAGTAACTTTAACAACTAAAAACCCAAATCTTATATTTAACTTACCTAAAGCTGCATTAATCCCACCTTGAGCGGCCACAGTATGAGACCTTGTAGGAAACAACTTTGTAATTACAGCAGTTTTAAACCCTTCAGCTACAAGACCATAGGCTGCTCGGAGCCCAGCTCCACCAGCTCCTACAACTACGGCATCATAGGTATGGTCTATAACTGGGTAGGTGTTTGATCCTGAATCACTTACTTTTGCGTTTTTCCTGTCAACATTTATGTGGAGGGAACGGCTTGAGATAGGAGCTACACTGACCTAAAGATTGACAAGAATTTGATGAGTTTCTTTTTAAAAAATTATAACCAAGTACACATGGTATTCAAGTGAACTAAAAGTTATCTGATCTAGTAGAACCACTGTCGAGCCATTCTATTACTAATAAACAATTGGGTTAGGTGCACAAAGGGCCCCAGAAGTGATATTTGTACAAGCAACGTAATTAAACGTTTTCATCGTGAAATCCGGTAGTACAGGAATACTATTATCAAAATGGTTACCGCACACAATTACACTGCTTTTAAAATGTTGCGTGCATCTACTAATTATGGTATTTTTAAATAAATAAAAATAATAAAGTTACATAACAAACCCTATAATACCAGCAAGCAGGTAAAAAACTTACCTTGGTGAAAGTGTGATTTAAAAGTCCTCTTGCAAGCAACGATTGTAATTTTAAAATACTACTCATATTCGTCCAAAAAAAAAAATTTGGGGAACAGTTTTGAAAATTGTACACGAAAAAAACGTCTTCCGCAAGTGGGGCCCGGCGTTAAGGTTTGACTTGACTATTTTGAGAAAAACCTGAATGCAAAGGAACGAGTTGCAAATACAGCATTATATGTATCTTTATTTATATGACAAGTTGAAGAGAAATAGATATAAACGATACCAAAATAGTATTATTTTGTGCCAATTGCTTGGTGTTAAATATTCAAGGTCGGACCTATAGGCCAATGACATAACGGTATATTTTATTAGTGTTTTAAATTTTGATTGAAAAAAAGTAAGGTGTATAAATTTATGTTAATTAAGTAATAAAATTTGTTCATTATATATTTGTTTGGAAATTATTTTATTAATATATAGGCAACCAGTTATATTACAACTTGTATGTTGGGGTATCGATCTTAAATTAAAAGGATTTAACATCTAATCAAGTAGCAATGTTGCTAAAATATATACTTCATAGTTCACAATAAGTCAATTAAGTTCTGGACGTCACAAATATGAAAACAAAAAAAATGGGTTTCTTTTATTTGCGAAACTCCCAAAAATGAAAAATTTTGTGTATTCTTAGAAGACAACTATTCGTCTTACCGATTCCAAGGCCTTATCTTTAGGTTCTCATCTGCAATTTTCCCCTATAACTACTTAATTGTTGACATAGGTAACACATATTAAATTATATCATAAGCAAAACTGAACTGACCAACCAGACAAGGCTATCTTCCATAAGAGAGTCCGCTGTTAACGTCTTGTATATTGTATTCATTAAATTGCTTTTGAACTCCTTCCCAATTAAATGACAAAATTATGTTATAAACAAAGAGATTTTAGATTAATAGAAACCGCCAAACTTATTTCAAACCATACAATTATTTGCAATGACACGCTAAATGCATTTATTTATTCTTACAAATTACAAGTGTTTTACAAAAACAAACCAATATCATTAAAACAGTACTAAAAATCGATTGAAATCATAATGAAATCACGAGTAAAAGAAAAAGTGCGAATTATCATAAATTACAGCCACATTAATAAAAAGCGACGTTGTCCAGTTGTAGAATTAATCTGGAGAAATATGAATTCTAGCTATTTATTTGGCAAATATTATAAGAAGCCAAGGATTTTTACGTTAAAACAATTGTTTTTAGGTCAAAATATTCTATACAATCCAGAAATTAAGTTATTTAATTTGTTGGATATTTAAATAATCAAAAAATGTTAATAAAAAATAAAATTTCTTTGAATCCAAAAATCGTCATATTTTCTTACAAACAACGCACACTTGGCAACAAAGCAAATTACCTGGCGTATACCATGGCTACACAAGTACTCAAGACAAATGTTTATATTTATCGGGAATTTTGGAGACAATTTTTCTGGTCTGTGTCTTTCTCTGTTTCAATTTTGGTTATATACATTCGAATTGATGAAATAAAACCAAATTAAACTAAAATATAAAAACAATTTTATTTCAAATTTAAAAACTCTACCAATCATCCATTGATATTTCTTGAACAATATCTCCATCATCAGCCACTTCATCAGTAACGTCCATACTGATATCTTTATTCTTCTTAGCATTCTTTCCACCTCTCTTACCACGTTTTCGTTTCTTTTCAAGCTCTGTATCATCATCCTCAGAATCGCTAGGAAACAATTCCACAGGACCTTCTGATTTATTTGTTTTATCTATCTTTTTCTCCGGTTTTTTAAGTTTCGGTAATTTGTAGTCTCCTAGAACATCATTATTGGTTATTTCTTTATTCTTCTTCATACTGCGTAGCTTATTCCAAGATTCATAGAAAGTAATCAACGGAGTTCCCTTTGTTTTTATCTGGGATTCCCAGCCTTCAATTTGTTTTAAATCTGTGAGATTTAATGTTAGTTTTGAACGTTCAGTTTCTATAAATTGAGCATTTTGTTCAATCTTCTCCAAAGCTTGCTTTAGTTTCCTTGAATAATTTATTATTTTACATTTTTTAATAAATTCTTTCATCTAAAAAAGATCATCAGTTTAATTAAATTAATTAATTAATAATTTAATAATATTTTTCAACATTTTCACTTCCAAATACCATCCTTTTTCTTACCTGTATTATACACATCAAACTCAAATCTGGAAAACTAATCGAATGGGACATTATTGTTAAATATTCCAAAAGTTGTGAGTAAATAGTATCTATAACTGTGTCTTTAAATCCATTCTCCTGCATCTGCGATTTTGATAACCTCAATAAACAAGTAAAATGTAGAGGTTTCATTGAGACCTTTTGGTGTTTTTTACTGAAATCATATGAAGTTAATACCTACAAAAATATATTTACTAAAGAAACTGTACACTAAAAATCCTGTATAAGACTTACCTCAAGTAAAAATGGTAAAATAGGAATAAAAACTCCAGTATCTTTTGAAAAATCAATTAAAATCTGTACAACATGGAACCTTAGAGGATAGTATTGAGCTGTGGACACCAGTTTCAATGTTCCCAAGCATACCTGAATGAAGGGGTACACCAATTGCTGCATTTGAGGTTTCGAATATGTTACAGACAATAAAGTTCCCCAGAGCCTCAGTGAATTTATAAACTGCCAATTATATACAGCTTGAATATTTTCTTTCTTATTCACTGTTATGGCGTTCCTCAAGTGTATTGCTAATTGCCTTATGTAAACAAATACATGCGAGTATGCCACATTTAAATCTAAAGCGAAAATCTCCACCAAAGACCTCTTCATGAAATTTATTGATGCTAAGGAGTTTATACTCACAAACTTTGAGTTTTTAACATAAGTCATATACATAGACTTTAAACAGGTATCAAGAGTACCCCCCATTTGATTATTTATAATCCGCACAATGCAAAAGAATGCTAAGACTCTTACAGAATCATTTGCAGTGCCCCATATTTTTATAAGTTTATTCAAAATCGATTTTGTTATGTTTGTGTAGGAATTCAGCATGGGGGCCATATAGTGCAAATGCTTCAAAAGGACTGTTTGAATATTTGATGACGTGACTCCAACTAAAAGCTAAAAAATTCAAGTTTTTTAATGTTCTTAATTGCTTTTAGATATATTTGTTTTTACCTTCAGTAAGTCAGTAAAATATCCCTTTAAAATTTTCTTAATCTTATTAAACTTTTTACACTTGTGAGGAGGTTGTTTTGATCCTTGGTGAAGTCCTAAAAATCGTCTTGTAGCTGGACCCAGTTCCAAAACGCAGAGCTGTATAACTGCATTAAACACAGCAGAACCTATAGAAAGAAAAAAAAATATCCACCAGTCAAAAAATTTTGATGATCAAAGTATTTTGTAAATATTACCTTCAACTTTAAACTGAGAGGGCTCATCATCTTGATCTTCATCACTAGATATTCTTCTTAAAGCAGCGTGAAATGCTTGGGTTAGCTGTGTAATTGTTTTATTACTTTTATCAGTTT
Source organism: Diaprepes abbreviatus (assembly GCA_034092305.1). Classification (NCBI taxonomy): domain Eukaryota; kingdom Metazoa; phylum Arthropoda; class Insecta; order Coleoptera; family Curculionidae; genus Diaprepes; species Diaprepes abbreviatus. The sequence continues at coordinate 1,204,118 of JASJET010000045.1, read as the reverse complement.
CTATGTCACTTTGCCATTTTTTAATCATTTTTAGAGTAATTACTCGATTATCTACTTGTTTATCTTCATCATCCTCTGCCTAAATTGCAAAAAAAAAATTAAAAATTTATCTAATATATTGAATTAAATATAAAATACCTCAAAATCACTTTCATCACTAGCAACTTCCAAATCTTCCTCTGGTTTGTGAATTTTATCCTGATCATTATCGTCATCAGATTCATCACCTTGATCATCTAAGACTGAAAATTGTAACAGTTTTTTGTCATTTTCCTAAAATTTTAAACTCTATTAATTATATGAAAAAAAATAAAATAAATCCAGTATTACCTGTAAAAATCTGTAAAACTCGGGATCAGTTTCTTTAAGCTTTTCAAGGTCTCGTTTATGTTTCTCTGTTAAGGCTTCTTCGTCCAGTTCTTCCTCCGATTCCGAATCGGAGTCTCGCTGTTCCAAATTACTATTATCTTCATCTGAAACGTCATCTTTCTTCAATAATTCTTCCACTTCGCTGTCGCTATTTGGTGCTTCAAGATCCACTAGTTTTTCTTTTTTCTGTTTTATTTTGAAGTTACCTTTTGCTTTGACTTTTCCTTTCTTTACCTTTTTTAATGTTTTTGATTTTTTATTAACATTGATATGTTGTTTCTTAATTTTAGCCATTTTTTAGACTTTTTAGGATCTTGTTTACATTCATAAAAAGAACGTGCGATTTTTTGAGGTTAAGAGCAATCTCTTATTCTTTTTTTAAATGTATTGCGGCATTAGTATTAGAGCCACATAGGGAAATGTATACACAATACTTGTAACCAAATATAAAATATTATAACATTCTTAATTGGTAAATACCAATAGTTATTTCCCCAATGGAAACGACTTTTTGACAAGTTCATCCCTAATTTTGGCGGCACATTTAAATTTAAAAAATTTTTTAACCTAAAATAAAAATTCATTTAAAGAAACTATTAAAATGTATCGACTTATTATTAACACAAAGAATATTAAAATAGCTGAGTTTGATTTATAAAAATAATTTATGTAATATTTTTAATGAAAAATTCTATCTATTGATGAATTGTTTATACAATTTTCGGATATACGCAAAAAATTATTTTGAAATTTAAATGGACCTTCACAAAAAGCGTTATCATTCCTTTATAAATCAGTATATTTATTGTGTTTGATAAATGTGGATGTGTAATTTTGATCTTTTAGGGTGAATTTACTTACGTTTATAATAATTACTTCATTTGGACTTTTAAATAATCTACAGGTATATATTTTATAACTATTTTTTCACCTTAATTTCATTTCAAATCGCTCCGCTAAAAATGACAGCTTATTATAATGATATTAATTCTATAAGCGCCCGTCACTTTGTCTTTTTGTTTGTCTCAGATATCGTTTTAATACATTATTTTAAATTAGTAGTGGGCCATGAATATTTTGTTACTTTTAGGGTAATTTTGGAGGACCACGTGCGATCAAATTCTTTTATTTCCACTAACGCAATGTATGTGATATTAACACGAATTTAATGTGTAACGCTGTCAAGTTCGTGGATATCAAATGAAAGCAAATAAAACGAGGATCCAAAAATACAACCGCCCCTAAAAATATGTTAGAACACCCTGTATTTTATGATGACCCAGTTATACACGTTTCGTTTTACAAACTAGGTAATCTACCAAATATTGACTAACGTCTCGTATTCTTCGAAAAAAAAACGTTACCGTTAAAACGTCCACAGTAGTAAGTGGGTGTTTACTTAAGTTGATAAAATACCATAAGTAAATAAATTAAATGAATGCAACTAATTGCGAAAGCGCCAACACACAATCATCTATTTAAAAATTGTTACCGGTTTCCTACAAAGTTATCAGCTAAGTAAATTATTATAACACTCCATAATTACGACGAACAATTAGAAAAAGTGATATATTCCGTAGGCTGGTTTCGAGTTTGAGTTTGAGTAGGCGACACTGGTTTATTTGTGTGAGCAAAGTAATATCTATGTGTGTGTTTATTATATTAAATCAATATGAGATTATCCAGACTTGGCCATTTTTAATAATTTTAATAAATCTTACTAATTACACCGATTCTTAGTAATTATTTCGCTCAAGTGAAAGCAGTGGCATTGCGTGGGAGGGGAGGGGGGGGTACTAGACCCAGCCGACAAATTTAAAAATGAAATAAAATTTGATTTGTTAAAATAATTTTCTCAAAAGAAAAAATATTTACTATATAATAACATTAAATACATTTTATTAATTTTTTTCAATTGACAAAATTTTTAAAACAATATGTTGCTTTTAATGTATTGTTGCAAATATGTCGGCGATGTTACGACTTAAGTACAAGCTGATTTTCGACCACTAAACGTTTTTAAGGCCTGTTTCGTCATGACACTGGTGGCGGACTCGTCACTGAGTTCTACCGATGCCTTCCCCGGTCACCCTCATTTACGTACTTTTCAATTTTTCAGATGTTATATTTAAAGTCATTCCTTGACGGGATCTATAAGTAAGATGTTCCACCTATAGGCGGTCGTTCATACAACAGTATTTACAATTAAATTTTATTTTCTAGTTTTTAAGAGTTTTAAATTTTTGAAAAAACAATTTTCAGAAGCTCCTAAATTTTCAGCTTAATTTTCTTTGTTCTAGAAAGTTTTGTCTACATAATAATCATATTATCTCTTATAGTAGAAGAAAGGGGAGGACAATTTTTGCATTTGCCCCGGGCGGTAGCAACCTACGCTACGCCTCTGAGTGGAATCTAAGAAATTGATGATTTTCTTAAACATATTTCTCTACATACCCCCTATTTCGAGGTCGTAGAATACCGTTTTGGCCTTGGATTTCCACAATATTTTTTCAGTTTTTCGAAAACAGAGAAAATCACTTATAATTTAGGTTTAATGTTTTTCATTAAATCGTAATAATTTCAGTACATTCCTATTATATTTTTTAATCGAAAAGTCAAGGAAAACGACCAAAAATTTTTAAAAACAAAATCGTCGGTTACATCTGGCAATCGACATCACTCATCATAGGTATATTCTTTTGAGTAATTATGACTTTCGGTTCTGTCACTTGAAGTAATCAAGATCACTTCGACCCAATGACAAGTAAATGCATATTCAAAAGAACATGAAGTCATCAGTTTCACTTTTTTCACTTAGATTAGTGATAATTTACTCAAAAGAATACAACCCACCTTGAAAGGAGAATAGTTTGCGCTGTTGCCATAGCATAAATACGATTTCTGTGAAATATACATATATTCTTTTTTAACCGACTTCTAAAAGAAGGAGGTTCTCAATTCGTCGACTATGTATTTTTTTTTTATGTATGTACACCGATTACTCCGGAACGGTGGCACCGATTTGAATGAAATTTTTTACGTTATGTAAAGGAAGTTGCTGCGGTGGTCCCATATTTTTTTAGATGAAATTGGTGCAGTAAAATCCAAGATGGCGCTTACAATATGGCGGCCAAAAAAATTAATTTTGTCCGATTTTCTCCAAAATTGGTATGGAGGACTTTTCGGGATTGTTCCCAACGAATCTGAAATTATTTAAAAAAAATTCAAAATGGCGGATCCAATATGGCTGACAATTTTTTTAAATTTAGTGCGATTTTCTCCAAAATTGGTATGGGGGAGTTTTCGATGTTGCACATAACGAATCTGATATTATTTTAAAAAAAAATCAATATGGCGGATCCAATATGGCGGACAAAAGAATCAATTTTGTCAGATTTTTACCAAAATTGGTAAGGGGCAGTTTACGGGGTCGCATATGACGAATCTAAAATAATTTTTTATAAAATTCAATATGGCCGACGAAAAAATCAATTTTGTCCGATTTTCACCGAAATTGGTACGGGAGATTTTTCGGGGTCACACATGACGAATCTAAAATTATTTTTAAAAAGTTCAATATGACGTATCCAATATGGTGGATAAAAAATTAATTTATTTTCTTTAAATATCGATATTGCAAGGTTTTGGGGCCTATATTACCAATCTAATTTGAAATTTAAGATAGTGGATTTTCTATGACAGACTAAATATTCGTTTGACCTAATTTGATTGGTATTTGGAAAACTCTAAGAACTAAAGAATTTTTAGTGGTTCATTTTAGGGTGATTTACAACTTTGGATAAAATGGATACTTTTTTGCCAGTTTGGAGTCATTGCGAGGTACACTAATCTCGATTAGTAACTAGTTCAAATAATTTATGAATATCATAATGAATTCTAAAACTAAAAATAGAAAAATAAAATTTTTATAAAAAAATTGAACCGATTTCTAAAAGTGCGCTAAAAAGTGAAAAATAATAATAAATTTTTATATGAAATTGAACTTTTTGAAGTCGGCGCCAAATTATTTGTACACGAAATAAATAACTACTAATATATACAAATTATGGTAAAAAAGCAATTACAAATAAAGTATTTCCTAATCTGTTTATGCAAATCACATTTTGTCAGGTATTAGTTTGGCGCCGACTTCAAAAAGTTCAATTTCATATAAAAATTTATTATTATTTTTCACTTTTTAGCGCACTTTTAGAAGTCGGTTCAATTTTTTTATAAAAATTTTATTTTGTATTCAAGCTGTAAAGAAAAGGACCTAAGTTGAAGAGAGAGGAAGCTTGCATAGATCGTCTTGTCTTCACCTGGTTTCTGCTAGACAATATCATTTTTTAATTAATATATCTAGGTTGTTTTACGTTAGATTCAATTTTCTTAACTAACTAAATCCAGACCAAACCTAAACGAACCAAAACTAACCTAAAATTTCAGTTGGTTAAGATTAATATTCAGCTTGTTTTTACGTGAAAAAATTGAATTATTTTGTTGACTGAGCAAATTTTATAAAGTTTTCTTAAATTAAAAGTGTATACCATGAAAACATTTTACATCCGGCAACGTCGCAGCGAATTTGCTAAAATTTGTGCAAAAACAGTTAAAATATATTACTTGTCGTTTTTGAGATAAGTTTCAGCTTTAATTGACCATATAAATTGTTTTAGGAATAAATATATTTTTTTTGGGCTGGAAACATTGAGATTATTGTTTTTCTGGATCTTGCTACAAAGTTTTAGATGTTACAACTGTAAAGACGTAATTTATTTATTCGTCCATAAATAAAAATGAAAATTTATAAGAGTTTTTTTGCCAGAAATTTGTAAATATAAATATTTGTTCTACCCCTGTAACAGTAAAATCTGGGGTCGAACTACAACTTCATAAACTCGAATAATAAATAAATACCACCAGACTGGCACCACCCTTTTGGGTTTATTTTGGAGCCAAAGGGATTAATATTTGCAATGAGAGGTAAATAAGGGTAAAAGGCAATTTATTAATTACAGAAGTACCTGATAACACCTTACGGAAATTCTAGATCCTACAAATTCACTAGTTGTAATTCTCAACTGATTATAGAACAGTTTCAAGTTGCTGCTCTAACCTTACTTTGTGTTATTAGTGATTTGGACAATTAAAATTGTGAGTAACTGTGCTTTTTTATACACTCGGGGATATAATTATCAAAAATTTTCTGTTATCACTGTTACTGTAATTTTAAGGTAGTGTCGTAAACTTATAAATGTGCCATTGTCATTCGATTTCGATTTGTTTTTCCCTCTATTTAAAATTACAGTATGTCACCGGTTTGACACTGTAATCACGCTATAGCGGAACAAATTGTGTAGTTCTATATAATAAAAGATATAGACGACATATATCGCATGACGTATACTGGGAACCCAAAAATTCGCGATTCAAAAATCTCTTCAAGAAGGCGTCAACTTCCGGTAAAACCGGAAATGCCACCATCTTGAAAATATGTTAGCCGAAATTATACAATTACATCAAACGTTTCTCATGTCAACTTTCTTAAAATAGTGCCAAACAATTGAAGAATTTGCTAAAGACGACATGTTGTGGCACATCGCGCTATTTTTTATTAATTAAAATAACTGAACTAAATTATATAAACACGTGCTTTTCACAATAATAACATTTACATTAACTAACATAACCTATCATCTCGACTTCGATTATCTATAATAGACAATGGAGACTCCATTCGATTTGTCGGATGCAGCCGAAATTACGTTTCGTATAAAAAATACGTGGCTAAATAAAAAAAGAGTGGAAAAATGATAGTATAGTATAGTAAATAATTGACGATAAAAAAATACATTTTATTATCGATATATCGTCTTAGAAAATATTAGTCATAAATATCCATAGTTCCAAAAAAATTATATCGATATTTTATATCGTCATATCTAATTTGCAGTACTTTTTGGTTTTCACGCTGGTGTTATGTTTGTCGATCGCAGTTTGAAATTATTAATTATTTTTGTGTTTATTTGTACTTTACAAGATTAAATAGTGTTTTAAATACTCTTAAGGTGAGAAGTAGATTTTATGTAAAAATGTTTGTATATCAAACTATTTTTTCTACTGCAAATATTTAATTTCAAAAATAAATTATGGAAATTTGTAAATTTTCGATGATCTTGTCCAGGTGCGTACATAAAAAACAACTTTTGTGAGACACCCTGTACAAATTCAGCAAAACAAGACGCTTTTTGTTGTTAAAAGATTATTTTTGCAATTAATATTCTTTAAGATTTACGTAGGTCGTATACCGGTGGGTAGTGGGAAGTAGATTATTATTTTTAAGATTTACAAAACAATCAAGGTAAAACGACTAACAACAGTAACTCTTGATGTAGATCTTGCTCGATTTAGTGGTGTCAGTTTTTCCGTGATAGGTGGAAATTGTGGAAAGTGCGTTGAGATGGATGATGAACTCGGGAAAGGTCGATTTATAACGGGCCGAGACGTTTAGTATGAAAATGAGGGTAAATTAAATTAAAAAAAAAACTTATTAAAACTTTGATTGTAATTATTGTTGTGAGAATGAATTTTTTTTTATTGTTGTATTATATTGTATGTGTGGTAACTGAATAGGTAGGAGAGCTTATATATTCATGAAACACGAAAAATAAGCATGTATGACTAATTTTTCCTAAAAAGTATGATGATTCCATTTGAATGGGATGATGTTTTTTTTCTAAATATTTGCTTTTTTTTAATAATCAAATAATGACTACCTGCATAAAGATCTAAAATGTCCTGTTAAAAGTGAGCCTATTGTTTTTAAGTGTTATTTATTTCCTCAAGCGACCCTTAAGGGGTTAGGCTACCTTGGCGCTCGAAAAAATAGGTATTCAATTAAATTTTTTTATGCGGCTATTGCACCTACAAAATAATTTTCATTTTACTCAACTGCGTTGTAGTTTTATGAATATATTTTGAAATAATTTATTAATTTAAAAAAAAATGGTGGAAATGTGCTATTTTACAAGACCCTTATTCGAAAACACTCGTTGGTGATATATATATATATATATATATATATATATATATATATATATATATATATATATATATATATATATATATATATATATTTTGTTCGGTCAGTGATTGGTCAAAAAAAATTTTTTTTTGTATATAAAAGTCATAACTTAAGTCTAATATTGGGATATTTTTTTTTTGTAAAAACTGTAGCTGTTTAAAATAAAATTTTTATAAAAAAATTGAACCTACTTCTAAAAGTGCGTTAAAAAGTGAAAAATAACTATAAATTTTTATATGAAATTGAACTTTTTGAAGTCGGCGCCAAACTAATACCTGACAAAATATTATTTGCATAAACAGACTAAAAATAATTTATTTGTAATTGCTTTCTTACCATAATTTGCATATATCAGTAGTTATTTATTTCATTTACAAATAATTTGGCACCGACTTCAAAAAGTTCAATTTCATATAAAAATTTATAGTTATTTTTCACTTTTTAGTGCACTTTTAGAAGTCGGTTCAATTTTTTTTATTAAAATTTTATTTTTCTATTTTTAGTTTTAGAATTCATTATGATTTCCATTAATTATTGGAATTAAGTACTAATCGAGATTAGTGTACCTCGCAATGACTCTAAGTTGGCAAAAAATTACCCATTACAAAGTTGTAAATCAGCCTAAAATGACCAACTAAAAATTCTTTGGTTCTTAGAGTTTTCCAAATAGCAGTAAAATTGTGTCAAACAAATATTTAGTCTGTCATAGTAAATCCACTTTCTTAAATTTCAAGTTAATTTTAGATTGGTAATATAGACCCCAAAACCTTCCAATATCGATGTGTTCATAGAACCTGATATGTAAATTTTTTAGCTCGATATATTTTATACTACATATTGAGTTTGTATACGCCTCAAAAACCCCACAATATCAATTTTAGACAAAATTGGAATATGTAAAATTTTCTGTCACTCATATTGTATTTTATCAATCTAATAGTTGTAAAAAATTAATTTCATATTCGTAATACACGACCCCGAAAACCCTCTAATACCAAATCTGAAAAAATGCGAATAAGGTAAAAATTTTAAACCCACCATATTGCATCCGCTATATTGAATTTCAAAAAAATTATATATATAGTCTTAATCTAATCTAAATCTAAACCCTTCAGTCCCACCTTTGAACAAAATCGAAAAATGTAAAATTTTTAGTCCGCTATCTTGGATTTGCCATATTAAATCCCGAAAAAATACTTTTAAAGTCATAATTTACACCCTCAAGAAGCCCCTATATCAGTTTGGGAGAAAATCGAAAAATGTAAAATTTTTAGGACACCATATTGAATCTGCCAGATTGAGTTCTTAACGCGCCTTAGGTGAAGTGAGTAACGTGACGTCTTGATGTATGTTGGATAAGAATGAATGGTTCGGCTCGTCAGCAGGGCTGTCAATTTGCCAGTAATTCCTGGCATTTGCCAGGAATAATTAGCTGTGCCAGTAATTTTGCCAGGAATACTATCATGCCAGGGATTTGCCAGGAATAGATGTCTAGTACTCAGAAATTGACAAAATATTAAGGCGAAATGTACATACAATTGATGGCAAGTGTATGAAAATCGATAAGATGCCCCATCTTTAAAATTAAATCTATCTACTATCTCTTTTTACTTCTCACATGTAGTTATTTTTTTCTTTATTTTATGGTTTTGCAGCCAGTAGCTGAAATTTGCTAAGAATCGACTCCTTGATGCTGGGAGCGATGTTAACTGGTGCACTGTTTTAACTTCACTCTGGACAGCTTTACTTCTGAATTTGTATAATATATATACTTGATTTATCAGCTGATTTTGGAAAGGTGGTAGTGCTTCTAGATCTTCAATTGTGTGCAAAGCTACAAAATAAGAATAAGTACTTGTGAACAGACTGTAACTGTTTACACATTATTATGTGCTATAATTTTTGCCACGGACTATAATAATATTACTATAATAATTATAGGTATCACAATGATTCTTTGAAATCATAATTATTATCATTTGTCTCTTTCTAATATTCAGTTTAATTGAACAATATCAGCTTTTTATTATCACACGCATTTTGCCAGGAATTGCCAGGAATAAATATAAAACTTGCAAGTATTTTTCTGTGGAACATTTGACAGCACTGCTCGTCAGAGCAGATTGGTTATTAGTAGCATCATGTCTAAGCAAGAGGTGCACACGTGCAACGCATTATTATTAAATTTTTGTCGCGAGAGGGCGTAAAACCTGCCGAATCCTTGCGTCGACCAACTGCACAATTCGCTGAAAAATGCTTTCAAGGACCTAACTCTACGAATGGCATAAAATATTTTAAATTCATAATTAACACTAAAAAAAATACTCCAATACTGATTTTAGACAAATTCGGGAGATGTAGTCTTTAATCCGCCATCTTGGATCCGCCATATTGAATTTTTTAAAAATAATTTCAGATTCGTTATGTGCGACCCCGAAAACTCCCCCACATCAATTTTGGAGAAAATCGGACAAAATTAACTTTTTTGTCCGCCATATTGGTTTCGCCATATTGAATTTTTAAAAAATAATTTCAGATTCATTGTGTACGACTCCAAAAATTCTCCCGTACTAATTTTTGAGAAAATCAAACAAAATTAATTTTTTTGGCCGTCATATTATCAGCGCCATCTTGGATATTACTGCACCAATTTCGTCCCAAAAAATATGGGACCATCGCAGCAACTTCCTGAAGTTAATGTAAAAAGTTTCATTCAAATCGGTGCCGCCGTTCCGGAGCAATCGGTGTAAATACATAAAAAAATACATACTCAACGAACTGAGAACCTGCTTCTTTTAGAAGTCGGTTTAAAAAACTCTAATTTTTTACTAAAATTATTAAAAAAATGAATGCGTTATCTTGAATATTAAAAAATTAATTTTAAACTGATAATCCGGACCTCTAAAATCCCCCAATACCAATATTGTAAGAACTTGAGATCTGTAAAATCATACTCCCGATGTTTTATTCTGAATATTGAGCTTGAAAAAATTAATTTAACATCGGTAATATACCCTAAAAAAAACCCAAATATAAATTTTGAAAATAATCGGAAAGGTGTAAATATTGTGTCTGCCATTTAACTATTTAATATAATCTTGATCTACACCCTCGAGAACGTCGCAGTACAAATTTTGAACAAAATCGAGAGATGTTAAATTTCTACTCCGCTACACTGAACTTTTAAAAAATAATTTAAATTTATATTTTACACACTCAACCCCCCCCCCCCTCTACCAATTTAGGATAAATTCGAGAGAGGTAAAATTTTTAGGATACTAAAAGTAAATGAAACAATAAAACTGGGTTACCAAAATTTATTTTCCACATTGACTAACAAAAACCTAATCGTAAAACACTTATAGACAAACATTATTAAAACTAAAGTAATAACTTAACCTACAAAAAAGCATTAGTACAAAACGAATACAATAATACAGAACTTGAAAAATACCCTCAGTGGGATATTTCTGCCTGTTTGGTGGAAAAAATAAATTCAAAATTTGATTCGATGTCTGAAAATTTGAGTCTTAGATTAGGTTCTGTATTTAACCTGTTTCTGTAGTTATCTTTCAGGTTAGTGTATATTCGAAATCTTTTCTCACATAGATATGTTTTATAAAAGGGCAATAAATCATTAATTACTTTTTCCACCAAAACAGCATACTCATTTTTACAGTAAGCCAAAAATCAATTAAATAGTGATCTTTAAAAACAGTTTTTAGGGAATTGTCAGGGGATAGGTCAATGAGCTTTTCTTTTTCCAGTAAAGTTAAAGCAGCCCAATTTACTCCACTCCTGGACATAGTGTACAAATTTGAATAGAACTATGATGTTAGCCACTTCGCTTCGTCCATTTTTTGCGTTTACCAATTGAGTTTATGTATTTTAATATCTTCATATTTTTGTTTGTTTTCTATGATCGTTCTAATACTTCCCGTATTATGCTTCCTGATATCTTATCTAATTTTTTTTCTAATTTGTTTGTTTAGTTGTACATAGTCTGCTATACATTTTTCCATGTTTCTTCGTTTATTTATCAGGTTTCTGGTCTGTTGTGATAATTTACAGTTTTTTTGTCTTCTAACAGTGCAAATTTTCTTTACTGCAGTTTGGATATCTTTTTGGATTTTATTTTCCGCTTCGTTTATTGTCAATATATTAAGTTTATCCAATAGTGTAAATTTTTCTTGATATACTCCTTATATGTTTTTTTATTTTGTTTTAATTCCTTCAATGTCGGAGTTTAATAAGTTTGTTCCTTTCTTTTTTAATGTTGGTGTTTATTTTTTCGCGAACGAGTCTGTGACCACTACCCAGGTCGAATTTGTTTAAGGTTGTTACATCAGACACAATATATTTTGTTGTTGGTAATAATATAATCTATTTCATTCTTTGTTTGGTGGTCCGGACTCCTCCAAATCTATCTACGACTTTCCGAAGTTATATCTCCTTGAAAAGAATCCAGTTGTTCGAGCTAGATATAATAGATTTATTAGGAATTAAGTATTAAAGTTGTTTGAGATGTTTACTAATCTCTTGTAATATTTTAGTTAAGTTGAATTTAACCCCTGGTGGCTCGCAAACCACGGCTTGGGAAACGCTAATCTTGTGTATTATAGAAAATCTCACATACCTTCTCAATTGAGTTTTTATGTTCTAAAAAATTCTAGTAAAGCTTTACATAAATCAAAAAAATTAGTTTTTTTTAAGTGTAATTATTCATAAGGTTGGGCTGATAGCTACATTTAAAATTTGCAGACGAATAATATTTTAGGGTTGGAAGCAGAACTGGACGATGGCCATTTTCATTTATAAGTATGTTTAAAGCTCTTTCGACACTACACTGCTCATTGTTATGAACTTCTAAATCTAATTATGGTTTATTATTTATTACCTTGACATAAATTCAAAACGTTTTTTAATAAATTAACCGAGATGTCTTCTATGTCCTTATCCAAAACCCCGTATAAGTAGGTATGTTAAAGTCACCCAAAATACGGACATTGGAGTCAAATTAATTTTTAAAAGAAATCAAATATTCAAATACACTTTTTTACAAAAATAATGTTGTAAACGATAAAGACAAACGAAAAATCAAAAGAAATTTTTACACATCACAGGTCAATTTCAGGACAAAGATCGTTCTTAGGTATATTAACTACAAAATATTATGAATGTTGAAAAAAAATATATCCGCAGTGTGCATCCTTTGTTTCGGTTTCCAAATTAACGTAATGTTTATAAGGTATACTTACACTATTGACTTAGACACAGTCTAAACAGAAACAGGAAATAATCTTATTTGATAAACCAACGATCAAATTAATTACTGGCAAATATTAACTTTTAAATAGGTACTTTTATCACTTAAAAGCAGTTAGTTTCTGTTATTGACCGTTAAGAGAGAGAACGCTCATAGATTTCCATATAATTTGTTAGTGTACTGAACTGTGTCCAAATAATTAAAATGTGTAGAAAAAAACTCAACGTCCGTTTTGTGGGTAAGTTTAAAAAAATGCGGTCTCGTTATTTTTTATTATCTTTTTGTATCTCTCTTCTCTCCTTTCAGGAAAAGGCTTTTAATAGTTAATATAATTGTTGCCTTCTCCAATAGTCTGGGAGCCTTGTTGGTTTTTGTAGGCGTTGAAGAGATATTTTTTGTTAATTAAAAATATTTTCGCGTCCTCCACCGATTTAAAAAGTGTCTCGTGATATATCAGTCCGACGCATAATTTCTGAGTTAAAAATCGTTATACTAACCCTGACATATTCAAAAGATTGCACTAAATAAATAAAATACAAACAAATAAATCAACTTTATGGATGACCAAACATCACATGTTTCAAATATCGAAGAAGTATTTCAGTTATGTACTTGAAATTTACAGTGAAATGTAACAATAAATCATATTTTATATCCCAATTATAATAAACTTGCTATATTATACAGGGTGTCCAAAAATTAAAACTAATCAAATAAGAACTTTAAGTGGCTATAACTTACTTATTACCTTATCAGAAAATGTACCTTTTAAATACCTAGCGAATGGTATAACCGTGTTCTATAGACGCGTTTTCACAGAATACGCCAAATAATCGTTTTCTGCACCTTTTTGTGTTTTTTGAATAGATGTTCTAATGTATCTAATTGCCTACAAATGGTCAAAAACTCGCAATTCGATTTATAGTCGTCCAACAGGCTATAACAGCAATAATGGCAATAATATCTTGACGATATCAAAAAAGAGATGCAAAATATTTATAGTAGATGTTCGAAATATCGACCATCCGTTTCCAAACACTTACATGTTCTTTTTTCGAAATCACTGCTAACTCTGGACAACATCTGGTAAGTTAAAAAGTATAGCGTTCTATTTAAATTAACAAATTATAGTCACCTAAAATTCTTATTTGATTACTTTTAATTTTTGGACACCCTGTATATTATAGCAAGTTTATTATAATTTGGATATAAAATATGATTTACTGTTACACTTCACTGTACATTTCAAGTACATAACTGAAATACTTCTTAAGTATTTGAAACATGAAAGTTAGGTTAGTTTTTGTCAAAATTCAAATTATTTAAAAACCCTTAAGTTTTAGGTAGAGCTTTTGGGACACCCTGTATAATATGAAAACAGTTTGTTTCCTGCAAATATCGCTGTGGTCCTCTCTCCATACGCGTTTCGACCACCTTATGTTCTCGTCAGTGGAGTTTATATATATATATATATATATATATATATATATATATATATATATATATATATATATATATATATATATATATACAGGGTGATTCAAAAATCGATCACGAAACTTAAGGGGGTGATTCTACTTGACAAAATAAGGGTAGAGCTTCATATAATTTTTTTTCAAAATGTCATTCGTTTTCGAGTTACAAGCCGTCCAAGTTCAAGTTTTTATTTTTTGTTTTTTGAATTACTCGCTTACAGGAAAACCGATTTGACTAATATTTGAAAGATAGGCTAAGTCTTCTGCGCTTCATCATTTTAGTAACAATTCACATTGATTGTTTGCCGCTAGAGGACACTTTACCTACATTGAAAATTGTTTTTTTGTCATAATTTTTTAGTGTTGACAGCTACCGTAGTTTTTGGCATAATTTCTGAAAGACTGATGCCAGGCCTTTAAAAAAGGTGCTCTTTATTTACATCGCTAAACCCAACGGTTTAGACGTAAATCACCCTTAAAAATTAAGTGGTAAATTTACTTTTCTCATTTCATTACCACCAGCTACCAGGTAAATAGCTATCAAAGTATACTAGAGCTGTCAGTTTAACATCAAATAAATTCGCTTTTTAAACTATTTAATTTATAATCTTAAAATAACTAATAATTGCTAATCACCAATATTCAAATATCGAATATTGTGATATCCATTTTTGTTATGGAAAAGCAAATGGTAATGCAGAGTTGGCAAGAAGATATTATATGGAGAGTTATCCGGAAAGAAATATCCCTCATGCTCAAACATTTTCCAGTGTGCATAGGAGGCTTGCGGAATGTGGTTCCTTTAAAAGTTATAATGGAAATAGGGGAAGACCTAGAACTGCTAGAAACGTGCAACAAGAAGAAAGAGTGCTTGAAATTATTGAAGATAATCCAGGTATTAGTACTAGAAAAATTGGGAATGAAGTGCGGCTCTGTCAGGCTAGTTCATGGAGGATACTAAGAGAAGAACAACTCTACCCGTTTCATTCAAAAAAGGTGCAGGCTCTTTATGACGATGATCGGCCGAGACGGTTGGAAATGTGCAATCAGATCCTAGCTAAGTATGAACACGATAATCGATTAATTGGCGTCATATTATTCACTGACGAAGCTGGTTTCACTCGTGATGGCATAACAAATTTACACAACATCCACACATATGCTTACGAGAACCCAAACAATGTGGTAGAAACGAAACATCAGCGTAGATTTTCACTAAATGTGTGGGCAGGGATAATAGGAGATTACCTTATTGGTCCTCATTTCTTTGATGGCCCATTAACTGGTGACGTATACTTAGATTTTATCCAAAATCGTCTCCCATTGTATCTGGAAGATGTGCCATTGGAAGTAAGGGCCAACATGTGGATCCTCCAAGACGGAGCTCCGCCCCACTTTAGTATACGTGTCCGACAGTATTTGAATGCAACGTATCCTGAGCGATGGATAGGACGAAGTGGACCATTGGCATGGGCAGCGAGGTCACCAGACCTTAATCCTATGGATTTTTTCTTTTGGGGTCATTTGAAACAATTGGTGTACGATATTCCAGTAATCAACGTCGAGGATCTTCGCTTCAGGATAATCGAAAAGTGCCAAATTATTAAAGAAACACCAGGAATTTTTCATCGAGTTAGGCGACATTTTTTGAAGAGTGTTAGGAAATGTATGGAAGAAAATGGGGGACATTTTGAGAATCTTTTTTAGTTTGTTTAGTACTGTTTCATTAATTTTTATCAATTAAATGTATATCGCAATAATCCATAATATGAATATTTACTGATTAGCCATTATTAGTTATTTTAAGATTATAAATTAAATAGTTTAAAAAGCGAATTTATTTGATGTTAAACTGACAGCTCTAGTATACTTTGATAGCTATTTACCTGGTAGCTGGTGGTAATGAAATGAGAAAAGTAAATTTACCACTTAATTTTTAAGGGTGATTTACGTCTAAACCGTTGGGTTTAGCGATGTAAATAAAGAGCACCTTTTTTAAAGGCCTGGCATCAGTCTTTCAGAAATTATGCCAAAAACTACTGTAGCTGTCAACACTAAAAAATTATGACAAAAAACAATTTTCAATGTAGGTAAAGTGCCCTCTAGCGGCAAACAATCAATGTGAATTGTTACTAAAATGATGAAGCGCAGAAGACTTAGCCTATCTTTCAAATATTAGTCAAATCGGTTTTCCTGTAAGCGAGTAATTCAAAAAACAAAAAATAAAAACTTGAACTTGGACGGCTTGTAACTCGAAAACGAATGACATTTTGAAAAAAAATTATATGAAGCTCTACCCTTATTTTGTCAAGTAGAATCACCCCCTTAAGTTTCGTGATCGATTTTTGAATCACCCTGTATATATATATATATATATATATATATATATATATATATATATATATATATATATATATACATATATATATATATATATATATATATATATATATATATATATATATATTTATTTTCTTGATTCTTGAACCATAGATTATATCATTTTTCTTAATTTTGTATTTTCTTGGGTTTAGGTTCTATAATTAATAAAACACAAAACGATTGACGTTTCGCCCTTTATTCAAGGCATTTTCAAAATTTTTTCCTTGACATTTTGCTGTTCTGTTTCTAAATAAACTTTTCAAAGTTTATTTAGAAACAGAACAGCAAAATGTCAAGGAAAAAATTTTGAAAATGCCTTGAATAAAAGCGAAACGTCAATCGTTTTGTGTTTTATTAATTATAGAACCTAAACCCAAGAAAATACAAAATTAAGAAAAATTATATATATATATATATATATATATATATATATATTATATATATATATATATATATATATATATATATATATATATATATATATATATGAAGTAAAATGCGAACAGTAAATGCAAACTCCTCTCCTCTAACACAGAAAGGACATGATGGAGAGGAGTTTGCATTTACTGTTCGCATTTTACTTCATTTATACCCGGAGCTGCATATAGTTGTACGTATGCTGAATGTGATTTCAGCACTACAACGGCATAATGTGGATATATCCACTGCTATTGCATCTCACACGGAGGAATCCGTGAAAGCCGCATAAAGATATATACGCCATCCGGCGGGAGGTCGGCGAAGCCGCGTTCAGTATTTGCATGCTTCCTTCCGAACTGTCCTTTGCACAGCCAGGTGCATGTCGGTACCCTGATGAGTCTAGTAGAGACGAAACATGTACCTCTGCCGTATCACTGTGGCGGGGAGGGTAAGTTTTGACTTTCTTCTCGGTATGGTGGTACAGGTGGGCCATCATCTCGATGATGGTGGAATAGGGTAAATTGAGTTTTATAACAATTTGTTCTAACTGTGCAACCTCTAACACAGAAAGGATATGATGGAGAGAAGTTTGCATTTACTGTTCGCATTTTACTTCATTCATACCCGGAGCTGCATATAGTTGTACGTATGCTGAATGTGATTTCAGCACTACAACGGCATAATGTGGATATATCCACTGCTATTGCATCTCACACGGAGGAATCCGTGAAAGCCGCATAAACATATATATATATATATATATATATATATATATATATATATATATATATATATATATATATATATGTATATATATATATATATATATATATATATATATATATATATATATATATATATATATGTATATAGAAAGTAACATTCGCGGGAAGTAACTGCTATATAAAATATAAATTCCAAAGTAAGTTGGTACACATTGGAAGACATTCAGTGTTCTAATCTCGTGGAGTAAAGTCCTAAAGATGCCTCGTGCAATCCTAGGCGAAACATCGGATAACGTTTCCAATTTGACACAGTCTAAACTCAAAAACTATGCTTTTCGATGAAGCAATATCCATAAAAACTAAATATTATTATATATTCTTTTCTTAGACAGGATGATGAGACTTTTTAAAAGACGCAGTTCAGACCCGAACCCTCAACTAGAGAGTCTCTCGACTCTCTCAGAAAACGATGGTTCCAATGAATTGAAAAACGCTTCCAGGGTTTCTAGCACTGAAAATGTAGAAACCCAAAAATCAAGTAAGTACTTTAAACTAGATTTACGAGGATGGTTCGATAAGTTCTCGGCCTGAAACAGAGAGGGCGCTAGTAGGATCAAATAACTATAATATTTTGTAAGCATTAACCTTGAGATGAAGCTCTGCAAAGTTTCAGATGTTTGCGTGCAGTTGCTTGTTGGTGGCGATCGAGTGAACACATAAGGTTCGATAATTTGTGAAAGATGGATAAAATTGAAGTTCGAGCGGTTATAAAGTACTTTGTTTTAAAGGGCTTAAGTTCTACGGACATTAAAAATGAGTTAAATTCTACTTTAAAGGATTCTTCTCTTTCATTTTCGACAATTCAAGATGATGAGCGCTCGGAACGACCAAAAACCGCTACAACTGACAAAATTGTCACAAAAATTCACAATGTCATACTTCATGACCGCCGACTGAAAGTACGAGTGCTTGCTGGTATAGCAAACATCTCGATAGATCGTGTCCACTACATTTTACATGATGTTCTTGGCATGAAAAAGCTTTCTGCGCGATGGGTGCCGCGTTTGTTAACAGTCGACCAAAAACGCCTTCGAATAAACACTTCGCAAGAGTGTTTAGACTTATTCAGACGCAATCCTGCAGAGTTCCTTCTACGTTTTATAACTGTAGATGAAACATGGATTCACCATTACACGCTAGAGATAAAGCAGCAGTCTAAACAGTGGGTGGGGGTAGGTGAAGTGCGCCAAAAAAAGCAAAAACGGTTCCGTCTGCAGGAAAAGTCATAGCAAGTTTTTTGGGATTCACATGGCGTAGTGCTTAGAGACTAGTTAGAAGAAGGCAAGACCATCACCGGGGAGTATCACGCTTCACTATTGGATCGTTTGCAGCATGCGATTAAGGTTAAACGTCCACATTTTGCCAAAAAAAAGTGCTCTTCATCAGGATAACACGCCTGCACACAAATCTATGGTTGTTGCTGTAAAACTCCATGACCTACGTCTCGAAGTGCTTCCACATGCGCCATATTCGCCGAATCTGGTTCCCAGCGATTACTTTCTCTTCCCAAACTTGAAAAAATGGCTCGCTGGACGAAAATTCCCTTCAAATAACGAGGTCAGAGCAGCGACAACCTCTTATTTTGCAGAGTTGGACAAATCAATAATAGATTATGTGATATCAAATAAAGTTTTACATCCAACACAAGTATTAGACGTCCGTAGCTTAACATCTGCAGAAATAGGATCCGATCATAGATTAGTACTATGCAAATTAAGACTTAAAATACAACACAAAAAGAAAAAGCCACCGAATATTAAAAATAAATTAAACATTGAATCGGTAAGTGATGAATCAACCAAAGACTTGTATAAAAAGAGACTTGCAGAAAAGATCAAAGACAACTCTATTAAAGATTCAGATGACGTTGAAGAAAGCTGGGGAAAAATCAGAAGAAATGTAGATAAATCGGCCGAGGAAGCATTGGGATACAGAGAAGTCAACACAAATTCTAAGCCGTATACAGAAATAACAAGTCAGAAACAGAACACAATCGATACAAAGAAATAAGAAACAGAGTAAACGCCGACATAAGACAAATCAAAAACGAATATTGGCGAAGGTTCACAGTAGATATGGAACATGACTTGTACGGGGCACAAAAGAAGGTATGGAACATGATCAGAAGAAGGAAACAGGATATAAACAAATATACACAATCCCAAAAAATTTCTGAGCACGAATGGGAAGAACACTTTAAAACACTATATAGAAATACAGATCAATCACAACAAAACAACTACCCACCCGAAAATGCATCTGAATATGACGAATACACCAAGGAAGTAAGCCTCCAAACGACGAAAGACACGATAGCCAAATTAAAAACGAGAAAAGCCCCAGGGCCCGATAATATTCCCAACGAACTAATTAAATATGGTGGAAATGCATTACACGAAGAACTAACAAAACTCTTTAACAAAATAATTAAAGACCAAGAGATACCCCGAGATTGGAAGAAAAGTATAACAGTACCTATTTTCAAGAAGGGTGATAAGAAAATCACGGAAAACTATAGAGGAATAACTTTATTAAATTCAATAATGAAATTATTCACCAAAATCCTTGAAGGTATAATAACTGACTATTGCAGAATATCAGAAGAACAGCAAGGTTTCCGCAAAAACAGATCTACAGTAGATGCCATATTCATCGTAAGACAGATAGCAAAGAAATCTATTGAATTTACTAAGCCGGCTTTTAAGTGCTTTATAGATCTCACTAAAGCCTTTGATAGGGTGAGACTGGATGATATTCTGCAAATAATGCGAATTAAAGGCATCCCAAACAATTTAATTAACATAGTTGAACAGCTAAACTCCAACACCACAACACAAATCTCAGTAAGCGGCAACCTAACCAAGGATGTACCGATAGCGTCGGGCATACGACAGGGGGACTCTCTGAGTCCATTACTGTTTAACATAGTAATGGACCAAATAATTGAGGACGTCAGAAGAGCGGCACCAGGATACAGAATTAATACCGGGGAAATAACAATAATATGTTACGCTGATGACGCCGTCATAGTCTCGGAAAATGAAGACGATCTCCAAAGACTTCTATTTGCATTCCACACCATAAGCAAGCAATTCAATATGAAAATATCCATCGATAAAACTAAGTCAATTGTAATAAGCAAAGTGCCCTTTAGATGCAAACTAGTAGTGGATGACAAACCAATCGAACAACTCATGACCTTTAATTACTTAGGAGTTGAGATATCCGCAAACCAAGACAGAACAAGAGGTGTAAGAAACCAAGTAAACAAGGCAAATAGAATCTCAGGAAGCCTGGCGGATATAATATGGCACAACATATACATGAGCAAGGACGCAAAAACAAAAATCTACAAGACCTGTATTCGACCGATAATGACGTACGCAATAGAGACGAGAGCTGACAACACAAAAACAAAATCAATTCTAAGAACTGCCGAAATGAAAGTACTAAGAAGAATATCGGGATACACATTAAGAGATCACATACGCAATTCAACAATACGCGAGGAACATGGAATGCAGGATATAGTAAGTAAATGGGGAGGGAAGCGCAGAAGAGCCTGGAATGAGCACGTAGGAAGAATGGCGCAAAATAGGATAGCGAGAATCGCGCGAGATGGAACACCGGAAACCAGAAGACCAATAGGTAGACCACCTAAAAGATGGAGAGAGTCCTGGATTTCAACATCAAATGAGATGAATGATTGAGTTGGAAAAAACAGGCTGTAAGCCTATAACAAGAGCAAGAAGTCTAAATGTATTGAAGTACAAGGAAACTATGTCGAAAAATAAATAAAAACATTTTTAAAAATCTTTTGTTTTCTTTATCAGGTCGAGAACCTATCGAACCACCCTCGTATTTCTCAGAAAATTTTTTTAATATGTTCTAAAGAAATTGCATCAACAATTTTAAACATATTTTTAAAACGTTCTTGTCTGCATTATCTTTACAGGCCTTTCCACATGGGGCAAAGCATGGGAAAAAATAAAACGTCAAGATTCATCTGAAAGCATACTTCACAAATCGAAAAAACGACACTGGTCTCCTCTGAAACGTGAGCAAACCGGCGGCGAATCATCTCCCAGCGATTTATCCAATGAAAATTTAACAAACTCGGGAATATTTACTTCGGAGAGTAGTGAAAAATTAAAAATAAACGACGAAGATGTCAAAAAAGTATACGACATGTATAAAAACGTAAACAACGGTTATGCAATGCGGGACAAACCTTTAAGGAATACCATAAGATCAAAGAGAAACATAAAATGTGTCTCTGATAATATTGAGTTAAACCAGCAGCAACTTTTGGATTATTTGCTACTTATGAAGCCTAATTCTGACGAACTAGATAACATTTTTGGCCGTGAAATGCCTGAAGATGATAGGAAAAGTACGAAACTAGAGAGTTTGACCGAGGAAAAAAAGAGTCGTCGTTCTAAGATTAGGTCTATGTTCACTAAAAGGTGAGAGTGCTATTTATAACATAAAGTTAACTTGTTTTTAGGTTATTATGTATAGGGTGTCAAATTTTCGATGTGTTTCTCATTTATTGGTAAAAATAGAAGGATAAGGTTTTCATGGCACTGTGCAGCTTTTTTTTTAAGAAAATAACTATGCCACTAACAGAATTTTCATAAATCTCTTCGTTTTGGAGATACTGAGTGATTTTGAAAATTATGGATTCTGGGTCATTTTTTGTATCTCGGTTATCTTGGAACTTATCGCAAAGATAAAAAACAGAACTATTAGAGTTTTTCGTGTAGAGTTCAGTGGCGTAGTCAGTTTTTTTTATTTCTAGATTCAGCTGTTCGGAGAAATACGTCAAACTTGCCTTTTTAAAAGGGGGCACCCCATATGTTTTTGAACAATGTGATTTGGTTTGTTACAAGCTTTTCAAAAATATATATCACTCTATATTTATTATTATAGTCTATTCAAGAGCTAGAGAGAGTAATCAATCATTTTTGGCCCTTTTTTTCTTCGCAAACTACCTGTGTTCTTTAGTCCGGTGTCTTTGGCACAATCTGTTAGACACATATATTTTTCATAGGAATGGGTTAGAAATTTTATAATCAAAATACCGGTCTATAATAATGGACTATTTGGGTCGGATAACAATAGATATTTGGAAGTGTGAAATGGTAAAAATGATTTTAATCATTGTCATAGGCGTCAGAAGGAGGTTTATCTTATAACCAAGATTTTATTGCATAGAATATTATTTCGGTAATAAACTTAAAATAATAATCTTATTTTATTTCTTATGATTTCTTAATAATTCACATGCATTACAAAATATAGATATTTTTGCCATGTTTTACATAAATCACAACTGTATTTTTATTATTTTTAGTTTTGGCATAGAAATCTTTTTAGGCACATTCAGCCTAAAACTTGGCCTTAATTTCTCAAAAAATTCTAAGTTGCAATTTAAGTATATCTAAAATACCCATTATCATAAATAGACGAAGTTAAACATATATAAAATAATAAATTCGTCCATATAATATTAAAATTTTTCTGGGACTAACGGTCATTTTATTATTAATTAAAAACACTTTTAGGACATTTGACGTTTGAGTTTATTTATTTCTTAAACCATCTCCAGAATTAAAATTATAGTTAAAGTTAGACTTACTTATTTTTATTTCTATTGCACTGACATCTTAACTTAATTTACTTTACTTTATGGAAATCCGATACCCCCAAAAAAATAAAACAAACGTGTTAATTCTACACGCTTAAGAAAAAGACACAAATAGAATAATAAAATAATAAAAAAATCATGGCTAATTGGACTTAAATATATATAAAAAAAAGAGTGAGACACACTAAAATAAAAATATATAAAAAAATTAAAAAATATATAAACAACATTAAACAATAAAATACAACAAAAACAAAAATTTAAATAATACATTGTGTTTACTTTGGTAAACGTTACGTATCTAATTCATAATCAAAGTCAGTGGTTCCGTTATCTCACTAATCATGTGATCGAGCTTCCATATTTTGTTTTATTCTTATATTATAAGGTCCACACATTTTTTCCAATTTTCCGCAGTATTTTATTCAAAAAAATCTTTCAAAAGTTCAGTTTAATCACTAATTTTGTAAGTTGTGTTATTTCTAGTAACTCTACCTTTTACTTGAGAGAGACATTTCCTTCTCCAACGGACAGTTTCTGGACGATCTATAAGAACTGATTTCCCATCTGATTTTTACCAGCAAAAATTAAGTTCTTTGAGCAATTTCCAAAGCTTAGTTCTTTTAATTTCAGGTAAATCCCGATCTTCATTGATTTTAGTTAGAATTTTGTCGACGCTTGGGATCTGCTTCTCATAATAAAATGTATGTACAACTCGTCTTATTGCAGTTTTCATCTCTTCTTCCAACGGGATTTTTCGTCTTCCTGTGACTAAATGGGCCTGAGAGCACTAACAATTCCAGTCGTCTTTCAGCATTCGGTACATAGTAGATTTTCCCATTCCTGTTATTTTGGAATACATCTCAATAGAGCTTTAAACATTATTTTCTGGATATTCATGTCTTAAATTATCGTAAACATTCATCGTAATAACTTTTCGTTGAGGAAAAAATTCTGCTTTATTACTCTCTCTAGTTCTTGAATAGAGTATAGTATTGAGCCTTAAATTTACGTTTACAAAAAGACTAGATCCTGTTAGTAAGCCG
Source organism: Diaprepes abbreviatus (assembly GCA_034092305.1). NCBI lineage: Eukaryota > Metazoa > Arthropoda > Insecta > Coleoptera > Curculionidae > Diaprepes > Diaprepes abbreviatus. The sequence goes on along the minus strand of JASJET010000045.1, from coordinate 1,179,641 downwards.
TATTTACAGAAATAAAACATCCAAAGCATGTCCTCTGGGGTTTCTGTAAGAATATTGAAATACTCGTTCTACAAACAAGATCTGATAATTTTTTTTCAAAATCGTAACTTTAAAACTCAAAACTATTAATAAATATAGAGCGTTATATATTTTTGAAAAGCTTGTAACAAACTAAATTGCATTATACAAAAATATATCAGGTGTTCCATCAAAAAATTTGATTTATTTCTCCTAAACAGTTGAACCTCTAAAAAAAATTGACTGCACCACGCAATCAGGCGCGGATCAAAGGGGGGGGGGAAGCGATGCCCCCCCCTCCAAGAGTTTCGAATTCAGGGCAATAAACCCGACTCTGCCTCTTACACTAGAAATGTGAATGCTGCTGGCATCTCCCATACCTTCGACAACTTGCTTTCATTTATGATTGCCCTCTCCCTCCCAAGAACTTCGAACTCAGAAAAATAAACCTGACTCTGACTCTTATACTAAGAATATATATATATATATATATATATATATATATATATATATATATATATATATATATATATATATATGCTATTTGGCACCTCCCCTCGTCAGCAACTCACTTTTGCTTGCGATTCACCTCCCCCCAAGAGCTTCGAATTAAGGCATATAGATTCTGCCTCCTTCATTAGGAATGTGAATCCTGCTGACGTCCCCCTCCCCGTCGACAACTTGCTGTCGTCTGCCATACTGTACTTTTGGAATATCAACCCCCCCTCCCCCCCAAAGGGGGAGTTTGAATCCGACCCTGCACTCAACCCAATAATGCAGAATCTTGAAAACGGGGAGGTTTGTGAAAATTCTGTTAGTGAAATCGTTTGTTTCTCAAAAAAAAAAACACAGTGCCATTAAAAAAACCTTATCCTTTTATTTTTATTAATAACAGAGATAACCCATAAAGTCATCGAAAATTGGACAGCCTGTACATACTGCAAAATATTTTCTTTTATAGATCTTCAAGTAAAAGTGACGACGAATCTGATGTATCCTTTAAGAAAATCAACCAAAAATCATCTTCAACGGATAGTTTGACCAGCATTTTGAATTTCATTATGCCGAAAAGGCGACAAGCCTCCAAATCACCCGCCACGGCGACTAAGTTCAAATCCGACGAAAGTGGCTATGGAAGTGACTCAACCAAAGCTACCTCCATTGATTCTCCTGTAGGTTCAATTAAATCTCAGATAAGCCAGGTAAAACGAGTATATATTTGTTTAGAGATAAAAAATGTCTAGAATTTGAAAAAAGTAACTTCATTCAAATTATCACTTTTTTTTTCATAATTTCCGTAAAAAAAAATAACCACTCACTTCGTGTATACCGGGTGTCAACGAATCTATTAGACAAGTCATAATTTCTAGAGTATTATGTGTATCAAAATGAGAATTGGTACAGGTAAATGTTATGTGAAGAGGAGAGTTTTCGCATATTTTCCACTTTCCGGTCACTTCCGGTTTCACCGGAAATGGCCCCGGTTTTGAATTCTTAAATAGAACACTCTGTATATTTTAACATCTTTGGATTTCTGAGACAATTCTAGATCAGAATGTGACATTTTAAAAACTTTTTACGTCTACTTCATTTTTTTAGAGCCACTTTTAAAATTGCATCTAGGTGGCCATGATCGGACGCAAACTAATCTAAGGGCCTTAGGTGATGTCAAAAAAATACAATCGCAAAGTTTTAGTGACTAGTATGAAAGACAGGAATTGGATTAAAAATTTAACAAAATTAACAAAAAACTAACAAAATAAACTAATAACTTAGACAACGCACTTAAAATATTTGAAAGTACAGTAGCTGAATTTGTTAAAAAGTTTAGTGTAGTAAATGTTCAAAGTGCATTCCTTCTTTTTCACGACACATTTCAGCTCGTTCAATTGTTTCTCTCAACACGTTCTGTAGCATTTGGGGCGTTATACTTCTAAATGCCCCTAAATTCTTTCTTTTAATATTTCAAGAGTAGCTGGGGCTGTTCCATAGTAAACCCTTTCTTTCACATATTCCCAGACAAAGAAATCGAGCAGAGTAAGATCCGGTGAGCGGGCTGGCCACCGTACCGGACCATTGGTTGCAATAATTCGATTATTAAAATGCTCTATTAAATAATTAAGAACTTCTCTAGTATTGTGAGGCGGTGCTCCATCTTGTTGAAAGTAAATTTGCCGTAAAACTGCTAAAGGTATATCATTGAGATGATTTTCGATTTCATTTTGAAGAAAACCTAAGTATCTAACCCCTGTTAACTGACCTTGAAACAATATTGGCCCAATTATTCTGTTTCCAACGATACCAGCCCAGACATTGACGCCAAATCTTTCTTGAAAATTGTCCTGTCTCATTTCATGTTGATTTTGTTGGGCCCAGTACCGAGTATTTTGCTTATTGAACATACCATTATTTGTAAATCGGGATTCGTCGGAAAATAGAATAAAATCGATAAAATTTGGGTTAACTGTATGATTTTGAAGCAGCCAATCACAAAACACTACCCGTCTATCGCTATCCTCAGTATACAAATGTTGATGTAACTGATATTTAAATGCTCGATATCCATGCTTTTTCAGTATTTTTCTTGCTGATTCATAACTTATCTGCAGTTCTTGCCTTATTTTTCTTAACGAAACTGTTTTATCAACCTCAACCATAGCAAGTACGTTTATCTCAGTCTCTTCATTTATGATAAACCTCTGTTCCACCTCTTGATTTCCTATTTGCCTAAAACGAGTCTCGACATACGGAAAATACTGATGGGCTGGATGTTGCCGATTCGGATATCTATGAGCATACAACTCGGCAGCATTCCTTGAATTTCTATGACACTCTCCAAATATTAATAACATATCCACTTTTTCACTTTAAGTAGACATTATTTTAACGAAAATTTAAACTAAACTTAACGAAAATTAAGAAACTTTTACGTTTGTTCTTAGAGCGTATGTCACTGTCATTATCTACTTAAGTGAGTGCTTTGTTTTCCAAAGAAGACTTGATAAAAACAGTTGCAAATTATTATGCATTATGACTGTCCATGGCGCACTTGTCGTAAGTAAATAAATTATCCAGTATTTTGCTTAATAATATTTAATTTCTGTTCTTATGTCTAATCCAATCGCAAATAAATTAGTACCGTTAGATTCGTCAAAGAATGCTTTTTTCGAAAAGTAGTTGTCAAAAAGGGGTCGCCATTTGAAAATTAATAGTTAGAAATGAAAACGTAATTTCGTCAACTTGTCTTATTCCTGTCTTTCATACTAGTAACTAAAACTTTGCGATTGTATTTTTTTGACATCACCTAAGGCCCTTAGATTAGTTTGCGTCCGATCATGGCCACCTAGATGCAATTTTAAAAGTGGCTCTAGAAAAATGAAGTAGACGTTAAAAGTTTTTAAAATGTCACATTCTGATCTAGAATTGTCTCAGAAATCCAAAAATGTTAAAATATATAGGGTGTTCCATTTAAAAATTCAAAACCAGGGCCATTTCCGGTGAAACCGGAAGTGGCCGGAAAATGGAAAATATGCGAAAACTCTCCCCTTCACATGCCATTTACCTGTACCAATTCTCATTTTGATATACATAATACTCTAGAAATTATGACTTGTCTAATAGATTCGTTGACACCCGGTATAAAAAAAAGTCGAAATAATTTTGATCCTTTTGTGTTGCATTATTTTTTTTTTAATTCCAGACAAGTCATGAAGTTGATACTGATGGAGAAATGGATACCACTTTGGAAAATAAAGACATGGGACCTCACAGAGGTCAGCATGAGTATAATGACGATACAGATACAGCCGATGAAGATATGGAAACAACATACGCTTTCAGGTATCTTTCTATCTGAATCCTTCACTACAAATTAAATATTTGCTTCTTAAAAATGGGCCTAAATTCATTAAAATTTTTTCCTCTTTCAGTAAATTCTATGGGAGAAGCCCTAATAAATCCCATAATAAAAAACGCGTGCGCTCCCCATCGAGGGACAGCGAACTCGACCAAAATTTTTCGAAAAAGCGCAGTGTTCGACTTAAAAGAACACCCAGCTCTACCGAAAACAATAAAAAAATCTTGGAAGATCTAAGTGAAATAATGAAAAACTTGCAAATTGTGAGCGAGAACCAGAGCGAAAAACTAGATTTAGAGATGCAAGAAAGAAAACCTGAGAGTAATTTGAACAAGGAGTTTCACTACGTAAAGCTAAGAGTGAGAAAGAATGAAATGCTTGGTGTGAAAATATCACCTAAAAATGGAAATAATTCTAATACCTGTTCTTATTTCATTTCGGAGATTTTACCTAATTCTGTGGCAAGCAGGTACGTTGGGTCTTTTATTAGTTTCAAGTTTATGCCTTGTAAATAAAATTTACCCAGAAATCCTTTTTATTGCATTATATAGGGTGAGCCTCCGGGAACTTTATCGATGGATTGTGGGAAAACTATAATTAGGAAGAATCTAAAAAAATGATAGTATACTAACGTGTATGGGGGACAACTGGCTATAATATTTTCAAGATGGCAGCACTTCCGGTTATGCCGGAAGTAGATGTCAACTTGCTTATTTTAAATGGAACACCCTATATATTATTGCATTTTTGATTTTTACGTAAAATTTTAGACATATTTTATGTATAATATTCTATACTTAAATCTTACCGTTTTGGACATATTTAAATTTTTATGTCAAAAATGACGTTTGCGGAGCAAAACTTAACTATAAATTTTTCCTATAAGGAAGTCTTTATTATTTAATTTGGATCAGTTTTCTTATAGAGGAAGATCGGCTTTAGTAGTTTTTTTATGATATTTTGAAAATTATTAGTATAGAGTGGTCAAAAAAGAAGAATGAGAATTATGTTTAAAAATCGTCAAAAGTCAATTTTTCCAAATAGAAAGCACCTATTTTTATAATTTTATCGTATTAAGAATTAAAAATAAGGGTAAGTTTGTATAAAGTTGTCTATTCTAAAAATTTGTAATTTTCAATATAATGGCAATTAAAATTTTTCTATTGTAAAAATGCTATACGGCTTTTAAGTTTTTGTTATTAGTTGGCCATGACGGCGAGGCGTGGCGAAAATAAAACAGTCGAACACTACAGAATTGTCACTATTTCTTGCCATTTGACATTTATTAATAATTATCGTGCCAGGGCGATTAAATTACACGCATAAAGAAAATTTAAACTTATTTATTATGTCTGGAGAATGTGATAGAGTTATTTCAAGAACATGCGATACATTTGCGATCCGATATCCGCAGAAACAGAAATCAACACCACAAACTATTAGAAGGATTATAGAAAACTTGAAGAACTTTGGATTCATAAAAGCAAAAAGAAATAGTAAGAAACCAGTTGTTAATAATGAAAATATTGAAACTACAATTAGGATATTTCGCCGCATATCCAACAGTGTCTACAAGACAAGTAGTCTTAGAGTCTGGATTATCTCAAACATTAGTTTTAAGAATTTTATAGAACCATAATTTTCATTCCTATGTCGGATCGCGGACGTATCGCATGTTCTTGAAATACCTCCATCACATTCTCCATGAATAATAAATAAGTTTAAATAATCTTCGTGCGTGTAATTTAATCGCTCCGGTACGATTATTATTAATGAATGTCAAATGCCAAGAAATAGTGACAGTTCTGTAGGGTTCGATTGTTTTATTTCGCCACGCCTCGCCATCATGGCCAACTAATAACAAAACTTAAAAAAGACGTATAACATTTTTACAATAGAAAAATGTTAAATTACCAATATTTTGAAAACTACAAATTTTTGGAATAGACAACCTTATACAAAGTTACCCTTATTTTTAATGCTTAATATGATAAAATTATAAAAATAGGTGCTTTCTATTTGAAAAAATTAACTTTTGACGATTTTTTAGATATCATTTTTATTCTTATTTTTTGACTACTCTGTACTCATAATTTTCAAAATATCATAAAAAGACTACTAAAGTCGATCTTCGTCTACAAGAAAACTAACCCAAATTAAATAACAAAGACTTCCTTATAGGAAAAATTTATAGTTAAGTTTTGGTCCGCAAACGTCATTTTTGACATAAAAATTTAAATATCTCCAAAACGGTGAGACTTAAGTATACAATATTATACATGAAATATGTCTAAAATTTTACGTAGAAATCAAAAATGCAATAATATATAGGGTATTATATTTAAAATAAGCAAGTTGACATCTACTTCCGGTATAACCGGAAGTACCGCCATCTTGAAAATATTTTAGTTGACTGTTTCCCATGCACGTTAGTACATTGTTAAATTTCCAGATTCTACCTAATTATAGTTTTCCCACAATCGATCGATAAAATTCCCGGAGAATCGCACTGTACCGTTAACTTAAAAACCACATTTTAAAAATATTTAGGACTCTACAGGGTGTGTCAAAAAACGAGGACAATAAAAAATTATATTTTTTAAAATAGAATTCCCCGTATTAATAATTTTTTCGATTTAACAAATAATTTTGGATTTTTTCTATTTAGACTTTCATCTACCTTAACTTTATAGTTTTTGAGATAATTGTGTTAAGAAAAATAAAGTTGTCAAGTTTTTGATAGTCTCTAAAATAACAAAATACAGGGTGTATCATTTTACAAAAGTAATATACTAAAATTTAAAATATTTCGAATTTAAACCAATGTGTTAAACACCCTGTAGCCCACTAGAATTTTTAAACAGGTTGAGAAGTACACTCTAGTTATAGTGTACCCATGGAATGGATAAATGATCGCCGACATGCGGTATAGTTTATGGCACCCGAAGAAGAAGAAGAAGAGGACGGTATAGGAAACCCTTAATAAAAAAAGTTTCAAAATCTTACTTTAAATTGAAAAAATAATTCGTAGACAGGGTATTCTATTTAAAAAAACAACTATGTGCGGTTCTCTTTTTTGGCACACCCTGTAAAGTCTCAAATATGTTTAAAATATGTGTATAAGTTAACCATATAATACAGTAAATATGGTTGCGAAGTAGTAGCTATCAGTTGGACTTCCATTGTCTTTATTTTTGTTCAATATCACGACGTTTCGGCTAGTAATTATCTCAAGTGAAACTGAAAACGGCTAAAGATAACTACTAGCCGAAACGTCGTGATATTCAACAAAAATAAAGACAATGGAAGTCCAACAGATATCTACTACTTCGCAAGAAACATCATTGTCTATGACCTTCAAACAAACACTAGTAAATATGGTTTGTTGGTAATTTTACCTAAAAGACACAAACTTACTTCATTCACTCTTTGATTCACCCTGTACCTGTTTCAAAACTTTTCAATTCACTTGTTTCAAAATTATTTGCGATAATTAATTAATTACGTTTTTTAGAAGCGAACATTTACAAGTTGGCGATGAAGTAATCAAAGTCAATGGAATTAAAATCAAAGGTCTTCCACATACCACAGTAAAAACCCATTTCGTACCACAAAACAACGTCCTCGAGTTGGTCATTTCGAGGAACCTCAGCAGCACCAAAATGCCTTCTAAAATATCTACGAAACGAACCAACTCTTTTAAGGCATTTTTAAGTAAACCCAGTACTCTGCTGAGTCCCAAAAAGACGAGTTCTTCTATTTTGAAGAGTCCCAGCGTGAATCCTTTTACTGTCACTACTTCTACCAAAACCATTTCTTATAGACGAGACAATACTAGTCCAAAGAGCGATATCAAAGACGAAAGGAAACCTTGTTTTATTCCATTGGAAAAGAGCCAAAGTGCCACTAGCCCTAGTAAAAAGTATGTTGGACTTTCAGATATCTTGGGTGGTAATTCTGAGATAGAAACTAAAGTCACTTTTAGTGCAAAGATGCCTAAAGAAGGAACTACTAAAACTTCTAATGATTTGAAACATATGGAAGCAGCTAGAAGAAAGCCAATTCTTCATGTAAGAAGTGAAGAAAAAAACACTTTCAAAAGTCCTTCCCTCATCAAGAAGAGAGTAAATTTTCCCTTGAGCTCCGAACAAAATAGACCTCAAAATTCCCCACCATCTCCAAAATCAGGCACCACTAAGTCACAACACAGTAGCAATACCCTAACACGTAGTTCTTCGCCAAGATTAAACCAACTAAAATCATCATCACCAAAATCATCATCCCCGTTTTCACCTCAGGGTATGCGGAAATTTTCCTTGTCTTCCTCCTCTCGTCCGCAGATCTCCAAGAGCGTTGCCATTCCCATCAAGAGGGAAACATTAAGAAGTCCAAAAACGAGCGATAAAACTGTTACCTTCCTCAAAGGACCTGGCAACAAGAGTCTTGGATTCTCAATTGTTGGAGGTAAAGATTCTCCAAAAGGACCCATGGGGGTGTACGTTAAGACCATTTTTAAGGATGGACAAGCTAGTGACAGCGGAATTTTACAACAAGGTACGTCTATGTTTGTGTGTATGTGTAAAGAAATAAATGTTTCGATAAAGGGCATACTTAGCGGGTATTATATGGACTTTTTTCCAGGTGATGAGCTTCTTTCGATCAATGGAACTTCTTTCCAGGGCCTGTCACATCTGGAGGCTGTCAATTTGTTTAAGAGTATCAAGTGTGGAGAGGTGACCATGGAAGTTGTGAGTCGTCTCCCATTTAGAAAATATTCGCATTCTTTGTAAGTTTATAATATTTAGAAAAGGAATTTTTGGAGCTTTAAAAAAATGTTCTTTGGATATCTGTGAGAGAGAGTGAAAGGTTTTAGTTTCTTGCTGTTATTTAGGAAATAGTGGCACAAAAGAACCAGAATGTACATTCTCACTCCCTTTGATGTTAGCGAAAGAAAACTGACTCACTTTGAATAACTTCTCGCTGCTTGTAAACTCAGAAGCGACGCTGTTGTAAACAAAGTTTATGGAGTGAATGGTTGCTATTGAAGGGAGTGTATGTTCTGGTTTTTCTGTGATATTAGTGTGGTAATTTAACTTGATCTATTTTTTAATTAATACTCTTACCAATGGCCTAATATTTTTTCTTGACTTTAATAATTTTACTAATTTTGCCTTCTAATAGATAGAGAGTAAATTGCAACAAAACACCATGGTTTTCTTCATAAGCTTATTAATATTTTTTGTAGTAGTGAGTGATTTATAGAGATATATTCTGGTAAAACTATACTGGGTGTTTTATGTGAAACGTTCCATAAAGATGTCTTTTTAAGAAGACATTTAAGAAAAAAATGTTTCAAATAGAGCCTGTAAAGATCAGGGGAATATCTGAAAATGACCTAGACCTTGACCTTGAGGACAGTTTTAGCAGTTATTTAAGGTCAATTTTATTTTTGTGACTACGAAAATAAAAATAACGTAAGATTTTACATCTGAACGTGTCGTTCGTTATGGGGTCGTAATGACCCTTAAGGGTCATTTGGAGCTCAAGTAAGGTGGCACTCTAATACATTTGAGGGAACGTGTGACGAAAAAATGTCTGGAGTGTTTCAAGGTCAAGCTGTTCTAGTAGTGTTTAAAAATTAAAGGAGTCAATGGAGCGTTCTTCAAACACCGTATTAATTAAATAAATGCTAATAATCTTCAATATTACAAGACACTTTAAAGGTACCTACTTTTTCCTTCACTGGCTTTTCGATGTTGCTTTTATTGACCGATTTACAATCCGAAACGTAAATTTTTCTGTTCTTTCCATGTTTTAACTTAACAATCACGGTTTACATTATAAAAAATACCTTTACTTTGAATACTTAAGGCCCAACTCAAAGGTACCATATATATTTCTTGCAGTGGTAACTTATTTGACATAATAACATATTCAGATGTAATATTTTCCGTTTTTTTTATTTTCGATGTCAAAAATTAAAAAAATAAAGTTGACCTTGAATAACCGCAAAAATATCCCAAGGCTAAAGTCAAGGTCATCTCTTCAGGTGCCTCTTTGACCCCTACAATTTGGGGAAAATTTTTTTCTTAAATGCTTTTCTAACGAAGTAACTTAGTGGAAATTTTAAAATGGAATACCCTGTATACAACTTTATAAATGTTAGAGAAGGGGGGTGGGGGAAGAACGCAACGTATCAAACAGGGAACAATGACATGCAATTTCTTTCTAGAATGGTTTGGTGCATTGTAACTAGCTATGTTTTACATTTGACATAAATTGAGGGTTGGTTTCTTTGTTAAGGATGATCTGTAATAGTAAGTTCACTATACCTATATATCTCTATATAAAAAAACCAAGTAATTATTTTTCGAACGAGTTAAGACTAATACATGTTTATAATGTGATTTTTTGCTTTAATATTTTTAAGGTAATTATATACGGGACAAATAAACTTATGTATTTTTTTAAATAAAATCCTTTCAAAACTTTTTAGTTTATTTTTTCAACTTCTGCTAATTTTTTAGTATAATAAAATGATTCAGTATGACAAAAATATTTCTATTTATCTCATGATATTCATTGTTAAAAAAATTGATAAAACTGAAATATGTATCACATTTTACATCCTCTCAAATTTTCTATAGAAGTATCCTATATAGCGTAGAGCAGGGACGGATTCAGCCTCTCTGTTGGGGGGGGGGGGCGATATGACAAATCACAACAGTGCGGTATGACATGCAAAAGCGAACTGTCGATGGAGGGGGGGGGGAGAGTTGTCAGCGTTAACGTTCTTAATGCAGCAGCAGGCATTCTATTTTTTTGAATTCGAAGCTTTGAGGGGGGGGGAGTAATACCCCCCCACCGCCCCCCTTGAATCCGTGCCTGAAATAGAGTTATAGATACACACCAGATTCATTAAAGTGGATATTATGTCGCTATCGTAATTTTAATTGCATAATTTCAAAACTTGATTGACTTATATTTTAAAACCTTGTTTCTAATGCATCATTTAGATCCGATCGGACGGATGTGGTGCAGTTATATCCACTTGAAATTCGCATAAAAATCGGTTCTGATTGAAGTTCCTCTTGGACACAATGTTTAAACTCATTCTTTTGTTTTGCTCGCTCTCGTATAATTTTTTTAGTCAGACTAATTATTAGAGAAATGAAATTAAAAAGAAAGCTGTTCTGAACTGAGAATAACCTCACTTTTTGGCTAGTAAACAAGCTGCAACAATTTGTATTTATTAATGATTGCGCTTATATTGCTGATGTTAGCCAGTCCCTCGAAACCCGGAGTAGTTTACAAGAGAGAAAAAGGTATAGAAAATAATATAAACGCAAGTGATTGGCTGTTATTACCGCAACAAGCCAATCATGCGCGGTTGTGATTGGCTCTTCGAACATACCCCTGTAAAATTAACATAACGTCAGAACTAGGGCCCGGTTGTTTGAACGCTGAATAACGTAATAATATTTTTATTTATATTTGAAAAAGTGTTGATAAACAGTAGATATTTCATTTCTTGGTACACACATACCGATTTTATGCTATCCTTTTTTAACTGCATTATTTAAACGAGTATCATATTATAATCGGTACGTCAATCCTGAATACATAAAGTATGAATATATGGTTGCCTAAATTATTATTATTGTTATTTTCAATATGTAAACAATATTTACCAATAAAAATAAGTTTTTAAATCCTCTTTTGTTAATGTTAATTGTAAACATAGTAATTTCTAACACTTAAAAACACCGAAAGAAGTCACGACAAGCAATTAAACTGAAAGAAAAGATAAGTAAACATGTTTACGTTTGTCAAACATCAAAAAAGCCTATTCCCCATCGACCATAAACAGCCTTCAAATAAATCTATTGTTGTTTAAATCTATTGGGTATGATCAAAGGATTGTCTCTTACCACAACAAACCAATCATGTGCCGTTAGAGAGAGATAGTAGCTAATCACTTATTTCGATTCTGATAAATATAAATCGTCGCAACTTTTTTACTAGCCGAAAAGTGAGGTTATTTTCAGTCCTCAAAACATAACATAAAGAGATAAGAACGCGGATTCTATAGACAGCGTTCTAGATGAGTAGTGTCTCTCTTTCTACTTCACGGAATGGAGAGAAAAGTACTACTCATCAAAAACGTTCTGTCCTTTTCGATATATCTTAAATGTCCGTAGTCCTCGATTGTATGAGGAACATAGTCATAGAAGTATATAGACTACGGCTCATACAGAAGCGCGTTAGCTTTCACTGAGAAAGAGACAGAGCTATAGATAACAGTGGTATCTCTCTTTTTGTGGGCGGAGTTAAGCACAATACCTGTCTCGCTTGATCACTCTGACTTGACGTACTCTGTCTCTTTCTAAGTGAAAACCAACCCGCTTCTATAGAATCCGCAGTCCATATACTTTTATGTCTATGAAAAGGAGGAACAACAAACGTATCTTCCTTTTAATTTCATTTCTCCCATATTTGATGCTGTGAGCAAAAAAATTATACGAGGGTGTACAAACAAGTATCGTCTAGTGTAATAATAATGAAGTTTTTTGTTTGTTCTGTATAATGACATTGTAGACAATTAGGATAGGCCTAACAGACTGATAAAATTTTAGATTTTAGATACTTACGTATTAGATATAAGTTTCTCTATCTCGTATTGTAGAATCTCTATTTCTATGAACTAAAGTTTAAAAAAATCAGTTTAAATTTTAAAACGATTGTAAGATAAATTGTGTGTGGTTTACGTATCAAGAAATAATCTTAAACATAGTAAATTTCTATCAGTAGAAAAAAGTTTTCAATTGATTATACATTTTGGTACAATTCAGAAAAAACTAATGTAATATCGACGGTAGAGTCAATTATTTCTCCTAAATTTATATACATTTAAGATCAATTATTCAACCATAACGTCACGAAGTTTTTAATATTTTCAAATTTTTATAAAAATTATTAATTTAGGAAGCTAAAAATTACTCTTTCTATCTTCTTATCTACGCTACTGAATTAAGTGTAAGTAAGGGTAAGATTTACTGCGGTGTTATACAGGGAATCCCATTTATTTAAACGTTTGCTTATTAAAAAAATAAGTAAGATATGTAAAACTTTGTGCTAAAACGTTTGGAAACATTCCTTTAAAAAAAGGAGAAATCGAAATTTTGTACTTGATACTTATTGACAGATATGGAGTTAAAGGGGTAAAAGGGATTGTATAGAAATATTTAGCGAGTTTACTTATATAAAAAAATAAGAATTCGAGAATATTTATCGAGAAATGGTTAACATTTTCTTGTTGCTTTACAGTCATTTATTTTTTTTTTTTTTTGTATTTTGATTTACATATATTTTTGTGCCAAATTTTGTCTTATTTATATACAAAACATTTTTTTTTACTTTAATAAATTAGTTATTTATTTGTTAAATTAAAATTGTTGTGTTCTTTTTTAATGTAGGAAATTATTTGAATAAATTGTTTTAGTTTGATTATAAATAGTGTAAATAAATATTTATAGGGACGTAGGTAGTATAATGTTAAAAATAAGAACAAAAAAAAATGTATTAATAAATTATATAATGCTAACTTGTAAGGAGGTGTTTGATTTTTCCTTTCTAATTAACAAAAAAAAAACATATTTACCTACATTATTGAGATAAGAAACTTAATTGGATTTTAAGCATTTGTAAGAATTATTAAGTATGATTATATAGAGTATCTCTAAAAGATTTTTATAAAACGCCAGCGCAAATTCCTGCTAAAAATTAATTGTTTTGTACGTGAAAACGGAGGTCATTTTGAATATTTACTTAAAGTTTAATTAAAATATTAAATAAATAAACCTATTCTGTTTTGGGTTGTTATTGACTTTGCGGGTATTTTTACTGGTTTTGACAGTTTATCCTTACATTATTATTATTTGTTTGAAGATTGTACGCAGCCGGCTAAAATATTTTCAAGATGGTGGTACTCAAAAATGATGTTTGAGGACCAAAACTTAACTACAACTTTTTCCTATAAAAAAGTATTTATTATTTAAAAAAAAAACATATATCTAATCTCGGCCTCCACTCGAATAATCTCTTCGTCCACCTTCCATCACTGATTCGGACGACATGTCCGGCCCAGTTCCATTTGAGTGTGGCAATTCGGGAAATTACGTCGGTAACTCCTGTCCTTCGTTTCAGGTCTTTATTTCTAACTCGGTCACGCAGCGATATATCTAGCATTGACCTTTCCATTTTTCTCTGAGCTATTTGCAGCATTTTAGAAGTCGCTGTTGTCAATGTCAAAGTCTCGGCACCGTAGGTCATAACCGGTAACACACATTGGTCAAATGCTTTACGTTTTAAAGAAATTGATATATCGCTTTTAAAGATGTCTTTAAGTTTTCCATTGGTTGCCCATGCGAGATTTACTCTTCTTCGTAGCTCGCATGTTTGATTATCTCTTGTGATCTTTATTTCGTGTCCAAGGTATATGTATTTTTTCACAAGCTTCACTTTGTTGTCTTCAATATTGATATTTCCACTAGGTACCAGATTGATCATAAATTTTGTTTTTGATAGATTTATTTTAAGACCCACATTGACGCATACTTGCTGAAGTTCATGTAACATTGTACAGGGTGAGTCAACGATTGGATCAAGTAGGTTTGTGCCTTTTCGGTGAAATTAACAAAAAAAACTATATTTATTGTTTAATACAGTTTATATTTACGCAGATTTTAAAAATATTTAGGACTCTACAGGGTGAGCCAAAAAACTAGGACAGCATAAAGTTGTATTTTTTTAAATAGAACACCCTATATACGAATCGTATTTTCGATTTAGCTTATAATTTTAAATCTTTTTTATTAAGGGTTTACTATAACAAAACTTTATAGTTTGTGAGATAATTAAGTTTAAAGAAAAAAGTCACATTTTCAAGCATCAATTCAATCCTAAATAACGTTTTCAATTTTGTGACAAATATATTCAAATTTGGAATTTAGCAAGGCCAAGGACAAGTTAACATAATTTTTGCCTAATATTTGCAATAAAAGCTACATCGGCTCAAATTTGAACAAGTTTAAATGAATAAATATCTTTTTTTTAAATGGTACACCCTGTATATTTTCATGTTATTTAATAGAGTAATAAAAACCCTAAAAGTTTTGTTCAATATATCCTATACCTATTTATAATAGTTTTTGAGATATTTCTTATTTTCCATACTTTTTTACAGAAATAGTCTTCATTATCATAGTAGCCATGTAAAATAATAAAAAGAAACTACAGAAACAAACAGAAGGTGGTTAAATATGATGAAATACATTATTCGTTATATTACAACGGCAATAGTTTAATTAAACATAATGTGAAAAAATTAACACAACAATAACGACAAGGCAAATACATATTTACTTTTATACTAAATTGACACAAAAAAATTACCTATTAAATACTGAGATTAATTATTTCTTTTTAATAAGTGTTCGAATAAACGACCCTCTTGTGCAATGCACAAATTTAGTCTTTTTTGCAGATTTTTTCGGACCTTGGACAAAATTAGTGGCGTTATTGTTCTACAGGTATCCCTAATCCTGTTTCGCATATCTTCCACTGTTGTTGGTGGGTTAACATACACCTTATTTTTAATATAACCCCATAGGAAGAAATCTAATGGGGTGATGTCGCAAGACCTTGGTGGCCACTCAATGAAACCCCCACGTCCAATCCATTTTTGCGGATATCGTTGATTCAAAAACGCACGAACTTCACGATGGTAATGCGGAGGCGCACCATCGTGTTGGAACCACATACTGTCGAGTTCATCCCTATCGAGACTTTGAAGCAGTTGGGGTAATTCTTCTCGTAGAAAGTTCAGGTAACTATGGCCATTTAGTGGTTCATTAAAAAAGTGGGGTCCAATAATTCGATTATGATGAATACCACACCAAACATTTAATGACCAGTGGTTTTGATGTTGCACCTCTCTAATCCAAAATGGGTTTTCTGTGGCATAATAATGCATGTTGCGTCTATTTACGGCACCGTTACTTCTAAAAGTAGCTTCATCACTAAACATTACCTTACATAATAAATTTGGATTTAAATGAATCTCCGCATTTATTGTACGACAAAAGTTTACACGACTTTCAAAATCCTGTCCATGCAATTCTTGGTGTAATTCCATGTGATATGGATGATACCTATATTTCTTGGTAGTACGATTAGCGGTGGATTGTGATGTTTCACATAATGCTGCTAACTGACGGCTACCAATATAAGGATTTTCCTGAACATTTAACAATACTTGTAGTTCTTTTTCTTCATTAGTTACTGGTTTGTTGACCACTTTACGTTTTGGATAATCAACAGTACCAGAAGAATCAAATATTTGCATTAAGTTTTGAAAAGTATGGGTATTAGGCTGGCGTCGATCAGGATACTTCATTTTGTAAATTCTTTGAGCAAGAAGGCAATTTTTTTGAGCCTCTCCTATTGTATAAATCATATCTATTAACTCATTCTTTGGAAAATTCATTTTACAATATAAGATGAATGCAAAAAAACCAAACTACACTACATAAAAACCAAAAGAAGCGATTGCGGTTATAAATTTGACACACAGAAAAATGTTCTTTTACATTGTTTTTGCCATGGCTACTATGATAATGAAGACTATTTCTGTAAAAAAGTATGGAAAATAAGAAAAACTGAAATATCTCAAAAACTATTATAAATAGGTATAGGATATATTGTACAAAACTTTTAGGGTTTTTATTACTCTATTAAATAACATGAAAATATACAGGATGTACCATTTAAAAAAAAAGATATTTATTCATTTAAACTTGTTCAAATTTGAGCCGATGTGTTCAACACCCTGTAGCTTTTATTGCAAATATTAGGTAAAAATTATGTTAACTTGTCCTTGGCCTTGCTAAATTCCAAATTTGAATATATTTGTCACAAAATTGAAAACGTTATTTAGGATTGAATTGATGCTTGAAAATGTGACTTTTTTTCTTTAAACTTAATTATCTCACAAACTATAAAGTTTTGTTATAGTAAACCCTTAATAAAAAAGATTTAAAATTATAAGCTAAATCGAAAATATGATTCGTATATAGAGTGTTCTATTTAAAAAAATACAACTTTATGCTGTCCTAGTTTTTTGGCTCACCCTGTAGAGTCCTAAATATTTTTAAAATCTGCGTAAAAATAAACTGTATCAAACAAAAAATATAGTTTCTTTGTAAATTTCACCGAAAAGGCACAAACTTACTTCATCCAATCGTTGACTCACCCTGTACATACATATCTCCTTGAGATTATCGGGAAACAAAACTATGTCGTCCGCGACCCTCAAATTTGTTAATCTTTGGCCGTCTATATTCAGGCCTCTTTTTTCCCAGTTAAGTTTTTTACAGGCATTTTCTAGTACTGCAGTAAACAGTTTAGGCGATAAGGTATCACCCTGTCGGACTCCTCTGCCAATTGGGATATGATCCGTGTTTCTGTGTAGTTTCACCGACATAGTTGCATTCCTGTATATATTGTAAATTAACTTTGTATATCGATAGTCAATGCAGCATGCGTGTAATGCTTCCATAATTTTGTCAAGCTCTACCGTATCAAAGGCCTTATGGAAATCCACAAAAGCCAGAACGAGTGGTCGATTGTATTCGATAGTTTTTTCTATTACCGTTTTGATGCTCTGTAGGTGATCGTTTGTTCCAAACCCAGTACGAAACCCCGCTTGCTCTATTTGTTGGTAGAAATCAAGTTTTGTCTCAAGTCGATTCGTTACTATTCTTGTTAGGAGTTTATATAGGTGACTAAGAAGGCTTATTGGTCTGCTTTTTTGTAAATCAAAATTACCTCAGAATTGTGCCACTTGTCGGGTATTGTACTGTCCAAAAGGTACATATTAAAAAGGTCTTTTATTTTTTAAAGTAGACAAACACCTCCGATTTTGATTGCATCAGTAACTACACCATCTTCGCCTGGAGATTTGTTATTCTTAGTTTTTCTTAGGGCTAGTTTTATTTCGTCTATTGTGATTCTCGGCATTTGTTCTGATCCTTGGTTGACAATGCCCTTTTTCCTTGTCAATATTTCTGGTACTTGATCTTTGCTATTCCCTTTATTTTGTCTTCTGTATAGTAATTTGTAAAAATCCTCGACTACTTTAAGGATTTCCTCTCTGTCTGTTGAAAACGGACCATTCTTATCTTTCACTTTGATTATTTGTCTTGTTCCCGTTCTTAGTTTTCTTCTCAATACTTTCATACTTTTATTGTTCTCAATGATTTGTTCGATCTGTTCTTGATTGTATTTCCGAGTGTCTTGTCTAACAACTTTGGATATTTCTTTATTTACTTTTTGTAGTTCGTCAGCTTTAGTGTCCATTTCGCTCCTCATTCCTCTTCTTTTCTGCATTAGTTGTCTGGTATTTTGACTGAGCTTCTCTTCTTTTTGGGTTTTAGGACAAAATTTGTTCTGACTTTCTAGTAAGGCAGTTGTTAATTTATTATTTAGATCATTAGCGTCAGGTTCTGCTTCAGGGCTACCAATTAGGTCGGCAATACACTGCTAAAAACCATCTACATCTGATGGTTTCATCCATGGTCTCTCTTTGTTCTTCTTCTTGATCATCCTATACATCTCCTTTTTTAATCATATTTCTATTTTACCTGTTACCATTCTATGATCGCTATTTGTAGTAAATCTGTTTAATACCGTAATGTCTTTAACTATTTGGTCCTTGTCGGTGATAAAGAAATCTATATATATACAGTGCCTTCATTTCAAAACGAACCATCCTTAATAACTTTGTTAAATAGAAAAATTTAAAAAAAAGAAAAAACACGTTAATTTAGATATACAGGGGGAAGTTTAATTTTGCATTTGTTAAAAGTCTGTCAATCACCTCCTCACCTCCAGCTAACCTCACTTTGATATGTCAAATGGGAACCCCCACCTTGTGACACATCATTGTAAGCAGCATAAAATTGTCTATCCAACCGTATAAAAAAATTAAATCGGTTGACGTACAAGCGAATAGTGTGCAAAAATGTCTTGTAATAATGCATAGTGTGATACATCATTTTAAAGGACGTACGATCTGCTATCCAACGATGTCAAAAAAAATTAAGTTAATAGACGTTATAGGCAATTAGGATGCAAAAATGTGTGTTAAATATAAGCAGTTTATTCAGTTTTATTCAGTTGAAGAAAATTATTTTATTAAATGTTCAAAATGTGCGCCGTTATTAGCGAGACAATAAAAAAGCCTATTTTGAAATTCCCCACGAACATTGGCAAGGGTTTCTCTGCTAATTCCTCTACATTCCCGAACAATTCGATCTTTTAAATCGTCAATATTTTCAGGTGGGGTTTTATAAACCTTGCTTTTTAAATACCCCCAAAGAAAAAAGTCTAGAGGGGTTAGGTCTGGAGACCGTGCTGGCCATTCAATTGCACCACGTCTGCCAATCCACGTCCCTGGAAAATGTTCATCAAGCCACTCTCGAATTGCCAAAGCGTAGTGCGGGGGAGCTCCATCTTGCTGGAAATGCAAATTATTTTCATTTAGTACCATAACAGCATTTTCATCCACTTGATTTTCTAAAGATTGCACAATGGCAGGGTATATTGTGTTTTCTAAAAGGTTTAAATAAATTTGCCCAGTTAAATTATCTTCCAAAAAAAATGGCCCGATGATTTCATTGCCATAAATTCCTGCCCACACGTTAATTTTTTCGGGATATTGAGTATGCCCTTCTCGGAAAAGGTGCGGATTTTCATTATCCCAGTATCTGCAGTTATGTCTGTTAACCAGTCCATTTAGAAAAAAAGTTGATTCATCACTAAAGCAGATATTCTTAGGTAAATGGGGGTCATCGTCAATTCGTTGGCACATTAATTCGCAAAATTGAATTCTCCTATCAAAATCGTCTTCTCCGAGTTCTTGAAGAATTTGAATTTTGTAGGGAAAAAACTTATTTTGTTTTAAAACTTTATGCACAGAGCCAGCAGAAATGTTGGTTAAATCTGCGACCTTTGAGATGGATAAAGTTGGATCTATTGCAAACTGTCCTAGTACCTCGATTTGGCATGCTTCATCTACAACCCTTTTCTCAATAGATTTTTTATTACAAACGGATCCCGTTTCTTCAAACTTTCGTACCAATTCGAGTACATATTTATGGCCCACGTTTTTGTCTTGATGCCTCACGTTAAATGCTCTGGCGGTTCTACGAGCGCACCGATCTTCAGCTCCATAGAGAAAAATTATTTCTATTCTTTCGGCTAGCGTATACATCATTTATATTCACGTTTCAACTAGGCGTCACAATGACAATTTTAACAATAATAAACAACTGGTGTTTAAAGATCTTAAAAATTTTATTTATTGCAGTGATTTCTTGTACCTATCAGGTACCGCAAAAAATATCATTGAAATAAATACACTAGATTGATTAGACTGCAATGAATTTTGCGATGAATTTTAAAACAGGCTTAGTTTTTTTCTCGCAAATATTTTAACTGTTTATTATTTTAAAAAAATATCTATTTTAAATTTAAAATAATATTTTACTCTATGAAGTAGCCATTTGACATAATAAAGTTTAATGTGATAAGGTGTCTATTATTACCACACATCTTTTCTTACTATTCGCTTGTACATCAACAGATTTTGTTTTTTTTTATTGGCTAAATAGGAGATAGTATGCCCTTTAAAATGATGTATCACACTATAGGGTAATCATTTGACATACTAAAGTTCGAGGCCGATATATTATGCATTATTACAAGACATTTTTGCACACTGTTCGCTTGTACGTCAACCGATTTAATTTTTTTTATACGGTTGGATAGACAATTTTATGCTGCTTACAATGATGTGTCACAAGGTGGGGGTTCCCATTTGACATATCAAAGTGAGGTTAGCTGGAGGTGAGGAGGTAATTGACAGACTTTTAGCAAATGCAAAATTAAACTTCCCCCTGTATATCTAAATTGACGTGTTTTTTCTTTTATTTAAATTTTTCTATTTAACAAAGTTATTAAGGATGGTTCGTTTTGAAATGAAGGCACTGTATATATATATATATATATATATATATATATATATATATATATATATATATATATATATATATATATATATATCTATAAATCAGTTTGGTTCCTTGTTCTTTCATCGGGACTTTGCCATGTCCATCTTCTATGTGGTTTCTTTTAGGCAATATCATAAGCAAAACAAATCTGACCGACCAGAAAATTTAAATTTCATGGCAACTAGATCGGGTTTAAATCTTAAATCTTCTTAGTAAATCTGGCTGTTACAGCCAGATTCACTAAGATCATAAGCAAAACAAAACTGGCCCACTATAAAATTTAAATTTCATGGCAACTAGATCGGGTTTAAATCTTAAATCTTCTTAGTAAATCTGGCTGTTAAATTCCATTATTTCAGAAATATCTGCTCGAATCGACACTTACCAAGTACAACTTTTTTGTATAAAAGACGTCGAGGAATAAGAATTTTCAGTTAGAAAGTTAATAAACAGAGGAACAAAAAAGTTATGAAGGTTTAAATGTAGACGAAGTGCTACTAGTGGCGCTCTCCGCAATATATATTGAGACTGTAATAAGATCTAGATTTCTCATCCTAAAAAAATACTAAACTTAGTGTAAATCTTCGAACATACCCCTGTAGAAGTAGCATAACGTCAGAACTAGGGCCCGGTTGTTTGAACGCTGAATAACGTAATAATATTTTTATTTATATTTCAAAAAGTGTTGATAAACAGTAGATATTTAATTTCTTGGTACAGACATGCCGATTTTATGCTATCCTTTTCTAATTGCATTATTTAAACGAGTATCATCGGTACGTCCTTCAAACATACCCCTGGGTACGTCAATTCTGAAAACAAAGTATGAATATATTGTTGCCTAAATTTTTATTATTGTTATTTTCAATATGTAAACAATCTAACAATATTTACCGATAAAAATAAGTTTTTAAATCCTCCTTTTGTTAATATTAATTGTAAACTTCGCATTTATAGTAATTTCTAACACTTAAAAACACCGAAAAAACTCACGACAAGCAATTAAACTGAAAGACAAGATAAGCAAATATGTTTATGTCTGTCAAACATCAAAAAAGCGTCTCCCCCACCGACCATAAATAGCCTTCAGACAAATCTATTGTTGTTTATATCTAGAGTATGATCGAAGGTGTAAATAAAGCTATTCTCAAGATATATATTTACAAAACAGTTTAAAAAATTATAACTTACGCCGATGATAGATGGCGCTGTACTGAAAGCTGTGGAAATTTGGTATGGGTTTTGCGTAGGTGATTACGTTGTTCAAGTAATTTTAAAAAACTTTAATGCCTTCTTTTTTTTCGGAAAATCAAGGAAAATTCATTGATATTTATAACCATCAAGGTCATATCCAATTTTATTGTCGCATTTGAGAATAACCTAAAAATAATTTTGATTCAAGAGTCGTAATAAATCATCCCAATCAATTTTCGCACTAACTAGCCTAATACCTCAAACGATATATCAATGTAGTGGCAGCTTTATCCCATATAAATCAAAATAATAAATAGTAAATACCACTTCATAATGTGCATACAATATTGGCTGGCAATTCACAGCCGCCATAGATTGTTTGATTACCATTTAGTTTATCGCTACTTTCGATTGTTTATCGTTCGTTCCAATTGTTTATTCTGGATTGAGTACTCGAAAATCAGGAAGCGCATATGTTTCGTGGAATGTACTAGATTTTTTATTAAATAATTTGTCAACAAATGAAAGTGCGTCAATTATTTTTATTTTCGGGTTTGATTGTTGACAGGCGGTACAGGAGTATTTTTTGCCTCCCCCTATATCCATTAACTGAGTGGAAATCTTCTATGAAAATTTATTTTTTTATTTCAACAAAAACATAGACTACAGAATGATATATTCTACATGGTTTTGTAGATACGACAAAATTGAAAAACAAAAAGACAAGAAAATTTATCATTTAATAAAATTTTTATAAAAAAAATAAACCTACTTCTAAAAGTGCATTAAAAGGTGAAAAATAACTATACATTTTTATATGAAATTGAAATTTTTGAAGTCGGCGCCAAAACTAAAACCTGACAAAATCTGATTCACATAAACAGATTAAAAATAATTTATTTGTAATTGCTTTCTTACCATAATGCGTAGATATTAGTAGTTATTTATTTCATTTAGAAATAATTTGGCTCCGACTTCAAAAATTTCAATTTCATATAAAATTTATAGTTATTTTTAACGCACTTTTAGAAGTCAGTTCAATTTTTCTTATAAAAACTTTATTTTTCGATTTTTAATTTTGAATTCAACAAGCGTTCGACCGAGTCAAACTGGAACACATAACAGAACTACTGCGAAGAAAACAAGTAAACGAAGCAATCATACGCACAATATACGAACTGAATTCCAAAAACACCATGGTAATTAAAACAAATAACACTCTAACAGAGGAAATCCCTCTATCCATAGGAATAAGACAGGGTGATAGCCTAAGTCCAACACTTTTCAATGTAATCATGGACGAAATCATTGATGAGGTAAAAAGCACAAATAATGGGTACCCAATGGGACACAACACCGTTCAGATTATATGCCTTGACAGCAGATAGCGAGGACAACTTACAAAGAATGCTTTTTCCATCTCAATCGAACAGCCAAACAGTATAATATGAAAAGATCTGTGGAGAAAACCAAAGCAATAGTAATAGCAAAAGAACCGGTAAGATGCAAACTAATGGTTGATGACAAACGTATCGAACAGGTTGGGAAGTTTAAATACCTAGGAGCACATATAACAAGTAACAGGGCAGTAACGGAAGAAGTACGCACACAAGCCAACAAAGCGGCCATGATATCAGGCCAACTAAGAGACATAATCTGGAACAATAAACATATGACGGTTGAGAGCAAAGCAAGAATTTACAAAGTCTGTGTAAAACCGATACTGACCTACGGCGCAGAAACAAGAAAAATTATGAGAACCACAGAAATGAAAAAGCTGAGAATGATCACGGGAACAAGTTTAAGAGAAAGAATAAGTAACGCAAAAATACGCGAGGACAGCGGAGTGGGGGATGTTGTGAAGTGGGTTCGAAACCGTCGTAGGCAGTGGAGAGATCACGTGGAACGAATGGACGATGACAGACTAGCAAAAACGTGATGAGAGAGAAACCAAACACCAAACGGCCGCCTGGACGGCCCCCTAAAAGATGGAGAGACAGCTGGATTTCGACGTCAAACGAGAATCGATGAGGCATTGTGTAGATAACAGAACTTGGTTCTACCTAGAAGAAGAAGAAGAATTTTGAATTAATTTTGATGTCCATAAATCATTTGAATTAAGTATTAATCGAGATTAGTGTACCTCGCAATGACTCCAAGGTGGCAAAAAATTACCCATTTTATCCAAAATTGTAAATTACCCTAAAATGAATCACTAAAAATTCTTTGATTCTTAGTTTTTCAAATACCAGTGAAATTGTGCCAAACAAATATTTAGTATGGCAAAGTAAATCCTATCTTAAATTTCAAATTAATTTTAGATTGGTGATATAGACCCCAAAACCTTCCAATATCGATATTTAAAGAACTTGAGACGTTAATTTCTTAGCCCGATATATTTTGTACTGCATACTAAGTCTGTATACGCCCCAAAAACCCAGCAATATCAATTTTAGATAAAATCAGAAAATGTAAAATTTTCAGTGCCTGATATTGTATCTTATCAACCTAATAGTTGTAAAAAATTAACTTCATATTCGTAATATACGACCCTGGAAACCCCCTAATACCAAATCTGAAAAAATGCGAATAAGTAAAATTTTCAACTCACCATATTGGATTTGCCATATTGAATTTCAAAAAAAAAATAATTTTAACGTTTTAATCTAATCTAAATCTAAACCCTTCAAAACCCTCTAGTACCAATTTTGGATGAAATCCGGAAATTTAAATTTCTAGACCGTCATATTGCATATGACATAGGGGCTATTTATATCCTCAAAAACGATTCAATACTACTTTTGGTCAAAATCAAAGAATATGAAAAATATATATATACAAACAGTTTATTTCCTGCAAATATTGCTCTGGTACTCTCTCCATACGCGTTTCGATCACCTCATGATCTCGTCAGTGGAGCTGTATCGGATCGAGAGCAACATTAGCAGGAAATAACTGATATATGAACAATAAATTTCAAGCTATGTCGGCAAGATATTGGACCTGCCATCTACCAACTTCGATGTCAGACTGAAAAATATCGCCAGTCGAACGACATCTATGAATCATCGGAGTAACGTGAAATTTTGAAAAAATCAAATATCAGTAAAAAATAAAGAAATCTTTCTGCCGTATTTAAATAGTTTGTTATATATGTAATTCTCATTTTAGACAGAGAATATGAAAAATATATGTACAAACAGTTTATTTCCTGCAAATATCGCTCTGGTCCTCTCTTCATACGCGTTTCGTTGGTGTATGTGGGACCCCGAAAACCACCCCATACCAATTTTGTAGAAAATCGGGCACAATTGATTTTTTGTCCGCCATATTAGATCCGTCATAATGAATTTGTAAAAAATATTTTGAATTCGTTATGTGCGACCCCGAAAACTCCCCCACACCAATTTTGGGGAAAATTGGACAAAATTAATTTTTTTTGGCCGCCATATTGTCAGCGCCATCTTGGATTTTACTGCACCAATCTCGCCCAAAAAAATATGGGACTACCGCAGCAACTTCCTGAACATAACGTAAAAAATTTCATTCAAATGGGTACCACCGTTCCGGAGTAGTCGGTGTACATACATAAAAACATACATAGTCGACGAATTGAGAACCTGTTTCTTTTAGAAGTCGGTTAAAAAGTGAAAAGAACATCAACACAGCTGCAAGATTATGATCGTAAAACACCCGGCAATAGTGTGCGTTTGTTTCCATCTATTCTAGGTTAGTTTAATTTTCATTTTTCGTGTGTTCTTTGGGGACCACCACATTAACAGTTAAAGCAGCCAATAAACTGCGTACTACACAGCGAGCA
Source organism: Diaprepes abbreviatus (assembly GCA_034092305.1). Classification (NCBI taxonomy): domain Eukaryota; kingdom Metazoa; phylum Arthropoda; class Insecta; order Coleoptera; family Curculionidae; genus Diaprepes; species Diaprepes abbreviatus. Next base: position 1,153,621 of record JASJET010000045.1, on the reverse strand, counting down.
ATAGAAAGAATCATTCTGGAAATATCACCACGTGACCAAATCTCTCAAGAGGACGAACCAAAATAACAAAATTAAAGACCAGAGAAGCGGTGACAGTAAAACATGTAGATGACATCATAAAGCCTGTGGAAACATTCTATGCGGACTTATACTCCTCGATCAATACGGATCCAGATCCAACAAAAACAGTAAAGCAAATAAGAAATGTAGGATCAGAAGATTTGCTGGAGATATCGTTAGATGAAATAAAAAGAGCACTAAAACAGATGAAGAATGAAAAATGCCCGGGCGAGGATCAAATTACAACTGAGATGTTAAGGATGGGTGGATGCAGTCTTGAAAAAGCAATACAAACACTGATGAATTATACTTATACGAAGGTAGAGTACCAGAACAATGGTATAACGCACAAGTCGTATTTCTGTTCAAAAAGGGGGACACAACAAATATAGAAAACTACCGTCCTATCAGTTTATTAAATCACCTATATAAACTATTCACCCGCATATTGACAAATCGCCTGACTGAAAAGCTTGACTATTACCAGCCTGTGGAGCAAGCCGGCTTTCGACGTGGATTTAGTACGATATATTATATCCAAGTCCTACGCACAGTCCTAGAAAAAAACGAGGAATATAACATTCCTATACACCTGGCATTTGTAAATTTTCACAAGGCCTTTGACTCTATAGAAACATGGGCGATCTTGAAATCACTTAATAATGCTAGAATTGATTCCAGGTATACCACTATCATACAGACCATATATAAAAACGCAATTATACAGGTTAAAATCGACGAAGACACAAAAACCGAAAAAATAAACGATATGAGAGGTGTGCGTCACGGAAACGTCATCTCTCCGAAATTATTTACGCTAGCTTTGGAAGATGTCTTTAAAAACTAAATTGGGATGAGAAAGGTTTGAGAGTCGACGGTTCTTACCTTGGTCATCTTCGTTTCGCCGACGATGTTGCTGTCATGTCTAGCAACCCAGAAGAGCTAAAACAAATGCTTCAAGATTTCAATGAAGAGGCGAAAAAAGTTGGACATAAGATGAACTGACATGGACTGCCTTTGGAAAGTTGCAGTACGTATTAAGAGATAGAAACACACCAATCAACCCTAAACGGAAAATTTATAACACGTGTGTCTTGCCTGTTGTTACTTACAGCATGGAAACGATAACACTAACCAAACAAAAAGCAAATAGGCTCCGAGTCACTCAACGCTCCATGGAGAGACAAAGGTTAGGAATCTCGTTACGGGATAAGATACGAAATCAAGTAATAAGATCAAGAATCAAAGTAGTTGAAGTCATTGAACGCATATCACGACTAAAGTAGCAATGGGCGAGATACGTAGCTAGTCAACAGCCCGATAGGTGGACGAGTAAATTACTGCAATGGCGACCGCGAGAAACGAATCGAAATCGTGGCAGGCCACAACGCAGATGGGTAGATGATATAAGACAGTTTGCTGGAAAAAAACTGGCTATATATATCAAGTTATTATGTACAAGATAACTACCACATTTTCTTTAGATGTTCAAATGTGTCGTAGTGAAATTGGCAGATTGTAAAGATATTGGTGAAAAACTATGTGCGACCGCCAAAAAAAGTAAGGGGTATCCAAAAAATCGTGGAAAAATTCGGTGTTTCCAGTAATCCGAATAATTCCCAAAACTTCTGCTTATCCAAGCATTTCTACTTTGATTGAGAAATTAACATTCCAAGAGACGTATGAAGAAAATTCTGCGCTTACGAAAAATGTATTGTATGATGTTTATTTCAACTTAAAAATAAACGAAAAATTTAAAGAGTATAAGTGAAAAAATGCCCGTTCTTGTTCCCCAAAATAAATTCGCAGTTGATAATAATAAGTAGCTAAAAATTAAAGTTGATTGTATCAAAATAAAAAGCAAAAAAAAAAAAACGACACCACCAAAGTAAAGCGGATCAAAATGTTGTTTTAATGGTTACAACATCGCTTGCTACTTATCATGAAAAAACATTTGCCGAAAAATATAAGGGGAAAACAAAACGGTACAAAATCGATCACATAGCTAAATTTCTTATTTGTAATCATAACATACAGGGCGATCTTCGAGCCGGGACTTCCCTTTTAAAAGGTTATAATAGTCGTTAGAATGTAGGTGAAAAGAAAACAGCGTTGAATATTGCGGGGTTACTTGATCTCATCAAAGAAAAGGAAAAAAATTATTGGATATGATTGTAAAAGTATTTTTACTTCTTCAAAGTTCCACAAATATAAATATAAAACGCATTTCTTAATAATCTTGTTTTAAGCATTTACAGCTTTTAAAAAGATGCTGAAATACAAAAAGTTTCATTAACTGAGATGTATTTTCCGACATCGAAGGAATTGAAACAAAATAATGATACATATCAGGAGTATATCAAGAAAAAATTTATACCATTGGATAAACTTAATACATTGACAATAAACGAACTGGAAAATAAAATCCTAAAAGATATTCGAACTGCAGTAAAGAAAATCTGCATTGTTAGAAGACAAACAAACAGTAAATTATCACAACAGATCAAAGACCTGATAAATAAACGAAGAAACATGGAAAAAGGCAAAGCAGACTACGTACAATTAAACAAATAATCAGGAAAAAAAATTAGATACGATATACGGGAAGTATAAGAACGATCATAGAAAACAACAAAAATAAGAAGGTATTAAAATCCATAAACTCAATTTGTAAACGCAATATAAACCAACTTAAAGATGCTCTCTGAGTTGAAAAATGCTTCAGAGAAACCTGGATTAAGCATGAACTTAGCAAAAACTAAAATAATGTCTCAAGAAGATACGCCACTTTATGTAGGAAACAACGTATGTGTATTTAGACCATCTAATTAGACTTGGGAAAGAAAACCAAGAAGCGGAAATAAATAGAAGAATTAAAATGTCATGGGCAGCCGTTGGAAGATTGAGACACGCTCTTAAAAACCCCGATATTCCCTTTATATTGAAAAGAAGAGTATTTGACTCGTGCGTTCTCCTAGTAATAACCTATGGAACGGAGACGACCACATTAACTGTTAAAGCAGCCAATAAACTGCGTACTACACAGCGAGCAATAGAAAGAATCATTCTGAAAACATCACCACGTGACCAGATCTCTCAAGAGGACGAACTAAAATGACAAAATTAAAGAACAGAGAAGCGGTGATAGTAACACGTATAGATGACATCATAAAAGCTGTGGAAGCATTCTATGCGAAGTTATACTCCTCGATCAATACGGATCTAGATCCAACAAAAACAGTAAAACAAATAAAAAATGTAAGATCAGAAGATTTGCCGGAGATATCGTTAGATGAAATAAAAAGAGCACTAAAGCAGATGAAGGATGGAAAATGCCCGGGCAAGGATCAAATTACAACTGAGATGTTAAAGATGGGTGGAGACAGTCTTGAAAAAGCGATACAATCACTGATTAATAAATGTTTATACGAAGGTAGAGTACCAGAACAATGGTATAACGCACAAGTCGTACTTCTCTTCAAAAAGGGGGACACAACAAATATAGAAAACTACCGTCTTATCAGTTTATTAAACCACTTATATAAACTATTCACCCCCATATTGACAAATCGCCTGACTGAAAAGCTTGACTATTACCAGCCTGTGAAGCATGCCGGCTTTCGACGTGGATTTAGTAGGATAGATCATATCCAAGCTCTACGCACAGTCCTAGAAAAAACCGAAGAATATAACATTCCTATACACCTGGCATTTGTAGATTTTCACAAGGCCTTTGACTATAGAAACATGGGGGATCTTGAAATTACTTAATAATGCTAGAATTGACTCCAGGTATACCACTATCATACAGAACATATATAAAAACGCAACTATACAGGTTAAAATCGACGAAGATACAAAAGCCGAAAAAATAAACGTTATGAGAGGTGTGCGCCAGGGAGACGTCATCTCTCCGAAACTATTTATGCTAGCTTTGGAAGATGTCTTTAAAAAACTAAATTGGGATGACAAAGGTTTGAGAGTCGACGGTTTTTATCTTAGTCATCTTCGTTTCGCCGACGATGTTGTTGTCATGTCTAGCAACCCAGAAGAGCTAAAACAAATGCTTCAAGATTTCAATGAAGAGGCGAGAAAAGTTGGACTTAAGATGAACTTGGGGAAAACTAAGTTAATGAGCCCTGACGCAAATGTACAAATAGAGATTCAAAATGAAATCATAGAGAATGTACAAGAGTACATCTATTTAGGCCACGTCATAAAACTAGGCAAAGAAAATCAACCGGCGGAAATAACAAGGAGAATAGGGCTGACATGGGCTGTCTTTGGAAAGTTGCAGTACGTATTAAGAGATAGAAACACACCAATCAACCTTAAACGGAAAGTGTATAACACGTGTGTCTTGCCTGTTGCTACTTACAGCATAGAAACGATAACACTAATCAAACAAAACGCAAAAGGCTCCGAGTCACTCAACGCTCCATGGAGAGACAAATGTTAGAAATCTCGTTATGGGATAAAATACTAAATCAAGTACTAAGATCAAGAACCAAAGTAGTTGACGTCATTGAACGCATATCATGACTAAAGTGGCAATGGGCGGGGTACATAGCTAGTCAACAGCCCGATAGGTGGACGAGTAAATTACTGCAATGGCGATCGCGAGAAACGAACCGAAATCGTGGCAGGCCACAACGCAGATGGGTAGATGGTATAAGACATTTTGCTGGAAAAGACTGGCTCCAGAAGGCGAGAGACAGATCCCAGTGGAGGACCATCGGAGAGGCTTATGTCCAGGAGTGGACGTCAATGAGCTGAGAAAGAAGAAGAAGAAGAAGACCAAATAAGAAAGGAAGAAATAAGAAGACGCATGAAAGTAGAGGATGTGATAAAACGCATTGCTACTTTGAAATGGACCTGGGTAGGACACGTCGCTTTTTGATGTGTTGTCGTTAATCATTTGTTTGGTGTAGTTCTTAACCGCATCACTTCAAGTTTATATAGCTTCTTTCTGAATTTTCAGAGTTGGTTCTTGTGTTTGGTTTTTTTTTTTGATAATAGATTATTGTTTCTGGCAGTAGCCATAGTTTTTCCAAACTACGAATCTTAGATACAGACAGTCTCCATAAGTCTATTTGTGCCCAAGGTCTTCAGTGTGCAACTTCTAGATTGAAAAGTGCTATTGGTGTCTTCAAAATATCTCTGGCCAATAAAAAAAGCAGGCTTTTTGTTATTTTAAATTGTTTTGACTGCATGAATGTTGTAAACAAAATGTTAAGTTTTTGTGATGTATATTATGTTCGAATATAAGGGCTATAACGGCTTAGATAAAGACGAAGTTTTATTCACTTTATTTACCGAACGTTATGAAAATATTGTAATGGAACAAATAACAATTATTTGATACTGTTTAACGTGACGTATATTCTGCTAAAATCAGTAATTAAATAATCACTCCATGGATAGATGCCATCTGTGAGAACGGGATAGTATATATTTTTTATTACCACCGAAGAAAGTCTAAAGGAACAATAAATCAATTATCGTACTTAAGCATAATATAACTTTATTATCTTTGAGTCGGTTAAATGTTTTTAAAAATATATAAACTCAGAATAAACTAAAAGATGGATCACTCCTTTAAAATTTGTCTATAAATCTGTCGAAGAAATCTTACCATGGTTATATGAATAAAATCGAAGAGCGCCTATGGAGATTTTAACATATGGTATATGCAAATACCGTTAAATTTACTATTTTGTCAAATAACTCTAACAGAAGGATAAATAATAATAATAATAAAAAATAATTCATGCCCTGCTAAATTTCGATTTTCCAAACAACTGATTCCAATATTTTATTAATAAGAAAAATATATTTTGAGTAATATTCTTATTTACTCGTTATTTCACACTCATTAAAACATAATAATAAAATAAGTTTTAAAACGGAACAAAAGGAAATCAATTTCTTTGATCAATCCCACTTCTGAAAAATTTTTGTACCCTATAATTTTAACTAAACAAGAGTCGAATGATAACGAACGAATACATACGTATGTAGGTGTGGCTGAAAGCATAAAAACAAATAAAAATATAAGTAGAAAAAATAAAATTTTCATTCATTATGTATTACCTGAAAAGAACAGGAAAATATTTCATAAAAATTCAACGAAAATTATGGGTTCTTGGGCTAATAAAATTGATTATTTGTAAGTTTTTTTACTCTAATCCCTAACACTTTGGATTAAAGCGCATCTTTTCCATTTCCGAGGAAAACCAAAGATATTTTCCTCTTCACCTTATTTGCTTGTTTATCCACATTAATTTGGATCTGGGAATTGATTACACACTTGGAACATTCAATCAGGTCAGATTATCTTTTCTTTTACGTCTTTATAGTTTTTTTCCCGTAAAGTTTTACCTACGCAATAGTTCTTTCCTTCTACAAACAATATAAACTAAATTTACTTTAAAAAAAAATGGGTAACAAAAATAATGGGACACTCTGTTCAAAGATTATTTTAGAAATATAGGCTGGTACAATAGCCGATTCAGAAGGCTGAAAAAAATTATATACAGGCCGGGACCAGGCGGAAAATTAAGACTATAACAAAGTATGAAAACAAAAATTAAACTACAAATAATGTAAAATGGTGAATTAGGGATATTATTTAGGGGTTGAAAGAGTTTTTTTTGAGATTTTTTGCCAAACGTGACCTAGCAGAAAATGTTCTATACAAAAGTTGTAGATAATAAAAAAATCTAAAACTTCTTATAAATAATTTTTCAACATAACCTCAAATTTTCCTAGAAAATGGCAGAAAACTGATTTTTTGGTATTTTTTTTTATCTGGTTTAAAAATTACGCAATTGACACGAAATTTTTTGAAAGTATACCTTCTTGTGCACTGATCAAGCCTGGGATTTGAGAAGCAAGTAGTTTCCGAAATATTCATATTTTTCAAAAAAAAAAACACCCTCATTTCCACGGAAAACTTTATTGATATTTTGTTTTATTTCGATATTTTGCATAAGCACATTTTAAACATTGATACGTCTTCTTTCAATATATAAATGCAAACATCGTTCCAATCATATCCTTTCCGTGTTAGAAATTGCACAGTTTGAACAAATTGGTACAGAACACAATTCATCCCATTCCACCACCATCGAGATGATGGTCCTGTACCACCACACCGAGAAGAAAGTCAAAATTTACCCTCCCCGCCACAGTGATACGGCAGAGGTACATGTTTCGTCTCTACTAGGCTCATCAGGGTAAGTTTTGACTTTATTCTCGGTATGGTGGTACAGGTGGGCCATCATCTCGATGGTGGTGGAATAGGATGGATTGTGTTTTATCGCAATTTATTCAAACTGTGCAACCTCTAACACGAAAAGGATAGGATTGGAACGAAGTTTACATTTACTGATCCAAATTTACTTCATTTATACACGAGTTGCATATAGTTGTACGTTTGCTGAATGTGATTTCAGCACTATAAACGGCATAATGTGGATATATCGACTGCTATTGCATCTCACATGGAGGAATCCGTGATAGCCGCATAAACATATATACGCCATCCGCCGGGAGGCCGGCGAAGCCGCATTCAGTGTTGCATACTTCCTTCCAGTCTGTCCTTTGCACAGACAGGTGCATGTCGGTACCCTCAGGAGTCTAGTAGAGACGAAACATGTACCTCTGCCGTATCACTGTGGCGGGGAGGGTAAGTTTTGACTTTCTTCTCTGTATGGTAGTACAGGTGGGCCATCAACTCGATGGTGGTGGAATGGGATGGATTATGTTTTATCGTAATTTATTCAAACTGTGCAACCTCTAACACGGAAAAGATATGATTGGAACGAAGTTTGCATTTATATATTGAATATATATATATATATATATATATATATATATATATATATATATATATATATAAATAAATTATGTAATTAAAATTTAATGCATTATTTACATAAATAAAAAAAATTGAAAATAATAAAAGTATAAAAAAATTCATGATCCGAACCGTATTTTTTTTGCAATTTTAAGCAGTTTAAAGAAAAATAAACAATGAAACATTATATATATATATATATATATATATATATATATATATATATATGTATATATATATATATATATATATATATATATATATATATATATATATATATCATTTGAAAGTAGACATTTTAACAATTAAAATGTGCCTATTCAAAATATCTAAATCGAAAAAAACAATAAAGTTTTCTCTGGGGATAACGGGATTTTTTTCGAAAAAGTGAATATCTTGGAAACTACTGCTTCTCAGATCGCAGTAAAATTAGGATTATTCAGTGTAAAAAAAGGTACACTTCAAAAAATTTCATATCACTTGAGTAATTTTTACGCGAGATGGGAAAAAAAGTCAAAAATTAGTTTTTCGCCATTTCCTTGGAAAATTTGAGATTATGTTGAAAAATTATTTATACAAAAGTTTTAGATTTTTGTATTATCTACAACTCTTGTGTGGAACATTTTCCACTAGGAGGTTACATTTCGCCGAAAATCGCATTTCACCATTTTGCAAGATCTGTAGTTTAATTTTTGTTTTCTTTCTTTGTTATACCCTTAACCCAATTTTCCATCTGGTCCCGGCCTGTATATAATTTTTTTTTCTAAACAGATAATTATACCAGCCTAATAAAATGACAAGTAACAATATTTTTAAACGGACTTCTAAAAGGAAGTACACAATTTAGACGTAAAGTTTAGGATAACTTCATTATTTAAAATACTCCGGGTTTGAAAAATGCTCGAAGACGTTGTTTTTTTGGTACGAATTTTTTCCAATATTTTAAATTATACATGGTGACTTAAGAGAAAAATCAACTTTTTTAAATAGAAACGCTGGCAACTTTTTTAATATAATCCTGAGTTATTAGGTAGAGATCAATTTCATTTTTTTAAGTGTTAATATATTTAAGTGTTAATGTGCAAATTGGCGGCTATTTTACACATTTGCTTAATTAATGTTTCCTTTTTACTTAGTTTTTTCAATCTTTTTAAAATACATACACGGATTTCCAACATTTATTTTAAAAATTGTTTTATTATTTGCGTATGTAGGTAACCGAAAATATTTTTTTCCTAGTGAAATCTTTCAACCAACGAAAATTTTTTAAGTGACAAAGAATCTTCTAGATACATGTGATTATCTGAAAAATCTAGAATTGATGACATAAAATATCAGAAACGATGTTTACAAGTGACGTCACTTTTATAACATACTACTATATAACGGGTCACTATACCACTAGAACAGGTCATATTATAGTATTAGACTGCACACCAAAAATTATTAAATTCAGTTAACACATTTTCAAGAAATTTGGTAAAAATCAATATTTTCCTAAAACTTTGGCGTCTTCAATCTCCAAATGAAGCAGTATCGGATATAACTAAGTTGACTTGAATCGACCTATTTTGACATCAAAAGTTGTTCACGTATTTTCCGGACACCCCGTATATTTTTAACTTCATTTAATTTTTGATTTATTGCATACCCATCATGGGAAAATTATTCTTTTTGTAAGACTCAAACTAGAACCTTACATTCCTATTTTCTTTCGTGAACACTGGATATTGAATACCATTCCTGGGACCATAAATGAGAATTCAAATAAGGGGTTACCAGTTTCATCGCATGTTGATGTTTTGAAAAATCTGCTTATCCAATACATAAAATCCTTGAATGCTAAAAAAAATATGTAGATCTTTTATGGTTAAAATGTGTACATTTTGTCTACGAAAAAAATTAATACATTCTACCTGAAATTAAAAACACAAGTGTACCAAATGTGCAGTCTGTGGACCTTTGACGTTTTTTATTGCTTTCGAGGACAACAGCTCGAACTCATAAAATTTTAAACTACAAATTCTATACGGTGTGTTTTATTTTAAAAGGAAATACATGAATACTGCAACTATTATTAATATGCACACTTCCTTTACAGGTAATATCCAAACGATTGAGTTCTGTGAGGGCTCTTTCTATGTTGTCAAATCCTAAATGATATTGAGATGTTCAGAGAAGTAGATTTGAACACCAAGGATGAATTAGAACATTTACTTAAAGATTTTTTAATACCAGAATATATTCTAAAATATGCAATAGTAGTCCTTATATTATATATTAGACTTCTATCACAAATCTACAAAGTATTCGCTAGAAAGTAAATTCTACGTGTATCAACCAAAAGAATGGGCCGTATTCGGTAGCCTTTTTAACACCATTGAACATCTGCAAATGGTAAACAGATACTGAAAAAAAAAAACATAATACAAAATACCGATATGGATGCCATCGGCTTTAGAAAAGTTTTCGGTATGAGAGAGTTCTTTTCTTCGATCATACCCTAGATTTAAATAACAATAGATTTGTTTGAAGGCTGTTTATGATCGGTGGGGAAGACGCTTTTTTGATGTTTGACAGACATAAACATATTTACTTATCTTGTCTTTCAGTTTAATTGCTTGTCGTGACTTTTTTCCGTGTTTTTAAGTGTTAGAAATTATTATAAAAGCAAAGTTTACAATTAATATTAACAAAAAAAGGATTTAAAAACTTATTTTTTTCGGTAAATATTGTTAGATATTGTTTACATATTGAAAAAAACAATAATAATAATTTAGGCAACCATATATTCATGCTTTGTTTTCAGAATTGACGTACCGATGATACTCGTGTAAATGATGCAATTAGAAAAGGATAGCATAGAATCTGTATGTGTGTACCAAGAAATGAAATATCTACTGTTTATTAACATTTTTTCAAATATAAATAAAAATATTATTACGTTATTCAGTGTTCAAACAACCGGGCCCTACTTCTGACGTGACGCTACTTCTACAGGGGTATGTTCGAAGGTTCTTTTGATATTTTTACAGTCTCTTATTGTTTTTTTTATTATTTCAGGACTTGTTACTTCTATAGGACGTTCAGAGTATGGTTCACCTTTAGTTCGCGTACGACTCTTTTTCAATACAGAAATTTACTTTTCCACCATTTTCTCTTTGACTTTATAAGGCATTAAATCTTTTAAATAAAAATATTTGGCAATTGCGTTTTGCAAAATTCTCCGTTATATGTAGCGTTTTGATCAAAAGGCTGTCAAACAAATAGTGATCAAGACATGAAACTTTATATAAAAGCAATGTATTGATCATCGCACAATTAGGTTTATGAGTCACACGTTTGTTTGTGGATTACAACAAGACTTTTGACAAAGTTATACACGATTAACTCATAACGATACTAAAGACTAAACAATTGGATATGAGAGATATAGGCAATGGTGCAGATGAAATCCAAATCAAGATGTAAGACAGGAAACAGGGATGCGTGTTGTCTTCTGTTTAACCTATGTTCAAAGGGGAGCATAAAGAAAGCTCTAGCCGAAGAGATTTAAAAAAGGATTAATGGCAAACGAATCAATAATATCAGACACGCAGATGATGGTGTTCTAACAGCATAATCTTTGGATGACTTGCAAAGTATTTTAGGGTAGTTACTGCCACTGAAGAAAAATGATTGAGACGTAAAAAAAACAAATTTATGATAATATTAAATAATCAAGAAGTAAATGGAAATCTTTTCGTTCATACGATCTGGTTAAACGAGTACACAAATAAACTCTTTAGAAACTTCTTTTAATAACAATAACGACATCACAGATACAATTCAGATAAGCCATTTTAATCTAAAAATGCGATCAGTCAGTTTTCACTGTTCTGCTCTACGGAATAGAGACTTGTTCATCTTCTTCTAGGTAGAACCAAGTTCTGTTATCTACACAATGCCTCATCGATCCTCGTTTGAGGTCGAAATCCAGCTGAGATAGAGACGTGGACTTTAAATAAAAATAACATAAGTAAATCAGAGGCATTTGAAATGTGAATATATAGCAGGACACTCAAAATGTCATGGGTAGATAAGGTGACGAATGCTGAAGTATTACGAAGGATGAACGAGAAATTCTAATTACTATCAAACGACGAAAAACCGAATACTTAGGTCACGTTACATGATAAATGGACAAAAATAACACCTATTGCAGTTGATCATGTAAGGGAATATTCAAGATAAGAGAAATGTTGGACGACGGCGTATTTCTTGATTCCGCAACCTAAGAGAGTGGTTTAGATGTACATCTACTCAGTTGTTTATAGCAGGGGCTTCAAAAACGCGTATAACAATGATAATTACCAAACTCCGCAGCCGAGATGGTACTTGAAAAAGAAGAAGTTAATTATAGTACTATAAAATGACAGCAAACTATTTCACCTGTTGATGTCATCTGTATGTCAAGCTCAGGGCTTACCAGCCCAACCTCGTAGATCAATAAGGAATACCAGAATTGACCAATATTTATAAATTGTATAAATAATCTCTACAAAAACGTACACTGACAATAAAAGGACATGAAAACACAAAATTAGCATGGTCTTGGCAGTGGAGCTGTAACGAACCAAGAGCAAAATTCACCTAAAGCGACTGTCTATTCTAAAAAAGGACAGTCAAAAAAACATTTGGATATAACCCTGAACGGTAGGAAATTAATAGAAATAAATATTTTTACACTCTGTTAAGAGAAGTACAGACTGTTAGGTCGATTAAAGCCAACTTAATTCTATCTGTTATTGCTTTTTTTAGGCGGTAGAAGACGCGAACAATTCGCCCACAGACGCCATACAGTGCGCTTTGACAATGGTAAATGAACTTTCACCGCAACTTCAGCTGCCTTACAGTCCTGAGATGGACTCAGAACACACACGGGATACTCGAAAGCCTTCAATTACACATCATACCCTTGAGAACATCCGACATAGCATATATATATATATATATATATATATATATATATATATATATATATATATATATACCAACCGCTTACAAGATCCAAAAATCAAAGAAGATTTAAAACGGCATATCAATGATAACATACGAATGCTTTCTACAAAAACACAGCATACGCATGTAGAAGACAAGTGGCAAGATTTAAAAGAGGTCATATTAAAACCTGCCCAGAGTATTCTTACCAGAGAGAAACAGAAAAAAGGACAAGAGTGGATAACAAAAAAAATCTTAGGACTCATGGAAGAGCAAAGACAGTGCAAGGAAAAATGCAGACCAAAATATAATGAAGTACACAAACAAATCAGAAACGAAATAAGGACAGCAAAAGAAACTTTTTATGTAAGAAAATGCGAGGAAATTGAAGAACTACAACTAAAACATGACACTTTTAATTTACATAAAGAGATAAAGGAATTGGCAGGTACACAAAAACGGAAATATCCCAATCTATTATGCAACGCAAATGGAGAAATAATAACCGATCTACAAGAAAAGCTTATGACTTGGAACAATTATGTAGAAGAATTGTTCGACGATGAAAGACAAGAACCTAATATAGATAACATACAAGGCGACGAAGGACCAAACATAACTAAAGAAGACATACTATACGCTATAAAAACAATGAAGAATGGTAAATCACCGGGTCCAGATAGGATTACATCGAAACTTCTCAAGCTTGTGGAAGGTGAATCAGTGAATATTCTTGTCGACCTTTTTAACTGCATTTACAAAACAGGAGAAATACCAAAAGAATGGCTCCTGTCAACTTTTGTCGCCATACCAAAAAAGGCAAACGCAAAACAGTGCACTGACCATGGCACAATAAGCCTAATGGGACACACATTAAAAGTATTCCTCAAAGTGATTCACGCAAGAATTCACAGAAAACTAGATGTGGACATTGGTGATACTCAATTCGGATTTCGGAATGGGCTTGGAACAAGAGAAGCACTATTTGCACTTAACGTCATGTTCCAAAGATGTCTAGATATGAACCAAGATATGTATATGTGCTTCATTGACTTCAATAAAGCGTTCGATAAAGTACGCCACGATCATCTAATGAGACTGCTGGTAGAAAAAAACTTGGATAAAAGGGACATTAGGATTATTTCCAAGATATAATTTAACCAGAAAGCGAATATTCGAATAGAGCAAGAGACAACGGAGGAACTCGAGATTAAGAAAGACGTAAGACAGGGATGTATACTTTCACCAGTCTTATTCAACCTATACTCAGAAGACATCGTAAACAGAGCACTTTCAGAGCAAAATATAGGTATTAAAATAAATTGCATCCCAATAAACAATTGAGATATGCCAATGACACGGTTGTAATTGCAGAAACTTCGGAGGATCTTCAGATACTAATTAACAGAATAGTAGAATGCAGTGAAAAATATGAATTATCACTTAACATCAGTAAAACAAAAATAATGGTGGTATTTAAATCACCACAAAACTTCCCTGACATAACCGTGCATGAACAAAGAATTGAACGTGTGAGGAAATATAATTATCTGGGAACTGTTATCAACGAAAATAACGATAGCTCTGAAGAAATCAGAATCAGAGTGGAAAAAGCTAGAGCTACGTTTATTAAAATGAAGAAGGTGTTCTGCGGACGAGATTTAAGCCTTAAACTTAAAATTGTTCTTGTGAGATGTTACGTGCTGTCAGTTCTTTACTACAGAATGGAAGCGTGGACATTGAAAAAGATTGATACCAAGAGGATGGAAGCATTTGAGATGTAGATGTACCGTAGAATATTAAGAATATCGTGGACAGAGAGAGTAACAAATGTGGAGGTTTTGCGAAGAATGCGGAAAGAGAAAGAATTAGTACTTACTATTAAAGAACGCAAACTGCAATACTTGGGACATGTTATGAGGGGAGATAAATACCAGTTGCTGCAATTAATTATCCAGGAAAAAATAATAGGCCAAAGATCCATAGGAAGAAGAAGGCATTCATGGTTAAAGAACTTAAGAGAATGGTACAATTGCAACAACTGCCAACTGTTTAGATCTGCAGTGTCAAAGATACGCATAGCTTTGATGATAGCCAACTTCGGAACGAGGGCGGCACCTAAAGAAGAAGAAGAATACGCCACATATTAATGAACGTTTAATTTTAAATTTTTGTTCAATCAAAAGATATTCTAAGGACCATTGTTGAAAGCTTAACAAATTTAATAAAAGGGTTACAAAAATTTTAACCAATAGTAATGAAGGATATTTTTATTTTTCAACTACACACTGTATTGTATATTTCAGTTGTGTTAGTAGCTGAAAAAACTAGTACAAAAACTGTCTTATATTCTGGTGCTCCAAACCGACCAGCTGTCGAGGAAGCATCACTTGAAAATATCAGCTGAGATGTTGGCGAAACGTAGTGAAGATTTTTTTTTTTTTGAAAAGGGAATTTTAATTTATATTTTAATATTTAGTGTTCCATCTTAAAAAGTGAATTTATTTAAAAAAAAATACAATTTTTCTCTAATATTTGTTTTTTCTAGTAACATATTCTTGCAATATAGAAAAAATCCAGAAACTTCTGTACGTAGAGTTTTATTCTCTTATAACCAGAGCTTGTCAAAATAGACCAACCCTGTACATAAAAAAACTACATGGCAGTCGAATTGAGAGCCTCTTTCTTTTAGAAGTCGCTTAAAAATGATAAAGACATACAATATTCTCCTTAATCGTACCCAGGATAATTTTATTTAAGTTTTATATTTAGTGCCTTGAGTCTACATACGAATGCCTCTCTAAGGATAGTAAATAAAGAAAATTTTTACCTATCCTCAGAAGACTCGAATAGTTTTTGTGTTGGTGGATTGTTTTTAACGATAAAAGTGTTTGAAAGTTGACGAGGGACTCATCAGAACCGTAAACTTTAACTTAATACTTTTAAAAATTAAATGAATGTTCATTCCTCTAAATTTTCGTAACAACAAAACCCTTATAAAAATTGAATCGCATTCTTTCTCCGCTCTCATTTCTCTCGACAGACTAAGGATACGTATCCGGAACGTTTCGAACGCATTTTCACAAACGCCTCATTTTACCTGTAGCTTCCTATCTATCAGGCGTCGTTTTATCAAGGGGGGCTGATGTGACGCTTGCGACGCGGGGCGTCCCGTCCGTATAAAAGACAGGAATCGTGTATTTGAGGATACATTTTCACTCTTGATTTGGTCTGGTCTAAGTAATACAGTAGAACCAATTAATAATAAAAAGAAAATGTGGTACATGGCGGTAGTGTTGGCCTTTTTGGCCGCCATGGCGTTTGCCCAGGCTGGACCAAAAGAGGTAAGTTTTCGATTGCATTTTATTTCAAAAATTAATTTATTAAGTCTCTAAAATATATATTTTTTTGAATTTCATTATTTTTTTAAATACAAAAAAAATTAAAAATGTTTTTATTTTGAATTTTTTCTAAATTTATTGTAAGAAAATTCAAGGGTAACCAGTTTTAAAGGCGACTAAATGACAAATATTTTGTGATATTTTTTTTTTCAATGATACCCGACGGGGTAAACGTAAAAAAAATTCCTCACTTTCTACATGCATTAAATAATTTTTTAACAATATCTCTTGATTAAAAAAATTAAATTTTACCTTTCATTTGTTTATGGGGTATTTGGAATCCTATTTCTAAAGATAACTCTTAGACTCATTTTTTTTACTTTCGGATTTATAATAAGATATATATTTTTTCTTAGATTTGTATTAAACATAAAAAAATATTCCTGTATGTTCAGTTACCAGAAAAATTTATCCTATCAAAAACCAAAATATGAAAACATATTTGATGCCATTTTGTTCAGGTATCAACACAATTAAAATATACAGTATAATGCCAAGTTGAAAAAAGAAAATATCCGTCATCATTTCTAGATAAAATTTGAGTAATCATTTTACCAAATTTATTAAGCCTTTTGCAATATTTTTTTGACTATCTCTTGAATGAACAAAAATTTAAAATTGAACGTTCATTAATTTAAGGAATATTTATCCTACCAATAACCGAAATATAAGAAAGTATTTCTGTGCTAGTTTTTTCAGCTACTAACACAATGAAATATAAAAAAATTTAAATATTCTTCATTACTATTGGTTAAAATTTTTGTAACCTCTTTATTAAATTTATTAAGCTTTCGACAATGGTTCTTTGAATATCTTTTGAATGAACAAAAATTTTAAATTAAACGTTCATTAATATATGGCGTATCGAATCCTACCAAAAACCGATATACGGAAATGTATTTTCTGCCACTTTGCTCAGGTACAAAGAAAATTAAAATATATTGCATAGTGCTAAGTTGGAAAAGGAAAATATTCATCAATATTTTTAGATGAAAAATAGGTAACAATTTTATTAAATTTGTTAGACTTTTTACAATACTCTTTAGAATATTTCTTGATCGAACAAAAATTTAAAATTGAGCTTTCATTAATTTATGGGATATTTGTCCTACCAATAACCGAAATTTAAGACAGTGTTTTTGTGCTAGTTCGTTTAGCTACTAACAAAATTAAAATCAACAATATAGTGTCAATTTGGAACGCAGAAATGTCTTTCACTACGTTTAGTTAAAATTTTTGTAACCTTTTGTTAAATTTGTTAAGCTTTAACCAACGGTTGTTAGAATATCTCTTGATTGAATAAAAATTAAAATTGAATGTTCATTAATTTGTGGGATTTTTGGTCTTATCAAAAAGCGAAATATGAAAACGTAATTTGTGCCACTTTGTTCAGTACAAGCAAAATTAAAATTCATAAGAGAGTGCTAAGGTGAAATAGGAAAATATCCATCATTACTTTTAGATAAAATTTTTTAAATAATTTTACGAAATTTATCAAGCTTTATAAAATACTTTTTAGAATTTTTCTTGATTGAATAAAAATTTAAAATGGACGTTCATTAATTTGTAAGGGATTTGGTCCTAAAAGAAACAGAATCCTGCCATATGGCACCAAGTTGGAAAAGAAAAACAGACGCCATTATTTTTAGGCAAAACTTTTGTAACCTTATTATTCAATTTGTTAAACTTTTAACAGTGATTCTTAGAATATCTTCCGATTGAACAAAAATTTAAAATTGAACGTTCATTTATTTGTGGGTATTTGGTCCTATCAATAACCGAAATAAAGGTAGTATTTTTATGCTAGTTTGTTTAGCTATTAACAAAATAAAATCAACAACATAGTGTCACGTTGGAAGAGTGAAATGACTTTCATTATTTATTGTTAAAATTTTTGTAATCCTTTTGTTAAATTTGTTAAGCGTTAATCAACGATTCTTAGAATATCTTTTGATTGAACAAAAATTAAAATTGAACGTTCATTAATTTGTGGGATTTTTGGTCTTATCAAAAAGTGAAATATGAAAATGTAATTTGTGCCACTTTGTTCAGTAGAAACAAAATTAAAGTTTATAAGCTAGTGCTAAGTTGAAAAAGGAAAATAGGCGACATTATGTTTAGATAAAAAGAGTTTAATAATTTTACGAAGTTTATTAAGCTTTTTAAAATACTTTTTTGAATGTCGCTTGATTGAACAAAAATTTAAAGTGAACGTTCATTAATTTGTAGGTGATTTGGTCCTAAAAAAACTGAATTCTGTAATCTAATGTCAAGTTGGAAAAGAAAAATAGACTCCTTTACTTTTAATTGAAATTTTTATAATCTTATTATTAAATTTGTTAAACTTTTAACAGTGGTTTTTAAAATATCTTCTGATTAAAAAACAATTTAAATTGACTGTTCATTTATGTGTGGGAATTTGGTTCCAATAAAAACCGAAATATAAAAGAGTTTATTCATCTACTAACACAATTGAAACCTACAATATAGTGCCAAGTTGAATAAGACACATACCCGTTAGTGTAATGCTTATAATATCTTTTGATTGAACAAAAATTAAAATTGAACGTTCATTAATTTGTGGGATTTTTGGTCTTATCAAAAAGCGAAATATGAAAATGTAATTTGTGCCACTTTGTTCAGTACAAACAAAATTAAAGTTTATAAGCTAGTGCTAAGTTGAAAAAGGAAAATAGGCGTCATTACGTTTAGATAAAAAAATTTTTAATAATTTTACGAGTTTTATTAAGCATTTTAAAATACTTTTTTGAGTTTCTCTTGATTGAACAAAAATTTAAAGTGAACGTTCATTAATTCGTAGGTGACTTGGTCCTAAAAAAACTGAATTCTGTAATCTAATGTCAAGTTGGAAAAGAAAAATAGACTCCTTTACTTTTAATTACAATTTTTATAATCTTATTATTAAATTTGTTAAACTTTTAACAGTGGTTTTTAGAATATCTTCTGATTAAACAACAATTTAAATTGACTGTTCATTTATGTGTGGGGATTTGGTTCCACTAAAAACCGAAATATAAAAGAGTTTATTCATCTACTAACACAATTGAAACCTACAATATAGTACCAAGTAGAATAAGACACATATCCGTTAGTGTAATGCTTATAATATCTTTTGGTTGAACGAAAATTAAAATTGAACGTTCATTAATTTGTGGGATTTTTGGTTTTATCAAAAAGCGAAATATGAAAATGTAAGTTGTGCCACTTTGTTTAGTACAAATAAAATTAAAATTTATAAGCTAGTGCTTAATTGAAAAAGGAAAATAGGCGTCATTACGTTTAGATAAAAAATTTTTAATAATTTTACGAAGTTTATTAAGCTTTTAAAAATACTTTTTTGAATTTCTCTTAATTGAACAAAAATTTAAAGTGAACGTTCATTAATTTATAGGTGATTTGGTCCTAAAAAAACTGAATTCTGTAATCTAATGTCAAGTTGGAAAAGAAAAATACACTCCTTTACTTTTAATTAAAATTTTTGTAATCTTATTATTAAATTTGTTAAACTTTTAACAGTGGTTCTTAAAATATCTTCTGGTTAAAAATCAATTTAAATTGACTGTTCATTTATGTGTGGGAATTTGGTTCCACTAAAAACCGAAATATAAAAGAGTTTATTCATCTACTAACACAATTGAAACCTACAATATAGTGCCAAGTTGAATAAGACACATACCCGTTAGTGTAACGCTTATAATATCTTTTGATTGAACGAAAATTAAAATTGAACGTTCATTAATTTGTGGGATTTCTGGTCTTATCAAAAAGCGAAATATGAAAAAGTAAGTTGTGCCACTTTGTTCAGTACAAATAAAATTAAAATTTATAAGCTAGTGCTTAATTGAAAAAGGAAAATAGGCGTCATTACGTTTAGATAAAATTTTTTAAATAATTTTACGAAGTTTATTAAGCTTTTTAAAATACTTTTTTGAATTTCTCTTGATTGAACAAAAATTTAAAGTGAACGTTCATTAATTTGTAGGTGATTTGATCTTAAAAAAACTGAATTCTGTAATCTAATGTCAAGTTGGAAAAGAAAAATACACTCCTTTACTTTTAATTAAAATTTTTATAATCTTATTATTAAATTTGTTAAACTTTTAACAGTGGTTTTTAGAATATCTTCTGATTAAACAACAATTTAAATTGACTGTTCATTTATGTGTGGGGATTTGGTTCCACTAAAAACCGAAATATAAAAGAGTTTATTCATCTACTAACACAATTGAAACCTACAATATAGTGCCAAGTTGAATAAGACACATACCCGTTAGTGTAATGCTTATAATATCTTTTGATTGAACAAAAATTAAAATTGAACGTTCATTAATTTGTGGGATTTTTGGTCTTATCAAAAAGCGAAATATGAAACTGTAATTTGTGCCACTTTGTTCAGTACAAACAAAATTAAAGTTTATAAGCTAGTGCTAAGTTGAAAAAGGAAAATAGGCGTCATTACGTTTAGATAAAAATTTTTAAATAATTTTACGAAGTTTATTAAGCTTTTTAAAATACTTTTTTGAATTTCTCTTGATTGAACAAAAATTTAAAGTGAACATTCATTAATTCGTAGGTGATTTGGTCTTAAAAAACTGAATTGTGTAATCTAATGTAAAGTTGGAAAAGAAAAATACACTCCTTTACTTTTAATTAAAATTTTTATAATCTTATTATTAAATTTGTTAAACTTTTAACAGTGGTTTTTAGAATAACTTCTGATTAAACAACAATTTAAATTGACTGTTCATTTATGTGTGGGAATTTGGTTCCACTAAAAACTGAAATATAAAAGAGTCTATTCATCTACTAACACAATTGAAACCTACAATATAGTGCCAAGTTGAATAAGACCCATACCCGTTAGTGTAATGCTTATAATATCTTTTGATTGAACAAAAATTAAAATTGAACGTTCATTAATTTGTGGGATTTTTGGTCTTATCAAAAAGCGATATATGATAATGTAATTTGTACCACTTTGTTCAGTACAAACAAAATTAAAGTTTATAAGCTAGTGCCAAGTTGAAAAAGGAAAATAGGCGTCATTACATTTAGATAAAAATTTTTAAATAATTTTACGAAGTTTATTAAGCTTTTTAAAACAATTTTTTGAATTTCTCTTGATTGACCAAAAATTTAAAGTAAACGTTCATTAATTTGTAGGTGTTTGGTCCTGAAAAAACTGAATTCTGTAATCTAATGTCAAGTTGGAAAAGAAAAATACACTCCTTTACTTTTAATTAAAATTTTTGTAATCTTATTATTAAATTTGTTAAACTTTTAACAGTGGTTCTTAGAATATCTCCTGATTAAAAAACAATTTAAAATTGACCGTTCATTTATTTGTGGGATATTTGGTTCCACGAAAAACCGAAATATAAAAGTTTGTTCATTTACTAACACAATTGAAACCTACAATATAGTGCCAAGTTGAATAAGACACATACCCGTTAGTGTAATGCTTATAATATATTTTGATTGAACAAAAATTCAAAATCTTATGAGATATTTGGTCTTGCTAAAAATCTGAACGTATTCCTGCTAGTTTGTTCAACCATAAACACATTACGAAGTTGAAACGACCTCTAACATACTGTTAAGTTAAGAAACGAGTCAAATCAAGAGAATGAGGAGGAATGAGGAGGACACCCTATATAGTACCAAGCTGGGTGCAAATTTTTGAAATAAATTTAATACAACCTAATAACTTTATACTTTTACTGAAAAAGTTTTCAGTTTAATATTTGAGCGAAATACTACAATGTGTCCAAATATTGATATCGATCGTACTTCCTCACAAAAAAGGGTAGTGTGAGTTTGTTTCACAAGAAATATTCAAAATAACCTACATCGTACGCCACATTTTTCGCCGTTTTTTGTTTGACCTTCTCTCTTGAAGGGTTCGATCTTTAACCCGTCATTATATTGTGGCCACGCGAGACCTATTGTATCCCTTTTCTTACGACGAACGGTTTGATAAATTTACTTTTCTATTAAATTCTATCGTTACGTGAAGTGTTTTACAGAGGTCTAGGAGAATTTTTCTTTTGTTTTTACCATTGGCAATTTGATAATGAGCTTATAAAGTATATACTAATAATAATTTTTAATACGATAACTATTACACCTCCAAAGGTTCAAAAACCTTTAATTGATTAGTAGCAGAGTTTTAATTTACACCTAAACAGGATAGAAATACCCCTAAAAAAACAACAATTAATTATAAATCATTCATACATAAAAAATAATATTAATTAGACTAAACTTTCTTAACGAATTAAATATTTAATACAGATTCTTTATTGTGATAAAAATACGACCAATGGTAACTTTTGCAATTTGTGGAAATTCTAATCCTCCCACGAATAGGAATGACAATCGTGTATCGATATTTTTAAAACATCGATACGTAATGGACCAAATGTACAAAATTAATAATTCATATCAATCAAAATTTTAATTATTTTGATTAATAGTTGATTCAAAAAATAAATGCCTAGATTTATTATTTAAGGGCCTTTATATATTATGAAGAAAATTGAACATCGAAAATATCAAAGGATTCCAAATCACTGATAAATTTTATTAGGTAGCTACCAAATGTCTGTTCACAGGATCGCGAACAACGAGAAAAGACATGATGTCATATTGAACTAATTTAGAATCGTGACCTTATGAACCTACTTGAAGACATAGTATATATATATATATATATATATATATATATATATATATATATATATATATATATATATATATATATATATATATATACATACACGAAGTAAAATGCGAAACAGTAAATGCAAACTTCTCTTCATCATATCCTTTCTGTGTTAGAGGTTGCACAGTTGGAATAAATTGTTATAAAACACAATTTATCTTATTCCACCATCATCGAGATGGTGGCCTACCTGTACCACCATACCGAGAAAAAAGTCAAAGCTTACCCTCCCCGCCACATTGATACGGCAGAGGTACATTTTTCGTCTCTCACTAGACCCATCAGGGTACCCACATGCACCTGGGTGTGCAAAGGACAGATCGGAAGGAAGTATGCAACACTGAACGCGTGTTCGGCGACCTTTCACCGGATGGTGTATATATGTTTATACGATTTTCACGGATTCCTCCGTGTGAGATGCATTAGCAGTGGTTATATTCACATTATACTGTTGTAGTGCTGAAATCACATTCAGCAAAACGTACAACTATATTTGCTGAATGTGATTTCAGCACTACAACAGCATAATGTGGATATAACCACTGCTAATGCATCTCACACGGAGGAATCCGTGAAAGCCGAATAAACAAATATATATATATATATATATATATATATATATATATATATATATATATATATATATATATATATATATATGTATATGAAGTAAAATGCGAACAGTAAATGCAAACTTCTCTCCATCATATCCTTTCTGTGTTAGAGGTTGCACAGTTAGAATAAATTGTTACAAAACGCAATTTATCCTATTCCACCACCATCGAGATGATGGCCTACCTGTACCACCATACCGAGAAGAAAGTCAAAACTTACCCTCCCCGCCACAGTGATACGGCAGAGGTACATGTTTCGTCTCTACTAGACTCATCAGGGTACCGATGCCAGGTGCAGATGAAGATTAATTTTAAAAAAATAATAGTCACGTGGTTAGCATTGCCTGTCAAATTTTAATTTTTTTTCAAAAAAAAATTCAAAAGTGGGGTCATTTCTCAAAATATCGAAAAAAGTCATTAAAAGAAGTTTTTCTAAATGGAATTTTTAGTCTATACACAAAATTTCAGCTTTATAAGATAATTTAGATTTTTTGCCCACTTTTTGTAAATTGCACCACTGTTGCAAAAAAAAAGACTCAACGCAACGTACATAAAACTTAGTAGTTTTGAGAATGCTTCATCCCAGACATATTTTGTTAAAGGAAGCGCTATATTAAATGTGTGTTTTTCTATTAAATCCAAATAGGGCTATTAAAATTTGGTCACATGTGATTCAAAGTTTATTTATTTTTGACCCTGTATAAGGTAACTTCATAAAATAACTGTCTTTGAAAACGTAGTTTTAATGCTTCGACGACTTCAATATGGCGACCGAAACGACTTTAATTTTTTTCAGAAATATGGACATAAAAATGGATTCTTTGCAACCAAGTTCTTTTGAATGTGGCAATTTTTTTTTCTTTTTTTAAAAACATTTGTCTTGATTAAATTGTATTTTTTAAACATTGAACCCAAATAATTGGTTGCAAAATATGGGACATTAGTTTACATCTAAACGTAATTTTTAAAAGTTTATGAATACTTTAGTTTTAGAGCATTTTCATCACTTGAAAATCTTATGATTAGGAAAGCATGACTTTTCATAATCTGAGGGACAGGTCAGTTTAGGTTAAAGAAAGGAAACGGCTCGTATTTTTATGATTCTGCTCACTATAATAGAAGATAACATTCTGATTCCCCCTAGTCAATGAAGTTTATTGGTGAACTGACAAACGCCATCTAGTATGTATTACCGAACACAAAAGTTATAGAAAAAATATATTAACGTTGTACCAATTAATAAAAATACTCTAATATTTCATAACTTTAATTTAGTTCAAGAGTTTACGACTGTTACTTTGGGCCGACCACCATAGTTCCAATATTTGCCATAAAGAATATTCAGACCTTCATTTTGCACTGGTATTTTTGGAGCTATATTTTTCATTTGTTAGAGGCCCTGCAATTTCGTCTCAGTATTTATATTTATTGTCCATATGGATCCTACAATTTAGGCCCCATATTTTGGGACCTATAATTTTAGATTAGTGTTTTAGGACTTTAAATTTGAATACCTTTAATAGCTTAATCGCATTAAATCTGAAAATATTACGTATACACGTCTTTACGACCGCCTTATTTGATCCATATTTTAAATAAAATCAATTGTGCTACAGATTTTTTAAAAATAGAGTTCAAAAACATTCATTTGAGCCCCTATAGACGATTTTTTAGTCAAATTTTTGTAAAAAAATCAAAGTCACATTATTTTGGTCGCCATATTGAATCTGCCATGGCGTAAAATCAACTTTGTCAGACATGATTGGAAAGTGGAGTTGAAGGTTTTTAATTTAAGCCCTTATAGACCTCAATCAAATCTGTTCAAGTGATTTTATATTCACATTTTTGCAAAAAAATCAGTCACGTGATTTCAGCAGCCATGTTGAATATGCACAAAATTAATTGTGTCACTTATTTGAAGAGTAGAGATCAAGACTTTTAATTTGAGCTCCTATCGACTTTATTCGGACCTAATCAAGTCATCTTGAATCCGCTATAGGTGTAAAATCAATTTTGCCACTCATATTGAAAAGTGAAGCTGAAAACCTCTTAGACATGAATCCAATTTTGGATAGCAGGGAGTCATTTCTTCACCAAGAATTCTTCATATATATATATATATATATATATATATATATATATATATATATATATATATATATATCGTTGTTGTCTACAAAAACAATGACAGTTTTGCAGTATGCAATGAAAAAAATTATGTCTCAATATGTGCTACATAAACTATGACTTTATAAAATTTTCGGTGTAAAAAATCACATTTTTGTAATTTTGAAGAGAATAATTACGTTTCAAAAAGTGCTCAGAAAATAATTGCGATTTCAAAAATTCGGCACAAAAAAATTACGCATCTAACAGTACGATAAAAACTATTGTAATTTTGAAAAAGCGGTGAAAAAATGACTCTTTTAAAAGTCTATTGAAGATTATTATAATTCTTATAATATGGTGAAGGTAATTTACCGCAGATATTAAAGATTTAAATTTCTTCGTCACACATTTTAAAGATGTAATTTTTTTCGCCTCATTTATTAATGATGTAGATATTTTTGTCCAAATATATCAAGGTCATCGATGATCGGTCTTGCGATACATGGTATTGTGAAGTGTAGGGTTCTGATTTGATATATCTGAAGAATCTTCTTCTTCTTCCTGTGCCCTATCCTCAGTGGATGTTGGCGATCATTCTGGCCCATATTACCTTATTGACAGCGGCTCTAAAGCATTCGGTAGATGTCTTTCCGGCCCATTATCGCAAATTATATAACCATGAAATTCGTCGTCTTCCGGGGCCTCTCTTACCATCCATCTTGCTTTGCATAACCAATTACTGCAGTTCGTATTTTTGGTTACGCATTATATGTCCAAGGTATGCTAATTTCCTTTCTTTAATGGTCCTCATGATCTCTCTCTCTCTCTCTCTCTCTCCTTTCGCATGCGCTGCAGATCAGTTTCGTTGGTTACGTGATGTCTCCAAGATATTTTCATTATACGTCGGTAACACCACTTTTCAAAAGCCTCAAGTCGTTTATATGCAGCTTCCGTCAATGTTCTACAAGATTCTACACCGTACAGCAGTATAGAGAATATGTAGCATTTTAGTAAACGAGTTCTTAGTTGTAGATTAAGTTTCATATTACATAATAGTGTTTTCATGCGACTAAAATAGGCTGTGGCTTTCTCAATACGTATTTTTATTTCTTTTATTTGCTCCACACCATCATGTAGTTGTGCACCCAGATATTTGATGGAAGATACTGCTTCAATAAGAGAACCTCTGACGCGAAATTGTACATTTTGGGATATGTTTTTACTTATTATCATAACCTTTGTGTTGCTTATATTCAAACGCATGTTGTATTTTTCACAGATCGCATCTACCCTTTCTATCAGTCTTTGAAGTCCTTCAGCTGTGTCTGCAAGAAGGACAGTATCATCTGCATATCTCAGATTATTGATCAAAACCCCATTTAGAGAGATACCTTCTTTCACCTCTTCAAGAGCTTCCTGAAATAGTTTTTCTGCATAGATGTTAAAGAGTAACAACTCTGCCGAACACCCTAACTAATTTGGAATTTTTGTGATTCCTTTTCCTCCATCTGAACAAATAATTCTTGTTTCCAATAAAGGTTGGGAATAATTAGTAAATCTTTATCGTCCAATTGATGCTCTTGTAGTGTTTCTATTAGTTTTTGATGATTTACTCGGTCGAAAGCTTTTTCAAAATCAATAAAGCTGGCAAATACATCGCAATTTACATCACGACTTCGCTGAAGAACAGTAAAATTATTTCGGTTCCTGCTTAAGTATATTAATATTGCGTGTTAATTCATGTAACTTTCTTATTTTTAATCTAAAACTTTTCACAAAAAATAAATTAATGAACAAATTGAAATCAAGTTGACATATAAATCAAAAAACTTTGTCATTATTGTACGTTACCAGGCAACGCGTGTTCAATTTTTCCTGTCATGGCTAGGTGGACATTTTTTCTAGAATTTCTAGTAGGTTTATTTTCTGAAATATTTTAATTAATCTAAATATTTTGTTTGCGGTCTACTCGCCATCGAGGCCAATGACATCTAATTTTACGGTAGATATTTGTGCTTCTAAAAAAAATATTCCCAAAATAAGTATGCCATTTTAATAACATAAAAGTAAAAGCAACAATATTTTATCCCCATCTTCTACTGAGAGTACAAAAAAAGTTTTATAACTCATCAGGGAAAACGTACTTTTTTCAACAAGACAATTTTAAAAGAAAATGCAATCAGACCTAACAAATGGAAAAACTTAGTTACTGCAGTGTTAATATTTAAAGTCATATTCTGGCCAGTGTTAAGTATGAAACCGTACAGCAGTTTCATTCTTTGAATGTATGCAAATTGAAGTAAATCACGCTCAAGTGGTTAGATACGTATGTAAGGGTTATGAAGATTTATTAGCATTTTTCGACGTAACAAATTTTAAAATGTATGAGAATTCACATACACGGAAATTATTTGTTGTCTCACGAGGGCAAAAGTGAATGGTTCTGGGCTTAATAACAAAAATTCTGAAGTAACAACTTCAATCATTTTTATAATGGATTTGTACATTAATTTCAAAAATATAATTTATTTTAGTTTTAGCAACGAAAAGTTTACGTAAGATATGATTATATTATATTCTATTGTGGTACTAACTACCTTCTGATATATTTTTATTACCTCTCAATACAAATTAGATCAAAGAAGAGCTGTTTTGTTAACAAAAATGTAACATTGGTTTTTTTTTACTGGAATGTGTTCATTTCGGCATCCTATAAAACATATCTCGATGGTAACTCTGAAAGATATGTGCAAAAAATATGGCGGACCAAAAATGGTCATGATTTTCGGTTTTTTGAGTTTATCTCGAAAAGTAAAATTTATATCGCAAAATGTTTCAAACCAAAGTTGTAGAGAATTAAAAAATCTATCAATTCATGTAATATAAGTTATAGGTGTCGCCTCTAGTTATCGAGATATATCTTTTTTCAACAAAATTTACGGTTTTGGTTTAAAAAAAAAAAGACATTTATTAACAAATTACGGATTTAAAATTTAACATAAAGATAGGTAATATCATTCTAACAAAGTATGTGATTTTTATTTTCCGCGAAATTCGATGTCAAAGTTGAAAATTCAACCTCAATTTTCCGTTTTCCTAATTAAGATAGAATGCTCAATTTTAATGGAAATTGTTTATATTGTTTTATATTTTAGAGATCTATTAAAAAAAAAAAATTTTTTTCAATCGTAGACCGAGGAATTTTGCAAAAACCAATTTTTGCCCCAAAAAAATGCGATAACTTTTCACCCGATGGAGATAAAATTATTTTAATGCGTGCATTGGATTTAGATTTATCATTTCCGATCTCAAAAAAAATTAATTTTGGAGGAAAAAAAACGTTTTTTTTTTTCAAAAATTCATAATGGCGTGGCAAATGAATATTAAGGGCTCAAATTTGCAGAAGGTGCTTTTTAATACTTGTACTTTACCTGTGAATTTTTTGGAACCAAGAAATACATTTCCATACGATCTGCGAACCTTCGAAAATTGGGACGAATCTAATCGAAATCCAATTTAATTATTAATTTGTTTATTAACAAAATTTTTACAAAAAAATATAGAGAAAAACATATTTTTATATAATTTGCTTATAGGAGTCTTCGTGAAAATTTTGTTAATAAACTATTAGATAATAATAATATAAAGGAAAAAAAAACAGTATAATATGTAATATATAATTGAATCTTTGCATGATTTGCTCTATTATTTTTTGTAAAAATTTTGTTAATAGACTAATATGACTAAGCAAATTGTTACTATCATATAAATTAATAAAACAATATCAATATTAAAAATATTACTTGTGATGCATACGTTTCCTTGCGCCAACGAATAATGCGCCTGAACTATGGCAACCCGCCGACAGCGGCCTGCAATAGCTATTTTCGATTAGATTCGGCCCAATTTTCGAAGGTTCACAGATCGTATGGAAGTGTATTTCTTGATTCAAAAAATTCATAGGTGAAGTACAAGTATTAAAAAGCATCTTCTGCAAATTTGAGCCCTTAATATTCAGTTGTCACGCCATTATGAATTTTTGAAATAAAAAAAAACGTTTTTTTCACCCAAAATTATTATTTTTTGAGATTGGAAATGATATATCTAAATCCAATACACGCATTAAAAAAATTTTATTTCCATCCGGTGAAAAGTTATAGCAATTTTTTTGGTACAAAAATTGGTTTTTGCAAAATTTCTCGGCCCATGATTGAAAAAAACCTTTGTTTATAGATCTTCAAAATATAAAATATTATAAACAATTTCCATTAAAATTGAGCATTATATCTTAATCAGGAAACCGGAAAATTGAGGTTAAATTTTCAACTTTGACATCGCATTTCTCGGAAAATAAAAAACTCACAGATTCCAAGTCTGACATATTTTTTTAGAATGATAATACCTATATTTATGTTAAATTTTAAAACGGTAATTTGTTAATAAATGCCTTTTTTTTTTTAAATAAAACAAAAACCGGAAATTTTGTCGAAAAAAAAAATATCTCGATAACTAGTGGCGCCACCTATAACTTATATCATACGAATCGATAGGTTTTTTAATTCTCTACAACTTTTGTTTGAAATATTTTTCAATACAACTTTCACTTTTCGAAATAAACTCAAAAAACCGAAAATCGTGACCATTTCTTGTCTGCCATTTTTTTTGCACAAATCTTTCCGATTTACCATCGAGATATGTTTTATAAGATGCTAAAATGAACACATTCCAACAAAAAAAACCAATGTTACATTTTTGTTACCGACGAAAGTCTATTTTTCATGGAGTACAAAGGCAGATGTTTCGATGTGTAAGAAACGTTATCATATCATCAATTTTCACAAAATTGCAAAGCCAAACCTCCAGAGAATAATTTTATGAATGAATTTCATCCTATTTATTCATCTGATATAGCACAAGTAATTTTTTCTTATTTACTATATTGAGAAGAAAGTTTATTTCGACGTCAGAAAAAACAATTAATTTTCCAAAATCGCCCCCGTATTTCCTTTTTCTATAGAATACTAATATTACAAGAATATATTTAAAAAGACCCAAAAGGACAAACATTCTAAAAGATTACGAAAAGTTTCAGTTGATAATTCGAATAAAACAAAAAAGTACATTACTTATTTAAAGTTGTCAAAATCTTGCTTTCCTGCCTAAGGGTCTGTAAGAAAATATTGCAGGATTGAAGGGATATGGCATAAAAATATCTTTTGACGTTATTCTTACAGGTAAATACCATTAAAACTTAAGATGTTTGGGGTCTTTTGTTAAATTAACAAAGTTTTATCTTAAGTATCCGTTTGTTTTAAAGGTAGGTCCGGATTGGAATAATTTCATTTCATTTATAATGTTAAACAAATAAAATTAAATTGTAATGAAAAATGCGTCTTGTGTGCGTTTTGGATTCTTAAAAAATGTTAATACGAAATTATAGATTTAAATTATCAATACCGATTCATTGTTCAGTATTTTAAAACATTTTCATTCTCTTTGGAAGTTTTTTTGGTAAGTTGGAAATAAATTCACGGATTGATCATTAGAATCGAACATTATATTAAAATTACAAATGTTGGATTCCAGTCCCAGACCAGGAAGACCAAAGAACTCCTGGAGAAAAACAGGACAAAGGGAAAATAGTCGGCAAAACATGAAATGAAGTAAACGACATTGCTAAGAACACAGACAGATAAAGACACTTATGGAAACTCCATATTCCATACATACAACTAAGGATGAAAAATAGCGACTAAAAAATAGATAGTTGATGCTGGTAGCCTTTACTATGTGGTAGTTAATCATCTTCGGGAAATGTTTAAAACGGAACTACTATGTTTTATATCACTAAATTTATTAAGAAAACAGTGACTGCAGTTTCAACTCACAGAGTCATTTTCAAACTGAGTTACAACGGTAGACTAAGTATTCAATACAGAAACATGAGAAAATTTAACAATAAATAAAAACTACCTGAGAAATTACATTATTACAAAGGGGAGGTACTACATTTTGGGAACTAATTATTATTTGGCGACAACAAATAACGGGAAAAACCCAAGTTCTGTCTGGTTATTAAGCAAATTTACATTTTTATTTTTACTATGTTTATATATTTCTAAAGATTCAAGAATATTTAACTTTTGGCCCTTTGTTGAATAATGTAATATGTCAGTGTTGCTTAAATCAGTGGCTGTGTTCTAAGCAATAGTTGGCAAAGCTTGAGTCTGTTTTTTGTAGTCTATATGATCGGTAGTGTTCTGAAAAGCGAGTTTTAAAGCTTCTACGACTTTGTTCAATATACAAGCTATCACACTCTGAATATTTTAACTTATAAACTCCTGATTTATCAAATTTATTAATTTTATCTTTAGCATTGTAAAGGATAGTGGACAGATTATGTTGAGATTTAAAGGCTACTTTTATGTTATGTTTGGAAAGAGTATTACCTATGTTTTCTGATAGGGTACCATAGTATGATTAAGATATATAAGATGAACTATCTTTATCATTTTTTATTTTGGAATATATTGAATTAAAAGCTAGTTGTTTTTGTTTTTTAGTTATTAATTTCTTTATGGTTTGTTGGGAGAAATTGCTTGATATTGCAATCCTTTCAATGATATTTAGTTTCTCTTGAAGATCTTCTTCAGAGAAAGGCAAAGAGAATGCTCTATGTATCATTGAATTGTATGCAGCCATTTTATGTTGTAAGGGGTGAAAAGAGTTATTAGATATAGTATTACCTGCAAACGTTGGTTTTCTACAAATTTTAAAATTATACTTATTATTGAGGTGAGATATAGTGAGATCTAGAAAATTTATTTTATGCTTATTTTCAGTTTCCAGAGTAAATTAAATTTTTGGATGGATTATTAATGTATTGTAAGAATTTTTGAAGCTGTCTAGTAGGGCCTTTAAAACATGCTAGAACATCATCCACATATCTGTACCAAAATTGAACATGATTTTTGCTTAAAGGAGAATTAAGAATTTTGTTTTCTATGTTTGACATGAAAATGTCTACTAGAAGAGGGCTAAGAGGAGAACCCATTAGTAGGCCTTAATTTTGTAAATAAAATTTGTTATTAAAGTGGAAATAGGTTTGTGATAGGCAAAGTTCAAAAGAGGACAATATTTCAGTACTATTGAATTTATATTTCGTTCCTGTTTAAGATTGTCGCTAAATAATAATTAGTTTCCAAAATTTAGTACCTCCCCTTTGTAATAATGTAATTTCTCAGGTAGTTTTTATTTATTGTTAAATTTTCTCATGTTTCTGTATTGAATACTTAGTCTACCTTTGTAATTTAGTTTGAAAATGACTGCGTGAGTTGAAACTGCAATCACTGTTTTCTAAATAAATTTAGTGGTATAAAACATAGTAGTTCCTTTTTAAACATTTCCCTAAAAAATAGATATTTATTCCAGATTTTAAGTCCTCATTGTTTAGCCACTTTGGTACGTGATTAAGGAATTTAAGTACTCCAAGTTCTAATGAATATGACATGATTAACTCTATCAAACGCATTTGAGAAATCAATATAAATACTGCATGTTTGCTAGTTATTCTCAAAAGCACTGATACTGATCATAACACAAAAACTTAATTATAGTATATTTCCCAAATCAACAAGTAAATTAGACAATTACCAACCTCGAGAGTAGGTTGGTAATAGTACCACGGAAACCTTACAAAGCTAATGAATATTGTATCTTACTTTAGATAGAAATAATAGACTATGGAAAAGCTTCAACTTGATAGAAATATAAACAGTTTCAATTGCTTTATATAACTGTACTAACTTCACAAATAAAGACAACCCAAGGAAAAATGAACAAAACAATAATAAATAGTGAAGTGAAGTTAGGTTATTCAGTTATCCATAAACTATTTACAGAGACTTTGGCTTTAGAGGACATGTCCAAATCTCTACATTGAAAGGAATAAGATATACTTAGAAATAGAAAAAGACTGAAACTTCTCAGGTATACAAAACCAAATCGAATTACAAAAAATCATCGAAGAACTAAACGAGAAATAACAGAGTGTAATTGGGAGGGGCATACTGGAAAAATGAAAGAAGACAGATAGACGTGATGTACAATAGAGTGAAGATCATGAGAAAACTGAAGATGCAGAGGAAGATCACAAACACGATGGTCAAATTATCTGAAGCGACTAACGGGGAATGAATGGGTGAAAAGCACACAACACAAGAGAACAGCAAGAGTTGAAGAAAGCTCACACTTGACAATAGGTGGAATAAACTATCACAGCAGTATTACTTCTTTTAATCCTTACTAGATGCCTTAACGTGCCTTGTCTTATTGAACGTTGGCAATCATCAGCGCTATCTGAACTCTTTCCACCGCTCTTCTAACAAGTGTCTTTGTGTTGGCTCCATACCATTGCCGTAAGTTCTCTAGCCAAGTATTCTGGGACGGCCTGAACCTCTTTTGCCATCAATCTTACCCTTGCATAATAAGTGGAAGCACCTGGTATCCGAAATACACTAATTTTCTTTATTTTGATGGTGTGTGTAATTTCTGTTTGTTTGTTCATTCAGTTTAGTACTTCTGTGTTTCCGACTCTATCCATTCACGAAATTCGCATTATACGCCGGTAAGTCAACATTTCGAAGGCCTCCAGTCTCCTACACATGACATCTGTGAGTGTCTATGCTTCAAGTCCATACAAGAGTATACTGAAGACACATCATCTAAGAATACGTGTCCTTAAGGGTAGACCAATATCACGGCTGCATAGTACCGGTCTTCATTTTGATAAAGGCGTGTGTTGTCCCCGTTTTCATTGAGTGTGCATCCCAAACACTTGTATTGTTAAACACGTTCTATGGGCTTTCCGTCATATTCTAAAGGACCGAACACATCTGTCTGTTTGCTGACTACCAGCCACTTTGCCTTCTTGATGTTCAACTTAAGCCCCATCTCTCCACTCTTGTCTACCCTACCACGCAGTTTAAAAGTTCTTGTAGATCTTCCAATGTATTCACGAAAAATACAGTGTCGTCTGCGTATCTAAGATTATTTATAACTGTACCGTTCATAATAATGCCTTCATGTTTTTCATATAGCGCCTCTTGAAAGATTTTTTCAGAATACAAGTTAAATAAGAGAGGTACACATTCCTCTAGGACTCTACGCATTTTTTGTATCTCTCATCTTTCCGTCCACTGTTATTTTTGCTTTCTGGTGCCAATCGAGATTAACTATTATTCTTATATCTCGATCATCCAGATTCTTAATATTTCAACAAATTTTCCGTGTTGGATGGTATCAAAAGCCTTCTGGTAGTCTATAAAACACGCGAACACATCAACAGATACATCTCGACCTGCATGCTGAACAAAGCCTCACGTGTGCCCATCCCATTTCTGAAACCAAACTGTGTGTTGCTCATGTTCTCTTCGCATTTGCTGTAAATACTGGCGTGAACAATTTTCAGGAATATCTTTAAAACAAGATTCATGATACTGATTGTGCTGTATTCATGACAGCATTTGGCGTTCCGCTTCTTTGGTATTGTCATGAAGGTAGAAATTAACCAATGTTTAGGAATTTTGCAACTTTTGTAGATTAAATTAAACAGCCTTACCAAAACATTGAGTGATTGCTCTTCTAGAAGTAGTTTTAGCAATTCCGAATGTATTTCATCAGCTCCTGGTGCCTTACCATTTTTTGCAAGGCGTATTGCGTATTCCAATTCTGATCTGGATAACCAGATCAGAACTGGAATACGCAATATGCCTTGCAAAAAATGGTAAGGCACCAGGACCTGATGAAATACATTCGGAATTGCTAAAACTTTGATTTGATATAAATCAAATCCCTCTGCCGATAATTCTATGGGCCCATCTCCGATGTCATAAAAAAGCTCCTCAATATTATTACACCAATCCTTCAGCTTTGCTTCTGTATCAAGGATAACTTATCATAGTTGATTTATTAATAATTCAGTATATTTACTTTTGTATATGTAGCTTCTCTGACCTTTTTATGCATGTTCAACGAATCGCTTTTAGATTTTTAATTTCACTGCCCTGAATAGACAGCCACTCTTGTTTTGCTTGTCTGATGATCTTTTCCCTAATTGAAAAGTGTTCCTCGGCTTAATACAGCCCTACAAACTAAGTTCATGGTTTCACTTCATGAAAAATCAAATCTAAATTTAAAATTTTTATAGAACAAGTGTTCTAAATAAAACCAACAAATTTGTTCAAACATTTTTCGTGTTTCTAACCAGTATATAAAAAACTTCTATTTTAGTACAATATTCCGAACTAATCCAATAAAGTATATCATCAAATTCTCCATAGCTTAAAACAAATTTAAATCTGAATTAGGTAATTTCAGAATTGTTATTTTAAACCTGGGTAGTTTAAACTTTACTTTTAGTTTCCGGTTTCTGGATAAATAACGTCCGAGGTTAACGAATGTTTTGAACGAAATTAGATAAAAATACTTTTTTTTCTGGAAGAGTAGAAGTGGTATTGGGGGAGAGCTGGATAATTGTCACCAGTTGATAATCTTGCATTCCCCGTTAATTTATTACTTTTCAGTAATAAGAATAAAAACGCATATCTGCGCAATTCACCATACGAATTTCTGTCAGTTTATTTTTTAATTTTATTATTTCTTGTAGTAGGATTCTAAAAATAATTTATTAACTTGTAATTTTATATAAACCTTCACCATCATGTCAAGTAGGAAGAACTAATCAAAAATATTTTACACATGTAACTTGTGAATCACAATTGTAAATTTTGTAATGACTTTTCTCTATTAAAAACTACCAAATATGACTGACAGTTCTTATTTAGACAATTTTTCATTTACAAGAACAAAGAAAGAAATAAATTACCTTGTTCTAATTAGTTTATTTAATGAAACAGTTAAAACAATACTAAATAAAACACAAGATCTTGGTAGAACTGTAAAAAATACATATTTTAAAAAGTTTGTTGTAATATTAACAAGCTAAAGAAAGAGGGCGGTAGTAAACATGAAATAACAAGAAAATAACAAATTTAAAATATTTCACTCGATTTCTTTTTAAACACCCTACGTCTTATTTTTGTATTTGTTATGTAAAAAGTTTTGACTACTAAAAAATAAGCTTTTCTTTTTTGTAAAAATGGAGCAGGGGAAGGTGGAGCGGGACCGCCCACCTTAAGTCTCATTTTATTGAGGAGATTAAAGGAATCGGTGTTGATATTTGGCCGATAGGCAGGCTTTAGAGAACAAAAAAAAGTTCTAGATTATTGTATTTCTTAAACTTGAACCAATAGTTGACCAAAAAATGCGCAATAAATTTTAATAACGTTCGTCAATTTTCAAGCGCTTTAAGCAGAATTTCTAGAAGAAACGCTATACCTCATATCAAAAATTACTGCACCTGTCGTGTAGATTTTTACTGAATTTCCAAATAATATGTCTGTTTGAATGGAATTCTTAAAAATATATCTAACATAGACAAACAGTACTGCAGCGTTTGCTACATCGATTGACTCGCTGAATTCAAAATAATTCAATTTTATTCTTTTTAAAAGTTCACTTTCCACATCATTTGACAAATCATTACTGCCCGCAATTTGGTTCTCCGAAGTAGAAGTTACCACAGTAATTTACTTGCGCGAATCCCTGGGCGTTCGAGAACCACCACTTGGAAAACGCTGCTGTAAAATATGATATTTTGTACATCACCTAAAGAAAATTTTTTGTTTCAATTTTTAGTTTGATACCAGTCTACGTCCTACACCACCCCACATCCCCCTATAAAATTAATTCTTACTAAAACTTTTAAATTATATCTCGAATTTTTTGCTCCGACTATTCGTACGGGTCTTTACCTGTCTAAATTTACCTTCTTTTTATACAAATAAAAATTTTCCAGTCAAAAAATTAAAGGAAATACT
Source organism: Diaprepes abbreviatus (assembly GCA_034092305.1). Taxonomy (NCBI): domain Eukaryota; kingdom Metazoa; phylum Arthropoda; class Insecta; order Coleoptera; family Curculionidae; genus Diaprepes; species Diaprepes abbreviatus. The sequence continues at coordinate 1,115,912 of JASJET010000045.1, read as the reverse complement.
TTCGGAAAGTTTTGTTTAAGTTAATTTCAAAATAATGAATACGAATTTAGCACTTTGGATGATTAAAAAGTCTATTTAATATTCTTTGTCTTTTTGTTAATAAAATTAGGAAAAACTTATTTAATAGAAAAGCTTAAAAACTAAGTTCTTTTCTGGATTATTCGAGCTATTCTATTGAAGATCAAATAGATTTTAAAAGGATTTTTAAGTATATTATTTTATTTAAAAATACATAAGAGATTCGGTTTTAAAATTTTAGGATAATAATGCCTGATGTACCTTTAGTTTCATCTAAATATAATAAAGATCCTCCTGCTAATTCATATAGGGTACTATACTCTTCAATGGCCCGTTTGGGTCATGAATATGCCTTTGTGATTTGATCGCCGGTTTAAAAATGTCACCTTGAGTTGTTCGAAAGTGTACAACGTAATTTCTTACGTTTTTTTATCTTCTTTCATCTTTGTGATCGATCTTTCTTACTTGTATTTGCATTATTTTGATTTTTTATTATAATCTATTGCAAAATTGTAAAATAGATTTTCCGGTGGCATAATATATATATATATATATATATATATATATATATATATATATATATATATATATATATATATATATATATATATATATCATTTTCCGACATACAAACGTTTAAAAGATATTTTTTTGTAGCTCATCTTACCAAACCAGGTTTTAAGGATAATAATGTCTCAAAATTCTAAATTTCCCCTATTTTCTTTTTAAAACCCGCTCCCTCACTACTGTGCAAGTAATTTTTCCTGAAAATTTAATTTAATTGCCTAAATTTAATTAATATATTATAAGAATAATTAAGTTCTCATTTCAGTCTGGCGCCAAGGTTTAAGATAAAAAATGTCGTTATTTTCTATTAAGCCTATATCAACTTAATTAAAATATATTTGGGTAAAATGAACTGTTACTAATAATAGTGATTTTTATTTAATTGGACGAAGCCTTAAGGAATAAATTATTTAAATAAAAACTACATCGACTTCAAAAAAATTGCACTAAAATATAGAAAATAAACTGCAATAAAAGATTATGAATTTAAAGACCAAATGATCAGCTAATCAACCCAAGACCTTATTTCAAAACAAAGAGAATTAAAGGTAAGAAACAACATTGATAAAATAGCTAAACTAAACATAATAAAGGAAGAACTTCGTAAAGATAATAGAAAACAACACCGGAACAATATTAAATATAATTGAAAACAATATAGGGTAAAAAACTATAAAAAAAAATAAATATTGACACAAAAGAAATTAATAAAATCCGAAATAGAAAGAAATATTAGAAGAAATAACATCATACGTTAAGTTGAGCCTAACGATTATTAAAGAGGCAAAAGCAGGGAATTTAAAAGACACGTAAGATCAGAGTAAATAAATATGAAACGAATTGATAATCCCCTGAAAACAGACAGAATAAAAGTGCTGGATATGACAACGTATTAACTGAAATGCCACAGGAAAGTCGCCTTGAACTGAAGCATGAACAATGAGCCCCTTAAAAACAAAAATTATGACCAATATTGATAATTTTGTCAATGTGACACTGGACTTCCGTCTGGAGTATATGATCAGCTATGTGTATTTGGGGCAGAAGATAACAACAACAAAAGACAGATAAGAATAAAAACTTGGAGTTACACAAACTATAACAAAGAAAATCGCCAGAGCCCATAGAGCCCATGAGAGAATTATGTTAAGCATAAGACTATCAATCGCATAAGAAACACCGATATACGAAACCGAACAAAACATAGGCTCGTAGTGATCATGACCGTCATTATGAAATAAAATAACTTTTTTCGATAAAATATCTTATATCAAAGATTATAATAGCTGCGTTAGCTATAATAATCTTTGCTTTATTAACGCTGCAAATGAATATTTTCTTTTCCTTTTAACCACATAATAAATGTTTAGCTGCAATAAGACCGATTTTCTCAGTATTATTATTTTTTTAAATTCTGGAATCCCGGAATATTATATCAAACTTCTTACACTTTCAGTATTTTTTAAAATAAATATGATTCCCTTAATAAAAACCCTCCACCACGACCCGTCTTTTAAAATTAATTACAACCAATAATTCATCCACAAAAAAAATGATAATTTTTCTTTTTGTTTCAGTTATACCAATATAAATTGAAGAACTTAGAAAACATAAAAAGTCCAAGTAAGTATTTCGAAAGTTTAACAAGAAATATGACAAAGCTTGCGAGTATATGAATTAAATGTAAAGTGTACGTTTATTCTGTGCCTAAAATTACATTAATATGTATGATTTGTGTTATTTTAAGTTACGAAATAGAATTTCAGAAGTGCTATGTAAATTTTAATATTTAACGTGCGAGTTTAGATGAATGATGACCTGGAATTTGTTATTTCTGAATTAGTTGTCCAATTAGATTTGTAACCTTTTATTTTTAGGCCTCCTAATTACATATATATATATATATATATATATATATATATATATATATATATATATATATATATATATATATATATATAGGGAGTCCCACGACGAAATGCCGCTATTGATTTCATGTAAATCAAACTTTGAAAAATTTTTAAAATTTAGGAGTTTATAAAGTCAACTGGGGCAATTTGGATAAAATATTTTTAAGATAGTGGCACTTCTGGTTATAGTGGAAGTTGATGTCACCCATATTTTTAATGCTAAATAAGATAACATGATAAAAGTAGGGGGTTTACATATAAAAAATTGACTTTTAACGATTTTTCTAGTAATATTTAATGTTAAGTTTTTAATCACCACGTATTTATTTATTATTAAAATATTAACACAATCCACTAAAATAGATTCCCTTTTAGACGTAAACTAATCCCAATTAAATAATAAAGGCTTTCATATAGGAGAAATTGATAATTATTTATATAGGCTATTTTTGACATAAAATAGATAATATGTGAAAACAGTTACGACTCAAGTATACCGGGTGTCAACGAATCTATTAGACAAGTCATAATTTGTAGAGTATTATGTGTATCAAAATGAGAATTGGTACAGGTAAATGTTATTTGAAGAGGAGAGTTTTCGCATATTTTCCACTTTCCGGTCACTTCCGGTTTCACCGGAAATGGCCCCGGTTTGAATTCTTAAATAGAACACCCTGTATATTTTAACATCTTTGGATTTCTGAGATAATTCTAGATCAGAATGTGAAATTTTAAAAACTTTTTACGTCTACTTCATTTTTTTAGAGCCACTTTTAAAATTGCATCTAGGTGGCCATGATCGGACGCAAACTAATCTAACGGCCTTAGGTGATGCCAAAAAAATACAATCGCAAAGTTTTAGTGACTAGTATGAAAGACAGTAATTGGATTAAAAATTTAACAAAATTAACAAAAAACTAACAAAATAAACTAATAACTTAGACGACGCACTTAAAATATTTGGAAGTACAGTAGTTGAATTTGTTAAAAAGTTTAGTGTAGTAAATGTTCAGAGTGCATTCCTTCTTTTTCATGACACATTTCAGCTCGTTCAATTGTTTCTCTCAACACGTTTTGTAGCATTTGGGGCGTTATACTTCTAAATGCCCGTAAAATTCTTTCTTCTAATATTTCAAGAGTAGCTGGGGCTGCTCCATAGTAAACCCTTTCTTTAACATATCCCCAGACAAAGAAATCGAGCACAGTAAGATCCGGTGAGCGGGCTGGCCATCGTACCGGACTATTTGATGCAATAATTCGATTATTAAAATGCTCTATTAAATAATTAAGAACTTCTCTAGTATTGTGAGGCGGTACTTCATCTTGTTGAAAGTAAATTCGCCGTAAAACTGCTAAATGTATATCATTGAGATGATTTTCGATTTCATTTTGAAGAAAACCTAAGTATCTAACCCCTGTTAACTAACCTTGAAACAATATTGGCCCAATTATTCTGTTTCCAACGATACCAGCTCAGACATTGACGCCAAATCTTTCTTGAAAATTGCCCTCTCTCATTTCATGTTGATTTTGTTGGGCCCAGTACCGAGTATTTTGCTTATTGAACATACCATTATTTGTAAATCGGGATTCGTCGGAAAATAGAATAAAATCGATAAAATTTGGGTTAACTCTATGATTTTGAAGCAGCCAATCACAAAACACTATCCGTCTATCGCCATCTTCAGTATACAAATGTTGACGTAACTGATATTTAAATGCTCGATATCCATGCTTTTTCAGTATTTTTCTTGCTGATTCATAACTTATCTGCAGTTCTTGACTAATTTTTCTTAACGAAACTGTTTTATCAACCTCAACCATAGCAACTACGTTAATCTCAGTCTTTTCATTACCGATAAACCTCTGTTCCGCCTCTTGATTTCCTATTTGCTTAAAACGAGTCTCGACATACGGAAAATACTGATAGGCTGAATGTTGCCGATTCGGATATCTATGAGCATACAACTCGGCAGCATTCCTTGAATTTCTATGACACTCTCCAAATATTAATAACATATCCACTTTTTCACTTTGAGTATACATTATTTTAACGAAAATTTAAACTAAACTTAACGAAAATTAAGAAACTTTTAAGTCTGTTCTTAGAGCGTATGTCACTGTCATTATCTACTTAAGTGAGTGCTTTGTTTTTCAAAGAAGACTTGATAAAAACAGTTGCAAATTATTATGCATCATGGCTGTCCATGGCGCACTTGTCATAAGTAAATAAATTATCCAGTATTTTGCTTAATAATATTTAATTTCTGTTCTTATGTCTAATCTAATCGCAAATAAATTAGTACCGTTAGATTCGTCAAAGAATGCTTTTTTCGAAAAGTAGTTGTCAAAATAAGGGGTCGCCATTTGAAAATTAATAGTTAGAAATGAAAACGTAATTTTGTCAACTTGTCTTATTCCTGTCTTTCATACTAGTAACTAAAACTTTGCGATTGTATTTTTTTGACATCACCTAAGGCCCTTAGATTAGTTTGCGTCCGATCATGGCCACCTAGATGCAATTTTAAAAGTGGCTCTAAAAAAATGAAGTAGACGTAAAAAGTTTTTAAAATGTCACATTCTGATCTAGAATTGTCTCAGAAATCCAAAAATGTTAAAATATACAGGGTGTTCCATTTAAAAATTCAAAACCGAAACCATTTCCGGTGAAACCGGAAGTGACCGGAAAGTGGAAAATATGCGAAAACTCTCCCCTTCACATAACATTTAACTGCACCAATTCTTATTTTGATACACATAATACTCTAGAAATTATGACTTGTCTAATAGATTCGTTGACACCCGGTATATATGTAATATGTTTCTAATTTTATGTAGAATTTAAAAATGAAATAATATATAGGATGTTTCACTTGAAATAAGCAAGAAGACATCAATTTCCGGTGTAACCGGAAATCCCACCATCTTAAAAATATTTTAGACGAATTTCCCCTATCGACTTTGGCAAACTGTTTTTTTTTTTAATATTGTATGTTCATCTATTTTCAGTATTTCGGCTCTGTGTTCACTTGTTGTCAAATATTCAATTATATCGAAGTTGATTTCTAATCCAATTTCATACTTAAGAGTTCGGTGTGGCACTGACGCATTCTTCTTGTTCTTACTTCTATTCTCTTTTCTTATTCGATCTCAATGACTTTCTAGCTTCTTTTTAGTTGTCTTTTGTCTTGGATCCCGTTTTGTTGTCTGACCTCAATGATTCCATGTTTCATGTTTTCATTGTTCAAAATAGCGAATTATTCTCTTACATCTGCTTTTAGTGAGTAAGTTAACTAACCAAATATCATTATACCACACATCACTGAATACTCTAAATTGAGTAGGCTGAAAATTGCACAATATTACTTAATTGATTAAAAATAAACCAACAAAACTTCATAAAAATGTTCATGGAAGTTACTTTGCCGCAATACCTCCATTAAATATTCCTTTTCACTTTGTGCGACAACAACACGTACGTAGAAAATTACGGTTTTAAAAATTTTCAAGTATCTTTCGGTTGATTGAAAAATAGCACCATACGGCTTTTGTACGAAAACATAAAAATCATCTATAAAAAGGCTGTTTTTATTGAAGTTTCAAATGTATTTTACTGGCAAATGCAGCTGCTTTTACAAAATTAAATAGAAATTGGATTATCCATGAGCTTTTATCGAAGTTACTAAAACTTTCCTTTATTAAAAATGTAAATAACTGCAAATGAATAAACAATCGTATGTAAGTCATTAACTTTGTAATAAAAAGGCAGAAACTGGAATTAATTTAAGGAATATATCATAATAGAAGCATTCTCACGTCACTGAAAATACTCTCTCTCAAAGAACAATAAAGATGTTTTTATTTTAAATGGGTCACACCAAAAAACAAATTCCATGCATTAAAAAATCAATTTAGTCCCAGACATATATCACTTTCCCGAAACTCCAACTTCCCACTTTCTGTTTCAGACAGTTTTTCGTAAAGATCTTCCCTTTGTTTTATGACTTTAGACCATTTAAATTTAAATTTATTTCTAATTCGGGAACCCAATTTCAACTTTTTTAAAGTCCGAAACAACAAAAAAAAGTTTCTTTCTCTTTAAAAAAATATGCTGCCACAATCAAAAACACATCATTCCATTTGAAGAAAAAATAATATTTAACTGTGGAGTGGACAATGAAATTAATTTTTAAATAAGTTGTTGTCTTTTTTCTTTTTGTTTCGTATAAAACTTTAAGTAGGATATAGAAACAGCTTATTATACCAGTGCCTGTTATTTTATTAACAATAAATCATTTACACATTTTATACCTATATCACAATTCCCACAATAACTCCATGTTGTCACAGCAATGTTTGTTCCTTCACCAGTATATCGTCGTTCAGTGTAAGTAACTCGTTTAATTGTATTCATTTCCAAATTCTAACAAGGAAAAAATCATTTCAGATCAGCGATTGAAACAACTTTTTGCGTCCATTAGACCATTCCATAGAGGAGGTATTTTAAGAAACAGAGATGTAGATGATATTGGAGGAGGAGGTGTTCTCTCTGCGAGAAGCTTAGATTCTATTGGCGGAGGACGTTTGTTATCCGCAAGAGCCATGGATAATCTTGGTGGAGGTGGCCTTTTAAGCGCTAGAGCTATGGACAATCTTGGTGGAGGAGGTCTCTTAAGTGCTAGAGCTATGGATACTATTGGTGGAGGTGGTATTCTAGCTTATAGAAGCTTGGATAATATTGGAGGCGGTCGATTATTATCCTCCAGAGCAATGGATGGTATAGGAGGAGGAGGTATATTAACAGCTAGAGCTATGGACGGCATAGGAGGTGGAGGTATATTAATAGCTAGAGCTATGGATGGTATAGGAGGCGGAGGTATATTAACATCTAGAGCTATGGATGGCATAGGAGGTGGAGGTATATTAACAGCTAGAGGTATGGATGACATAGGAGGAGGTGGTGTATTATCAGCTAGAGCAATGGATAACCTTGGTGGAGGAGGACTTCTAACTGCCAGAAATGTAGACGGCATAGGAGGCGGAGGTATATTAACAGCTAGAGCTATGGATGGTATAGGAGGCGGAGGTATATTAACAGCTAGAGCTATGGATGGCATAGGAGGTGGTGGTTTATTATCAGCTAGAGCTATGGATGACATCGGAGGAGGTGGTGTATTATCAGCTAGAGGAATGGATGATATTGGAGGCGGAGGTGTGTTATCAGCAAGAGCTATAGATGATATTGGTGGGGGAGGTATTTTAATTGCCAGAGATGTGGATGATATAGGAGGAGGTGGTGTATTAGAGGCAAGAGCTATGGATAATCTGGGTGGAGGAGGCCTATTATCATCTAGAAGTTTAGATAAAATTGGAGGTGGAGGATTGATAGGAAGAAGTTTAGATAGTATTGGCGGAGGTAGAATCTTAACTGCCAGGGGAATGGATGATATCGGCGGAGGGGGTGTTTTAGAGAGTTAAATTTTATTTATGTGAGACGAAAAATAATCTCTTTGTGATAAACGAGAAATAAAATTGGGGAATATCGAAAATAAAATAGTCTAACGGTATCACAAACTTTATAATTGTATACTTTTTAGAGTGTTTTTAACTTTAATAATTCATCGCTGTATTTTAATAAAGATAATTTAGCACAAAATAAATATTGTTTTATTTAGTGGGCATGTTTCTTTCTAATATAAAAATGTATGTTTTCGTGTTATTTTATTGATACATGTATAATCTATTTCTTTAATTTTTATTCTTATTGCCGAAGAACGCCAGACCAGTTCTTTGTTATTAGGAGGACGATTTGGCAGAAGTTGTCTTCTCATGGCCGGAGGATGTTTGGGCAAAAGATCGAAACCTTGGGAAAATATGCCATACAGGTGACAAATATTTTTATATTTTAAAATAGGTAGTGTAGCGCACACACTTTCATTAATATTAAAGTAGCAGTATAAAAAACGAGCTATCTTGAAATTCAAATTTTAAGCGTATATACAGGGTGATTCAAAAATCGATCACGAAACTTAAGGGGGTGATTCTACTTGACAAAATAAGGGTAGAGCTTCATATAATTTTTTTTCAAAATGTCATTCGTTTTCGAGTTACAAGCCGTCCAAGTTCAAGTTTTTATTTTTTGTCTTTTGAATTACTCGCTTACAGGAAAACCGATTTGACTAATATTTGAAAGATAGGCTAAGTCTTCTGCGCTTCATCATTTTAGTAACAATTCAAATTGATTGTTTGCCGCTAGAGGGCACTGTACCTACATTGAAAATTGTTTTTTTGTCATAATTTTTTAGTGTTGACAGCTACAGTAGTTTTTGGCATAATTTCTGAAAGACTGATGCCAGGCCTTTAAAAAAGGTGCTCTTTATTTACATCGCTAAACCCAACGGTTTACACGTAAATCACCCTTAAAAATTAAGTGGTAAATTTACTTTTCTCATTTCATTACCACCAGCTACCAGGTAAATAGCTATCAAAGTATACTAGAGCTGTCAGTTTAACATCAAATAAATTCGCTTTTTAAACTATTTAATTTATAATCTTAAAATAACTAATAATGGCTAATCAGTAAATATTCATATTATGGATTATTGCGATATACATTTAATTGATAAAAATTAATGAAACAGTACTAAACAAACTAAAAAAGATTCTCAAAATGTCCCCCATTTTCTTCCATACATTTCCTAACACTCTTCAAAAAATGTCGCCTAACTCGATGAAAAATTTCTGGTGTTTCTTTAATAATTTGGCACTTTTCGATTATCCCGAAGCGAAGATCCTCGACGTTGATTACTGGAATATCGTACACCAATTGTTTCAAATGACCCCAAAAGAAAAAATCCATAGGACTAAGGTCTGGTGACCTCGCTGCCCATGCCAATGGTCCACTTCGTCCTATCCATCGCTCAGGATACGTTGCATTCAAATACTGTCGGACACGTATACTAAAGTGGGGCGGAGCTCCGTCTTGGAGGATCCACATGTTGGCCCTTACTTCCAATGGCACATCTTCCAGATACAATGGGAGACGATTTTGGATAAAATCTAAGTATACGTCACCAGTTAATGGGCCATCAAAGAAATGAGGACCAATAAGGTAATCTCCTATTATCCCTGCCCACACATTTAGTGAAAATCTACGCTGATGTTTCGTTTCTACCACATTGTTTGGGTTCTCGTAAGCATATGTGTGGATGTTGTGTAGATTTGTTATGCCATCACGAGTGAAACCAGCTTCGTCAGTGAATAATATGACGCCAATTAATCGATTATCGTGTTCATACTTAGCTAGGATCTGATTGCACATTTCCAACCGTCTCGGCCGATCATCGTCATAAAGAGCCTGCACCTTTTTTGAATGAAACGGGTAGAGTTGTTCTTCTCTTAGTATCCTCCATGAACTAGCCTGACAGAGCCGCACTTCATTCCCAATTTTTCTAGTACTAATACCTGGATTATCTTCTATAATTTCAAGCACTCTTTCTTCTTGTTGCACGTTTCTAGCAGTTCTAGGTCTTCCCCTATTTCCATTATAACTTTTAAAGGAACCACATTCCGCAAGCCTCCTGTGCACACTGGAAAATGTTTGAGCATGAGGGATATTTCTTTCCGGATAACTCTCCATATAATATCTTCTTGCCAACTCTGCATTACCATTTGCTTTTCCATAACAAAAATGGATATCACAATATTCGATATTTGAATATTGGTGATTAGCCATTATTAGTTATTTTAAGATTATAAATTAAATAGTTTAAAAAGCGAATTTATTTGATGTTAAACTGACAGCTCTAGTATACTTTGATAGCTATTTACCTGGTAGCTGGTGGTAATGAAATGAGAAAAGTAAATTTACCACTTAATTTTTAAGGGTGATTTACGTCTAAACCGTTGGGTTTAGCGATGTAAATAAAGAGCACCTTTTTTAAAGGCCTGGCATCAGTCTTTCAGAAATTATGCCAAAAACTACTGTAGCTGTCAACACTAAAAAATTATGACAAAAAAACAATTTTCAATGTAGGTAAAGTGCCCTCTAGCGGCAAACAATCAATGTGAATTGTTACTAAAATGATGAAGCGCAGAAGACTTAGCCTATCTTTCAAATATTAGTCAAATCGGTTTTCCTGTAAGCGAGTAATTCAAAAAACAAAAAATAAAAACTTGAACTTGGACGGCTTGTAACTCGAAAACGAATGACATTTTGAAAAAAAATTATATGAAGCTCTACCCTTATTTTGTCAAGTAGAATCACCCCCTTAAGTTTCGTGATCGATTTTTGAATCACCCTGTATAACAAAGTTATTTTTTATAATATCCATAAAGTTTGCTGTATAAATCGGGGAAACATTTTTATTGGTTTTTAATAAAAAAGGACCGAACTTGTTTTAGTAATGAAAAGTTGTATGCAAATTATTCAAAATAATGTGAAAAAGTATTAAAATATGTAAAATTAAAAATAATAAATGAAAATTACATTTGGTTTTTACAAGGACTAGTCAAATTATAAATTACTATACCTACATAATTGTTCAATATTTGCTTTAATTTATTTTTTAGATCCAATGAAAATGACCTATCATTAGATGTTCCAAGAGATTCCAGCAACTTTAATGATTTGAGTCTATCATTTGGAAGTCAAGTAGACAAAAACATGGACAAAAGTGATAATCAAAGAATCAATCGTGTTCAGTAAGTCTGAAAAGATAGTATTTTTTAGCATAGATAATTGAGGAACCTATATTTTATTAACGCGGTCTACGAAGGTAGTCCGAGAAGTACCCGACCTAACAAAGAAAACACAAAAAGTTGAGAAGAAATATCTTTATTTCTCAACATGGTCTCCTTTTAGCTCAATACATTCCTCACAATGAAATTCAATAGCTCTGATTCTCTTTTTATAGTAAGAAACGTTGCATTCCTCAAAATAGCCATCAATCTTTTATCACCGAGCCATTTTTTCAAGTTGTGGAAGAGAAAATAATACGAAAGGACTAAATCTGGCGAATAAGGTGCATGAGAAAGCAATTCGAACAATAAAATATTGATTTCGAAGAATGTGTGAACTGATGCATTGCCTTGATGAAGCAATACTTTCTTTTTCGTCAAATGCAAGCGTTTTTTCTTGATTTTTTTTAATAATCAATGAAAATCACTACGCGCATTCCAAAAAAACTCACTTCATAATCTTGCCAGCAGATGGAACTGCGTGGTCCTCCTTTGGGGCCGATTCTCTCCTTTCAGTCTATTGTTTTGATTGTTCCTTCATTCCAGAAGTGAAATGATGGACCCATGTTTTATCCATAATTATGAATCGCTGTAGTTACTGGACTTTATTGCTGTAAAACATCGCCAAACGCGCAATAAAAACATCCCCAAAACTCTTTTTGTTTCATTGGGAGCAAATATGGCACCCATCTTGCACACAGCTCCCTCATCTCCAAATTTTCAGTTAACATGCGATATACAACACTTTTCGAACTACCTACCATGTCTGCTAGCTATCGCACCTTCAGTAGACGTTCATCTGATACCATTATGTAAATTTTCTTCAACATTTTTGGTTTGAACACCTCATTGTTTTAAATGAAGGAGCAGACTCTTCCAGAGAAGAATCCAGGTAGGCTTTGATATTGGTTAGACTGAAACCTTTCATTTTACAAGTTCACTGAGAGCATTCACTATTGATGGCTGCCAAACAAATACTAAAAAATGTAGCATATTCAAACTTTAGCTTTATAAGGTTGGTACTTTCGATCAAACTCATTTTTTTTTCAAACAATAACAGCCATCTATACGTCAGGTTGGGTACTTCTGAGACATGCTGTCTGGAATAACTTTTTGTAAAATAAAGCTGTTTAGGTGTTCAAGCATTATTTTTCTAGTTAGAAATAATACTTCTATTCTTTTTAAAAAACTGAAAATAGAACAACGGATCTATAACACAGTCCTACACACATTTTGATGCCTAAATATTTTTTTTATTTGAGCTTTAGTCTACGAGATAGAAAAATGCATTTATACCAAAAATAGCTTTATTTAAACTTTTCACTTGAAGAAAGTGTCTTTTGAGCGATTTTCTAGAGTGAATTTGTATTTAACAATTACGAATAACCCCTTAGGAATAGTCTGCCAGCATATGAACTTCCCATCTAACTTGATACGTGTCCTAGTTCCTCGTTAAGATCTCCTAGATTATGTTAAAAGTAATCTATATGACTATGGATATCGTGTATTTATATGCTCATATTACGGGATAAATTTTTAAAGTGATAAACCATCTCATTAACTAACTCTTCATAGTTTTCAGCATTGTTGTTTCCAAGAAAATTTTTTGTAACTGTTACAAAAGATTTCCACGCAAGTTGTTCAATCTCAATGATAGATTTTCAAAATTAATGGAGTCTTTGATAGATCGACGTAACTGAGGCCCATCCAAAATTCCTCCTTTTCAGTTTTGAAATTCTGCTTTATTAGCTCTAATTTTATATGGAAGGGTGAAGAATGATTTTTCTCCAGAAACCAAAAGCTTTTTAATCGCATTTCTTTCACCAACGACCAAAGCATCTCTCGTTGGTAAAGTTTTTTGGATCCAGTATCTTGATTTGGCTCGAGTATCTCAAAGACAAATAAAACATGGATATTTTGTATAGCCACTCTGTTGAACTAACAAATGATTAATCATCTTCAAGTGGACACACATTAGCCATTATATCCAACATGTTTTATTTTCTGTAGAAGTACTGAAATCTCTTTCAGCTAATAGAGTGAGCAATCGGAATGGACCATTATGTAGAACAACAGCGTTTAGGCTCCGTTTACTACTGGCAATAAAAATATGCCAATTACTTGCCGGCTATGTTTCTAATCCCATAAAAGTCACTAAGTCCCTTACATCACTATAATATATTAAATTTGCAGAGAACGAGCATTTTTTTTCTTTTCTTCTTGATGCTAACAAATCGATACACTCTTAGGAAAGATCCAAATCTCTAATGATATCATTAAGATCTTTTGTGGAAATGGTATAGGATTCTTTTCACCACCATATTCATCGCTCACTTAAAAATCACTAGATTTTTGATTTTTTTTGCTCCTGAGAGTGTGCTAGCTGATCAAAAACTGGAATCATTGCTGGATGAGGAATTGGTCTTCTTACTGAAGGAATATTAGGATATTTCGATTTATGGCGATTGCTTTGGTTGATGACAACTGTATTTGTCATACAGAGGTAACAGCCTTGGTGTTAATTTTTTGTGTTATCCCAATCACAGGTACTCCAAATTTCAAAGATTCTCATGTACCGCCTTTCTCCCATTGTCACAGATGTTCAATGCATATTTTATATACACTATGATACACCCACATTTTATCTTGACCATGAATTTCAATACGGAAGTAAGCAAAATACCAGCGGATTACAGTATTTAATATGAATTTTCACTGATTTTTCAAGATGTATTCACCACAAACTTAATACAACTTGTCAGGGTCATTAATACAATATCTCAACTTACTAGCAATCGTAAAATAATAATAATAATTTTATAGGTGCTATTGTAGAACTTGATTATACTGCATAAGGCAGCTAAAAGTTATTATGACCTACTTTTTCAACTATAGAAATAAAACAGAACTGCACCGAAAGAAAATATTTTACCGTGGACTTGTATAATTGCTTGATATCATCCAGTTAACATTTTTATTTATATTATTTTTAGAGGATCTTTTCCCTTCAGTCCATCTGATGAAAAACTGCAGAGAACGTCCGACGCAGACTATCAAAATTTTTATTTACAATAAGACAAAATAAATTTTTAGGTTTGGATTAATGTTAAAAAGTTTAAAAAGTCAATGTATATTTAAAAAAAAATACTCAAAAAGTTTTATTGTGTAAACTAGTAATCTTGAGGAATACTCAAAGAAAAATCTATATGTATTTATTACTGCAATAAAATTGAAATAAATATTTTGTTTTCTTTAAGGTGTTGTATTATTATGATTTCCAATTTCCAACAAAAAAGGGCAATAATTAGTCTTCTTGTCATAGATTGAACTTAGCTTCTTTCTTCTCTAATGACATCAGATTTGTAACAGCTATTTACTCTTAGTTGAAATTTAGTATTTTATTTTTTCCTCTTCAATTTTGCTTGATTTAAAAAATAAGTTGATTACTGGAGGAAATTTTTTCTCCATGAGTTCTTTACGTAGCTGGTTCATTACTTGAACAAAACTATAGACACACAATCCAAAGTATATTTCAAAAACTAAAAGAAAAATAATATTTTTTAATATTATCGGAAAAAGGAGGAGCAAAATTTTTAAAAGATGTACAAAAGGCGTTTAAATACTTCATATTTTAAACACCAAAGTTGGCTATTGTTATCTGCGACAACTATTTCCAATAATCAAAACAAATCATCTGATATTAATGTAAACTTTGAAATACTACAAAAGAGCTAAAATAATTAGAGTTTATTTTACAGGTTGGCTCTGAAAGGTCTGACCAGGGTGTCCGGATATCGTTGTTTTTGCCGGGTAGCTCCGTTATTTTTAAAGTTAGCGGGATGCAGTTTTCGCGAAGCTATGCTACATTTGCGTGAAACGAAAAATACCATAGACAAAATTTTCACAGCACTCTTAGTTTTTTAGATACAGGGGCTTTTTGAAAATTTGCCATTTTGGAACACCCCTCGTATTTCGGTGATCTTTTTAATTATTGAAAAGGTAAATATTGACTCAAACAAAGTTTTTCACGTAAAATTCAATGGCGTCTTTTCTTTTTCTAACTAACTAACGACGCCACTGAATGTTACATGTAAAACTTTATTTGAGGCAGTATCTACCTTTTTGATAATTAAAAAGATAACCGAAATACGAGGGGTGTCCCAAAATGGCAAATTATTCTAAAAAACCCAATATTTAAAAAGCTACCCGGCAAAGACAACGAAATTCGGACATCCTGTACAAAATTACCTTACTCTACCAAAATTTGATAGGTTTCGAAATACAAAGTGTCAAAATTATGATTTTTTAAAACATTTTGGTAAATATTTACTTTAATAATAGTTAAATTTTGTACTAGGGAGTTTTTAGCATGAAAAATCTAAATCTCTAAATTTATTGGATCAATCCTAAGCCCGGATAAAGTGTGAAGGGGGCTACCACGCGTCTTAGTATGCAATAAAACATTTAAATTTAATTATTTTAGTAACGAATCCAAAAAGATGGATTTTTCTAAAAATACTTACGTATATAAAATAGTGCGAGTGTCAAATACAAAATTATATGACCCAATCCAAATACGGTAGTCTGTAATTCATAAGTAGGGATGAAAGATAAATACATGAGGTATTTGAATAACAATATGTAATTTGCCACTTCTGTAGCAACATATATTGCATGAAAAATAATAAACGGGTAACACAGTTGTGGTTTACACTAAAACAAATATTGAATTGGAAATTATTAGTAAATATTTCTATTTAAATCTTCTACACACGTCTCAATCTGCAAGGTCTGACTGTGACTTTCAAGGCTAACCTGTTAACGCCTCAATTTACAGACAAAATTCTTTAGATAGTTTAAAATTGTCCGAACCATTTTACATAATCCAGTTTAAAACCAGCAGATTGGGTCGCCTGTAGACTGTTTAGCAAAAGATGATTTTTTTTGCATAACAAAGGAAAACAGCGCAAAGATGTTTCATCGTTTGGTAATAATGTGTCCTAGAAATAATCTTTGTGGAGAATTTAATGTGTGAAGTAGGACCATCTTATTAACACCACATGTTCGATTGCTGATTAAAAAATTGATTAAATAAATAGTACTCGAAATTGACCGTAATCATATTCTCATTATCACCTGCACTTTCCATTGAAGGCATCGCATTTCATACCGTTACCTTGGGCTGTTAACAATTTTCGTGGAATCCATATGGTTTTTTTGAATTCCAATAACGACGATTTTATTAATTGATTTAGCTGGAAAAATGGAAGTGAGCCTCATTCAACATCTACATATTGTGATGGCAATTTTATTCTCAAGACGAGTAGCAGCAATATGAAAACGATTTGAGGGGTCTATTGGTTTCAGTACCTGAACTATTTGAATTGTATATGCATGAAAATTGAGATCTTTGTGCAAAAGGTGAAGTAATGTATTTTAATGTTCCCGACGTGCTCTTTTTCGAACTGAACATTTCGGACTGTACTCCACTAATGCTCTAATGCAATAAATGTTATCATATATTATAACATCTTTCTTTGGTTTCTTATGTTTCATATTCTTAGCTGAACTTGTTTGTTCCAATTTACCTACTCACTCTTTTAAAATATGAGCTGAGGGACCACCTCCATGTCGAGAAATCTGGAAATGAATTCAGGGACAAAATACTGTCATTATTTTTGTAGTGTGATTTGATGAAAAAAACGCTTTACTCGCCGGACCTATCTTCTATGATTACTAAATGGCATGCTTTGACAGAAAATTTAACAAAATTGAAATCCAACAGGAATAATTTTTTCTGATGAAATTAAGTTGATGTAATACAGGTGGAGCAGTGTGTTGAAGTAAGTGAGTTTATTTGTTTGAAGGTTATACACAATGTTAAGGAATTCACTAAAATGTGGGTGTCGGACTTGCATTGTGTTTATCTTTGTTTGTTTGTGCAACGCTTCAATTAAGTTGTATCTCGTCATTATTATCAAAAGTATAAAGTGAATGTTTTGACATAAGACAACGAGCACAGGCGCGGATCCAAGGGGGGGCGGTGGGGGCGATCGCCCTCCCCCCTCCCCCAAGAACTTTGAGATCAGGAAAATAGCCCCGATTTTTCCTCTTATACTATTTTTTATTCAAGAATTAGAGAGAGAGAGTAATAAATCACTTTTTACCCTTTTTTTTTCTTCTCAAACTACCTGTGTTCTTTAGTCCTGTGTCTTTCGCAAAATCTGTTGGACACATATACTTTCATAAGAATAGGTATATTTGGATGTGTGAAATGTTAAAAAGGATTTTAGTTCTTGTCATAGGCGTCGGAAGGAGATTTATTTTATCACTAAGTATTTTTGACATAGAACATTATTTCGGTAATAAACTTGAAATAAAAAGTTTTTATAATATTATTTTATTTCTTATGATTTCTTACTAATTCACATACATTAGAAAATATAGATAATTTTAACATATTTAACACAAATCACAACTGTATTTTTATTATTTTTAATTTTGACGTAGAAACCGTTTTAGGCACATTCAGACTTAAACGTAGCCTTTTTCTCTCAAAAAATTCTAAATTTTAATTTAAATACTTATAAAATATTCATTATCAAAAATACAAGAAGTTAAACATATATAAAAAAGTAAATTTGTCCATATAATATTAAAATTTTTTTGGGGCTATCGGTCATTTTATTATTGGTTCCTCTAGCTCACCTATCATGAGATCGAGTTTCCGCATTTTCTTTAATTCTGTCATTATAAAGAATTCTTCCAATTTTCTGCAGTAACTTTATTCAAAAAAAACCATTCAAAAGTTCAATTAAATTACTACTTTTATAAGTTGTATTATTTCTAACAGCTCTACCTTTTACTTGAGAGAGATATTTCCTTCTCCAACGGACATTTTCGGGACGATCTATAAGAACAGATTTCCTATCTGGTTTTTCTCAACAAAAATTAAGTTCTCTGAGCAATTTCTAGAGCTCAGTTCTTTTAATTTCAGGTAAATCCCGATCTTCATTGATTTTAGTTAGAATCTTGTCGACGGTTGGAATCTGCTTCTCATAATAAAATGTATGTATAACTCCTCCAGTTTACATATCTTCTTCTAACGAGCTTTTTCGTCTGCCTGTGATCGAATATGGCTTGGGAGTCCTAACAATTCCAGTCGTTTTTTTATCCTTCAGTATACGGTACATAGTAGATGTTCCAACTTCTGTCATGTTGGGACACGTCTCAACAAAGCTTCTAACATTATTATCTAGATATTGATATCTTAAGACATCATAAACATTCATCGTAATAAGTTTTTCGTTGAGGAAAAAATGCCCTGGTTTAACGGTTTTGGAATAAATATAGATGTGGAAGCCATATCTTTTGGGTATCTCACTAATCTCAAATAATATATGAAAACAACCACAAACAAGAAAAATCACTAAGGACATACTATAAGGTGTACTTTGTTCATTGACAGAAATTAAATTGAAGTATCAGAAATTTTTATGTGGCAGTAAATTTATAAAAGCTCCTAATATTTAAATATAATAAATATAATTAGATTTACGGCAGTCTTCAATTATTTGTGGTATTGGAACAGGTACGTTGGAGGTTTCGGTAACAGTTTTATTACTCTCTCTAGTTCTTGAATAGAGTATAGGAATGTGTATGCTTGCGATGGCCCCTCCCCTTTTCAAGAGCTTTGAGTTCAGGAAAATAGAACCGATTCTGCCTTTTATACTAGGAATGTGTATGCTGCTGGCACTCCCCCCGTTGACAACTTCTTTTTCCTTGTGATCGCCCCCTCCCCTCCCCAAGAGCTTCAGATTCAGAAAAATAAACCCAATCCTGCCTTTTTCACTAAAAATGGGAATACTGCTGGTGTCTCTCCCCCCCTCCCCGTCGATAATTTGCTTCTTTCGCTTTCCATACTGTATTTTTGTGATATCACCGCCCCCTCACTAAAGAGAGAGGCTGGATCCGCCCCTGATCGAGGATACATATGAACTATGTCCACTGATGCATGAAATCTCACTTCACAATACACACCAAAATGATCTGATGTTACAAAGTAGTGGTTGTCAAAGATTTGGTATCTCAACAATGAGTTTACAAAAGATTTCATTATTTTTATTGTAAACTGCTTTTATAAATTATCTCTTTCTCAGATTGAGTTATATATATATATATATATATATATATATATATATATATATATATATATATATATATATATATATATATGTTTATGCGGCTTTCACGGATTCCTCCGTGTTAGATGCAATAGCAGTGGATATATCCACGTTATGCCGTTGTAGTGCTGAAATCACATTCAGCAAACGTACAACTACATGCAGCTCCGTGTATGAATGAAGTAAATGCGAGCAGTAAGTGCAAACTTCGTTCTAACCATATCCTTTCCGTGTTAGAGGTTGCACAGTTTGAACAAACTGCTAAGGAACACAATTTATCGTATTCCACCACCATCGAGATGATGGCCCACCTGTACCACCATACCGAGAAGAAAGTCAAAACTTTCCCTCCCCGCCACAGTGATACTGTTCGCATTTACTTCATTTATACACGGAGCTGCATATAGTTGTACGTTTGCTGAATGTGATTTCAGCACTACAACGGCATAATGTGGATATATCCACTGTTATTACATCTCATACAGAGGAATCCGTGAAAGCCGCATAAACATATATACGCCATCCGGCGTGACATTGGCGAAGCCCCGTTCAGTATTTGCATGCTTCCTTTCGATCTGTCCTTTGCACAGCCAGGTGCATGTCAGTACCCTGATGAGTCTAGTAGAGACGAAACATGTACCTCTACCGTATCACTGTGGCGAGGAGGGTAAGTTTTGACTTTCTTCTCGGTATGGTGGTACAGGTGGGCCATCATCTCGATGGTGGTGTAATAGAATAAATTGTGTTCCTTAGCAGTTTGTTCAAACTGTGCAACCTCTAACACGGAAAGGATATGGTTAGAACGAAGTTTGCACAACTATATGCGACTCCGTATATAGATGAAGTGGCAGACGCACTGCTGTGAGAGCTTTAAACTAGAGATGTCATCTGAACAGCTAATTACCAGCCTTGCCTAGGTCTAGAAGTCCTGAGTTATGGTTTTGATAAGCTTGAATAACCTGTAGTTATTTGGAACTAAAGCTGCAAAAGAGAAGATGAACGACCAGACTTCCAGAGTGTCTTTGTTATTGTTAAATTTTATTATAGGGTTTTTAAAAGAGCTGTTAATATGGGACAGCAGAATGTTTATAGATGGAATGGCCAACGCTACCCAAAATATTCCGATCGCAGAAGTTTATGATCAAATGCTGTTACCTACCGTTTCTAAATATGTTTATTCAATTAGTAAGTCTTTAAAAGTAATACTTACCGAAATTGACCCATATATAAGAAAAATACATGTTACAACATACATTCCAGAAAAGCATACCATTACTGTGAAGGCGGCAGTTCTTGCTGAAACATTTTTGTAAACTTTGGTTATAAAATTTTTACGTCAAAATTGATGGCCTTCGGCCTTGTGCACAATATGTAATATTATGTATATGTAAATAGAGAATTAAAAAACCTATATATATATATATATATATATATATATATATATATATATATATATATATATATATATATATATATATATATATATATATATACATATATATAAATTATAGGTGGCGCCACTAGTTATCGAGATATATTTTCCAAAAAATTCGATGTCAAATTTGAAAGTTCAACCTCAATTTTCCGCTTTCCTAATTAAGATGCAATGCTCAATTTTAATGGAAATTGTTTGTATTGTTTTATATTTTGAAGATCTATAAAAAAAATTTTTTTTCACTGGGCAAAGAAATTTTGCAAAAACCAATTTTTGCACCAAAAAATTGCTATAACTTTTCACCGGATAGAGATAAAATTTTTTTAATGCATGCATTTGATTTATATGTATCATTTCCGATCTCAAAAAAAAAAATTAATTTTGGATGAAAAAAAATACGTTTTTTTTTCCAAAATTCATAATGGCGTGGCAAATGAATATTAAGAGCTCAAATTTGCAGAAGGTGCTTTCTAATATCTGTACTTTACCTGTGAATTTTTTGGATCCAAGAAATATATTTTCATACGATCTGTGAACCTTCGAAAATTGGGCCGAATCTAATCTAAAATAGCTGCTGCAGGCCGCTGTCGGCGGGTTACCATAGTTCAGGTGCTTTATTCATTGGCGCTTCATGGAAACTTATGCATCACAAGTAATATTTATAATATTAATGTTGTTTTATTAATTTATATGATAGTAACAATTTGTTTAGTCACATCAATTATTAATTCGTTTATTAACAAAATTTCTACAAAGAATTATAGAGTAAATCACACAAATATTTAATTATATATTACATATTATACTGTTTTTTCCATTCTATTATTATTACCTAATAGTTTATTAACAAAATTTTTACGAAAATTTTTATAAGCAAATCATATAAAAATATAATAATAATATATAATACGTCATATAAATATTTAATAATACATTAAAAGTACGTGCGAAAATCATACAAATACATCAATTATACATTCATCTTTCTTTTTTTTTCTATTACTTTTATGCAATCGGCGTCCATTTCATCTTCGCAATTATTACTCACTTCCATTGCACATATCATTTTCATCATTATTCTCAATTCCATTGTAGATATCATTCTCATCATTATTAACATTTTTATAATAAAAATCATTCTCATATGTGCCACAACTGGAGATAGTGAAGAGCCCATGACAGCGCCATCTATCTGCCCATATATCTGACCATCAAACAATACGGGTTTTTAAGACAATGTCTGGTAAGATCCATAATATGAGTTGGGAAACCCTCTCTTTGAGCGATCTGGTCCAGTACTTCATCCATCGGTATGCTCGGATACAGGGATTTTACGTCGAAGCTTGCAATGATGTCGTCCTTGTCAATCCTTAAGGAGTGTAGAATTGTTAAGAAGTGCTCCGAGTTTTTAACGTAAGAAGCGGCATTTTCAACACGTGGTTGAATGAAGCCAGCGAGGTATTTTTCTAGTTTTTGACTGGAAGAGTTGTAAGAGCTAACGATGGGACGTTTTGCTTGTGGATCTTTGAAAGTCCGTATAGTCTAGTGCACCTGCTGGATTTTTCCCGTGGTATCAGTTTCTGTTTGGCCTCCAGTTCTATGGGTGAGTCCATAATTTTGTGTCCCTCTAAGACCTATCGTTAGCGCTTACAACTCTTCCACTCAAAAACTAGAAAAACACCTTGCTGGCTTCATGCAACCACGTGTTGAGAATACCGCCTCTTACGTTAAAAACGCTGAGCACTTCTTAACTATTTTACACTTCGAAAGAATTGACAAGGACGACATCATTGCAAGCTTCGAACGGAAAAATTACAAGAGACACTTTTTGCTTAGAATCGTCTGAGGAACACAACATATTTATTATTTGACAAAAAAAAAATATTTTTTAAATTATGAACAACTTTTTTGTTTATAACAAATTACCTGACCATTTTCGGATAATCCACTCTCGATATTCGTAATCAGAGATCAAAATACGTATGAAAAACTTTGATGGAGCCATGTCACCTTTATCGGCTACGAAAACCTACTCTCCTGAACTCCTGTACTAATAAAAAAGATAATTTGATATGGACAAAAATATGTTCCCGTGAGATTTTGTTTACGTTACAAAAGTCCAGACGTCCACATATATTGTTAATTTCCTCTGAATTGTCATCATCGTTTTCTAAATCGCAGGAAATAAAATTTTCAGAGCAATTATCGCACTGTCCATCACAGTGCTCTCACAACTCTGTATATTTCAAAGAATGAGTCTTTCATGTACATGTAATATATAATTGAATATTTGTATGATTTTCAATATAATTTTTTGTAAAAATTTTGTTAATAAACAAATTAATAATTAATATGACTAAACAAATTGTTACCATCATATAAATTAATAAAACAACATCAATATTATAAATATTACTTGTAATGCATAAGTTTCCTTGAAGCGCCAATGAATAATGCGCATGAACTATGGCAACCCGCCGACAGCAGCCTGCAGCAGCTATTTTTGATTAGATTCGGCCCAATTTTCGAAGGTTCGCAGATCGTATGGAAGTGTATTTCTTCGATCCAAAAAATTCACAGGAAAAATACAAGTACTAAAAAGCATCTTCTGCAAATTTGAACCCTTAATATTCATTTTCCACGCCATTATGAATTTTTGAAAAAAAAAGATTTGTTCCATCCAAAGTTAATTTTTTTTTAAGATCAGAAATGATATATCTAAATCCAATGCACGAATTAAAAAAATTTTATCTCTATCCGGTGAAAAGTTATCGCAATTTTTTTGGTGCAAAAATTGGTTTTTGCAAAATTTCTCTGTCCACAATTGAAAAAAAAAAATTTTAACAGATCTTCAAAATACAAACAATTTCCATTAAAATTGAGCATTGTATCTTAATTAGGAAACTGGAAAATTTGAGGTTAAATTTTCAAGTTTGACATCGATTTTCTCGGAAAATAAAAAACTCACAGATTCCGGGTCTGAAATACTTTTTTAGAATGATAATACCTATATTTGCGTTAAATTTTAAATCGGTAATTTGTTAATAAATGTCTAAAAAAAAACAAAAACCGTAAATTTTGTGGAAAAAAAATATATCTCGATAACTAGTGGTGCCACCTATAACTTCTATATACAGATCGATAGGCTTTTTAATTCTCTACAAATTTTGTTTGAAACATCTTTCGATACAACTTTTACTTTTGGAGATAAAATCAACAAACCGAAAATCGTGACCATTTTTGGTCCGCCATTTTTTTTGCTCAGGTCTTTCAAAGTTACCATCGAGATATGTTTTATAGGATGCCGAGATGAACACATTCCAGCAAAAAAAACAATGTTACATTTTTGTTACTGACAAAAGTCTATTTTCCCTGGAGTAAGACCTTTTAGAGTTACTCTGTATATGCGATTTCTTTCAATGATTAAAAATAGTATCTCAAATTTGATGCTTTTTCTCCATATCATTTAAGCAGAGTCTCCCCTATGTTAAATTATCTGAACAGCAAGCAAATTATTTGCGAAATCTCACAGTTCTAACGCTAATGATTCAAGAAAACTATTTATTACGACCTCACCTTGTGTGACAAAATCAACAATGGTTTTACTAAATAAATTATGAACCACTTTCCAAATGTATCCCTTCGTGACATCCACGTCTTGCTCAAATAGGACAATTATGGCGGATAGAATACATGCGGCCTTCAACTAAAAAGTAACAAACATTACATATAAAAACATAATTCGTTCATGAATATCTACTATTTACATGTTATTCTTTGAAAGAACTGATTTTAAGCTCGTAACGCATTTTTTCTAGGATAACTAGTGTCTTTGTCAGATCCGTGGGAGCATCAAGAAATAGTGAGATGAGCTAAATGATCTAAACACCATTCAGAAAATCCATAAACAATATAATATTCAAATGTATGTAAAGTGCATGAAAATTATGATGTTCTAGCAATAAAAATATGAATGAATCTGGTATAAGGTTACCAACAGAATATATTATTAGGCAATAGTTAAGTTTTTATTTGTTTGATTAATGTTATTTAACCAATTACACCGAAAATAACAATATTAACATTCTAAATACATATAATACAATGTTAATAAATAAAAATAAGCGGTTTTATTTGATTTTTTCATAAAGGTCGTTTATTCCACAATCATTGCTGGAAAACGTAGAAAACCCATTAACTACACCGAGGTTAATAAAATTATATTTTCCTAATAAAGTCATCAGTTTGGCCCTGAATAAAATAGTATTTATTTTAAATTCAGAAAAAAATCGGCCACAGCAAGCTTAACGTTTCGTCTTTTAATAGCCATTATCAGTTTGATTTTTCTAATATAGTCCTGCCTGGGTTAAACGATGACAACGTTGAACAACAGTGGCAGTTTTTCAAAACGTCAATTATGGAACCAAGCAAGAAAGTACTTACAACATCAAGATACAAGAAAGAAGATTGGATGACAGATGGTATTTTGGAGTTGATGGATGAAAGAAGGAAACACAAGACCAACAAGATCCGATATCAACAGTTGCAAATTCAAAGAAGAAGAAAAATAAGAGCAA
This sequence comes from Diaprepes abbreviatus, assembly GCA_034092305.1. Taxonomy (NCBI): domain Eukaryota; kingdom Metazoa; phylum Arthropoda; class Insecta; order Coleoptera; family Curculionidae; genus Diaprepes; species Diaprepes abbreviatus. The sequence goes on along the minus strand of JASJET010000045.1, from coordinate 1,090,483 downwards.
CAAAAGAAGAGTACCTTTCTGGAAACTGCAAAGAAATAGAGGAGTTGCAAAACAAGTACGACAACTTCAACTGGCATAAAAAAGTCAAAGAACTAGCTGGATTAGAAAAGAGAAAAACCTCAAATATATTGCTAGACAAAGAGGGAAACATTATTATGGAAACACAACAAAAATTATGCAGGTGGAAAGAATACATAGAAAAAATATTTGAAGATCAAAGACACGAAAATTCTTCTATAAACAGTCTAAGCGGTGACATGGGGCCTGAAATTACTAAAGCAGAGGTCATTTATGCATTAAGGTCGGTAAAAACTAATAAAGCTGTTGGTCCAGATGAAATACCAGGTGAGTTGTTGAAGCTGATCAATGACAAAAATTTGGATTTATTGGTGAGATTATTTAATACAATTTACACGACAGGAACCATCCCCCGAGAAATGTTAACATCAACATTCATATGTTTACCAAAGAAAGCAAATTCAAAAGAATGCAGTGATTATCGAACAATCAGCCTCATGTCACATATTTTGAAAACCCTTTTAAAAATTGTACATGCTAGAATACATTCCAAATTGTAGCTGGATATTAGTGACACACAGTTTGGCTTCCGGAACGGGGTGGGTACAAGAGGATCATTATTTGCTTTTAATGTGCTTACTCAAAAATGCTTAGATATCAATCAGGACCTCTATGTCTGCTTCATAGATTACAACAAAGCTTTTGATTGGGTCAAACATGACAAACTGATAAAGATTCTCAGAAGCAAAAATTTGGATGAAAGAGATTTAAGGTTGATATCAAATCTGTATTACAATAAACGAGCGGCAGTAATGATTGGACAGGAAATGTCCGGAGATGTGGAAATACAAAAGGGAGTCAGACAACGGTATATATTGTCACCTTTACTATTTAACGCTTATTCTGAAGAGGTCATATTGGAAAGTCTTGAATCTGAAACAGCAGGGATAACGTAAACGGAGATTTAAACAACAATATTAGGTATGCAGATGACACCGTAATAATAGCTGATAGTTTGAATGACCTAGAAAAAATAATGAATAAAATATTAAGAGTTAGTAGAGAATATGGACTCTCTCTTAACACGAAAAAGACCAAGTTCATGATAATTAGTAAAAACAACACCAATAATAATGAAACCCTAATGGTAGGAGGCCAGCACATAGAAAGAGTTAAGAAGTACACTTACTTGGGAACCCTGATAACTAAAAAATAATGACTATACCATCGAAATAAAACCAGAATCTACAAAGTACGTGCCAACTTTATTAGAATGAAAAAGGTTATCTGCAGCAAAGATCTAACTTTAGCCCTAAAAATCCGACTGACTAAAAGTTACGTATACAGTGTTCTATATTATGGAATGGAAGCATGGACACTGAATCGAGAAGCAATGAGAAGACTTAACTCTTTTGAAATGTGGACCTATAGAAGAATTCAGAGGATTTCGTGGGTGGATCGAGTTACGAACGCCGAAGTGTCGAGAAGAATGGGGAAGAAAAGGAAGTCGAGATGACAGTAAAACAGAGAAAACTTCAATATTTCGGACACATTATGCGGGGAGAAAAGTACAGCATCTTACGGCTCATAATCCAAGGCAAAATAAGTGGCAGAAGAGGCGTAGGACGACGACGAATTTCATGGCTAAAAAAAGTCATATTTATCAAACCTAAAGTTTGTTGTCAAAATATCAAATTAAATTTCTGAAGAGCAGGAGTAATGTGTTGGGTCCATTTCTGTTCCTGTTGTATATTAATAATATGCCTGCTTATTTAAAAGAGGCTCTAGTTTTTCTTTTTGCGGACGACACGTCTTGGATCGTTTCTGCAACTAGTTTTGATGATCTCCTACCTAAAATAAATATTCTTTTCTATCAGATTTCTAATTAGTGCAAACAAAACAACTTAATAATTAACTATGATAAGATCGAAGTAATATATTTTAGAAATAATACAGGAAATGAGTCCGTTAGCTTCAATTTGAATATCAACGGTTTGTCGCTGCGGTGTTTGTCGTCGGCAAAATTCTTAGGAAACTTCATAGATGCTCAATTAAATTGGGCGGTGAATATAGATTCAATTTGTACAAAGCTTAATAAATACGCGTATATAATGAATGACGAATATTGTCTCAAGTAGGTCTGATCTCAGTTTATTACGCATTAGAGCATCCCATCTTAAGCTACAATATAATTTGTTGGGGAGTCAAAAATGAAATCAGTCGAGTCTGTGTCAAAAGCGCATTATCACAATCATGGTTAAGCTACAGCAGCTTCAGTCGTGTAGACCTTTCTTTACAGAGCATAAATTGCACACAAGCGGCTTCGCAGGCTCCTCCCCTCTGCAGAGTGCGATATATGCTGTATTCTTCAGAGTAATTAGATCAAAGTGAAAAAAGTGAAACGGATAACTTCCTATTCTTTTAAATATGCATTTACCTGTCATTAGGTCGAAGTGATCAGGATTACTTTAAATGATAGAACTAAAAGTGATAATGAGTCAAGAAAATAAGCCCATATTTGATTCCTGTATGCAGTACTCTCCTGTAGTTGGTGATTTTATTGCTCTTGTTCCTTCATTTTTTATTACTGTTTTCCATATAGTTGGAATATTTAAAGCATAGTCCCGTTTATTCAGCTGCCCCGCTTTTTCGATTTCTAGGGCCTCTCTTATGACGCGTACCTTGTAGTTTTGTAATAGTGCTATTTATTTTCCTTTTTCGAAATCGATGATATGTCCGGTTGTTTCGTTATGTTGAAATAGAGCTGAAGTTGTCTGTTTGTTTTTGAGACTATTTTTAAGTTTTTGAATGCTGGCTGATATGCGTCTGTTTGTTTGTCCTATGTATATTTGATGGCAGTCTGCTCATGGAATGCTGTAAACGCCATGATTTTCAAGGTTGGTCTTATCTTTGGCATTTCCCAAGATGCTAGCTATTGTTTTTGTGGTTGAATATGGGCTGTATGATGTGTCTTCTTAAGATTCTTCCCATTCTGTCCGTTATTCCTTTTTTGATCTTGGTCTTTGGTGTTTACTGTGGTCTTTTCTTGCCTTTTTATGGTTTTCTTTATATCAGATTGTGAGAAATCATTCCGTTTCAGAGATGTTGAGATATGTTTTATTTCGTCTTGTTTTGTGTCGACTTCTGATGAGAGGGGAGATCTTGATACTAGTGTGTTGACTACGGCCTGTTTTTGAGAAGAAAGGTTATATCGGTCAGGATATGTGCGTTATTGAGATACGCTGAAACTTAGGGTGTTGTTAAGTTTCCTAGTTAATAACGGGCCCAAAAAAGTAAATATCCTATCTTGTTCGATTTCTAGCGTGAACTGGATTCTATGGTGGAAATTGTTTAGATATAGGAGAAAATCATCTACGTGTTCTTTTTTACGTGGCTATATTATGAAAATATCATTCACATAGCGTTTTTAAAATTTCGGTTTCAAAGGTGCTTTTTGCAGTGCCTCTTGTTCGAAATATATCACAAAAAAATTAGCTATGTATATATATATATATATATATATATATATATATATATATATATATATATATATATATGTTTATGCGTCTTTCACGGATTCCTCCGTGTGAGATGCAATAGCAGTGGATATATCCACATAATGCCGTTGTGGTGCTGAAATCACATTCAGCAAACATACAACTATATGCAGCTCCTTGTTTGAATGAAGTAAAATGCGAACAGTAAATGCAAACTTCTCTCCATCATATCCTTTCTATGTTAGAGGTTGCACAGTTAGAATAAATTGTAATAAAACGCAATTTATCCTATTCCACCACCATTGAGATGATAGCCTACCTGTAGCACCATACCGAGAAGAAAGTCAAAACTTACCCTCCCCGCCACAGTGATACGGCAGAGGTACATGTTTCGTCTCTACTAGACTCATCAGGGTACCGACATGCACCTGGCTATGCAAAGGACAGATCGGAAGGAAGCATGCAAATAATGAACGCGGCTTCGCCGACCTCCCGCCGGATGGCGTATATATGTTTATGCGGCTTTAACGGATTCCTCCGTGTGAGATGCAATAGCGGTGGATATATCCACATAATACCGTTATATATATATATATATATATATATATATATATATATATATATATATATATATATATATATATATATATATATCCTCTCTTTCATCAGTTGAAGCTAACCTTTTTATGATATATTTCGAACAAATAGCACTGCCAAAGGCACCTTTGAAGCCGAAATTTTGAAAAAGTTATGTGGATGATATTTTCATATGTAGTATACTTATGTTATAATAATGCCTACTTACAATAGAAAACACAGCACCTATAATTGATCCCAGTCTTAGGGAAAACCAAAAACAGCAAATATAATGTATCACCACCATTTTTATCGGAACTATTGTATAAAAATATAAAATGATATTATGGAAAATGTTGATAAAAACATGAATTTGGTATAGGGAGGTAATATATTATTAATGGTAACATTAGCCGACGACGAGATAGAAATCGTGACTTTTTAAAAGTTTTGTAAGGTTTTATCATGATTTTTCCCTTATTATTGTATTTATTGTTGTTACATATATCTATATTACAAACTAAAATGGCATAGAAATAATTGAACTCCTTTATTTTAACAAACCAATTTATATAATTTAAAAATTTTAATTTTTTCTAACGTATAAAATTATAAGTACGATAAAAATGAAGAAATGTCGGTAATTTTGATCCTAAAGGTCCACTAGAACACATGATTAATTTATTTACCTTTAGATAAATGCTAATTGGCGTAAATAAAATTACTTTAATGTGATTTAAGAAATACATTACGTAAAAATTTCTAATAATGCTTCAGGTGCCAACCACACATTATTTATGGCAATTTGACAAACAATCAAAAACGTAATGATTTCTAATTCGTAATTAACTGCTTCTTAAACTTTAAACTCAGATGCGTCTATAAAGTATTATATCGTAAATATGTGGTTTTTAAGAAATTGGTAATGAATAATTCAAAATCATTAGGTTTCCTCATACCAGACTGACTATTTTTGGATAAAAGTTAAGAGGTCAGTATCACAAATGGAATTATTACTACGGGGTATTTTCGCTGATGATTAGATGAATTTTTAAATGTATCTTGACCTTTCCTACTTTTAAATTCTAAAGAAATAACATTCGACATTTCGGAAAATGTAACTTAAGTTTAACGATATATTTTCACAGAAATCTCAAATTTCTTTATTTGTTTTGTATTCTTCGCTCATTTATTCATTCTATACTAGACCAAACAAATACAATATTTATTAATTATTAAGAAATAAAAATACTTTAACACTTTATCATAAAAATAACAAATTAATTATCTTTGCTTGGAAAAAATGAAGGACAAAATAACATAACATTTCGGAGCTTTGTTAATAAACGGTTACAACACCCGTGGAAGAAGAGGCGTGTAAGCGACATAACCAATGCCAAAAAACTTAATAGTTTTTTCTCATAGGTCACCATTTATTTCTTATTGATAGATTGCGTCAATTTTATTTAATGGTTTGGATAAATAATAGCAGTGGCGGCGCGTTCATAAGTGCTGCGGAGCTGCAGAACACACATAATTTCGACAAATTATATATTTTTTAATGTAGTGTATCCCTAAACTAAACAATAAAAATATTAAATTATTTCTCTAATAGCATTGGCAAAATGGCAAACAAAACACCGCAAGTTTTCCGGCCTGAACACTCGAGCGTAGGGCCGCCGCTTACGAGCCCGCCGCGGATTTGGGTTCACAGCTAATGATTTCTGAAAACAAAGCGAGTGATTGGTTTAACGCTGCACGTGGCTTAATACGGCGATTTATGGAAAATTTGCGGCTGCAGGACGGCAGCACCCAGCAGTGGTTTTGTAATTTTATATGCGCGCGGCCGGCTATTTGTTTTGTCCTGTTGTTTTATTTAGTTTAATTATAATGAATTCGATCGAGTTTTTGCAGAGTCATAGTTTTAGCTCTTTGGCATACGAGGACAAAATTAAAATTAAAGAACTTGGTCGATCGACACCACAATTAAACATTGAAATTAGCGGTTCAAGTCGAAGCAAAACATACAAACGCCAGTTTAATGACACGGTTTATAACAATACAAAGTGGTTGTGCGGTTGTGACAAAAAACACGCGCTTTTTTGTTTCCCTTGTATTTTGTTTGGAGGTGACAAATCGTGGACAGTTACGGGTTTTAGAGATTTGGGACATTTAAGCCAAAACATTAAACGGCACGAAGGAACACAGAAGCATATTTCCAATACGGTAAGCCTGGCATTATTAGGAAACATAAACATCCAAAAGCAATTGGATAATGCCTACTGGATTAATGTAAAACGGCACAACGAACAAGTTGATAAAAATCGTTATGTGCTATCGCGTATTATTGATTGTATAAAATTTTGTGGAACGTTTGAGTTAGCCCTCCGTGGCCACGATGAAAGTGACGAGTCTGATAATCCCGGAATCTTTCGTGGATTGGTGAATTTTAGTGCAGATCTTGACAACGTTTTCCAAAAACATTTAGAATCTGCTACGTTATTTAAAGGTACATCAAAGGACATGCAGAATGAACTATTACAATGCATGCTGGAGGTATGTAGAGAAAAAATCTCTGATGAAATAAATGAATCAAATTATTTAGCAGTTCTGGCAGATGAAACTAGTGATGTTGCCTCAAAATTTCAAATGGTGGTCGTTTTACGATATGTACATCAAGGAAGCCCAGTTGAAAGATTTTGGGGTTTTATAAATCCTGAGCAACATGACGCTCAATCTTTAGCAGCCTGTATTAAATCCGTTATAGATCCATTCTTAACGAAAGATTTCAACAAGCTGATTGCACAAACCTACGATGGCGCTGCTGTTATGAGTGGCAGACATAGAGGAGTACACACAGTAATCAAGGAAAAATATCCCCAGGCACATTTTGTTCACTGTTACGCTCATCAACTCAACTTAATAATGGCCCAGGCAGTGTCTCAAGATACAAAAGTGCGGGTATTCTTTTCAAATGTAGATGACGTTGTAAATTTCTTTTCGAATTCTCCTCAAAGAATGGATGTGTTAAACGAAGTAGTAGGGAGAAGATTACCACGCGCCGTTCAGACTCGGTGGAATTTTAAAAGCAGAGCAATAAACGTTATTTATGAGCACAGAAATTCTTTAATAGAATGTATGCAAGAAATTCAACGGAGGTTTGCTAATAGAATAGTCGTAAGTCAGGCAGTTGCTATAGAACGTTCGCTTAATGATGAATCATTTCTGTTTTGGCTAAATATTTTTCATCATGTTATGCCGCATGTTGACATTTTATATAACCAACTACAAACAAGGAAAGCCGATTCGGTAGAAATTAAAAACTGCGTCGATACTTTTGAAAAGTGTATCCAAGAGTTGAGAGATAATATTGACGGGGTAATAGACAGAGGAAATCTTCTCAGACAGGATTTGGAGCCCACTGTTAAACGAATTTGTCTTTCAAAAGAGAACCTTCGTGCGGCAGCATTAGAAGTTTGCGACACAATAATTCATACTGCCAAAACTAGATTTGATTATGTAGATCATTTAGCAGTCGCGACGTTATTTACATCTGAATTGTTCGAGAAGTTTTCAAAAAAATTTCCAGATGGGATATTAAACTCTGTGCTAACTATGTACCCTTTATTTGAACTAGAACGCCTAAAGACTGAACTGTCCATAATTTACATAAGGCCAGATTTTAGGAATCTTAAAGGGGCAGTAGCATTTTTAAATTTACTTACATCTAACAATTTGGATGAGTCTTTCAAAGAAACTGTCAAGTTATTACAAATAATTATAACTATTCCTATGACAACGGCAGAGGCAGAAAGATGTTTTTCTACTTTAAAAAGAGTTAAAACTTTCCTACGCAATACCATGGGTGAAAGTAGATTATCCGCACTTTCTATGCTGTCAATAGAAAATGCCTTTATTAGAAAAGACCCCAATTTTAATGAGAAAGTAATTGAGAAGTTTGCAAGAGCTAAACAAAGACGTATTGATTTGATATATAAAAAGTGAACTTTAGATTTTTTTAAACGTTTAAATTTTTGTTGTTGTTTTTCGTTTTTTGACATTTATTGCCCCTTATATTCAATGTGCTACCAGGTTACCACCTGCGACAAAAGGATTGCATGTTGCATGTTTGTACCTTGTACCAGAGCTTAGAAGGAATACAGGTAGGTCTAATAATTCTTTTTTTGCTTTGCGTATTTCGCGTATTTTCAATGCAGAACACACCCTTGAACATCCCACACGCCGCCACTGAATAATAGTAAAAAATACATCCTGAGGCATCTCTTTACCAACTATATAATTGTTAAAACTAACTTCTGTTGTATGGATATTTTTGCAGATGCAGATGACAGCTGTTTACTTTTTAATAATAGTTAATAAATGAGTAAACGAAAGGCGGGCTTATGATATTGCAAGAAGAATAGTTCTTAAATAAAACGGAACGATCCATTTTTTTGCTCAAAAAATTATCTTTATTACTACATCTATTCCTTTATAACAAATGTTATGTAACAATTTATTTATACCAAGTACACATTTAGTTTTTATTATTTACCTTTTGCTAGGGGGTTGTAGAGGAGTAAATATGCTTAATACCACCCGCAATTCTTCCATTATTCTTATATAGTTTCTTGGTTATATAAATAAAAGTTTTATCCATAGACAACCAAATGACTCAATATACTCAAGTATTATAAGGACGGAGTTCTGTAGAAGCCTTTTCCATAGTTGCTAATATATAATATGTATCATCTGTCAAGGAGGTGAATATTCGAACAACTATGTGGCTTCACCTGGATGGAGCTCCGCCCCATTATCATCGCGAAGTTCGGCAGTTTTAAAATCTCAACTTTCGAAACAGGTGGATTGGGAGAAACGGATTTCAAAATTGGCCCCCGAGATCTCCGGACTTAACTCCACCAGATTTCTTTTATGGGGATACATAAAAGGAATTGTCTACAATCTGCCTTCAACAACACCACAATATATGAAAGTATGCATAAGAGACGCTTTTCAAACTGTAACCCCGCAAATGTTGTCCAGACAGGTATTAGTTTGGAATTGATGTCAGAAATTCAAATTTTATATAAAAATTTATAGTTATTTTTTACTTTTTAGCGCACTTTTAAAAGTCGGTTCAAAAATTTTATTATATAATAAGACATTGTTTATATTTGGGAAATATATGAAACCTAATTAATAATAAATATTGCCTTCAAATCTTAAATTATATTAAATTATAACAACCTTGAAAGAAAAACAATATTCAAGACGTTATACCAAAGGTATCATTACACATGTCCACAAAAAATTGGGTCATGATTGTTGTTGGGCAGCGGGGGTCATTTTCGAAGAAATTTACTGATTAGAATCCGGGTCCAAGGTGAGAATTGGCTCATCACGTCGAGATTTTGAGATATTTGAGGTTATGTACTCAAAAAAGGTTTTTAGCTACTTTTGAGGTTATGTGCATGATGCACAAAACTTTTTCTAGTTGTATCATTTAATACTACTCTTACCCTTTAAAATAAGGTATTGAGCCGTCGCCTAGAATTTTTTCTTGCAATTTTAAGGCCATTTTAAGTTCAGGTTAATAGGCTTTTAGACACCAGTATCGTTTTTTTTTTCAAATTTCTATCCGCTATTTTGAAAATAAAAATTTTCATTTTCTGATATAATACTACTTCGGAAATGACCCCCTAGTTGCACAACAATGGAGCCTTGTAGCCCTGTGTAAGATATATATTAAATCTTCATAGTCTACTGAAAATTTAAGTCTAAATTTTCAAAAAAATCAAAATTTTAGATTTATTAATGAAATCTCTTCTAAGAAAACAGATTGGGAAAAATACAGAACCAATCTGAAAGCAAACTTAGTACACATTCAGACCAGAGGTTGCGCTAAACTGACGCTTAGTTGCAAATGACTCGAAAGAAGTAAATAGGGCAATACTTGGAGCTTACGAATCGAGCTGCCCCTTATAAACAAGCAAAAGTTGTAGAGATGCACCTTGGTCGTGGAAGGATCATCTGTGACAGCTATGATCCCAGACGACAAAGAACAAACAGCAGCTATATTAATTTTATGCAGTGGGGTTTTATTATCATCAAGTTTGTTAAATAAAAAAGAAAAACCTCGACGATGTTGACGTACTGCTTTCTATTAAAAGCGGTCAGGATCGGAACTTCTAGCCGATTTAAATTTCCAAGATATTAGCGGACAATATAAAAATTTTACCAGAATGTCTCCTACAGATTTTGAATACTTATTAAACAAAATAGGACTAGTTATATCCAAAGAAGAAACATATTTCCAGGATAAGTTCAAGGGATTTTAATTAACAGTGGTATGGTGGTACTGGAAGCACATTTCCATGTTCTTTAGACAATTCATTTATCACATATTTCTTAAATTATCTTTCTTTCTCGTTCGCAATTTTTAGAAGTTCCTTCTTTAGCAAACCGTTCGTAAAGGGAATATGTTTTTTTGATAACCAATCTGTAACATCACTTGGTTCAATAACTGGCGTTATCCAAATCTATAACAGACCTCTCCGGAATCTACTGTATCTTTTGAGAAAAATATTTTTGAAAGATATCGGCCGTCATTTGTTCATGGTAACCTTTGGTAGATTTCAATTCCAACTGCAGCAAAACTCCTATGAATTTATTAACACCTCCAATATAAGTTATACTGAATTTGAGGCCCTTAATGAGTGAGGGTTTTAAACCTGTCGACAACCCTTCTAAGAATGCTTGACGAAAAATTGTCATATTCTTATCTTCATACATTTTTTGTACCATGTGCCCGTCAATGAGACAGATTACATCCAGATAAAAAACGTTTTGCCTTCTCTGTGGTATTTTCTAATGTCTCGCAAATACTGTCTTCTCTAAAATAAAATTTCCTCTGTATCACCTCCATTTTGACTTTCCCTAAGAGAAAATACCTGTAAAGAACCATAAACCAAAGGCATAGCAATTCTCGGAACATATTTCATAAATTATTCGGCTTTCCGAATTCGGATAAAGTAAGGGGTAGATATTGTATGTGTCTGAAGTATGTATTTGAGGAGAGAGTAGTATATTGAAAAGATAATTAGGTTTAAAACTATACATCCTAATTGGGCAATTAACAATAATGACATTTTTAAGCATAATTCAGATGTGTATAAGTGTAAGGCCTTGATATGTTATTGTCTTACAACTTTCAACGCTAGCTGTTGAGAGTGTCTACTTTTACTCCAAAACTTTGTACTGGTGTTTGGGATTTAAAATCCAAGATAATACTTTCAAATGTCTACCTCTTACTTTATCCGAATTCGGAAAGCCGAATAATTTATGAAATATGTTCCGAGAATTGCTATGCCTTTGGTTTATGGTTCTTCACAGGTACAAAAATCTTTTGTGTATATAATTGTCATACTTTGTCTGACAATGATAAACAGCTTTGTTAGTTTTATGCAGTGGGATTTTACCGTAAAAAAGTATATTAAACGAAATCGAAAATATGGGCGATAATAGCGCACTACCTTGTATAAAAAAAAATAGTCAGGATTCAAACTTCTAGCAAATTTATAGTTCCAAAATATTATCGGATAATAAAGAAATTTCATCAAAATATCTTCGTTAGATTTTGAATATATGTTAAACAACATAGAAACAGTCATTTCCAAAGGAAAAATATATTTTCAGCAGCCCATTTCCATATGGCAGACGCACTCAAAATTTTCTTCTCTATGGTCTGTGGAAATTTTCAATGCAAAGTGCTAAATAAATTTCATATCATTAACAAAAAAGTAAGAAAACCTCGTGTCGTCAGTCTTGCTGCAAAGTGAATTTTTTTCTAAAACGCTGTCATAAACCCGTCCCATTAGATAAAAAAATCTTTTGAGTTCGCATCAAAAAACCAACAGAAAATGGATCGCTGCGAGTATCGGTCGAGCTACTCGAAAACAATAAAACTATAAGAAAATTGACTTCTAGTGACCCAACTGCATTTATTATCTCCTTTGTAACCTGCCGACGATGAACCTCGATGACAATACAAATCGGCAAAATTCAAAGGAGTCTCGCTGGAAGTTCGTAGCATACTCACACGCGCTCGTCTCGTCATATTTATACGCACCTTTAGGTTTTAAAATTTTTATGGCAGAAATTTGTTTATTATAATTTGATGTTCTTTTGGATTTACAGTTATAACCCAATTTCGAAAAACGTATATTAATGCAGTATTTTAACATTTTTATTTTCATCTAAGGAATTAACTGGTAAGCTCAAAATAAATTTCCTTTACGGACTTATTATCCATTATCGGAAAAGTGAAAAGGAAATAAATCACGAATTTTTTATAAATAAACAAAGCACCTCGAATAAAAACTAATAAGTGTATATTTATTCAACATTGTTTGCTTTAAACAAAACAATAATTAAAACACAAAAGTGCTCCTATAAAAAGTGATTAGTAATTCAAATTATTAACACTTGTCTTTATCGTCTATAATCTGCAATACTCGTAAATCATCGGTAATAATATTACCTCCCTGTTACACCTACTTCTACACCGTAACACCGTCTATATACAGAGTATTACAGAGGTCGCAACCTTTGATTATTTTCACTTTTGCCTAAATGTTACATGACAATACGCTCCGGGTATTCTTTTCCGAAGATGATTTCTTATTTCTTCGGAATAAGAAGAATTACTTTGGAGTCCCCACCCGAAAACGAAGAAGTACCATACACCTATTATGTATGGCACCTATAAAAGATTTCAGCAAATTGCATTTAGGGTTAGTACCTGAAGTTTGTTTTTTTGTGGTGTACCAAGATGAGAGCTTTTTTGGTAAGTGGTGGCTTACCGGTCTTGTTTTTGGTGATATATCGGGTCGTTTTGTCATTGGATGCGCGTTGGTTGAAAAGTGAAAAAGAAAATAGGATAAATGCTTGAAATGGGTGAGTTCAATTATTTAAATTTTGGAAGAAGACAGTTTAAAGTTTGGTAATTGGAAGGTAAAATTTTTTCAAATTTTGGAAAAAAATTGCTTGTCTTCTTTAAAATTTGAATAATGGCTCACTTTGTTACGAAATATTTATTTATATATATATATATATATATATATATATATATATATATATATATATATATATATATATATATATATATATATATATGCGCCAAACTATCGAATGTTTTAACCAAAATCAGTAATTTATTTACAAAATTCCAATAATTTTTTTTGTGGAAGCATTTATTCAAGTGTTTCAAAACTTTTGTACAATGAAGTAAAGACATTCAACTCTACGAAAAAAAAAATTTTCGTTTATTTATAGCTACAAAATGGCGGTCGTAAAAAAAAGGTTGCCATGATATCTCGGGTCAGGTATATCTGAAACAAAAAATTCGAAAAGCGTTCTGAAATATAAGTAAGTGATTATGGTCGGTAGTAGATTTAAATATTTAGAGTGAAAAAAAAAAACAAAATGGTTATGTTTTCAATTTTTTTGAGCCTTTTTTGCAAATAAAATTGTTTGAAAGGAGGGTTAAAAATTTATATAAAATTCTGATTCTACTTCAGATTGAAATTTATATATGTATGTGCTGAATTCCTGAAATATTTCAGTTCAATCGGTCATATACATTTGTTGGAAGAAAAACGAGTTTAAAATTTTTTCCCACCAATATATATATATATACAAAATAAAATTTTTATAAAAAAAAATTGAACCGACGAAAGTGCGCTAAAAAGTGAAAAATAACTATAAATTTCTGTATGAAATTGAAATTTTTGAAGTCGGCGCCAAACTAATACCTGAGAAAATGTGATTCGCATAAACAGATTAAAAATACTTTATTTGTAATTGCTTTCTTACCATAATTTGTATATAGTAGCAGTTATTTGTTTCATTTAGAAATAACTTGGCGCCGACTTCAAAAATTTCAATTTCATACAAAAATTTATAGTTATTTTTCAATTTTTAGCGCACTTTTAGAAGTCGGTTCAATTTTTTTTTTATAAAAATTTTATTTTTTGATTTTTAGTTTTGAGTTCATTAGGATATCCATAAATTATTTGAACTAGGTACTAATCGAGATTAGTATACCTCACAATGACTCCAAGGTGGCAAAAAAGTGCCCATTTTGTCCAAAGTTGTAATCACCCTAAAATGAACCACTAAAAATTCTTTGGTTTTTACAGTTCTACAAATACCAGTAAAATTGTATCAAACAAATATTTAGTCTGTCATAGTAAATCCACTATCTTAAATTTTAAATTAATTTCAGATTGGTAATATAGGCCCAAAACCTTCCAATGTCGATATTTAAAGAACTTGAGACGTAAATTTCTTAGCTCGATATATTTTATACTGCATATTGAGTTTGTATACGTTCCAAGAACCCCGCAATATCAATTTTAGGCAAAATAGGAAAACGTAAAATCTTTACTCCCTCATATTGTATCTTGTTAACCTAATATTGAAAAAAATTAACTTCAAATTCATAATACACGACCCCGAAAACACCCTAATACCTGATAAAATGCGAATAAGGTAAAATTTTCAACTAATACACAAATAATTTTAACATCTTAATCTAATCTAAATCTAAACCCTTCAAAGCCCCCTAATATCCATTTTTGATGAAATCCAGAAATTCAAAATTTCCAGACCGTCGACTTGACTCTGACATATTAGATTTTCTTAAAATAATTTTATATTCGCTATTTACATCCTTAAAAACGATTCAGTCCCACATTTGAACAAAATCCAAAAATATAAAAATTTTAGTCCGCCATATTGAATCCTGAAAAAAATACTATTAAATTCGTAACTTACACCCTCAAGAATCCCCTATATCAGTTTTGGAGAAATTCGAAAAATGTAAAATTTTTACGATGCCATCCGCCAGATTGAGCTTTTCAAAAAATATTTTAAATTTGTAAGTAACACTAACAAAAATCCCGCAACACTGATATTAAACAAAATCGGGAGATGTAGAACTTTTAATCCGCCATCTTGGACACGCCATATTGAATTTTTTAAAAGTAATTTCAGATTCGTTATGTACGACCCTAAAAACTCCCCCATACTAATTTTGGAGAAAATCGAACAAAGCTGATTTTTCTTCCACCATATTAGATCCGCCATATTGAATTTTTTAAAAATGATTCGTCATCTGCGACCCCGAAAACTCCTCCATACCAATTTTGGAGAAAATCGGACAAAAATAAATTTTCTTGTCCGCTATATTGGATTCGTCATATTGAATTTTTTAAAAATAATTTTAGATTCATTGGGTACAGCCCCAAAAATTCCTCCATAGTAATTTTGGAGAAAATCCGACAAAAATAATTTTTTTTTGGCCGCCATATTGTGAGACCACCGCAGCAACTCCTGAACATATCACCAGATGGTATCCGATTAAGGTCTAATATTGATCACAAAATATCAAACCTCACACACACACATCTTCAAATATAGTACTCAAAATATAGATCCCAAAATATCGATAAAAACTATCGGGTCCATAACGTAGTTCTTAAGATATTGTACTCAAAATTTAAGTCCCATAATATCGATAAAAAATATAAGGCCCCAAATAAAAATTGTACTTAAAATATAGGTCCCCAAATTTTGGGGATATTTTGTGATTGATATTGGACTTCCTTAAACGTATGTAATCTGGTAGTGGTATATATATATATATATATATATATATATATATATATATATATATATATATATATAGCATATAAAATTAATTATTCATTTCACATTTGTTCGAAGATTACATATACCATACATATGTACATATAAATTACATGACAATGAAAGTTCTTCTTCATTGAAGAATTCTTATTTCCACGAAATAAGAAGAATACGTTACGGAATCCCCTCTGAATACTCTGAATATTAAAGACGCGTATGGTACATATAAAAGATGTAGCCAAGTATCATTCGGGGTTAGTATTTTTTTTCATGTTATATGTTTCTGTGTCAAGATGAATATTTTTTTGGTAAGTACAAACTTACTGAAAGTATTTTTGGCGATACGTCACATAACATTGAGGCAACTATTTTCTATTTACATTGTCAGCAAAAAAAACGTCAGGTAAAATTTTTCGTGTATTTCATCAAATAGGAATTGATTTGGATATGCCCTAAAAAGTACCCTTAAATATGTCACATAACATTTTTGTTTAACTGCATCATTTGCAAAATATCGGCGTTAAAAATCGCTTTTAATATACCCCCCCCCCCCTTCCGTTTAATTTTCCAAATTTTAAAGTGTGAATAAATTTGGACGCATCCCTTTTTGGACGAAATGAAAATCTGTTTTTATATTTCTAATTTATTTACATTATAAATGTACAATTTTATAAAGTTTTCTAAAATTTTTTTTCTTCTTGTTTAAATTTTTCTCATTACAAAAAAAAACAACAAAAATGAAAGAGATTCCAATGCATTATGTTATTACTCCTCATTAGTTATAGATCACAATTTTTAAATAAATAATTTATATATCACACAGAGATGAAGAAATGTCTAACAACAATATTAACGTAACATCTATTTACATTTCAAGTAGAAATGGTTTCAAAACTGATTTTTTCACATATTTCTGTTCCTTTTTGAAATTATAATGAATCTTAAATAATGACTCCATTGTAGTGCATGCATAAATTATTTTTTATTGCTAATTACAAGCCTATTATTAAGAACTAGGAATATTTTTATAACTTATTACTGTTTATTTATTACTATTTTATGTAATTATCACTTCAAAATATTTTTATAGACTGGACCTGATCTGTTTTTGGTTGGCTGTTGAGGTAGAGCGAGCTAATTTTTGGATGTGTTTTTTTTTAAAGAAAAAGTTTGTTGATTTTTATATTTAGCACGTTGTTTTATCATAATATGAAATTTTTTTTATCCAAATATGAAGATCCTCAGAGAAATGTAAGTGGTCGAAAAAAATCGTAAAAAAAATAACTTTTTTGCTTTTTTTTTTGTTATTATTAGTTTGCAGCAAGGGTAAATCATAAATTAACCCAATTTTCCAGGAAATTTAATTACAAAACCTTTTCTCTCTTCAACTTTTCTCTATACTAAATACTTTCAAAATTATAAGGAAAAAAAGGAGAAAAAAAAACGAGTTTTTGTTAAATAAATAAATATAGCAGTATTTTTTAAGAGGGGGCATATTTCAATTATTATTATGGGTATTATTCTGTAGGGTTTAGAGCAATAATTAGCTCGCCACATCTCAACAGACAAATCACGATGCATTTTTACAAATGAGCTCCGCTCTATTAAATCTTTGAAATAATCGTATAAAATTAAATTTCAATTCAAATTCAAAAATCTCATTAACGATGTCGGTGAATGAAACTTATTTAAATAAATTACATATTTGTCCTTCCTCCCATATGCTGCAAATTACTTAATCAAGTGAACCAAAAAAATCCATGTAAGCAATTTAATGCATTTTGCAAAACGGGTTCAAATAGCAAGGCCAGAAAACATAGACTTTTAATAAGTGATCTCGTTGACCGAGACCCATTATAGGCTTAACATGACATTAAATGTACTAATAACAATAAACTTTTACCTCTCGTTAAAATGAAAGACATTTGAGAGATACGTAAAGTTCTTCGAATAATCGAGGTCGAACAGATGAAGCGTTTTTGACAAGGGAAGCATTCCAATTTGAAAAATTAAGAGAACTGATTCTAAATTTTGGTTTATAGGTCTCGATTGTGATAATTTCAAGAAAATTTTTAATGAATTTACAGCGATTTCCATAAATTTATAATTGACTATCACTAAAGATGGTTTAAATAAAATACATCGAAACGTTAGATGAAAAAATAAAAATGTTTTACTTTCATTTAAATTCCTGTAAAGAAATTGGTTGCAACGTAATAAATACATAATAAAGTTGGTATAAAGTTGCATGCATCTTTTAACGATAGAGTTGTTTAGTTACTAGCAAATTTTCAACCTTCAAAAAGATAGAATTTAGAGAGAAAAATAATATTGGAACCGCAAATTCTAAAATAAATTTAACACAGTATTTTATGCATCAGCTGGTTAGGCACACAGTTTTACGAAGTCACAAATTGCAATGCAGAATTATGTAAAACCACTAATAATGAATAAATTATCAAATCTTAAAACTATCGAGAGAATTAGCCTTAACCGGGAATCAATTACCAAATAATAGCACAAAGTAGGACACAAAACAAACATTCATAATTAATTGCCAAATAAGCAACTGAAGACAAATTATTGTCTTCATGTGGGAAGCCCCTAAAAAAATAATGTCAAGAAGAGTAAGAATATACGTCACTAATGCGTAAAAGAAATATTTCTTATTATTTATTCAACTTGTCAATGACGATTTAAAAGGATTTGTAAATACAGTGCCGACAAAGTTAACACATTTTTAACCGAGTCAAAAAAATGAGAGGTTCTCTATCTGTCTTTATCGTTATATATATATATATATATATATATATATATATATATATATATATATATATATATATATATATATATGTATGTATTGATTTTCTTGAACCGTTAATATTTATTTTTATTATTTTTGATTTTTTCTTGGGATTAGGTTCATATTTAAAATACAGTTTTCATTGCTCTAACGTTTCGTTCTTTATTTAGAACATTTTCAAAAATAAATTCAAAAAATTTAAAACGAATTATAAATATAATATAAATACACCTATAATACAGACTTAAAATTCAAAATTCAAGACAATAACATTTAAAACAATATCAGAAATTAAAATGATGATTATTTAAGAGGATTATTTTTAGTAAAATTTTACGTACCTTGAGATTTCGTCAAAACCTTCGAACATACCCCTGTAGAAGTAGCATAACGTCAGAACTAGGGCCCGGTTGTTTGAACGCTGAATAACGTAATAATATTTTTATTTACATTTGAAAAAGTGTTGATAAACAGTAGATATTTAATTTCTTGGTACAGACATACCGATTTTATGCTATCCTTTTCTAATTGCATTATTTAAACGAGTATCATCGGTACGTCCTTCGAACATACCCCTGGGTACGTCAATTCTGAAAACAAAGTATGAATATATGGTTGCCTAAATTTTTATTATTGTTATTTTTAATATGTAAACAATTTAACAATATTTACCGATAAAAATAAGTTTTTAAATCCTCTTTTTGTTAATATTAATTGTAAACTTCGCATTTATAGTAATTTCTAACACTTAAAAACACCGAAAAAAGTCACGACAAGCAATTAAACTGAAAGACAAGATAAGTAAATATGTTTATGTCTGTCAAACATCAAAAAAGCGTCTCCCCCATCGACCATAAACAGCCTTCAGACAAATCTATTGTTGTTTAAATCTAGAGTATGATCGAAGGTCAAAACTATCGCCAACACCGACAAACCACCAAGGATTTGTATTTTATATTCGGGAATATGATAAATAAAAAACTAAAGGAATTTGTTTTTGCTTTTAAGGTGATATAAACATTTTTGATGTTATTAAGGGAATATCTGTGTCTAAATTATATTGTTGTAAATTTAACTTAGATTGTTTATGTCAGTTCTGTCATTTATTTTATGTGTTTCCTTTTTGATGGCTATCATTTCTTTTATTATTAATTTATGATAATTTTTGTCCCTATCGGCTATTTTGGTATTTTCAAAGTTAAAAGAGTGTTTTTCATTCTTTTCATGTTTTGTCAATGCTGCAGTAGCATTTTTGGTTTATTTATGTCCATTTAGTCGATTTTTTAGTAATTGGCTTGTCATTCCTATATATTGTTTTGGGCAGTTTGCACACGGAACTGAATATACAATATTGGAAGTTTTCATAGTTAGTGTTTTGCTTTTCAATTTTGTAAAAATTGAGTTTAGTTGATTGTAACTCTCGTGGCATGCTACAATATTCTGTTTTTTTAAAATGTATTTTAATTTTTCTGAAAGATCTGTTGTATAAGGTAATGCTATGTATTGTTTTTGTATTTACTGTTGTGAATCATCCTTATTTTTGTTTCTTAGGTTGTTGTAGTGTTTGTATGTTCTTTTTTTAAATAATTTCGTCAATATCTTTAATATTAAAATTGTTCTGTATAAGTGTGTCTGTAACTTTTCTTAGAATCGAGGATCTCAATGTAGGGGACGTTAATAAAATGGCTCTGTCAACCAAGTTCACGATTACACTCCGTTTTTGGTTTTTTCAATGGTTTGAAAAGTTGTTCAAATATCTTCCGGACCAGGATATATATATATATATATATATATATATATATATATATATATATATATATATATATATATATATATATATATATATATATATATATTACCTTAAAACTTTTGTTAATATTTTTCTATAATATTTTCTTGGATATAGGCTTTTTTATTTGAAAATCAATGAAATTCCAGTGGCGTTCCAGAGTGAAATCTAATTGATATTTATAGGAGAAACCATCGTATGCCACTGTTTTTTGTATGTTTACGAGTTTTTTAGATTTAGCAATTAAAAATAGGATGTTTTCCATCTCTAATTGTTTTCGTGTCTCGCTTCACTTTTGAGAAAAAAAATTTAAAACAGTCTGGCGATGGCTGTACCACTATTTTTGAGAAAGATGGACAAGTCGCGGTCAAGACAGCTCCTTCCCTTGACCTGTGAGCTCTCCTATCTCTGTAATGAAATATGTATTTGTTATTAACTTAGTTATGACTTTTTTTTTAAATGATTAGTGATTATATGTCATGTATGTAAGTAATAATTTTTCAAAAATAAACTGCATAAAATTTTTGTTTAAAATTGAAAATGGTAAATTACCATGTAATGTCAGTGGAGCTGAAACAAATTAAACGCAAAATTCACATAAAACAACTGTTTATTTAAAATTCCCATCCCATAATGTGCTGACAGGATACCGCAGAACTTGATGCAGGGCTGTAATCATTTAGAGTACAAACAAATGCTCTTAAGGTGAATAGATTACTTTCCCACCTGCATAGACTATGAAATTATTTATTTGTATTAATTTCCTACTGGGTATATTTAGATGTTTGCTCTTTTAAACGAGATCAAATTCTCTATATTCGGTTGAACCAAATGAAAGTTCAACCTGCTCCCACCACTTTACCTGACATCTGACAAAAACAATATTAAATGATTTTTTGTTGGGAAAACTATAAAGGTTACAACAAAGACTTTTTCAATCTATATAAACTTGGCATTTTTTTGAGAAAGTTTAATTCTCATGTTTTCTGGTCAGTGTTACGCCCCCTAGTGATCATCATAGAAACAAAAAAATATTTTTCCAGTCTTGAAGATAGAGCTGGTTAACATTCTTAATGGATCTAATTGAGTATAAAAGTAGAAAATAAGTTAAAAGGGCTTGCATGCTCTTCAGCTTCAAAACCTTCGAATAGCTATAGGGAAGTTTTTCTCTTCTTAAATCCACTAAGTACATAGCTTAAATGTATGTTTGGCGAGTATAAAAATAAAACCCCCATTCTTGAGAATATTATGTATTTTTGGACCTCTCCTCGTAATTAGTTGGAGGAGATGTCTAGGTGCGGATCTATATTGTAACAATTTACCATTTTTTTGTTGCGTGTGAAAAGAGAAATTATTTATTCAAATTTCCATATAAGTATTGTTATTATACAATCGGATTCCTTTTAGACTACCGGTTTCCACTCAAAAATTCGATTATATTAACTTGTTACAGTCGAAACGAGCTAACTAAAGACAACCCACCTAATACATGTTCATTTTAATAAGTCAATTTCTGATGCAATTTTTATGTAAATATTATGCTAATGTTATGAAATTCAATCTCGCATTTTATTAGACGTTTCTATCTATATTTTCTGCATAATAGTAAACTTTGAAAATTTCGCGATACGCAATATACAGTGAGCAGCAGAAATGTTGCATCATAAGGGAATAATTTTTATTTAGGTTTTAAAAGGATCTAAATATGGCAGATAGTCTTTGTAATCGTCAGGGTAGGTATAAAAACTTGATTTTTGCATAAGAGTACAGTAACCATATTTTAAAAAATACAGAAAAATATTACTAAGGAAAGCTGCTTAAAATTAACATATCTGTCTCAAAACTCTAGTTATTGGTTTATTTTGTTATGCATGCGTCATCTTGCAGGTGTTCCAGTTAATAAAGCTGGAAAGTTTCTATGCTCACGGTCAGTAGACTGCAGTGCTCGAGTCGGTTAGATCTTACAAAGCTGAAGATATGTGTTTAGTTGTTGTAATAAACGAAAGTGAAAAAAAATATTCGAGGTTTATATAAATTAAAATGACTTCACTTTTTCAAATTCATTTTAAAACAATAATAAGAATAACGGTACATTGTTCTTGAGCTCAAATCTGCTGTCAGCGCAACATTATTGATGTCGGTCACTGTACAATTAGATGCCCCGGGGCCCCTATTTGAAACCGATCTTGAACTGTAACTCCCAGAGCTGGAGACCTTAACACACACCATCCCATACTAAGAGTCCTAGAAACAACAACACAAATTTCTTTCAAAGATTCTTTATCTACGTAAAGTAAGTGAAATTAGACACACCTTTAGGAGAATTTACCATTCTTATCTTGTTTATTAAATGTCATCAGCAGTTATGTTGGTACAAGAAAAGATAAATTTTAGCAGTGTTTGTTTTTAGGTTTACTGTACTGTAACTACAACGCATGCAAGTATTAAATATTATAAAATTTAAATTATCGCTGAAGAAGATCAAAAGGCAAGAGTTAAGCTTATCCAAATTCACTTCCAAAGTTGCCCAAGCATTCAGCTTTCTATCGGATCTTCCTGCCATTTTCAGGGGGAATTTAGCAATTGTAGATATCTTGATAATATCAGTGATCTCTGATATAATCTTTCTTTATTTGACATTTTAAACAAAGTATCAAAATTTTTTATTAAATAGAGAAAGTTTGTTTCTAACCTTCATAAAGTTTACATTTAATTTTCCTAATATTGTGCAAAATCTCTCTTTCTGACATCTTTTTACTTATTTCATTGTCGTTTGCGGATAAACCTGTTTATGAATGATTAAATCGTGCGTATTTTTGTGAAAATTTATTACATAACGTGTAAAGATGCATAATCCTTTGTTGATACTAATTAAAATGTAAAGATTTTGCAATTAAAGGTTGATAACTTTTCAGTTAAAAATGTGTAATCACATCTATGGAAATCTTTAATTTAAAAAGACGTGGAACTTTAACAGACTTTTAATCTTCGTCTGACTATTTTCAATCAAACATTAGTTTGTCTTACTTTTACCACAGCTCATTTTTGGGAAGCAATTTTGTGTAAAATCACATATCAAGAAACGATCATAATACATATCAAACAAAGTATATCTATACTATTATATTAGAGAAGAAGTGGGTTTTTGGTGTTAAAGATAACTGAAAAACCTGCTAAACCAATTAAAACGACATTTTAACACGTGTCTCTGGACATAACTAAGAAGATTTAGAGCAATATTTAATCTAAAAAAAAAAACATTAACATCCACCAAGAATAACTTTAAATCGAGCTTCAAAGAGTAGTATGTTTGTTTTCCACTATGTTGTGGCGCTCTACATTAATGATGATATATATATATATATATATATATATATATATATATATATAAATATATATATATATATATATATATATATATATATATATATATAAAGAGAAGTTAACGTCCATACAGTTTTAAAATAAAATAAGTTGCTGATGCCAAAATATTGCGACCTCTATCTTTAGAGTAACAAGTTCGTGTATCGAGTTTTAATATATTTCTTTTTTAATTTACCGTCGCGCCACCACATGGCAGTTTTAGACAACATTTGTTGATTTGTGTTGTTCTTATGTTATTGAGTGAGCCATCGAGATGTCGCCACTGTGTCTTATTTACTATTTTTCAACTGTGAAGTCTGTTTATATGACATAGATACGAGATGATGGTTTGTACCGAATGCAATGGCCTGACGAGTCCCTTACTAGGACGAAACAGCGCTGTCGTCTTTTTTCGGACCCGGAGTTTTTCCATGTTCTCCGCACTTTTTAGCATAATAATAATTATCAACGGTCTTAGTACCAGGGCTGTCAAATTGCCAGTAATTCCTGGCATTTGCCAGGAATAATTAGCTGTGCCAGTAATTTTGCCAGGAATACTATCATGCCAGGGATTTGCCAGGAATAGATGTCTTGTACTCAGAAATTGATAAAATATTAAGGTGAAATGTACATTACAATTGATGGCAAGTGTATGAAAATCGATAAAATGCCCCATCTTTAAAATTAAATCTTTTAACGATCTTTTTTTGCTTCTCACATGTAGTTATTTTTTTCTTTATTTTATGGTTTTGCAGTCTAAAATTTAAAGGATGGACAATCTTGTTATCATCTGTCTTACTCTAATATTCAGTTTAATTGAGCAATATCAGCTTTTTCTTATTACACGCATTTTGCCAGGAATAAATATAAAACTTGCAAGTATTTTTCTGTGGAACATTTGACAGCACTGCTTAGTACGCATAGCCGAGAATTTATTATTTTATTATAGAGGTTGTATAGATAGAGTGGGTAATAGAAAAATTATTGTTTAATTATGACACGTTTGGGTAATAAACTGGTATCTCACTATTATATAAAGAAGAAACGCATTTTTGTACGTTCGCAAATATCTCAAGAATTACCAAACCGAGCATTACCAAATTTTAACTGTAGCTTTATTAAGTATTCTGAAATATCGTGAACTATAATTAGATGATAAATTATTTATTGAAACGTATAAATAAGCAGAGGTAGTGAGCTCTAAGTATGCACTTCTTATTTCGTTCGCTAGATGGCGGGCCACTAAGCTTTGATGGTTATTCCTTCTAGCAACCCGGAGTTGCCAAATTGAGAGAATTTCTTTGCAGTTTTAGAAATAAAATATTTCTGCTTTTGGAAAAAACAAAAATAAGTGGAAATGCTTGGGAAGAGATATAGTCATGGGAAAATCTTGGAGAGAACAGCCCACAGTCCCATCTATTGAACAAATGTTGAAATGACCATCATTTGTTATTAAGTAGAATAAATGGAGATATATGATTTAATTATGTTGCAACAAAAACTTTAAAGTTTCAAACTAAAATAATCGCTAGCTAGGTTTGTCATGACCGGTAGTTTGTTTTGAGCTTAAATTTTCTTTTCAATTTAGAAAAAGTAATATTCAATTTGGGGAAGTTCCAATTCTCTATCTGGCAACCTCGTGGCAAGCCACACCCGCAGTTGAATAGCCTCCTGTACACCTTAAATATCGGTCAATCATTTTTCTCAGCAAAAGTTCAATAAAAATATCACTGTTGAGAAATATAGAGCAGACTTTAAAATAGTGCTGACGAAACCGCAAAGAAAAATAGTAGTTAATCATTAAATTAACATAAACTTTTTTTAATTTATAGATAGCCGCATTATGTACTAGCTTAGCATATGCTAAGCCCCAGTACAATTATCCAGCTCCCAGTGGCAGCTATGGAGGTAAGTTTTTGTTGTTGTTTATAAAAACAATAAATTACACTGGAAAAAAATCCTATTTCATATAACTCAATCTCGCCACATTACCTGAAACTAATAATAATAAGGCTGCATATTAACAAAATATGTATATATTTTACTACATTTTTCCTCAGTGACGTAAGTAGGTAGAAGTATAAGAACCAAGAAGTAAAGAAGTAAAGGGAACCCTAAAATGGGGAAAAGATCGGAAAGTTCAAAATTGGATTAATTTTTTTGGTGCAAAAATTGGTTTTTGCAAAATTTCTCGGCCCACGATTGAAAAAAAAAAAATTTTTTTAATAGATCTTCAAAATATACAACAATACAAACAAGTTCCACTAAAATTGAGCATTGTTTCTTAATTAGGAAAGCAGAAAATTGAGGTTAAATTTTCAAATCGGGCATCAAATTTCTCGCAAAATAAAAAACTCACAGATTCCGAGTTTGACATATTTTTTTAGAATGATAATACCTACATTTATGTTAAATTTTAAATCGGTAATATGTTAAAAAATGTCTCTTTTTTTTAAAAAGAAAACAAAAACCGTAAATTTTGTCGAAATAAAAATATATCTCGATAACTAGTGGCGCTACCTATAACTTATGTTATATGAATCGATAGATCTTTTAATTCTCTACAACTTTTGTTTGAAATATTTTTCGATACAACTTTTACTTTTCGAGAAAAACTTAAAAAACCGAAAATCGTGACCATTTTTGGTCCGCCATTTTTTTTGCACAGGTCTTTCAGAGTTACCCTCGAGATATGTTTTACAGGACGCCGAAATGAACACATTCCAATAAAAAAAACCATGTGTTACATTTTTTTAAAACAAAACAGCTCTTTTTTGATCTAATTTCCATGGAGTAATATGAAAAATTGGCTGTAAAAGAATTAATTATCTCGATTTAATTTTCATGTTATAGAATCACTACATAGTATAAAACAAAGTCGCTTTCTCTGTCCCTATGTCCCTTTGTATGCTTAAATCTTTAAAACTACGCACCGGATTTTGATGCGGTTTTTTTCAATAGATAGTGATTCAAGAGGAAGGTTTATATGTATAATAACATCCATTAAATAGTGGAGAAATACTGTAATTTTTGAGGTTTCTAATGTGATGTCGTTAATTATCATATTTTTTTCCGCTTACATTGCAAACGCAGGCTGAACCCTACGAGATTTATCAAAATAATGTACTAATTATTTGTACACATTGAAAAGGTCTACAGAAAACTCCGCGATGGTATATGTCTATCTCTCATGGATATCCCACAATAACATTTTTTTGTCATTTACTTTTTACGACAAATAATGGCAAATTTTGAAGCGATTTTAACCAATACAGCATTAATCCTTATCCAGTTAAATAGCTTAAATACATTGTTGATTTAATATAGATCTATATGGTCCTTTACAGCACAAGATTTAAATGAATATTTTCGAAGATATTACAGATTTAAAATTGCGGGAAGTAGCGCTTGCGGCGGTACTGGCCGACCGGGGCGGCGGCAGCGTGCCTATAAATAGCGCGTCGGAGGCCGATGTAATAATTGTTGTAAAAATAAAATAAATAATCACAGTTTTTCTGTAGTGTATTTAGTATCAGCATTGCACCCGTGCGAAGCCGGGGCGGGTCGCTAGTTTAATATAAATCGTTGAGAAGATATGTTAACAAATTTTTTATAATTTTCAGTTCCCTCTACGCCTACCGGCAGCTATGGTACACCCGCCGTTGGTACTATCCAAAGTAAGTTTTCTATATATAATTAAAAGGGTTATTTTAAAAGTCCGGGAGCTCAGTGGGTTTTAATAGGCTATGAAGAGACATGGCTCTACCAAAGTTTTTATATGTATTTTCACCCCTCATTTACAAATATCGAGGGGCAATTTGTTAAAGCAAAAAATTGTTATTATTTAAGAAAATACTATTTATAAAATAAATAGGATTTAGTGTGCTATGATGTGAAAGTTTGTTTTTCGGAGAAAATGATGTGCAGCTGCCACAAAATAAATTTTAGGTTAGTGTTCTACGGAACCCAAAATTCGTATGCCGAAAATCGTCGAGAAATTCGGTATTTCAAGTATTCCAAATAATTACTTATAAATTACTCACAAGTGTAATAAAAGATACGTTCTGCGTACGGAGGTAAGTGCTCTGAAATAAGAAAAGATTGGACTGACCTAAATTTACTAAATTTTTTGAGAAGATAAAAAGTCAGGAACTATTTTTTGGTTGAATATTTGGAAACTCTTTCTTCGGAAACGATTAGGCTTTTTATGAATGATGTATTATTTGATGAAGCCAAGTATATCTACATTATGGAAATTCCAAATACAAAATTATCAAAAAAAAAAAACAGTCATTCCTAAAATTCTATCAAAAACTTAACCAAAATTAAATAAAGGCTGCCTGAAAGATTGTTCGATTAGAAAAAGACTGGAAAACAATTCCAGTGCTATCTTAAATACTTTTCTTTTCGGATCAAAAAACTAAATTAGCAAAGATACTGAAACACTTAGTTAACAAAAATGAATTGGCATTACCGTTAAATAGTTGGAGAAATTTGTATCTGACATGGAGAAAAAAAAATACTGGCTTATGGACTTTTGCCTTAAAAAGGCAACAAACCTTTTTTATATCGAGAGTTGATGGAATAGACGTTTTGTTGATGGATTACAGTTTTTAAAATTTTATTTTAGTTTACAATTTTGCAACTTGAACCTGCATAATAACAATTTTTTTCAAAATTTTATATATGCATGTAAACTAAGAACAACACAAAAATGGAACTCGAAAATTTTGATAACACAAAATAATTCAATTTATTGGCATATTAGCAGCAGACAACTTCCTTGAGTATGGGAAAGGATCCTCTAATAAAGTTGCCTTTGGAAGTGCACTTCTGGGAGCTGGTGCTGATCAAGGTAAAATAAGTATTTTGGACATGGAGGAAAATTTAAAATATGCATGTGAAACTTTGGATTATCAAAATTGTTGTTAGTTCAACTTTAGAACTTCAAAAAAAAAGTAGAATTAGATAAAAAATTAAAATTGTAGTATGAAAGAAACAAAAAGCCACAAAAATAGAAATGCTTTAATAATTGCACGACTTGCATTGAGAATAATTATTTATTGTACATGACTACAAATAATTAATTAATAATATAAATGATATAAAATTTATTCAGCTCGACGTCTTCAAATGCAGGGACAAGCAACTACCAGTTCGCCACAAGGAGCAGGTAACTTTCGTAGAAACTTGATGCGATAAGTTATTGCAATCGTAATGATGGAATGGATAATTTAGCACTTAGATATTTGATTACTAAAAAAAGTAGCACAAAAGAATTTTAACAAAGTTTTGTCGACCATTGTTCCTGGTTTGACGTAAACGGAGTAGAGCTACATAAGACTAACTATAAAGTGGGAACATACATATTTGATTCGAAAACTGTAGCCATTTTGGAACTAAGAAAGTAATTTTTTAACTTAACGATCGATTGTATTGTACGGGTCTAGGAATCATGATCGACAAAAATGTACTAAAATTTACTAACTATTACTACTTCTTAAACTGCTAATTCTATTTACATAAAATAGTTCCATAAAAACGTGTTGCTGCGTATTTGAACACCATACTTGTTTAGGCATGTTTCGGTCATATTTGCTATTATTTTTTACGTATTTTACTAACTTTTTGGTGCAAGAAGAAAATATAGGTTTGTAGAATGATACTTCCACTTTCAAAATATTTTTACAAAATTAAAATTGGATCTTTACGAGATTATATATTCAGATTGCGTGGGATGCTGAGAGATGGCGCTGCTTGTATCAGATTTCATATTTTGTCTAATATAGGTTGCTTAAAGGATTTATTCCTCCGATGCTGAGGTGGGCTGGCCTATTCTCTACTGATGAGTACCAACAAGTTCAAAGCCGGTCTGCAGATGGCGGTGCGCCACCATGGGAAAGGCTTTCAACCTTTCCTGCTATTCTTGCAATTTGAGATAGTGCTTTATCTCAATGTTAGTTGTCCGGTCAAAGTAGACATTCAAGGTTACCAAAATTCGCATAGAGCTGAAAATTTGTACAAATGTTCGGAACACCATTACAAATAAGTTGTCAAAAGTTCCCCAACGATCCCATGCCTGGAAAAAAATTTATTCAGGGTCAAAGTGGGGAAAAATGGATTTTTCACGTTTTTCAGCCAAACGGTAAGTTTTATCATCAAAATAGTTCAAATCAAAATTGTAGATCATAAAATTATCTATAAAAATTGATCTTATCCTTTTTTTCATAAGAGTCACCGTGTTCGAGATATCATCGCTCAAAAAGGTGAGAAAGCTGCGTTCTCCAAAATATGCACACGTTGCCACGTCACCTGTGAGGTAGTGTACTTGACGCGTTTTTTTAATGTGGTTTTCCCAGTAGGCTTATTTCACGAACCATACTGTACTATGTAATGATTAAAAAAAAGAAGAAATAGTTAAAAATAATCGAAGCTGTCTGGATTCTATTAAATTTAGGTCAATTCTTCGTCAGATTCATTATCGTTAAATACTTCTGCTTCTTCCTGTTCTTCGTTTTCTCGTTCTTGTTCTTCTTCTTCTTCCTATTGAGTGCAAATAAATCCCTCCAAAAGCGGTGTATCAGACGTCTCTTCGTTGATATGATATGAACCGTCTTCTAATGGCGATTCAACATTGGAATACGAGTGGCCTTGGCAATTTGTACATGCTATTGAACAAAATAACCCAGCATTTAACATTATATCCCTTTTTACAATTGCAAAAAATTATGTTGAGGAGTTTTTCTGGTGCAGGTAGGAGTAAAGTCTGAATTGGTTCCAATGTATTGTCAATCAACTTCCAACCCCAATCTTTTGGATCTAGTTGATTACCAAGCCACAGTTGAACTTGATAATATACCCGAAAAAGATGTTGTTGGGCAGAAGCAGAGGTTGGAGGAAGACAAGCTAATTGCACTCGCTTTTTGTTTCGAGTATTTTTAACAAAAGATGCGTAGCGGAACTTATCGATGCAGGTAATTTTTTTTGGAGCTCCGTACATGGCAAGAAGAAAGCGAATTCCATTGGTGATAATTTCTTGTGGAGTAGAGTTACTATTTTTAAAAACTACAACCGACTAAATCTAGTTTTTCAAACATTTTAAAAATAGATGTTTTACCCCTTCTGTAAAATCCTGATGTCGTATCGCAGCCACTTATTGCATGTAAAAACAAAACATGATTTTGGCACTTTGCAAAAGCAGATGAACTTTGTGTTGAATATATTTCAGACAGATGTTGAGCTTTCCCAAGTTTTAAAAAATAAATGCTTTTGTTAGTTGGAGTTCGAGCAGTCAGTAAATGCAGTAAATCAACGTCCTCACCAACAACAATAGTTGTGTTTGTCAAATTGAACTGTTCTAATGCTGTTTCAATGATGAGGACATCAGCATCATTAACAGCTTGTTTGACAAGTATACCTTCACTGGTAAATCTTTCTTTTAGCAGTGAAATGAACCGTGACTTGTTGTGGGTATTTGCTAGAAACTTTTGTTGAGTAGTGGGAACGGTCATAAATTGATCAAATAAAATGTCTGAAGATGAAGATGTTGTTGTAGCTCGACGACGTTGTTCTGCGGCTTTAATAATGTTTCTCGTGCAATCGGTGTAGCCATCAAATACTACAGTAACGCTGTGATATACCGATAGAAAAATATTTCAGCTTCAGTGATGTCTGTACGTGGCGTACTTATGCATATTATAGATAACGCAGCTTTCTCAACTTTTTGAACGATGATATCTCGAAAACGGTAACTCTTGTGAAAAAAATGATGACAATTTTTATAGGTAATTTTATGATCTACAATTTTGATTTAAGCTATTTTGATGATAAAACTTACCGTTTGGCTGAAAAATGCGAAAAACCCATTTTTCCCGACTTTGGCCTCGAATAAATTTTTTTCCAGGCATGGGATCGTTGGGGATTTTTAACAACTTATTTGTAATGGTGTTTCGAACATTTGTACACATTTTCAGCTCTATGCGAATTTTGGTAACCTTACCTCTCTTTTTAGGGCTAACTTGACCGAATAATAGAACAGAGTACGTTTGTTCTTATAGTATAAAGTTTTTTCAGTTGGTTGCGAAATGTTTCTCTGATATAATTGTACAAATATTAGTATTCGCTGTTAGGTTTTGACTTTTAGAAGACAGCATATTTATATCAGTTTGTGGGGCATCAATATTTTTTATTTGAAGAGTTGATAGAATAGACGTTGTGTGATTGAAATTTTTGAAAATTTATTTTAGTTTGCAGTCTTGTAAGTTGAATCTGCATAATATTTTAGGGATAAATTATATGTCTTTTATAAGTTTTATTTGTGCATGTAAAATAATAAAAGAAAAAAATAGAATTGAAATATCTTGATAACACAAAATAATTTAATTTATTGACATCTGAGCAGCAGGTAACTTACTGGAAAATGGAAAAAGATTTGTCAGCCCAGTTCTTGCTTCAGCTACACTTTTGGGAGTTGCTGCTGAACAAGGTAAAATATACCTTTTTGAACGTGATAAGAAATTTAAAGCATGCATGTACAGGGTGACTCAACGATTGGATGAAGTAGGTTTGTGCCTTTTCGGTGAAATTAACAAAGAAACTATATTTATTGTTTGATACAGTTTATTTTTACGCAGATTTTAAAAATATTTAGGACTCTACGGGGTGAGCCAAAAAACTAGGACAGCATAAAGTTGTATTTTTTTAAATAGAACACCCTATATACGAATCGTATTTTCGATTTAGCTTATAATTTTAAATCTTTTTTATTAAGGGTTTACTATAACAAAACTTTATAGTTTCTGAGATAATTAAGTTTAAAGAAAAAAAGTCACATTTTCAAGCATCAATTCAATCCTAAATAACGTTTTCAATTTTGTGACAAATATATTCAAATTTGGAATTTAGCAAGGCCAAGGACAAGTTAACATAATTTTTACCTAATATTTGCAATAAAAGCTACAGGGTGTTGAACACATCGGCTCAAATTTGAACAAGTTTAAATGAATAAATATCTTTTTTTTTAAATGGTACACCCTGTATATTTTCATGTTATTTAATAGAGTAATAAAAACCCTAAAAGTTTTGTTCAATATATCCTATACCTATTTATTATAGTTTTTGAGATATTTCAGTTTTTCTTATTTTCCATACTTTTTTATAGAAATAGTCTTCATTATCATAGTAGCCATGGCAAAAACAATGTAAAAGAACATTTTTTTGTGTGTCAAATTTATAACCGCAATCGTTTCTTTTGGTTTTTATGTAGTGTAGTTTGGTTTTTTTTTGCATTCATCTTATATTGTAAAATGAATTTTCCAAAAAATGAGTTAATAGATATGATTTATACAATAGGAAAGGCTCAAAAAAATTGCCTTCTTGCTCAAAGGATTTACAAAATGAAGTATCCTGATTGACGCCAGCCTAATACCCATACTTTTCAAAACTTAATGCAAAGATTTGATTCTTCTGGTACTGTTGATTATCCAAAACGTAAAGTGGTCAACAAACCAGTAACTAATGAAGAAAAAGAACTACAAGTATTGTTAAATGTTCAGGAAAATCCTTATATTGGTAGCCGTCAGTTAGCAGCATTATGTGAAACATAACAATCCACCGCTAATCGCTACCAAGAAATATAGGTATCGTCCATATCACATGGAATTACACCAAGAATTGCATGGACAGGATTTTGAAAGTCGTGTAAACTTTTGTCGTACAATAAATGCGGAGATTCAATTAAATCCAAATTTATTATGCAAGGTAATGTTTAGTGATGAAGCTACTTTTAGAAGTAACGGTGCCGTAAATAGACGCAACATGCATTATTATGCCACAGAAAACCCATTTTAGATTAGAGAGGTGCAACATCAAAACCACTGGTCATTAAATGTTTGGTGTGGTATTCATCATAATCGAATTATTGGACCCCACTTTTTTAATGAACCACTAAATGGCCATAGTTACCTGAACTTTCTACAAGAAGAATTACCCCAACTGCTTCAAGGTCTCGATAGGGATGAGCTCGACAGTATGTGGTTCCAGCACGATGGTGCGCCTCCGCATTACCATCGTGAAGTTCGTGCGTTTTTGGACCAACGATATCCGCAAAAATGGATTGGACGTGGGGGTTTCATTGAGTGGCCACCAAGGTCTTGCGACATCACCCCATTAGATTTCTTCCTATGGGGTTATATTAAAAATAAGGTGTATATTAATCCACCAACAACAGTGGAAGATATGCGAAACAGGATTAGGGATACCTGTAGAACAATAACGCCACTAATTTTGTCCAGGGTCCGAGAAAATCTGCAAAAAAGACTAAATTTGTGCATTGCACAAGAGGGTCGTTTATTCGAACACTTATTAAAAAGAAATAATTAATCTCAGTATTTAATAGGTAATTTTTTTGTTTCAATTTAGTATAAAAGTAAATATGTATTTGCCTTGTCGTTATTGTTGTGTTAATTTTTTCACATTATGTTTAATTGAACTATTGCCGTTGTAATATAACGAATAATGTATTCATCATATTTAACCACATTCTGTTTGTTTCTGTAGTTTCTTTTTATTATTTTACATGGCTACGATGATAATGAAGACTATTTCTGTAAAAAAGTATGGAAAATAAGAAAAACTGAAATATCTCAAAAACTATTATAAATAGGTATAGGATATATTGAACAAAACTTTTAGGGTTTTTATTACTCTATTAAATAACATAAAAATATACAGGGTGTACCATTTAAAAAAAAATATATTTATTCATTTAAACTTGTTCAAATTTGAGCCGATGTGTTCAACACCCTGTAGTTTTTATTGCAAATATTAGGTAAAAATTATGTTAACTTATCCTTGGCCTTGCTAAAATCCAAATTAGAATATATTTGTCACAAAATTGAAAACGTTATTTAGGATTGAATTGATGCTTGAAAATGTGACTTTTTTTCTTTAAACTTAATTATCTCAGAAACTATAAAGTTTTGTTATAGTAAACCCTTAATAAAAAAGATTTAAAATTATAAGCTAAATCGAAAATATGATTCGTATATAGGGTGCTCTATTTAAAAAAATACAACTTTATGCTGTCCTAGTTTTTTGGCTCACCCTGTAGAGTCCTAAATATTTTTAAAATCTGCGTAAAAATAAACTGTATCAAACAATAAATATAGTTTCTTTGTATATTTCACCGAAAAGGCACAAACTTACTTCATCCAATCGTTGACTCACCCTGTACAACTTTGAGTTACCAAAATTGTTGTTAGTTAAACTTTAAAACTTTAAATTTTATCCATAAATATAAAAAAAATAATAATAAAAATGGATAAAAAACAAAATTAAAAATAATTATTTCAAAGGTTAAAGATTAAATTTTATAAGTTTAAACAAAATTGGAAACTACTTCAAAAATTGCCCGATTTGCATGAAGATTTATTATTTATTTTATATGAGAACAAATAATTTATAATGAAGGATATAAAATTTATTCAGCTCGACTTCAGCAAATGCAAGAACAAACAACTTCCAGTCCGCCTCAAGGAGCAGGTAACTTTCGTAAAAGCTTGATATCATAAGTGGCTGCATGCAGAATGATAGAATTCATAATTTGTTGCTTCGATTCATACATGCTTGATAACCAAAAAAATATGCAGAAAAGAATTTTAGAAACCTTTGTTCTGGTAAAAAAACAAGGTGTCCGTATATCGTTATTTTTGCCAGGTAGCTCCGCTATTTTTAAAGTTAGCGGAATGCGGTTTTCGCCAAGCGGTGCTACTTTTGTGTGAAATGCAGTAGACAGAATTTTCACAGCACTCTTAATTTTTTAGATACATGGTCTTTTAAAAAATTTGCCATTTTGGGACACCCCTCGTATTTCGGTTAACTTTTTAGTTATCAGAAAGGTAAATATTGATTCTCATAAAAAAATTCTGTTTTTCATATTTGGGAAGCTGGCATTTTTAGACGAATATACAAAAAAAAATGGCTTAGGTCAATATGCGCCAAAGTTAACAATTTTTTTTTAATTCATTCCTATATTGTTAATAACAATTAAGAAACGAAATTAGCGCCATTCGAGTTTAGGTTTAGGTGAGAGTTGTCCGGAAAATGACAACACAAAAACAAAAGCTTCAGTGGAGTTTAAAAAATGTTAATTGTTTAAAAGACGACTCGGCAGGAAGATGAGTTGCTAACAAATCCGCGCGTTCAAAAAATGAAACAACTTCAAACTGCTACCATTAGCTATATTTCCGAAAATTGTTGACAGATTTTAATAATTCTTTTTCTAATTTGTGGTGCCTTTCTGTGTTCATTACAAATATACATACTATTCATTTATTTGTTTATAAATTAAACATTTAATTTGTTTAAATATTTTTTTCCACACAATTTTTTCATTAAAAATCAATAATTTCTGTGCTTTTTTATTGGCAAACATGGTTATAAGTCGAGAAAATTGAATAATTAAATTATTAGTTAGTTAGTTAGTTAGTTTAAAGGTTAAAGGCGCATCAGTAACTCAGACCATTTAGCGCCTACTGTAGAAATTGTTGGGATCAGTTAAACCTTATTATAAAGATCAGTGTGCCTCAAGAAACACAATAAACGTTTGGCTTTAGCAAGATCAAAAGACATAACTGTCACAAAGTCATTAGGAGTTAGATACCTCTCTCTATCATTTCTGTATGAGGGACAGTCAGAAATTATGTGTTTTATAGACAAAAGGGAAAGACAAGATGGACACTGAGGGGGGTCCTCGTTTTTAAGAAGAAAGGAATGAGTCATTCTGCAATGTCCTATGGCAATTCTCTTCCAAACAACATTTTCCCTTCTGGACAGTTGGGGGAAGTGATATGTCTCTGAGAAATTTTTCTTGATGTGGAAGAGTTTATTGGGATTTTCCAGGGATTCCCAGCGAGCCTGCGCAATGTTGCGAATAGTGTTATCAATGTATCTATTGAATTCTTTGGGGTTAAGTAAAGAGAAGAAAGGGGTGCCCTCAAGGATTGCAGATTTTGCTTGAGTATCGGCCAATTCATTCCCCTCTATGCAGATGTGGCTTGGGGCCCACATGAAAGCTATGTACAGATTACGTTGGGATCCCATTTTAAGGAGGTCAAGAATTTGATTCATGAGAGGGTGGGATGTGTTAAAGGCTTGGATCTATTTCAGGCAGCTGAGGGAATCAGAGATGATTAAATGATTGGGGGTGGAGGAGTGCTTAATTATCTCTCTAATGCACTGCTTGATAGCAGCAATTCAGCTGAAAGATGGATGAAAGGGGATTTAACTTTGTTTTGTTACATGAAAAGCTGGTTACGGCAGCTGAGCCTACCCCTTGATCCGATTTGGAACCGTCGGTAAATGATAGTTTGAAAGATTTGAACCTAGAGTTAATTAGGCTAAGGAAGTGTTGATTGATGATGGAGGGTAAAGTATTGCTCTTATCATACTGCATAAGATCAAAATTGATTTCAAAATGGGGATAATCCCAGGGGGGAAGATCTGAGGGAGGATGGGGGTAGTATCAGGAATGGATATGTTATGAGAGGCTATAAACGCAGAAGCTCTGTCGTTAGCACCCAATGTGATATTTGATACGACCGGGAAATCAGAAGGGTTAAGGATTTTATCATAATCTAAAAGAAATGGTCTAGATTTGACAGATATGACGTATTTTATGAGAAGAAAAGAACGTCGGAGATACAGAGGAGGAGTGTTAGTAATGGACTGAAGACTTACTATTGGGGAGGTGCGAAAAGCACCAGTCGATAATCGTAGGGCTTGGTTCTGGATAGGGTCAAGGGAAGAGATATACGAGGGTCTAGCCGAGTCATAAGCAACGCACCCATAATCCAGCTTGGGGAGAATGATGGAATTGTATATTTTGAGGAGCGTGTGGAAGTCTGAGCCCCAGGTGGTATGTGAGAGAAACTTTAATAAATTGAGATCCTTAAAGCATCGAGCCTTAAGGGAGGCAAAATACGGACGCCAGTTAAGCTTATCATCAAATATTAGGCCAAGAAACTCAAGTTGGCTGTCCATAGGGAGATGTCTACGGTTTAGTGAGATAGAGTTTAGTTTTAAGCAGTTTCTCTTTTTACAAAAGTGGGTGACCGTTGATTTAGACTGGCTAAAAGTAAAACCTGTCTTCATTGCCCATGATTGCAGTTTCTGAATGCATAGCTGAAGTTGTCTTTCACAGGTGATAGAAGATTGTGAGGCAATGTATATAAGTAAGTCATCAGCGTAGAGTCTAGCCGTGATGGAGGGGGGAATATAGTCATTGATGGAATTCATAGATAGAAGAAAAAGGGTGCAGCTAAGCACTGAGCCTTGAGGGATGCCATTTTTGAGAGGGTGAGAGGGAGAGATATGGGTACCCAGGCGAACTGAGAAAAGACGGTCGCGAATAAAATTTGAGATAAATTTTGGAAGGTGACCTTTGAATCCTAGTTTATGGAGTTGAAGAAGGATACCATGTTTCCAGGTGGTGTCATAGGCATTTGAAATATCTAGGGATACGGCAACCAGGTGTTGTCTCCTGCGAAAAGCATCCTGGATATCTATCTCAAAACCAACGAGATGGTCTGTAGTTGATCTGTTAGGTCGAAACCCATATTGATATGGGATTAAGAAATTTTTGGATTCCAGGTACCAGGAAAGCCGCTTGTTAATCATTCTTTCCAGGATTTTGCATAAATGGTTCGTTAGGGAGATGGGGCGGTTATACAACATTAATATTCGTTACATTGCGTGTAAGAAGAAGCTGTATACGTAAGTATTGTTTGCTAGCGTAATATATACATGTTATAGCAATATATGATACATTGAAAAATTACTATGTTTTTAAGATTTTCTTAGTTAAACATAGTAATAAGTTTTGAAAGTTAATTATTTTAACGGCCAGCTTCTCAAATATGAAAACAGAATTTTTTTATCGACAAAAACAAAAAAGTTATTTATTTTGTTTATAAGGTAAAAATGATAATGGTTTTCTAATGAAATTTAAAATTTGTAGAGTTCATCTATAAATATAAGTTAATAATAAAAGTGGATAAAAAACAAATAAGGAAATAGTTATTTTTAAGATTAAAGAATAAATTTTATAAATTTAAACAAAATTGGAAACGGCTTCAAAAATTTAGAATTGCCCGATTTGCATGAAGATTAATTATTTGTTTTATATGAGAACCAATAATTTATAATGATTGATATAAAATTTATCCAGATCAACGTCAGCAAATGCAGGAATAAACAATTTCCAATCCGTCTCAAAGACCAGGTAACTTTCGTAAATATGAAAATAAGCAAAAACAAATTTTAAAAACTTTTGTCGATCGTTTCTCCTGGTAAAAAAAAAGTTTCACATAAAAGCTGTAGAATTACATGAACCTCATTTAAGTACAAATTTGGTACATACATCTTCAATTAACAATAAAATTTTAGAAACTTCAAACTGTCGTCATTTTGGAACTAAGAAAGTAGGTTATTGCGAATCTGAAAAAATTCATAATTATTTGGCTGTTGAGAGGGTTCACGTTAATTTTTACTCTAACTCCTTCAGAATAACGTACGTAACAATACTTATAATATGCTTCCTCTCAAAAAGTTGTGGAAAATTTATTAACTAATGAAAATGTGTATAAAAAAAAGCGTTTTTTTTTTCACATTTTCTTTCTTTTAACTTTGAAAGTACTCATTTTGGAGGAAAGTTGAAGAGAGAAAAGAGTTCTTAGGCAACGGAAAGCTAGAATATTAAAAATCGTCAAAATTTTCACCTTAAAGTTGGATGTACATCAACAATATCATTTTCTATTTCAATATCTATTTCTTCGAAGTTGATTTCGCTTTCTTCTTCAATTTGACTTTACTTGTTTTGCACATTTACCCTTTGCAGTTAGAGCAGTAATCTGTGAATATTGTATCGCTTATAATTTAGAAAATGACCTTTTTTTACATAGTTTTTACAAAATTATCTTCTTATTTTTATTTACACTTTACGAATAAAGCAATTTCACAAGACAAAATGTTTTATTCATTTATTTGTTTAAACAATGATTGTTTAAACTTTATAGATCTTCGATCATACTCTAGATATAAACAACAATAGATTTGTCTGAAGGCTATTTATGGTCGGTGGGGGAGACGCTTTTTTGATGTTTGACAGACATAAACATATTTACATATCTTGTCTTTCAGTTTAATTGCTTGTCGTGAGTTTTTTCGGTATTTTTAAGTGTTAGAAATTACTATAAATGCGAAGTTTACAATTAATATTAACAAAAAGAGGATTTAAAAACTTATTTTTATCGGTAAATATTGTTAGATTGTTTACATATTGAAAATAACAATAATAAATATTTAGGCAACCATATATTCATATTTTGTTTTCAGAATTGACGTACCCAGGGGTATGTTCGAAGGACGTACCGATGATACTCGTTTAAATAATGCAATTAGAAAAGGATAGCATAAAATCAGCATGTCTGTACCAAGAAATTAAATATCTACTGTTTATCAACACTTTTTGAAATATAAATAAAAATATTATTACGTTATTCAGCGTTCAAACAACCGGGCCCTAGTTCTGACGTTATGCTACTTCTACAGGGGTATGTTCGAAGTTATAGATTATAATTAAAAGTATTTGTATTCAGTAAGTTAAAATATATAAGTTAACAAACTTTTTCTTTTAAAAAAACATACACCATAGGGTACAGTATGCAGTGCATATAATACATAAATGATGTCATTTGTTTATAACAAAATGAATGCATAATAGACACTTGGTATTGTGTGATATTTGAACTCTTCTATTAACGGGACATTGATTTAAAAAAAATTATCGAAATTGCTCTATTAGAAGTCGAGATAATGACATTTTTTTGGACTTACTTATTTTAAACCTGGAGATTCAATTTTAGAGCGAGAGTTCCCCGCTCCTCTTTTATAATTTTTTACGCGCGGGAACGATTTTCTTTTCAATATTCATTTATGTTGCCGATAACGTGAACATCTGAATTTTTTTACCCGAAAAATACTCGAAAAGACAAAGTTAATCAGCCTTTTACTGTTTATAGATTCGCTGTAAACGCATGTAAAATTTGACAGCTCGTATCTACAAAACCAATTAACAGAATTTATTTTATTTTTCTTTGAAAGAAGCGTATTTTCAAACCATATTGAAAAACAATTTTCGTTTTGTTTAAAGCAAAAAATATCGATAACTTTAAACAATCCTTGAAGAGGCCTCAATAATACGATTTTAATTTCTAAAAAAAGCACTTGAAAGCTTCAGATTTCTAGTATATGGGAAAAAAATTCTAGTATATAAGTTTTATATGTAAGGCCCAATCAAATTTAAAAAGTTTTCAATTGTTTGAAAAAAAATTGGATTGCAAAAACTATCGAATCTATTTCAACAAATTTGGCATGTTATTTTATTGTAGTATAAAGTTTTTTTTTTTGCCAAATATGAAAGTCCTCAGAGAAGTAAGCAGTCGAAAAAAATCAGATAAATTTGGCATTCCTTTAATTATTATTATTTTACAACAAGGATAATCAATTTTAAGATTTCCAGCCAACTCAGTCTTGCAGGAAATTTAATTATGAAACTTTTTTCTCTCTTCAGTTTTCCTCCAAAATGAATACTTTCAAAGTTATGAGAAAAAAAAAGAGAAAAAAAATTAATTAATAAACTTTCCGTAATTTTTTACGAGGGAGAGATTCTCAATAGTCCAAAGTATTAAGACACATCTTTCAGGTTTTGTACGGGTCTAGGAATGGCCTAGGAGCAATGATCGACAAATGTGTAATGAAATTTTGTTAATTTGCGAAACATATTACAATGTTTAGTAACACATCCAACACTCAAAGTCTGAGAAAAAACTAGGGACATAATAATAACAATAAAATCCGAAGACTGGGAAGAATACTTCAAGAACTTTTAGTAGAGGATAGAAGGGAGTTTAAAAGGAGGGAGACCAACAAAATCAAAGAATTACAGTTGCAAGATTACCATTAAGAGTAACAATAAGAGTAACACTGCAAGAAATAAAAGTCGTTTGAAAACAAAATGCGATTTTGTCATATATTTGCCATTATGTATCACTGAGAGATTTTTTGTCTCAAAAAACTATACATAGTATCTTAAAGTATAAGTCTTACTGTTTCAAATGCCGTTGAAATTCTATATTTTTTAAAATAAATGTTTTCATTTCATTTTACAATAATAGATACGTTGAAAAAAGTCGTTATCGTTATTACGATATATTCTATTATAAATAAAGTATTAAATAACAAATTTTGCAATTTAAATATAAACTTTTTAACGATATGCATTTATTAACTTTGCAATTGACGAATATGGTTTTGTAAATTATGGATTTACATTTTCTAATGATCGTTTGTGGATTTTCTATATTGCAAAATTAATTGCTTATGATTTTGTTTACAACAAAATATATTGCAATACCAATAACGACCCCTTTAAACGTATTTATTTTTGTAAAATGCAAATGCAAAGAATAATTAATTTTGCAATAATTTGTTCAAGTAAATTGTTTAAACAAAATTATTTTGCAAAACTAATGATAAATTTGAAATGAGCAATGTTTTGATAACCTTAAAACATCCATAGTTTATCAAAATTGTCACTTAAAGGCTTATCAGTCACAAAGTTCATGCAATTTGAAATTTTCAAAATTGAATATCTCGAAGAAAACGAAAGATATTTATACAAATTCAACGGAATTTGAAAGAGTAAGACTTTAAGATGCTATGTATAGTTTTTTGAGAAAAAAATGGGGCGATGATACATAACCTTCAAATATAGGCTAAAATCGAGTTTTTTTGCACATTTTGGTTAGGATAAATAACAGTAGTGACTGAACCCTCTATTGAAATAATTGCATCCTAAACGACAAACTTATATGTCCACAAATATAAGAATATTTTACTTTAACTGTTTAGGTAGTTATATATTCTCAACACGTTCTTGTGGAGCTAATTGTACACTGCATGTAATTAGGTATTGTGCAATTAATATTTGTTTTCCTCAAACATGCATGTCATCACGAGCATTATTTCAACCTCCTAATGCAATTTTACTTCCTATTTTGATTGCATCGCTATTAATATTAGGAGACGTAAATTTAATTATTTAACCTCACTTTATTACAGATTAGGTGGTATTTAAATATATCATTTAACGTTGGCAGAATTGCTTGTTGATGCCTTGTGATACCTGGCCCCTGTACAGAGCTGCAAATTTCAGGGGCTACAAATTAACTATTTGGTACTTATATATATTTAGTCAAGGTTTGGTTTGCTTGCAGTGCGAAATTTCCTAGCGCCGATCCTGATGCTGTAAAGTAATGAATTATCTTGCTATAATTGGCATGAATGGCATGTTATTGCATTTAGTGTAAACCCCATTGGAAATACATAGTAAATATGTCGACGTCGGTTGCTTGATTTTTCCATTGATACCAAATAATTCAGATTTATTCGTATTACAGCTGGAGGTTTCTCTCAAACTAGTCAATTTGGAGGTGGTTTTGCTCAAGGTGGATCTAGCTTCGTTTCTGGTGGTACACAGAGTTTCAGCGCCAATCAGGGAATTGCTGGTAAACAAGTTGCTGGTGAGTAATTGTTTATTATTTTCAAAATAATTCATATATTTAAAAGTGTTATAAACAGTAAATCATCAAATAAAATATAAATACAACTCTAGTCATCCCATTCCCACATCATCTGGTTTACATATATATTTTTTAGGTGCACCAGCAATAGGTCTTGACGGAGGCTTAAGTGGAGGCATAAGTGGAGGTGGCACTTTGGTACAAAAACACATTTATGTTCATGTCGCACCTGAAGAACCTGAAGAATTCAGACCACGAAGACCAATTTCTGCTGGACAAGCCACTAAACACTACAAGATTATCTTCATTAAAGCGCCTTCTTACCAGACTTACCAACAACAAATTCTTCAACAACAGGTAAGAATTTTCCATTGAATTGCCATTATTATATTTTTTTTCCATAACAAGT
Source organism: Diaprepes abbreviatus (assembly GCA_034092305.1). Classification (NCBI taxonomy): domain Eukaryota; kingdom Metazoa; phylum Arthropoda; class Insecta; order Coleoptera; family Curculionidae; genus Diaprepes; species Diaprepes abbreviatus. The sequence goes on along the minus strand of JASJET010000045.1, from coordinate 1,046,679 downwards.
ACAAAGACTTGATGAGGCAACCAAGCTCTTTAAAATCTAGATAGCTAAGAAAAGATATTTTAGAAGAAATATGATATTATTCCCGATGAGTAATAAACGTAGTAAAATGAAGGATTTTTCTTCGAATTTTCTAGGCCCAAAACGAAGAAAAGACATTGGTTTATGTTCTTGTTAAGAAGCCCGATGACGTTGCTGATATTACCATCCCTACTGCCGCACCTACCGCGCCAAGCAAACCCGAAGTCTACTTCATCAGATACAAGACCAAATCTGAAGTTACTGGAGGTGGAGCTGGAGCTGCCGGAAGTCATCTAAGTGGAGGTTTGTAAAATATTTTAAAGATCATTGCCGACTTTCTAAAAGAAATCGGAATCCAACCAATGAGAAATCAAATGTTTCTGTCTACAATTTCATCTTTTGTTTAGTCTCTTTCTTATGTTATATCCATTTTTATATGATGCCCTTATTTTAACATAATAATAATTTGTTAAATTTTAAAATAACTAAAAATATTCCTTTTTTAGCTGGCGCCGGTATAAGCGGTGGATCTCTATCACTGTCCTCATCATCTAGCTCAAACTCACAGTTTAACAGCGCTTCCAGCCTTACCCTTAGTACAGGAGATTCTTCATCATCCGTTTCCGTAGCTAGACCTCAAACTAACTATGGACCACCAGGACAAAGCGGTCCATATTAAGAATATTTTTCCAGTTGTTATAAGTACAGTACCTTTTTTATTTAAAAATACCTATTTTACCTTTTTCCCTTAAATACAGAGAAACATCGATTTCTAGGTTAGGCGGCTTTTGATTATCAGTTAAATGATAAACTAAACGTTAGTTGTGAACAACGTCATTTTTAGTTGATATCTGAAGTTTATTTTGTTTTGGTTACTTATCAACTATAACCAGAATAAAAACTGCTTAAAATCGATGATAAATGCAACACCATGGAATGTTTCTCTTCTAGAATTACGTAAAAAATAGAAAATATATTTGTTTTTAACCTTTTTTACAAAGATCATACATATTATCCTCTTTTCCCGATATTATTGTACTTTCTTTTTCCTTATATATAAGACATTTGTTGAGATGATTGTCGTGACTGACTTAGATATTATTTCCCTTTTGTATTTATGTAAATATTCATCATAACATTACTAGTTATGTAATATAATTTGTACTTAGTTTGTAATTTTGTTATATAACTAGAATTAAAATTTTTTTATATTTTTATATATTTTTGCAAGAAAATACGGTGACAAATAAATTACATATGTTTTAATAATAGGATTGTTTTATTAATTCCTCAAGTACAACGTAATTAAGTGATTCACCTATAATCAACAGTTTCAAATTTTTCTTATCGATAGGACACTTTTTGTAAATTAACGTTAAAATGACACAAATTTTTTAAATTAGATTTATTTAAAAATATTTCTAAAACCATATATTTTATTTCTCATTCACCAAATTGTCAGTGTTACTGATTTGTGAGGGCACCCAAAATATTAATTTTAGTTATGCGATTCTCCCGTGAAAATAATAAAAAAGATAATAAAAACACAATTAAAATTAATTACTGATTGATTGGTAAAATTTAAATCCTATGACAGTTTCATTAAATCGTATTTTATGAACGCACCCTCACAGAATTATTGAGCCATCTTTTAGCGATAGAAAAAAAATTGTTAAGACCCGTTGATGACGTCATACCTTATAATAATTGGACTAATTTAATATTTCTTGATCATTTTATCTAATGAAACTAATATGAAAATATTTTTTTCTATTTATTTTTTATTGAGAAAGACATTACATTTATACTTAATACATACTAGTTCTTCCATTTTTCTTCAAACAAAAAATAGTTACAACACCAAAATATGGTTTTGAATAGTATAATTCCCGGAACAAAAAGGGTTGATTCAGGTTAGTGTGCAATTGTACAGTTCTCGATCCAGACCTTTTAAACTCAATGTGTCTAACCCCGAGTAAATCAGAGCAAATCTGAATAAAGCTGTGCGAGACATTATTGAAAGTATTATTGTACAGGGTATATAGCTCCCACAATACTTTTTTTGAAATATAATGTATAAAATATAACCTAAATTATGTGAATATTAGAAAACATAGGACAATTTTTTCCCGAACATTAATAATCAGTTTTGAAGTGTTTTTTTTTTGTTTTGTTGGAAATGAATGAAACTGAAAATATTTTTAAAATAAAAATATTCATTTTAGAAATATAACTGACAGTTGCTGGGGCTTTATACATCAACATTTTAGTACTGCTCGAGGGGTAAATTGAAAGAACTTTCTTCCCAGAACAAAAAAGGTTAGTTCAGGTTAGTTTAATTTCTTGTTCTGGGGTTGAATGTAGATCTAAGGGTGAGTTCAGACAACAAAAGAAATCAGCGTAAGCGTATTACGACCCTTTATGTTAAAAATGTATCGTTCACCCTGCCCATTTTGTTCCATAGTCGTGAAGTGTGTGCGTGTGTTTTTTTTCTTAACCTAACGTTTATGAGAAATTTGGTAATATTTCTTTTATCTAAAAATTTAAATGAAGCCAAATAGAAAATTAATTATAGCAATGTTGTAATTTAGAAGAAGAAACAGAAAGTTATCGCTACTTGGTCCGGTTTATATTTGACGAAAAAACTAGGGTAGGACTTGGACATACTAATAATTTAATTAAAGAAATGAGAGAAAATGAAAATTAAAAAAAATATAAATATAATGACAAATTTTCTAAAAAAATCTTAGATTTTGTTCATACAAAGACTGAAAATAAACAGTTTTCACCATATTTAAAGTAGTCAGTTAAAAGTTTAACATTGTCTTGCCTAATGACCTTGGAAAGGTGGATTTAAGCGGGAAATCTTCAGTCTTTGTCTTTTTTTAAGGCGGCATTTTTCAAGGTCATGTGCGTCAAAATAACCTATTATTTTGACCTAAAAATCGTCATTTTTAATACGTTGAAATTCAACGAAGAAAAACAATTCTTACCTAAAACTTTCAACAAATGCTTAGGAAAGGCATAATGAAGGGGAGAGTTACATAATATGCAAAGAAAAAAACTTAAAAATAGCATTTTTTATTATTTGAGTACACACAAGTTTCTAGCCGTCAGAAAAGGCATGTTTTTTTAATATCATTTAAAATCTAGCCAACATTTCACAAATTTTATTGAAGTCTCCCCTTGTATTTTTACAAACACTATTCTGTCTAAAAAATCACAACCAATGGATATTTATTTTAAAAAAGTCAACGTATATAAAAAAAACTAGTAAAAAGGAACAAATCATAATTCCCGGGTCGGCCCTAGGTCTAATCAAAAACAGTATTTGATGTGACCTGAACAGTCTGACATTGGTCTTCTTTTTTTATTTGCACTCAACAGAAGAAGACATTCGACTACCAACTAATAATCGGCGTAGAACGTTACTGTTGGGATACCGGAAGTTGATTTAGTTCGGCGTTGTTGGCGCAGCAGTCACTGCCGAATTATGAATGGAAATATTTCAAATGGGAATGATTTCTCTAGATTAGGATTCTACAAAAATAAATTATAACAAAATGTCATAAAAACAGATCTTGCATCTTCGTTACCTTTGTGGTAATGCATAAGTATGTCACTGTCTTTGACAGATACGGAAAGGAAAAGTCAAAAAATATGCTAGGAACTTTCTGAACCTTATCATAAGAGGTTTTTAATTTCTTATTTATTGTTAATTTTGTTACAAATAAAACTTTATTTGAAGTTTAAAAAACTTGTAGAATTCTTCCATTTCAGGAGATTTTTTCATAGCATACTGTCAAAAGGTAAGAATTTTACTTGTTAAGGTTGACCACATTGAGGATATTTTTTTAACATTGTGGTATTTGATATTATTTTTATATTATTTGTGTGTTAAAACTTTCTAGCATCAACGAGTTATTTGGAAGCGATGATAAAGTCATTTAAAAAGCGAAAATGCATTGGAGTCCAATCAAAATTCAGTTTAATGTTTATTGAAAAAAAATCCCTTGCTAGTATGAAGAAAAAATCAGGCAGCGTTGAGGTAAATTATAAACCTTTGTTCAGCGTTATTAATTATGAATTATGATTTTTTTATTACATATTTCATTAAACAGATCTTGAGATGTTGAAATTACAACTTATGCTTGTCCAAGGGGGATAAAATGTCACCATATTGGTACTTTGGACAGGAAACATGCCAGTAAAAATGTATCGAGATGAAAATGAGCCAGGAAGAACTAAATAAAATAAAAATGAAATTAAGCGTAATACTGTAGGATTTATTAAGTTGTGGCAAACAGATACTACAGCAGGGGTAAGATGTAAATTTACCCATTATTGAAGACAATCTTTCTCTGATGGTTTTGTCAACTCGTCTGACAAAATTAAATATTTGTCATTAATTATATCATTAAGAAAATTGCAAAAGTTGCCACTAGACAAATTTGTAATGAAAATTGGTACCTAAGAACAAAGTTCACTTAACTGCGAGCAATTTGGTGACCATTTTATCAGCTTGTCTAGGGAATCGATATCCTGATGATCTGTTTAAAAATCTTATTGGTATATAAGAATTTAGTTAGAAATTATGAAACATAAAACCTTTTTGTTGTTTTCTATACTACTAACATTTAACACTTGCTTTATTAATACAGTCCAATAATATTTTAGGTTTCTACAATCTTTGTGGTATCAAATCCATTCAGTGGAGAAGAACCTATAATAAAAATGCCATAGATTTTCTTAAAAAAGAATTAAATTTAGATGTCAGTATGAACAAATACGTGAAAATCTTAATTTTTTGAAAAAATTGAAGTGTTACCTCTGTCTCTGAACATTAAGAGAAGTAACAGTACAGATAGAATATGATACTTGGTGGAAAGAAAGTTTAGTAATATTAGGGAATTTTTATATTCATCAGTATTTACCAAAACTTTTAGGAAATTAAGTAATTTATCAAAAAATTTGCTAGGTTTAAGTAATAAATACATATTGTTTTAAAAGATGTTATTGTTAATATTTTAGTTTTATATAAATGCCATTAAAACGTTGTTATTTTGGATGTATTCAAATTTCATGTTTTTTTTTTAATTGTAAAAAATAAATTGGTTTTTACCTGCAAAAATTAAACAAAAATGTCCTAACCTTAAGAAATAAAACAACACCTACGAAAATATTTTCATTTTATTAATACTTAAATAAAATTATATGATTTACTAAATATAAAAAACAGCAAAAAAATATTTATAATTTGGAAACATTTATTTATTCAATAATATTCCCCATCTTTTATTAGAGGATACTGGAAATTAAAACACAAATGATATTCAAAAATTCTACGAATAGCTCTTTCAACATGTATTTTTACCCTTGCTATAGTTTGTGTTTCATACACTTTAAATTCTGTGGAAAATAAAAATAGTGGGATATTTAAGGAAGCCTACAGGAAGTAATTCCTTGATCAGGAATCATTTATCAGCTAGTATAAGATCACTAAAAAATTATTTGTTTCAAAATGTTCTATAACTTTTTTGTCCGACATAGATTCTGGATATGCCTTGCTCACAAAAATAATCATTTGGTGATACACCTTCGAAATCTTTCTGTGTTTATAGACTCTGTAAGTCTTCCTCGGACTTTCTAGGTTTGTTGGAATTGATGAGTAAATTTCTGTGCAGTGTAATATTCTACAATTTCTAATTGTACAAAATGCTGTTGGAAACAAGCTTTCGTCTTCATTAATTAGTCGAAAAGAACTTAACGTGGTGCTATATTTGTTACTGTAGTATTTTACAACTAAAGCAGATGTCCCAAATCAAAATTTGATTAATATTTGATAGTAGTTTAATTTGCTATGCTTCATAATACCTAATATTAATTATTTACTAATAATTAAGTGTTTATAGTTTTGAACAGTGTGCCTCTGAATTTCTGCTTACACTTTTGTATGTTGATGGCATATCTTCTACAATGGAATTTGCCCTTTCACATCTTGAAGGGCCTAAAGATTCAAAAACAATTGCTATATCAGGCCCAGCTATTATTATTGTTTTCCACTGTGGAAAGAATGACTTGTCATCTGTTTTTTTCAAAGCTATTTTCCTGAAAAAAAGAAAGTTTATATAAATATGCAGTTCTCTTAAAAAAAGTAATACTATTTCTTAAAATTTCATTTCTAAATATTTTCTGTTATATTTGTAGATTTCAGCCAAAAAAATATGATGAACAGGCCTCTTAAAAAAAAGTTTATATTTTGATATAGATACATACCGTTTCTCTGGAGAAAGAAATTTAAGTTTCCTTTGAATGTTAAATTTAAATATGTTGATCCATTTCTTTGATCCATATTTAAGTTTTCTTTGAATGTTAAATTTAAATATGTTGATCCACTTCTTTGATCCGTATTTACAAAATGACAGCTGCATAGTAATCAATATTTTGAGGGTTCTCTGTCTTCTGTCCTACAAATTTGAATTTATATATAAAATTGTAATAAAATGTTTTGCCAGGTTTCTTCTTCAACATATTTCCTGACATAAATGCTATTATAAGTAGATACCTTATTAAAGAAATCCATTTTTTTTTTTGTTTCTCTTGAATCTGCAGCAAATGCAAAAAGTTTAATATCTTATGGTCACTGTAATGTTTTCAGCCAGGTACAAAACCATTTTGGTGAATTTATAAAGCTAAAAACATAACAATTAATAAGGATTATCATAGAAACACTGATTTTTGCATGCTATTTTTTGTAATGTAAAATGTACCATATTGTATCTACCTATTATTTTTGAAAAAAACACGAGTCCCCACCTGCGATGAAATGCTTACGTCGTTTTATTTAAAGCCTTTTTTACAATTTTAAAAATATTTATGTTTTTCTGGCTTTGTGTTCCGATCTTGAACACATCACGCAAAATTTATTCTTTATTCCTAGAAACAATGTTTTTGTTTGTATGTCAATCTTCAACCTAACTTTTAGGTTATACGAGGCAAAATTTACAACATCTTAGGTTGAAATTAAATAAGCCGTCAAGGTCAAGTGATTAGTCGGGGCCAGACACGAACTTGAGATATAAAACGCCAGAACATAATTTTATTCCCGTTTTTGCTAAATAAAATGCAGGATGCCATATGTTTCAAAAAAAAGAGACTCGTGGATTGCTGATAATAATATCTGTCGAATTCGAAATCCAATAATAACTCTTAAAATTCTAAACATTATTCACTAAATATTTCCTTATTTTTTATTCTGCAACATCTTAGATTTAGTGCTAGAAAGTGACCAAAAAGTCATTAAATTTAGGTAATGTAATGTAAGATGTAATCTTTGAGACAACACCGCCTTCATCAATGGAGATTTCTTAAATTGAGGATTTACTATTTTTTACGCTAAGAAATTTATTTCTCCCATTCTGCATAAGGGTGACATCTAGTATAAAACAACGGAATTAGTTGTGAATGACAGATAAATGGGCAAAAATGGCGGACCTAATGCCCCCTTAAATCTAATAAATCGCAAAGCTTAAAATTTGATATATCTTATTTACGCTTTGCTGTTTCACTTCGTCTGGACGCACCCTAAGAATCTACGAGGTACTCTGTGAATAAAGAGAGAATTTCGAGCACCTGAACAGTTCTAAATTGCTCCGGTACATGAATCGAGATCAGTCTTTGGTGACACTGACACTGCATTTGCCAGATGACATAAATCAATACAAATATGTCTGCCGTTGTTTAGTTTTTGTGTTTTACATCACTATTAAAAAGACATTAGTGCACATTCTACGAAATTTACCGTTATTTTCAATCTATGTACTCGTTAATCTACTTTAAAATGTAGATGTTGCTGCGAAAGATTTAAACAACTTAAGCAAAATGTGATGTTTTTGAACAATGTATTTTTAGCTCATAATTGAGAAAGTTTAGGCAGCAAACACGTATTATTTTTCTGAGTATTTAGGAAGCTTATTTATTAAACGGGCTAGTTTTTTTTGTATAAAAGTATTTAATCTCTATAAATACAAATACTGAAATTATACTATTGTTGATACATAGATATTACTATTTGTGATAATATTTAAATAAAAATGGATACTGTAGGAGACTATGAATATGCTCCCAAAGATATTTTGGGTCATGGAGCATTTGCTGTTGTTTTTAAAGGGCGGAATAGAAAAGTAAGTACAGCAAATATATTTTTATTAGCTTAATTTAACATTTTATTCGTTTTCATATTGGTATATTACATAGTTATAGTACTGAAAATGTTATAAAGAAACCACACAGATCCTTGCACTGTCCGTAAAAGTGGTGTTCAAACTGAACCTAACTAGCTATTTCTGATATATTATAATTTATTTTACTATTTAATTTTCAGAATCCTAACTTCACAGTTGCTATAAAAAGTATAGCAAAGAAAAACTTAGCAAAATCTCAGAACCTATTGGGAAAAGAAATTAAAATATTAAAGGTTCGTATGAAGTAATTAATATATATTATAAAACTTTAAATATAAAGTTTTCAGAATCATATTGAACCTATTTATTTTTAGGAGTTAACTGAGCTTCATCATGAACACGTAGTTGCTCTTTTGGACTGCAAGGAAACAACGAATAATGTTTTTTTGGTTATGGAGGTAAGAAGTTATTTCTTTCTTTTTGAAAATTCTGTAAGCACCATATATATTGGAAATTAAATTTTTGTTCCTTTAGTTGACAAGTACTTGTATTGTTTTCTGAGTATGCAGGAGATTAGGTACTTATATTCATCCGGATTTAAATTAGCTTACTCATTTGACATCTTCATAGATCAATACCATTGTCTTTGATATCACATATAGGAATTTTTAATCACGTGACATGACATTCTATCATTTTTATTTTTGATAAATTTAATATAGCCATTGTCATTAGTGTGACTAAAATTAATTCTAAAATTTCATATCTTTAAAACGTACTTTATATAGTAACAAATGTTAAATAATTTATTTTGTTGTGTGGTCTTTATTTTACTCAAAAAACATTTTGTTTGCTTGCGTAGTTTTCCCTGTATCGTGGCTTTGCCATATTGTAAGAAAGAAAATTGATTTTATTTAAAGTCAGTTTCTTAATTTAAAGCATATTATTTCAAATTAATTTTATTTCATTTTGTTCTCAGTTTTAGAACTTTTTTTTGAGTTTGTGTTCTTGTTCTTTTGTGAGGCTGTTGACTTCCCAATTTCCTATGATTCCCTTGTGCCCAGAGTTATTTTTTTTCACTTGCTTTTAGCTTGCCTACATTCCTGAGAGTTGGAAGCTTTCTTAAGATAATTCCTCTTATTGCTTGGAACTTAGTTCAAGTTATACCTTATAGATATGAAGTATCTCAGTTTTTATACTGATTCTGTTGGAATTGTATCCAGAATCTTCAGAGGCCTTAGAAAGTATTTAGGTCTGACATTTTCTGTTTGGAATATATTAAAGGTATTTGTTACTGCCACTCTCATATAGCTACGTGCAGTGGAGAGAGGTCCAGCATTGCCTCTGTGAGGCCTGATAGCATAGTCAGAATGCAAGTAACCTAATTGTTATGGAAAACTCGTCTTTATTATAATTACTTAATAAATAAATAAAAACAAGCAGCATTCTATTCATGTACAGTATATTATGTAAAAAATTAAGTAGAAATAAGTTGTTCGCTTCCTAAAAACTAAGAATAATTAATCTTTTACTTAAACAATATTTTTGACATCTACATAAAAGAAAGTGCGATATTGGTTTGTAACAATAAATAAATTTTATCTGACTTAACCTATTATATTGTATTTTAATGTATCAAGATGAAATCATCATTTTGATGTGAGTCATACTTTAGAAAGGATCCTCCACAATATTTTAGATTTTAGAGGTATAACCAACCCATACTGACTAAAAAAATTATCACAATAATACAACACTCTAACTTGCAAGACTGTTATATTTATTATCAAGCCAATTCTTCCTTTTTCTTATCAGTATATTCTTTCGTAAGAGTATTGTTCTTCATGAGGGGCTTTAGTTCAGTTCCTTGTTCGACATCGGTATTGGGTTTTCCATTGCCTGAACTGAGATTTTGCAAACTTCTTCTTATTCCGTTGACAATTTCATTGTTGGAAGAGGCATTTTGTTTTCGTTTTTTGATGTAATTATGGGTAAACGCTGCTCCTCCTATAGCTATAACTACTACAAATAGGACTATAAGAATAGTAGTGTCTTTACTTGCTCTGCTCACATTTTTAGCACTTTCTCCAGTACTTGGTTGTTCTGATGGTTCATCTAAAATAAAATAGAAATTTTACATAATCTATTACTTAATATGGAACTGTTTCTGATAAAGGAAAATGCTTATACAACTATAACATTACATATTTGCCAAGTTTATGAGGAGAATTGACTGCATAGTTTCAGATTTTATAAAAATGATAACTTACTGCTTATTTTTGCATTCTCTGACATCCCCTGTAACGCTTTTTCACTTTCGCTGCCTTCTACAGATGATGCCCCTTCAGCTTTGGGTGATTTGAACAATATAGCGTTGCCAGATTGTTGATCGATTACCGATTCTGATTCTTTTGGGTTGTTGATAGATTCCACTTCAACTAAATCGCTTGGCAATACTGGAAAAGGAAATAAGAACACATTTAATTTCAATGAAAATTTTAGAGAATTGTCGCTGACAGTTAAAAATGAACTGTCAAGAGTAATTTAGAAATAGAACAATTTTTTATTTTTACCTTTTGGGGAAGCTTTCTTTTCTGTATCTTTATTGGAATCATTGTTCACACTGGCTGTTTCCTTTTCTAGTACAATGGGACTTTCAAGTTTGGATGCTGGTGTTCCAGTACTTTCTGCTGCACTTTGTTTAGGTGTAATTGTAGTTTCTGGTTTTTGTGATGTATCTTCAGCCGAGATGTTCTGGACAAGGGGTGGTAAAGCAGGTTGTTCTTTCTCTTCTGGCATTTTAGTTGGGCTAGGAGTTTCACTGACCGGTTTTTCACCTTCTTTAATTTCCTCTACAACTTTGGGTTCTGGTAGATCAGGAACTTCACTTTTTGGCGAAATATCTTCTGAAATTATTTAGTTATTAAAATCAATATCGCAGGCCTTCAAATAATAAATAACTTTATTTCTTTAATATTTTGTTTTCCTTCAAAAGTAACTCTAACAGTGCTAAAACAATACTATGTAGAAAAAATTAAATATTTTACTTGTAGTTGGATGGTTACCTTTGGCGTCGGTTTCGTTTGTAGAAAGAGGTATTGGAACAACTGGTAACTCTGCTTTACTCTCAGGATTCTCGTTTTCAGCACTAGGATCTTTGGAATCAGTCTCATTAGATGTTGCAGAATCTTCTGACTTAACAGCAGGTAGTTGTGCAGGGGCAAAGTTTGATATTTCAGCATTAACGTTTTCTGAAAAAAGATTGGTTATGTTTTAGTTCGAAACAATATAATGTAGGCAAAATTATTTATTATATTTGTAGTTATGTGGTTGGTTACCTTTGGCATCAATTTCGTTTGTGGGAAGGGCTATTGGAACGACTGGTAACTCTGTTTTAGTTTCAACATTAGGCTGTTTGGAATCAGTCTCATTAGGTTTTTGAGAGTCTTCAGAATTAGCAACAGCTAGTTGGGCAGGAGCAAAATTCGATACTTCAACTTTAGAGTTTTCTGAAAACAAAATAAATTGTATTTATATAAAATATAAAACAATATAGTGTAGGAAAAGTGATGTATAGGACTTGTAGTTATGTGGTTACCTTTAGCATCGATTTCATTTGTGGGAAGGGATATTGGAACAACCGGTAACTCTGTTTTAGTTTCAACATTCTGATTTTCCACATTAGGCTGTTTGGAATCAGTCTCGTTAGATTTTGAAGACTCTTCAGACTTTACAACGGGTAGTTCTGCAGGGGCAAAATTCGATGCTTCAATTTTAACGTTGTCTAAAAGAACATAAACCATATGTTAATGTTTTCAAGGAATAAAAAGGCATTTTTTTAGTTAAAGAAATTAACGGACTACTAAGTAATTTTTCAAGTTTCCTAAATCGTGAAAAAAACTAACTGGAGTTTTTTTTTATTAGATATAGAAAGATATTTACCTTTATCCTTTTCGGGTGCCTGAGTCACGGGAATTGTTTCAGGAGCTGCAGGAGCCGCTTCATTCTCTTGCTTAACGGAAGTCTGGTTCGAAGGTTTTTCCAAAGGTGCCGTTTGTACATTTTCGTCTAAAGAATACGCTTTTTTTTTTATAAAATGACATAACTCAAATTTTCAGTGAATTTAAAAACATTATTTCAATGAATTTCTTTAAAATGTTTATTTTCTGTTGCTCTTTTAGGGCAGTGGCGTGTAAGGTTTCTATCATCGTGCAGTGGATTTGATTTTTACTGTTAACAAACATTTTTTCAAACTGTGACGCATTATTTTTTTAAAGTCTATGTTTTAGTTAAAAAACTACCAAACATAGCTGTGTCAATAATTAATTGTTATGAAATTTTAGTTCTTTTTGAGACATCTTTTATATTCTCGGATTTTTACTTTACCATTCTTTATAATGTACATAAAAATGATGAATTCTCAAATTCCAAGTAAACAACCATTTTTGTCTTTAAAATATATACTTACCATTTCCGGAACCTTCTAGTTCCGTTTCGGGAGCTTCTCTTCTGTGAATCACGTGACCATCTTGGTCCGATAACTCCTTACGAAGTAATTGTATGTCGGCACAATTTATTTTTTCGTTGTTAAGTGTTAAATGGTATTTTTCACATAGATAAGCAATGGTTCTGTCCACTTCGGGAATGTAAACTTGATCATCTATATCCCATATGTTAGCATCCTTAAAAATACATATGAAGGTTATATTGCGAAATACACAAGTCTACGATATATGCTAGAAATAGAAGAAGACTTTTTAGTTAACTTGTCGTGATATTATCACGTGTTCTGTGAATAGATTTACCATTACTTACACCTCTTTGGAACCAGGATTATCGTAGTCTTTTAAAGTTTTCTATTATTCCATCTGAATGAATTTGTATTTACATGTAGATTCGTATATAAAAAATTTACTAAATTGTATTTTTCATAGGTAAATCTTTAAGTATATAACATGTTTGTAAACCACCTTATTACTATCTTAATCTCCAAGTAAATAGACGACATCATTACCGACTTATTTTTACCTCGTCTCAATTCAATTTTGTTAAATATTTAATTTTATTGTATCATTTTATATTATTCATAATTAGCCCTTATGTATGTACAGTGGCGTTTTCAAAATAATCATACTTTTATTTTTAGATTACACGTTAATCTCACCGAAAAAATCATCAGTATCATAGAATTGACCTGTGTTTATTAATTACGTTGATATGTATTTGTTGCATTTACCTTTGATGTGATAAATAAGCTATTTAATACAGTGGGTGATGAATGAGCTTGGATTATTACAGTTATTTATGTTTTAATTCCAAAATAGATACTCTTTCTTTTTATAACCGATACATACAAAAATAATATTGACTGTTGACAACATATAGGCGTTTCTCGTTGTATGGATGACGTATATACCTCTTAAAGTGTTTTTATTGTGTCAAGGTTAAAGAAAAAAACATTTTTTAACGTTCTGTATGTTGTTGCCTGGCAACTTCGTAATTTTTTGATTATTTTGTAATGAAATTTTGCAAATATATGCCATTTAACTAAAAATAGACGTAAAACGAGATAGCAATAAAGCAAAATTTAGAGTACTTCTTCGTGTGTGGAAAGTTGGGATGGACAGGTAATGCCCATATGACATGAACTTGGTCGTTTGTTTGAAATAATAATTTTAAGGGTACTTACTGTGTCCTCGAGCACTACATATTGAGCATTGATGTACCTGAAAAAGTAAAAGAAAATAGAGATTTTAGAGTTCGAAAAAGTAATTCTTCTAAAAAAATATACCCTTTATCAATTTTGTTCCTCGACAAATTAAAACATCATTTAAAATGATAGGACAAGGTGTTAAAAATTTTGTGTGAATGTAGTTGTATGCCAGAATTATAATGTGAAAATGACAATAGACTTGTTCATGACAAAACTGCATTTGAAATAAAGATAAATATGCTTTTCTAACTTTTTTCACACTTGCGAGTTATTTTACTCGAACATTTTTAATTTTCCTAATCGTCCAGTTATATCTCAATACTGCATAATTTCAAAACTATGGTTAAAATTTTTTTAGGCTCGTACTTTTTTTTTGGTGGCCATTTTAAGTTTATATCGGAATCGTTTCTGGCTGAAAAGAAATTTTGCGAAAATATATCTAATTGTGTTAATTTTATAGATATCAGGACAAAATAAAAACCAAAATTGTCAAAATGATAGGCCCTAGATATTTTGTCCTTGCATAATATTACCTAAGTGGAGAGCGAAGTGAAGAAAAAAATCACAACTATAAAGTGAAAATTAACTTAGATTGGATTTTTTAGTGCTGCAAAATTATTAAACGGAATAAATTCTAGTTTTTAATTTTTTTCCTTGTATAGATTTATTATAAGACTACTTGCTATAGAAGTTTCAAGCTTGACAGCTTTGTTCTTATTAATATAATTTTTCAAAAATATAGTTTCGCAATATTTAAAGTTGAATATTCCAAAAAGTACTTGTGACAACATATGGTTAAGATTTGGTGACTGAGACTCAACTGATTCCAAAGTTAAAGTGCATCAAAGTTGACCAAAAATTGCATTATATATACACAAAATTTAACAGTAATATATCTTAAAAATCCACTTAAAAAGAGACAATTTTTGTTAAGTTAAATCACCAGCAATACGAGAAAAGATATTAATTTTATTATTTCTTATTAAAGAGAAGACACAAACAAACAAATTTTGCTGATACCAATTTTGTTACACAACAAACTTGTTTATGTACATTTCATCAGTTAGCATGACAAATTTATAATCACTACATAGTATAAAACAAAGTCGCTTTCTCTGTCCCTATGTCCCTTTGTATGCTTAAATCTTTAAAACTACGCACCGGATTTTGATGCGGTTTTTTTCAATAGATAGAGTGATTCAAGAGGAAGGTTTATATGTATAATAACATCCATTAAATAGTGGAGAAATACTGTTATTTTTGAGGTTTCTAATGTGATGTCGTTAATTATCATATTTTTTTCCGCTTACATTGCAAACGCAGGCTGAACCCTACGAGATTTATCAAAATAATGTACTAATTATTTGTACACATTGAAAAGGTCTACAGAAAACTCCGCGATGGTATATGTCTATCTCTCATGGATATCCCACAATAACATTTTTTTGTCATTTACTTTTTACGACAAATAATGGCAAATTTTGAAGCGATTTTAACCAATACAGCATTAATCCTTATCCAATTAAATAGCTTAAATACATTGTTGATTTAATATAGATCTATATGGTCCTTTACAGCACAAGATTTAAATGAATATTTTCGAAGATATTACAGATTTAAAATTGCGGGAAGTAGCGCTTGCGGCGGTACTGGCCGACCGGGGCGGCGGCAGCGTGCCTATAAATAGCGCGTCGGAGGCCGATGTAATAATTGTTGTAAAAATACAATAAATAGTCACAGTTTTTCTATAGTGTATTTAGTATCAGCATTGCACCCGTGCGAAGCCGGGGCGGGTCGCTAGTATATAATAATATAAAAAAATAGGGGACTTCTTCACCTATTTTTTTTTTGTATTTCTTTCTTAAATAGATGTTGGAGGATAGCTTGGTAAAAAAAAACTGTTTTTGTGTTTTTTTTTTTGAAATTGCTATAAATAAAACTTTTTTGGATTAATAAATACGTTCTTAAAATACACGAAAAAAAATTTTTTGTTAAGTTTATACACTTTCCATTTTGCAAAAATGATAGACAAATATATCTTGGAGATGGCTAGAGTTTGGAGAAAAACCTTTTTATTGTTAGTCGAGCTTTCGTGTATTTATTATGCTCATCAGGACAATCT
Organism: Diaprepes abbreviatus; assembly: GCA_034092305.1. Lineage (NCBI taxonomy): Eukaryota > Metazoa > Arthropoda > Insecta > Coleoptera > Curculionidae > Diaprepes > Diaprepes abbreviatus. Next base: position 1,030,643 of record JASJET010000045.1, on the reverse strand, counting down.
ACAATTAATGCGTGAATCAACATTAAATTATTAAATATTTTAGAGTAAATTCACCAATCTGGATTTATATTAAAAATAGGAAAAAACATTACTCAATAGAAAATTGAAAAATAATAATTAATAATTATAAGTTACATTTTTGCCTAACAAAATGAAAGTGATCGATATTTGACAAGTTGTTTACACTTATATCCTTATTTCATATTTATTAATTTTACGCACATGTCGACGTGCATGTCCTAAGCTAATAAACAAGTGTGACAAAGGTAAACTTGGTATGAAAAGAAGAAAGAGGAGATGTAAGTTAAAATATGGGTAGTATATCTAATAAAGATAGATCTATTGTACATTATGTGGGTGAGAGTGAGAAAGGAATAACGAGTTAAGAATAGGTGCTGGATATGCATGTCTTCTTCGTACTTACAAGGTAGTGTGAAAGTATGAGTAATAACCTTATTAATTAATATTATTAATTTAAGCATATAATGTTTTTCTTATCTTTCTGCTTAATATAATTATTACTCATCAAGGGCGGGAGAAATTACAAAAAAATTCTATCATCGATGGATTCTCCCGCCCCTGATGAATAATAATTATATTAAGTATAAAGATAGGAAAAATATTAAATGCTTAAATTAATAATATTAATTAATAAGGTTATTACCCATACTTTCACACTACCCTGTAAGTGCAATGAAGACATGCATGTAAGACACCTATTCTTAACTCGTTACTCCTTTCTCACTCTCACCCACATAATATACAATAAATCTATCATTATCAGTCATACTACCCATATTTTAACTTTCATCTCCTCTTTCTTCATTCCATACCATTTTTATAAGTTTATCTTTGTCACACTTGTTCATTAGCTTAGGAGACGCATATCTATATGTGCACAAAATTAATAAATATAAAAAAAAAAGGAAAACAACTTGTCAAATATCCATCACTTCATTTTGTTAAGCAAAAATGTAACTTATAATTATTAACTATTATTTTTCAATTTTCTATTGAATCCTGTTTTTAATTTAAATCCACATTGGTGAGTTTACTTTAACATATAATTAGTGTAATTTAATATTAATTAACATATTAATTGTAGATGGTCCTGATGAAGAGCATAATAAATACTAAAAAGCTTGACTAATAATAAAAAGGTTTTTCTTCAAACCGTAGTCATAAAAGACTGCAACCCCACAAACTTTTTAATGAAAAAACCTATACCCAAGAAAATATTACAGAATATATATATATATATATATATATATATATATATATATATATATATATATATAGAATGACAAAAACATTATGACACTGTTAAATATTAGGAAACTAGATTTTTACTCTTAATTACCGTTAAATTTTGTGTGCGAATAACGCATTTTTTAGTCAAACTTGATGCACTTTAACTTTGGAACCAATTGAGTCTTAGTCACCAAATCTTTATCATGTGTTTATATCATAAAGAGGTATAATCTATATTAATTTCACAATTTTTCACTCAGTTCCTTTTGAGATATTCAAGATTAAATATTGCCAAAACAGTTTTTTTTTTTACATTTTTGAAACACGTAAAAAAAAGGTCAAAGTTCTCAAGTTTGAAACTTCTATAGCAAGTAGTCCTATAATAAATCTAAACAAGAAAAGAAATATTGATTAATATTTATTCCTTTTAATAACTTTTGAGGCAGTAAGAATCCCCTTTTAAGCTTTTTTTCACTTTATAATTGTGAATCTTTTTCTACACTTTCCTCACTTGTAGTATTGCAAAAGATCTAGAGCAAGTCATTCTGATAATTTTAGTTTTAATTTTTTTTGATATCTTTAAAATTAATAGAGTTAGATATGTTTGCGCCAAAAAACGGCTCCGAAACTAACTTAAAATACCCTCCAATAAAATTTAGTTTTTAACTCGCTAATATTGAGAAGGTACTGGTAAAAAAATTGGGAAAATCTAAAATGTTGCGCAACATGGTCTGGGTGATTTCTAATGGATTGACTCTTCTATGTCTTACTAGAGACCTTCGATCCGATATCCACGTGCCGATAAAGTCGCTATGTCATATATCTTGAATGAAATTTAACTGTCATTTTTTGGCTCAGCAATTCATTTTAAACAATCCATTGTATATATTATATTGTTTCGCAAATATCGTTTCAATAGATATTTTCTTTCGGCTTGTTTTTTTCCATATTTGCAGGCTTATTTTTGTACCCCTTATCATTAAATTTGCTTTACGTCAATGTTTATAATCTAAGATTAGTATTTCCATGGTAACAAATTTGCAGCTACAAATTGCCCTGCAAATGCCAATTAACGGTTTTAGAATCTTAAAAAGAAAATCTTATTCATCACGTTCATCTTCAACTTATCAGTTATCTTGTGCATTGACGTAATAATTTTCGTTAATAGCATGTTCATTACGTTATCAATTCTTATAGAAATAAAAAATCTACTTCGAAATGATATCACATATTTCAAAAAGTGATTCATTTTTAGCTACTCACTCTTGTTAATAAAAATTAGAAATTGTAATAATATATTATTTTATTGTTTATAGATTTTATTGGGCATAGTTCAATTACGTATTTACAGAAATTTTGACGCTTCGTTACCAAGGTGAATATATTATATACCCTCAAAGTTTATAATTCAATAAACAATGTGGTATTGTTAATAAATATGTTGAGTCAGTCCCGAGATATCTGTTGTGAACATAGTATTTAAAGAATTTCAATTGTCTGCTATATTTTAGTGTGCATAGGCTTCGTGTAAGGAAATTATGAACAACCTTGGTCAAAAAGTCCTCGGAATTCAAAGTACAAGTTCATTCATCAAAATTGATCTTGTCCCCGTCAAAGTACTTTCCATCGACTGCAAGGCACTTATGTCAGTGCTTGATCCAGCTTTCAAAACATTTCTGGAACTCGATTTTTGGTATGGTCACCAGAGCCTTCAAAAACGCATTCCCCATAATGGTTTTTTGACTCGATTGAATAGAAAAAAGTCACAGGGAGCCTTATCAGGTAAATTCGATGGTTGTTTTTTGGTCTTCGATCATTTGGAGCTCTCCATTCTCTCGCCTGATGTTTGGATTGCGTATCGTACTCATAAACCCACGTCTCGTCTCGAGTAATGATGAGTTTGATGAATGTTGTAAGGTGGAAACCAAACCTTGGAAATCATGTGTTTAGTGATGTCAACGCTGTCCCTTTTTGCATGAAATTCAGAGACCAATTTTGCGGCAACACTGTGGAAACCCAGATCATTAACTACAATGTCCTAAATGGATCCATAAGCAATGTTTAAGTCCTCTGTCCGCTTTCTAATGGTTTTCGATGTCTACGGCCTTCCTCTGCGTTCGACATCCTCAACGGACTCACAACCACTTCTGAAGTGTTCATGCCACTGGTAATCGTCTTTTTTTTTTAGAGTATCATTCCGAAACAGTTTCTCAATATTTTCAAGGTTTTCCTACCATTGAAATGACGATAAAATTTGCTAGGAATCAATGATAGATATGGTAACGTAATCAAAGAAACAGAACTCAAATCAGCTGACTCAGAGTGCCACTTGATGGTAATTTCGGGAACTTTTTAATGGCTGTATTTTAATGTCTAGGACGATAAAGTGGTTTTGTGTCCCAGGGTTCCATGGATTTTTGTATAATTGGCTTAAAAATCTTCAAATAGTCTTTTAAAAAAATGAATAAAAGTTGAAACGTCGACACGTTTAGAAAACAAGAAGTTTGGTTCCATTATTATTGATGAGAAAAATTGAGGTATATTCAACATAAAATGTAACACATAATGGGTCAAAAAATTATTTAAAATAAAATTTTTATGAAAAATTGAATCGATTTCCAAAAATACGCTAAAAAGCAAAAAATAACAATATAAATTTTTATATAAAATTGAAATTTTTGAAGTCGGTGCCAGTTTATTACTAAATGAAACACTTAAGTGTTGACACGGGCTACATCAGGTATTATTTGACGCCGACTTAAAAAATTTCAATTTCATATAAAAATCTTTATTGTCATTTTTCGCTTTTTAGCGCATTTTTGGAAGTCGGTTCAATTTTTTTTATAAAAATTGTATTTTTCGATTTTTAATTTGGAGCTCGTTATGATATCTATAAATTATTTGTACTAAGTATTAAGCGATATGTGTTGTGTACTTTGCAATATTTCCAAGGTCGCAGAAAAGTACCCATTTTATCCAAAGTTGTAAATCACACCCAATTTGACAACAAAAAATTCTTAGATTTCTGAGAATTCTCTAAATACTAGTTTTGAATGAAATTGTACGAAACAAATTTTAGTCTGTCATAGTAAATCCTCTATCTTGAATTATTTTGGAAAAAATCGAGAGATCCGCTATGTGGGACCCACCATGTTGAATTTTTTAAAAATAATGCTAGATTTGTTGTTTTTTTTGGAGAATATCAGACAAAATTAATTTTTTGTCCGCCATTTGGGCCAAAATGATATGCAACCATCGCAACAATTTCCTGAACATAACCCAGAAAATTTCATTCAGACTGGTACATACATAAAAAATACATATCGGTCGAATTTAGAACCTCCTCTTTTTAGAAGGTAATATGCATTTTAAATATTGATAAGATTTATGTTCGGTAAACTTGTGTGCTAGGAAGGGGACTAATTTTATGTTTATACAGATAACATATAGTTCTGATGTATTTAGAGTAACCGCGCCCAGTTTTGTCAGGAAAATACCGTTTCTAAATAGCTTTTACTTACTTTTTTTTAATTATAATTTTCTAGTAGAAAATCTGTTTTTTTTTTCGGGTTTCAAATTTGTTTAAAAAAATTGCATTTTTTGACACAGAAATGACAAAACGTATTATATAGATCGTGGTATTAAATAACTAAAACATATCTTGGTTGTTTCTGTTACAGTTTCTGCCAATCTCGGTAGATGAAAGAATTTTTCGAAAATTATTTTATTTCCATTTTTTTTATCGACAATCGTTTTCGATTTCGAATGCTTTGGGTCGCTTTCTAAAATCAAAAGTCGTATTTTCAGAAGATTCCATTATAGTTATCTAGTATGTATGTTCAGGAATTAGTATAGATTTAATTTTAAAGTTATGTTATTAAAAGAAAATATTTAAAATAGAAAATGAACAACCAAGTTTGGTGAAAAGGTGATAAATTAATCAAGGAAATAGTTTGTAACAGTTTAATGTGTTTGCTAAAGAAGGAATGATGAAAATTTCTAAGTATCCGGTAATATATATATATATATATATATATATATATATATATATATATATATATATATATATATTCTCACGGGTGTGATGTGTAATCGAAGGTTTTTGGGCATCCCGTGTATATGCCGAGTCCCTCTCAGGACTGTAAGGCAGCTGACGTTTCGGTGAAATCTCATTCACCATTTTCAAAGGTCACTGTATGGCGTGTACGAGTTCGCTCGTAGACGCCATAGAGTGACCTTTGAAAATGGTGAATGAGATTTCACCGAAACGTCAGCTGCCTTTCAGTCCTGAGAGGGACTCAGCACATACACGGGATGCCCGAAAACCTTCGATTACACACATATATATATATATATATATATATATATATATATATATATATATATATATACATATACATATATACATACCAAAACTGATAAAATATTGTGATTATGTTAATTAAATTTTTCAACACGATACTATCAGGAACTTTCAATTCACGGGGACTCTTCAAGACTATGGTCCCAAGTTAGGAAGACTGTATTAAGCAGCAAATGAAATCGCCTCTTAACAGAAAAAATGTCTGTAAATACTATCAAGTGATGTTTAAGGAAAGCCCCTCTTATGACGAAGAAATAAACAAAAGTGAATATAATGGCGAACACAAAAAAAAATTGAACAGATGGTTATAAAAACATGTTGTAGAGAGATGAGTCCAATTTTGAGGTTATCTGACAAAGACGACGGGTTTATGTTAAAAGATCGACGCAAGGGCAAATGTTCAACTTAGCGGGGGTTTTGTGATAATATGGGAAAAATGAAGAAAGAAGATTATAGATATCTATTAATGCAAAGTGGGATATCATCAGGACTACGATTAATTGATCTTGGATTTGAATGTATGCATTATAACAACCCCTAACATATCTTCAAAATATGTAAAGACTATCTGGAATCGCAAGATGTTACCAAAATATCAAAAATTATGTCTTGGCCTCCACAGTTCCCCGACTTGAACCCGATCGAGTTATTTCTTGTGAGAAGAACTCGATCGTAGAGTGTAAATCTAAGATCATCTAAGAATGAACTATGGGATATGTTACAAGTTGAATGGACTAAAATAGAACCATAAATTCTCCAAAATTTAAATGAAAAAATGCTAAGAGTAACCAAGGGAATCCTTAAAGTAAAAGGTAGATTTTTTTAAGGAAAAACGTATATAACTAAACTTATGTTTAGTTGATTTGTAAATTATTAAAGTATATATAGTAGTGTTTAACTTGCTGCATTTTATTTTGTTCCCGAACTTTCCTAAGCTGCAATAATCTCAAACATACGTCACACAGGGTTGTCGTAAGCGAGCATATTGTGGAGTAACTATCAAATCACACTAAGTAACTTAAAATTTTATGAATCAAAACTATTATAAAGTATTTTATAAACTCATTAATATAAGTAGGAAAAATGCATAAAAAAATACTTACGAAATAGTAATAAGTAGAAACGTCAATGCAAAGTTTACGCCCATTTTAAGTGTTTTCTTTCTCAGCTAACAGAATGTGAACAATTAATTATACACTTGTGTCTTTTAAAAGCTTAATAAATTTCCTACATAAGAAGCGTCTTTAAAAGAACTTGTTAACTTGCGGTGAAGCGCAAGAAAAATGCAAAATAACACACGTGACGGACGTTACCTATGAAATTAGAGGTGAATTATTGTGTTAAATTTAAACAGGATTAATTGTAATCGTAGATAATGTGAAACGTTTTGGGAGATAAGATAAGATAAACTACAAGATCATATTTACATTTGAGTTTTTCGCGGAGAATTTGTGGTGGTACTCGGTGAATACAATTTGTTTCGTTTTTTTACGTTTCCGCATGGATGATGAATGGAAATATGCGTGCAAAGCAGGAAATTTATACAGGGTGTCCGGAAAAGTGTGGGAAATTTCCTGGATATGAAAAAAAAATGCGAGAAAGAAATGGTATAAGTTCATATTAACTTTTTTCGTTAAGGTCTTCTGTTCGGATATATGGGCTCCTAAAGAGCTGCAATGAAATCAAGTTTTTTACACATAATTATTGAACCACCGAGTATATTTCAATTTTTTCTAATATGATGTATACCAGGTAAAACCCTCCAAATTACTATCCAAGAAAATGATGTGAAAGAGAAAAACGGGAAACATTATCGGGTACAAGTATCTGGTACACTGACGGTTCAAATACTAGTGAGGGTACTGGAGCTGGGATATATGGGCTACAACTGAGGAAAGAATTAACCCTTCCCCTTAGAAAATACCGAACAGTATTCCAGGCAGAAATATACGCAATCTTACGGTGCGCAGACGAGATAAACAGGAGAGCTTGCAAAGAGAAGCAAATCCACATTTACTCTTGACAGCCAAGCAGCCCTAAAAGCCCTCAAGGGCCAAAAATATCATCGAGGCTGGTTTGGGGATGTCAGAGTGAGCTGGAAATTCTGGCAAAAGACAACGGAGTTACGTTAAAGTGGGTACCAGGACATGAAGGCATACATGGAAATGAAAAAGCTGACGAGCTAGCTAGAGCAGGATCAGCATCTCAATACATGGGTCCAGAACCGGCCTTTGGGGTGCCGCGGTGCGCGGCCCGAGAAGCAGTCAAAGAATGAATGAAAAGAGAACATAAAAACCACTGGATAACCAGACAGGGTTTAAACCACAGCAAGCTATTTATTGGGAATCCTGACCTGGCAAGGAAACTACTCCAAATGAGTAGGAACCAACTAAGGACTATTACGGGTATAATGACGGGACACATGGCCGTCAAAGTACATCTGAACAGAATGAATCTATATAACGGAAACCTCGGCTGCAGACTATGTGGACAAGCCGAGGAAACGGTGTGTGTCACTGGAGAGATTTAGACAACAGACATTCGGGTCAGTAAATCTGAAACCGGGAGAAATTCTCACTTACTCCTTAGCAGGACTGTACCGATTGAGCCAGGGGGCTAGGTTGACAGAGTGGCTGTAATGTCTAGGGTGAGCACAATAGGCCTACTCTGGCCGCAGTGCGTCCGGCTTTAGGACGGACCGGGGAAAAAAAGTGTTGTGAATTATTCACAGCTAAAAGGACAACTTTTTTGCATACCTTTAACTATTGACTAAAAATTAAGTACTCTACATTCATGTCGCTAAACCTAACAGTTTTCGAAAAAACGTCATTTTATTTACATCATGTATTTGGCGTATTTCAATAAAAATACATCTTTGTTCCTATCAAATGTTCAACCTTATGATAAAAAAAAATACGATCCAAAATTAGACTTTCAACGTTTAATTCTGTTTATTGCAGTTCGACCTAGGTTCGCAAAATATGTGCGTTTTATTTTATCGGGACCAAAAACAAAGTACAGATTGATTGAAAAGTTTTGAAAGCGGAAATGAAAGAATGTGCATTTTTTAATGAAATTCGTTTTTTTTTATTCAATATAATCTCCCTCAATTTCAACACACTTATTCCAACGATCCTCCCATAATTTTATACCATCTTTGTAATGATTTTCCGGAAGCTTTACAAAATAATGTTTCACGGCTGCAATAGCTTCTTCATTCGACGAAAAACGCTTTCCACGAAGAAATTGTTTCAAAGTCCTGAAGAGGTAGTAGTCGGAGGGAACCAAATCTGGTGAATACGGTGGGTGTTCAAGCAATTCGTACTTTAATTCTTTCAATTTAGCCATCGTCAAAACACTTGTGTGAGGACGTGCATTGTCTTGATAAAAAATGATTTTTTTCTTCTGTAAGCCGAGTCTTTTTTCACGAACTCCTTTATCCAACTGATCCAAAAGGTTGCAGTAATACTCAGAGTTAATTGTTTTACCTTTTTCAAGATAATCAATCAACAAATTTCCTTTTGAATTCCAAAAAACTGATGCCATAACCTTTTTTGCCGATCGTTCTGGCTTGACCTGTTTTGAAGCTGAACAACCAGCTTCAGTCCACTGTAAACGTTCTTGGTTCAGTTTAGGATCATGATGGTAAACCCAAGTCTCTTCAACAGTTACAAAACGACGCACAAAATCGGTTTTATTCTGCTTAAAACGATCCAAATTATGCATACAAATTTGTTTTCGATTCAGTTTTTGTTGAATTGTTAAAGAATGCGGCACTATCTTTCCGAATAGCTTTTTCATACGTAATTCTTCTTGTAAAATATAGAGTACTCGTTCGTCCGAGATGCCTATGGTATCAGCAATTTCACGCTTAGTCGCACTTTGATCTTTACAAACATTATCATAGACTTGCTCAATGATTTCTGGTGTTGTTGCACTTTTTGGACGTCCACTACGTGGTTCATCTTCAACGCTTGTACGACCACGTTTAAACTCTAAAACCCATCGATGCACAGTTGGAAATGAAGAAGCAGATTCCTTTAACACTGTCACCATTTTTATATGAATTTCTGTTGCTGATAAACCTTCCAAAAGAAAGAATTTTATCACTACACGATATTCGGTTTTATCAATTGTATAAAAATTCACTGACACGTCAACTTCAAATGGCTTGTAAACAAAGAATGAATTGACAGATAGAAATAAACTTTTGTGTGTGTTCATATAGAAGATGAAATATTAAAATGGCGTATAAATTTTGATTCCTATACTGGTTAATAGGAATCGCTTTCAACCAACCTGTATAAGACTTTCCAGAGGTATTAATAGTTTCATAAAGAAATGCTCGTCCATCTTCTGTTATTATAGTTGAACATATAGACTGTAAGTCAGCGACAGGTTTTCCGAACCACAGTCCTCTCGAGCAATGAGAGTTGTGTTATGAAGCCTTGTGAAGGTTACCTGCGTCTCCATGGACGGATTGAGCAGCGACAGTCTCTCACTCACGTAGAAAAAAATATATTTTTTTAGTCATTTCCTCCCTATTGAAAATTTGTCACATTCTAGTTGACACGATACTATGAAGAAGAGAAGTCAGCTGGCTGTAAGCTGGTATATTAGACGTCATCTGGTCATACGAACATGAAAATTACAGTTCAGTGATTTCCTCTCAGTTAAAAATTGGTCATATTTGCGGTATAAAACATGTTCTTGAGAAATATTGATATCATTCCGATTTGCTTGGAGGTAGGGACGAGCCGTCGATATATTTTTGGACATCTGGAAAACATCATCATTGTCTAGGAGTTTCAAGCCATGCATAAGACAAACAAACTCTTCTATCTTGCCAACAAGGTGTTTTCTCTTCTCCGATGACTTTGACATATAAAGGGTTATCCAATAAGAGGTGTCATTTTGAAAAGCCCGCTATTTCGGTAGATGTCACTTTTGAAGCTGTAAGTTTTTGACGTTTGACAAGTAGAAACTACGCCATAAATAAAGATGGAACGATACACGCTTCAACAACGCATTGAAATTATTAAAATTTACTATAAAAATGGTGAAAATTTGGCAGAGATGGTTCGTAAAACTCGAACATTTTTGGGTCGTCATGAAGCACCTTGTCGGAGCGCAATAAAGAAATTGGTGAAAAAATTCGAGCTGTTGGGACAAGTTAGTTATGTGAAGAAGAAAACCCGTGCACGTCGCTCAAGAACAGCCGAGAATATTGCTGCTGTAGCCGAAAGTGTTGAAGAAAACCCAGGTTTGTCCATTCCTCGTCGTTCTTTGGAATTAGGGATTCCACAAACGTCATTACACCGTATTTTGCATAAAGATTTGGGTCTTAAGGCTTATAAAGTTCAGTTAACGCAAGAACTCAAGCCGGCCGATCATCAACAACGTCGTGCCTTTGCTGATTGGGTTCTTGAAATGCATGAAAATGATCCGGAATTCCATCGAAAAATCATTTTCAGTGATGAGGCCCATTTCCACCTCGGTGGCTTCGTCAACAAACAAAATTGTCGCATCTGGGGCTCGGAAAACCCAAGAGTTATTGTTGAAAAGCCTCTCTATCCTGAACGTGTGACTGTTTGGTGCGGTTTATGGTCCGGCGGGGTCATTGGACCTTACTTTTTCGAAAATGAGGCTGGAGCAACAGTTACGGTGAATGGATTGCGCTATCGAGAGATGATTAATGATTTTTTATGGCCGGAATTGGATGGTATTTATCTGGACCACGTTTACTTTCAACAAGACGGCGCTACGTGCCACACAAGCAACGAAACCATTGATCTTTTACGGGAAAAGTTTCCGGGCCGTGTTATCTCTCGAAGAGGTGATCACAATTGGCCACCGAGATCTTGTGATGTGACACCTTGCGATTTCTTCCTTTGGGGCCACGTGAAAGACAAGGTCTACGCCAACAGCCCAGCGTCGATTCAAGACCTCAAAGATGGAATTCGTGAGGCTATCGAGGACATAGGGCAGTCACTTTGCGATTTGGTTATGGAAAATTTCATGAAAAGGATATGGTCCTGTAGGCATGGTCGTGGTGGTCATTTGGCTGATGTTATTTTCCATCATTAACGGCATACCTTCCTCTTTATAATGTAATAAATATCCGATCATTTATCTTAAAAAATGGCATTTTTCTTTGAATATCAAAATAACACCTCTTATTGGAAAACCCTTTATATGAAGCACTCAGGAAAGTCTTTAGAATCAGTCATTATCGAAATTGCATCCTGTGAATGCGCGAAATGCTGGACGTGCTGCATCACATTGTTTCCTAGAGCTTCATACAATTGTGACATGAATAAATAGGCGATCGACGCTCACGAGATACAGTCAGCTGACCTTTTTATTTATTCAAAGTAACATGTAAACTATCATTGTGTACAGATACAACGTCCCACTTCCCACATATTTTCAGTGGGCTTAAGTTCCCCGGGCATTGTTTTGTCCATTCCAAAACCCGAACGTTCTTTTCTTAAAACCACTCTTTGAACAATTCGTGAGTTCAAGAGTTTTAAATTTTTATCCTACAATGGCATTCTCCACTCTATAAGACGTCAGAGTGTAATGGGTACACATCATTCTATGAGGGATTACCTTACTTTACCATGTTTATTTATAGGGGTGTAACAAATTTGTGATTAAATCTTGTGGTGATTGGTTGCATTTTGTTCATTTTTAGTTTAACGGAAATCGACTGGAAGTTACAAAATTTCGTTAATAAGAAAATATTTTATACTCATGCTATAATTTGAAATATATAGGTACTTTAGAATAATTAGAATTCCTCAAATCATAATAATAAATGATTCATTTCTTTTATTAGATTGATTAGAGAATAAAATTCACTTATCTCGTATAACCCTCAAAATGTATTTATTACTATTTTATTAAATGTATAGTAACTATGACTTATGGGTTTTTAATGATAGATTTTTAAGCGGAATCCGACTAATTTGGAATTTGTCAAATTACTTTTTTTTTTCAGAAAACTGTTCGAATTTTTTAAAATCATCGTTGTGAGTGTCATATTTGTTTGTTCCTTTATAAATTTGAAATAATTTCATGCAGTTTTTCTAAATATTAAATGAAATTTTAATTTCAATTTTTAAGAAATTTATTGTCCTGGCTGGAGGATGCCCTAGATTGAAATTGGTGGAAATATTACGAAACTTGAGTCTCATTTCTCTAGTGCATTAATAAGAGAAAATATCGTAACTCCATAGAGATATTTTCCATGCATTTTTTAAGTGCCTAAGGCATGTACTCCCTTAAACAATAATGATATTGGGTCAGGTCAATAATATAGATATATTGTTAATAATACTGTAGTTAGACAAAATCTAGGTTGCTACTGAATAGTATGTCGGTGCTACTAAGAAAATATATTGGAATGATCACAAGTAATCATAATTTAACTACTAAATTTATCTTTCAAATGAAATAAGGAAAAATGTGTAAATGTAACAACACCACATTGCACAATATACTCAACTAGAATATTAAATATATCTGTTGTTATCTATAAGCTAAGTCGGTCGCATATGTTGATTAAACCGTTTGAGAATGAGCGCAAGTTTTTACAACTGTGCCTAATTCAAACTAGTTTTTAGGCCTTTTTTTTGTAAATAATGCCATTAAAACTATAACGAATTTTGAAATATACAGATAACCATCGCAAGCAAAAATTTCTTGCTAAAAAATAGTTAGATTTTTTGATCATCTTGAGATCAAGGTGGATGATCAGAATCACCAAGAATAATTTTTTGGATTTGAGAATTTAGAATTTGATGTCCAGTCTGTATTTTCTAGTACTAGATTGAGGTTTTACTTTTGTTTTCGAATGACCATCTGTAGAAAAACCAATAGCAGAGAATTATTAATAAAATATTTAATCAATAATTAACCTTTCAGAACTTAAATACATACTGCCTTCTTCAGAAAATCATATAACGTAACAGTGACATCACATGTGGGTTGAATAACAGCTGTCTACTCTATGCAGACGATTTAAAAATATTCCGGGACATATGGAATCCTGGCGATTGATGGAGTCTTGAACTGGATCTCATAAAATTGAATGCTTGGTGTCTAAAAAATAAACTGTCTCTGAACGTAGACAAGTGCAATGTTGTCATTCTCAAGAAGTAGAATGCCTCTTTTGCATGATTATGGGATCATCGGTGCTTTTCTAAGGCGAGTTAACGGCATTAAGAACCTGAGAGTCAGGTTTGACTGCATCCTCACATTTGTCAATCATATTAATGATACAGTATCGAGATCTTACCGAACGTTAGGCTTTCTAGTGAGATCTAGTCATGAATTTCAGTCGCTCCAGGTCATAAGCTTGTTATATTATTCTCTTGTACGAAGTAGATTGGAATATGCGTTTATTTACAATTATCTGTAATTGATTTATAGGCTCTGTTGTACTTATTGTACTGTCTGTATTATGTATATAACTTTAAAATTTATGTAACTCAACAGCAAAGTGCGTATCTACAATGAAAAGGTATACAGCTTATTGTTATTTGCCGACTGTTGGTCATAAAAATAAAATAGTGTTCGAGAATAGAATCTTTGGTGACGTGAACTAATAACCTGTCCGACACTCGATGATTTATGAAATTTGTCATCTGACTGTCCCGAAAACAATATGTCTAGAACGAAATGCTTTCTAGGAATATGTATAAAGTGTTGCAGATACGTTAATATTAGTAATTAAATTAAATAATCCCAATATTCGTTGCGACGGGTTCCCCAAAAGTTGCTTTACTTTAATATCAATTCGTTTATTTTGATCATATCAGGGAGAAAGGACTTTGATTTAGAACAGCGTTTTCGCGGAAAAGTGAGGAGGGAGTATTATAATGTTTTACTGGTTAAACTTGGTTTGCATTTTCGGAATCTATACAAGTAATTTTATGAATTTAAATTGCGCCGTCCATACGTTATGACAGTTATGAGATTATCTATTCCAAAGAACTGTTTGAGACAAAAAAAATATACAAGCTATTCAAAAGTATCACTATTAGTAAGTTGTATATAATATATCACAATAAATTAATATTTTGATTTTATTTATTTTCAGTATTGTAATGGGGGTGACTTGGCTGATTATTTATCAGGTATGCAATGATATTTCATTTATATAAATGAATGGTAGTGAAAACAGTCGCATAGTAGGATTCAAAAGTATGTAGTCCTCGAAAAGGAAATTTCCAATTCAAAAAAGATAATCAGATATTTTAAGGAGATTAACAAACTTTAAAAAAAAACGGCGTGTTTTATTAGGCATGACAATATAAACCCCTTTCTTTTTCATGTAAGAGGGAGGCTGCAGCTCTTTTTCTTTATTAAAAAAAACATACTCTCTTTTAAAGCGATGCTAAAGGTGTTGAAAATTAATTTTTTCATTTGCCCCTAAGAAGATATGAAAATTTAGGCCTTCACGAAGGGATTGGGTCTTTGTGGAGTTCAACATGTTCACTCCAAAAAAGTTATAGCAATCAACATTTTGCATCTTGGAATAAACAAATAGCAATATCTCAGCAACAAATTGTCCGATTTACTATTATAAAATATCATTTTGTTCAGAATGACGAGGGCTTCTTTTTAGAATCAAAAAGTGCAAGAAATATTAATTTTGCAATAAATAATTGACCGATTTTGAGGGTTGTTTGGCCTTTTTGCAATATACATCAGTCAAATAAGCATTTTGCTGGGACACTCAATCATCGAGGCAGAGACCCGGATTTTCGGGTAATATAGGCCTATAGAAATAAACCGTATATGTTCTCTGCACGAGATTTTGTGTCATACACTTTTTGTAAAGAATTAAAGGTCAAAAAATGCACTTTTTTGCTTACCAGCAAAAACTGCAGAAATTTTTGGACAAAATGGAATAGCCATCTTGTAGAGAATTGAAAAACCTACAAATTGGTTTTTACCGATCTCGATATTTTTATTTGTTGCTGAGAAAAATGCAAAACAAGGTCAAAATTGTTATAATATTTCAATTAATAATAACTATTGCTAAAGGCTATCTACGACTTTGTTGTTACGTAAAAAGTTGGGTCTTTTAGTGCTTAATATGTGGTAAAGATTTCAGATCGATTCATCAAATAGTTTGTGCAAAATTTAATTTGTTTTTCACAGGCGAGCGAATTTTGCAATAACATTCTAGCTCCATCGATGATGGGACACCGATTCTGAGCACATTTCATGAAAGAGGAACTCTTCTTCTATCAGAAATATTACATGGAATTGAGGAAAATTAATTTTAAATTTGTTTAAACTTCATTAGAAAACCACTATCATTTTTACCTTGTAAACAAATTAAATAACTTTTTTGATTTTGGCGATAAAAAAATTCTGTTTTCATATTTGGGAAGCTGGCATTTTTAGACTAATTTAGAAAGAAAAAACGGCTTAAGTCAATATGCGCCAAGTTAACAATGTTTTTTTAAATTCATTCCTATATCTCTTCCCTTGACCCTATCCAGAACCAAGCCCTACGATTATCGACTGGTGCATTTCGTACCTCCCCAATAGTCAGTCTTCAGTGCATTACTAACCCTCCTCCTCTGTGTCTCCGACGCTCTTCTCTCTCTCAAATCCGTCATATCTGTCAAATCTAGACCATTCCTTTTGGATTATGATAAAATCCTTAATTCTTCTGATTTCCCGGTTGTCTCAAATATCACATTGGGTGCCAATGATAGAGCTTCTGCCTTTATAGGCTCCCATAACATATCCATTCCCAATACCACCCCCATCCTCCCTCAGATCTTCTCCCCCTGGGATTTTACCCCTTTTGAAATCAATTTTGATCTTCTGCAGTATGATAAGAACAATACTCTACCTTCCATTATCAAACAACACTTCCTTAGCCTAATTAACTCTAAGTTCAATCTTTCAAACTGTCGTTTACCGACGGTTCCAAATCGGATCAAGGGGTAGGCTCAGCTGCCGTAACCAGCTTTTCATGCAACAAAACAAAGTTAAATCCACTTTCATCCATTTTTTCAGCTGAGTTGTTTGCCATCGAGCAATATATCAGAGAAATAATTAAGCACTCCTCCACCCCCAATCGTCTAATCATTTCTGATTCACTCAGCTGCCTGAGATCGATCCAAGCCATTAACGCATCCCATCCTCTCATGAATCAAATTCTCGACCTTCTTAAAATGGGATCCCAACGTAATCTGTACATAGCTTTCATGTGGGCCCCGAGCCACATCGGCATAGAAGGGAATGAATTGACCGACACTCTAGCAAAATCTGCAATCCTTGAAGGCGTCCATTTCTTCTCTTTACTCAACCCTAAAGAATTCAATAGACACATCGATAACATTATTCGCAACATTGTGCAGGTTCGTTGGGAATCTCTAGAAAACTCCAATAAACTCTTCCACATTAAAAGAAATTTCTCAGAGACATACCACTTTCCCCAACTGTCCAGAAGGGAAAATGTCGTATGGAAGAGAATCGCCATTGGACACTGCAGAATGACTCATTCCTTTCTTCTTAAAAACGAGGACCCCTCTCAATGTCCGTCTTGTCGTTCCCCTCTATCTATAAAACACATAATATCTGACTGTCCCTCATACAGAAATGCTAGAGAGAGGTATCTATCCTCAAATAATTTTGCGACAGTTATGTCTTTTGATCCGACTAAGGCCAAACGCTTACTTTGTTTCTTGAGGCATATTGATCTTTACAGTAAAGTTTAAATAAACCCTACAATTTCTACAGAAGGCGCTAAATGGTCTGAGATACTGACGCGCCTTTAACCTTTAAATTAACTAACTAACTATCTATATTGTTAATAACAACTAAGATACGAAACTAGCGCCATTCGAAAGTTTAAGAGTTTAGGTTTAGGTGTGAGTTCTCCGAAAAATTATAACAAAAAAACAAAAGCTTCGTTGAAGTTTAAAAAATGTTAATTGTTTAAAAGATGACACGGCAGGAAGATGAGTTGCTAACAAATCTGTGCGTTCAAAAAATGAAACAGAAACTCCAAACTGCTACCATTAGCTATACAGGGTGATTCAAAAATCGATCACGAAACTTAAGGGGGTGATTCTACTTGACAAAATAAGGGTAGAGCTTCATATAATTTTTTTTCAAAATGTCATTCGTTTTCGAGTTACAAGCCGTCCAAGTTCAAGTTTTTATTTTTTGTTTTTTGAATTACTCGCTTACAGGAAAACCGATTTGACTAATATTTGAAAGATAGGCTAAGTCTTCTGCGCTTCATCATTTTAGTAACAATTCACATTGATTGTTTGCCGCTAGAGGGCACTTTACCTACATTGAAAATTGTTTTTTTGTCATAATTTTTTAGTGTTGACAGCTACAGTAGTTTTTGGCATAATTTCTGAAAGACTGATGCCAGGCCTTTAAAAAAGGTGCTCTTTATTTACATCGCTAAACCCAACGGTTTAGACGTAAATCACCCTTAAAAATTAAGTGGTAAATTTACTTTTCTCATTTCATTACCACCAGCTACCAGGTAAATAGCTATCAAAGTATACTAGAGCTGTCAGTTTAACATCAAATAAATTCGCTTTTTAAACTATTTAATTTATAATCTTAAAATAACTAATAATGGCTAATCACCAATATTCAAATATCGAATATTGTGATATCCATTTTTGTTATGGAAAAGCAAATGGTAATGCAGAGTTGGCAAGAAGATATTATATGGAGAGTTATCCGGAAAGAAATATCCCTCATGCTCAAACATTTTCCAGTGTGCACAGGAGGCTTGCGGAATGTGGTTCCTTTAAAAGTTATAATGGAAATAGGGGAAGACCTAGAACTGCTAGAAACGTGCAACAAGAAGAAAGAGTGCTTGAAATTATTGAAGATAATCCAGGTATTAGTACTAGAAAAATTGGGAATGAAGTGCGGCTCTGTCAGGCTAGTTCATGGAGGATACTAAGAGAAGAACAACTCTACCCGTTTCATTCAAAAAAGGTGCAGGCTCTTTATGACGATGATCGGCCGAGACGGTTGGAAATGTGCAATCAGATCCTAGCTAAGTATGAACACGATAATCGATTAATTGGCGTCATATTATTCACTGACGAAGCTGGTGTCACTCGTGATGGCATAACAAATCTACACAACATCCACACATATGCTTACGAGAACCCAAACAATGTGGTAGAAACGAAACATCAGCGTAGATTTTCACTAAATGTGTGGGCAGGGATAATAGGAGATTACCTTATTGGTCCTCATTTCTTTGATGGCCCATTAACTGGTGACGTATACTTAGATTTTATCCAAAATCGTCTCCCATTGTATCTGGAAGATGTGCCATTGGAAGTAAGGGCCAACATGTGGATCCTCCAAGACGGAGCTCCGCCCCACTTTAGTATACGTGTCCGACAGTATTTGAATGCAACGTATCCTGAGCGATGGATAGGACGAAGTGGACCATTGGCATTGGCAGCGAGGTCACCAGACCTTAATCCTATGGATTTTTTCTTTTGGGGTCATTTGAAACAATTGGTGTACGATATTCCAGTAATCAACGTCGAGGATCTTCGCTTCAGGATAATCGAAAAGTGCCAAATTATTAAAGAAACACCAGAAATTTTTCATCGAGTTAGGCGACATTTTTTGAAGAGTGTTAGGAAATGTATTGAAGAAAATGGGGGACATTTTGAGAATCTTTTTTAGTTTGTTTAGTACTGTTTCATTAATTTTTATCAATTAAATGTATATCGCAATAATCAATAATATGAATATTTACTGATTAGCCATTATTAGTTATTTTAAGATTATAAATTAAATAGTTTAAAAAGCGAATTTATTTGATGTTAAACTGACAGCTCTAGTATACTTTGATAGCTATTTACCTGGTAGCTGGTGGTAATGAAATGAGAAAAGTAAATTTACCACTTAATTTTTAAGGGTGATTTACGTCTAAACCGTTGGGTTTAGCGATGTAAATAAAGAGCACCTTTTTTAAAGGCCTGGCATCAGTCTTTCAGAAATTATGCCAAAAACTACTGTAGCTGTCAACACTAAAAAATTATGACAAAAAAACAATTTTCAATGTAGGTAAAGTGCCCTCTAGCGGCAAACAATCAATGTGAATTGTTACTAAAATGATGAAGCGCAGAAGACTTAGCCTATCTTTCAAATATTAGTCAAATCGGTTTTCCTGTAAGCGAGTAATTCAAAAAACAAAAAATAAAAACTTGAACTTGGACGGCTTGTAACTCGAAAACGAATGACATTTTGAAAAAAAATTATATGAAGCTCTACTCTTATTTTGTCAAGTAGAATCACCCCCTTAAGTTTCGTGATCGATTTTTGAATCACCCTGTATATCTCCGAAAGTTGTTGACGGATTTTGATGATTCTTTTTTGAATTTGTGGTACCTTTCTGCGTACATTACATATGTATGCATAATATTTATTTATTTGTTTATAATTAAACATTTTTTTCACACAATTTTTTCATTAAAAATCAATAATTATTGTGCTATTTTTATTGACAAACATGGTTATAAGTCGGGAAAATTGAATAATTAAATTATTGTTATAAAACACTAATATTCGTTACATTGCGTGTAAGAAAAAGCTGTATACGTAAGTATTGTTTGCTACCGTAATATCTACATGTTATAGGAATATATGATACATTGAAAAATTACTATGTTTTTAAGATTTTCATAGTTAAACATAGTAATAGGTTTTGAAAGTAAATTATTTTAACGATGCTTCCCAAATTAGAAAACAGATTTTTTTTATCGGCAAAAACAAAAACGTTGTTTAATTTGTTTACAAGGTAAAAGTGATACTGATTTTCTAATGAAGGTTAAACAAATTTAAAATTAATTTTCCTCAATTCCATGTAATACTTCTCATAGAAGAAGAGTTCCTCTTTCATGAGATGTGCTCAGAATCGGTGTACCTTTATCGATGGAGCTAGAATGTTATTGCAAAATTCGCTCGCTGGAGATAAACAGATTAAATTTTGCACAAACTCTTTGATGAATCGATCTGAAATTTTTACCACATATTAAGCACTAAAAGATCGAACTTTTTACGTAACAACAAAGCCATAGGATGCATTTAGCAATAATTATTGTTAATTGAATATTATAACAATTTTGACCTTGTTTTGCATTTTTCTCAGCAACAAATAAAAATATCGAAATCTGTAAAAAACCAATTTGTAGGTTTTTCAATTCTCTACAAGATGGCTATTCCATTATATCGAAAAATTTCTTTAGTTCTTGCTGGTAAGCAAAAAAGTGCAAAAAATGCATTTTCCGACCTTCAATTGTTTACAAAAAGTTTATGACATAAAATCTCGTACAGAGAAAATATACGTTTTATTACTATAGACCTATATTACCCGAAAATCCGGGTCTGTCTGGATGAGTGAGTGTCCCCAACTAGGTCTTTTTTTCGCTTATTTGACTGGAGTAATAATAAATTGACGAAAATGATCGCACAGAAATTCAAATTGTAAGTTTTTAAAATCTCTACAACTTTTTTTCCAAAATGTGGATTTGTAAATTGAAAAAACATGATTTGGTCCACTTTCTTCATTACCCCCAATACCCCTGGGCAGATCTCGTCCATCTCGGAATTTACGTCACTATATTTACCTATGGTTTGGACCAAGAAGCCAATTTTTAGGCGGACACGCTAAGCAGCTTTATTTTTTATTTGGAGGTTACATTTTTTCCGCCCTTTATTAGGACTTATCGTTAAGTCCGTGTCGGGACTGTCGTCACTGCCTAAAAGAAAGTTAATATATTCTAGTTTACAAAATTTTTTTTAACCAATTTAATTTTTTTTTTAGCAAAGGGCAGCTTGAGTGAAGATACGATAAGACTGTTTTTAAATCAACTAGGTGAGAAAAACATTATTTTTAACCTCAAAAGTAATAAATAAAGGTTATTTTAGTATTTTTCTTTTAGTAGCATAAAAAATAGACATCTCTTAGATTTACGCATTTCTTTTTAGCTGGTGCCATGAAAGCTCTACACGCCAAGGGTATAGTTCATAGAGATTTGAAACCACAAAATATCCTTTTGTCTCATAGTGGTTCCAAAATCCATCCTCAGCCTTCCGAAATTAAATTAAAGATTGGTAAGTTTGTTGTTTCTAATATCATTTTGTAATGCCTTAATTTTATTTGGATGTTTTTATTTT
The DNA here is from genome assembly GCA_034092305.1 of Diaprepes abbreviatus. Classification (NCBI taxonomy): domain Eukaryota; kingdom Metazoa; phylum Arthropoda; class Insecta; order Coleoptera; family Curculionidae; genus Diaprepes; species Diaprepes abbreviatus. Next base: position 1,008,820 of record JASJET010000045.1, on the reverse strand, counting down.
TAGCGGACTTTGGTTTTGCAAGGTTCCTGCAAGATGGAGTCATGGCTGCGACACTATGTGGAAGCCCCATGTACATGGTAAGTTTTTTTTTTAAATTAAAATATTTTCATCTAAAAAAACTATGGTTATTTTCTATTTATTTTAATTTATCCTGAAAAAAAAATCACAAAAAATATTTGTTTCAGGCTCCTGAAGTAATAATGTCTCTTCAATACGATGCCAAAGCTGATCTGTGGAGTCTCGGAACCATTGTGTTCCAATGTTTGACTGGAAAAGCGCCTTTTCAAGCCAGAAGCCCGCAGGAACTCAAGTCTTTTTACGAAAAGAACGCTAACTTAGCGCCAAAGTAAGTAAATCGTTTGGTGAATGTGTGGAACAATTTTTATGTACAAATATATTTCATTTTCAAGGATTCCTCCCAGTACATCTCAGGAATTGTGCGATTTACTATGCAGTCTTCTGAAGAGGAACGCGAAGGAAAGAATGAATTTCGAGACGTTTTTCAATCACAAATTCCTCCAGAGAGATTCTCCTCCTAGCTCTAGCCCTGTGCAAGGAGGTAAAAGAACGAAGTCTGGGTCTGGTAATGAATAAAAGCTATTTTTATATAAATCGTCTAATTATACAACTCTGTATAAATCTTTAATTTTATATTGTCTTGTTGGCTATGTTGTTTTCGAATTTTTTTAGAACTGCCGATGCCTATGTATGGAACATCACCCTTAACGAAAGTTCCACTGAAACCATCAACTCCTGTACGAATTACAACACCACCTAGGTCACAACCAGGTAACCTTGTGCGATTGACTTTGTTTTTAGGGGATTAAAAGTTCTTAATTTTATTGTAACAGTCTTAAAAACAAGAACCATATAATAAGGGGAAAATGATAATAACATTCATGACTTCCTCTGTAAAAAAAGAAATTGGTTTTATTTTCATTATTGCTTTATATGGCAGTAAAAATGAATTTAGTAATGATCATAATCATAAAGTGTTAGTATACCTTGTGCTTGACTAAAGCGTCCAAAACGCAAGACCTTTTGCACCGTTATTTTACTACTTTCCAACTTTACGCAAGTCCAAATTAATTCACCTTGTATTACTCCCTCTAAACTTATTTTCCTTTCTCATCGTAAGAACTTTTAAAATCCTTAGTACTTTAGATATAATTGGTTATTTTTGTGGTGTTATTCATAGGGACGCTTCAGTAAAATAATTCACAGCAAAATTCACACATTTCCATGTATTACTAAAATTTTCGCTTCTACTAACCCTCTCCTTGTAGAATCTCCGCGTTCTGCAAGAACCGCTCTGAGTTCGAGTCCTGAAGACGATTATGTTATAGTTCCTCAAAACATCCAATCGGACCAGTCGATCGAAATGAGTCTGGAGAAGGACAAAGATAAAGAAAAGGAGAAACCGTCAAAGTAAGTTCGTAGATTTTTTTATTTCATATTGGTTACTAATTTCTACTATGTAATTTTAAATTAGTCAGTTTCATTTTTTTTTTAAACAGGAAATAACCAATAGTTTAATTCGACGTTTATTGCAATTCTAGTACAATACAGTGATTGATTTTGTTCATATAAATACAAATCTACCTATCCGGAGGATTATATCTCGTGTACAATAGTTTTGAGTGGAATAAAATGTTCACCGAAGGGCTTAAAGACCTGAAAGATGATATGCACCTTGGATTACCTACAACATCAACTAACAACAATCATGTATTTCGATTAGAGATCATATGATTTTGTTGGAAATGTAGAACATGAAACGTTTCGCTTTTCACATGATACCAAAAGCACCGAATTTTCTTCAAAAAACCAAAAGTTATGATCAATATGGCACTAGAACGGAGGGTGATTTACCACAAGGAAAAATATTATCAGATTTTTTTGCCTTCTTAAATCTAAAGCAAGTCAACGTGGTGTCTAATATTTTTGGTCGCTTATTGGATCTAATTTTTACGAATATAACTTTTGATGTGGTTGCAGTAGATGCACCCATTCTTTCTATTGATAAGTATCATCCTGCCCTTTCTTTTGTTTTAAATTTAGTATATGAACCTGACCTAACTATTGATCATGATTATGTTTATTATGACTTTAATAATGGAAATTATGTAGAAATCAATAACTTTTTGGGGAGTTTTGATTGGGACCAGTTACTTTCCTCTGAGAATGTGGGCACAAATGTCGATATATTTTATAATATTATCTTTATGGCCTTTGATATGTTTGTTCCCGTTTGCACGTCAAAAAGGCCAAAATCCCCAATTGGTACACAGAAGAGTTGAAGCAACTGATTTTTCATAAAAAAATAGCTCATAAAAATTACAAAAAAACTGGATCACTTGCAAGTTATTGTATTTTCTCTAATATGAGAAAGAATTGTAAGATGTTACCTGATTTGTGTTATAAGAACTATATTGCGAGCATAGAGGATTCAATTAATAGTGACTGTAAAAATTTTTGGAAATATGTAAGTACTAGGAACAGGAACTTTGAGGTGCCGCAGGTTGTATCGTATAGCTCTGAATTTACTGAGGATGCTTTCCAGGTAGCCAAGTATTTTTCTGAGTTTTTTGCCTCTGTATACTGTGATAAAGAATGTGATAGTTATAATATGGAAAATATTAAGTGTGTTGAAATTGAAAGTTGTGATATTAATGCTGTGGATGTTTATAATGCGATAAATAATCTGGATAACAATCTCTCTGTTGGGCCAGATCAGGTTTCAGTTTTATTTTTGAAGAATTGTTGTTGTGTTCTTGCGCATATTTTGGGACTCTTATTTAATCTTTCTGTTTCCAGTGGTAAATACCCAGATATTTGGAAACTGTCATATGTCACACCAATTTTCAAGAATGGAGATAAATCTTTAGTGACTAACCATCGTGCTATTAGTAAAATATCATCGATTGCCAAAATTTTTGAATCAATAATTGACTCCAAGATTAAGCCTTGTTTCCGGAATGTTATAGCTGAGTTTCAGCATGGTTTTGTAGAGGGGCGTTCGACGGTATATAACTTGCTTATCTATGAGCAATATCTGGTAGGGGCTTTGGAGGGAGTGTGTCAGGTGGATTCAATATACACAGATTTCTCAAAGACATTCGATCGTGTTAACCACAGTCTACTGGTAAATAAATTACAACAGTATGGTATTTCTGGAAGTCTGTTAAGTTGGTTCCAAAGTTATCTGTCAAATCGAAGACAAATAGTAAAGATTAAGGGTTACACTTCTGAGGAGGTTTTGGTCACATCAGGTGTGCCACAGGGTTCCCATCTAGCTCCACTCTTTAATTTGTATATTAATGACATAGGTAATTTTGTTACTGATTCTAAGTTTTTATTATATGCTGATGATCTCAAAATTTATAGAGTGATTAATAAGTTAAGTGACTGCGAGGAATTGCAAGAGGATCTAAGGAGATTGAATGAATGGTGCAGAATGAATGGTATGGGGCTGAATACGGAAAAGTGTAAAGTAATGAAGTTCTACAGGAAGAAAAATTTTATACAATATGACTACATGATCGGTGACAGTCTTTTGGAGCATATGAATTTCATAAAGGATCTTGGAGTATTCTTTGATAAAGATTTGAATTTTAATTATCACGTTAATTACGTAACTAACAAAGCTTTGAAACTGTTAGGCTTCATTAAGAGATCACTGACTGATTTTTCTAATGTCGAGTGTTTTAGAATGTTGTATTGCGCATATATTAGATCAATTCTCGAATATGCTTGTCCCATTTGGTCCCCATATTACCAAACTTATATTGATCAAATTGAAAAAGTTCAGAGAAAATTTCTGAGGTTTGTGGGCTATAGGTTGGGTATTTTGAGTGAGGATATTGTTTATGACGAGATATTGCAACTCCTAAGACTTCCCTCTTTACAGGATAGAAGAAGCTTTATTGATGTTTGTACATTGTTTAAGATAATAAATTGCCATATTGATTGTTCCGAATTACTGAATGCAATCTCTTTGCATGTTCCGCCGAGAGTTCTGCGTGGGGGTGATCTATTTCATGTTCCGTTCCATAGAACAAATTACGGTGTTTCGTCTGCTGTCACTAGATGTTGCATTAATGCTAACAAAGTGGCTAGGGAGACCGACATTGATTTCTTTTTTGATGGGTTGTGGTCTTTTAAGGGAAAGGTTAAAAAATATCTATTTTAGCATTCTCATCGGTATTTTAAAATTGTGTTAGGGCTTAAGTGGTTATATATAGTTTTACTTTTAATTTTTATTTTTATTATATTGATTAATGTTGGTGGTGTACACATTGATTTGTATTATTTTAAGTAATTTTACTGTTTTTCATGTAATTTTAATTATTTGTAAAATGGCTGGTCCGTTAATATACATTATTATGATTTACAAGCCAGACGGCTTCGCACTCCCTCCAGGGAATATTCACTCATACCAGGTACACAGAGGTACCAGAAGTATGAAGCTCTGTGGGAACCCTTTCCATGTTATCGGGTCCTAGGTGACGTGGTCTGCTGTATTTCCCATGAACTTTCGGACGGTTCGCGCGGTTGCTAGGAGAGTTGCTTTCTGCATCGGTTTATACAGATGCTCACTAAGACCCAGTCCCTTGATGTTCTGCAGGAGGTTCTTTGGTATCACTCCAGTTGTTGAGAGTATTATGGGAATCGTTTGGACGTTGTTCATTGCCCATTGTCTTCGGATTTGCACCTCCAGATCTCTGTATTTGGCGATCTTCTCGTTGTATTTTGGTCTTAGGTTGTTGTTGTTAGGTACGGCGATGTCGATTAGTGTAGTTCGCCTAGAAATTTTATCTATTAGTATAATATCTGGTCTATTATGAGCAACTGTTTGATCCGTCAGAACCGTTCGGTCCCAATATAACTTGAACTGGTTGTTTTCAAGAATAGGCTCTGGATTGTATTTGTAATAAGGCACTTATATATACATTATACATTATTATTATTATTATTATTATTATTATTAAAAAAAAAAACAAGAGCGCTATCAATACTGAAACCTTTTCGTAGAGAAATGTTAAGCGCTAAATTTTTATTCAAACATAAATTTTTTGATACCGATTTATTACAAAATGTAGCAAGACTTAATTTATTTGACCTAACAAATAATTACTGGTGTCATAAAAACTCGCCTCCTTTGTGTGAAGCATTCAGAAGTTATAACCAAATACTAAATGATATCACTCCTTTCAGCATTTCCAACTATGAATATTATAGTTGCATCTACAGAATAGATATACAATTTCCCCCCTTCACGGATAACAGATTACTCAACAAACCCATTTTAAACAGTGAACTTTGTTATCTCAAGGACTCTATACTGATATACACAGATACTTCTAAGACACCAGAAGGTAATGGGGCAGCAACTTTCATCCCTCAAATGAACATTAAACGTAAATATAAAATAATAATAATAATGGTTTATTAACGGCAATAAATCATACAAATTCCATTTTATATAATACGTCAAATAAGAATAAAAAATCTAAAACGAAACAATCACAAAATATCACAAGTCACATCAGTAATAAAAGAATAACAATTAACTAAAACAATAATACTGTCACTACAGTCTATTATGTATAAAATTCAATTATTTAAAAATTCTTTAATACAACCCTTAAATGAGTTCAGAGAGAGTATAAATGGGTCAACATTCCTAGGCAGTGAATTCATTTCCCTACTCATTCTGGACATTGGGGTGTTAAACGCATAGTTTGTCCTATGGTATGGTTCATTAAAAAGACTATGGACCCGAAGTACCCTCTGAGGTACAGCGAATCCAACAGCCCCCAACAATTCAGGAGCATCAACCATCTTATAAAATAATATTAGGTCAAGATAGATGCGTCTATTATATAATGATAACAAGCTCATATAATCCCGTATTACATCTTGCTTAAAAGCAACAAATTTCAAGAAACGGACCTGTACCTTCTCGATTTTATTTCTGTATATTTCATAGTTTGGTGCCCAGACTGGAGATGCATACTCCAAGACAGATCGAACCATTGAGCAGTATACAGATTTAAAACACTGCACACTGCTGAAATCAGCTAATGTGCGTTTAATAAAGCCAACAAGCCTCAAACCACGGCTCGAAATACTATTAACGTGCAGGTCAAAAGAAAGACCCTCATCAAATATCACCCCAAGATCCTTTATATGATTTGAGCGAGTCAGCATTGTATTGTGCAATGTGTAATTATAAACTATACTATCATTTTTCTTTGAGAAAGGAATGGCAGAACATTTTGTTAAATTAAGTTGCATGAAATTGCGGTCACACCACTTAGTAAAACTATCCAGGTCACCCTGCAAGGCCACACAGTCCTCTATCTCTCCAACAACCTTAAATAATTGATGATTGTAGCATTTTTACCAGTGAAGCCATAGAATTTTAGCATTATGTTATTTTGTCTGACTCAATGTCTGTCCTTAAATCCTTGGATAAAGTTAAATCCTGGAATTATAAAAGTAATTCGTTCATTTGGAGCATCAGAAAATTATTGAGAAGATCTATGCTATGCAATAAACATATCACATTAACATGGACAAAAGCTCATACGGGACATGAGGGCAATTAAATTGTTGATACTTTGGCTAAAGATAGCATTCTAAATGGTATTGGTCTTAAAAATAAATTTACTCGTTCTGATGCATATAATAGTTTAAGTCATAAAATAAAGCATAAATGAAAAAAAAGTCTAATTTTTGTAGAAACACATCGACAAGATATTCATTCATATGTGATGATATACCAAATAAATATTGGCATAAAGATATAACAGTCTCAAGACGCTACATAATAACTATCATTCGTATGAAATTTGGCCATGCCTGTTATCATGCTCATTTACATAAAATTAATGTCCTACCGACAGAAAAATGTGATTTCTATCATATTAAATGTGATCTGGATCATATAATTCTACAGTGTAGAAAATACCAGAATGAAATAAATACAGTTTGAAATTTTGTTAAATAATTGTAAAGCTGAGAGTCATTTTAATGTCCTTAGTCTTCTAGCGTTAAAAAGAAGTTTACATTGCAATTATGCTTTATCTACATAAAATAAATTTAAAACTATGACTTGTCCTTCAGTGTACATCCTTTTATAGTGGTCTTTCTTGTTTGTCTAATCAAAAGACGTCCTGAAGGACCCCAGCGGCGTGAAGAATTTGTTTTTTACTGTTAATATATTTTTGAATAAAATAACACTTCGTGACAAGCTGCATGGCTGAGCAGCCCATGCAAATACAAAAAAAAAATACTGAAACCTAAACTGAACTGGATAAACTGATCCACATCAAACAATATGGCTTTTATCGACATTCACAGCGAACAAGTTGAAATTACACTATTCTTTAACCTTTGGTAAGTTTAACGTTACGATTCACAGTTAAAATTTCAGTGTTATCTCTATGCCATAAAATAATGGAATCGTCTGCAAACAATGTGGTTTGGTTTTTTTGATTACCGTTTTGCATAATTCAACCGCACACCACAAGATGGCGCTGTGGCCTTGCCACGTCTTGCACTTAACTTTTCTACTCTCCGCAAGATATCACTACTATAGATTTAGTCATTTCATTACAACCCGTAACCCACAGAACGAGGATCTGCTATCTCCGCGACAGTGAAATGTCTTTGACACTTGCCCATAAGTACCAACCGAAATTACGAACCCCCCACCCCCTCACCATACGTCATAGATATCTTACGTGCCGATTAATCCCAGTACGAAAAGTTGAGGGCATTTCGAAGCCACAGTATGTTGGTATGATGAGCTACATATGTCTTGGCTCTTGGAATTTAGTAGAGGAGTCAGTATGGCCCTTGGACTAAGTCGACAAATGCCAAGTCATTAATTTAAATTAGAAAGAGATCTGGCCCCAACATAAGTTCTTGAGGAAAAGCTGATTTAATTTCTATAGTAGTAAACACCAGTGGCCCCATTAAAATAGTCCTGCCTTTGAGGTAAGACTGGAACCACTCCAGAATTATTAATTATATTATCTTTAGCATTAAACTACCAGCTAGAGCTTCACCACCAGACTCGAACACACCTGAACAGCCGGTTTTGAACAGTCCAACCAGACCCAATTTTCTACCCATTTCGGAGCCAATTCCTGTTCCTACACAGCGCGAAGCGTTTCAGAGGATGCATAGCCAGAAGGAAGCCAAGAAGGTCGAAGATCAACAGCCGGCTTCTCCCGTTGAGGTACTTTTCAGTATGTTCTACAGATTGGTATAGTTGAATCTTAAAGGCATCAAGTAATTTTGTTGTTTTTTTTTTCAGCCTGATAGCGTGTCAGTGCCCCGTTCTCAACCAATCACAATGAAGAGACTGTCTGATAGGCAGTTAAGCACTGACATTGATCTAGCTTCACTCTCACCGCCCTCTGTAAGTTTTCCTCACGCATTTTAAATAATTTCCTTCTCCTTGATGTTTTATTAAATTGATAGGAAAAAGTATTTCTCTCATTATATTTTTTATAATTATCTATTTTCAGGTACAATTTGTGATTGGCACTCCTCCAGGGGGCGGTAGAAGGAAATCCACCTCAAGTTCCTTATGTGAAACACCTCCCCCTCCTAATTTGTGGACGGTCAGTCCTACTAGTGCTAAAAATATGCCGTTGAGCTCGCCTTTAAGAAGATCTGGTAAGTTAAGATTTTTTTTATTAAATTAATTCTTGGAAGTTCTCGAGTATGCTTCTTTAATAACTTTTTGATTTTTCAGGAACCTCTCCGCCTATGCTGAGCGGACCTCTGGCAAGAGTCCCCATTCTAAGTAGTCCAAATTTGAGTGATAACAATAATTTAGGTAAGATACATCGTGTGCACTTTTGGTCATTTATATTTGATGATTCAGGAATCGCTTTTATACTTGGAAATATATTTTAGGTCGTTCGCCAGTTATACCGTTTTGTACCAGGGCGGTAACGCTACCAGAGATTTCGGAGATGGGCAACTATCACACGTTCTTTCAGAATTCTGACACTGCAGCTAGTAATTGCGAAGCCCAACCGATTTCCTTCACGGCGCCTGAATTACCTGAGGAGACGCTGTTAGAGGTATAAGTCTTTTTAGTAATATTTCAGAAATCTCCTAGTTTTTCTCTAGTTAGTTGGTTATTTTACGAGGCATTCTAGAAAAGATATCAACCTAGTTATGATAGAAATGACCAACTATGTTTTTTAATAACATTCAGCCAACGATAATCGTATAATTTTAATTATTTAGTGTTTTTTGAAGTGTTTTGCGAATAAAAATGAGTTTTGTGAAAATAATTTATGCTGGTGTTAGATGTGTTTAAAAATCTCGGCTGGAAGAGAAAAGGAACGAGACCCATGGGAACATGAATGCTACTTGCAGATGGTAGACTGATTAGAAGATATTCATAACAGCTAAAAACAATGATAGAACAACTTAACCACTTCTTAATTACAGAAAAAAACAAATTTAGCTCACCCTAAGGTCAAGGTCAGGATAAGGTTATATGGGCTCTCCCGACAATATGGTTAAATAAACTGGTCTCAGATGTTGCCTTAACTGGCTGGATCTTAGTGTTACCTTACCTGGTAGGATTACCGATCTTGCCTTAACTGTTTGGATCTTAGTCTTACCTTAATCGGTAGGATTTCCGATCTTGTCCTGACTATTTTCTTAAAGGTCAAGGTCATGTTTAGATACCCCCTACGTTTGTATCGGTCACTTTTTTCTGAAGTAACTATTTACGATATTGTTATGGATCTCCATTTCATCTTGAAATTTAATAATAATAATAATATCCTTTATTTACCAACGAAATTATGATCACATAACAAAGCAACGTCAGAGAGAGAAATGTTTAACATTAAAAATTGTAAATATATCAATCTAACTACAGTTAAGATAAAGACCAATCGACATTTCGACAGGAACTTTACACAAAGGCAAACAAAAGGAGAAAAAGACAGATGCAAAATAATTTAAAAAAGTAGTAATAAGAGAGTCAGTTTAAACTGAACAAAGTTTTACAGTTTGTAAAATAAGATATTTCAATTTAAAAGGAAAAAAATTTTTACACATAAAACAAAAGCATGAGAAAAACCCACTAAACAAAAAATATTAAGTTAAAAATATTAATATTATAAAAACTATTCATTAAAATTGAAAGAGTAAAAGTACCTATCAGACAGCCATTCATTTACGCGTCTCTTAAAGCAATTAATCGACTCGTTAAGCCAGATTTCTCTTGGTAACATCCTTACGGCTTTAATCGCCATATAGTATGGTCCTCTCTCATAGAAGGTGGAGTTATGTAAAGGTACCCTTAGTTCATTCGCCCCTCTGGTAGTCATAACATGTTTTCCCCATAGAGCTGTCTATTTAGCGGAAATAATTCCATATTCCTTCTGACAAGCATGACTAAAGATCTAAAGTATAATGAGGGAACAGTAAGCAACTTAAACTGAGTAAAAAATGGTCGATATGAAATTCTTGGATGTAGGTGGAAGATGCATCTGCGTTTTTGAATTTTAAATATATTAACAGCCTTTCTTGATGATCCCCAAAAGGAAATATCATAAGAGACAAGAGATTGTATTTGCCCAAGGTAGAAAAACCTAACAGTCTCTGCAGTGATGACGTCACGAAGCCTTCGGACTACACCACACAAACTGCTAAGCCTAGCCACAAGAGCTGAGATATGATGTTCCCAGTTTAAAGAGGGTCCAAATGAACACGAAATGACCTAACATGTTCCAAAGTAGGTATAGATTTACCCCCAAGCCACACAAGCAGTGACTCAGACCTTGTTGCATGCGTTGATAAAAGAATGAGGCCGGTTTTATCTACGTTTATAGTGAGGCCGTTATCAGAATATCACTGCTGCATTTTCTATGCAGAGTTTGTGCACTTTCGAGACAGTCTCGCCATAGAAGTGTCCGCCAGAATCACCGATGTGTCATCAGCAAACTGGCAAACGCTATCCGCGGCCAATCCATCCCCCAGATTGTTTACATATATTAAAAATAATATGGGTCCCAGAATGGGGCCCTGATATACCCCCTGCAACAATTTAGTTCTATCTGAAAAGTAATGATGATTATTTTTAGCAAAGCCGACTGTTTGCTGCCTATTCGATAAGTACGATTGCAGCAAACTGGTAGCAACACCTCTGACCCCATACGCACCAAGCTATATATATATATATATATATATATATATATATATATATATATATATATATATATATATATATATATATATATAGAGTATAAAATGAAGCTTGATAAAGGATATCAAACTACCAAAATCTCAAGAGGGATTGGTGTGAATTGAACTGAATTTAAAAAACTGGGATATGTATTGAAGTACGAGGATATTCCCATAAGTCTTAAAAAGACGGTATTTGATAGCTGCTTTCTTCCTATAAATACATACACTATGGAAACCGTGACCATTACCAAATATAGCCTTCATCGAATGCATCATACTCGTTGGAAATACAAATGGTAAAGAGAATAGCGAAGGCCGATAACAAGTGGATAAAAAACTATTTAAATAGAGACCATGAGAGTATAATGTTGAGAAAATAGAACGACTTAATTGATCTCACTCAAGATGAGAAAAATAAGGACAAGTTGATGAGCCTTAACTCCGGTAGCGGAGAGATCATGGTTTATGAAAAAGAAGAGGAAGAGGTATGACTGTCATTAGAAACGTTCTGATTTTTTTCACGAGAAAGTCTTCCTAGTTCAGCCTACGTATAATCCAGATTTAGTACCAGTCGAGTTCTTTTTATTGGAAAAATTTAAAAAGAATTTCGAAGAACGTCATTTGGCAGAGGATTTCTACTTGAAAGGGGATATTGAAGCCTATTTTAAAAGTCAACAAGAATCAGTTTTTTTTCTGATGGAATTAGGGCGTTCTAAATAAAAAAAATCGAAGATCCTTTGTTTTATTATTAGAAAGAAAACTTTTCTAGCGTACCTCGTAAAAGAAATTTATCATTGGTTGTACATGGGTAAGCTTTTATTTATTTCCCTGGATTCATGGCCGGAGCAGCTTAGAAGCTGTTCAGGCGCAAGGAACGCTTGCTTTATTCACTGAGTGCATTTTATCACTCGGAGCTCGCTTACTCTTATCCCTGGAGCACCACTGGTTGGTGTTTAAAGTCCTGACAGCTATCAGTTATATTTTTGGAATTAATATTTTTACCTTAAAAATAGGTTCAGCTTTATTCATTTCTCATAAAGCTAAAAAAAATCACACTTTAAAATAGATTGCTAATGTCCGAAAAAGTCTTACCAAAGGTTTTTTTATTATTCACATAATTTAGGTTATGTTATACACCATGCAAAATAACACCTTCATCACTTGATTCATATTTGCCAGGAGCTACTCGTAGTTTGACGCACCTTAATATGAAGTAATTAAAAATCATTTCTTAGATAGTTACTTATATATAAATCCTACCATTTCAGAAAGAACACAACGAAACCTTGGCCAAAATTAACTTCGTTCTGGCGCTCAGTACCTGCATTATCGATTTGGCTGCCCAACGGGCAGGTCTCATGAACGCGCTGGTCAACAACATAGGTGTCAAGGCAGCTAATGCAGCGCCTACTTCTGAAGTTGATAGGCGCACGGAGCAACTCGTTCTCCTGGTGAGGGCGCTGCAGTTGCTCAGCAGCGGTTTGGCTTTGGCCACCAAGCAGTTGAAGAGCGGTCAGTTGAGGCCCAGCACTACCGTTAAGAATGGTAAGTGTGTCTTTAAGTCTTATCGCAAAGTGTAGTTGAGTGTTAATATACTTGATCTCGATAGTTATTCGAAATAATACTTTCTTGTAGTTGTGTCGACGTTAAACACCAAATTTAGGACCATCTTGATGGAATGCAAGCAGCTAAATAGTACCGGTCTTCTTAATAAAATCGGAACCACGGATATAACTGCTGATAAGATTATTTACAATCACGCTATTCAAATGGTGAGAATACTAATTAATTTTTATACTTTATCGTTGTTGATTTTTTACAATCTTGTAACAAAAACTTCATTTCCAACAGTGCCAGACAGCTGCTTTGGATGAACTCTTCGGTAACCCGGAAGAATGCTTCCAGAGGTATCAGACTGCTCAGATTCTACTCCATAGTTTATCACAACAAGTACATAATCCGCAGGACAGAATGTTACTAACTAAATGTAAGTATTCAATTTGATATTGTTCGCTAAAAAATTGAGACAATTTACCCACACTGACAACATTGTGCTAAGGGCAACGGTTTCGACGATTACGTTATATTTTTTAAGGGTTTATAAAGGGTTTTCCAATAAGAGGTGTTATTTTGATATTCAAAGAAAAATGCCATTTTTTAAGATAAATGATCGGATATTTATTACATTATAAAGAGGAAGGTATGCCGTTAATGATGGAAAATAACATCAGCCAAATGACCACCACGACCATGCCTACAGGACCATATCCTTTTCATGAAATTTTCCATAACCAAATCGCAAAGTGGCTGCCCTATGTCCTCGATAGCCTCACGAATTCCATCTTTGAGGTCTTGAATCGACGCTGGGCTGTTGGCGTAGACCTTGTCTTTCACGTGGCCCCAAAGGAAGAAATCGCAAGGTGTCACATCACAAGATCTCGGTGGCCAATTGTGATCACCTCTTCGAGAGATAACACGGCCCGGAAACTTTTCCCGTAAAAGATCAATGGTTTCGTTGCTTGTGTGGCACGTAGCGCCGTCTTGTTGAAAGTAAACGTGGTCCAGATAAATACCATCCAATTCCGGCCATAAAAAATCATTAATCATCTCTCGATAGCGCAATCCATTCACAGTAACTGTTGCTCCAGCCTCATTTTCGAAAAAGTAAGGTCCAATGACCCCGCCGGACCATAAACCGCACCAAACAGTCACACGTTCAGGATAGAGAGGCTTTTCAACAATAACTCTTGGGTTTTCCGAGCCCCAGATGCGACAATTTTGTTTGTTGACGAAGCCACCGAGGTGGAAATGGGCCTCATCACTGAAGATGATTTTTCGATGGAATTCCGGATCATTTTCATGCATTTCAAGAACCCAATCAGCAAAGGCACGACGTTGTTGATGATCGGCCGGCTTGAGTTCTTGCGTTAACTGAACTTTATAAGCCTTAAGACCCAAATCTTTATGCAAAATACGGTGTAATGACGTTTGTGGAATCCCTAATTCCAAAGAACGACGAGGAATGGACAAACCTGGGTTTTCTTCAACACTTTCGGCTACAGCAGCAATATTCTCGGCTGTTCTTGAGCGACGTGCACGGGTTTTCTTCTTCACATAACTAACTTGTCCCAACAGCTCGAATTTTTTCACCAATTTCTTTATTGCGCTCCGACAAGGTGCTTCATGACGACCCAAAAATGTTCGAGTTTTACGAACCGTCTCTGCCAAATTTTCACCATTTTTATAGTGAATTTTAATAATTTCAATGCGTTGTTGAAGCGTGTATCGTTCCATCTTTATTTATGGCGTAGTTTCTACTTGTCAAACGTCAAAAACTTACAGCTTCAAAAGTGACATCTACCGAAATAGCGGGCTTTTCAAAATGACACCTCTTATTGGAAAACCCTTTATTTGGACAGATAACGTGTGGATTTTGAATTTGGTGCATTATCGTGGGACTTCAACTGTTAATTCCTTTACTATGTCACGTGATCTGTTGACAAACAGTCCTTAATATTAATGAGGGTGGAAGAGCAAGGGGAATTGTGCATGGTAGGGGTAAAAAAAGCGTGGGTTTTGCGAGAAATGGCTTGCAAACTAGATTAAAGTAGGAATCTGCGCATTCCATCTGAATCGTGGAATACGTGACGCTCACATGACCTCTAATTTCAGTTAAAATCAGTAACAATGAGTGGAAGTGAAAAACAATTGAAAAAATGGGTAAAATGTGCTACATTGACATATAATTGTCTCCTCCTTGCAAGTTCCATCTCGTTGGGAGTCACCAGTTAGCAGTGCCACCATTTGATTAATGGTCTGCTAGAAGCTAAAAGCATATGACTTGCATTGAGTTGCCTCTCCTTTTTCCATCCTTCTTAGATAATATGAAGAATAAAACATGGCTATTAACAGCTGATCTGTGTTAGAGTCGTCATTCCACACCTGGTCAAATGCCTGTGCCACATCTAGAAAAATAGCAGAACAAACTTTGCGCTTTCAATGCTTTTTCAATAATACTAATTTCCTGTGGACTTGGTCTAACCTAGAATGCTTACTCCTGACACTAAAGTAGTGAATTGGGATAAACTCTTTTCTTTCAGTGATGGGTTGCAGTCTCTTTAGAAATAATTTCTTAAGAAGTTTAGACATAATTCATATTAGTTATATTGGTCTATCTAATGTGGCTTCTTCTAGGGTTTACCTGGTTTCGATAGCATTATTTACCCACTTTTCACAATTCACATACATATCGTAATCTCAATGCAGCATTAATTATGAGTGCAAGCTTTACCTATGCTTTACATGGAAGATGCTTTAATACTTCTCTCAATATCTGTTCAAAGCTTTTGTTAGGTTGGACTTCCAATTTTTCTGTAGTTAATGCTGTTTTTGAAGTCAATGTTTGTATATCTAATGGGCGGAGATAACTTCAAGGTCGAGGTGTTAGAAATGTCGCAACCGACTTATCACCACTACTAAGATGATATAATTATTAAGAAAAAATGCTCAATATGAGTGTGACTTGTGTATGTTCTGTTAAAAAACTTGATTTTGTTGTTTTAGTTGGTAAAAATGGGTAATTAATCTAATGAATATTTCATTTATTTGTATAGTTTACAAAAATGTTAGAATACCTTAATTTTTTGGAATTATATACCGCTATAGTTTTCCAGTCCCTTTTAGTATAGGCAAAAATATAAAAAGACACCAACTATATCTGCGGAACTCTAACGTGATGCGTGTCCCACATGCACTTGAACAGTTTTTTAAAATAATCTGATCATCTTTATAATGGTGAAGAGTCGGTTGTGTATACTTTACTTGTCGACCTTGACCTTGGCCCCGCCTACTTAATCTTAGCGTTGTATTTTGACTTTGATTAATCTACGGACATTGGCCTAATAGACTACACAGTCTACCCTAACATAAATCTTGTGGCTGTGTTATCAGATTACAGGGTTTACCTCTAGATCTGGAGTATTTTGAAACTCTTAGAGGGGAACTACAGTACTTACAGGTTATTCAATCAAGAAGTAAAATAGTTTCAAAGGTAGTAGTCTAGAGGGGCTTGAAGGCTCTGGTTCTCCCGTCTGGCAACACTGTCTAGTGAAGTTATGTTTGGTGAGAAATAAGGAAAGTATTCGTCGAAGTTGTAGCCCTTAATACTTCAATTTTATTATACAAATTGATCCGGAATACACCAAGTTTCATATTTATATATACATTTTTTCCTTTTTAGATAAAGATGCTGTAGAAAAACGCTTATTTGTCCTTCAGCAGCAGGGCTACATTTTTGCCACCGATTTACACTAATTTTTTTTAATAGAATAAAACGTTACGAAAAACGCTTTAATCAGATCCCAGATTCGTAAATTTCAGATAGATCGAGGATATCAAAACGGAAGGCGTCTGCTAGCAAGCTTTACTAGAATCCTTTTTCCAACTAGAAAATTTGACACTAAAATTTCCTAAAATTTGACATTTCACATCTCTAATTACAAATCGATAAACTTATTGGCAACATTATCTTCGAAAATTATCATTATTATATTATTCGATTCTTGCAAGTTGTCGATAAGCATATCGATATTCATATATGTGTCGATATCGATACTTGCGATTTTTTGATGCCCCGTTTAAGATTAAATTTTAGTTCCTAACTTGCCGTTTTTCTATTTTGTGTAGAAACTTATTAGAAAATCACTTTTTTTGAAAAGCTACAACAGTAAAATTACAGTTTATGTAAAGAGTGTATCAAAACGTGTAAAGTGTATAAATGCAATTTTAGGTTATCGATGTAATCTAAGTATACTGATGTAGAGTTCAAATATGCAATAGTTTTATTTAATAAAGGGTTTTTTGTTGTGTTTATTGTCACATCGTTATGGAGCAATTAGTTTGATTTCAAGTTGTTTTTTCTGTAATGTATTCACATATCGGTTAAGGCTGTTGCAAACGAACAGAATCGAAGGTCTGTAAAGTCTGAAAATTGGCAACATTTATTATTTATAATTATTCTTTAATATCATATACCATGTGATAAAATTTTTATTATTATTAGCGCCTTCAAAATAGGGTCCAATTTTCCATACACTTGTTATATGTCTCGGCTGGGATGGCCTTCAATTCGTTAAGCGAATTGAGGCTTCAATGAACTCGTGACGCGTTGCCCGAAGCGGATATTTGAGCTTCGAAAACAGGAAAAAGCCACAAGGAGCCAAATCTGGCGAATACGGTGGCTGAGCGATGACTTTCGTTTCGTGTTTGACCAAAAATTCAGTCACAATCATGCTGGAATGTGACGGCGTATTATCGAGGTGAAAAATCCATGAATTGTCTGTCCACAAATCCGGTCGTTTACGATGAATTGCTTCACGTAAAGGCCTCAAAACGGCAAAGTAGCATTCCTTATTGACCGTTTGACCTTCTGGTACGAATTTGTGGTGAACTACACCACGGTAATCGAAGAAAAGTATCACTTTGAATTTCAACCGACTTTGATGTGGTTTTTTCGGTTTCGGCTCATTTTTGACGCGCCATTCTCTAGATTGTTGGGCAGTTTCTACGTCATATTCATAAACCCACGTCTCGTCACCAGTAATGATACGTTTGATGAATGTAGGGTCATCAGCTACGTTTGTAAGCATCTCTTTTGCGACCTTTACTCGACGTTCTTTTTGCAAAAAATTCAGGTCTTTTGGTACAAGTCTAGCGTTGACAGGCTTCATACCCAAAACCTTAACCAAAATGTGTTGAGTCGATCCACAAGAGATGTTGAGAGCCTTTGCGATCTCTCTAATGCTAATTCGGCCTTTTTCGAGCACGATTTCCTTAACTTTTTCGATGTTATGGTCGTTAACAGAGGTGGATGGACGACTCGCATGAGGCAAGTTTGCGACGACCTCACGACCTTCACTCAATGCTTTGTGCCACTCAAATACTTGCGTTCTCGATACAGTAGACGCCCCAAAACACTTCTGCAACATCTTCAACGATTCCGCAGCCGTAATTCCACTGGAAACACAAGTAGCTGTGCTAGAAAAAGGTTTGCAGTTTCACAGAATAAAACCCAATGTTTGAGATGCGCTAGCCACCATCTGATCAATGTGGGGAATAAAAGAGAAACTCACATCGAAGACGACACCCAGGTCCTTCACAGTAAAGCATCTATTAACGATAGACCTATTTATATGGTAATTAAACCGAACAGGATTTTTTGTCCGAGAGTAAGCAACAACATTACATTTAGAGATGGTTAAATCCAGCTTATTAGCCACATACCATTGACTGATCAGTACTGACCTGAAGGGATAAACAGTCTGCAATATAATTAATGCGTTGAAATATTTTTTAATCGTCAGCATAGGCCAGTCTGTGGTAGTCCAACTGGGAAACAAGATCGTATATGAATATGTTAAAGAGAAGTGGCCCTAAGTTCGAACCCTGGGGGACACCTGACGTTGAAGTAAACCTAGCAAATTTATATTCTTCTATTTGCACAAACTGATTACGATTAAATAAGTAGAATTTTAAAAGGAAAACAAGGTCGTAAAAGAAGCCGAATAGGACAAAAGCTTTCTGTAAGAGTATGTGATGGTTGATTTACACTGGGCCCACTCTCGATATCGTAATCAGCTAGTCAAAATACGTATAGCAAGCCTTAGTGGAGCCATGTTTCTTTATCGTCTACAAAAACCCCTGTGAATTATCTGGAAATAAAATGAGAACATAATTCGTAACATCAATTCAATTTTTTTCTTACTGGGAAGTTGACGAAATTAACAGGGATTAAAGGGATTTTCTATTTGTGTTTAACAAATTATATTGGCTTTTTAGTTTCGATATTGACTAGGTTTGTAGGTAATTAATTTAAAAAATAATTGATGTCGCTAATTTCAACGTTATAGACCTCTTAATGGTGGCCTTTTGGTACAAATTGCCAAAATTAGACTTAAGGAAAAAACCCTTATCGATTGTTCAATTTATTTGGTAGATATTATCGCTGATAATATGTGTGCAAATTGAAGTGGAGACGACATATGTACCCACACATATATGCTTACTCTCCATAATATATTTGAAATGGAATGCAATAATAATACTGGAAACCAAGATTTTAAAAAGATAACGTACGGCGGACGTTTATGATGGTTCTGTATCTCTCACTTTCTAACACATTAGGTTTTCAGTTCTTTCAGATATAAATTAAAAGAAGGATCAATTGCGACCTGGTTTTACTACTATTGTTTTATTTTCTAATCTGGTCTTGTAATGATATACCAAAAAGTTTTCATTGTAAAATATCCGTTAGTGTTAGTACCAGAGCAGGTTTTTCAAATTGCACTAGACACCATTATCGCGACAAGTAGGTGCAGAAATTGCAATTTTTTTTTTTTTAATGAAAAGCAGCTATGGAAAAGATTTAAAAATTCTACAAAAATTAGAACGAATTCAGTTTAATAGTTTCCGAGAAAATGAGCTCTACAGTTTCGAAAATATGGTCTTATTAAAAACGCAATTCAAATTTTGAGAAGAGCTTGTACTGATCGTTAAATTATTGGTTTCTACTACCCTTGACATACTGACAATAAAAGCATTCGTGGCTTTGACAGACAATTGACATAAAAATTACATCGATCATTTGATATAGGGAGTTTGAAATTTCTCTAGATCAGTATTTTAATATTGTGTGTCGTACTAGCCCAAAGCAGCTGTAATTATTATTTTATTTATTTATTTATTCATTGTATCAACAACTTTTACAAAGCCAATTACAGATACAACTAAACTTAATATACTAGGACTACAATCTAAATTAGAACCTAAATAAAAAGGCACATTGCCTACATAACTCATTTCTCACTTCCCTTCTAAACCTGTTACAACTTAGATTAAAGATATCAATGGCACCACAATACTTATTGAAGTGCTGAAGTCGTTAATAATATTCTATGCAAATAAATACAAAAGAAATTGTTTTTTTTTTCTATACTTTAATTGTATTTAAGTTTTTAATTAGAATAGTTTTATATAACATTGTGAAGAAATTTCAAGTCCGATACTGATTTCATACCAACTGAATAAAGTTATATATATAGACCAGAACCACTCGAGCATGTATCATTTTTAAGTTTATTCAGGACTTTAAATATAATGTATTTTTTTTTTACTTTAGCTGTTTTCGATCAAGTTTTGAGGTCCTTTCTTAATTTTCACCATCATTTCTCTTTTGATCCACCCATTTGGTTTTGATATCGTTCCCTATCTCATCTGCAGCCGTCTCATTTCATTGTCTTCGCCCTAGTATTCAAGTTTGAATAGTGTTATTCCATCTTTGTCTTGCATTTTCCAATGTACTGGATTTTTGTTTTATTTTTAATCGATTTGTTTGATGTCCGGTCGGCTAGTGTCATCCCTAGCATGGCTCTCTTTTGTGATTGGCTCAAGTGATAGTCTAGGTTTAATATCTAAAATCTACTTTAGTTTTTAAGTAAATATCCGTTTTAATTTGCCAAATCTTGCCCGCGCTAATAGCGTTATTCTAATCACTAATCGTCCGGTATCCTTGGTAAGTTTCAGGACTTAACCCTAGACATATCAAATCTTCATTCTTCTCCAATATGCACTCACGTTTTAGTTACATTCTTATTCCTTCCATGTATGTCTTCTTCTAGAAGTCTATTTTCACTCTTTTTTTGACTCAGGGGCAAGTTGTTCGGTCATAAATTGAAATTTTCCTAATGTTGTAATTAGAATACATACATACATTATATATATATATATATATATATATATATATATATATATATATATATATATGTTTCAAAGTCCATGTAAATGGTTTTGGTGATATTAGATCCTCTTGTCCAAACACCTGTTTCTGTTCGGATGAGATTTGTTCATGGCATATTCTACCGGCCAATTCTACAGTGTTAAATGCCTTCTCATAGTCGGTAAAGGTTCGTTCGTTTATTCTACAAGTCCTTAGATGCTTCGATGCATTGTATCCTGTACGAAAAGGTGTTAAATGACTGGCAATAATCTTCATGAACAATTTTTAGATTTGGGACAATACATATATAGGCCTTTAGTCGGTGATGTTGCTCCTGCCTTAATTTTTGGCCAGTAAGAACACTACTTTCATTTCAGTCTGTCTGCCACATGGAGATATTCATTCAGAATACAAATAAATGTATAATATAGTTATTATTCAAGAAATTATGTATATTATATCAATAACATATTGGTTCTGTGTGTGACAGCAGCGCCAACTAATACATGAACTCGAGGGCCATATTTCCATATATTAACAGTATAATATAATGGAAAATCGCAATTAAAAATATTTTTTGGTTTCTATAAAACTATTGGGATTTATAAAACATGTGAAAAGATTCCTTCCCAAGCGGTCACCTATCCAAGTACAAACCGCGCCCGACGCCATTTCACTTTAGTGATCACTGAAATGATCCCATATCTATATGAGTTAACTTAATATTTCTCAAATATTTTAACCGCAACAAAAGGCAATCAAAATAAAAAAGGTTTTTTTAAGGTTACAACTAGACACGGTTCTTTTTTTTTTAAAAAAAAAAAAGGTAAAAGAAGTAGGAATTACAATGTGCTAGAGAGTGAAAGTAACACCATCAATGTCTTAGGGTTATCTCCAGTTTATTTTCAAATATATTGCCAGTATTAATGAAGTATGATTGTGAATATCCGAGAAAGAAAACCGAGCATATTTGTACCTAAACATTTTCAATTATATATATTAATTCCATAGAGTCGTGAATTTTTGTAACGTTCGTTATTATTTTAGTTTAATAATAAGTGTGATTATAATTGTATCTCTTAAAATTATTAATCATACATTTTGATCTTATCTTTATTTATCGAGATAGTGATATTTTTGATTAGTACAATAATATGACGTAACTTTAATATTATCATTATAAAAACTTATTACAAAAATATAGATAGGTATTAATATTTAGTTGTTGTTTTATTTCAATTATCTTGAATCCTGAGTAATTTGAGTCTTAAAAATGGTTGAGAGACAAGCCGATTTGCATCAGGGACTTCTTAATTTTTGACAGGTAGTAGGATGTTGATGGTCTTGGTCACCAAATAGTCGGCCAATGAATCGGCGCCCCTAAAAAAAGATAATAATTAATTAATGTGATTTTTTCTTTGTCAGCTTGACTTTCTTGGGTTATAGCGTAATAGTTTATACAAGAAAATCTTGTTCGAAAGTGCTTCTAGGCGACAGTGAAAATTTGATGAAAATCTGTCCAATCATTCCGGAGTTATAAAGCAGATACAAACTAAAACGTTCCAAGTATATACGCAAAACTTGTCAATTGATATAATAATAATAATAATAATAATATCCTTTATTTGCCAACAAAATTATGATCACATAACAAAGCAACGTCAGAGAAAGAAATGTTTAACATTAAGAATTGTAAATATGTCGATCTAACTACAGTTAATATAAAAACTAATCGACATTTCGATAGGAACCTTACACAAAGGAAAACAAAAGGAGAAAAAGACAGATACAAGATAATTTAAAAAAGTAGTAATAAGAAAGTCGGTTTAAACTGAATAAAGTTTTACAGTTTTCAAAATAAGATATTCTAATTTAAAAGGAATAAAATTTTTACACACAAAACAAATGCTTGACAAAAACCCACTAAACAAAAAATATTAAATTAAAAATATTGACATTACAAAAACTATTCATTAAAATTGAAAGAGTAAAAGCACCTATCAGAAAGCCATTCATTTACGCGTCTCTTAAAGCAATTAATCGACTCGGTAAGCCAGATTTCTCTTGGCAACATCCTTACAGCTTTAATCGCCATATAGTATGGTCCTCTCTCATAGAAGGTGGAGTTATGGAAAGGTACCCTTAGGTCATTCGCCCCTCTGGTAGTCATAACCATGTTTCCCCCCATAGAACTGTCTATTTAGCGGAAATAATTCCTTCTGACAAGCATGACTAAAGATCTAAAGTATAATGAGGGAACAGTAAGCAACTTAAACTGAGTAAAAAATGGTCGACATGAAGCTCTTGGATGTAGGTGGAAGATGCATCTTATTATGCGTTTTTGAATTTTAAATATATTAATAGCCTTTCTTGATGATCCCCAAAAGGAAATACCATAAGAGACAAGAGATTGTATTTGCCCAAGGTAGAAAAGCCTAACAGTCTCTGCAGTGATGACGTCACGAAGCCTTCGGACTACACCACACAAAGTGCTAAGCCTAGCCCCAAGAGCTGAGATATGATGTTCCCAGTTGAAAGAGGGGTCCAAATGAACACCCAAGAACTTAACCTGTTCCAAAGTAGGTATAGATCTACCCCCAAGCCACACAAGCAGTGACTCAGACCTTAATGCATGTTTTGAGAAAAG
This sequence comes from Diaprepes abbreviatus, assembly GCA_034092305.1. Lineage (NCBI taxonomy): Eukaryota > Metazoa > Arthropoda > Insecta > Coleoptera > Curculionidae > Diaprepes > Diaprepes abbreviatus. Next base: position 985,166 of record JASJET010000045.1, on the reverse strand, counting down.
AATGAGGCCGATTTTATCTACGTTTAGAGTGAGGCCGTTATCAGAACACCACTGCTGCATTTTCAATGCAGAGTTTGTGCACTTTTGAGACAGTCCTGCCATAGAAGCGTCCGCCAGAATCACTGATGTGTCATCAGCAAATTGGCAAACGCTATCCGCGGCCAATCCATCCCCCAGATTGTTTACATATATTAAAAATAATATGGGTCCCAAAATGGAGCCCTGAGGTACCCTCTGCAACAATTTAGTTCTATCTGAAAAGTAATGATGATTATTTTTAGCAAAGCAGACTGTTTGCTGCCTATCTGATAAGTAGGATTGCAGCAAACTGGTAGCAACACCTCTGACCCCATACGCACCAAGCTTTGTCAAAAGCAAGTTATGATCCACAGTGTCAAAGGCCTTAGACAAATCAAAATATAGGCCTGCCACTTTATCATTTGTGTCAATTCTTTCATTTATATAAGAAATTGCGTTAAATATTGCCATTTCAGTAGATTTGTTAGGTCTAAAGCCGAACTGATTTTTACTCAGGATATTGAGTCTGTTTAGATGTTCAAGTATTCTAGTATATATAACTTTTTCAAAGACCTTTGACACTGCTGGAAGCAGGGAGATTGGTCTGTAATTTTTGATGCACTGGCGATCCCCTTTTTTAAATATAGGAATCACTTTGACCGTCTTGAGATTAGTAGGAAAGATCTGTGTGGCAAAACTTTCATTAACAATATTTGCCAAGGGATTACTTATGCAGTGTGCGACAAATTTTAAAACATATACGGGCACGTCGTCCAGTCCCGCTGAAAATTTATTAGGTAAACTCGTAAGTGTTCGAAAAATTTCATCGGAATTAACTGGTGATAAGAATATTGTAGGATAATTACCTTTAGTTTGAAACGTAAGGTTAAGATTTGAATTATTGTGTACATTGAACTGTCTGCTAAATAGTTTAGCAATATCTTTTGGGTCACTATGAATATGATCATCTATTTTTAGGGTTATGTCGTAATTCTTTTTAATCTCATTGCATTCGGTTTTAAGAATATTCCAGGCAGTTTTAATTTTATTTTTGGAATTAATAATCCTACCATCATTCAAATTTTTATGATAATCAGATAGGTATTTCCGATAAATCTTTCTTTCAGACCTATATGTTCTATACACAGCTTGACTTTTTGTTTGCTTGTACCACACATACAGGTCTTTGATGTAGTTTGAATAGTTACGGATTTCGGTATTTACCCAGCTTGCTTTATGATATTTGATTCTACTGGTACTGGTTGGGAAAGATATATCAGATGACGGCCTCTAGAAACGCTAGTGTTGCCAATTCCCGAAACATAAAGGGCTACCCTGCTATTTCCAGCAACTAAGAAAAATCCTAGTAAGAAACTTTCTTGTTCTGGGGTATTCAACGTATAAATACTGTATTTCAATATAAAAGATGGGACATTATTTTGTCCAAAGGAAGATGATAAGCTTAAGGAAGATACAGAAATCATCAGTCAAAGTTGTCGACAGTTTAGCCACAGGGACTGCTTCAACTGCGCTATGTGATGTATGTTTCTGTCAGAATACGAGGTTTGTCCCAAAAGTATCAAGCCTATTTTCATATCTCCGCATTGGTGTTATTCTTTATCATCCGGTGAGTGACATCCTTCAAAGTAGTCCCCATTTAATTGAATAACACATTCCCAGCGGTGTTTCCACTTCCTGAAGCAGTCCTGGAAGTCAGTTTTCGGATTTACCTTCAGTGCATTCGTCGCATTAGTTTCAACCGTCTTTATGTCATCGAACCGGTGTCCTTTAAGCGGCATTTTTAATCTGGGAAAGAGTCAAAAGTCGCAGGGAGCTACGTTAAGACTGTACGGAGGCTGGCGAAGCTGTACGACTTGGTGTTTTGTTAAATATTGCTGCACAAGGTTCGATGAATGCCCTCCATTGCCAAATTCTCAGTTAAAATTCCCCAAACAGTAGTTTTTGGTATTCCAAGATCACTTTCTAGTTCGCGTACAGTCAACCGACGATCTCCTTCAATTGCAAGTCGCACACGCTCGACATTTACTGGTGTTATTGCGCTCGAAGGTCCGACAGAGCGAGAATCACTATCAACTGACGTACGGCCATCTTTAAACCGCTTGTACCACTCTTTTATTCTGCTTTACTCATACACTCCTCTTTAAATGCCTTGTTCATCATATTAATTGTTTTCGAGCAAGTTTTTCCAAGATTAAAGCAAAACTTGATGCGAATTCGTTGATCTAATTTTTCCGTCATTTTTTACAATAAAATACGACGAACGAAAAAAAAACACTAAACAAACGCACACCGTTCACGAACTAACACGCCCAATTGGTAACTGCGCACACCAACGAGTTCGTGAAGACTTACTAGTGACGCCCATGCCCCACAGAAGTCGCTAGGAAGTTTTGACGCGGAGATATGAATGCAGGCTCGATACTTTTGGGACAAACCTCGTATATGGATGCAAGAAAAAGAAGCAAACAAATTCAGAGTATAACGACCCTTAGAGCCAACCATTTCATTTATATACCCTTATTCTATTTTAGTGATTCTTAAATTTTGTGGACATACACAAGGTTCATTCTTGATTAAGCATGGTAAGGTCCATGCTTATAAAGTTCCTCGCATTACACGCCGACATTTGAAAACCAACTCGGGAATGTTTGAATAAACTTTTCACTTATAAGGTCCATTCGCTACCACATGAGTCACATGAAGTATAGTACCAAATATTTGACAAATTAAATTAAAATACTAGTAAAAAATAATATAATTTAAAAATAAATATTTTCCAAGGCTTTTATCAGTGAAATAAAAAATATTAAAAAAAAAATTAAATACGGAACTAACTCAGCTACGTGATTTGTGGCAACGTTGTGTTTTTACTGTTTATGTTGATATCCGAGACAGTTGTCTAACCTTACTGTTTCATAATAAATACGAGGCTGGTTTGAAAAGTCCATGGAAAGTCAGCATGATGGCAATACTGGTGCATATCGAGGTTATTTTCAGTTACAAGCATCTCTTGAAAGAACACACACCAAGTTTCAGCAGGCTCGGTCCATTTCTTCCTGTTAGACATTCGTTTGAATCGAGAAAGTCGAGTGATTGTCCAAAAATGGACGAAAAAGAATTTCGTGTGTTGATTAAACATTACTTTATGAGAGGCAAAACGCCTCGGAAGACTAAACAGAAGCTTGATAAATATTATGGTGACTGTGTACCTTTGATTAGAACAGTTTATAAATGGTTTCAAATGGCTATGTGAGCACTATGTAACATGGGTTGCGATTGAACCTTTTTAACTATCTGTTGTTTGATTATTGAAAAAATTTAAAAAAAAATACTGGCATAGATATTATTCTTTACAAAATTATTTTAGTGCTACTCCATACGTACTACCTTTGTGAAGCTATCCGCATCTTTTTAGAGCGAAAATATGTACTTGACTACCCAAATTTCACTCGGATAAATCAACAAAGTTAAGAAATAACAACAAGATTGGACTCGTGTGAACAGATATTACTTGTCTCATTTTTGGGTGAGGAATCTTCCCGCTAGCAATGTCCCATATTTTCAAAGATATTTCTTTTTTAAAAAATATAATGATTTGTTACTTACAAATCCTTTCCAAATCCGGACTTTTTGTACCCACCAAATGGCGTTTGTGGGGTGATATAATCATAACAGTTGACCCTGGAAAAAGAATAAGAAAGTTTAATTAGTAAATATATCATTAGAACTTCGAATTTTAGTCATGAAGTAAAGAGAAATTTGCCCAAGCTTTATTAAGATATTTCTCAGAAAACAATCCAGTCCAGGACCGCATTCTAAACCATCGCATATTAAAAACTACTCTGTAAAAAAAATCCTGACCTAGATAAATTCATTATTGTCTTATTATTTTTCGTTTAAAAAAAAGATTAACTAGAAAACTATCCTGAACATGAAGAAAGTTTGTCTGATAATTGGATTTTGTAAAATTCGTAAATGATAATTTGAACCCTTTTTGATAGTTATTTTTGCTCTAGACATACCATACAGAACCGGCTTCGACAGCATTACTAAACACAAGTGCGTTGTTTATGTTTTTCGTCACGACTGCAGCTGCTAGACCGTAGTTTGTATTGTTAGCTCTTTCAATGACTTCGTCCAGAGTCTCGAATTTAAGAATGCTCTGAACTGGTCCAAAAATCTAAAAAAAAAGGGTTGTCATCAAAAGCTATTATCACTAAAATTCATTCGTAAACTCGCTAGGCTTTCTGTGATCTGGGACAGTGCTGCAATGAGTGAACTTCAATAAGAATTATTATCACACTTTAAGTGTGTATTTTTTGTTACACATTCAGAAACTAATCCGCGTCAATCAGATCGTCTAAAAACAGTTGACTAATTGTAACCTGACTATTTTGCTTAAGTGTACGAACAAGCCATAGATGAAATAAGTAGGGAGAACAAGCCTCATAATGAACTGTGCAACAGTGCTGTCAAATGTTCCATAGAAAAATACTTGCAAGTTTTATATTTATTCCTGACAAAATGCGTGTGATAAGAAAAAGCTCATATTGCTCAATTAAACTAAATATTAGAAAAAGACAGATGATAACAAGGACTGTCTTCTTTAGAGTAATTATCAACTGATCAAAGTGAAAAAAGTGAAACTGATAACTTCATGTTCTTTTGAATATACATTTACTTGTCATTGGGTCGAAGTGATCATGATTACTTCAAGTGATTGAACTGAAAGTGATAATGACTCAAAAGAATAGCCCTAAGATTGTCCATCCTCTACAAAACCATAAAATAAAGAAAGAAATAACTACATGTGAGAAGCAAAAAGAGATAGAGAGATTTAATTTAGAGATGGGCATCTTATCGATTTTCATACACTTGCCATCAATATACGAGGTCTGTTCAAAAAGTATCGCGAATTTTGAATTTCCGCGGGTTACGTATATTCGATTTTCGATTTTTTTGTGGCGTTATGTTGGTACTCAGGTCCTTCAGTTATGCCGACAATTTCGGCTCTTTTGAATGTTCAGTTAATTTTTGACAACTGTTTTGCTTGGACGTGTTTTGGCTCGTCTTCGATTTTGGCCTATTCCAAAAAATGGATCAAAGAATCTGTATCAAATTTTGTGTAAAAAACAAAATTAAGTGCGCGGACGCATTCCGAATGTTGACTGTGGCATATGGTGAAGCTACCTTGGACCAAAGAAACGTTTATCGGTGGTACAAAATGTTCTCAGAGGGTCGAGAAGATGTGAAAAAAGCGCGCCAAGTTCGGTCGAATGTGAAGGTTTTGCTTACAGTTTTCTTCGATTGCAGGGGCGTGGTGCATCATGAGTTTTTGAGGGTAGAACAGTCAATAAGGAATATTACCTGCAAGTTATGTGCAATTTGCGCGAAGCAATCCGCCAGAAACGCCCGGATTTGCGGAAGAATAAAAATTGGCATTTGCACCATGATAACACGCCCCTGCTCACACATCGTTGCTTGTGTGCGAATTTTTGGCCAAAACAACACGCTAATGATGCCGCATCCACCGTATTCCCTAGACCTGCCCCCCTGTGACTTTTTCTTGTTCCCGAAACTGAAGAGGCCCATGAAAGGACGACGCTACGCTACGATTGAGGAGATACAGACGGCATCAAAGGAGGAGCTGAACAAGATCACAAAGAATGATTTTCTAAAGTGCTTCGAGGACTTGTGAAAACGTTGGCACAAGTGCATAATATCTAATGGGGATTACTTTGAAGGAGACAAAATAGATATTCATGAATAAATAAATAATTTTTGAAAAAACACAAAATTCGCGGTACTTTTTGAACAGGCCTCGTACATTTCGAATTAATATTTTATCAATTTCTGAGTACAAGATATCTATTCCTGGCAAATCCTTGGCATGATAGTATTCCTGGCAAAATTACTGGTATAGCTAATTATTCCTGGTAAATGCAAGGAATTACTGGCAAATTGACAGCCCTGCTGTGCAAGCTATCATTGAGGTTAGATTTTTTAGAGGTCACCAAAAGCCTCAGTTGACGTGACCTCAGTTTACTTACTGAATATTTATAGTTATACTGGGTGCCTATACCATGTAGAGGAAATGCAAAAATATGAATTAAAATGTTACTTTAAATTTGAAAACAACACGTATTTTTCCAATTATAAAAAGAAACATTTTTTCCAAAAATGTGAACTTTTATAAACAAAAATGCTTTGAAATCTCAACTTGAAATTCAGTAAAATACAGGTAAAATAAATTATATATGATAAGAATATAAATAGAAAACACGGTAAATGTGACCCTCTATCGTGTGAAGTCACTCACACCTAATTTTTTAGAAAAAATCCTTAATATACAATTGACAATTTTTAAAAAAATCTTTAAAAAAAAAAATAAAGGTGTCGATTTTACTTCTAATTTCGAGCCTCTTCAATGTTAAAAAAGTTCTTGCTCTTACCTCATCAGTTGCTATTGTCATATCGTCAGTAACGTTTGAAAACACAGTTGGTTCGACGAAAAATCCTTTGTCGCCAATTCTGGAACCTCCTGTTTCAAGTTTTGCGCCTTGGTCTTTCCCGGATTTGATCAGTCTTAAGATTTTATCCAGGGAAGGTTGATCGATCTAGAAATTATATAAAAAAAAGTTAGCTTTTTTTTACTCCTTGTATGTAAAAAAATATTTAAAATTATTTCCTAAAAAACCTGCGGTGATATAATAAAACTAATAACAGGTCAACATGGCCAGAAAACCAATTTCAAAATATTCCTCATCTAGTTTTCGTACCTGTGGACCTTGTTCTATTCCCTTTTCAAATGGATCGCCAACTTTTCTTGCTTTCGCCAATTCAGTGGCTTTTTTCACAAAAGCATCGTATATTCCAGATTGTACGAATGTTCTGGAACCTGCGCAACAACTCTGCCCATGGTTATCAAAGAGGGCCGCGTGAGCAATATTGGCTGCTTCATCGACTGAAATGAAAAATATATTTAAAATTTTTTAGACGGCAAAAAAAGTTACATTAAAACGTGAGAAATAAATTAATAGGAGTTTTTTGCAATGTGCTCTGAAATCCTAGGAAATGTTATTTATTCTAGTGACCGATTAACATTTCATACTGCAATATGTCATGTATTTAATAAATGGAAAAATAAAAAGTATAAGCCGTGGATAACAAGGGATTTTAAAATTTTGGCAGAAAACTTGAGATCTCCCCCTTCTGACGAGTTGCGGGATATATTAAAACAAATAAAAAATAAGCATTCTACTGCTTGTAATGAAATTTCTCTTAGGGTGTTGGAAAATCTTCCAGAGAGAACACTGGATCTTCTTGCTGGTGCAATAAATGTCTCCTTCTAACAGGGTAATTTTCCTTCATGTCTCAAGATGGCCGTTGTGATTCCTTTGCATACGGATGGTGATTTGGATGATCCATCCAACTATCGCCCTATATCGCTGATTGTCACGTTGTCAAAGTTATCGAAAAGCTAGTAAAGGTCAGACTACTCCATTTCTTAACGACCAACAACTTGATATCAGCATGCCAATTTCAGCATCTAAAAATACTAATGATGCCATATTCTCGTTTTTTGAAGACATCTATATTAATATCATTGAAGGAGAGCCTGCTGCAGCAGTATTCTGTGATTTTTCGAAAGCTTTCGATTGTATGAATCACGGGGTGCTTTTGCAGAAGCTTCAGCATTATGGCGTTTGTGGTGTAGCTCACAGATGGTTTAAATTCTATCTTTCGGGAAGGTCACAGGTTGTGAGGGTTGGCGACAGCTTCTCTACCTTGTCTAGTGTAAACCATGGGATACCCCAGGGATCGGTGGATGGCCCGATTTTGTTCTTGTTGTATGTTAATGATTTAACAAATCTGAACACACGGGAGAGTTTTACGCTCTTCGCTGATGATACCACCATTTTGTGGCACTCTAGAGACAGTGAAATGCTTAAAGATACTGTAAATATTGATTTGCATAGAGTTCGGGAATGGTGCAACTCGAACTCGCTTTCTTTAACATTAGGTTTTGCATTCAGTAATCTTTCCTTAGACAACCAATTAATAGAAAATAAAAATAGTACAAAATTTCTTGGAATATTTATTGATTCTAGGCTTAAATTTGAGCATCAGCCTCGTGAATCGTAGACGAAACGTCGGATAATAATTCCAATTCGACACGGTCTAAACCTAAGAATCATGATTTTCAACTAGAACTTAGTTTAATAATTATACACAGAAATTTTCTTTTGGAACTTCTGTTTTCTTGCAAATGTACAGGCAGTCAAAATGAAACTCATACATCAGTCATTTTTGTGACAGTGACTTAAACTCTGGACCTTAGCTTTTGAACACACTTGGATACAGCACTGACGATAGGGGGGGATGGAGTGATTCCCCGAGCCCGGATTTCTCAAAAGGCCCGGTTTTGCGACTCCATAACTTAAAATTTGTATGATATGGATTTTTTAGAGTATATATACAAGGGCTCGTAAGTTTTTCACTCGGGCCCGATTTCTCTGTCTACGGTCCTGCTTGTATTTTAGAATGAAATTTTGAGTAGTTGTATAACCGAAAAGACTTAAGCAATGCACTAATGATTGATGTTTCTGTAACAGTTAGAATTGAGGATGTACAAATATGTACAAATAAGCCCAAAGCACCTTCGTTACACAAAAACTTTATTTTTACTCTTATTTTATCAGTAATTATTTTTAGGTTGTTATTAAGTAGCGAGTGCTAATAATATTTTTTATTTTTTATCGTTTTTAAAAGAAGATAACACCTCTTATAAATAAAAAAAATATATTGTGTAAATCAATAATAGAATTTGCCAATTTAGGCTTTATCACAAACAAATAATGTTTTATTACAAATAAGGCAACGAACATGCAGACAAATACTTACGATCTGCATCATCGAAGATAACAAGAGGACTTTTACCACCTAACTCGAGTGATACTCTTTTTAGATTTGATTGGGCTGAATATTCCAAAATTTTGTGTCCTATCTGGAAATTAAAAATATGTGCATATACAGGGTGAGTCAACGATTGGATGAAGTAGGTTTGTGCCTTTTCGGTGAAATTAACAAAGAAACTATATTTATTGTTTGATACAGTTTATTTTTACGCAGATTTTAAAAATATTTAGGACTCTACAGGGTGAGCCAAAAAACTAGGACAGCATAAAGTTGTATTTTTTTAAATAGAACACCCTATATACGAATCGTATTTTCGATTTGGCTTATAATTTTAAATCTTTTTTATTAAGGGTTTACTATAACAAAACTTTATAGTTTCTGAGATAATTAAGTTTAAATAAAAAAAGTCACATTTTCAAGCATCAATTCAATCCTAAATAACGTTTTCAATTTTGTGACAAATATATTCAAATTTGGAATTTAGCAAGGCCAAGGACAAGTTAACATAATTTTTACCTAATATTTGCAATAAAAGCTACAGGGTGTTGAACACATCGGCTCAAATTTGAACAAGTTTAAATGAATAAATATCTTTTTTTTTAATGGTACACCCTGTAGATATTTTCATGTTATTTAATAGAGTAATAAAAACCCTAAAAGTTTTGTTCAATATATCCTATACCTATTTATAATAGTTTTTGAGATATTTCTGTTTTTATAATTTTCCATACTTTTTTACAGAAATAGTCTTCATTATCATAGTAGCCATGGCAAAAACAATGTAAAAGAACATTTTTCTGTGTGTCAAATTTATAACCGCAATCGCTTCTTTTGGTTTTTATGTAGTGTAGTTTGTTTTTTTTTTGCATTCATCTTATATTGTAAAATGAATTTTCCAAAGAATGAGTTAATACATATGATTTATACAATAGGAGAGGCTCAAAAAAATTGCCTTCTTGCTCAAAGAATTTACAAAATGAAGTATCCTGATCGACGCCAGTCTAATACCCATACTTTTCAAAACTTAATGCAAAGATTTGATTCTTCTGGTACTGTTGATTATCCAAAACGTAAAGTGGTCAACAAACCAGTAACTAATGAAGAAAAAGAACTACAAGTATTGTTAAATGTTCAGGAAAATCCTTATATTGGTAGCCGTCAGTTAGCAGCATTATGTGAAACATCACAATCCACCGCTAATCGTACTACCAAGAAATATAGGTATCATCCATATCACATGGAATTACACCAAGAATTGCATGGACAGGATTTTGAAAGTCGTGTAAACTTTTGTCGTACAATAAATGCGGAGATTCAATTAAATCCAAATTTATTATGCAAGGTAATGTTTAGTGATGAAGCTACTTTTAGAAGTAACGGTGCCGTAAATAGACGCAACATGCATAATTATGCCACAGAAAACCCATTTTGGATTAGAGAGGTGCAACATCAAAACCACTGGTCATTAAATGTTTGGTGTGGTATTCATCATAATCGAATTATTGGACCCCACTTTTTTAATGAACCACTAAATGGCCATAGTTACCTGAACTTTCTACAAGAAGAACTACCCCAACTGCTTCAAGGTCTCGATAGGGATGAGCTCGACAGTATGTGGTTCCAGCACGATAGTGCGCCTCCGCATTACCATCGTGAAGTTCGTGCGTTTTTGGACCAACGATATCCGTAAAAATGGAATGGACGTGGGGGTTTCATTGAGTGGCCTCCAAGGTCTTACGACATCACCCCATTAGATTTCTTCTTATGGGGTTATATTAAAAATAAGGTGTATGTTAATCCACCAACAACAGTGGAAGATATGCGAAACAGGATTAGGGATACCTGTAGAACAATAACGCCACTAATTTTGTCCAGGGTCCGAGAAAATCTGCAAAAAAGACTAAATTTGTGCATTGCACAAGAGGGTCGTTTATTCGAACACTTATTAAAAAGAAATAATTAATCTCAGTATTTAATAGGTAATTTTTTTGTTTCAATTTAGTATAAAAGTAAATATGTATTTGCCTTGTAGTTATTGTTGTGTTAATTTTTTCACATTATGTTTAATTAAACTATTGACGTTGTAATATAACGAATAATATATTTCATCATATTTAATCACATTCTGTTTGTTTCGGTAGTTTCTTTTTATTATTTTAGATGGCTACTATGATAATGAAGACTATTTCTGTAAAAAAGTATGGAAAATAAGAAAAACTGAAATATCTCAAAAACTATTATAAATAGGTATAGGATATAATGAACAAAACTTTTAGGGTTTTTATTACTCTATTAAATAACATGAAAATATACAGGGTGTACCATTTAAAAAAAAAGATATTTATTCATTTCAACTTGTTCAAATTTGAGCCGATGTGTTCAACACCCTGTAGCTTTTATTGCAAATATTAGGTAAAAATTATATTAACTTGTCCTTGGCCTTGCTAAATTCCAAATTTGAATATATTTGTCACAAAATTGAAAACGTTATTTAGGATTGAATTGATGCTTGAAAATGTGACTTTTTTTCTTTAAACTTAATTATCTCAGAAACTATAAAGTTTTGTTATAGTAAACCCTTAATAAAAAAGATTTAAAATTATAAGCTAAATCGAAAATACGATTCGTATATAGGGTGTTCTATTTAAAAAAATACAACTTTATGCTGTCCTAGTTTTTTGGCTCACCCTGTAGAGTCCTAAATATTTTTAAAATCTGCGTAAAAATAAACTGTATCAAACAATAAATATAGTTTCTTTGTAAATTTCACCGAAAAGGCACAAACTTACTTCATCCAATCGTTGACTCACCCTGTACATATAATACATGAATTATTATTTGAAGCTCTCGATAACAATACAATCATAGAATGCTCCAAAATGTATCACCAAAAAATATTTTTTTTATATATATCAGTTCAATAAGAAAAGAAGTTTTGAATAATTAAAATAGAAGAAAAAAAATTACATCTGTTGAGCCGGTAAAAGCAACTTTTCGGACATCATTATGCAAACACAAAGCTTCTCCTGCAATAGGTCCATATCCTGGAAGAACATTTAAAACTCCATCAGGAAATCCTGCTTCCTTTGATAGAGCTGCCAAAACTAGAAAACAAATTATAAATGAATACATTGGTTTTTTCAAAAAGGTATAGTTTTCTTACCAAGAGCAGTCAAGGGAGTTTGCTCTGCAGGCTTCAAAATAAGGGTACATCCTGTAGCGAGCGCTGGACCCAGTTTCCATATGGCCATTCCAACTGGGTAGTTCCATGGAATGATTTGCGCAACCACTCCTACAGGTTCTTTTTTGGTTACACAAAAACCGTTTCCATCTGAAATTTTTTTAAAAATCAGTTTGAGTTTTCAGGTTTTCGAAGTTAATTAAAATCCTTAAAGTTTCATCATGTCCTAGTAAGATTATATTTTTTGCAAGGAACATCATACACAATATAAACTTCAGACAGAAATAAATTACTAAGTAGAACTGTATTCTTGGAACATAACATACCTACTGGGATGGTATTTCCATAAATTTTATCACAATATCCAGCGTAGTATCTTAAAGTGCTTATAAATGCTTCTAATTCTACATGTACGGCATCAATGGGCTTGCCAGAATTTAAGGTTTCTAAGTCAGCGAGGTACTGAACATCTCTTTCTATTAAATCGGCAAACTATAAATAAATAATATAAATTATTTTTTTATTAAGATGTAAGAATAAATAAAGGTGGTTTCTTAAAAAATGGGTCACAATTATGAATTTACATTGTTATCAATTTCCATTTAACTCCCACCCAGTACTAGACGTCATTTTTATATCCAGATTATGTCTGAACGTCTTAAGACATAAATAAGGCGTCTTATAGACGTTGTTTTAAAGACGTCCATACTACGTCTATATACAACGTCTTTAAGATATCTTTTAATAGTCTACATACTACATTTTATATGAAAATAAATACAGTTGTGTATAATTTAGTTGATAAAAACTAAAAAGCATTTCCTTCCCTATGGATTTTGTCGCAGTTGGGTAATAAGTTTGCAACGCCGCACAGAGCTCAGCTGAATACAAGTTGAGGTTAAAATATTTGATTGAACGACAAATTTTTAGTAGCCTCACTACGAACTTGGTTAATGGAACTTTTGCGTGATCTTTTTTATCAATACTTTGATGCTTTTTGTCACAGACTGTTTGATGTACCGATAACAATAACAATATGATGCCAGCGAAACTATAACTTAAAAAAAACCGCCTTTTGTTTCTGTCAACTGTTATTTTTCAGTTTTGTATTTGTATTTCGTTATTCATTTTTAATGTTGTTGGGGTGCCGACTGTGAAAATTTAGCTTTTGAAAGAATTTTATTAAATATAGTTGATTTATCCATGTTCCTCTGAAAATCTTTTTTATTCGTGTTTATGTAATACTTAAGGTAAGATCGAGAATCATATGTACAGTAACGTTATTTATAGGTTGTGTTACAGGAAATTCCCGAATGTTTTACCGCTTATATTTTTGTAGTAACTCTATGTTAGAAGTATGAAATGAAATCTTCAAAAATATTATCTGTGCGAAAAAGGCTTGCACAGCTCATCCAGACCCGCTCCTAAATATTACCAATGAAGTGGAAGGCGAAATGTTTGTTTATGGAGTGCTCCACTAATGAAACCTGTAAGATTTATTTTGTTCCTGATGATTGGTTATATTTAAAGAACATAGAAAATAGAGTTTTGTTAATTACAATAAGTAATTTTGTTTAAGGTTTTAGAAATTTCAAAACTGGGAGTAGGGAGCATTTATGACTTTGTAAAGCGAGCTTGTAAAATTACCATGTACAGTTGATCAGTACGAAAAGGAAAGAGAAAGTTCTACGATTCCAACTTGGCGAGACTTATTATGAGTAAGTTCTGTCTTTCATTATACATATTAACCTTGAAATAGCATAAGTCACGATTTTATAGTAGAGGACAATTATAAAAATTCGCAAAAATATCAAAAAATTTACTCCCACAAATGATAAACTTTATCCTATAAAATTAAAATTAGTTTGTTATTAGGATCTACAGAGACAACAGGACTGGCAAAAAGTCGGAAGAATGAGGAAATTTCAATCCAAACATGGCTAAAAAGGGCATCAGACCAGATTTGTTATTCGACTAAATAAAAATTCTTATTTTTAAAACTATTTAAAGATTTGTGTACTTTTTATTTCAATAAACTTTTATTTTGTTGATAGTCTACCTTTTAGAGTTATTATATCGAAGGGATAAACCACGAACTTGAGATATAAAACAAGTTCGTGGGATAAACTAAGGCTTAAATTTGATAGGTTCACTTATAGTTCGAACAGTAGTAGTTCTGAAAATATTTGCTCTTCTACATAGAAAAAGTTTACATTATGCTTAAGTTATGTATTTTTTTGTTGTATCATTTGAAGTAATCATGATTACTTCGACCTAATGACAAGTAAATGCATATTGAAAAGAACATGAAGTCATCAGTTACACTTTTTTCACTTTGATCAATTGATGATTACTCAAACGAATACAGCCTATAAATAAAACCTTAAATGGTAATGGTTATTGCACCGACGCAACTATTACAAAGTTCCGTGCGAAGATAGGGTTTATCCACACTTCCAAACCATAACACGAAAATCAATAATACAGGCTGTATTCTTTAGAGTAATTATCAATTGATCAAAGTGAAAAAAGTGTAACTGATAATTTCATGTTCTTTTGAATATGCATTTACTTGTCATTGGGTCGAAGTGATCATGATTACTTCAATTGATAGAACTGCAAGTGATAATGACTCAAAAGAATAGCCCTATAGATGTAAATAAAAGCTGTATTCTTTTAAGTAAATTATCACTGATCAAAGTGAAAAAAGTGAAACTGATAACATCATGTTCTTTTGAATATGCATTTACTTGTCATTGGGTCGAAGTGATCATGATTACTTCAAGTGACAGAACTGAAAGTGATAATTACTAAAAAGAATATACCTAAAAATGACAGTTACAACTACATGATTTTTTTTACTATAAAGTAAAAGTTTTGTCTATTAGAAATCAGAGGATATTATTTACCTCGTTATTATTTAAAATTTGCCTAATACGACCAAAAATAATGCAAAATAACAGAAACTGCGTATTAATTGAATGAATCTGAAAAATGTAATGTGTAAGCATAATATTACCAGAAAAATTAAATACTCGAAAATTAATTTTCTTTTAAATTTTCCACATTGCCTTTACCTCGTTTATAAGTTCGCCTCTTGCTGACGCATCAAGATTTCTCCATGGTGAATTTCTAGCAAATGCTTTTTTTGCTGCAGCCACAGCAAGATCTACATCTTCCTGAAAATAATATACAATTAATAATAAGTTAATTCAACACATACCTGAACGTATTTTGGGAAAAAAAACGATCAAGTGCGAAAGTAACTTATATAATATTAGTAACGAAAAAGTTTTGTTTTTTTCTCAATAGATCCATTTCCTGATACGTTTTGCAGTTTCAGAGCTCATCAGTGAAGGAACAGAACACAAAACTGTTTAATTGTACAGGGCGAGTCAACGATTGGATGAAGTAGGTTTGTGCCTTTTCGGTGAAATTAACAAAAAAACTATATTTATTGTTTGATACAGTTTATTTTTACGCAGATTTTAAAAATATTTAGGACTCTACAGGGTGAGCCAAAAAACTGGGACAGCATAAAGTTGTATTTTTTTAAATAGAACACCCTATATACGAATCGTATTTTCGATTTAGCTTATAATTTTAAATCTTTTTTATTAAGGGTTTACTATAACAAAACTTTATAGTTTCTGAGATAATTAAGTTTAAAGAAAAAAAGTCACATTTTCAAGCATCAATTCAATCCTAAATAACGTTTTCAATTTTGTGACAAATATATTCAAATTTGGAATTTAGCAAGGCCAAGGACAAGTTAACATAATTTTTACCTAATATTTGCAATAAAAGCTACAGGGTGTTGAACACATCGGCTCAAATTTGAACAAGTTTAAATGAGTAAATTTTTAAATGGTACACCCTGTAGATATTTTCATGTTATTTAATAGAGTAATAAAAACCCTAAAAGTTTTGTTCAATATATCCTATACCTATTTATAATAGTTTTTGAGATATTTCAGTTTTTCTTATTTTCCATACTTTTTTAGAGAAATAGTCTTCATTATCATAGTAGCCATGGCAAAAACAATGTAAAAGAACATTTTTCTGTGTGTCAAATTTATAACTGCAATCGCTTCTTTTGGTTTTTATGTAGTGTAGTTTGTTTTTTTTTTTTTGCATTCATCTTATATTGTAAAATGAATTTTCCAAAGAATGAGTTAATAGATATGATTTATACAATAGGAGAGGCTCAAAAAAATTGCCTTCTTGCTCAAAGAATTTACAAAATGAAGTATCCTGATCGACGCCAGCCTAATACCCATACTTTTCAAAACTTAATGCAAAGATTTGATTCTTCTGGTACTGTTGATTATCCAAAATGTAAAGTGGTCAACAAACCAGTAACTAATGAAGAAAAAGAACTACAAGTATCGTTAAATGTTCAGGAAAATCCTTATATTGGTAGCCGTCAGTTAGCAGCATTATGTGAAACATCACAATCCACCGCTAATCGTACTACCAAGAAATATAGGTATCATCCATATCACATGGAATTACACCAAGAATTGCATGGACAGGATTTTGACAGTCGTGTAAAAGACTAAATTTGTGCATTGCACAAGAGGGTCGTTTATTCGAACACTTATTAAAAAGAAATAATTAATCTCAGTATTTAATAGGTAATTTTTTTGTTTCAATTTAGTATAAAAGTAAATATGTATTTGCCTTGTCGTTATTGTTGTGTTAATTTTTTCACATTATGTTTAATTACACTATTGCCGTTGTAATATAACGAATAATGTATTTCATCATATTTAACCACATTCTGTTTGTTTCTGTAGTTTCTTTTTATTATTTTACATGGCTACTATGATAATGAAGACTATTTCTGTAAAAAAGTATGGAAAATAAGAAAAACTGAAATATCTCAAAAACTATTATAAATAGGTATAGGATACATTGAACAAAACTTTTAGGGTTTTTATTACTCTATTAAATAACATGAAAATATACAGGGTGTACCATTTAAAAAAAAAGAAGATATTTATTCATTTATACTTGTTCAAATTTGAGCCGATGTGTTTAACACCCTGTAGCTTTTATTGCAAATATTAGGTAAAAATTATGTTAACTTGTCCTTGGCCTTGCTAAATTCCAAATTTGAATATATTTGTCACAAAATTGAAAACGTTATTTAGGATTGAATTGATGCTTGAAAATGTGACTTTTTTTCTTTAAACTTAATTATCTCAGAAACTATAAAGTTTTGTTATAGTAAACCCTTAATAAAAAAGATTTAAAATTATAAGCTAAATCGAAAATACGATTCGTATATAGGGTGTTCTATTTAAAAAAATACAATTTTATGCTGTCCTAGTTTTTTGGCTCACCCTGTAGAGTCCTAAATATTTTTAAAATCTGCGTAAAAATAAACTGTATCAAACAATAAATATAGTTTCTTTGTAAATTTCACCGAAAAGGCACAAACTTACTTCATCCAATCGTTGACTCACCCTGTACATTGTATCCTTAAGTTAAAGTAACAGTTTTTGCTCATTTTATTATATGTTAGTGTAAATGAATACAAATAACTTGATGGGTAGTGGTGTGGGCGTTAATTTGAACTTTAAATCAGAATATTTTTTCTATTATGTAATTATTACTACTTACCTTTTGGGCTTCTGCAACATCAATAATATTTTCACCTGTAGCGGGATTAATGGGTGTAAAAGTTTTCTTGCTTACGGAATCAACAAATTCATTGTTGATAAATAACTAAAAATAACATCAAAATAAAATTAGTGGCATGATAAGTAAAAATTCGTTATCTAAAAATTATGCAATCAATTTTTATTAGTAAAATGTAGTTATGATAACGCTATAATTTAGATTAGTTTAAGCTATTATTACTTATTTAATAATGTTAACAAGCTCATAGTTCGTATGCACTAGCTTTAAATCAACAGGGAATAGTTAAAATAAATTGATTATTAAATGTTTCAATTATTTTAGGATAGTGTGACTAGAAATATAATAAAATATGGTTAAAAAACTAAATTGATTTCAAAGATTGTACTAAAAATTATCAACAATAATTATTTGAATAACTATTTACCATCGAGACACAGCCTGTCTTGGGAAGTTTTTTTTATTCAATTAGTAATTGTTAAATAAAGTTAAAATATAGAAAAATTATATGTAAATTGAATTTTGAGAGTAGATGTAAAATTATTTGAGAAAAAAATATTTTTGAACCCACAGGGATGTTCAGAAGCGAAAGGCTAGTCTGGATTTCATTTAAACTGCACTGAACTTTACAGGGTGGTTCAGAAATAACTTTATTATAAACATTTTAACAACCAATAGAACGCTCGTAAGTGACTTAAAAACCTTTTAGGTCTCTACAAGTCCTCCTTTTTCTAAACAAATTATTGTCTTTCTAGAAAATGCTGATATAGCATTCCAGATCAAGCAAACATTACCCTGTAGTTGATTAACATATGGAAGGATTGTAATTGTAGAATAATTTTTGCAATCGCCACAGAGGAAAAAAGAGAACCTAGGCGGCCAGGAAACAACTTCCTGTAACACCTTTAATTGCAGTTCAATAATAAATTCAAAAATGTCGATTTTTACTTTAAATAAATCTCACTTGTAATATTTTCACGGAAAAAATGTAGAGTCACTATTTTTCGTAAATTTTGCTTCATCAGTCCAAATTATGTTGACCAAAAATCGAAGGTCGTCTTGATTATCGTTAAAATAAATTCACAAAATTGCACTCTTTTTGGAAAATCAGTCTCTCTTAGGTGTTGATTCAAAGATATTAAATAAGAATGGAAGTTATGTTTCAACAAAATCCTATGTATTGAGCTCTTCGAAATTTCTGTTTCTAGAGCCACTTGCCGTAATGATGTCATAGGAATTACAATTTCGACATTTTCATTAATGAGAATAGATTTCCTTTTATGTATTTTCGCCTTAACGGCGCCAAAAATTTTTGAAATTTTCCAATATTCTTTTAACACTGTTCCGTAATGGTTCCTGTTTATCTGGATATCTATCAGCAAATATCTGGTATGTTCTTGATAAAACTTTGTTACATTCCCCGTAAATAATAAACATATTTAAATAATTTTCGTACATATAGTTTAATCGCACCGACATCATTTTTATTAATAATTGTCAAATGGCAAAAAAAAATAATGACATTTCCATAGTGCTCTATTGTTTTCTTTCGTCACGTTTCGCCGTCATGGCTTACTAATAACAAAACTTAAAAGCCGTATAGCGTCTTTATAATACCCGTAATCTAATGCTCAATAAGATAACATTATAAATATTTTAAAAAATTAACTTCTAACGATTTTTTCAAGGTAATATTTAATGTTAGTTTTTGATCACTCCGTATTTATTTATTATCAAAATATCAACACCATATCCCCTTCTAGAAGGAAACCAACCCCAATTAAATAATGAAGGCTTTCATATAGAACCACAGACGTAGAAGAAACTAATTATTACTTAATCAATGTAATTTTATTTAATTTCTTCTACGTCTATGTATAGAACAAACTGATAGTTATGTCAAAGATCATTCACAATAACATGAATCCTCTTTGGTTATGTTTATGCCTGCAAATTCTATTTTTGACATAAAATTTAAAGTATGTCAAAAATAAATAGACTTTGGTACTTCGAACATACCCCTGTAGAAGTAGCATAACGTCAGAACTAGGGCCCGGTTGTTTGAACGCTGAATAACGTAATAATATTTTTATTTATATTTCAAAAAGTGTTGATAAACAGTAGATATTTAATTTCTTGGTAAAGACATGCCGATTTTATGCTATCCTTTTCTAATTGCATTATTTAAACGAGTATCATCGGTATGTCCTTCGAACATACCCCTAGGTACGTCAATTCTGAAAACAAAGTATGAATATATGGTTGCCTAAATTTTTATTATTGTTATTTTCAATATGTAAACAATCTAACAATATTTACCGATAAAAATAAGTTTTTAAATCCTCTTTTTGTTAATATTAATTGTAAACTTCGCATTTATAGTAATTTCTAACACTTAAAAACACCGAAAAAAGTCACGACAAGCAATTAAACTGAAAGACAAGATAAGTAAATATGTTTATGTCTGTCAAACATCAAAAAAGCGTCTCCCCCACCGACCATAAATAGCCTTCAGACAAATCTATTGTTGTTTATATCTAGAGTATGATCGAAACTTTGGTATAAGACATGAAATGCTAGGTAGGATATTTCATTTAGAATAGGCAAGAACGCATCGACTTCCGATATAACCGACCTCATCAACTTTAGTAAAGTGCTAGATTTTAAAAACTTTTCAAAGTCGATTTTTCAAGAAATCCATCGCGACAGTTCATCGTGTGACAACTGTATATACAAGTTATTTATAAAAATGAAATTTGTTGTTGTTTAGGCATGGAGCAATAAAACATATTTTATATAGTGAACAAGTTTAAGAAGAATGCAGGCATTCACGCCAAATTATGAACCACTAAAATATGTAACGTGGATATAAACCGTTTTTAAGTAGGGTCATCTGATGGTCCGAAATTTTGAGCATTTTGAACTGTTTTGTGGATGAAAATAGACCCATACCAACCTTTATAATCGAAAAGTAATAATGCAGATGCATCTGAATGTTGCTACATTTTAAAGTTACAAAAATATTTAAAGGGAAAAAAGCATTGCCCAAGAATGAGTAAAAAATGTATTTATCAATAGTAGCTATCAGTTTTATTTACAATTCTTAAATTAAATATAGTTAGTTCGGGTGCTATTAAATTATTCCAAAACACCCAGCTTCATATTAAAAAATTAAAAAAAAAAGAATATATTTTAAGAAGAAAACAACACAGCATTCAGGCAATTAAAAAAGAGAAATATATATATATATATATATATATATATATATATATATATATATATATTATATATATATATATATATATATATATATATATATATATATATATATATATATATATATATATATATATATATATATATATATATAATTTTAAAAAGATAATATCTAGACTCACTATTTAAAAGCTTTTTCTCTGATTTAGCATAAATATAATTAAAGCAATCCAAGATTGATTTAAACGATTCCAATTTGTTATTACTTTTTCGAAGTAACCAAGTTCCCAAGTGTAAATTAATGAAAGAATTTTTCACCGGTAAATTCACCGCCTGGCAATGGCAGTAAACGGAGGTAAAATAATTCGTTATTTGGACGTGCAGCGCCAGTAAAAAACTAAAAAACCATTACGCTTTTATGGACTCTCGTATTTACGTTTACCTAACGAAGATTTGTGATTAAGTTTCTCAATAACCTTAGAGTCTATCCTTATGTTTTCATGGGGAAAAATTGTAAACTTAAAAAAATCATTTGGATCAACAAGCCTTAATATCTAAAAACATAATATTTACAAAATTTAAGTTTATAATATATAATATATGAAATATATCTAAATTTAAACACTTTTATCAGTGATAGAGCACAATATTTTTTAATCCGAATAATAACATATTTACCTTGGTGTATTTTATCTCGATATTTTTAGCCATAGTGTTTCTCAACGTGATGCCACCAATAATAAAGTCACATGCGAGTTAAATTGTGGAATTATATATCATTATCCTGGCTAGTTTCGTTTTAAAGGAATCCTTTAGATTATCGATTTTGCGTAGACAAATAGAAATCCTAAACCAAATGTGCTAGATAAAGATATGAAATATGGAGTAACTCTTTTCATATTAAGGAGTAACTCGTGACTTAAAATACATTATATACAAAATTTTTTAGCAACGTTGCCAAGCTCCTCACTTACAAAACTCAATACATTGGAACATGGAATAACAGCTGTAGAATCCGAAGTTGCTTATAAGTTAAAACTTAAATATGTGGTTATTTCACATCTCTAAAAACTTCTAATCATCAGATACTATTAGGGGTCTGAAGGAGAGTGGTTATATCCTGACTTTAAATCCGGGATAGAGTAATGTTCTACAAATTCAAGTAAGCTCTATATAACATAAGTTACTGGGACAAACTCAGCATAATTATTATTACTTCTAGTGGTACAATTATCTCAAAAATAATTGCGATTTATCAAATATAGTTGTTAGATTACTTTGCATCCCATATGATAAAACTCCACATATGATTAAATTTATGGAATCTTATAGAAAAATTACCATTTAGGACAAGTATTTGCAAAACTCAATATTAAAGATTAACCCTATAAATTTGAACAACAATAGATTTATCTGAAGGCTGTTTATGGTCTGTTTGACAGACATAAACATGTTTACTTATCTTTTCTTTCAGTTTAATTGCTTGTCGTGACTCTTTTCAGTGTTTTTAAGTAGTAGAAATACCTATAAATGGGAAGTTTACAATTAATATTAACAAAAAGAGGATTTAAAAACTTATTTTTATTGATAAATATTATTAGAAATTGTTTACATATTGAAAATAACGACAATAATAATTTAGGCAACCATAAATTCATACTCTTAGGTATTTTAGAATTGACATATCGATTATCATATGATACTCGTTTAAATAATGCAATTAGAAAAGGATAGCATAAAAACGGCATGTGTGTACCAAGAAATTAAATATCTGCTGTTTATCAACACTTTCAAATATAAATAAAAATATTATTACGTTATTCAGCGTTCAAACAACCGGGCCCTAGTTTTGACGTTATGCTAATTCTACAGGGGTATGTTCGAAGGTGGTTAGCGAACTCTCAGGCAGTGTCGTAACTAAAAGTATGTATCCCCCCCCCCGCATATTTTTGAATGCACCCTACTAGTTTACACTCGTCGTGACCCTACGTATTTATTTATTCATTTTCATCCAGAGGCTTGAGGGCGCCACTAAACTGACTGCGCCCCCAGCACCGCGGGGCCGGCGGAGTTGTTATTTACGCTACTACCCTCAGGGGTTCCTGAGCTTTATAAAGGGGGTTTGCGAAAAAAATACGCACTGCTGTGAGAGCTTCAAACAAGAGATATCATCTGACCAGCTAGTTATCTCGCCAGACTGAAAGCAATGAAAAAGTACGCGAACAGAATGAGAAAAAAGGAAAGAAATGAAAATATGACAGTGACTATTTACAAATAGGTTTTTATTTTACTGAGGAGGAGTCAGAAACTTAACCGTTTAGTGTAATCTGTAATGAAATCCTGGCCAACACCAGTTTAAAGCCATTTCTTCTTCGTTGATACCTTGAAACAATACATCCGGATTACAAGCATAAACCTGTTGAGTATTATAAATGTAAATTTGCAGGTAATAAAAAGTCTGCAGCAAACGCTGCTTGCTTGTCTATGTTAGATATATTTTTAAGAATTTCAATCAAGAAAAAAACTGAAAACCTATACTACAGGTTCAGAAATTTATAGTACGATCCATGACTATTTTGAAAAAAAAAATGAAATAATTTGTTCGGCTGTGTACACTAATGGTGAAAAATCATTGATCGGAACATTTTCTGGTCTTGTGGTGCGGGTAAAGAAGATCAACGAGAATATTGAAGGGGCATATTGCTGTATTCACAGTCAAGCATTGACATGTAAGTACATTCCTGTAGAGTTATCCAGTATTCGGTTTTTAGAAGGGGCTTCACAAGAAGCTGATCTAATAGATCTAACTTCCATGGCAACTAGATCGAGTCTAAGTAATAAATGTTCTTAGTGAATCTGACTACAAAATATTTAAAAATTCTAAAATTATATTTGAAATTAAAAACATATCTTAAATTTACGGATTAAACTGTGAACTTGGCAATGATGCTATCATGTTGTATTCGTTTTGTTTCTCGAAAGGTATCTTGAACTTTTTAACTCTCCAGATAACCATTCTTAGAAGTCAAGTTAAGTGCTACATGATTAAATTTTTTATGAATAGGTACTTGACTAACTGACGTCTTTTTTACAAGACTATGATAAGGAACACTCTACAGGTTTTGTACAAAAATTACGCATTACAGCCAACAATTGTTAAATTATTACTGTAGCAATATACTATAGGAAACTTTTTACTGCTATAATCATCTAGCAGAAGACAATACTTTATTTAAATGGTGGAATTTAAAAAAAAAACAATTCCCTGTTTAGTTCTGCTAATTTTAATCACTTCTATTAGGTGGGTTGATATTATCATAAAGCAACACTTCGCATACATATAAAACTTCATAACTTTTTCGTGCTTAACTATATTGAAGTTCTAATTCAAAATTCTTATTGCTTGATATTTTTTATCCAAAAAAGTTATTTAAATTTAAGCTGAACATTACACTAATATGAAGATTTTTATAATAATTAAGATTTAAAAATATCTTTGAAGAATTACTATTTCTCTTATTTAAAATTTTGAATTTTTTAACCAGATATTAACCCATAATATCAAAATAAAATAAGCATAAGAATTTAAAAACTTTGGTAACTTCAATAGAACACGTGTGCTCAGCAGGTATCTTGTCTATTCCGCGTATTACAAAGAAATGCCGATGATAAATAAATGCTTTGTCCTCGCAAATCCATTCGTCGGATGTTACGTACACCACAATTCCTGCAGGTGTCCGAGATCTTAAGAAATTAAAGAATAATATGAGGTAAATATAGGGCATAAATAAATATAGGATTATTCACGGGGTTTTTAAAAAAATCAAAATTTCAGTAAGAAAAAAAGGAATCAATTATCTGCCATATTTAAGGAGTTGTTTATATGTATTGTTCTTTCAAGCGAAGAAAAGGTAAGAATATATATATATATATATATATATATATATATATATATATATATATATATATATATATATATATATATATATATATATATATATATATATATATACAAACAGTTTGTTTCCTGCACATACAACTCTGGTCCTCCCTC
Organism: Diaprepes abbreviatus; assembly: GCA_034092305.1. Lineage (NCBI taxonomy): Eukaryota > Metazoa > Arthropoda > Insecta > Coleoptera > Curculionidae > Diaprepes > Diaprepes abbreviatus. The sequence goes on along the minus strand of JASJET010000045.1, from coordinate 960,111 downwards.
TGTACGCGTTTCTGCCACCTTATGGTTTCATCAGTGGAGCTGTATCGAACGAAAGCTACACTAAACAGGTTTTGGACAAAGAATAATGCTTTACAATAATATTTAGTTCAGTAATATATAATAAATAATTTTCCACAATCCAGGAGAAGATAATATGTTCAAAAATACAAATTCTCTGTATAATACCACCAACTGTAAATTTTTTTCCAACTGTCATTTGACACTGTCATAATGTGGGTATTAAATTTATTTCGATCCTCAGCGAGGAGAGTAAAATTGAACCCACTTCAACAGTTACGAAACTGTAGTGATTTGTGCGAATCTTCACAGAAAAAAGATCAAAAACCTTACGATCCAACGGCGCAGCTGAAAGAATTTGGAAGTTATATTTACGAATGTTTGCCAAAATTTATACAAAAAGTCCAGATGAATTTTTGCGATGAACTTGAAGTCTTGGTGGTACCGGAAGGAATAATACCGATTATGAAGGTATATATTTTTCTTCGATCGTATGTATATTATAATTATAATAAAATTTTTAACGCTAAGTAGCACAAAGCCTTCCTTAACATTCTTAAGGAGAAAGTACTTTCCTAAGTAAATGGGCTTTTATTTAGACTGCTGATTAACAGAACAGCATCAAGGTTCTGTGAGTTGTATTCTGCCGACACATTGCGGAATTGACATTTATATTCTGTGAATTTGGCTCTTGGGTTGTTACAGCTATACAGATGAGACCATTAAAGTGGTCGATACTGGTATGGAGAGAGCTAACCTGAGGAATTTACAAAGAATAAATACAAGTTAATATATATATATATATATATATATATATATATATATATGTAAAGAGAGAGAGAGATTATAAACTTATTTTTATCGGTAAATATTGTTAAATATTATTTACTTATTAAAAATGATATAGTAATTTAGGCAACCAGGAACTCATACTTTTATTTTATTGCCTGGTTACTTTATTTACAAATCGACATACCGATTGGCATGTTTTATTTGTTTAAATAATGTAATTAGAAAAGGATAGATAGAATCGGTGTTGGTATCAAGAAATAAAAGAACTTGGTGTAAACCAGCGAGAAGGGGGAGTTTATTCTTGTCAGGAAGGGTAAGTGGATAAGGAAATATTTGTAAAAAGAATTAATTGATACTTTATTTACAAAATAGCAAACTTTTAGTTGGAATATCATGTTGTAAATATTTTATTTAAAAAACATATTTATAAACACATATAACAAAAACTTGTTAAAATAAGTCTTTTAACAAAGTTTTTGGTGAATACATAATTTATAAAAGTGGGAAAGCATAGTCTGTTTTGGCAACATAAAAAACATATAGCTATATATTAAATTTAAACAAAAATAAATATGAAAGAATTTAAAATTTCTTAATTGTTTTTTATCAAAAACAGTATTAAACAATAACATGTTTTTAGCATTTTAAACGTACTAAATACAAATATACAAACAATCATAAGATATACATATTTAATAATCACTACATAGTATAAAACAAAGTCGCTTTCTCTGTCCCTATGTCCCTTTGTATGCTTAAATCTTTAAAACTACGCACCGGATTTTGATGCGGTTTTTTTCAATAGATAGAGTGATTCAAGAGGAAGGTTTATATGTATAATAACATCCATTAAATAGTGGAGAAATACTGTTATTTTTGAGGTTTCTAATGTGATGTCGTTAATTATCATATTTTTTTCCGCTTACATTGCAAACGCAGGCTGAACCCTACGAGATTTATCAAAATAATGTACTAATTATTTGTACACATTGAAAAGGTCTACAGAAAACTCCGCGATGGTATATGTCTATCTCTCATGGATATCCCACAATAACATTTTTTTGTCATTTACTTTTTACGTCAAATAATGGCAAATTTTGAAGCGATTTTAACCAATACAGCATTAATCCTTATCCAATTAAATAGCTTAAATACATTGTTGATTTAATATAGATCTATATGGTCCTTTACAGCACAAGATTTAAATGAATATTTTCGAAGATATTACAGATTTAAAATTGCGGGAAGTAGCGCTTGCGGCGGTACTGGCCGACCGGGGCGGCGGCAGCGTGCCTATAAATAGCGCGTCGGAGGCCGATGTAATAATTGTTGTAAAAATAAAATAAATAGTCACAGTTTTTCTGTAGTGTATTTAGTATCAGCATTGCACCCGTGCGAAGCCGGGGCGGGTCGCTAGTTAATAATAAAATATCTCTTACTAAGACAGGTTTTTAATGCTGCCCTAAATAAGAGAAATTCTTCGATTTTTTGAACTTTCAAAGTGATTTATAATGTCTTCGTAAAACTGATTATCTTTGCACATTATCTTCACTAGTTCTTTTTTAATACATATGATGGAGACATTTCTTAACTTATTCTGAGTCATACTGTTGAGATTATAGCTTTTTATTATTTTTAGGACTTTTTATTGAGGCAAAGGTAATGCATACAATAACAACAATACTAATAAATTTATACAATTCCGGCACAATATAGAGTTTAGTTTCTATGCCTAATGAACTAAAATTGTTACTTTCAGCCAATCAACTATATCACTACACTGTTTAATTTCCTCCCATTTGCACATTTTTTTACATTCTCGTAAAGACACTCAAACCTTCCAAAACAAATTACTACAAAACAAGTCTAACTTCAAAAACACAAAACGCGAAAACCCGCAAAAATTAATAGTAGTTGTTAATTGAGCAATTGATGGTACTCCTTACCCTGGCAGTTTTATATGGAAATGGATGCTGCCTTCCTTTAACACCTAAAATTCTTCTGTGTTTATGAATGCCTTTGGTAGGTCATAACGCAATTTAAAATGCTATATAAGGGATTATATACGTATGGCGTAGGTGTCGTCGTAACTTATTAACAGTGTTGCCACTCTCGGATGCAACGAATTTGGTAGATGTTTCATAGAAATTCGGCAGATTTCGGTCATTTTCGGTAGATTTTCAAAATGTCATATTATACGCTATAACCAACGATTTATTCGATATTATGAATGCTTCGAGCATGCACTAACAGCACGCATTGAACTGAAAATCGGTAGTCTACTAAAAATTCGATAGAGATGGTAACCCTGCTTATTAATAAGCTAGCAGAGTAAAGGAGAAGGCATTAGATTTTACTGTAATTATAAAATTTTAATTCTTACTTTGGGATTTAATTACAAGAAAAAAAATAGCTATTATTTTAAATGAGATTGTATAATTATTATGCAATTTTTAGTCTCGCTTTAGTTTATTTTCTTTATAAATATATGGAGAGGCTTAGCCACCCTTGCATCCATTGAAGAGCCGTCACTGCCTAGTTCTGACGATATGTGAATTCGTTGGGAGAATATAAAAATTGACAGTGAAAACGTTGAATGCCATTTAACAACACTTACGAAATTGGCATTAATAATATGTTTTCTCCACAATAAAGTATCAATTTAATTATACAATTTTTACCAAAAATATCCACAATAAATAGTGTTATGTTTATTATTTCACGTTTAAGCTTGAATAATCCTAATTTATTAATATAATTGTAGTTTTTAAAAGACCATCACAATTCCCAGATGGAATGTCTAATGGATATATGTGCAATCGATGTTCCTAGCCGAGTATACAGATTTGAGATTATTTATAATCTTCTTTCATTACGATTTAACTCAAGGATACGTGTTAAAACATATACGGACGAGCTAACTCCAATTGATTCCGTTACAGGTAATATTACCGTATAGGAGAGGGTACAAAATTCTGAAATTAGAATTTCACATCATGGAATCTGAAATTATTCTTCGAGAAATTTTCATGATTATTCTAAATAACATAAGTTTGATTATGTATGAGGATGGTTCAATAAGTTCTCGGCCTGAAACACAGAGGACGCTAGTAGGATCAAATAACTATAATATTTTGTAAGCATTAACCTTGAGATGACGCCCTGCAAATTTTCAGATGTTTGCGTGCAGTTGCTTGTTTGTGGCGATCGAGTGAACACATAAGATTCGATATTTTGTGAAAGATGGATAAAATTGAAGTTCGAGCGGTTATAAAGTACTTTGTTTTAAAGGGCTTAACTCCTACGGACATTTAAAATGGGTTAGATTCTACTTTAAAGGATTCTTCTTCTTCGTTTTCGACAGTAAAAAAATTGGCTGCTGAATTTAATCGTGGTCGTACATCAATTCAAGATGATGAGCGCTCGGGACGCCCAAAAACCGCTACAACTGACGAAATTGTCATAAAAATTCACAATGTCATACTTCTTGATCGCCGACTGAAAGTACGAGAGCTTGCTGGTATAGCAAACATCTCGATGGATCGTGTCCACTATATTTTACATGATCTTCTTGGCATGAAAAAGCTTTCTGCGCGATGGGTGCCGCATTTGTTAATAGTCGACCAAAAACGCCTTCGAATGAGCACTTCGTAAGAGTGTTTAGACTTATTCAGAAACAATCCTGCTGAGTTTCCTCGACGTTTTATAACTGTAGATGAAACATGGATTCACCATTACACGCCAGAGACAAAGCAGCAGTCTAAACAGTGGGTGGAGGCAGGTGAAAGTGCGCCAAAAAAAAAACAAAAACGGTTCCGCCTGCAGGAAAAGTTATGGCAACAGTTTTTAGGGATTCACATGGCGCAATGCTTATAGACTATTTAGAACAAGGCAAGACCATCACCGGGGAGTATTACGTTTCACTACTGCACCGTTTGTAGCATGTGATTAAGGCTAAACGTCCACATCTTGCCAAAAAAAGTGCTCTTTCATCAGGATAACGTATCTGCACGCAAATCTATGGTTGTTGCTGCAAAACTCCATGACCTACGTTTCGAAGTACTTTCACATACACCATATTCACCCATAGATAAAATATTTATAGATCCGCAAAGCTTAATCCCAAAAACGGCAAATTTACGACAATAAAATGTAAACATCCTAGACCAGATGTCGGCATGCGCAGTACAAATTGATCAGGTGACCATCGACAGGACCGAACTTCGAAAATCTATTTAGTTAGTTCAATTAGTCATAAATGCTGTCTAAATGAAGCAAGTTATCAAAGTTTCAATCTTTAGTAAAGAAGTCGGTCTCATGTAACTTTCTTGTTCTGGGAGTTATATCATATGGGCACAAATAATATCTGAAGCAGAAGGGAATAATCCGATCAGTGTACCGATGGGAGTTAGTTTAGTAATTTCTTATACTGTGAAAGTAAAATTGTGAAAAAAATGTATCTTACTATTTCTCTAATCTATTGTTTCCGTCTGTGTGCGTTAACTTTCTTGTTGTGGGGTGGGAGTGAATAATTAACATTTTTAAAGTTCGGCAATTTATTCTCTAATTATGAAAAAATAATTACCATCTTTTCCTTGTCTTTTTTTTTTAATTTTTTAAGAAAATATTGATACGAAATGGGTTTTTTAACGGATATGCAGGATTTGAAAATAATTTTATATATTAATATTTTTCTGCCGTAATGGTGAACGGAGCATATATTTTCTTATCTCATTAATTTTTTCGACAAAATGATAAAAATGTTATTTCAAATAAAATAAGTGAACAAGGTCATTGCTGGGGGTGAATAAAAAAAATATACCAACAAAAGAAATTCACATTTGTCTAACTTATTTCGTAATATTTTGCTTTTGTTAACATATTAATGAATTTTTTATTTGACGATTTGAAAGTGAGGATTTCCATGACAACATGATTCATGACAATTTCATAAAATGAGTACGGACATGTCCACAATCTTCGAACATACAAAATTATAAATCAGATTGGCTGCAGAACAAAAAAAAACATTTGGGCTGGTTGGAAACATCGGTTAAATATAAGGTAGATGAAGTTATGCAAGAATATGGACATTGTGCAAATTAGTTACTGGAAAAAATTCGTTGGCAATTTGGAAAAATAATTCAAACAGAGCTTAGAAATTATAGAGCCAATAGCCGATTATGGCTACAATATAAACCTTGTACTCAAGTATTTTATGTATATAACCAAATAATAATACATTATAATTATTGTAAGTTATATATGTATGTTTTAAAATATTCCAACTTCATTATGAGGAAGTATGTTTTTATTTATGATTATGCTTACTTGCATTGCCAAATAAATATATTTTGAAATGAATCGTTAGTTTTTATTTATGTAAGTAATGTGTTAGATGGAGAAATTATACCATTTCTTGACATATTGATGAATGTACTTTTTTCATATGATAGAATAAACTATTCTATGGTTTGGTGCGAATTTTGATTTTTTTTTTTAAGAATTGACTGTTTAAAAATTCAGTTTATCTGCTGGTAATCATTTGGAAAGTGCCAGAAATATATTATACTACATGTTTTGGAAATTTAATGTTATACGAAAACAACGTAACTCCAAAAACGTTGTAAAGCAACACTATTTTTTACCCTATAGAGAAAAAGGAAAATAAATCAAATAAAATATGTACACATTCCATTATATTAAATAAAAACACAAGAACAAATAAAATAAATCACTTAAAACGCTATAAATCCGTTTAAATCGCACGTAACTTGCAAAGCAAAAATAAACACAAAAATAGCGTTAAGCCGATACTGTGCTGTTTACAGATGGCACTACGAAACAACCGATCGATAACAGGAAGTCGCTTATGCGCATGCCCTCATCTGGCCAGTATCCAAAAATATGACTGCCGCCCGATGTGCAGAAACGCATTTTTTCGCCCATGGTTTGCCATTTTTTGGCTTTAGCAGCCGACAAGAGTAGGGATCCATAGTAGAGATCAGTGTATTCACCGGATCTGACTCCCAGCGATTACTTTCTCTTCCCAAACTTGAAAAAATGGCTCGCTGGACGAAAATTCCCTTCAAATAACGAGGTCAGAGCAGCGACAACCGCTTATTTTACAGAGTTGGACAAATCGCATTATACTACGGGTATTAAAATGTTTGAACATTGTTGGTCTAAATGTATTGAAGTACAAGGGGGCTATGTTGAAAAATAAATAAAAACATTTTAAAAAATCTTTTGTTTTCTTTATCAGGTCGAGAACTTATCGAACCATCCTCGTATTTAGAATTCTTTTCATGGAGGATATTTGCATGACGCATAGGTTTTAACTTTCTCAGTTTGTTCTGAAAGAACCTATAAATGTGCGATACTCTTTAAAGTATGCTGTTTTGCATTCTTGATTTGATATACTGTTGAAACATTGCAGGAATCTATAAGTCTGCTGATTGGTTGGAAAGAGAATGCTGGGATTTACATGGCGTATTCTTTGCTAACCATCCTGATCTCAGAAGAATACTGACAGATTACGGTTTCGACGGTCACCCTCTACGTAAAGATTTTCCTCTCGGTGGATATGTAGAATCAAGGTAGTTTTTCGCATAAGGCAGAATTACTTAATAATTTGTTGAATGACATTTTTAGAAAAAAATATTTCTTAATTTGTAAGATGAACAAACTCTCTTTCTTCTTTTTTCAAAAGTTTTATTCTATTTTATTTTCAGATATGATGATGAAAAGAAGAGAGTAGTTCAAGACCCTGTTGAGTTTGCTCAAGAGTTTAGACAGTTCGATTTAAGTTCTCCATGGGAAGAGCTTAAACGCTTTCAAAGGATCTTGCCAAAAGTTGTTGATGCAAAAAGTAGTGGAAAAAAAAGTTAAGAAATTTGATGATAAAAATAAATGTGAAAATAAGTAACGTTGTTATTTTTGTGAAAATAAAGTACTTGAATTCAATGATGCGTATTTAATCCATCGCTAGTCCATTTAAATTTGTGATAATTTACAAATTCAATCGTACCAACCGAGCAAACCTCGTTAAGAAGGTACCAATTTAAAATTTGCATGTAATCTTTGTAATGGATAATTAATTTTAACGTATAATTATGTTATCAATGTTTCAGTTCATTGGTTTCGACAATAATATATACGAGGATGGTTCGATAAGTTCTCGGCCTGAAACAGAGAGGGCCCCAGTAGGATCAAATAACTAAAATATTTTGCAAGCATTAACCTTGAGATGACGTCTTACAAAGTTTCAGATGTTTACGTTCAGTTGCTTATTTGTGGCGATTGAGTGAACACATAAGGTTCGATATTTTGTGAAAGATGAATAAAGTTGAAACTCGAGCGGTTATAAAGTACTTTGTTTTAAAGGGCTTAACTCCTACGGACATTAAAAATGGGTTAGATTCTACTTTAAAAGATTCTTCTCCTTCGTTTTCGACAGTAAAAAAAATGGGCTGCTGAATTTAATCGTGGTTGTACACCAATTCAAGATGATGAGCGTTCAGGATGCCCAAAAAACGGTACAACTGACGAAATTGTCACAGAAATTCACAATGTCATATTTCATGACCGCCGACTGAAAGTACAAGAGCTTGCTGGTATAGCAAACATCTCGATAGATCGTGTCCACTACATTTTACATGATGTTCTTGACCTGAAAAAGCTTTCAGCGCGATGGGTGTCGCTGTTGTTAACAGTCTACCAAAAAAGCCTTCGAATGAACACTTCGCAAGAGTGTTTGGATTTATTCAGACGCAATCCTGCTGAGTTTCTTCGACGTTTTATAACTGTAGATGAAACATGGATTCACCATTACACCCCAGAGATAAAACAGCAGTCTAAACAGTGGGTGGAGACAGGTGGAAGTGCGCCAAAAAAAGCAAAAACGGTTCCGCCTGCAAGAAAAGTTATAACAATAGGGATTATATATATATATATATATATATATATATATATATATATATATATATATATATATATATATATATATATATATGTTATATCGTAGGTTTTCACGGATCTAGATCTAGAAACTGAAAAATCTATAATACCAAGAGAAAAATCAAGCAGTCCAAAACTGTATGGCTTACCAATAGTGAGCGCCGTGGGATCTCCTACACAAAAACTGGAAAAATATCTAGCAAGTATCATGCAACCAAGAGTCGAATTGGCCGATTCCTTCGTGAAAAACTCCGAACATCTGACTAAATTGATCAAAAATATTTATCTCGAAGAAAATGACATCTTAGCAAGCCTCGACATAAAATCTGTATATCCAAGCATACTACTGGATGAGACTTTGGACAAAATCGCCATGAACGAAGATTTTCCAGCCTACACAATTGAACTTGCAGAACATTGCCTAAAGAACACTTCATGTTCAATAACCAAATATACAAACAAACAGATGGCGCACCTATGGGGTCCGCGCTTTCATCAGTTATAGCCAACCTTTTTATGATATATTTCGAACAAGAGGTACTGCAAAAGGCACCTTTAAAATCGAAATTTTGGAAACATTATGTTGATGATATTTTTATAATATGGTCATATGGAAAAGAACACCTGGACGATTTCCTCATATACCTGGACAATATCCACCACAGAATCCAATTCACGCTAGAAATCGAACAAGAAAAGAAACTTCCTTGTTTGGACTTGCTATTAACTAGGAAACTCAACAACCCTGGGCTTTAGCGTATATCGGAAACCCACACATACTGACTGATATCTCAATGCAACGTCACATCATGATCCCTCTTAAAAGCAGGCAGTAGTCAACACATTAGTATAAAGATCTCTCCGCCTAACAGAACTTGGCACAAAAAAGACGAAATAAGACACATTTCAACAGCTCTAGAACGGAATGGTTTCTCACAATGACCAAGATCAAAAAAGGAACAAAGCCATAATACTGTACATAAAAGGAATAACAGACAGAATCGGAAGAATCTTAAGAAAACACAACGTACAGCCCATATTTAAATCACAAAAAACAATAGCTAACATCCTGGGAAATCTCAAAGATAAGACCAACCTTGAAAATCATGGCGTTTACAGCATTCCATGTGCAGATTGCCATCAAACTTATATAGGACAACCAAACAGGCGCATATCAGCAAGACTCCAAGAACATAAAAATAGCTTTAAAAACAAACAGACAACCTCAGCTCTTTTTCAACATCGCCAAACAACCGGACATATCATCGATTTCGAAAAAGCAAAAGAAATAGCGCCAGTACAGAACTACAAGGTACGCGTCACTAGAGAGGCCCTAGAAATCGAAAAAGCGGGACAGCTAAATAAACGAGACGATGCTATAAATTTTCCAACTACATGGAAAATATTAATAAAAAAATCAAGAAAGAAAACAAAAATCAACTAGTACACGAGAGACCAGCATACAAGAACAAAATATATCGCACTCGGCAGAGGGGAGGAGCCTGCGAAGCCGCTCATCCAATCAGGAAGTGAGCCAGCTAAACAAAACTCGAAATTCTTCAGAGGCCACCATTAGTTCTCAGCGAGTAACGAGACGAACCGCACTTGAAAATGCCAAATGAGATTTTGGTGAAACGTCGTGGAAACGATTTTTTGAACGAACGGATTGACACTCGGAATAACCAAACCAATCATATATATATATATATATATATATATATATATATATATATATATATATATATATATTTCGATACAATATCGAAATAGAAACGGCAAGATCAAGGTTATTAAATTAAGGAAAATAACATTAAAAAAAAAGACTTTCTGAAAATGCCTTAAACAAAAGGCGAAATGTCAAAACACGTTGTTTTTTTTTTTAACATCTACATATGAACTTGACCCCAAAAATGCAAAAATAAACATATTGATATATACAATAAATGGTTCAAGAAAAACAGGAATATATATATATATATATATATATATATATATATATAAATATAATTTCTTAAAAATAAAATATGTAATATTTTTGTCCGTGAGTGTATTAAATTTTTAAAAAGCCGTTATCTTTACAAGTAAAAGTACTGTATGGAAAAAATATATTTTCAAATGACCTTCAATCTAAATAACGACCTACAACATCCAATTATATGTTGGAAATACTAATGACATTGATTGCTGATAAAAAATAATTAAAATAGGGGTGTATTGAAATTAATAGGTGGTAGTGTAAACATAATAATAATTGATTAAATTTTCGACAACATAATAAATATATGTAAAAAAAAATATCGATAAAGACTTGCCCTAAAAAATAATCATTAAGTTCTGTAAAATAAATTGTGCAAAAAATGAAAGTTATCCATTTACGGTGTAAATATTTCAAAGAACATTAATTGACGAAAATATTGCATCTTGAATTATGAAATCGAATGATTTTAGCATAATTATTTTTGTCAGTTACTGCAGAAAAATGTCATTTTTGCAGGAAATGATAAACATGAATAACATTTGCAATAGTAGACATCGATAACGGGTTATCTCATTTTTAAGGGGCCATTGTGGCCCTTTAAAAGTATGAAAAAATTCAGGATGATCGGTTCAATCGTTTATAAATTACAATGGTTTTTACAGAGGCCCGGTTTTAAACAATTGTTCCACATAAACCAGCATAGGTAGGGATGTGTTTGAAAGCGGAATGCATTCTTCGTGATGTAAAAAAAAACGTCCCAAATAATGGCTAAAAAATTATTGTAAAAAAGATAAACAAATTGAATTTTTAACAAACTTGAATGCCATTAACATTTTTTTATATTCTTCTAGGTGGTATTCTTTGCTGAATTTTAAAGCTCAGGCTCGCCTTGCTAATTACCTAGGAGTTGAGGTATTTTTTTCTGAAAACTCACTGCTTCTTTTTTGTTTACATTAAGACGTTAAAAGATTTTTTGAAACGTTCTCGACCTGACAAATAAATACAAGATTTTTAAGGTTTGCTTTATTTTACAGTATAGTCACATTACAATTCAATACGTACCAATATATTTTCCAACTTTTTAAAACCTTTGGTTTCATGTGATTTGTTCAGAATGGATTGCAAAATTGTGTAATATTTGGCCTTATCTTTTGAAGTGATTCTCTCCCAACGAGCTATTTCTTAAGGTTTAGAAACAGAAAAAGAAACATTTTTTTATCGTTGAAAATGACCGGGAAGAAAAACATTTTTTGTTTGTCTCTTCAAAACAAAGTACTTCAAAACAGTTCGCACTTTTTTCTGGAAATGGCAAAGAGTGTTTGCTTAACTCGAACACCACAAAGAAGCCAAGAACTTTTCGAATGTTCCTAGTGAATTCGAGTCCAATTGAGAACCTCCTTCATTCTGAAACTTAGTTGAAATGTTGCAATGTCTTCTTAAAACTTGTTAAGACAAAAATTATTCTTTATAATATTATTTTTGATTTTTTTTCATTCCGCTCTTTCCTTCTCGTTCTTTCTTCTTTTTTTTGCTTTGTTTGTATAATCAGAGGATTATCATGCCTCTCTGCTTTCAATAAGACTTCTGTAGCCTTTTGCCTCAGAAACTGTCCACGAGAACCCATCTGGACCCTTTATATATCCTTTTTGTCTATAGCAGAAGATTCTCGAATCTTCTAGAAGGATTTTCATACTAAATAGTTTAATAAAAACAAGAAAAAGGAATAATCTCGCAAGTTCCAGACATTCTTTCATAGGAGTTCCATAGTAAAAATTAGGAAATATAATTTTCTAAAAAGTTCCAGATCTTCGTTCACAGACGTTCCACGAGGAAATTAACAAAAGTAAAATAAATTATGAACTCGTAGAAAATAAACCTAAAAATTCAATACGGTAGATGCATTGGTATTGGGGTTTTTTTAGGGTGTAAATCAAAATTAGACTAAGATTTTAAAATTATTTTTTTGAATTTCAACATGTTATTTACTATGGAGTGCAAAAACGTAAACACAAAAACACTGTTGAGGCTCACAAAGACATACGTGAAGTTTATGGTATTGATTGCATAACAGAACACCCGTGTCTATAGGTTTAAAAAATTCGTTTTTTTTTTACTTCTGGTCAACCTACTGGAATTGATGATGGCCAAATTAACAACATAATTGAAGAGAGTCGTCATATAACTGTTTCAGAGATTGCAAATAGGTTAAATGTATCACACACAACAACTGAAAATCACTTAAAATATTTTTAACTCGCTAAGAAGCTCAATATTTGGGTTCCTTATAAATTGAAAGAGATTCAGTTAATATAACGAATCATTGAAACTGACCCTGCAGTAACATGTGTGTTGTGTACTTTGAGCTGCTTCCAAGAGGTCGGATGAAACTGGATGAAGCAACTGCCACATTTAATATTATGCGTGTTCATGTTTGTTGTGTTTGCACTTTGGGGTTTAGAAAAACACTGTTAAATTCTTCTTGTCGTGAATGTAGGTGCGGGCATTGTTTTTCTATATTATTTACAATGATCCTTCAACTTTGTCACACGTATTGGCACTACCTGTCTAAATACGAACTGCCGCTGAGTTGAAGTTATCCTCGATGAGCAGTTGTTTTATTGGTATATATAATTTTGCGGTTAAATTCATTGATTTATCACCTTCCATTTTCCAACAAAAAAACTATTACAACCAGTATTATGACTAAATATGTCAGAACTTGTCAAATTCAGGCCCAAATCACAAAGCATGATCAAATATTAAAATTTTTACAGTTTTTTCACAAATATCCTACGAAAATTCGACCCAAACACGAAAGTACCAAACCAAAAATAAATATTTTTAAGCTAAAATATGGACCAATCAGAGGAAATAAATGACGAAAGTGACCACGAATTGGATACTTCCAGGGGTTATTATACAAGAGCGAAAAGACGGAAATTATCGGAGAAATATCATGAAAAAGAGGAAGCTTCCACCTCAGGTCTTTACAGGATCCCGGAAGTTGGGAAAAGGAAAAACCCCATCATGTTTGTTCCCACCGAAGTTCTACAAAATATTTTTAAACGTATTTCTTATCATGAGCTAAGTATGTAAACAATATTAAACATAAGTATCTATTTACGATCTTCTAAATTCACTTTATATGCCCAGCTTCTTCAGAATAATCTTAATAGGAATCTTCGAAGAAAATTTGTTTAATTTGGATCTGCTAAGCATGAGTTTTTTCTGCAAATTCAGAATAAAAGTTTTGAATTCGAAAAACAATTGAGTTTATTCTAAGAGTTTGAATCTATTGTCAGGCTGTGAATTTTTTGTAGGTTCCAAAATCAGATTAGTCAATCGGAGGTTTAAAACAGTTGCAGAGGATCTTTTAAATCTTGGTTTTATGAAGATAGAAAAAAAACTTGAAACTCTTATAAAAACGACAGATATTTCTTTAGGATATACGCAAGATGATATGGAGATAAAGTGTATTTCTAAACTGCTTTGTATGTTGGAAATACTTAGTTTACAGGTATTTATTCTACACGATAAACAATAATAATTATGGTTTTGGCACGATTTTTTTGAGTTTATCTCGAAAAGTAACAGATGTATCAAAAAATATTTCAAACAAAAGTTGTAGAGAACCCAAAAACCTATCGATTCCTATAATATAAGTTATAGGTGGCGCCACTAGTTATCGAGATATATTTTTTTTCGACAAAATTTACGATTTTTGTTTTTTTTAAGACATTAATAACAAATCACCGATTTAACATAAATATAAGTATTATCATTCTAAAAAAGTATTTCATACCCGGAATCTGTAAGTTTTTTATTTTCCGAGAACTTTGATGTCAAAGTTGAAAATTCAACCTTAATTTTCCGCTTTCTCAATTAAGATTCAATGCTCAATTTTAATGGAAATTGGGATATTTTGAAGATCTATTTAAAAAAAAAATTTTTCAATCGTGGGCCGAGAAATTTTGCATAAATCAATTTTTGTACCAAAAAAAAAAAAAATTGCGATAACTTTTCACTGGATGGAGATAAAATTTTTTAATGAGTGCCTTGAATTTAGATGTATCATTTCCGATCTCAAAAAAAAATAAATTTTGGATGAAAAAAACGTTTTTTTTTCCAAAATTCATAATGGCGTGGCAAACGAATATTACGGGCTCAAATTTGCAGAAGATGCTTTTTAATACTTGTTCTTTACCTGTGAATTTTTTGGATCCAAGCAATACACTTCCATACGATCTGTGAACCTTCGAAAGTTGGGCCGAATCTAATCGAAAATAACTGCTACAGGCCGCTGTTGGCAGGAGCCTCTACTCGCAGTATTATCCAACGTTGCCAGATAGTCTGTATTCCGCACATCCATTGATTTCCGTATCTTTACCAACTTGGCTTGGCGCGAGATTTGAATCGTGAAATGTGCTTGCTGGGATGATTCAATTCCTACAGCACGTATTTTAGCAGCCAGATATTCTTTAAAAATCGATCATTATGTGGTAAAAAATACTTCAATAAATTTTCACAAAGGCATCAACTGTTTTTTGTTACGTTTTGTATTAATTTCCATTATATTTATCATTTGGAAATTTATATTTTAATTTGAATACATAAATCAGTGACGGATTTACGAGTAGGGGAGGTTCAGGTTCAACAACATTTCATGAAGATTTGAGCTTGATACAAAACCCCCATAAAATCATTTTAATGTCCACACTCCCTCATGTGAAATCAATGAACGTTTCCTTGATACTACAGCTATATAAAGAATATTTGCCTATGAATTTGGTTTCCAGATTTTACTGCAAAATGACTAAAAAATACTTTTTTTAGAAAATATTTAAGGGAATAAAAATGCTTACTGATTATTTTTTAAAATTTTTATTTAATGCAAATATGTAATTACACAACAGACACTCTAGTGTTAGATAAAGGTAAATATAGAAACAAACTTTATAAAGTGTACTTAAACAAAATTTAATAAAATATATAAACCTGCAGTGAGTGTAATAAGCTTTTTATTAATTAAAAAACAAAAATTAAAAACAACTTTTAATAATATTAATACCAACACCTCAATTTCCAAATCTATTAAAAACAAATATCATATCAATCATATCTTAACCTTCATATATGCTAACACAAATACATAAACTGTACTTGGACAAAATTTAATACAATATATAATCCTACTGTGACTCTAATAACCTCTGTATTTATTAAAAAACAAAAATTAAAAACACCTATTTTTAATAATACCAACACCTCAATTTACAAATCTATTAAAAACAGATCTTCTTATATACTAAAATAAACAAATACACTCAAAACAATCAATATATTATCTATATGTATAATTTTAAAATTGCAGCCCAACAACTTGGTTTTCTATACAGCAGAAAGATGAGGATAACTCTGAAAAAGAACAAACTGTCATATGTATAATGAATGTTAATAGTTTTAAGAAAACCTTTTATTTTGTTTACAAAAAAAGCTGTTTTCCCTACTTCTTTATCTAGTTATTTCATTTTCTCTCTGTACCATATGCATTCTCTCAAATCCTGTAAATTCAGTCCCAAATTTCTGATTTTCATCCCAATAGTAGGTATAATAGTAGGTATAAAGTATCTTAGACATTTTTTTTTGGTCAATCTATAATTTTACATTTCCTAATAAACTTCTACTTTTCTACACCCGATTCAAAACAAATCTTACATACCTCACGTCCTCTTTCAAAATCTGCTGATTAATTAATAGTAGCATTAAGCTCCTCAATAAAATTACATAGTTTATTCTAGTAATGCACTTTGATTAATATAAGCTGAATTCGAAAACTTCTGAATGTTGTTCAGCCATATATAGAAATCTAAAAAAGAACAAGAACACTTCTTTGTAAATCTTTTTAGACTCGCCACATTAACACCTTTTACAGGATTTTAATAATGTAAGTAATGCTTGCTTGTCTTAAATCTCATTACTTACCAACCAAAGTGCTGAATTCTAAAAATTCTTTCATAATTGCATGCCCATAAATATGATGCAAGTGATCTCTTAAATCTGTGGTTAGTCTAAAAGCTGTAGCACACTCAAGATTGTTTATAACACTCTTTTCACTTACTGTATTATGAACTTCCCCTAAATGTCTCTTTAAATTACCTTGGGAGGAATAGGATTTGTTACAGAGAGAACAAATAAAAGCCATAATAGTGTTATATCACAAAATAATGGTATTAATAAACTATTATATCCACAAAATCAGAAAATGGAAATTATTAGAACAGCATGAAAAACAAGGGTTTATGAATCTGAGGCTTTAAAATAACAAGTTTAGGTTAGGAAACAACTATTGGCGGGAAATGATATGACGCCCATTTGAATAAATGCTCGAAATACAGACTATCTGGCAACGTTGGATAACACTGCGAGTAGGCGCTCCTGCTGTTGGCGGGTTGCCATAGTTCAGGCGCATTATACATTGGCGCTTCAAGGAAACTTATGCATCACAAGTAATATTTATAATATTGATGTTGTTTTATTAATTTATATGATAGTTATAATTTGTTTAGTCATTTAATTATTAATTTGTTTATTAACAAAATGTCTAGAAAAAATTATAGAAAATTCAATTATATATTACATATTATACTGTTTCTTTTTCCTTTATATTATTGTAATCTAATAGTTCATTAACAAAATTTTTACGAAAATTTCTATGTATGTATATAAAAATATAATAATAATATATAATACGTCATATAAATATTTAATGATACATTAAAATTACGTACGAAAATCATACAAATACAATATATCAATTATACATTCATCTTTCTTTTTTTTCTATTACTGCTATGCAATCGACGTCCATTTCATGATTGCAAATATTACTCTCACTTACATCGCACATACCATTTTCATTATTATTCTCAATTTCATTGTACATATCATTCTCATCATTATTAACACTTTCATAGTCAAAATCATTCTCACACATATTAATTTCCTCTGAATTGTCATCATCGTTTACTAAATCGCAGGAAATAAAATTTTCAGAGCAATTATCGCACTATCTATCACAGTGCTCACACAAATCTGTACATTTCAGAAATTTCTGAAATTTTCGTACAAATTTTGTTAATAAACTATTAGGTAATAATAATAAAAAGTAAAAAAAACAGTATAATATGTAATATATAATTGGATATATGTATGATTTTCTCTATAATTTTTTGTAAAAATTTTGTTAATAAAGAAATTAATATTTAATAGTTCCTTGAAGCGCCAATGAATAATGCGCCTGAACTATAACAACCTGCCGACAGCGGCCTGCAGCAGCTATTTTCGATTAGATTCGGTCCAATTTTCGAAGGTTCACAGATTGTAGGGAAGTGTATTTCTTGGATCCAAAAAATTCACAGGTAAAGTACAAGTATTAGAAAGCATCTTCTGCAAATTTGAGCCCTTAATATTCGTTTGCAACGCCATTATGAATTTTTGAAAAAAAAAAGTTTTTTTTCAGACAAAATTTTTTTTTTTGAGGTCGGAAATGATACATCTAAATCCGATGCACGCATTAAAAAACTTTTATCTCCATCCGGTGAAAAGTTATCGCAATTTTTTTGGTGCAAAAATCTATTTTTGCAAAATTTCTCGGCCCACGATTGAAAAAAATTTTTTTTTAATAGATCTTCAAAATATAAAACAATACAAACAAAATTGAGCATTGTATCTTAATTAGAAAAGCGAAAAATTGAGGTTGAATTTTCAAATTTGATATCGAATTTAGTGGAAAATAAAAAACTCACAGATTCCGGGTTTAACATACTTTTTTGGAATGATAATACCTATATTTATGTTAAATTTTGAATCGGTAATTTATTAATAAATGCCTTTTTTTTAAGCAAAAACCGTAAATTTTTCCGAAAAAAATATATATCTCGATAACTAGTGGCGCCACCTATAACTTATATTACATGAATCGATAGATTTTTTAATTCTCCACAATTCTTGTTTGAAACATTTTTCGATACAACTGTTACTTTTCGAGATAAACTCAAAAAACCGAAAATCGTGGCCATTTTTGGTCCGCCATTTTTTTTGCACAGGTCTTTCAGAGTAATCATCGAGATATGTTTTATAGGATGCCGAAATGAACACATTCCTGCAAAAAAAACAAAGTTACATTTTTGTTACTGACGAAAGTCCATTTTCCATCGAGTAATAATGTCGTTAGATTTTCTGTGATCTTAATAGACGCTTAGATTAACTAAATTCAACTAGAATTATTATTATAGTCCGGTCAAGTTAGCATCAAAAATAGGGGTAAGGTTACATTAATTCGCACCTTGCTAAAAATTGGCATGAATGTTGGGAACCCTATTATACACAATTTGTCAATTATCCACATCAATCCGAAGTGTGGAAAAAAATTTATTCAAGGTCAAATGTTGCAAAAATCGGTTTTTTGAGTTTTCCAGCTAAACGGTAAGTTTTATAATAAAAATAGGTGAGACAAAAATTATTCATCATGCAATTATCTATAAAAATTGTTCATACACTTTTTTTCCTAAGAATCACCATTTCGGAGATACAGCGATGCAAAATGTTGAAAAAATTGTATTCTTCATAATATGCACACGTTTCCGCGCCACCCGTGAGGTAGTGTACATGGCGCGTTTTTTTTTACGTGGTTTCCCCGGTAGGCCTATTCCACGATCTATTGTGCTTCTGTTGAGTTAAAAAGCTATTGTATTAAATTGAAAATGGTACTATTGTAAATTATCAACAAAACATATTAATGTTGATGCTCCTGACTTTTCTGTTATAATAATTTTATCGCCATACTTCAACTTTAATCGTAACTTAATGGTTCTATTATCTAACGAATTGTTGCAAATATTTTGTAATTCGTCTAATGAAAATTGACAATCATCACTATTTTCGATGTGTGCAAATATTTCTTCCATTAAAAGATTCGTACTTTCAGATTGAGGACGACCGGCTTGACCCCCCGTAGTCGGTCTCAAGAAGGCATTATGACAGTCTTTATGATACTTAGCTTCGGCAGCAACTAAATCATGTTCGAACTCAATTCGAGTAATAACAGCTTTTGCTACATGATCAGAACGAGTCTGGGCTATATTCAGGATTGTTTCTTTGAATGAAAGTGTTGTTACATGAAAAATTTTACGCCGATACTTCAGTGCTTTTCTGTTTTCTAGCTCTTCATTCAATTCATTGCCACAAAATAAGCAACACTTTTTAAAACAAAAAAATGGTTCACTTACGCGTGCTCTAGTACGAGGTGGACTTATTTTTGATGTACTAGCTTGTTCTTCATCCTGTTTTCTTTTCAATGCAGCGATTGTACTCTTCCGAGTATAGTTTTTTCGACACTGCACATGAACTGTCACAGAAGTCTGGTCTTTCAGGTATTCCGAAAATTCATCACCTCTTTCAATACTTGCATTAATTAATGTCTTTAGGCCACGATCAACAGTAACTGTTTCGCTTTCCGTCAAATGTTTATTACAAATAAAGCACAACTGCGACATTTCTATTACAAACACAAAACTGCACAAATTTTGTTTGAAAATATAAGCAATAACTACGTGTTCTTACTACGAAAGAATGCTTGAGACTAATACTATTCTATCTAGGGAGGCCCTTCAAAAAGGAGCAGGTATACGAGCGTCGCCACGTGGACAATTGAATAGCAGACAGATGTTGCTCAAGGCCGTACGGTCATATAAAATGAGGGACTGGGTTTTTTTTGGAGTTTATATTTTTAAAACTGTATAATATGTATGTATACGCTACGAAAATTAATATTTTTACTTATATTATCGTTCTGTAACGTATATTACGGTAATTGACATGCATATTATGAAGAATACAACTTTTTAAACATTTTGCATCGCTGTATCTCCGAAATGGTGATTCTTAGGAAAAAAAGTGTATAAACAATTTTTATAGATAATTGCATGATGAATAATTTTTGTCTCACCTATTTTTATTATAAAACTTACCGTTTAGCTGGAAAACTCAAAAAACCGATTTTTGCAACATTTGACCTTGAATAAATTTTTTTCCACACTTCGGATTGATGTGGATAATTGACAAATTGTGTATAATAGGGTTCCCAACATTCATGCCAATTTTTAGCAAGGTGCGAATTAATGTAACCTTCAATGTCTATTTTGACCGGACTATTATACCATACATATTTTCGTTGTTACGGCTTGTTGGATAATATTAAAAAGTAATTATGTGATTATTTTTTAAGACAACATGTGTTTAGTATAACAAGTTACAGTTATTGCTACGTCTATTCTGCTTTTCTCTCCACATGTTTGGATTACATAGTGATCGCATGAGTGGAGCTCTAATGAACCAGGAACAAATTTCCCAGAAAACGAATCCCCATATCGAGGTATATTGACAGGATGTTAAACCTGCTATGCTACTTTGATATACACTGTGACCAGTTAAATCGGCAATATATGGAATTTTTTTTATTAATAGCTGTATTCGAAATTTGACTTTGGCATCAATTTCTGCTTTGATCAAGATGAAAATTAACCAAAAAAACAGTAATCACATGATTAGCATTATCTGTCAAATTTTAATATTTTTCGAAAAAAAAATCAAAAGTCAGATTATATCTCGAAATATTGAAAAAAGTTATTAGAAAAAGCTTTTTAAAAACAATTTTTAGTCCATATGCAAAATTTCAGCTGTATAAGATAATTCAGTTTTTTTGTCCATTTTTTTGTAAATTGCACCACTGTTGCAAAATAAGACTCAACGTAACCTACATAAAACTTCTTAGTTTTGACAATGCTTCATCTCAGACATATTTTGTTTAAAGTAGCGCTATATTAAATGTGTTTTTCGTCAAAATCCAAATAGGGCTATTAAAATTTGGCCACATGTAATGCACAGTTTATTTGTCTTCGACCCTGTATAAGGCAACTTCATAAAATAACTATTTTTGAAAACGTAGTTTGTGTCTAAAAGTAATATACATCAATATTAAGAAAATAGATTCATATTTTCTAATAAAAAATCATAATATAAAAATTAAACGCATTTAAAATTTATTTTCCACCTAATACAGACTTTACTGATGACACTGTGTACTTGTTTGTCTTAATTTTAATATCTGTTACTTTTAGACACAAACTAAGTTTTAAAAATAGTTATTTTGTGAAGTTACCTTATACAGGGTCATAAACAAATTAACTTTGCATCACAAGTGACCCAATTTTAATCGCCCTATTTGGATTTTGTAGAAAAACACATATTTAATATGCCGATACTTTAAACAAAATATGTCTGGGATGAAGCATTGTTAAAACTAAGAAATTTTATGTAGGTTGCGTCGAGTCTTATTTTGCAACAGTGGTGCAATTTACAAAAAATGGGCAAAAAATCTAAATTATTTTATTCAGCTGAAATTTTGCACATGGACTAAAAATTACATTAAAAAAAACTTTTTCTAATAACTTTTTTTAATATTTTGAGATATGACCCCACTTTTGAACTTTTTTGGAAAAGATCATACTGTATGTATAAATGTCGTTTGACTGTTAATATTTTATAGTCTGACATCAAAAATGATCGATTGGGGAGATAGGATTCAATCCAACTCAGTCACACCCTTCTAACAAGGTATTCCAGACAGTCTTACGTCAAAGTATCAAACTTCTGATTCATATCGAAAAATAATCTCTCTAAAAGCATATTGGGCACTGGAAAGGTGATCGCAATTTCGAATGAAAGACATAAGTTTGGTGTAATAACAAAATTCAAATATAAATCTGGCTCCTCCAACATATTAATTGATAACTTACAAGATCACCCATTCTGTCATCCCTGTCCTTAAAGATTGAAAATCTTCAAGACTAGAATAACTCCTTTATTAAGAAGGACAATAGACAATTCAACAACCTAAACAATTCCCATAACATTTTACTTCCAATTTCATCTACACTTGATGGTGTTGTCTTTGTTTTTCGGTGCGTGGTGTCTGTAACTTTTCTATGCTGAGGTACCTGAAAGCAATAAGGTCTAATTATCGTTTTTTGGAGAAAGTTATATCATTATATCTACATTTTTTGTAAAGTGATCATAACAAATTTTTATAGCATTCTTCTTCTTCTTTAAGTGTCATGCCTGTATTCAGACGTTGGTGGTCATCATGTTTACAATTTCCTGAAATCTTTCTCTATCGGCTGCTGCGCGAAATAGTTCTTCTACCGTGCAATCACACCACTGCCTGATGTTACGCAGCCATGAAAGCTTCTTTCGGCCTATCCATCTTTTTCCTTCCACTTTTCCTTGTATTATAAGGCAAAGTAGCTGGTATTTAGGTCCTCTAATTATGTGACCGAAGTATTCTGTTTTCCACTTCTTTATAATGTTCAAGAGCAGTCGATCTGTATCCATCATTCTGAGAACATCCTCGTTGGAAGTGTGCGAAACCCATGATATCTTTAGGATTCGACGGTAGCACCACAATTCGAATGCTTCCAGTTTGTTTAGCGTTGTGGTTTTTAGTGTCCATGTCTCGCAACCGTATAATAGAATAGACCATACATAGCATTTCAGAACCCTTTTACGAATATGCATTGATAGGTTCCTGTTGCATAGAACTGGTTTCCATGTCATAAAGGCCTTCCGCGATATTTCTATCCTAGCTATTATCTTTTCATCTGAGTCCCCATTTGCATTCAACCAACTGCCAAGGTATTTGAAATGGTTTACACACTCTATCCTCTTCCCATCGAGCCAAAGTTGACATTCATCTACAGTAATCTTTCCAACAGCCATCCACTTTGTTTTTGAGATGTTGATTTTAAGGTCTCTTCGGCAGCTGGCTTCATTGACTAGGGTTACTAATGTTTGGAGATCCTCGATGCTTTCCGCAAGAATGGCCGTATCATCAGCAAATCTAATATTGTTGATTACTTCTCCGCCTAGTCTTACTCCTTCTTGTCTGTCATCCAAAATCTCCCTAAAGATTTCTTCAAAGTATACATTAAAGAGACAGAGTGACAGAACGCAACCCTGTCTTACTCCACGTTTGATGGGTAGGTTTTGAGTACGACTGTTTTCAATTTGGATAGAGGCTATTTGATTGTAATATAGATGTTTTAGCAGTCTTATACCGTAGTGGTCTAGACCTGCCGCTTGTGGGCACTCAAAAAGTTTATCATGTTGTACTCGGTCTAATGCCTTTTCAAAGTCGATGAAACAGACGTAGATGTTCTTTCGGAATTCACAGCTCTTTTGTAGGAGAACGCGCATACAAAATAGTGCCTCTCTTGTTCCTAGACCATTTCTAAATCCAAATTGCTTATCACTTACTCTATTTTCGCATAAAAGGAATAGCATTGAAGTTGTTTTTTGATCTACTGGATCAATCATTTCGGCAGGAAATCCACCTTTGCTGTAAGAATCGACTATTCGTCAATTTCCTCCGACCAAATTAAATGAGTTCCCTTCCTCATTGCATTTTGGTAATTCATAAAAAAACACTGAATTGTTTTCAGGCTAGCCATAGGTAAAACCTTTTAGAGGCCATCGAAAGCTTCAGCTGGCACAAAGACGAGGTATCCTACTGGTTATTCTATTGTACTGTGGTCTTGCCACTTTTTAAATTTAATAGAATATCAATTATGAGTAGGTTTAGCGTTCATACAAATTCGGTCATTATCTTACGCTAAAAATTGATCTTATTTTTTATATTTTTTTGCTTTTAGTATGCCATTATTATAGCTACAATCTGGAGATACGTGTATAATGATTTTTACAAGACCCACAGAGCATGCATGTATGGAGGCCTTATAATTGACACCCACGACAGTTTCATTTGGAAATTTTTACATTGTCCCAATCAGTTATATGCACCGGCTGTTTTAAGAGACTACGTAAGCAAAGTTTATAATTAAATGCAATGATTTATTCGTTTTAATTTTAACATTGCTTCATCAAAATTTTATAGTCGACTACAACAAACAACTTTGAGGATTTTAACTGCATTTAAAAGTAATTTTGTTTTATTGCAGGCTCTTCCTCAAGAAGTAACGAAGATAATCCAAATGACAAAAACATTTTGTGTCCATTTCGATAAGACTAACGAAGAAACTTTGTCAAATTCATGTATTAGTAGCGGTTGTAAGATTGTAGACCTTCTGGACTGTTCGAGGTTTTGTCAAAAAATGATTCAATTTGAAGGGAAGTGTTCCGAGGTTTTTTTTGCAAAGGTATATCAAATAATATCGTAGGTTTATCGGGTAATATAGGCCGCGAACAAAGCATTTATAATAGTGTAATCAGCATAAAACTCATTTCGAAAGTCAATATTAGTGTGAAATTGTTGTTTTTGGATC
Organism: Diaprepes abbreviatus; assembly: GCA_034092305.1. Lineage (NCBI taxonomy): Eukaryota > Metazoa > Arthropoda > Insecta > Coleoptera > Curculionidae > Diaprepes > Diaprepes abbreviatus. The sequence goes on along the minus strand of JASJET010000045.1, from coordinate 934,968 downwards.
ATTTTACTTACTAATTTTGGAATGTAGAAAACGACAATTTTGGATCTAGCCTCGCGACGACTATAAATAACTTCGAACATACCCCTGTAGAAGTAGCATAACGTCAGAACTAGGGCCCGGTTGTTTGAACGCTGAATAACGTAATAATATTTTTATTTATATTTGAAAAAGTGTTGATAAACAGTAGATATTTAATTTCTTGGTACAGACATACCGATTTTATGCTATCCTTTTCTAATTGCATTATTTAAACGAGTATCATCGGTACGTCCTTCGAACATACCCCTAGGTACGTCAATTCTGAAAACAAAGTATGAATATATGGCTGCCTAAATTTTTATTATTGTTATTTTCAATATGTAAACAATATTTAACAATATTTACCGATAAAAATATGTTTTTAAATCCTCTTTTTGTTAATATTAATTGTAAACTTCGCATTTATAGTAATTTCTAACACTTAAAAACACCGAAAAAGTCACGACAAGCAATTAAACTGAAAGATAAGATAAGTAAATATATTTATGTCTGTCAAACATCAAAAAAGCGTCTCTCTTACCGACCATAAACAGCCTTCAAACAAATCTATTGTTGTTTAAATCTAGGGTATGATCGGAGATAAATAATATCAATTTGATCACTTATTTCTGAATTTTAGTACAGCTACTTCTTTAAAAATTCTTGGTTTATTGCTATGAAAATTCCTCCTAGTAAAGAAATGGACTGGTCCCAAAAGCAACGCATGATGCATATGAGGCTACGGAGAATTGTGTTGGCACATAACGATATGTATTTACAGGTATTTACAGGCTTGTCTATCAACTATTTATAAAATCTATTGCTGCTGCGCACGTTGAATCCCGACAAATTTCGTACCAAACTAGTTCAGTTTAGTCATTTCAAATAGCAAGTCAATTCCAGTTTAATGAAACTTGAGCGGATGTATTATAAAAATCATAAATACTTATGGATGGATGGATTGAGAAGAGTAACATCCATGTTAATAAATCACATAGCACGCTTGACATTTGTCAGGCTGCCATTATAGGGCTATTCTTTTTAGTAATTGTCACTTTCAGTTCTGTCACTTGAAGTAATCATGATTACTTCGACCCAATGACAAGTAAATGCATATTCAAAAGAACATGAAGTTATCAGTTTCACTTTTATCACTTTAATCAGTGATAATTTACTCTAAAAAATACAGCCTTGTTGGGTGATCTTAAACTAATCTAATCTTATTGCCAGAGTAAATGCTGTCCTTTTTTAAATTCATTATCTAGCCAAGGCCAATCATATACCACAATATAATGTTTAATTTAATCATTTCAAAGAGCAACTCAATTCAAGTTTAATGAAACTTGAGTGAATGCATTATAAAAATCATAAATACATAGCCATATAGAAGAGTAACCTCCATGTTAATAAATCACATCACGCTTGACATTTGTCAAGGTATCATTATGTCGGGTTATCTTAAACTAAACCAGAGTAAACGCTGTCCTTTTTTAATTTCACTATCTAGACAAAGACAATTATATACCACAAAATAATGTACATACAAGTGAGGCAATAATAGCCGACGGTATCGCTCTTTCTTTCTATGCTTGTCACGCACTCCGCTTACAGATGCTACCTCCAATATGATCTAAGGTCTTTATAAATTTTGTAACCAGTCAAAACTGATTAGAGTTGAATTCATAGACTATGATTAAACTAGATTATCTCGGTTCGAAATGGGTCTAAAATAATTTATCACTGATTGTCAAGCGTGTCACCTACTTTTTCTTTAATTTTAGCAAGAACAGTACCAGAGAGAAATTATATTAAGACCCACTCCAGAAATAATAATTAAAAAGCCGGGAAACAATGTTTATACTGGATATGGAGATGTTGAAGACAATTTTTTTTATTATGGTGTTATGAATGACGGTAATATTCGATAAAAAATTATTTTTTTTTTAAATCTGGGCACATACACTCAATTCCTTTGGATAATTTTCCACTGTTACAAAATTACATAGAAATTTCAGTTATTCTGATTTTTGTATTTCACTAATCCTGTAGGTGTGGGCTTTTATTAGGGGTTATTTGCTTTAGGAGCATTTCTCTCCAAATTCCATTCAGACGAAGAAAACGACGAACAAGACGATGAAGAAGATCTTCACGAAGGTCAGGTCCAAAATGGCGCGGAAATTGAAGTAGCTCAAGTAAATTCAGATGAAGATATTTTATACCGACTTCCATATTTGGGTAATTAAAAAGTATTTCTACTGTATTAAATTCGCTAGAAGGAAGTTGGAGGAAAGGTTAATGTCAGTTACATGATCACCGTGGCTTCTCTGACTTGTATGTACGTTTCTGATGAAAAATTACCTCAATTTACGATATTTACTTCTACAAGATTTGGAAGTTCTTTACTGCAATTGAATTAATTAACCTTCCAATTTCCTTGCTTCGAACATCTACGGCAAAAAAAATTCTAAATGCTATATATATATATATATATATATATATATATATATATATATATATATACAGGGTGATTCAAAAATCGATCACGAAACTTAAGGGGGTGATTCTACTTGGCAAAATAAGGGTGGAGCTTCATATAATTTTTTTTCAAAATGTCATTCGTTTTCGAGTTACAAGCCGTCCAAGTTCAAGTTTTTATTTTTTGTTTTTTGAATTACTCGCTTACAGGAAAACCGATTTGACTAATATTTGAAAGATAGGCTAAGTCTTCTGCGCTTCATCATTTTAGTAACAATTCACATTGATTGTTTGCCGCTAGAGGGCACTTTACCTACATTGAAAATTGTTTTTTTGTCATAATTTTTTAGTGTTGACAGCTACAGTAGTTTTTGGCATAATTTCTGAAAGACTGATGCCAGGCCTTTAAAAAAGGTGCTCTTTATTTACATCGCTAAACCCAACGGTTTAGACGTAAATCACCCTTAAAAATTAAGTGGTAAATTTACTTTTCTCATTTCATTACCACCAGCTACCAGGTAAATAGCTATCAAAGTATACTAGAGCTGTCAGTTTAACATCAAATAAATTCGCTTTTTAAACTATTTAATTTATAATCTTAAAATAACTAATAATGGCTAATCACCAATATTCAAATATCGAATATTGTGATATCCATTTTTGTTATGGAAAAGCAAATGGTAATGCAGAGTTGGCAAGAAGATATTATATGGAGAGTTATCCGGAAAGAAATATCCCTCATGCTCAAACATTTTCCAGTGTGCACAGGAGGCTTGCGGAATGTGGTTCCTTTAAAAGTTATAATGGAAATAGGGGAAGACCTAGAACTGCTAGAAACGTGCAACAAGAAGAAAGAGTGCTTGAAATTATTGAAGATAATCCAGGTATTAGTACTAGAAAAATTGGGAATGAAGTGCGGCTCTGTCAGGCTAGTTCATGGAGGATACTAAGAGAAGAACAACTCTACCCGTTTCATTCAAAAAAGGTGCAGGCTCTTTATGACGATGATCGGCCGAGACGGTTGGAAATGTGCAATCAGATCCTAGCTAAGTATGAACACGATAATCGATTAATTGGCGTCATATTATTCACTGACGAAGCTGGTTTCACTCGTGATGGCATAACAAATCTACACAACATCCACACATATGCTTACGAGAACCCAAACAATGTGGTAGAAACGAAACATCAGCGTAGATTTTCACTAAATGTGTGGGCAGGGATAATAGGAGATTACCTTATTGGTCCTCATTTCTTTGATGGCCCATTAACTGGTGACGTATACTTAGATTTTATCCAAAATCGTCTCCCATTGTATCTGGAAGATGTGCCATTGGAAGTAAGGGCCAACATGTGGATCCTTCAAGACGGAGCTCCGCCCCACTTTAGTATACGTGTCCGACAGTATTTGAATGCAACGTATCCTGAGTGATGGATAGGACGAAGTGGACCATTGGCATGGGCAGCGAGGTCACCAGACCTTATTCCTATGGATTTTTTCTTTTGGGGTCATTTGAAACAATTGGTGTACGATATTCCAGTAATCAACGTCGAGGATCTTCGCTTCAGGATAATCGAAAAGTGCCAAATTATTAAAGAAACACCAGGAATTTTTCATCGAGTTAGGCGACATTTTTTGAAGAGTGTTAGGAAATGTATGGAAGAAAATGGGGGACATTTTGAGAATCTTTTTTAGTTTGTTTAGTACTGTTTCATTAATTTTTATCAATTAAATGTATATCGCAATAATCCATAATATGAATATTTACTGATTAGCCATTATTAGTTATTTTAAGATTATAAATTAAATAGTTTAAAAAGCGAATTTATTTGATGTTAAACTGACAGCTCTAGTATACTTTGATAGCTATTTACCTGGTAGCTGGTGGTAATGAAATGAGAAAAGTAAATTTACCACTTAATTTTTAAGGGTGATTTACGTCTAAACCGTTGGGTTTAGCGATGTAAATAAAGAGCACCTTTTTTAAAGGCTTGGCATCAGTCTTTCAGAAATTATGCCAAAAACTACTGTAGCTGTCAACACTAAAAAATTATGACAAAAAAATAATTTTCAATGTAGGTAAAGTGCCCTCTAGCGGCAAACAATCAATGTGAATTGTTACTAAAATGATGAAGCGCAGAAGACTTAGCCTATCTTTCAAATATTAGTCAAATCGGTTTTCCTGTAAGCGAGTAATTCAAAAAACAAAAAATAAAAACTTGAACTTGGACGGCTTGTAACTCGAAAACGAATGACATTTTGAAAAAAAATTATATGAAGCTCTACCCTTATTTTGTCAAGTAGAATCACCCTCTTAAGTTTCGTGATCGATTTTTGAATCACCCTGTATATGCGTTGATGCTTGTCTTGGATGCTCATAGATCCCCCCCCCCCTCCATCCACCCTAACTTCGTAAATACTAACTTAAAAAAAAAACTAAAATACAAGTTGTAGGAAATTGATTGGAGATTTAAAAAATGACCTTGGCTATGACTTTGATATCAGCCATCAAGGTGATTTGAGAGCCATATTCGGAAGACTCCTGAAAGAGCAGACAATTTTACAATCAGAAATAACCTTGGCTATGAGATGAAAATCAAATTTTAAGTTTAGAGCGAGGTGAAATGGAACTTCTTTCAACAATATCGTAAATAGTTACTTTAAGAAAAAATGGGCTCTACAAAAGTTGTAGGGTATTCAAAAATGACCTTGACCTTGATCTTGCACCAACGACGCTAAGACCAAGATCTAGCCAGTTAAGGCAAGATCTGAGGTTAATTTATTTGACGGTACTGTTGGGATTGTAATATTTTTTGTTTTTTTCATTTCCGGGGCCAAAAGTAGAGGTCCCGATTTAAAATTCTAAAGAAAATCTTCAAATCACCTTAAAGGTCAAGATCAGCGTCGCAGTCAAGGTTATTTTCTAGAATTTCCGTTCGATTTCTAACAATTTTTCCTGAAGTTAGTATTTACGAGGGTTCCATTCTTTTTGAACATCCTGTGTATAGAATGCTGGCGCAAATTTAATACTTAAAAAACGAATTGGCTACATTATTATCTCAGGCGAAGCCGAGACAGGCAATGCTAGTAAATAATATTTGTGTTTTTAGGATTTAAAGTAGATATTACAGTTCGATGTCCTATGTCACTGGCTCCACTAAAATTTTTAAAATCTTTATCTTATGAAGAAAGAGTTAAACTTAAGAGGAGAAGTATGACGAAAGGTAAAAAAATCAATAATATTTTTATACATATTTATACACTCATCGAAAAAAATTAGGGAATATTTATGAATGTTCATATTTCGGATTTTGATAAATTTAAAGACTCTGTGCTAGGAAGGCCAATTACAATGTAATGTTTTATTTTAGGCGAAACTCACATTAATATGGATTTCGAATGTTACGGAGCTCACTATGCCAGGTTGCCAACAAGATACCAATACAACTTTGCCCCAAGGAGGAATTAACGAAATTACATTTTTACCTTTTTTATATTTGTGTCTAATATTTTATCTATTTGGCTCTATGTATGCCTGTAAATTTTTTTATTGATTGCTGTTCCACCTGTGATATTTTATCTTTACATTAGTTTTTGTCATTTTTTATTATTTGGTCAATTAAATTGCCATTCATATTTTAGATTTATTTTTGTTTCATTTTAACGTGTTCTTATGGGATCATTAGCAATATAAAATTGTGAAGAACAAGAACACAATTGTATTTCATGGAAATTAGATCAAAAAAGAGCTGTTTTGTTAATAAAAATGTAACATTGTTTTTTTTACTGGAATGTATTTATTTCGGCATCCTATAAAACATATCTCCATGGTAACTCTGAAAGATCTGTGCAAAAAAAATAGCGGACCAAAAATGGTCACGATTTTCGGTTTTTTGAGTTTGTCTGAAAGTTGTATCGAAAAATATTTCAAACAAAAGTTGTAGAGAATTAAAAAACTTATTGATTCATATAATATAAGTTATAGGTGGCGCCACTAGTTATCGAGATATATTTTTTTTTCGACAAAATTTACGGTTTTTGTTTTTTTTTTAAGACACTTATTAACAAATTACCGATTTCAAATTTAACATAAGTATATAGGTATTATCATTCTAAAAAGTATGTCAAACGCGGAATTTGTGAGTTTTTTATTTTCCGAGAAATTCGATGTCAAAGTTGAAAAGTTAACCTCAATCTTCCGCTTTCCTAATTAAGATACAATGTTCAATTTTAATGGAAATTGTTTGTATTGTTTTATATTTTGAAGATCTATTAAAAAAAAAAATTTTTTTCAATCGTGGGCCGAGAAATCTTGCAAAAACCAATTTTTGCACCAAAAAAATTGCGATAACTTTTCACCGGATGGAGATAAAATTTTTTAATGCGTGTATTGGATTTAGATGTATCATTTTCGATCACAAAAAAATTTTTTCTTTTTAATTTTGGATGAAAAAACCGTTTTTTTTTTCAAAAATTCATAATGGCGTGGCAAATGCATATTAAGGGCTCAAATTTGCAGAACATGCTTTTTAATACTTGTACTTTACCTGTGAATTTTTTGGATCCAAGAAATACATTTCCATACGATCTGTGAACCTTCGAATATTGGGCCGAATCTAATCGAAAATATGCTTCAGGCCGCTGTCGGTGGGTTGCCATAGTTCAGATATATTATTCATTGGCGCTTCAAGGAAATTTATGCATCACAAATAATATTTATAATATTGATGTTGTTTTATTAATTTATATGATAGTAACAATTTGTTTAGTCATATTAATTAACAAACGTTTTACAAAAAATTATAGAGAAAATCATACAAATATTCAGTTATATATTAAATATTCTACTGTTTTTTCCTTTATAATAATATAAAGGGGAAAAACAGTATAATAAGTAATATATAATTGAATATTTGTATGATTTTCTCTATAATTTTTTGTAAAAATTTTGTTAATAAACAAATTAACAGAAATTGTTTGATATTGCAATCCTTTCAATGATATTTAGTTCCTCTTGAAGATCTTCTTCAGAAAGAGGCAAAGAGAATGCTCTATATATCACTGAATTGTATGCAGCCATTTTGTGTTATAAGGGGTGAAAAGAGTCATTAGATATAGTATTACATGTAAACGTTGGTTTTCTAAAAATTTTAAAATTACACTGATTATTGACGTGAGATATGGTGAGATCAAGAAAATTTATTTTATGGTTATTTTCAGTTTCAGTGAAAGGATTGCAATATCAAACAATTTCTCCCAACAAACCATAAAGAAATTAATAACTAAAAAACAAAAACAACTAGCTTTTAGTTCAATATATCCCAAAATAAAAAATGATAAAGGTAGTTCATCTTATATATCTTTGTCATACTGTGGTACTCTATCAGAAAACATAGCTAATACTCTTTCCAAACATAACATAAAAGTAGCCTTTAAATCTCAACACAATCTGTCCACTATCCTTTACAATGCTAAACATAAAATTAATAAATTTGATCAAGCAGGAGTTTATAAGTTAAAATGTTCAGAGTGTGATAGCTTGTATATTGGACAAAGTGGTAGAAGCTTTAAAACTCGCTTTTCAGAACACCACCGATCATATAGACTATAAAAAACAGACTCGAGCTTTGCCAACCATTGCTTAGAACACAGCCACAGTTTTCCTGATTTGGGCAACACTGACATATTACATTATTCAACAAAGGGCCAAAAGTTCAATATTCTTGAATCTTTAGAAATATATAAACATAGTAAAAATAAAAATGTAAATTTGCTTAATGACCAGACAGAACTTGGGTTTTCCCCATTATTTGTTGACGCCAAATAATAATTAATTCCCAAAATTTAGTACCTCCCTTTGTAATAAGGTAATTTCTCAGGTAGTTTTTATTTATTGTTAAATTTTCTCATGTTTCTGTATTGAATACTTAGTCTACCTTTGTAATTCAGTTTGAAAATGACTCTGTGAGTTGAAACTGCAGTCACCGTTTTCTTAATAAATTTAGTGGTATCAAACATAGTAGTTTCTTTTAAACATTTCCCGAAGCCAGCATCAACTTTTTAATGTTACATTTTTATTTCTGATGAAAATCTATTTTCCATGGAGTATTGAGAGATCATCTTATAATAATTGAAGAAAAATAGGATAAGATCAAAACCTTTTAAACGCAATTGTCGTTTATTGTAAAACAAAAACAATTACTCCATGTATTATTCTTCGAATATTACTTTAATTTATAATTAAACTTATCTCGATATCCTTAAATTGTTTGAATAACATACATACAAAACTCGCAAGGTCGCAGAAAAAGAATCCATTTTAGTTAAAAATATTGAATAAATTAATTTTCCAACTGTATATCTGAAACAAAAGAAAGAAGAAAAGGATTTCTTACGCTCAAAAGGCAAACAGAAAGAAAAAAAAAATAAAACGAAGAATGAGTAAATTTTGTGATCATTATTCACATAATAGACTTCAATATTTGTATTTAAAACGCTGTTCCATGCCATTAAAAAAACATTTTAATTGTATAAAGTTGTTTAATGAAGGAGTTTTTGCACGGACACCGATTGATATTTATATTTAAGGGCAGCTAGCACAGATAGCTTTTTAAACCGACTTCAAAGAAAGGGTTATCAATTCGATACATATATATATATATATATATATATATATATATATATATATATATATATATATATATATATATATATATATATACAGGGTGATTCAAAAATCGATCACGAAACTTAAGGGGGTGATTCTACTTGACAAAATAAGGGTAGAGCTTCATATAATTTTTTTTCAAAATGTCATTCGTTTTCGAGTTACAAGCCGTCCAAGTTCAAGTTTTTATTTTTTGTTTTTTGAATTACTCGCTTACAGGAAAACCAATTTGACTAATATTTGAAAGATAGGCTAAGTCTTCTGCGCTTCATCATTTTAGTAACAATTCACATTGATTCTTTGCCACTAGAGGGCACTTTACCTACATTGAAAATTGTTTTTTTGTCATAATTTTTTAGTGTTGACAGCTACAGTAGTTTTTGGCATAATTTCGGAAAGACTGATGCCAGGCCTTTAAAAAAGGTGCTCTTTATTTACATCGCTAAACCCAACGGTTTAGACGTAAATCACCCTTAAAAATTAAGTGGTAAATTTACTTTTCTCATTTCATTACCACCAGCTACCAGGTAAATAGCTATCAAAGTATACTAGAGCTGTCAGTTTAACATCAAATAAATTCGCTTTTTAAACTATTTAATTTATAATCTTAAAATAACTAATAATGGCTAATCACCAATATTCAAATATCGAATATTGTGATATCCATTTTTGTTATGGAAAAGCAAATGGTAATGCAGAGTTGGCAAGAAGATATTATATGGAGAGTTATACGGAAAGAAATATCCCTCATGCTCAAACATTTTCCAGTGTGCACAGGAGGCTTGCGGAATGTGGTTCCTTTAAAAGTTATAATGGAAATAGGGGAAGACCTAGAACTGCTAGAAACGTGCAACAAGAAGAAAGAGTGCTTGAAATTATTGAAGATAATCCAGGTATTAGTACTAGAAAAATTGGGAATGAAGTGCGGCTCTGTCAGGCTAGTTCATAGAGGATACTAAGAGAAGAACAACTCTACCCGTTTCATTCAAAAAAGGTGCAGGCTCTTTATGACGATGATCGGCCGAGACGGTTGGAAATGTGCAATCAGATCCTAGCTAAGTATGAACACGATAATCGATTAATTGGCGTCATATTATTCACTGACGAAGCTGGTTTCACTCGTGATGGCATAACAAATCTACACAACATCCACACATATGCTTACGAGAACCCAAACAATGTGGTAGAAACGAAACATCAGCGTAGATTTTCACTAAATGTGTGGGCAGGGATAATAGGAGATTACCTTATTGGTCCTCATTTCTTTGATGGCCCATTAACTGGTGACGTATACTTAGATTTTATCCAAAATCGTCTCCCATTGTATCTGGAAGATGTGCCATTGGAAGTAAGGGCCAACATGTGGATCCTCCAAGACGGAGCTCCGCCCCACTTTAGTATACGTGTCCGACAGTATTTGAATGCAACGTATCCTGAGCGATGGATAGGACGAAGTGGACCATTGGCATGGGCAGCGAGGTCACCAGACCTTAATCCTATGGATTTTTTCTTTTGGGGTCATTTGAAACAATTGGTGTACGATATTCCAGTAATCAACGTCGAGGATCTTCGCTTCAGGATAATCGAAAAGTGCCAAATTATTAAAGAAACACCAGGAATTTTTCATCGAGTTAGGCGACATTTTTTGAAGAGTGTTAGGAAATGTATGGAAGAAAATGGGGGACATTTTGAGAATCTTTTTTAGTTTGTTTAGTACTGTTTCATTAATTTTTATCAATTAAATGTATATCGCAATAATCCATAATATGAATATTTACTGATTAGCCATTATTAGTTATTTTAAGATTATAAATTAAATAGTTTAAAAAGCGAATTTATTTGATGTTAAACTGACAGCTCTAGCATACTTTGATAGCTATTTACCTGGTAGCTGGTGGTAATGAAATGAGAAAAGTAAATTTACCACTTAATTTTTAAGGGTGATTTACGTCTAAACCGTTGGGTTTAGCGATGTAAATAAAGAGCACCTTTTTTAAAGGCCTGGCATCAGTCTTTCAGAAATTATGCCAAAAACTACTGTAGCTGTCAACACTAAAAAATGATGACAAAAAAACAATTTTCAATGTAGGTAAAGTGCCCTCTAGCGGCAAACAATCAATGTGAATTGTTACTAAAATGATGAAGCGCAGAAGACTTAGCCTATCTTTCAAATATTAGTCAAATCGGTTTTCCTGTAAGCGAGTAATTCAAAAAACAAAAAATAAAAACTTGAACTTGGACGGCTTGTAACTCGAAAACGAATGACATTTTGAAAAAAAATTATATGAAGCTCTACCCTTATTTTGTCAAGTCGAATCACCCCCTTAAGTTTCGTGATCGATTTTTGAATCACCCTGTATATATATATATATATATATATATATATATATATATATATATATATATATATACACTATTTCACAAAAGTACAGCGACAGGGTACTTACTTTTCTTTGAATTAAAAAATCTAATCTTTGGATCTCTGATTATTTTGACTTCGGTTGTGGTTGTCTGAAAGAGCAAAATTTAAAAAAAATTTATCAATTATATGATGTTGTCTAAGAATTAAATAAAAATAAATAATAGAAAGTTAAAGAAAATTTCTATCAAAAAAATTGAACCGACTTCTAAAAATACTCAAAAAATTGAACAATATAAATTTTTATCTGAAACAAAAATTTTCAAGGTTGCTGTCAAATTAATACCTGATAAAACGTAACTCACATAAAAAAATTTGAGAAATTAATTGTAATTGCTTTTTTACAGTGGCGTGTAAGTAGTTATTTATTTCATTTAGCAATAATTTGAGGCCCACGTCACTGAAAAAATTAATGAGATTTCTTCGAAAATTTCAGCATTTCTCCAGCCACGTACCTGGCTCTTCTCAATTCACACGGGAAACCCGAAAACCTTCGATTACATTTACTTTATGACATATTTAAGTTTTTATGTCAAAAATGACGTTTGAAGGCCCTAAAATAATTATCTAATTTTCCCATAAGGAAGCCTTTTTAATTCGGTTGGATTCCTTGTTGAAATGGGCCTACTTTATTAGATTTTTATATTTTGATAACCAATAATACAGGGTATTCAAAAAATTAAATTGGAGGAATCGTCAAAAGTCAATTTTTCAAATACAAATCTCCAAATTATCTAATTTTATCTTATTTAGCATTAAAATACCGATAAGTTTATGTATGATTATCTATGCCGAAAATTTTTAGTTTCACAATCTCCATAATAATAAATAAGGCTAAATAATTTTCGTGTGTATAATTTAAGCGCTCCGGCATGATTATTAAAAATTTTCTGATGGTAAGTGACAGCTTCATACATTTCATTAGCATTTGATCGTTGTTCAATATCGTCATAGCCAGCTATGAGTAGAACGTCATAGTCAACAAAGATTTTAACTGAACTAAAAATCCGCAGCAAAATCGCCATAAAAAAATATTAAATTGACAATATTTCGAAAACTAAAAATTTTCGACATACGTAATCTTATTTATTTATTTATTTATTTATTTAAACCCATTTCACAGTTCAAAAAACTAATTAACAAATGGGTACAACAGAAAAAAAAAATTAAATATTTACAATGACAAAGCAAGCATACACAAATTACTAGAAACAAAACTACAAAATATGACATATTTAATTTTTTTTTATTTGTGCCATTCTGCAGCTAAATAAGTCGAATTTATTTTGATTTTTGTTGTAGTTTCTACATATCCGATATAAAGGAGAGTAGTTACACACATTTGTACGAGGTGTAGGACAATAGAATGTGGCAGATTGGCGAGCTGAAGTCCTAGGTACAAGAAAACTTATTTTTTCCAGTATATCACACAAACTTACCCTTATTTTTAATGGTAAATATGATAAAATTAGAAAATTTGGGATTTCCATTTCAAAACATTGATTTTGATGATTCTTTAAATCTAATTTTTAATCTGATTTTTTGAACACCCTGTTTTATTGGTTATTAAATATTGTAAAAATCTAATACCCATTTCAATAAGGAATCCAACCCAAAAGTAAATAAATAAGGCTTTCTTATAGAAAAATCTGAGAATTACTTTAGCGCCTGTAAATGTCATTTTTGACATAAAAACTTAAATATGTCAAAAACGCTTAGGCTTAGGTATAGAACGTGATACACAAAATGTGCCTAGAATCTTACGCAGATTCCAAAAATGCAATAATATTTAGATTGTTCTATTTAAAATAAGCAAGTTGACATCTACTTCCGGTATAACCGGAAGTGTCACCATCTTGAAAATATTTTGGCCGGATTGCCTCCATTGATATTAGTATACAGTCAAATTTTCAAAATTTTCCTATATATAGTTTTCCATATATACATTGAATGGTTTCCTGGTGGGACACTCTGTATATACAGGGTTATTCATCCTATACGGCACAGAATATTGCGGCCAAAATAAGTGACTTTCAAAAAGTTTTATCGTTACTTTTTAAAATTATTTTCATTTTATACAGGGTGTCCCAAAAGCTCTGAAAGTATCAACGTTGTGTTTTTTAAAATAAAACCCCCCGTATATTATTGCATTTTTAGATTCTCTGATTAAAATAAGTGCCTATTTTAATAAGGTTTATAATACCTAAATCTTAAGGGTTTTAAATAATTTGAATTTTGACAAAATCTAACCTAATTTTCATGTTTCAAATGCTTAAGAAATATTTCAGTTATGTACTCGACAATTACCGTGAAGTGTAACAATAAATCATATTTTATATCCCGATTATAATAAACTTGGTATATTATACATGGTGTCCAAAAATTAAAACCAATCAAATAAGACCTTTAAAGGGCTTTAACTGAAATTTCTTCTAGATGTTGCAGAAAATTCACGAAAATCGCAAGGGTTGCAATGACCAGGCTGAAAATACTAACAACAACTATTTCTTAAAAAGTAATTGACGCATGTCTTACTTTAATTTTATTTTTCAGTAATTGACGCAATGTCTTACTGAAATTTCTTCTAGATGTTGCAGAAAATTTACGAAAATCGCAACGGTTGCGATGACCAGGCTGAAAATACTAACAACAACGATTTCTTAAAAAGTAATTGACGCATGTCTTACTTTAATTTTATTTTTCAGTAATTGACGCAATGTCTTACTGAAATTTCTTCTAGATGTTGCAGAAAATTCACGAAAATCGCAAAGGTTGCGATGACCAGGCTGAAAATACTAACAACAACGATTTCTTAAAAAGTAATTGACGCATGTCTTACTTTAATTTTATTTTTCAGTAATTGACGCAATGTCTTACTGAAATTTCTTCTAGATGTTGCAGAAAATTCACGAAAATCGCAACGGTTGCGATGACCAGGCTGAAAATACTAACAACAACGATTTCTTAAAAAGTAATTGACGCATGTCTTACTTTAATTTTATTTTTCAGTAATTGACGCAATGTCTTACTGAAATTTCTTCTAGATGTTGCAGAAAATTCCCGAAAAACGCAAAAGTTGCAATGACCAGGCTGAAAATACTAACAACAAATATTTCTTAAAAAGTAATTGACGCATGTCTTACTTTAATTTTATTTTTCAGTAATTGACGTAATGTCTTACTGAAATTTCTTCTAGATGTTGCAGAAAATTCACGAAAATCGCAACGGTTGCGATGACCAGGCTGAAAATACTAACAACAACGATTTCTTAAAAAGTAATTGACGCATGTCTTACTTTAATTTTATTTTTCAGTAATTGACGCAATGTCCTACTGAAATTTCTTCTAGATGTTGCAGAAAATTCACGAAAATCACAAAGGTTGCGATGACTAGGTTGAAAATACTAACAACAACGATTTCTTAAAAAGTAATTGACGCATGTCTTACTTTAATTTTATTTTTCAGTAATTGACGCAATGTCTTACTGAAATTTCTTCTAGATGTTGCAGAAAATTCACGAAAATCGCAAAGGTTGCGATGACCAGGCTGAAAATACTAACAACAACTATTTCTTAAAAAGTAATTGACGCATGTCTTACTTTAATTTTATTTTTCAGTAATTGGCGCAATGTCTTACTGAAATTTCTTCTAGATGTTGCAAAAAATTCACGAAAATCGCAAAGGTTGCGATGACCAGGCTGAAAATACTAACCACAACTATTTCTTAAAAAGTAATTGACGCATGTCTTACTTTAATTTTATTTTTCAGTAATTGACGCAATGTCTTACTGAAATTTCTTCTAGATGTTGCAGAAAATTCACGAAAATCGCAAAGGTTGCGATGACCAGGCTGAAAATACTAACCACAACTATTTCTTAAAAAGTAATTGACGCATGTCTTACTTTAATTTTATTTTTCAGTAATTGACGCAATGTCTTACTGAAATTTCTTCTAGATGTTGCAGAAAATTCACGAAAATCGCAAAGGTTGCGATGACCAGGCTGAAAATACTAACCACAACTATTTCTTAAAAAGTAATTGACGCATGTCTTACTTTAATTTTATTTTTCAGTAATTGACGCAATGTCTTACTGAAATTTCTTCTAGATGTTGCAGAAAATTCACGAAAATCGCAAAGGTTGCGATGACCAGGCTGAAAATACTAACAACAACTATTTCTTAAAAAGTAATTGACGCATGTCTTACTTTAATTTTATTTTTCAGTAATTGGCGCAATGTCTTACTGAAATTTCTTCTAGATGTTGCAAAAAATTCACGAAAATCGCAAAGGTTGCGATGACCAGGCTGAAAATACTAACCACAACTATTTCTTAAAAAGTAATTGACGCATGTCTTATTTTAATTTTATTTTTCAGTAATCGACGCAATGTCTTACTGAAATTTCGTCTAGATGTGGCAGAAAATTCACGAAAATCGCAAAGGTTGCGATGACCAGGCTGAAAATACTAACAACAACTATTTCTTAAAAAGTAATTGACGCATGTCTTACTTTAATTTTATTTTTCAGTAATTGACGCAATGTCTTACTGAAATTTCTTCTAGATGTGGCAGAAAATTCACGAAAATCGCAAAGGTTGCGATGACCAGGCTGAAAATACTAACAACAACTATTTCTTAAAAAGTAATTGACGCATGTCTTACTTTAATTTTATTTTTCAGTAATCGACGCAACGTCTTACTGAAATTTCTTCTAGATGTTGCAGAAAATTCATGAAAATCGCAAAGGTTGCGATGACCAGGCTGAAAATACTAACAACAACGATTTCTTAAAAAGTAATTGACGTATGTCTTTTTGTTTATCTTTAAAAATTGTGCTGACATAGGTATGACGAATATATACTACAGTGTGTAATAATCATGAAGGACAACAGCGAAGAATAATACTAACATTAACCAAGCAAGTGTTTCAAGGATTCTTAACAAATACAGATTTCATCCTTATAAAATCCAGCTTTGTCAGAAGCTTTACGGAATTGATTTTGACAACCGAACTGAATTCTGCTTGTGGGAGTTAAATAAAGTAGCAGCAAATGAACACTTTTTTGATAATGTGTTGTTTAGTGATGAATGTACTTTTCATAACAATGGTTTCGTGAATAAGCACAACTTCCGTTACTATTCTGATTCAACATGAATACAGAGTTACGAGAAACCAGAATAAGTGATCGGTTAATGTGTGAGGAGGAATACTGTGTCCATACTTAATTAGACCCTACTTTTTTTGAAAGACCTTTAAATGGTTTGATGTTTCGCGATTTTCTTTTCCACAAACTTCCAGTGTTATTAGAAGATGTCCTTTTAAATATTAGAACAACTATGTGGCTTCAACTGGATGAAGCTCCGCCTCATTATCATCGCGAGGTGCGGCAATTTTTAAATGTCAACTTTCTAAGCAGGTGGATTGGGAGAGACGGATTTTAAAATTGGCCCCCGAGATCTCCGGACTTAATTCAACCAGATTTATTTTTATGGAAATACATAAAAGGAATTGTCTACAATGCGTCCCCACAAGATATGAAAATAGAGACGCTTTTCAAACTGTAACCCCGCAAATGTTGTTCATGTTAGCAGTGGTTTCAAAAAAAGAATATGTAAGTGTTTGGAAATGGATAGTCGACGTTTCGAACATCCACTATATATATTTTGCTTCTGTTTTGTGCTATCGTCAATATGTTTTACCATTATTGCTGTTATAGCCTGTTGGACGACTATAAATCGCTTTCCGAGTTTCTAAACATTTGCAAAGATATTCCTGATTGTTATTCTTATAGTTGTAAATTACCTGTCATTTCTAAATGCCATAGGCAACTAGATACATTAGAACATCTTTTCAAAAAACAAAATGGTGCAGAAAACGATTATTTGGCTTATTCTGTGAAAATGCGAAGACGGTACATTTTCTGGTAAGATATAGCCACTTAGAGTTCTTATTTGATTAGTTTTAATTTTTGGACACCCTGTATAATGTAGCAAGTTTATTATAATTGAGATATAAAATAAGATTTATTGTTACACATCACTGTAAATTTCGAGTACATAACCGAAATACTTCTTAAGTATTTGAAACACAAATATTTGGTTAGATTTTGTCAAAATTCAAATTATTTAAGAACTATACTAAAACATTGAAATGTAGGACACCTTGTATAAAAAGGTCAGTATCTTTTACAATATTTGTATATCAAGGGGTAACAGCCTTCCATATGGAATCCATACAATATTTCGTAATATGATCCTAACGCAAAAGAATTAGAGACTTGATCCTTGCCAAACTTCCCCTATGACCACTGTATCGATTCCTGCAACTTCTGCCTTTCAAATGAGGGCCATACGGATCACTCACCGCGCATGCGACATTTTTTATCATTTCCCTCGCTACATTTTCCATCGGAAATATATGCGAATGATGTTTCCCTTTAATAATCTCTCAGTTTTTCCGGCATGAAGACCCTGTATCTGTTCTAAAATTAAATCGGCCAGACCGTGTGTATGTTTACGTTCGTTAATATGTGTTTAAATTGTGTTTGTTGTGGAAATTTTCATTTGATCTTCGGACCTATCTCCACCTTTATTAAAAAGGATAGGGAAGGAAGGGCCTGATCAGCTGTTGATAATAATTGTTCGTTTTATCTTGTAAATATGAAGTAACTTTTTGTAGGGTTGTAAAAGTAAGTGAGTTTTTCTGTTTATATATTTAACAATAATATTTTTATTGTATTTAATTGCATGTTGGCAACTGGTAAGTTTTGTTCTTTGTTATTCGCGTTGGAAAAGTGAGGTATTATAACAGGTGATGAAAATACTAATAACGTTTAGAGTAAAAAAACAAAATATATTGCATTTTAAAAATTTATAACTTTTATTGGGAAATAATCAACAGGTCAATCATAGTCTAACTGCACAATTGAGGCATAGACAGAGGTCATAACTACTTTCTCCATTCAAGACACGCAAGCTTTTAAGTTATTTTATATTTATAGTAAGTTGAGTGTTCCGTAACCAATTAGGAACCATTACGGTTTCATCATGTCTGTCCGTCTGTATGTCGCAGCCTTATAACTACGTAATTGTTGCTCCTTTTGTGAAGGATTTTTTTATATGCTCTCAATTATCCCCAAGACTGCACAAAAAATTTAGGGTTTCTTCCCTTATAGGCCGGCGGAGTTAGCCCCATATGAGGTGATTTTGAAATTTATTGTTACGTAGAAACCTTCAGAATGATAATAGTAATTTTTTAGTATCTTATGTCTAATTTTTTTTTGGGGAAAATTTTTTTTATCAATTAAGATGTGAAGTTCTAGGAAAAGCTATTATTTTTCAACAAAAAAGTTTTAAACAAAAGATGTGCGCATTGAAATACCTACAAAGCGAGCTAAGACCCATCCGAATCGGACAATTTGTTTGTTAGTTATTGCAAAAAAAAACTGCTAAAATGCCTGTTTTTTCAATTGTTTATAAACAATAGAAAAATATTTCGAAGTAGTAGATATCTGTTGGACTTCTATTGTCTTTATTTTTGTTGAATATCACGACGTTTCGGCTAGTAGTTATCTCTAGCCGTTTTTAAGTGAAACTAAATAAATCCCTTAGCTACATGACTATTTATACTAAAAGTAAATGCAGTAGGTGTGACTGAGATGGGTGCAGTCATGCCTGATATGGCAAAATCCCATTTTTATGCTGCATTTAGTTTTAGTTTACAATTACTAAGAAGTGGTTCTCACACTTTTCTTATATCTAAAGATGGTTTACTAAAATAACTTGGGTTCTGATATATAACCGCGGCTTCTTTGAACTTCCGTTTTCTCCAGTGTTGTTCTCGGTGTAGTATTTTAGCTTCAGACCATTTTATGTGGTGTCCATGAGTCCAGGCATGTGCATTTTTGGTGTTCTTTGATCCTTATGTCAAGAGGTCTCTTTGTTTCGCCAATGTAGGAATTGCCACATTCACATGGTATCTGACATACACAGTTCTTCATGTCTCTTTAAGTTGTTGGTTTGACCCTAGTGAGCCGACTTCTCAGAGAGTCATTTGAATTGAAAACGACGTTGATTTTATATCGTTTTCCTATCCTTCTAACTTTTTCTGGAATGCCTTTTACATAGGGGATATTGAATACTGGTTTTCGTTCTTCATTCGTTGTCGATATTGTCCTATTTCTATGTTGTTCTAGAAATTTATCCACTAGATATATTGGATATGTGTTGACTGTCAGAAATTCTACAAAAATCTAGAAAAACCGAACCAAAAATCAGCATAGACGAGAAAACTGCCCTAGCTAACCTACAGAAGGACTTCAGTATTATTAATTAATGCTGAGACATACAATCAAAAAATTGAAGAAGTTTAAAGGAAAGGAAATTATACATCTCTTGCTAAAAATCCCACATCTGCAATTGAAGCAAGAATTTATCGCGTTCTTAAGAAACGTGAACGGTATATTCCTGAGAGGATCCGGACTCAGTTGACGCCACACCATAGCAAAACTCCACATCTTTATGGACTCCCGAAAATACGTAAAGAAGACATGCCCTTACGACCTATTACGAGTTCCCGGAACTCTCCAACTTCTGAAGCCAAATTTCTTCTTCCAATCTTGAGACCATTACAAGAAAATACATCGTTCTGGGATAAGAACTCGCAACATTTCGTAGAAATTATACGTGAAATAGAAGTACAACCAGAATACCATTTTATTAGCTTTGACGTGGAAAGCCTATACACCAACGTTCCAGTTAAGGACTCACTAAAAATCATAAGAAAGAAACTTGAAGAAGACCAGACCTTATCATAAAGAACATCTTTATCACCGCACGCCATTATGGACTTGTTGGAAAGTTGTTTGACTAATTGCTATTTTCAAGAAAAGGAAAAATTCTACATCCAGGATGATGGACTACCGATGGGATCTTCACTCTCACCGGTGGTCGTAAATATTTTCATGGAATGGTTCGAGACGTTTGCAATTGAATCCACAACTAAGAAACCAAAGTTCTGGCTCAGATACGTAGACGATACTTTTATTATGTGGAATGGAAACGACGAAGAACTTCGAAACTTCCTTTTTCATCTCAACAATATCAGCCCAACTATTAAACTCACCGTGGAGAACAAAGTAGAAGATAAATTACCATTCTTAGATGCCAAACAAGGAATTATAAGAAATCTCGTAGATAGAGCCTTAATTCTCTGCAACTCCAACGAGAACTTGATGAAAGAGATAGATTACATTAAAAAATGATCTGACAGCCAACGGATACCCAATATAAATTTCTAGAACAACGCAGAAATAGGACAATATCGACAATGAATGAAGAACGAAAACCAGTATTGAACATCCCCTATGTTGCGCTCATTAGCAGAATTCCAATCGATTTTTTTACAGATAATTTATTTATTTAAGCCCAACAATTAGAAAATGTTAATTAACAAGAAACGGTAATAAAATATCACAAATTTTTAACTTCAAAGATAATATTCATCAAAATCTCGTAACAAAAATTAAATATTGCAGATTATTTATTAGTATTTAATAATTATTTAATTAAATATTGCAGATTATTTATAGTATTATTACAAATACTGTTAAATAAACATGTAAATATTATTTTTCGTGTTAATTACCCACAGAAGTTCATCGCAGAATCCTCGCAATCTTAGTTCCGACTCTGAATTTGTTTACTTAAAATGTAAAAAAAATAGATTCCGTTATGTTTGTTAGTACATTACACTTAACTTAAGTAGGGACATAATTTTTAGTAACAAAATGTGAGTTGTTCACAAAATCAATTTATTTTTCAAGTCATGGGATATAAATCAAAAATAAAAAGGTATGTTTTTACTTTTATTTTATAAGAGAACTTTTTAGTAGAAACAATGGATGTCCCTTAATTGTTACATACTAATGACTAATTTGAAGTAGAAAGCAAGAACCTTGCTGTTTAAAGACTTAATAGAGAAAGCCAAAGAAAAGAGGCTTTATTTCTGAAGCAAACAAACCCGTGAAAGCTTTGTTCTTCGATGAAGCATTACTTTAAAACACTAACCAAAATGCATGTTTATTTCAGATTTCCAAAATCATGGGATCTTCCAGTGGAGGCAAAAAAAAGTACCTAAATTTTAGAAGTAAGCAGCGCGCCAACATGAGTTTTTTTATAGTGGTGATGTTCTTCGCCGTATTTGGAGTGATCGTTTTTACCGAGATATTTTTTATCGATGAAAAGGAAAAGGCTGCAGGTAATGAATTAGAAAATAGGTTAGTAGATGTAGCTGATACTTGATGCTTTCTCCGTGAAATATTTTATTCTAGAGTCCAAATAAAATTTTTATAAAAAAAATTGAACCGACTTCTAAAAGTGCGCTAAAAAGTGAAAAATGACTATAAATTTTCACATGAAATTTAAATATTTGAAGTCGGCGCCAAACTAATACCTGACAAAATGGGATTCACATAAACAGATTAAAAATACTTTATTTGTAACTAGCGACCCGCCCCGGCTTCGCACGGGTGCAATGCTGATACTAAATACACTACAGAAAAACTGTGACTATTTATTTTATTTTTACAACAATTATTACATCGGCCTTCGACGCGCTATTTATAGGCACGCTGCCGCCGCCCCGGTCGGCCAGTACCGCCGCAAGCGCTACTTCCCGCAATTTTAAATTTGTAATATCTTCGAAAATATTCATTTAAATCTTGTGCTGTAAAGGACCATATAGATCTATATTAAATCAACAATGTATTTAAGCTATTTATTTGGATAAGGATTAATGCTGTATTGGTTAAAATCGCTTCAAAATTTGCCATTATTTGTCGTAAAAAGTAAATGACAAAAAAATGTTATTGTGGGATATCCATGAGAGATAGACATATACCATCGCGGAGTTTTCTGTAGACCTTTTCAATGTGTACAAATAATTAGTACATTATTTTGATAAATCTCGTAGGGTTCAGCCTGCGTTTGCAATGTAAGCGGAAAAAAATATAATAATTAACGACATCACATTAGAAACCTCAAAAATAACAGTATTTCTCCACTATTTAATGGATGTTATTATACATATAAACCTTCCTCTTGAATCACTCTATCTATTGAAAAAAACCGCATCAAAATCCGGTGCGTAGTTTTAAAGATTTAAGCATACAAAGGGACATAGGGACAGAGAAAGCGACTTTGTTTTATACTATGTAGTGATTGCTTTCTTACCATAATTTGTATATATTAGTAGTTATTTATTTCATTTAGAAATAATTTGGTGCCAACTTCAAAAATTTCAATTTCATATAAAAATTTATAGTTATTTTTCACTTTTTTAGCGCACTTTTAGAAGTCGGTTCAATTTTTTTCATAAAAATTTTATTTTTTGATTTTTAGTTTTGAATTCATTATGATACCCATAAATTATTTGAACTAAGTACTAATCGAGATTAGTGTAACTCGCAATGACTCCAAGGTGGCAAAAAAGTACCCATTTTATCCAAAGTTGTAAATCACCCTAAATTAAACCACTAAAAATTCTTTGATTCTTAGAGCTCTCCAAATATCAGTGAAATTGTGTCAAACAAATATTTAGCCTGTCATAGTAAATCCACTATCTCAAATTTCAAATTAATTTTAGATTGGTAATATAGGCACCAAACACGTTCCAATAACGGTATTTAAAGAACTTGAAACGAATTTCTTAGCCCGATAAATTTTATACTTCATAATGAGTTTGTATACGCCCCAAGAACCCCGCAATATCAATTTTAGACAAAATCGGAAAATGTAAAATTTTCAGTCTCTCATATTGTATCTTATCAACCTAATAGTTGTAAAAAATTAACTTCATATTCGTAATACACGACCCCGAAAACCCCCTAATACCAAATCTGAAAAAATGCGAATAAAATGAAATTTTCAACTCACCATATTGGATCAGCCATATTGAATTTCAACAAAATAATTTTAACGTTTTAATCTAATCTAAATATAAACCCTTCAAAACCCTCTAGTTCCAATTTTGAATGAAATATTGAAATTTAAAATTTCTAGACCGTCATATTGCATCTGACATATTCGCTATTTACATCCTCGAAAACGATTCAGTCCCACCTTTGAACAAAATCAAAAAATGCAAAATTTTTTGTCCGCTATATTAGATTCACCATATTGAATCTTGAAAAAAATACTTTTAAATTCTTAATTTACAGCCTAATCAGTTGTGGAGAAAATTAAAAAATGTAAAATTTTGCCATATTGAATGCGCCAAATTGAGTTTTTCAAAAAATATTTTAAATTCGTAATTAACACTAACAAAAATCCCCTAATTTTCGACAAAATCGGGAAATGTAGAATGTTTAATCCGCCATCTTGGATCCGCCGTCTTTAATTTTTTTACAATAATTTTAGATTCGTAATGTGCGATCCCAAAATCTCCCCCATATCAATTTTGAAAAAATTAAATTTTTTGGCCGCCATATTGTCAGCGCCATTTTAAATTTTACTGCACCAATTTCATCCAAAAAAATATGGGACCACTGCAGCAACTTCCTGAACATAACGTAAAAAATGTCATTCAAATCAGTGCCGCCGTTTCGGAGTAATCGGTGTACATACATAAAAAAAAATACATAGTCGACAAATTGAGAACCTCCTTTTAGAAGTTGGTTAAAAAGTGTACACATATTTTGATGTTTTGGGAACAAATCATTTTCAAGGACGTTATCAAGGTTTTAAAGTTGAGCTTAGAGTTTTGTAGTGAAGGAAAATGAAAGTAAATTTTTTATTCAAAATTGTTTGTTTTTGTGTCTAATCGACTTAATTCAGTTTTCTCTTTTGACTTTAAATTGGAACTTCCGTTATTTTAAGCCCTAGGGGGTTGAGACTTCGTGATTGACTTGTCATCCCTAGACACCCCACGTGGTGTTGCCAGATTATGTACAATTTCCCTAACTTATGGAAAACGTAAATTTGGCAACACCGCAGTATATTACGAATTACTTTTGCTGAAAAAATCATTACTCCAAAATCTTACTTATTAGGAAGTTTTTACCATCATTTTCGCATTTAGAGATAAAAACTTAACCAAGGACTGCGCTTTACATTACAATCGCAAATTGGTTGTGAAGTAGTGTTATTGGTAAAGCTCTTGACGATCACAACAAACATTGCAGTCAATTGAAGTTGAAAAATTTGGTTCCTACTTACCTGGGAATTGGAAAATACCAATACATGGCCTGTTTATAACTAGAGTTTCGAATTTTGAAGTTATATTTACTAAAAATGTATTTATAGGTGTTCTGGTTCGACACGGTTCCATGAGCCTTCAACACAAAGACAAGATGGACTATGATAACGAGTTCCAGGTGAGCTTTCTTTGATAATTTGATGCTATAATTTCCTTTGGAATAATAAAAATTGTGATCATATATATCAAATAATAATAATTACTGTTAAAATTTATAAAATCTTCATTTATTCAAGAACATTAAATAAATTTCTCCAATTTAATAATGCCACAACAAATGGGTGAAATGAAATGCACCACATCCTGAGTCTGGACCCATTTTAAATCCCAAGTAAAGGACGAATGGAATATATCCAATATGGAAAATTCTTCTTGCTAAATCTAGAACGATTTGTATTCTTTCTTTTGCTTCATCCGAAAGCTGCATGATATTTAAATAGATTTAGGCGTCGGTTGAATTATTTTCAAGAAATTTCAAATCAAATGTGTCAATTGTCAACCTTATTAACAAGCTTGTCAATGTTTGTTAATATTTTGGTTTCTATAGCTATGATTACATCAAAATAATAATAAAATTTGGGGTATGAGCACGAACTGGACTGTTGATGTAAAATATCTCCCTTATACCAAAAATGTCCCCACCTGGTCCCAACCATGCTTGGCACTGTTACTTGCCAATATTGGTTTGGCAACAATGAATTTCCTAATTTGTATTATATTGGTGAAAGTGTATTTTGACATTGACTGAATACTTCTCGTTTTGACAAGAATTATTTTTTGCTTTTGTTTATTTTAACCTCTAATATTTAAATCTATGTGCATTGTGTAACGTTTTACAGTAAACTTCAAACAAAAATATGAATTTTAAAGTTTTTTCTGGTATTTCAAAAAAATGCTGCCATACAAACACAGACCCAGCAAGGGGAAGTCAAAAATTATTTACACGAACAATTTTATCTTGCCAAGTTCCTGGATATGAGTAATTTTAACTTTATTTATATATACTGGCTCAAAATAATTCACAGTAATTGTAAAAAAATGTTGTTTTTTTAATTCAATTAATTAAGGAACCATAATTTTTTTATATAAGTAATGAAATAAATTTTTTCTTTTTGAGACAACAGTATTTTTAAAACTGATTGACGAATATAAAAAATATTTATTCTTTGTTTTAGGCAGATGATTACATTTCTATACGCGTCGGCCAAGCAATGATGGACAGCGCAGATATAGGCGCTTTTTTAGTGGGGAAATCACGTGCTCAAATATCAAGTTTTGATAATGCTCCACAATTTATGTCAAAGGTAAATCTAGCATTTTTTTGGTGTCGAAAAACTTTGGACACTGAAATCGAACATAAGAAAATTTGAATAAACAAATATCTAACTAAATCTATTGGTCCCAACTTCTTCTGAATCACCACCTCCTTGTTTACTGTGAATTAATAATGAAAATCAATAAGTAATAAAAAAATTAATGAGGCGGTTTAGGCTGGCGGAGCTTTAACAGTAACTTAATATCCCCATTCCCAGAACAATTACCCACAATTAGATTGTCCTATCTGCGATAGTATGCGATGTGCGGTAAACGGCAAAGACAGACAGGAAGCAAATACAGAGGCCATGCTATCTCTCTTGCTCTGAAATTCTATTTTTACTCACAGATGGATAAAACTAATTATAACGTTAAATTTTGTTTTTAAAAACTTGCATGACATCAATAAGATAAACAGTTTCAAAGTATGTTTTGTTTAATGCCCCTGCACCCGCTGCCGCCCTCTTGAAAGGTTTCAATAAAAAGCAATAAAAACACTTCTGTAAAAAGAGACCAAATTCTCTACTTTCTCGTTCTCTTCAGTGACGATCTTTAAACTTCCAAACAACATATTAATTTAGTCTTACAGCAACATACATATGAAATAAAAATATAATTTTTAGCTTCAGACTTATAATAATGCATTATATGTTTTATTTATCAGTTTTTTCCGGAAAACCAGTTACCTTCATTTCCTGAAAATTTTTCATCATCAGATGGATCATGGCAGAATGTTAACGGAAGCAGGTAAGGAATATTTATAATTTAAATACTTTTTATCAGCTTCAGTTAAAATTAGAATAAATTAATTAATTCAAAATACTCTTTTACTGTAGTCCTATATTTCTTAACATTTCGGGTAACAGGGAACGTTCCCAGGGTAATATTATTTTTTTTTTAGATATAAATTTTTTGTGTTTTCTGCCTACTATGATCAAAGAAGAAACCAAAGAAATATAAGAATAATTGCAGCGACTAAAACTAGAGGGCCTGAAAGGGTTTGGTGCAGACTTTGGTACAAATTGATAGAAGGAAATTCTACTGTCAATATATCAAAAACTATTCCTGCTAAACTAAAGGTATAAACTATAATATAAAATATTGCAAAAACGGTGAGGGTCAAATTGTCACTGGCAAAGTATGATTAAATTATTTGATTTAGTTGTAATTCTAACCTAGAGCAGAGGGCCACATTGGTTCCTTCAGTCCCAAAGGCCAAGACCTAGTTGGCTTATCATATCAATAGACTGTAGTTTTAAATTACGCGCAAATTTTTGTAATGCGACCAGTCGGCGACTGATGTGATATATATATATATATATATATATATATATATATATATATATATATATATATATATATATATATATATATATATATATATATATATACATACAGCGCAAAGAACAGGGATGGACTCCACTCCTTTCATAATTTCGGCTGGTACTGTTAAATGTACAGTAGTGACATCTTGCGGAGACTATATATATATATATATATATATATATATATATATATATATATATATATATATATATATATATATATATATATATATATATATAGTCGTGGCTCATTCAATAGCGAAATTTGACAGGGAATTAATTAAGGATTGCATGATTGCAGGAACAGAAGAAATGTGTTGAGAAAGGCTCATTTATTTAAACACAGCAGTTTGTCAGAAAACACTGTAGCTCGAATAGTAGATAATATGACAGAAAATATGTTGTTACGATTTTCTCTCCTTATTTCCTCACTGGGTTCAAAAAAAACGCAACACTTTTCACAGCTAATTATCAACCATTTAATAACGACTTCTTAACACTTTAACATTCGAATACAAACTAAACTAACTACGCATATCCTATCTTGATTTATATACCTATAAAATGAACTAAAATATACGAGAATACAAATCTAGAAATTACAAGAAACAATGATGACTCATTGATATTATAAGGACTCATCAAAATAATATTTCTACGAGGACTCATAAAAACTTTCCTAATCTTTCGTTACAATATAAATTAAATTGTTTGAAAAAAATTGACATTAGAGAGGTTCTTTTAGGCCCTGGATGAGTCAAAAGATGTTTCAGATACCGCTTAGGTGTTATTTTTTATTCGAGGGATAGATAAAAATTATGGCGTACATTAAAAGCTTCTTGACATTCGTAGCATTCACGGCACTACCACTGGTGACAGTATTTTTAAAGGAGTGAAAAATTCTGTTCACCATAGTTTGGAGATCTCTTATCTAAAACATTGTTTTTACAATATATACATATATATATATATATATATATATATATATACATACTTTATACTTTATTCATATATATATATATATATATATATATATATATATATATATATATATATATATATATATATATTCCATTGCAACCTGAATTTTTTGAAATTTTTAAGGTTATTAGAGAGAATTGGAACCTACGCTACAGTGCGTGTTTCGTTATGTGCCCTCTCCGTTCAAACATGTCAATACCGACAGCAGTCAGCGTAGTGGCCAGATTAAGAGATCCTCCAACGAACATGTTGGCCGTAATCAATAATTTCAATGAATCCATTTGGAGGCAAGCTTCAATGAATACGCCTACGCTGGGGAAGTTTGGTGTTTGTGTCAAACCGCTTCATTTTGAATATAATAAGGTTCGTAGATGAAATAGAGTAGTAGAATATTTAAAAAATTATAACTAATAGTTTTTATGTATCTACAGGATGTTCGGTAGGTATTTATTAATCTTTTGAGTGTCTATAAGGAACTTTAATATATTCTATATTGTTTTCTTAATACAAGCTAGAAGAAGAAAGGTATAATACCAAATGACGTTATGTTATACAGGCGTACCGTGTATGACATTGGCAATGAGTAGAAATAAATGAAATAATTTAAGGAACACATACATCTAGTGTGATGTTCAGGGCCTAATTTTATTTTTCAAAGAAGTTAATAAATTAAAAATGTTTAAAAAATAATTATTCCAAGTTTATAAAGGAAAAGTCAGATTAAAATCAATTTTATTTTAATATAAATAAAATATTTACTTTAAAATTCATCAACAAAAAAAAATTATTAAATTGAAAATATATTTACCTAAGACCAAATGCTCCAAAGTCATAGGTTTATTAATTTTATCACAGACGCACACTTCTTGCTTCAACTCTATACTAAATTCGAATTAAATATAGAATATAAAATATGGATCTAAAACATTTGGTATGTGACGTATTTTGTTCTGAAACGCTGAAAAGTAAATAGGCCAAGAAAGAAATGTTGGTCTGCCGACGTAGGAATCACGCGCTTTTGGTAAAAAATCAGAACACATAGACCCTCGATCACACGATTTTTTCTTGCAGAAACAAATAGATTCGAAAAATCCAGATTTTTGACAAGACGTCACGGCAAATGTTATTTAAATACGAGCCATCCCGCTATGGAAAGTTAGTTGAGAACTAGAGTTAAGAACAGTTGGTCGAAATCAAGAGTTAAGAACGTGATAGTTAAGAAGTGGTTTATAGAGTATATTCGGCGTGTTTTGCAGTACGGTGAAAAATGTTTTCAATACTATTTAAAATATAATTCTCACAGTAAAATTGTAAGTGTGTTCGTACTCTGGTAAACAATTAATACGGGATTCTAAAATGGAGTAAACCAAACTAGCTCGCGCTGCGTAGCTGCGATGTGTGGGTAAGAGAAATGCGGACTATAAGCTATAGTAACTAGCAGGAAAGTGAGCGTTTTGTCAATTTTAATTTTGTTAAAGATAAAATCGAGGAAAATTTAAAATTGGGTCCTAATTAAGTTAAATTATCCATGATTTCTTTTTTTAAACAATGCCTTCTTCTTCTTCAGGTGCCATCTCCTATCGGAGGTTGGATATCATCATTGCTACTCTCACTTTATTTGCCACTACTCGAAAAAGTTCTACTGAGCTACAATTGAACCACTCTTTCAAATTTCTCAACCATGAAATTCTTTTTCTTCCGATATTTCTTTTTCCTTCTATTTTACCCTGCATGATCAATCTAAGCAACTCGTATCGCTGGCCTCTCATTATATGTCCAAGATATTGCAGTTTCTTTATTTTTATGTTGTTA
The DNA here is from genome assembly GCA_034092305.1 of Diaprepes abbreviatus. Lineage (NCBI taxonomy): Eukaryota > Metazoa > Arthropoda > Insecta > Coleoptera > Curculionidae > Diaprepes > Diaprepes abbreviatus. Next base: position 904,700 of record JASJET010000045.1, on the reverse strand, counting down.
ATTATTTCATAGTTTTTGTCCGTCGCTAGCAATACTTCTACGTTTGTTTTTCTCTCAGTCCAAGATATTCTCAACATCCTTCTGTAACACCACATTTCAAACGCTTGCAGTTTATTTATGTGTTCTTGTTGTAGTGTCCAGCTTTCCAACCCATACTGCAGCATTGAAAATACATAAAATCTTAAAATTCTCATTCTTAGTTCTCGGGTGATGTCTCTGCTGCACAGAATGGTTCTCAGTTTTACAAACGCACTTCTTGCCATTTCTATTCTCGTTCTTATTTCTGTTGTTTGTTCATTATTTGCTGTTATCCATGTGCCCAAGTATTTTATATTTTTGCACTCTTTCTAAATTCACACCTCGCAACTTTATGCTTGTTTGCATGTTTTGTTTTTTAATTACCATATATTTAGTCTTTTTGGTGTTCATTTTAGTTATTTGTTTCGTTCATTATTTCTTGAAGTTCTTCAGCGGGGCTAGCTATGATAGCAGTGTCGTCTGCAAATCTTATGTTGTTTACAGCTCTTCCGTTTATTATTATTCCCTTACTTTTCGTTAACACTGTACACATTGAATAGTAGGGGTGACAAAATGCATCCATGTCTTACTCCTCTTCCTATTTCAATTTCCGGACTTGTTTCGTTATCTACTATTATTTGTGCGCGTTGATTCCAATATAGGTTAGTTATTATTCTTAAATCTTTGTTGTCTATGTTTTTTCTTCTTAGAATCTCGACTAGTTTTTCATGTCTAATTTTATCAAAAGCCTGCTCGAAGTCAATATAACAAATGTGTATATCGGTGTTCATATCCATACACCTCTGTGAAAGCACATTAAGTGCAAACAACGCGTCTCTGGTGCCTATACCATTTCTGAATCCAAACTGACTATCATCTATCCCCTTTTCAAGTTCTTTATAAATGCGTCCGTGTATTACTTTTAAAAACACCTTGAGTACATGACTTATCAAAGATATTGTTCTATATTCGCTGCAGTCTTTTGCATTTTTGTTTTTTGGAATAGCGCAAAAAGTAGAGAGTAACCATTCTCTGGGTATATTCCCCGTTTTATATACTGTGTTGAACAGATCTAACAATATATCCATGGTATCATCATTCATGCATTTTAAGATTTCTACTGGGATTTGATCTGGACCTAGTGTTTTTCCATTTTTGTTGTTTCTTATGGCTGTTTTTATTTCATCTTTCAGTATCGTTAATGCCTCGTTATCTTCTACTTCAATCTCCAACAATGCCGTTCATATATAATTTTTATAAAACTTAATCTAAAAAGGCCATCAGTGTATTAGTGGTAACAGAACAGTTGTGAAAAAGTTCAAAGCAGTAGTAAGTACTCAAGGAGCTCGTCACGCTATTACCTGCAATTGCTCTGGGCCTTAGGAAAGTTGGTAAAACTATATGTAAAAAAAAGATAAATAAGGAGCTAGGCATTACACTAGCAGTGGATAAAAAAATGTTCATCGTGATTGTGAGCGTGAATAGTAAAAAACAATATCATTCTTTCTATGACAATTAAACACAGAACGGGGTAATTTACAATACTGCACTTGTCAGCTTTGGTATCTTTTATTATGTTCTTATATTGAGTTTCTCGTCCCGCAATATTACTTAAATAAAATAATTTGTACTAAATTTTAGGACCTCACAGCTCACAACATACTTTTTTCGTTGCTTTGGTTTTATCGCTCGATGATGACTTTTTAGCTGGAGATTTATCGTTTTAACGGAGGCGGTGGCTATCTGCTTCTTGTCCGAGGAGGACTGTTTTGCAGAATTTGAACCACCAGATGCTGCCAGCTTGAATGAACCCGATACTTCTGTTCCTTCGTCTCTGAATGATATTGTCCAAGATTGGCTCACATCTGCACAATCTACGTTAGAATGTTAATCGTTAATACTACTCCCCTTTCAGTTTAAAATGTTGTAGTTTAAAGATCATTTGACAAAAAATGCAATAAAGAAACTCAAAAGAGAATAAATGCAATTGAATTTTCAGGAAATGCAAATAATGGAGTTTATCGAATTAAATCGATTAATGGGAGTAGACCATTTCACTTTCTACAATCACACAATTGGACCACAAGTCTCCTGTATTCTACAGGACTATCAGTCGAAAGGAATCGTCACCTTGTTGCCATGGAAGCTTCAGATGGTTTCGCAGAAGGAAATCAGGACCGAGGGATTGTTCGCTGCTCTGAATGATTGTCTCTACAGATCAATGTATAGATTTTCTCATATTTTGTTGATCGATCTGGACGAATACATAATTCCAAATTACAACGACACGTTACCCCAACTTATTGAGTAAGTATGTGATTCCACACTATCAGTTACTTATCTCACAATATTCACTTTCATTTTTAAATTACGACAGGAATTTTTAATTTTAAAATGCACGAGATTCAATAAAAACCATTAATATGACGTTGTCAAAAAGTTTACATATCCGCCTACTAAATGAACAACATCAGCACATATATTTACAATTATTTTCAAGCATTAGTCGTGCCAAAAAATATTTGATTTTTTTTGTATATACTTTATTTAAACGAGAATTCTTGAATTTAGTAGAATTTTATTGAAGTTAAAGACATCCTAATTCATCTTTCATTTTTCTAATTACAAAATTTATTATTATTTTAGTTATCTGAATCATCGATTGAATACTCGCAGCACCGGATCTTTTTCGTTCCAAAACGCGTTTTTTTACCTTCAATGGGATGACGATGCTCAAGTGTACGATTTTTCCGATCCCATTTCATCAAATTTGGTCACATTGAAGAAGACGCGACGAAAATCAAAACTGCATCCGCACAAACAACGATCGAAATACATTTGTCGACCCGAATTGGTTGTGGAGACGGGCAATCATTTTGTTTGGGAGTTCATTCCTGGACATGGTGAGTGTTATATTGGTAGTAGCACAGATTATTTCATTTTACAGGTACTACAAAACGCTTTCCCGTTAGAACTGAATTTCGTGACCTTGCTTTTCTCGCGACTCGATAATACACTGAGAAAAATTGTTAAAATTACCGCCAAAACGAAATGTTTATGGGGATTTTTATTGTTTTAAAACGAACTTTATTGTTTGAGTTTCATCGTGTCGTTTTTTATTCGTATTTTATATTTTGTATGTGAAAATAACATATACGAGAATGATTCGATAAGTTCTCGGCCTGATAAAGAAAACAAAAGATTCTTGAAAATGTTTTTATTTATTTTGCAACATGGTACCCTTGTACTTCAATATATTTAGACCACCGATGTTCTAACATTTTAATACCCGTAGTATAAGGCGATTTGTCCAACTGTGCAAAATAAGCGGTTGCCGCTGCTCTGACCTCGTTATTTCAAGGGAATTTTCGCCCAGCGAGCCATTTTTTCAAGTTTGGGAAGAGAAAGTAATCGCTGGGAGCCAGATCCGGCGAATATGGCGCATGTGGAAGTACTTCGAAATGTAGGACATGGAGTTTTGCAGCAACAACCATAGATTTGTGTGCAGGCGCGTTATCCTGATGAAAGAGCACTTGTTTTTGGCAAGATGTGGACGTTCAGCCTTAATCACATGCTGCAAGTGGTCCAGTAGTGAAGCGTAATACTCCCCGGTGATGGTCTTGCCTTGTTCTAAATAGTCTATAAGCACCACGCCATGTGAATCCCAGAAATCTGCTGCGATGACTTTTCCTGCAGACGGAACCGTTTTTGCTTTTTTTGGCTCACTTTCACCTGCCCCCACCCACTGTTTAAACTGCTGCTTTGTCTCTGGCGTGTAATGGTGAATCCATGTTTCATCTACAATTATAATACGTCGAAAAAACTCGGCAGGATTGTGTCTGAATAAGTCTAAACACTCTTGCGAAGTGTTCATTCAAAGGTGTTTGTGGTCGACTAACAAACGCGGCACCCATCGCACAGAAAGAATTTTCATGCCGAGAACATTATGTAAAATGTAGTGGACACGCTCTATCGAGATGTTTGCTATACCAGCAAGCTCTCGTATTTTCAGTCGGCGGTCGTAAAGTATGACATTGTGAATATTTGTGACAATTTCGTCAGGTGTAGCGGTTTTAGGGCGTCCCGAGCGCTCATCATCTTGAATTGATGTACGACCACGAGTAAATTCAGCAGCCGATTTTTTTACTGTCGAAAACGAAGGAAAAGAATGCTTTCAAGTAGAATCTCACTGATTTTTAATGTCCATAAGACTTAAGCCCTTTAAAACAAAATACTTTATAACCGCTCGAACTTCAATTTCATCCATCTTTCACAAAATATCGAACCTTATGTGTTAACTCGATCGCCACAAACAAGCAACTGCACACAAACATCTGAAACTTTGCAGGGCGTCGTCTCAAGGTTAATGCTTACAAAATATTATAGTTATTTGAGCCTACTAGTGCCCTCTCTGTTTCAGGCCGAGTATTTATCGGACAATGTATCCCACAACAAACTGTAGCGATCGATTTTTCGGAAAATAGACTTTTGAAAAATGCTTCGGATGATGTTTTACTCTGTAATTAAATGTATGCTTGTTCTCTCCTTAATACACTCCAGTTTATTACAAAATTCATTTAACCTTTTTATTATTTATACCCTCCTTACTAATACGATCCCAATGAGAGTGGCATTTTGAAAACCAAAATGCGACTAGTCGCACACTGAAAAAAAACACAATGCGACAATATGTCTATAATTTTGAGTTTTAATCTAAAAATGAAATAATAAGGCATTAACTGCCGGTATAATCACACAGGTGGAAGTGGAATCAGCGATAAATAGACTCAAAAATAACAAAACCCCCGGGCCAGACCAGATACACGGAGAAGTTCTCAAATTAATTGACTCAGAACAAATAAAACTACTGACCACCCTCTTTAACAAAATTTACATGAACGGTCAAATACCAAAAAACTGGCTACTGTCGACATTCATCCCGATTCCCAAAAAAACGAACGCAACTAAGTGCTCCGATCATAGAATAATCAGCTTGATGAGCCACGCTTTAGAAGCTTTTCTTAACATCATTCAAGCACGAATATATAGAAAACTCGATGAAAACGTAAGTGACACGCAGTTTGGCTTCAGACAGGGACTTGGCACTAGAGAGGCCTTGTTTTCCATGCAGGTTCTGATTCAAAGAGCACGTGACATCAATGCCGACGTCTTTGCATGCTTCATAGATTTTGAAAAGGCATTTGACAAAGTGCAGCACAGTAAACTGATTTCAATCCTACAAGAGACAGGAATCGACGACAGAGACAGAGAGATAATATCAAAGCTATATTCAAAACAAAAGGCTATTGTACGAGTTGAGAATGAGACAACAGAAGAATTTAATATAAAGAGAGGAGTGCGCCAGGGCTGTATACTGTCGCCACGTCTATTCAACGTATACTCAGAACATCTCTTTAAAGAAGCACTGGGCAATATAGAAGATGGAATTATTGTGAATGAAGAAGTAATAAACAACCTAAGATACGCGGATGATACCGTTCTTATAGCCGATACTGCAGAGGGACTTCAAAGAATTATCGACCGAATAGTGACAGCTTGCAACAGATATAGTATGAAGATAAACTGCAAGAAGACGCAAACGATTATTGTCAGTAAAAACGACGTCGGCAATATACAGTTTACTGCCAACAACGTAACTCTCACAATGGCCGAGACGATCACATATCTAGGCTGCACGTTGAATAAGGACTGGCACCACTCTCGAGAAATAAGAAGCCGAATTGAGAAAGCAAGAGGTACTTTTAATAAGCTGCGCAACATACTCTGCAACCTATCCCTCAATATACATACGCGGATCAGGATTTTGAAATGCTATGTACTCTCAACTCTCTTATATGGAGCAGAAGCCTGGACCCTTACCGATGCTTCATGTAAACGTATAGATGCGTTTGAGATGTGGTGCTACCGCCGCATGCTTAGGGTTCCTTGGATACACCACGTATCAAACGAAAACATTTTACAACGTATCGGTGGAGAACTGGAATACCTTACAAATGTCAAACGCAGAAAATTGGAATACTTTGGACATATCATGCGGAATGAGAAATATCGCCTGCTCCAACTTATCCTGCAGGGGAAGATGGAAGGCCAGAGATCAGCTGGACGAAGACGAATATCATGGCTGCGCAACCTACGAACATGGACTGGAATGACATCAACAGGTCTGTTCAGAGCAGCAGTGAATAAAGTAATATGGACCAATGTGATAGCCAACATCCAAAGAGGATAGGCACTTTAAGAAGAAGATAATCAGAAGTGGAGCCATCTTAAACATTTTTTAACCGAGTTGCCTTCATTGACTTTAGTAATCTGCCAAACTTAAAAAATTTTCTGTCTGTTTTCCGAGAAATGGATCGCTTCGGTTTGTCGCGGGACACCCTGTATATTATTCCATCATAACACAAAAAACATATTCTAGGCACGCTGAATGTACCAGCCGATGCAGCAATCCTACATCATTACAGGATATGCGAATTTGGAGGGAACGATTGTGTAAAAACAGCATCAACAGTTGATAAAACCGCTTACAGGTAATATTTAATGTCCGTCACTTGCTTTCAAAAACTTTTCTGTAGCTTCCGCTTTTCCACAATTCAAAATAAAACCCAACTTCTTTTACTAAAAATTGTAAAAAAATTTAACTCGTCCTAGAAGTTTTGCTTATAATTTGTTCCCCTGTATGTATATATCAGATTAATAATTCTTTTTTTATGTATATATTTTAGATACCTTGAAAGCCTAACTACAGCCGTCAGGGAGCGATACGATCAGCTAAAACAAAAATGTAATCTCTCTAAACCGAAGGAAACGCCCACGAAAGTTTTCCATAAAATATTGAGCATGTTGAAAACCGGCACGCATCTGACAAGATAATAATTTTTAGTGAAAATATGTGATTTTTAGCGAGGGAGTGTAATATAAGATTAAAATAAAGAAAAACTATAAAGTCGAATATTAAATACTCAATTGGTTTTAGTTTTTACCCAAAACTGAAGAATATTTGAAAATTTATTAGTATGTAACTGTGACACAGTAGAACTACCATAACCAGTAAGTTCACTCGGCTTCATTCCACCAGCAGTTTTTGGTGAACTTAAGAAGGTTTAACCTCAATTCGATCTCGAAAATATTTCAGTGTTGTGTAATGAAATTTGCTGGTAAATAATGTTAAATTAGCTCTATAAACTTATATATATGATAGCATTTTTCATCTAGCAAACGACTATGTTCACTTGTTTTAAAAATATTTATTCAAGAGGAGATCAAAAAAAAAACTGGAATTTCGTCATAACTTCCTTATTTCTTAATATTTTTACACCAAATTTTGATCACATTCAAAGTATTCTCCATTGACCACAACGCACTTCTCCAAACGATTCTTCCATTGTTCAAAACAGTTTTTAAATTCACTTATCGGGATGTTCTTTAGGCATTCCAGCGATTTTGTTTTACTTCCTCCACAGTGAGTCTGGGAAACAAATCTCAATCTTTTCAAATCCTCCATGTAGAACTTCTGGTCGACAGTTTGACCCGGGAGAACGAACTCAGCGTGCACAACAGCTTTGCAATCGAAGAAACAAATGAACATTATCTTGATGCTTGACTTCACCTGAGGAGCTTCTTTGGGATGAGGAGGGCAGCTGCCTTCCACTGGCTTGATTGTTGCTTTGTTTCGGGGTCGTATCCATAGCACCACGATTCATCACCACCTTGGAAAAAAGTCCTCTTCGAGCTGATTTTGAAGCTCAAAACATGCCTGAAGTCGACGATCCCTTTCCTCATCTGTGAGAAGGCGAGGGACAATTTTAGCTTCAACCCTTCTCGTGTGCAAATCTTTGGATATAATCTTCTGAATTGAACTCCATGATATTCCAGACATCTCACAGAGTTGATCAATGGTTCGGCGACGGTCTTCACGAACGAGGGCATTGATTTTGTCGACGTTTTCGTCACTTCTCGACGTTGAGGGGCATCCTGAACGGTCTTCAACTGACATTTCTTCATTTTTAAAACACGAAAACCACTCGTAGACTCTGGTTTTACTTAAGGCAGCATCCCCATAAGCAGTCTTAAGAATTACAATAGTTTCCGCGGCCCGCACTCTCCTTCCCCTCTACAGCCCAATTCCCATTATTTTTGCCCCCCCCCCCCCTCGTATAAGGAGTTGAAGCTTTCACGAAGAAGGAATTTTTCTTGAAGAACAACTTTCCCAGCACTTGTCTTTGTTTATTGGATTAAACAGCTATTTAAAGAAAACTTTACCTGGTAATGACAGCGATTGAAGCGACTGAAATTCAAATGCTTGTTTGGTGCCTTCCATACGCGTTTGTTGGCAGGATTAAAGAGATCAACCAGGTTTTTTTGAACTACTTTTAAGCAAGGAAATTTAAAAACAGATAAACTAAAATACCATATAAAATTTTTATTAGTTTATTTTATTTAAGCCGAAACATAACCTCCATCTACAGGTAGAGTAACTCCAGTGATCATTGCGGCTGCATCGCTTAGTAGAAAAAGAACTGCGCCTACTACATCTCCAACTTCGCCGAATCTAAAAAGAGAAAAGAATTGGAGGAATTTTTAGAACCTAAGGTCTTTTAAAAAAATCTTTATTTCCACCAAAAAAAAACTGAACAGTACAGTGTTCAATTTTTGCATTTGTTCAACTAAACTTACCGTCTCAAAGGTATTTTTTGTATCATAGGTTCGGCAATTTTGGGGTCTGACCAACCCAGTCTCCCCATCTCTGTCATAATGACAGTAGGATTAACTGCATTTATTCTGATGTTTTGGGGTCCGTATTCCAAAGCTACAGCCCTTGTAAATCCATCGACAGCACCCTAAAAATTATATGAATTATGAATCCACAAAATTCTGGATTAGTATCATTAAAATTTCAAAGATTACTTGTAGTAGTATAATTATCTTGAAAGTAATAGCAATTTAGCAAAAGTAATTCAATTAATGTTTAGTGCAGATATTAAATTACTTCTAGTTTGAATTTATTATGCTATATTTCACATTTTGTGAAAATAGCACCATATATCCGCAAAATAAACCAGTATTGAAAAGTATGCTTGTATTATAAAAATATTTTAGTATTTTAATTATTACGTAGTAATTCAAGTACTATAATGTAATTGAATTACTTAAAAATGAAGATGGAATAAATTACTTCTGGCAACAAGTTGATAATTGAACTACTTCCGTTCTAATGCAAATAATCGGTAATTTACTTTTCAACTACTTTTAAAAGTTTTAATTGAACTATTTTTTTAAAACTTGCCTCAGCTTTGGTTGGAACCAAATAAAGAATCAGAGAAGTGATGATTTAAAAATTTCTTTTTCTGGGAAAATATTGCAAAACTCTCTAAATAATTTGGAAAAATCATGTTTTAAAAGTTCTTTGGACAATTTGTATCTATAACTTCATATGAGCCGAACATTTACATACCTTACTACTGCAATATACAGTGTGATTCAATAAACCAACTAAGGATGCTTGCGAAGACAAATTTACTATTGCACCTGGGGCTTTCCTTGCCAAAAGATTTTTTATTACTATTTGGGTTACATTGATCAATGCTTTAGCGTTTATTCCGAATACACTAAAAAATATAACAAAAATGTCGGTTATAAAAATATTAAAAGCCATTTGGATCTTCTGAAGTGTGAAGAACTGAAAATTTCAACGATTTTTAGCGTATTGAAATAATTACTTATCGAAATCTTCTTCGGTAACATCTAACAGTGACTTAAGCCATCCCATTCCAGCATTATTAACTAAAAGATCTATAGGTCCAACATTGCTTAATGTTTCTTGAGTTTTTTTCCAGTCTGATATGTCCAAAACTACCGTTTTTATTTGTGGATACTCCTTTTTTAATGCATCTAAAAGACAAGTTTTATTTGCAAAAGAATTTGGGCTCTAAATTGAGAATATCCCATTTTAAACCAACTTAATTTAAGTATGAATTAAACAATCCAAAAAAACTGTGATTGCTGATAAAATCAAATCGAAAATCCACATTGAAACTACCCAAAATAGTTCTCCGAGCATATCAAATATTGCACTCCTAAGTACTGTGATATTCCTGCTGGATTGATTGAAATCCTGACGATATAAAATCAGTTCTCACCTAATAGTTCTTTGGATCTTCCTACTGCTATAACTTTTGCATTGGATTTGGATAATTCTATAGCAATTTGTCGTCCAATACCTAAAAAATATTAATTACACATAACTAAGACCTCTTCTAAAATATTCGTATGTTATGGTATAGCACTATATATTTAAAAAAAAATAATAGATTAAACGTTCCCAATGACAGCCGTTCCGACAGTGCGAGAGAAGAAAATGATTGCAAGCAGTAGTCTCTTTGGTTTCCAAGTTTATCCATATGTATAGCACAATGTTCAGTAATTCATAACACCAAAAATTATACTAAATTGCTTACCTTTAGTTGCCCCAGTAACTAAAGCTGTCTTACCGCCAAAATTAAATTCCATCTTTGAATGTTGTCAATAAGATACCTCTTCAAACGATACGTACATTTATATATCATCTTATTCTAGCTGAGTAATATTGACTTACTGTTTTTCTAGTGATAAACAATTTGATAATCTGGTTTATATTTGTTTGTTTGAATTGGAAATTTACCGGTTATCGCCAAAGGTCACCTCAGGGTCATTATATAATATTATATTAAAATATGTTTATTTTACATTCCTAGATAAAATACCGAATATTTAAATAAAATAGTTTTATAGATAATAATACGTACCAAATTTAGTGCAAATTAAAGTTTATTAACTAAATTCAAGGTGCATGACACCAACGAGATTCTCCAGTCAGAAGCTGAAGAATAAAACAACAAAAAATAAAAAAAAATTAATACCTTATGTAATGATCGAACAAGAAAGTTATACAACATTTCGTAACTCTGCAATAAAACCCAGATATTGTTAATATGACTTTCAACAGGTAACTTGGTAGCAAGAGTTACCCCCGAGTTCCTAATCCCATTCTTTAATATTAGAATAATAGTTTTTTTTGTGGTGGACTAACTTATCCTGTAATTAAGGTATTGAAACACTTTTCAAGATATAAAAATAATGATTACCTTTGCAATAATTAGCAAAATTGTTATTAGCATGTCATGAAGCATAATCATTATAATGTTGAGCGAAGTCTCGGAGTGAAAAAAAAAACAATTATTTACGTCATATAAAAAAGTCAAGTACTAACTAAAAGTGAACCAAGTCATTAGCTACTACACATTGGTCTCTATCTGTCGGAAACAAAGTGAGAAGCGACATTAAGTTACCATGTACACCAAAGCCACCTAATATAAGCAGTTAAGGCTGGATGTTACACTTTATCAAAAGCCTTTGGTAAATGAACCTACACACACAGTCCCTACTAACACACCTCCATATCTATTAAAATATCTTTTCACAATGCGAATGTTGCTCTCAGTCCGATACAGCTTCACTGACGAGACCATGAAGCAGGCGCGGATCCAAGGGGGGGGAGGTGGGAGCGATCGCCCCCCCCCCTCAAGAGCCTTGAGTTCAGGAAAATAGAACCGATTTTTTCTGTTATACTATAGTTTATTCAAGAACTAGAGTGCGTAAACTAAACTAAAAATGGATTCAAATGTAATTAATATTTATATGTTACAGAAAATTTAAATAATAAATTGTGTTTACGCTTGTAAACAATCCTTATCTAATTCGTAATCAAAGTGAGTGAAACTATCAAATTAATTATAATTGGTTTCTCTATCTCACCGATCATGAGATCGATTTTCCACATTTTCTTTTATTATATGGATTTTTCCCAATTTTCTGCAGTAACTTTATTTAAAAAAATCTTTCAAAAGTTCAGTTAAATTACTAATTTTGTAAGTTGTGTTATTTCTAGCAACTCTACCTTTTACTTGAAATAATCTATAAGAACAGATTTCCTATCTGGTTTTTCCCAGCAAAAATTAAGTTCTCTGAGCAATTTTCAGAGCTCAGTTCTTTTAATTTTAGGTAAATCTCGATCTTCATTGATTTTAGTTAGAACTTTGTCGACGGTTGGTCCTTCTCAAAATATGTTTTTCGTCTGCCTGTGATCGAATGTGGCTTGGGAGTCGTTTTTTCTCCTTCAGTATTCGGTACATAGTAGATTTTCTAACTCCTGTCATGTTAGAACACATTTAAACAGAGCTTTTAACATTATTATCTAGATATTGATATCTTAAGGCATCATAAACATTCATCGTAATAAGTTTTTCGTTGAGGAAAAATGCTCTGATTTAAGGATTTTGAAATAAATATAGATGTGGAAACCATATCTTTTGGGTATCTCACTAATCTCAAATAATATATAAAAGCAAACACAAACAAGATAAATCACTAAGGACATACTGTAAGATGTACTTTGCTCACTGAAAGAAATTAAATTGAACTATCAAAAATTTTATTGTTGCAGTAAATTTATAAAACCTCATAATATTTAAATATAATTAAATATAATTAGATTTACAGCACTCCTCAATTACCTGCGGTACCGGAGGTTTCAGTAACAGTTTTATTACTCTCTCTAGTTCTTGAATAGAGTATAGGAATGTGTATGCTTGCAATCGCCCCTCCCCTTCCCAAGAGCTTTGATTTCAGGAAAATAGAACCGATTCTGCCTTTTATATTAGGAATGTATATGCTGCTGGCACTCCCTCCCCGTTGACAACTAGTTTTTCTTGCGATAGCCCCCCCCCTCCCCAAGAGCTTTGATTTCAGGAAAATATACCCGATTCTGCCTCCTATACTAAGAATGTGTATGCTGCTCGCATCCCCCCCCCCCCCGTCGGCAACTTGTTTTTTCTTGTGATCGCCCCCCTTCTCCAAGAGCTTCAAATTCAGAAGAATAGACCCGACCCTGCCTTTTACACTGGAAACGGGAATGTTGCTGGTGTCCCCCCCCCCCTGTCTACAACAAAAGAGTCACGACAAGCAATTAAACTGAAAAAAAAATAAGTAAACATGTTTAGGTCTGTCAAACATCAAAAAAGCCTCTCCCCCACCGACCATAAACAGCCTTCAAACAACTTTATTATTGTTGAAATATATTGGGTATGATCGAAGGGAGTTACAATAAAAACCAAGGTTTCGAAGACCTTTAGGATACGAAAATAGAATGTAAACTCATTATATAATTAAGTCCAATGAAAGAAAAAATGTTTGACAAAGATAAACAATACATATCAATTATCTAATAACTAATAAATAAAAACATATTATTTTTACGTACAAACGTTGTTTATAACTTATTTATCTATTTTTTTATAATATCCATTTAAATTATCACTTTTATGTTAACCCCAAGAAATATTGTAAAGACAGTTGCTAATACTAATAAAATAAAATTGTTTTATTAGTAACAAGCAGGAGAATGGAGTCCTTTAAAAATAAAAAAGCACTTGTCACTGGAGCTTCAAAAGGTAGGAGTTTTGTAACTTATAATTTGGAGATATAGATCCAAAAAAAAACTGTTTTATTTTAGGAATTGGAAGAGAAATAGCATTACAATTAGCAAGATGCGGTGCAAAAGTTACAGCTCTAGGAAGATCCACCACAGACTTGGGTAAATCAAGACGCTGAGTACAAAAGTAAAATGTTTTTTAAAAATATTATGTGAATTTTTGCAGAATCTCTTAAAAATAGTCATCCAAATATTGAAAAAATTTATTCTGTGGATTTGCGGAATTGGGAGGAAACCAAAAACACCATGAAACACATAAAAGATATAGATTTACTTGTTAACAGCGCAGGAGAGGGACAAATAAAATCTATTTTGGAAATTTCTGTGGAAGATATCGACAGGTATTTATGTTTTTATCAATTAACTTTTTTATAAATTCATTTACATTTTAGAATTTTCAATTTAAACCTAAAAGCTCTCATGAACGTTACGAAAAGTGTAGTGGAAGATATGCTGAAAAGAAATAGTCCAGGTGCAATTGTTAATATCTCCTCTCAAGCTAGTTTGGTAGGGCTTCAATGTCAAACTGTCTATTGTGCTAGTAAAGGAGCTGTAGATTCGTTTACCAGGTAAAAAGTAGATTTACGTATCGAATCTTCACTAAAGATATGCTACAAAAACGTTATATTTTGATAGGAAAAATGATTTCACTAAACGAAAATGCAGTACAGAGTGTCTAGTTTTCGATGGTTTTACGGGTTATCTTCGTTATTAATACATATATATTTTCATAGACCTCTTCGTTTTGGAGATATAGACCGATTTTAAAAATTATGCATTTTGGGACACCTCTGCTATCTCTGTTATTTTACATCTTATTGCAAAGTTAATAAATAGAACTATTAGACCAGGGCCCGATATTTTACAGATAAGCCCTGATCTATACTGGTATTTTTCATGTAATTAAGATAGCTTTTTTTTAGAACCCCAATAGTTCCGAAATATGGATGATGCCCCAAAATGCGTAATTTTCAAAATGACTCTGTATCGCCAAAATGAAGAGGTTTTTGAAAATTCTGTAAGTGGCATCTTCGTTTTTTAAAAAAGTAAAATAGTGCTATGAAAACCTCATCCTTATATTTTTACTAATAACAGAGATAACCCGTACAAACATCTAAAATTTGACACCCTGTACAGTAAAAAAACACCCCGAATTTTTATAAATTGTTACATTTCAGAGCTTTGGCTTTAGAACTTGGACCAAATAAGATTAGAGTCAACTGTGTAAATCCTACAGTAGTAATGACGGAAATGGGTAGAAAATGGTGGACAGATCCAGACAGATCTAAAGATATGTTATCTAAAATACCATTAAAAAGGTATATATTACTGATTAAAGTGAATATTCCGGTTATTATGTGGTAATAACTATTTTTATTTGTTAAAGATTTGCTGAAGTTCAAGAAGTGGTCGATGCGGTTTTATTTTTACTCGGCAATGGTGCTGGTATGATTACAGGGACGACTTTGCCCATTGACGGAGGTTTCACATCAACATAAAAATATTTTTATGAAAATAAATGATATTTTTTTTTATATTATTGTTTTTTTTTCTTGAACTTTTACTGCTCTATCTTCCCAAATAGCACACTTCAGTCCACTGGATATCCATCGTTTATCCAAAGCTGGACATAGCGGGTATCCATGGGATGTCCAGAATTTGTTCACCAACATCCTATGGATATCCACTGGACTATACGATTGTCCCACTCATGGATGTCTTTTTGGATTACATATATTGTCCAAGTATGGATCATTTTTAGATATTAATAGGACTAATTTTGGATGTCCATATATTGTCCATTCTTGACCCGACTGTGGACATATTATCCGATGGTATTGTGCTTTTTTGATAAATAGGTCATAATCTATTGTTCCCTCTTCTTGACATTCCGCTAACGTGACTGATAGATATTTTCAGAATTTGCTTAGGGTCCGAGAGCTTACAGTACCTAATTAATCTGCACTTCTGAAGACACAGACCACTCATGTCATCAAAACGTCGATAACAAGTAACCATAGATGGCCCTGTTAGTCCCAAAAATTAAACAGATATAAATTACATTAGCGAACCAGGTAACAGGAACTGGATCCACATATTACACTTATTGATTACAATTGTCAAGTTTTTAATACAATACTATATAAGAATATAAAATTTTATAATTAGTCGAATTGCAAGTGCTACAAAATATAGCTTCAATTGATTTAAATTGTTCAAGCTGTAGAACGATCGCTATGAATAAGTTATCTGGTTCCATAGTAATAGGTACAATTTCAATTGGGTAATAGAAAATATACCAATTATTTAAATAAAGACTTTTTATTGTTACAATGAATATTTTTTTCTAGATTTATTTCTGTCGTTTATTCTCTTCAGCCATTGTCTAATCTCGTCTTCGGTTGTTTTTTATCGGCCCCCCATTTTTCTACCGCAGCTGAAAATTAATAAGGTTTAACGTTAAATGATGCAGTATTTTATGGTTTTGTAGGAATTTAAATCTCTCTCTCTCTCTCTCTCTCTCTCTCTCTATATATATATATATATATATATATATATATATATATATATATATATATATATATATATAAAACCAAATGCATCGTTATTGCTTAGAGTGCTTAAACCAACAAACCAGAAAAAAAATTTTCACAAACTTTTTATCTGGGTATTATCACAACAAGAGGATCTAGTGTTCAACGTGTGAAATCTGACACCCAATTTGTTCTTATTATTTACGAGTATGACAAATAAAACAGAGATTTTTTTCATCAAATTTTTATATTTAAGTGGTAACTTACCTACAAATAGTGAACATAAGTTTTTTAAAGGGCACTTTACTGTTCCATCATAGGTATAATTCTTGGAAAGGCTATCTGTCATTGTTACAATAAAATATCTTTTAATATGTTAATAGGTATAATTTCCTCCAATATTCGCTAATTGTAAAACCTAAAATTATATTAGTTTATTGAGATAATTAAATGTTAATTCCACATATGCTAAGCTAAGAATATTTTTGACTTTAAGAATCAAAGTAAAAAAATATATATAAAATAATCCTGTAAATTAAGTTTTTTTTTATCAATAGACTCATACACATAAAGAAGCATTACTCGAATAAGTTTCAGCTTTTATTTCAGGAAAAGTGTAATAAACTTACTGCATCTTTAAAGTTTAAATTGTCCTGAAGATCTTATGTGACTTGAGGCAGCTGATTATTTTCTTAAGTAAAAGGATAGTTGAACTCCTGCAGAAGATTCTTTGTAGATACTTGTTTTTTCCCTATTTAAGATTACCTGAATATCCTCTCTAATTTGGTATAAATTGGCTTTCACATAGGAATTTTATTTGGACCAATCTGTGGAAAATTCATCTAAAAAATAATTACAATAAATTAAATTATAAGTCTAAACCTAGAGTCGAACTGTCTGAAACTTTATTATATATTTTTTAACAATTATACTGCACAAAAATACACATCAATGTAAACTTTTACTAGCGTTTAATCCAAAATAGTCATAAAAAAATTAATATACTTATTCAAATTTGCTATAGCTTTTATTCCATTATAAATTTTGATAACATTTATTAATGCCAGCAATCTTATTAGACTGATTACTCAATAATGACTTTGCCAGAGAGAATTTTCTCTAAAATTTACAATTTTATAATTACACAAATTTACAATTCTATCTGTGCTCCATTTTAACCAACAAGATACAAAATTCATTGGCCTATCAAAATATTTGCACTTATTTGTAGTAATTTCCATTTAAATAAGTGATTGTATGAAAAAGTATAGCTACAAAAGCTATATTTTAACATACGTGTTTTGATACTGAATATTTTGTTCACTTTCAAATTTGTGCGAGTTTGATACTAAATTATCAGCTTTTCGTCGGGCATGTCTGTAGTTTCGTTCGGTAATTTTTGGTATAATTAAAAAAATTAAATTAAAAATAACTATACTTACCTTTAACGGTGGCATCTTCTTCAAATAAAAAGCACACTTGATTTTAGCTCAACTAAAACTCCAAAGGTCTTTTTTAGCTCGACGTCAACACAATAATGGGCACAAAATATCTGAAGGGATATTTTGTGATCATGGCGGGCCGGCGGGTTAAGAAATGACAATTCTACAGGCCGATATTACAGTATCCGATTTTACCGACAACCCGAAATTTAATTAATGGACGTCTGATGGACTTACACTGGACATCCAGATATGGACGTCCATATAGATTACAGGTCATCACATTTAATGGACATCCATAAACGGCCCATGAACATACAGGACATTATATGTACCTATTCTGGATATCCAATGGAAATCTTGTGCTATCTGGGTTTCTAACATTTATTCGGATCTTTGAGACAAACTTTGCCAAATAAATACTAAATCATCTACTCATGGATATATTCACACATTACTTTGCTAAGTACATTTAAAAAAATTATTACATGGATATTTCTCGGGTGATATAGTGATAATATAATGCGAGAACTGCTGCTCCCAATCCTGTGGTATGATCGTTGCATCCATCTTCAAAATATGTCATATCTTTTTTAATTCTAGATTTTAAATCATCATTTAGGACATCGGAGAAACATCCCGTAGAACGTTGTGACTTTAAGATGAAGTACAACCAGTTGTTTTGGATGAATTCGGTAAATCCTTCGTAACCGCAAAGTAACACTAAAATAAAACGTTTTGAAATAGTTTTTTTCTAGTAATTTCTCTTTTTGGGAATGAATAATAGTAAATATATACAACTAAAGAAATCTGATTAGTTAGATATTTGGAGTTGTTATACGTTTTAACGCAGAACATAGGGTTTTACGTGCTTCTATACTGGTGTGTAACAACAATAAATATCAGAGAGTTAAAAGGTCTATTTTTTTAATTTATAGTACTCTTTATAGGTATTTCCTGATTGGTGATTGAAAAATTTCTAGACATAGATGGCGTTGATATCACAAATGAAATTTCAAGCCGATTTGTCAAACAGTTTCTTGTACACAGCTGTTTTAAGTAGATGTGTTTTGTTTTTTTCTTAAAAATGGAAAAATTGGTGCGGTGATAAAATATTTATATAAAAAAAGTTTGAGGGTAGATGAAAATTATACCGATCTGGTAAATGGATTAGGTGAAGATGCTCGTTCACGAGTATTAGTATTTAATTGGCTTGTTGAATTTCCACGTGGTCGTACAAAGATCAGTGATGAGGCAATCGTGGACGTTCAAAATCTGGTACCAGTGAAAAAATTATTGATTCTTTGTATTATACGGTTTTGGATAATAAACGAATGACTACGTATGAAATTGCTGAGACTGTGGGCATCTTAAACGAAAGGGGTGTTTCATATTCTGAAGAATAAATTAAGGTTCGGAAAGCTGTTGACAAGGTGAGTATCGCATTGGTTAACTTTGGATCAATAACATATTCGAGTGAAATATTCACAACATTCACCCGATTTAGTTTATTTTTACTTCAATTTGTTCCCACACCTCTAAGAATTTCTACGTAGAATGCGGTTTTCATCGAAAAAAAGTCATTGCAGCTATAGAGGGGTATTTAGATGGCCTTCCGGAAAACCAGTTCAGGGATAGGATATGTGAATCCGAAAATCGCTGGAAAAAGTATATGAAACTGAAGGAATATTATACTGATGAATAAATGTATTTTTTATCATTAACTAGGGTAACCAGGGGTAATGGCGCTCACTGGGTAATGGCGTTCACTTCTATAACTCTGTAAAAATGGAAGTAGCAACACGCGACGTCGCGTGAAGCGCGAGGGGAGGGGGCCGCTAACAGACAGCGATGCAAACGGACAGATTTTTTTAAATTTTCAAATTAATTACAAAACGACCGTTTGGGGTTATACCGCTCACCTGAGCGCCATTTCCCCTTAGTGACTTATTTTTTTATTGTTGTAGATATGCCAAGAAATCGTCAAAGGACCACCGCTAAAGCGGCTTGGACCGAAGAAGACCTTCAATCTGCTAAAACTGCGATTGAAGGAGGTATGTCCAAAAGAAAAGCCGCAAAACAATATAACATACCATTCATCACTTTAAGAGATCGCCTAAAAAATGAAAACATGAGCAACCCAAGACTAGGTCGCAAGCCCGTTTTCACCCAACAGCAGGAAGCTGAAATTGCTGAACAAGTTAAGTTACTGGGTTCGCTATACTATGGACTCAATGTCGCAGATTTGCGTAAACTTGTTTATAAATATGCTGAGCTCAACAATATCAAAAACAATTTTGATAAAAGCAGTAAAACAGCTGGATTGCATTTTCTGGCAGCGTCGCTGATGGCATAAGAATCTGAACAAATCGCTGAAAACCAAGACCCAAATGTCCAGAATTTCAGGACATATATTTACTTTGGCAGGACCATCAAACAAGGATCAATGCTCTAAATCTGTTTTGGCAGTTGCTTGTAACCAAGAACTTGTTGATGAGCAAGGAACCCCGGTATCCTTTGCTGCTATAGCAACAACACCTACTATTGCACCATCTTCTAAGCCAGGTCAAAGAAAGCGAAAACAACATGCTACCATATTAACTTCGACTCCTATGAAAATAACTTTAGAGGATAAAGAAAAGAAAAAAATAGCGAAACTCAATAAGACTGGAAAAGATGATAAATCAAGACCAAAAAAGTTGTCGAAGAAAAGAACAACAAACAAATAAAACAAAAATCTTACAAGAGAAAAATTTTACAAGAAAGTTCTTCAGAGAGTGAAGATGAAGAGCACCTTTGCGATGATGACAGTGATAACAAAATGAATGTGGATGATGAAGATTATAATAAATGTATTATTTGCGAAGGATTTGGAAAAAATAACGCTGCACCAACTGCGGACTGTGAGCTCATGCTATATGTTCAGGGTGGGATACGCCAGATGAATATATCTGTGATTTATGTGTTCAAAACTAAAATATTTCTATTTCTAATTTGTCGTACCTCTAGTAACTAATAGTTATTTTATATTATGTTATAATAATTGAAGCTAATTTGCCATAGAAAACTTTACTATATTTGTTAAATTGAAAAATGTTAATCTTACGTACAAATAGGGATAATTGATGCAAATTTGTGATTATAGACTTACTTTTATTTTTTAAGGTTGATCTCATTATATTTCTTTAATTAAAATGTATCTTACTTGTTATATTCCAAAAAAACATGTTTGAGCGTCATTACCCCGTACCTCGAGCGGCATTACCCAAAGTCAGGGGCAATGCCGCTCAAACATGTTTTTTTTTTAAATGTTTTCCTACTACTAGTAGGTCAAA
The DNA here is from genome assembly GCA_034092305.1 of Diaprepes abbreviatus. NCBI lineage: Eukaryota > Metazoa > Arthropoda > Insecta > Coleoptera > Curculionidae > Diaprepes > Diaprepes abbreviatus. The sequence continues at coordinate 883,822 of JASJET010000045.1, read as the reverse complement.
GATGCTTTTGTTGTTAAATTGTTGATTATTCGATAATTAAAAACTTTGCTACTTTTCTTAATTTTGATTTATATTAAATAAATTAAAAAATACATCATGTTTTTCTTAAGTGAACGCCATTACCCCTGGTTACCCTACTAATGTTTCCTTTGAAGCCTAGAAGCTAAAATCACTAAGACAATTTCAGGAAAAGTGGCCCAATAGCAGTTTAAAAGGGCGAGAAGCTACCTATTCTACAGTCAAAATCTAATTTCATAATTTTTTTTCACCAACCTTGTTCTAAAAACAGATCAAAAACATAATCAATTTTTCCATGATCAATTGCATTGAAAATGTCTGACATAATTGATGAGCAAATATCTCTAATTTGTAGATCATAAAACTTTTTATCCAGTAGACACCCTCTGCCTTTAGCTACTTGCAAAAGAAGCAATCTACAAAAGAAAATAAATATTATTAATTTACAGGAACTTCGTCATGATTTCAAAATAATAATAAATACTTTATTATATATATTTTTTAAATATCTGGACACAATTGTTGGTTGCTCCCACTCCCACAAAATTGTTCATAAATCAAGAAACACTGTCGAAAATACTTACTTGTGTGTTAATACATATCCATAACCCTCTCTAGTTCGGAAATATGAATTCCAACAGTCTGAAGTAACTATACAAGGTGTCATAACAGTCTCGGCCATTTCAGTTGAATTAATAATTTCTCGTAAACAAACATCCGGATTTTGGATTTTAACGAACTGACTTGTTCCAGTATTGCGTAACAAAAAGGGATTTTCTTTTTTCCAAAAAGGCAAAAGCGTATTTTTGTTATATTTTATGTTTTTTGACCAGATGTCATCATCAACTAAGTATTTAAATTCTAGAAAAAAATATTACTGAAGATCTACGAGAATGTGCAGAATTATTATTCAGTAAGACATTTTAGTTTAGTAACTTACTCCAGTTATTTCCATTAGAGAGATCATTGTCAAAAATATATCTACTTTTTTCGATAATTCTGTTTGCTTTATCAAAATATTTTAGGGAACTATTGTCCATGATATGGGTACCATTGTGATATGCATTCTTCATGAAAGCTAAAAGATATTTCTGAAATATTATATATATATATATATATATATATATATATATATATATATATATATATATATATATATATATATATATATATGGAACAATCCGCGTCAACCAAATCAGAGCTATGACCAAACTTTGAAGCAACCAAAAAATCGACCGAGGACTCATTTTAAAGCTTAGAGCGTCTACTTTCAAATGCTGAGTGCGCCTTTCAAAAATCCAATATGGCGGCCGGAAGCCGTAGAAAAATTGAGTGTTGTGTTGTGTGTAGCAAAAAAAGCTTGTAAAAATAAAAATTCGCAAACCGATCCGGTCGTTTTTCGCTCATATCTTAGCTAATAGATGCCCCTAAAGAACTGGCATGGTAGGTTCGACAAAATCCAACATGGAGAATCTAATATGGCGGTCAAAATCCAATATAGTAGCCGAATTTTTGCAAATCAACCGATTTGCACCAAAATTTGGTATACGTGGGTTTTTGGGGTTGCCAATTACGAATCTGAGGTCAAATTTCCAATATCCTCAAATTCAATAGGGCGGATCTAAGATGGCGGATGTAATTTTTGAAAGTCAACTGATTTGCCCCAAATTTAGTATACAGAGATTTTTGAAGCTACTGATCAGGAATTCGAAGTCAGATTTGCCAAATTAAAGATGGCGGACGACATTTTTAAAAATCAACCGATTTGTACAAAATTTGTTATACGGAGGTTTTTGAGGTTTCAAAATTCAAGATGGCGAATCCTAATAAAGCGGAAATTCAATAACCCAATTCTCTATTCTTGAATTTTGAAAATTCGACCTAAGATTCGTGATTAGTGACCCGAAAAACCCCTGTACACCAAATTTGGTGCAGATTGGTTGATTTTTAAAAAATACGTCTGCCATATTGGATTCGCCATCTTGAATTTTGCAAATTCGACCTCGGATTCGTGATTAGAGACCCCAAAAACCCCCGTACACTAAATTTGGTGCAAATCAGTTGATTTTTAAAAATTTGACCACTATATTGGATTTTTGACCGCCATATTGAATACGCCATATTGGATTTTGTCAATCTACCACGCCAGCTTTTTAGGGGCGTCTATCAGTTAAAATTTGAGCGAAAAACGACCCGATCAGTTTGCGAATTTTTATTTTTACAACCTCTTTTTGATAGACACTCGATTTTTCTACGACTTCCGGCCGCCATATTTGAGCCGCCATATTGGATTTTTCAAAGGCGCACTCGGTATTTGAAAGTAGACGCTGTAAGCTTTAAAATGAGCCCTTGTTCAATTTTTTTGGGTGCTTCTAATTTTGGCGACGTGGATTGTCTCATATATATATATATATATATATATATATATATATATATATATATATATATATATATATATATATATATATATATATATATGTTATGTAAGATATTCTCACGGGTGTGAGTCTCATTCACCATTTTCAAAGCTCACTATATGGCGTCAGTTCGCTCGTAGACGCCATGCAGTGAGTTTTGAAAATGGTGAATGGGATTTCACCGAAACATCAGCTGCCTTATACTCCTGAGAGGGACTCAATACATACACGGGATGCCCGAAAAACCTTCATATATATGTATATATACATTTGAAATCTCAAAATGGAGAGTTTTGGCTCGATTTAAATTCTATAATAAGCCTCTCCTTCGTCTTGAAAAGACCTTTCTAATATTAGTTCATTATGTACTTTTAATTTTAGTATTTCTATAGCATCAATCGTGCTGCGGTATTAGTGCAAATTTTTATAATTTTTGGATAAGTTTAAACCCTTGTAGAATCTCAAGTTTTGATCCGTATTAACTGATAAAATCATATTTTTGTCGTGGTGAAAAGACTTTCAATTTATATGTTGAAAAACTCAGGTTGGGAGATATTGATCTTTAAAGGGAAGTCTATTTTCGAAAGTTTGAAAAATGATTAATTTTCAGGAGACTGGTGCAAATCGAGACAAAACTTTAGATTTGACAAGCATTTAAAGTAGTAAAGGTCATCTAAGAAAGATGGAAAAAAGATTAAAAATGGGAAAAAATCGAATATTTTCATGTAGAAAAAAGTATAAGGACCCAAATACAAAAGCTAAATTTCTTTTCAGTGTTTTTATGCCTTTAAGTAAGGGTTTAGGCCTCTAATAATAAAAGTAGTACATTCGAATTAAAAGCATGCAACAAACTATCACGTTAGATAAATCTTTTCTACATAGATGGTTTATTCGCAATTAACATCGAACTAAAAGTCGGCGGGCATTTGAAAATATGGGAAAAATGAACAAAAAACAGCTCATTTTGGAACTTCAAATGGAATATTAACTTAAGAAAACAATCTCAGTAAAAACCAAAGAAAAAACTTACCTCGAACGAAAGCAATTCCCAAAATACAATCGACAGTACTCCTGAAAAAATTTTTTTCAACATAATCAAGGGATAAATCTAAACCATGCCTCACTGCAGTAATAACTTTAAAATCCAAATTTTCGGACCCCACGGGGGAATTAAGAAAAAAAAGTAAGTTCGCGAAAAGCAAAACCAGTTTATATAACATTTAGAAGCGTTTTAATACTGAACGGGAAATTTTGAGTCTTTGGAGTCTTATGTATTTTCTGGAGTCAAAGGTGGCAAATTCCTGAATGGCCATAGGCGGGTGTTGTTGACGTTGTTTCTGTTTATTTATCGTTTTGTTTTTATTACAAACAAGGGAAAGTAAAGGCGAAGAACAATTTCCATTTAAATGGTAATAAGATTTGGAGTAGTTTTAGAATTATTTATATAGAACTTTCATAAAATTAAGTTTTTAAATGACGAAAAGACAAATATGATTTTAATTAAGTAAGGGTTTAAAGTAATATCCATTAATGACCATTACTAGTGGATGCAAACCAATTAAAATTTTGCATCGTAAAATGACCTTTTAGGAGAAGGTCGGTATGAATGTATGACAGAATATATTAGACCAGAAAGTAGTAGGACCTTTCTTCCTTGAAAAAATTTGAACCAGTTCAGTTAATTGTAACTTTTTATTTTCTTCATTCCAAGAACTTTTTTTATATATATTTTGACGATGAGAATGTTCTCGAAATATGACGTAAGCACTTTTTCACTGTTAATTAGAAGCAAAAATAATGAATTGTCCAAAAAATTAATTACGGGAATAAAGAAATAAGCACAAAAATTTAAGAAGAATCCCGTACCGAAAAATGACAAAAAAGATAATTACCGATTTTAGAATCGATTTGCTTGTAATAGAGGCGTGTACAGGGACAAGTCTATAAGTAGAAAAAACAGACTTTCGCTTATTTTACAACATTATATAGTCGGTAAATCCTATTTTATATGACTTTGTTAGATAAAACTGTAAATGTTATGCCACGTTAGTCAGTTTCAGAAATACTATGGACTTTGCAAATAAAAACAGAAAAATATTAAATATTTTTGCTGCACACAGTATTCTATTTTTTGAGAAATCAAAAAAATTTAATCTAACTATAATTTTGTAATATAATACCAATTTATCTTTATATCATCTCATAAACAATATAACTATAATAATAATTTTTATTTATCTAATTAATTTTGAGAATAATTTAACTGATAACTACAAATGAGCCGTTGACAAAACCATTAAATAAAACTATTTATTTTTACAATGATAACTTTCAACGCGTTCTCCTCCATTTTCCTCACATTTTCTAGTTCTTCTATTGAATTCTCTTGTTATTTTCCTTTATATATATATATATATATATATATATATATATATATATATATATATATATATATATATATATATATGGTAAAGTTATTTTATTCTCCTTATGACCGTTAAAGAAAAGGGACAGACAGTATTCTCTGCGAGTTCCACTCTGATTCTCTCTCCATACTAGTTTCGACCACCTAATGGACTCATCAATAAAGCTGTAACGAACCGAGAGCAAAATTCACAGAAAACAACTGTGTGTAGATAAAAATATGGCTATTTGAGTATTTAATATACGACACCAAACGTTTGTTTTAAATAAATATTGATCATTACGTTAAATTCCATCGATTCACATTTAAATTTATTTACAATTCAGTGGAATCGTGAATATATTTATAAGGTCTATTGTTAAAAATATCTGCTGTCTCACGAAAACTGTGATAATTTTCTCCATGAATAAAAATAATTTCAATTTTTTCCTGTACAGACCAGTTTTTAACTTCCATTTTGACAATACAACCAAAAATATGACATCTATTTATTTCCTGTTTTCACTTGTTTTCATGGCTACATTGATCACGAAAAGGATATTACTTTATATTATTATTATTTATGCTTCAAATTTGGATATAAAGTTAAATTCGTATGTATTATAGAAGAAAAAAAGTGTTTTTCGATTTGCATCCAAAATTATATTGAACATTATTTTGGTGGCAAATAAAATACTTACAAGAAATATTTTTTTATTTCAATTTTTTTATGGATATCGCGATTAAAACCTGAATCAAAAAAAATCATTTTTAGAAGTGTATCTCAAAATTCTAGTTATATTAAATTGTTTTGGTTCCCCAAAACATAAAATACGGTGTGCAGCAAAAATATCTTATATTCATTTCTTCATAATTATATTTTCAAAACAGAAAAATGGGGATACTTTACTTTTAGCACAATTTAAAATTTTTCACCCTCCCTCGTAAACCCTAAAACTTTTACCGGATTTAATGGATGTTATTTTGGTTTAGGGATATCCAGAACTTTGTCGAAATAAGATAAATTTATTAAATTAAAAGATAAAAATTTTTCCCATATATTGCACACTTTCTGCCGGTCATATGTGTATATATATATATATATATATATATATATATATATATATATATATATATATATATATATATATATATATGTAATCGAAGGTTTTCGAGTCTCCCGTGAATGTGCTGAATCCCTCTCAGGACTGACGTTTCGGTGAAATATCATTCACCATTTTCTAAGCTCACTGAACGGCCTCTGTAGGCGAAAACTTTCCATGTGAAGGTTGCACAGTTTGAATAAATTGCTGCAAAACACAATTTATCCTATCCTACGTTTGATGAATGTGATTTCAGCACTACAACAGCATCATGTGAATATAACCACTGCTATTGCATCTCATATAGTACAGATGTACTCTAAATATATATATATATATATATATATATATATATATATATATATATATATATATATATATAAAATAAAATAGAATCAAATATTGGCGAAGCGGACGTGAAAATTTGTCAATCTACATGATTCTCGTGTTAAAAAGTGGGGAGCACTCCAAAATATGAAAAAACTCCGGGTCCGACAGATGGCGACAGCGCTGTTTCTTCCTAATATGGGACTCGTCAGGCCACCGCATTCGGTACAAACCATCATCTCGCCTTTGAATCCTATAAAGCTGAGTTTAAAATCACAAAACAGCAAACAAGACGACAAAGGCGACATCTCGATGGTCCACTTGATAATACAAGAACCACATAGATTAACAAAGTTTGTAAAAAACCGCCATATGGTGGCGCGACGGTGAATTAAAACAGAAATATGTAAAATCGAGTACACGAAACGCGCTGCCTAAAGGATAGGGGTCGCATTTTTCGGTACTGGCAACCAAGCCTACCGCTCATTTTAGCAGCCAAAGCCACGTGTCGCACCAAACGATCCCATCATGAGAGCAACGTTTAGCGTGTTTCAAAGCCAAACAAGTAAATAAATAAATAGATAAGTTTTTGTCCGTGTAATTTAAAATAAAATAGAATAAAATAGAATCAAATCATGTAGATTGACAAATTTTCACGTCCGCTTCGCCAATATTTGATTCTATTTTATTTTAAATTACGCGGACAAAAACTTATCTATTTATATATATATATATATATATATATATATATATATATATATATATATATATATTTAGAGTACATCTGTACACCAATGATAGAATATCTTAAACATTTAATTTTGTATTCAAAAACAGTTCGAATTTAAGTTGCTTAGTGGTAAATGTAAACCCATATATTTCTATTTAAAAGTAATTCAAACTTATAGGTAATACATTAGGAAAACACGTTCGAAAAAAGAAAAATTACTTGTGGAAATGTTCGGTTTAGTTAAGAGGCAAATTAAAAAAAAAAAAGCAATTCGATAATAATAAATTTTTATTTCCATAAAATAACATGTCCTTAAATGTTCATATTGTAAAATATTAGTTTGTTCTGTTTATAATTGTTTTGACATTTTCAAGGTATCTTTTTTTACCATTAAAATGTGTTAAGTATTATAGGAAAGTAAAGATAGGAATTATAAGTTTATTATTAATAAACATAAACAACTGGTATTTTTTTAATTAATACTTTTATATGGCCACGTATCCACCATCCACATAAATGTTGGAACCGGTTGTCATAGTTGACATGTCACTTAAAAGAAAAATGATTGAATTGACCACCTCGTCTACTTCCCCAAATCTGAAAAGAAGCATGAAAATTAATTAGATAAATTAGCGAAAGGGTATGAAAAAAGAGAAATGAGCAGGAATTTTCTTGCCTCCTTTAATAACGAAAAAATAACTGCTGCCACATGAGGTTCAGCAAGAAAACCTATTTTCTCCGAAATTCCTTCAGCGTCATTTCAAGTTTCTTGTACAGGGTGGAGCAATAGTGTGACAAAGTACCATACGTCCCTTATTTTTTCAAAAAATGTTTTAATGAAAGTTGTATAATATGAAAATTTCTACAGTCTAAAAATATTTTCAATTATACATGGTGTTTCATGAGTTGGATTTCCACAAGAACTATCTATTGATAGCATGCGTGGTTTTGAATTTTATTGGGAAGTTGCCAACCTTTTCAAAAAATCACCAAATTTTTTGAAAAAAAACATCGTCTTCTTTAATCTATTATATCTTTCAATCTGCAGCAATTACAGTACACAAAATTGACATTGGGAAAGATAAATTTAGTATTAAAGGTCTAATATAGCGCCTAAGCGATTATAGAGGGATTTGCAAAAATTTTGCCTATTTGATAAAATAATTTTTCTGTGATCTTTTAAATGGAACACCATGTATAAAATTATTTTATAATGCAGAATTATTATTTATTTCTCAAATAACTTTTCTTAAAGTTTTCCTATACCTATCAGCGCTAGTTTTTCCGGTATACTCGTTTTCATTAATTGTATCCAAAAACGGGTTAAATTCTTGATATCTGAGGATAAAGGAAATGCGAGTGTGTTTTATTTTTTAGAATATACTAAAAAAAAACGAAAGAACATATATATTTAATTTTATGTTTAAGAGGATATTCAATTTTTGGTGCTTATTAACAGGATCGAATACTTATTATTTTTGTTCAAATTAGGCTGGTATAAATTTGGCTCAAATTTCCTATATCCGTTCTGTCGTTAACAGTTTTTTTATCTTTTTTAATTTCTATCATTACCTTTATCTGCAATTTTTCGTAATCCATATCTTTGTTTTTAATTATGGTACTGTTATAATCGAAGGTATACTTTTCATCCTGTGTATGTTTGTTTAACGCTATTGAGGCATTTTTCGTATATTTATAGCCATTCAATCTGTTCTTTAATAAGTGGCTCGTCATGCCTATATATTTTTGGGGGGCAATTTATTCAAGGAATCGAATATACTACATAAGACCTGTGGCATACGATAATATCATGCTTTTTTAAAATGTATTTTATTTTTTCTGACAGCTCACTAGTGTAAGGTAATGCTACATATTTTTGTTGTTTATGTTCTATGTTTCTTGTTGTTAGGTTATTAAAAAATTTATATGTTCGTTTATTAATTATTTTGGCGATAGTCTTTTCGTTGAAATTATTATTTATTAGTTTCTTTTTTACTTTTTGTAATATTCTTGATCGGAACTCTGGAGACGTTAGAGAGATGGTACAATCAAACAGACCGATTATAAAACTATTTTTTTGAGTTTTTGAGTGATTAGAGAAACAGTTTAGATATCTACCTGACCAAGTTGGTTTGGTGTATCAATCAGTTAAAATTTTGTGTTTTCTGCGTATAAGTGTTATATCTAGAAAATTTATTTTATTATTATTTTCTGTTTCGCACGTGAATTATAATTTTCCGTTGAAACTGTTAAACTCTTGGAGAGTATTATTGATTTTATCCTGTGGCACGGCTGTTATGCAATCATCGACAACCCGTTTGAAAAATATTATATTAAAATTTAATTTTTTTAAAACTTTTTCCTCTAAATATTCTATTAGTAACTGAGCAATGATAGATAAAATAGGTGATCCCATAGCACATCCATCGAGTTGTTTGTAAAAGGAGTTCCGACCAAGAATACTAGAAAAAGTGAAAAAGACACTAATAAATAATAATTTCAATGAAAAGACTATCACCGAAATAATTAATAAACGAACATACAAATTTTATAATAACCTAATAACAAGAAACATGGAACATAAACAGCAAAATATGTAGCATTACCTTACACTAATGACCTGTCAGAAAAAATAAAACATATTTTAAAAAAGCATGATATTATCGTATGCAACAGGTCTCATAATAAATTAAATACACTATTTACTAATTTAAAAAGTAAAACTCCTCTCATGAATAAGTCAAATGTAGTATATTCGATCTCTTGCACAAAGTGTCCCAAAAAATCTATAGGCATGACGAGCCAATTAATAAAGAACAGATTGAATGGCCATAAATATACGAAAAATGCCCCAACAGCGTTAAATAAACACACACAGGACGAAAAACATACCTTCGATTATAACAGTACCATAATTAAAAACAAAGATATGGATTACGAAAAATTGCAGATAAAGATAGAAATTAAAAAAGAAAAAAACACTGTTAACGACAGAATGGATATAAGAAATTTGAGCCACATTTACACCAGCCTAATTTAAAGAAAAATATTAAGTATTCGATCCTGTTAATAAACATCAAAAATTGAATATCCTCTTAAATATAAAATTAAATGTATGTATTCTTTCGGTTTTTTTTTATATATGCAAGATAAAAGAATATGTCCGCTTTCATCAATTTTATAGCATTATTTTAAAGGTTAATTTACAGATAGATTAAAAATCGGAATATATCTAACATTGTCAGTTATAGGAATGATATAAAAATTTCGGCGAATTAAAAAAAAAGAATTTAAAATTGAACGAACATTGAATAATATGTGGAATCTGATTCAACTACGGAACTAAATGTCTGTTATAAAAACGCCGATTTACTGCAAGAGGCTTAATACATACCTTCTTAATGGAATTTTTTCTAACATCGGTCCGGCAACTTCAGGATCTGACCATCCCAACTTTCCCATATCCGTCATAATGACAGTTGGATTCACGTTATTGACTCTGATACCTTTAGGACCATATTCGAGTGCCACGGCTCTTGTAAACGCATCTACTGCTCCTTTAGACGCACAATACACAGTGTGGTTATTTAAACCCGCAACAGATGCTTGAGACGAAATGTTCACTATCGATCCATGGACTTTACGAGATAGGAGGTTTTTGACGACGTATTTGGTGACGTTAATTGCTGCTTTAACATTGATCGCAAAAATCCTGCAAATCAGAACCATTAAAAATGTGATTTTTTAAAATTTTCAATGCAAATTAATTAGAATCGATCAGTTTTTAATGGTTATTATTACCTATCAACATCCTCTTCTGTTGCTTCTATTAATGGTCCCAAAATAGCCAATCCGGCATTATTAACTAACAAATCAATATCTCCAACTTTGCTCAGAACTTCTTCGGTTTTCTTCCAGTCTGATAAATCAGCAGGATAAATTTCTATGCTTGGTACTTCCTTTTGCAATGATTCTGTAAAAAAAAACATGCAAATGTTTAAAAAGGAACTACTATGTTTTATACCACTAAAATTATTTAGGAAACAGTGACTGCAGTTTCAACTCAGAGTCATTTTCAAACTGAATTACAAAGGTAGATTAAGTATTCAATACAGAATCATGAGTGAATTATAACAATAAATAAAAACTACCTGATAAATTACATTATTACAAAGAGGAGGTACTAAATTTTGGGAACTAATTATTATTTGGCAACAACAAATAACGAGGAAAACTCAAGTTCTATCTGGTCATTAAGCAAAGTAACATTTTTATTTTTACTATGTTTATATATTTCTAAAGATTCAAGAATATTTAACTTTTGGCCCTTTGTTTGATAATGTAATATGTAAGTGTTGCTTAAATTAGGAAAACTGTGGTTATGTTCTAATCAATGGTTGGCAAAGCTCGAGCCTGTTTTTTGTAGTCTATATGATCGGTAGTGTTCTGAAAAGCGAGTTTCTACCACTTTGTCCAATATACAAGCTATCACACTCTGAACATTTTAACTTATAAACTCCTGATTTATCAAATTTATTAATTTTATCTTTAGCATTGTAAAGGATAGTGGACAGATCGTGTTGAGATTTAAAGGCTACTTTTATGTTATGTTTGGAAAGAGTATTAGCTATGTTTTCTGATAGGGTACAACAGTATGACAAAGATATATAAGATGAACTATCTTTATCATTTTTTATTTTGGGATATGTTGAATTAAATGCTAGTTGTTTTTATTTTTTAGTTATTAATTTCTTTATGGTTCGTGGGGAGAAATTGTTTGATATTGCAATCCTTTCAATGATATTTAGTTCCTCTGTAAGATCTTCTTTAGAGAGAGGCAAAGAGAATGCTCTATGTATCATTGAATTGTATGCAGCCATTTTGTGTTGTAAGGGGTGAAAAGACTCATTAGATATAGTATTACCTGTAAACGTTGGTGTTTTTTTTTTAAATTACACTGATTAATGAGGTGAGATATGGTGAAATCTAGAAAATTTATTTTATGGTTATTTTCAGTTTTCAGAGTAAATTGAATTCTTGAATGACAATTATTAATGTATTGTAAGAATTTTTGAAGTGTCTAGTAGTACCTTTAAAACATGCTAGAATATCATCCACATATCTGTACCAAAATTGAACATGGTTTTTGCTTGAAGGGGAATTAAGAATTTTGTTTTCTATGTTTGACATGAAAATGTCTGCTAGGAGAGGGCTAAGAGGAGAACCCATTGGTAGGCCTGAATTTTGTAAATAAAATTTGTTATTAAACTGGAAATAGATTTGTGATAGGCAAAGTTCAAAATAGGGCAAGATTTCAGTAGTAACTATTGGATTTATATTTCGTTCCTGTAACATTTCTTGGATAAGTATAAAACATTCATCTGTTGGAATATTAGAAAATATGCTTTTTATGTCAAAAGAAACTAGTATGGAGTTATCTGGGGTTTTTCTGTTTTTTAGTTTTTGGACAAGATCTACTGAATAATTTAAACTGTGACTTGGTTTAAAGTTGGTTAATCGTTTGAAGGATGAATTTAGTTTCATACTTAGTACCCTAGATAACTCCAACACAATCTGTCTACTATCCTTTACAATGCTAAAGATAAAATTAATAAATTTGATAAATCAGGAGTTTATAAGTTAAAATGTTCGGAGTATGATAGCTTGTATATTGGACAAAGTGGCAGAAGCGTTAAACCTCGCTTTTCAGAACACCACCGATCATATAGACTACAAAAAACAGACTCGAGCTTTGCCAACCATTGCTTAGAACACAGCCACAGTTTTCTTAATTTAAGCAACACTGACATATTACATTATTCAACAAAGGGCCAAAAGTTAAATATTCTTGAATCTTTAGAAATATATAAACATAGTAAAAATAAAAATGTAAATTTGCTTAATGACCAGACAGAACTTGGGTTTTCCTCGTTATTTTTTGTCGCCAAATAATAATTAGTTCTCAAAATTTAGTACCTCCCCTTTGTAATAATGTAATTTCTCAGGTAGTCTTTATTTATTGTTAAATTTTCTCATGTTTCTGTATTGAATACTTAGTCTACCTTTGTAATTCAGTTTGAAAATGACTCTGTGAGTTGAAACTGCAGTCATGGTTTTCTTAATAAATTTAGTGGTATAAAACATAGTAGTTCCTTTTTAAACATTTCCAGAAGATGATTAACTACCACATAGTAACGGCTACCAGCATCAACTTTTTAAAAACATGCAAAGTAATACATTCAAGTTAAATATTTGCTTAAAATAATTTTTTTTGTAGAATTTGTTCAAGTTGTTTTTATTGCAACTGTCAGATGGTGAATATTGCGTCTTGCAGTTGTACATAAAACAACTATAACGTTAATACTAGCTTTTTTACGGAATAAATTTTCTCTCCTAGAACGAAACAAAGAAGTTTTTATATTTTTACCTAGCAGTTCCTTATTTCTTGCCACAGCTATCACTTTGGCTCCACATAATACGAGTTTTTTTACTAAATCTCTCCCTATTCCTAAAAAAATTACAAATTTGATTTTATTACATATTAATTATTATCTATAACAATCGGTTTACATATACCTAGTGATCCTTCGGAAATTTTCGATCGATTGTAGGAAAACTATAATTAGGAAAAATTTGAAAATTTCACAGTGTACTAACGTGCACGGAGGACAGCCGGCTAAAATATTTTCAAGATGGCAGCACTTCCGGTTATACCGGAAGTGGATGTCAACTTGCTGATTTTAAATAGAATACCATATACAGGGTGATTCAAAAATCGATCACGAAACTTAAGGGGGTGATTCTACTTGACAAAATAAGGGTAGAGCTTCATATAATTTTTTTTCAAAATGTCATTCGTTTTCGAGTTACAAGCCGTCCAAGTTCAAGTTTTTATTTTTTGTTTTTTGAATTACTCGCTTACAGGAAAACCGATTTGACTAATATTTGAAAGATAGGCTAAGTCTTCTGCGCTTCATCATTTTAGTAACAATTCACATTGATTGTTTGCCGCTAGAGGGCACTTTACCTACATTGAAAATTGTTTTTTTGTCATAATTTTTTAGTGTTGACAGCTACAGTAGTTTTCGGCATAATTTCTGAAAGACTGATGCCAGGCCTTTAAAAAAGGTGCTCTTTATTTACATCGCTAAACCCAACGGTTTAGACGTAAATCACCCTTAAAAATTAAGTGGTAAATTTACTTTTCTCATTTCATTACCACCAGCTACCAGGTAAATAGCTATCAAAGTATACTAGAGCTGTCAGTTTAACATCAAATAAATTCGCTTTTTAAACTATTTAATTTATAATCTTAAAATAACTAATAATGGCTAATCACCAATATTCAAATATCGAATATTGTGATATCCATTTTTGTTATGGAAAAGCAAATGGTAATGCAGAGTTGGCAAGAAGATATTATATGGAGAGTTATCCGGAAAGAAATATCCCTCATGCTCAAACATTTTCCAGTGTGCACAGGAGGCTTGCGGAATGTGGTTCCTTTAAAAGTTATAATGGAAATAGGGGAAGACCTAGAACTGCTAGAAACGTGCAACAAGAAGAAAGAGTGCTTGAAATTATTGAAGATAATCCAGGTATTAGTACTAGAAAAATTGGGAATGAAGTGCGGCTCTGTCAGGCTAGTTCATGGAGGATACTAAGAGAAGAACAACTCTACCCGTTTCATTCAAAAAAGGTGCAGGCTCTTTATGACGATGATCGGCCGAGACGGTTGGAAATGTGTCATCAGATCCTAGCTAAGTATGAACACGATAATCGATTAATTGGCGTCATATTATTCACTGACGAAGCTGGTTTCACTCGTGATGGCATAACAAATCTACACAACATCCACACATATGCTTACGAGAACCCAAACAATGTGGTAGAAACGAAACATCAGCGTAGATTTTCACTAAATGTGTGGGCAGGGATAATAGGAGATTACCTTATTGGTCCTCATTTCTTTGATGGCCCATTAACTGGTGACGTATACTTAGATTTTATCCAAAATCGTCTCCCATTGTATCTGGAAGATGTGCCATTGGAAGTAAGGGCCAACATGTGGATCCTCCAAGACGGAGCTCCGCCCCACTTTAGTATACGTGTCCGACAGTATTTGAATGCAACGTATCCTGAGCGATGGATAGGACGAAGTGGACCATTGGCATGGGCAGCGAGGTCACCAGACCTTAATCCTATGGATTTTTTCTTTTGGGGTCATTTGAAACAATTGGTGTACGATATTCCAGTAATCAACGTCGAGGATCTTCGCTTCAGGATAATCGAAAAGTGCCAAATTATTAAAGAAACACCAGAAATTTTTCATCGAGTTAGGCGACATTTTTTGAAGAGTGTTAGGAAATGTATTGAAGAAAATGGGGGACATTTTGAGAATCTTTTTTAGTTTGTTTAGTACTGTTTCATTAATTTTTATCAATTAAATGTATATCGCAATAATCCATAATATGAATATTTACTGATTAGCCATTATTAGTTATTTTAAGATTATAAATTAAATAGTTTAAAAAGCGAATTTATTTGATGTTAAACTGACAGCTCTAGTATACTTTGATAGCTATTTACCTGGTAATGAAATGAGAAAAGTAAATTTACCACTTAATTTTTAAGGGTGATTTACGTCTAAACCGTTGGGTTTAGCGATGTAAATAAAGAGCACCTTTTTTAAAGGCCTGGCATCAGTCTTTCAGAAATTATGCCAAAAACTACTGTAGCTGTCAACACTAAAAAATTATGACAAAAAAACAATTTTCAATGTAGGTAAAGTGCCCTCTAGCGGCAAATAATCAATGTGAATTGTTACTAAAATGATGAAGCGCAGAAGACTTAGACTATCTTTCAAATATTAGTCAAATCGGTTTTCCTGTAAGCGAGTAATTCAAAAAACAAAAAATAAAAACTTGAACTCGGACGGCTTGTAACTCGAAAACGAATGACATTTTGAAAAAAAATTATATGAAGCTCTACCCTTATTTTGTCAAGTAGAATCACCCCCTTAAGTTTCGTGATCGATTTTTGAATCACCCTGTATATTATTGCTTTTTGATTTCTACGTAAAATTATAGAAATAATTTATGTATAATGTTACCATTTTGGACATATTTAAATTTTTATGTCAAAAATGACGTTTGCAGACCAAAACTTAACTATAAATGTTTCCTATTAAGAAGTCTTTATTATTTAGTTTGGGTAAGCGATCTTCGTCTACAAGAAAAATAACCCAAATTAAATAATAAGGACTTCCTTATAGGAAAAATTTATAGTTATAGTGACATAAAAAATTAAATATGTCCAAAACAGTGAGACTTAAGTATAAAACATTATACATAAAATACGTCTAGAATTTTACGTAGAAATCAAAAATGCAATACTATATAGGGTGTTTCATTTAAAATAAGCAAGTTGACATCTACTTCGGGTATAACTGGAAATATAACTGGAATCTTGAAAATATATTAGCCGGCTGTCCCCCATGGACGTATAGTTTTCCCACAATCGATCCGAGTTCCCGAAGATTTACCCCGTATAGGAGGGAGAAAAAAATCCATTTAACTAAAACATGCAATGCATTTACGTACGTTTCTGTCAATTTTGACCTTTCTCAAAAGCTTAAAATTACATAAACTTAGTCAGAAAGAAAAAAACTATAATTTAAAATCTTTTTGGTCAGGAACTAATACACAAAAAAAAATAAAGACTGATGGCAAATAGAATCAAGACACATCACAAAAATTTCTCTCCTAAAATCTGCATTTCTGTGAAATACTTTGAGATAACCAAAATGAGTAAGAAATACTGCAGTACATTAAAACTATGGAAATACTTGACACTCGGTATATCAATTAAATATGCCGGTATTAGTTAAAATAGCACACCTCGATTTACAAAGCGCATATAAACTGCAATGAAAAATGTGTAACAAAAATCACGTACCTTGACTTGCACCTGTCACTAATGCCCGTTTTCCTTTAAAATTTATTTCCATTTTCCCGTCGTATTTTTAAGTAACGTTGAGGTACGAATTTAGTACTAATAAAAGTGACTGAGAAATTAAACTGTCGTATGGTAAATAAAGAATATTCACTCAGTATTAATTAAAATCAAGGTCACCGTTAAGCCCAGTACTACCAGTCGATAATAATTTTAAAAGTTAATTTTGAATCGAATTCTCTCGAGTTCGATATAACGAGCTATCAAGTCGTGATAAGAAATAAACTAGAACTTATCTACAAGTATATCTGAACATAGAAAACTTGGCTTGCGACGATAACCACCGGTCAACCTTTAATATTTCTAATTCAGTTTTATCACTGCTGTTGCAAAATCGCGATTTCAATTTTCAAATTTGTTGTTTAGGATTTGTTTTATTATTTTGAAAATTATGACTTGATGGATTTATTATTACGATCGTTTTAATTTATTAATTACGATAAGGTTTTTACAAGCGTTTTATTTTAGTTATAAAAAGTTTTGTTTGTGTAAATGTAGGAAAATATTCGAAAAATTAGCTTTTTACTTTATATCTCTGTTGAAATGACTTTATTGGCTTTAAAATTTTTCCGTTAAAAATTTAAAAGTAAAGCTCATTATTATTACTTTATTTAATTATGTAAAAACTTATTTTACTCCATGGAAAATAGACTTTCGTCAGTAACAAAAATGTAACATTGTTTTTTTTTTGCTGGAATGTGTTCATTTCGGCAGCCATATCTGGATGGTAACTCTGAAAGACCTGTGCAAAAAAAAATGACGGACCAAATATGGTCACGATTTTCGGTTTTTTGAGTTTATCTCAAAAAGTAAAAGTTATATCGAAAAATGTTTCAAACAAAAGTTGTAGAGAATTAAAGAACCTATCGATTCATTTAATATAAGTTATAGGTGGCGCTACTAGTTATCGAGATATTCTTTTTTTTGACAAAATTTAAGGTTTTGATTTAAAAAAAGTCATTTATTAACAAATTACCGATTTAAAATTTAACATACAAATAGGTATTATCATTAGAAAAAAGTATGTCAAACCCGGAAGCAGTGAGTTTTTTATTTTCCGAGAAATTCGATGTCAAAGTTGAAAATTCAACCTGAATTTTCCGCTTTCCTAATTAAGATACAATGCTCAATTCTTATGAAAATTGTTTGTATTGTTTTATATTTTGAAGATCTATTTAAAAAAAGTTTTTTTTTTCAATTGTGGGCCGAGAAATTTTGCAAAAACCAATTTTTGCACCAAAAAAATTGCGATAACTTTTCACCGGATGGAGATAAAAATTTTTAAATGAGTGCATTGGATTTAGATGTATCATTTCCGACCTCAAAAAAAAATTTTAATTTTGGATGAAAAAAACGTTTTTTTTTTTTCAAAAATTCATAATGGCGTGGCAAATGAATATTAAGGCCTCAAATTTGCAGAGGATGCTTTTTAATACTTCTACTTTACCTGTGAATTTTTTGGATCCAAAAAATACACTTCCATACGATCTGTGAACCTTCGAAAATTGGGCACAGACTAGATCAGTGTTTCGTGCACAAAGAAAGCGAAAAATTAAAAATTCGTATCTATTTATTGGGTAGATACACAGGTACTGTGCAGCTCGCCTAACCTAGGTCACCTAAGTGCATCTTTCTTTTGACTATGTCGAAAAAAAGAGGGATAACACGAACAACCTTAAAGTGTTTTTTTCATACGTTTAATTGACCTCCTAAACTGACAAAAACATTAAGGAATTTTCCTTAGGTACATGTCTAAAGAAAAGTTGTAGGTAATGAAATTTTCTTTCGAAATTGTTCCTCATGAAGTCAGAAAGAGTCATTTTTCAAAAAAATTCCCCCCAAAAACTAAATTTAAAAAATACAATTTTTAAAATTTTTCCCTATAATTTTTTTCCAGGTGAAGTTAGATATATGCATTGCTTCATAATAAAGAAAGATGACATAATGCCCTTTAAAGTGATCTCCTGCAAAAATCTGTACAATAAAAAGTAACCGATATATGGAATCTCAAACTTTGCTACTTTTCTAGATATTAGCTAATTTTTGCTGCTTTTCAAATTTCGTTTCAACACTTTTTTGTAAGTAATTTTAGATATAGACATTGCCCTCTTCAAAAAAAAGTTGAGACCACGCCCGTTAAAATGGTCCCATGGTCGGTACCATGAATAGTAACTGAGAAATGGCGTCTCAAAACTTTTAACTTTTTACGGTTTTATAACTTTTTACCTTTAGGCAGACATAAGGACGCAAACAAAAACATCCAGATTCTTGACAAATGGAGAAGGTAAATAATTTCTTGCGAAATGGTCTTGGAATTGCTTCAACTACATTGTTTATATTCTTACCTATCATAGGCAGACATCCGTACACTAGTTTATTATAAATTCGTCTTGTTTTGATGTAATTATAAGCTCGTATACTGATTTTTAATTTAACTGATACTGATTTAAAAAAGCATATAGGTAGGTACTCCTGAAAAAAGAAAGACGCACTAAAATAAAATTTCAAAAAATTTGAACCTCGAAAAAGCATTAAAAGATAAAGATTTTTTATCAGTAACGGAAAATCGAAGCCCAATTAGTACATAAAAAGTCGGTTAACAAAAAAGCTACTTAAAACTGATTAAATTTATAATAAATTACAACCATACCTAAATAAGTTTTCCCAATGGTCTGTTCTGTTGGATTTTGTTAAAAATCTTGTACCCAAAGACCGTTTTTCTTTCTATTAACTTTATTTGTGATTGCTTTCGTTAAAACATTAATTTGGCGTCATCTTCAAAACTTCCAATTACAGATAAAAATTTATAGAAGAATTTGTCACTTTTATCGCTTGTTGAATTTATTATATTTTTCGATTTTTAATTTAAAATATATCCGATTTATTGCCGTTTTTTTTTTATTTCAGACAAAGATGTAATGTAGATAATACTGGCCGCTGGAAAAATCTGCCTTGCAGAAGTATGTTTTTATTTTCAAGTCGCCAAAATATCAAGACAGAAATTGATATATATGAACATTGATCAGAGAATCTTCGTTTATGCAATCCATAATACCGTTCTCCTTCTAGCGTAGCGATAGTTACCGAAAGATGGCAGGATTATCAAATTATTACAAAAAATAATTTAGCAATAATATTTAATTTAAAGTATAACAAAACCTATCCGATATATGGCCCGTTTTTTATTTGAGACAGACATAACAATGTATTTTCAAAATATCCAACAGAAATGTTGTACCACTGGTTACTGGAAAAATTTATGCAGAAACCAAGATTATGCAAAATAACAAGACAAAAGTTGACGTTTATAAAGATTGATCAGACAATTTTAATTTATGCAACCCGTAATACTAATCTCCTTCTAGCTTAGAGATGGTTACGGAAAGATGATAGAATTATCAAATTATTACGAAAAATAATTTACCAATTCTTAGTTCTGGAAAATCTAATTAAAGAGCTTTTAAAATCGATTTTTAATTTAAGGTATAGTACAACCTATCCGATATATGACGGGTTTTTTATTTGAAACAAATATAAAGTATTTTTAAAATTTTCAACGGTGATGTGTATTACTGGTTGCTGAAAAAATTTAAGCAGAGACCTTGCAAAAGTATGTTTTTCTAATCAATTCGCCAAAATGTCAAGACAAGATTTGACCTTCATAATAGCCAGAGAATCTTGTTTTATGCAACCCGTAATACTGTTTTTCTTATAGCGTAACGATGGTTACCAAAAGATGGCAGGACTATCGAATTATTACGAAAAATAATTTACGGAGAAATTTCATTAAAGAGCTTTTAGAATCGAAAAGTCAAAATAGAAGAAGTACAAAGGGCATCAACACACTAGAAACAAGATAAAATGAACATTGAAATCATCCAAATCATTGTCGTGTTTACCGAATAATAAGCAGATAAATGATAGACCGACGTTGTTTTTTCTGAACATACAAATAACAAATTTTTTAACTCGGAATCTAGGATTAGTTTAATAAGATTAAAACAAGCCATTGTTAAAACTGCGTGTAACATATCGGACCAAAAACTGCTAAGGTCGCCGCGAACCATTTTTTCGTAACACTATGCAGAGCGCTCCTTTTTTGGAGACACCTTGTAAAAGTATGAGAAGAAGGTTATTGTAATATCTTTAGGCCACCCACATTAACAGTTAGTGAAACTTGTTTGTTTTTTTTCTTTTCTTAGGAAATTCTTACTGTTCTACATTATTTATGCGAGTTTAAAAAGGGATGGTGGTGTTGTAACAGATTTTTCTTTCCGGTTATAAACTAGGAAGGCCCAAGTTGAAGTTATTCTATAAGCTAAAAAGGTAGGAGTCTTAAACTTGTTAATTTATTTCCAACGGGTCTCTGGGAGGACTCCAACCCATTTATTGTTCCTTATTCTTCATAATTCAAAAATCGATAGTTTTAACGATTTTGCAATAGATTTCTCATCAAAAATTTCAGTTTTAGCTTCCTACACCAAATATTTTCATAAATACGGACCTGCCGTTTTTTACAGGTAATAATGTCGACCTTTTCCGTAAAAATCTTATGGGCTGAAAAGAGATAACAGATAAGAAAAAATTTGCTGATATAATTATGACTTATTGTTTGCTCGTTTTAAACGCTATTAATTTGTTAAAAAATTTTAAATCAATTCTTTGGAAAATGTATCCGCGATAAAAAAAAACAACATATGGGTATCATACCCCAAACAGCACAAATACGTCTTAAAGACGTCCATAAAACGTTTGATCTCAACATTCAGAACGTCTTATGGATGTCCATTAAAGTCGAATGAAGTCCATAAGACGTTGTATAGACGTCTTATGTTACAAAAGGTAACGTCTTTAAGACATTTGTTTACAACGTCTTATGGACGTCCTTTCCCAACATATTCCACCATTAAAATTATGTACATTAAAAAGGGTCCCTTTAAGTTTTTTGTTTGACTTGTTCACAAAGTCAAACCGTAATTATTCAAAAGTCCAAGAAATAACTTTAATTAAGAAAAAAATCAAGAGCAAAATATACACTACCATTTTAAATAACTACAAGTTCCGCATGAATAATTTGCTTTAAAAAATATGTTCAACATAATCTCTTTATACAAAAAAATACATAACTTAAGCATAATGTAAACTTTTTCTAATTTGAAATTTAAGAAGTGAGGTAGAAGAGCAAATATTTTCAGAACTACTACTGTTCGAACTATAAGTGAAATTATCAAATTTAAGCCTTAGTTTATCCCTTGGATATAATAACTCTAAAAGGTAGACTATCAATAAAATAAAAGTTTATTAAAATAAAAAGTACACAAATCTTTAAATAGTTTTAAA
This sequence comes from Diaprepes abbreviatus, assembly GCA_034092305.1. NCBI lineage: Eukaryota > Metazoa > Arthropoda > Insecta > Coleoptera > Curculionidae > Diaprepes > Diaprepes abbreviatus. The sequence continues at coordinate 861,469 of JASJET010000045.1, read as the reverse complement.
AACAAGAATTTTTATTTAGTCGAATAACAAATCTGGTCTGATGCCCTTTTAAGCCATGTTTGGATTCAAATTTCCTCATTCTTCTAACTTTTTGCCAGTCCTGTTGTCTCTGTAGATCCTAATAACAAACTGATTTTAATTTTATAGGGTAAAGTTTATCATTTGTGGAAGTAAATTTTTTGATATTTTTGCGAATTTTTATAATTGTCGTCTACTATAGAATTGTGACTTATGCTATTTCAAGGTTAATATGTATAATGAAAGACAGAACTTACTCATAATAAGTCTCACCAAGTTGGAATCGTAAAACTTTCTCTTTCCTTTTCGTACTAATCAACTCTACATGGTAATGTTACAAGCTCACTTTACAAAGTCATAAATGCTCCCTACTCCCAGTATTGAAATTTCTAAAACCTTAAACAAAATTACTTCTTGTAATTAACAAAACTCTATTTTCTATGTTCTTTAAATATAGACCAATCATCAGGAACAAATTAAATCTTACAGGTTTCATTAGTGGAGCACTCCATAAACAAACATTTCGCCTTCCACTTCATTAGTAATATTTCTTGTAATATTTAGGACCGGGTCTGGATGAGCTGTGCAAGGCTTTTTTACACAGATAATATTTTTGAAAATTTCATTTCATATTTCTAATAACATAGAGTTACTACAAAAATATAAGCGATAAAGCATTCGGGAATTTCCTGTAACACAACCTATAAAAAACGTTACTGTTTTTCCTAAGATTCTTGATCTTACCTTAAGTATTACATAAACACGAATAAAAAAGATTTTCAGAGGCACATAGATAAATCAACTATTTTAATAAAATTCTTTCAAAAGCTAAATTTTCACAGTCGGCACCCCAACAACATTAAAAATGAATAACGACATGACGAAACACAAATACAAAACTGAAAAATGACAGTTGACAGAAACAAAAGGCGGGTTTTTAAAGTTATAGTTTCGCTGGCATCATATTGTTATTGTTATCGGTACATCAAACAGTCTGTGACAAAAAGCACTAAAGTATTGATAAAAAAGATCATGCAAAAGTTCTATTAACCAAGGTCGTAGTGAGGCTACTAAAAATTTGTCGTTCAATCAAAAATTTGAACTTCAACTTGTATTCAGCTGAGCTCTGTGCGGCGTTGCAAACTTATTTATTACCCAACTGCGACAAAATCCATAGGGAAGGAAATGCTTTTTAGTTTTTATCAACTAAATTATTCACAACTGTATTTATTTTCATATAAAATGTAGTATGTAGACTTTTAAAAGATATCTTAAAAACGTTCAGACATAACCTGGATATAAAAATGACGTCTATAAGACGTCTAGTGCTGTGTGGGATGGGTATCATACGGAAAACTAGTGTAAAACATCATGAAATTTGAGAAACAGAAACCTTTTAAAAATGTAATGAAAACGCTAAGTCTATATGTAAAAAAAGCGAAAATCAGATTAATATGTTTGTCCCAAGATTTTTGTAAGACACCGTATGTTGAAAAAACATAAACATAACATTATATAAAGTATTAAAGTCTTGTAAAGTATTTGCCGAACAAATAAAACGAGAAAAGTACCGTTTCGTACCGATACAATTGCAGTAATTTTATGGAAACAGAATGCAGTAATTCAGCATTCTATGGTAGTTCTTTATCTTTATTTTTTTTCTATGTAACTCGACTAAACTAAACAAGAATGTATAATAAAGCCTTACTTTCAACACTGTTTTTCTTGAACTAAAAGTTCTAAATACATATAGAAATACCTCTTACGATAAAACCGAATTTATTTAATTTGGGTAACTAATTTAATAAATGCACGGACATGCATAAAAAAAAACTCTCTAAAACCTAATTCTTAATAAGATAATTGGCCAATTACCACTAAAACATTAAAAAGTTTACAGAAAAGAGCAGCCAACCATGCATTTCAGTATCTAGTGGAACGAATTAAGAATGAAATCTTACTAGTGTGTCTGTATCTTTCCTTGGTGAATCAATTTTGTTGCTAAAACTCATAATGATCCTAAAAAATGTGTTTATTATAATAAATTTTAGAAAGCATCTTTTTTCCTTTCGTGCTATTTTTTTACTAGATACAAACTAAAATGTTTTTATACTCGGGAAACAATATTTCGCATCTTGGGTATGCGCACGGATTTCTGAAAATAAATGGATGACAGGTGGTAATGGAGCTGTCAAACAAAAAATGTCCGGAGTATGCTCTGCGCCATTTTGGGTAAAAGTGACGTTTTGGCACGTCAAATTAACCGTCAAAAGTCAAAAAATAGTGTCATTGTTATTATTGTGAAATAATCTTTGTTTTTCCTTGGATTAAATTTATTTTAAATAACTTAATAACCCAGTAATATGCACCAAGCCATCAGTCAAATATTTAGATGTAAATATAGACCACAAAATTATCTTAAATTGGCACTTTGGAACTGTTAAACAAAAAATGTATACAAAGGGCCAAATACCTTAAGAGTCTAATATACAAAGAAAAAGACATATCAAGAAAAACAACTCATATATACAAAGCAATGTACTGACTTTAATAGAAATACATACATCCTATATACAGTAATTTCAGGAAGCCAGCACTCATAAAACTTGAAATGGTAGAAACCACTGCTCTATGTAGTATTACTAAAATCCATCGTCCTAGCTATCCACCAATCAATTGTTGTATGAATTCACTAAACATCTAGCCGATTATTGCAAGACTTCCTGTCCTGACAAGTAAGTTTGAAAGAAAACCTGAAACTTGACCGGTGATAGAGGAACTGTGTACAACCAGGGGCCGGAACCATAGGCCAGCCCGAAGACCCCCCATTAATGATACTATTCAACCTTTAATGTACTTTTTTTATTAGTTTGTGAAGATTTGTAGGGGCTTGAAGACCAAACGTGCTATAAATAAGCTTTTTTATTCTGAAGGACCTCGTTTGTTGGCTTGTAGGGTTCAAATTTATATGTCCTAATAAATTATAATCAATAATATTTATTTAGTTGTAGTGTAGTATAGTGTTTAACACAGTCTAAGGAAGTAAAATGTTGCATTTAACATTATTTGAATATAAAATTGAATGTTATTTATTTAAATAAAAGTTTTAAATATATTACAAATTGTTACTTCTCAAATTTTTTATAAGTTGTGTTGATGAAAACAATTATGTTACACTTAACTGTTTCAAAGTAAGATACTCGACCGTTTGGGGATATAGGGACACAAGTGTTTAATGTTAAATCCATAATTAGAACTAGTCGTAGAGAAACAATTTTTAAACAGCACGCTTATACTATTGAGATATGAACAGAATTTAATGTAATAATTTTGTATGTCTATAATCTCAAATTTACTTGAAATTTGCGAAACATTCAACTTTCTAAGGAAATTTTAATTAGAAAATACTGAAAATAACGGGGTACTACCTAATTAACATTTCAACTGATTTTTCAAAAAATAAATCGTTTTGAAGAAACGGTTCGTCAACATATTGCCTTTTTTAAGGACTAATTTTTAACAACCAAAAATATAATAAAAATTTTTAATTTATTTTTACGACCGACCAATAGTATGACAGACGGCCACACATAACAATCAATTGACACAAATTGGATAAGTTGGGTAAGTTTATAACGTAATACTGTCATTTTATCTCTTTCTACCATTCGTTTCGTTCAACTACTTATGTCGATAAAATTTCGGAAAGGTATACAAATTGCTTCAAACTTGTCAATGGGAGATAAACGATTACGTTTAGTCGTTATAATTTTTCAGTGGCGACAGCGTATTCACTGTTATTATAACTTCACCTTACCCAAAATGGCGCATAGCATGGTCCGGACATTTTCTGTTTATTTGACGATCAGTACATATACTTTATAAGTGCGTGGGTATGCGTGACAAAAAAATGACAGTTTTTGCTGCTTCAATAAATCGATAATTTGATGCTGGTTTAAAACACGAAGCAGATATGTTTTGGAAAAGATCTTTAATTTCATTTTTTATACGTCAAAATCGATAAATAATTTATCGAGATAATGGCGAAAATCCACCTTTTTTGCACTATTTTATAAATGTTAATAACTTTTGCAAGAAAGGCCGAAAGTGATGTATAACCCCTTGATGATAAGACCATTATGTGCCTTTATAACTGTGCGAAAGCTGGATCAAATCGGTTTGATAGTTTATGAATAATCTTAATTGTTTATCCCTGACACTGAATGTTCAAACAATTGTCCTTGCCCAAATGATGATTCTACAGATATTTGCAAAAGCGGAATGGATTCTTTGAAGTTCAAACTACAAACAAAGATGAAAAACCGATTGATTTTGAAAAAAATTGTTGTTAAAAAAAACCGTTTAAAGTAGGGATACCTTTTTTACGTATAAACAATTGGAATAACTTTGCTAATTTTAATGATACAAGTTTGTGAATAAGTGGACTTGAAAGCTGGTGAAAAAACACGAATTTAAATAAAAAGTCTCCTACGACCAATAGGAGCTAAGATAGCATTTGTTTTTTGAAGTTTGAATTTTTGGAAGCACACCGTGAGAAAGTCGAGCTTCCCCCACCACTTGCTACAATGCACTTGCAAAAGTACCTTCACTTCGAAGGGCTATAACTTTACTAACGATGCATGAATTTCATACTTATTAACTGCATCATAAAATATAGGTCTTCGTTTAAAATCTGTGAAAATTTCGACTCTTATTAATGTTTATAAACAAAACAGATATGACTTTTAAAAAAAATGCTATCCTAGCTCCTATTGGTCGTAGCAGACTTTGTTTTCTTTTAGAATTCGGTTTTTTTTTCATCAGCTTTCAAGTCCACTTATTCACAAACTTGTATCATTCAAATAAACAAAATTATTCCAATTGTTTATACGTAAAAAAGGACCTCTTTTTTAAACGGTTTTTTTAAACAACAATGTTTTAAAAAGTCAATGGTTTTTTCATCTTCGTTTGTAGTTTGAGCTTGAAAGAATCCATTCCACTTTTGCAAATATCTGCAGAATCATCCTCTGGGCAAGGACAACTGTTTGAACATTCAGTTTTTGGGATAAACAATTAAGATTGTTCATAAACTACTAAACCGATTTGGTCCACCTTTCGCATAGTTATACAGGCACATAATGGCCTTATCATCAAGGGGTTATACATCACTTTCGGCCTTTGTTGCAAAAGTTATTAACATTTATAAAATAGTGCAAAAAAGGTAGTATTTCGCCATTATCTCGATAAATTATTTATCGATTTTGACGTATGAACAATGAAATTAAAGGTCTTTTCAAAACCCACAACTTTCATTTGGACAAGTTTTCTCTAAAATGTAACCGGAAAATTCTACGGACAGAAAATCGAATTTTCCGACTTTGAATGTTGTTTATAAAAAAACAGGGCTGATCTAGCTGTACTTTTTTACGTATTTATCATCTACTGGGTGCCCCCTACGATTTGAAACTTTCAGATATCTGCAATAAATTTTTTCACCTCCTTTCATAGGAAGACAAGTATAAGGTAAAGTTGAGTACACGGAAATCATTCCAAATTCAGTTTTAAAATCGACTTAAAACTATTTTTCGCTAGCCAAAATACTTAGTAACTCTGGATTTTTTTGCGAATGATAATTTCTATCGATATGCTTGAAGATAACATTTTAAAATATTTGGGGTGATGACTACCCTTCATCCCCTTTATTATCTCTTCTTATCGGATAGGACACAAAGGACGCTCATAGATAAACAACAGCCAAATTGTACAAAGTCACATCTGGAGTGCTACAAAGAAGTATTTTAGGTTTTTTTTACGCCATATATCTAATTTTATAAAGCTTTTATAATTGTATAAATATCATCTTTATGCAGATGATACATCAATTTATCTTTCTTCAGATCAAACAATGTCAATACCATTAATAACCGATTTAATCAAAATCTAAAAAATTAATTCCACTAAATCATGTACCTTACTACTTTGATGTAAACATTTACGTGATAATTGACAACAACATATAGATGTAAATATACCTATGTACATAGGTCAAGTCCCTATTAAAATAAAATGGCATGAAAAAAACTTAGGTCTTTTCATGAACAACAGATCAAAGTTTAGAGTTATTTATATAATAATTTAATTCATGATACCGCATTACTTACACGACAGACATACTTATCGTACAAATATATATAATTTAAATATATGTAAAAATGTACTTACAATACCAGCCCATGATAAATAACTTTATAAAAAATTGTTCTTACAGTACGTGGCGTTTTCTATAAACAAAATTCGAATTATTCGATTTGCATAGATTTAAAAAATATTAAATTTAGCGTTTCAAATGCCGGCCGTTCCCACAGTGAGAGAGGAAGAAGAGTGAAAGCAGTAGTATCCTTTTTTTCTAATGGGTGGAGCATAGAACTAGATAAGGAGTATTATCCGCATTGGGGTGGCGTGATTCCATGTTCTTCATATTAGAAAGAAAGGAGATTACCCCTTTTACTTTTTTCCTTTCTCGCACTGTGGGAACGGCTGCCAGCAGGAACACGCAATCAGACAATTCCATCAAAAAAAAAAAACTATTTAAAACAAAAATGAAATAACTCTGCTTAGATGATGTGCTGATCTTTTTTTTTCTTCTAGTCTCATTTCCTTTTTCTTCAGTTTATATTTACTCTCGTTTTAAATCCATTTTGCATTTTTTTAAAAAAATATACCGGGTGTCAACGAATCTATTAGACAAGTCATAATTTCTAGAGTATTATGTGTATCAAAATGAGAATTGGTACAGGTAAATGGTATGTGAAGGGGAGAGTTTTCGCATATTTTCCACTTTCCGGCCACTTCCGGTTTCACCGGAAATGGCCCCGGTTTTGAATTTTTAAATGGAACACCCTGTATATTTTAACATTTTTGGATTTCTGAGACAATTCTAGATCAGAATGTGACATTTTAAAAACTTTTTACGTCTACTTCATTTTTTTAGAGCCACTTTTAAAATTGCATCTAGGTGGCAATGATCGGACGCAAACTAATCTAAGGGTCTTAGGTGATGTCAAAAAAATACAACCGCAAAGTTTTAGTTACTAGTATGAAAGACAGGAATAAGACAAGTTGACAAAATTACGTTTTCATTTCTAACTATTAATTTTCAAATGGGACCCCTTTTTGACAACTACTTTTCGAAAAAAGCATTCTTTCACGAATCTAAAGGTACTAATTTATTTGCGATTGGATTAGACATAAGAATAGAAATTAAATATTATTAAGCAAAATACTGGATAATTTATTTACTTATGACAAGTGCGCCATGGACAGCCATGATGCATAATAATTTGCAACTGTTTTTATCAAGTCTTCTTTGGAAAACAAAGCACTCACTTAAGTAGATAATGACAGTGACATACGCTCTAAGAACTCTAAACTTAACGAAAATTAAGAAACTTTTCGTCTGTTCTTAGAGCGTATGTCACTGTCATTATCTACTTAAGTGAGTGTTTTGTTTTCCAAAGAAGACTTGATAAAAACAGTTGCAAATTATTATGCATCATGGCTGTCCATGGCGCACTTGTCATAAGTAAATAAATTATCCAGTATTTTGCTTAATAATATTTAATTTCTATTCTTATGTCTAATCCAATCGCAAATAAATTAGTACCGTTAGATTCGTCAAAGAATGCTTTTTTCGAAAAGTAGTTGTCAAAAAGGGGTCGCCATTTGAAAATTAATAGTTAGAAATGAAAACGTAATTTTGTCAACTTGTCTTATTCCTGTCTTTCATACTAGTAACTAAAACTTTGCGATTGTATTTTTTTGACATCACCTAAGGCCCTTTGATTAGTTTGCGTCCGATCATGGCCACCTAGATGCAATTTTAAAAGTGGCTCTAAAAAAATGAAGTAGACGTAAAAAGTTTTTAAAATGTCATATCCGGATCTAAAATTGTCTCAGAAATCCAAAAATGTTAAAATATACAGGGTGTTCCATTTAAAAATTCAAAACCGGGGCCATTTCCGGTGAAACCGGAAGTGGCCGGAAAGTGGAAAATATGCGAAAACTCTCCCCTTCACATACCATTTACCTGTACCAATTCTCATTTTGATACACATAATACTCTAGAAATTATGACTTGTCTAATAGATTCGTTGACACCCGGTATGGGTTTCATTTATATCAGAGAAATTATTTTAGTTCAGGACGGACTGAAAAGAACCTTATACTCTGAGGGCAAGCGTACTTGATTTTAAAACGGTTAGAGACAAAGCACTATCTCAGATTGCAAGGAAATACCAGGAAAGGGTAGAAGCATCTCTCCCATGGCAGTGCACCGCCACCTGCAGGCCGGTTCTCATCAGTACAGGGTAGGTAAGGGAACCCAAAAATAAGTAAAGCGAATCCTTTAAGCAATCTATATCAAACAAAATATGAAGTCTAATACAAGCAGCGCCATCTCCCGGCATGCCATGCAATCTAAATATTTAATCTCGTAGAGATACCATATGTGGGTACAATATACTTGTAGTTGGATGAATAAATATATTTATACATATGCTGGGGGCTGGTGTTGCTTATATTATATTTTGTCTGATATAGGTTGCTTCAAGGATGCACTCGCCTTCTCTGTACTGACGAGAACAAACGAGTTCGAAATCAGGTGTCGGGGCACCACGATGGGAGATGCTCTCCCGCTATCTGAGATGGTGCTTTGTGTCTAACCATGTTAAAACAGAGTACACTTGGCCTCTTCGGACTTACACTACTGGAGGCTGGAGGCAGCCTGCAATTGTCAGCGCACGTTATACCGCAAATAGGAGGGGTAAAATAATGGGAGGTAGTAAACGTCTTATAAAAATAGATCAGATGGAAAGAGACATCAACAACCACCTGAAAGAGATAAATATTACCTACAATGTAAACGAAATGTGGAAATTATTTCATGATCTCAAGGATAATGGAAAAACATGTTATAAATAACACCAAACATAATAAACAACAATGGATGATTGAAGGAATAATAGATCTCATGGAGAAAAGGAAAAAGTATAAGAATAACATACAGGAATATAAAAAGAAGCTAAAGAAGGGCAAACAAAAGATACCTGCAACAGCTCAGGAATTTGTTTTTATAACACTACCAAAAAAACAATGTGCCAAAAGATGTAATGAATACAGATTAATACGTCTCTTGAGTCACACCTAGAAGATTTTCTTGAGTATTATGTATAGTAGAAAAAGAAATAAATGCGAAAGCGACTTAGATGGGACCCGGTTTGGGTTTTAAAATGCTCTATTTGTTCTAATGCAGTTCTCCAAAAATATCGAGACCAACGTAAAGATATTTTCGTATGTTTTATTGATTACGAGAAAGCCTTTGACAGGGTATAACATATAAAGCTATATTGAAGAATGCTGGTGTGCACGGCAAGGATTTGCGAATTATAGGGAATTTGTTTTGGCGCTAAAGAGCAGTGGTTCGAGTTAATTTTTTTTGTTTGTGGAATAAGATATTTCACACGACTCGTGTGTAATAAAACCTTATTACCATATCAAAGCCAAATAAGTTATAAAAGTATTATGTTATTGTCGCCGAAAAAAGTAATTAATTAGATCTAAAAATACGCCATTTTTTAAAATCTATTAAAACGCAAAAATTGATACCACAAATACATATTCTTTGCAGAATTTTTTTCGCTCTGCTTATCTTAAAGTCTGTTTAGAAAGTTTTGCGAAAAAAGAGAGATAAACTTTATGGTTTTTTATGTTATATGGTTTCGTTTTGATAATTCTTAACAGTTAGAGGTTTTTAACCGACAAAATGTTATTCGTTTCCTGTCTTCACAACTCACATTTGCTGTCAGACAACTAATTATTAATAAATAAGATATAACAGTTCGCGAAAGAATTTTTATAAGAATACGTTTTAACGGCATTTGGGGATATTTAAGCTTTTTGGGAATAATTTGTTTAGTTTACTAATCTTACGAAAAATTGGAAATATATAATATAGTTTTCTTGTATATCAATGTAAATATTTTATTGGGAAAACGACGAAGTTTTTAATACGAATGACTCGTAAAGAACGGAGAAAACCATACTGGTTGGACGCAGAAATTGAAACGGAAATAAAACATAAAAGACATAAACACAATATATATACTTGAATAAAAAAAAACAAATAATCATAAAAAAAAATGCACGAAAGCTTATAAGTCAAAAGAAAAACGAATCGTGGGAAAAAAGTGCGCCAGAATAAATAATTAGTTGGGCGGTCAGAAGAGTACCGAAAGTTGGCGAACACTTAAATCCCTTAGACAAGAGAAAAGCAGAGATCGCATAAGCTCTATCAAACCACAGACATGGGCTAATTATTCAAGAAATTTCTCACAGAAGACCGAGATATATTCCAGGAAAATGAAGAGTATCCAAACATAACAACCGGCTCACCTGTTAGAGTCATATTGCAGGAAGTGATAGAGGTCTGTAAAACATTAAAAAATGGTAAAGAATCAGGACCTGAAAACATCCCGGCAGAGTTAATTAAATATGGAACTGACACCCTATTTCACTACCTAAAAGAACTGTTCCAAAAATACATGAATGAGACACCAGTCCCAAAGGAATGGAAACCATTATATATCTCAACTATTCACAAAAAAGGAAGTAAAGACAACTGCGATAAGAGGAACATCAGTGACAAGCAGCCTTAGCAGAATATATGGTAAAATATTGAAGAATAAAATTGAACGGGAGTACAAGGATATGGAATCCGAAGAACAAGCAGGATTTAGAGCTGGTTGATCAACTATAGACTATCGATTCTGTGTAAGCCAAATAATAGAAAAAATATTGACATTTAACCAAGAGATCGATATGCTATTTGTAGACTTGAAGAAAGCCTGTGACAGCATACTCCTTAAAAAGTTATGGGAGGCACTCGGAAAAAGCAACGTCAGTGTAGGACTTGTAAAAGCTATCAAGTCATTATATGAAAATTGCACGTCAAAAATCAGAATGGGAAATAAACTTACAGGTAGATTCAAGGTCAATAAAGGTCTCAAACAGGGTTGTCGCCTCTCTCCAACACTTTTTAAAATATATTTAGATCAAACATTACAGACATGGAAAAAAAATGCCAGATAATGGGAATCCTAGTTAGAAATGTTTCGCGGATGATCAGATCGTACTGGCACAAGATTACGATGACTGGGATACATGACAAGGAAATTAATACAAGAATACCAGGTAAACATAACGAAAACTGAGTACATGTACATAGTTGGAGAGACCAGAGAACTTATTCTGGAAGAGTGCATCGAACACTGTACGCTTTATAAATACTTGGAGATAAAGTTCACACAAAATGGAACAGCTGATCAAGCCATAAAAGAACGAAACACACAGGGCAGAAAAGTAATTACACTTCTAAATCCAATTCTATGGAATCCAAGTATATCTAAGCAAACAAAACGCTCATTTATAATACTATTATTAAAAGCATAGGCACATACAGCTCTGAAGTCTGGCAGCTAAAAGGAACCTCCGAGAAGACACTGCTAGCCACTGAAATGGATTTCTGGAGACGATCGGCTAGAAAATTCAGAAGAGACAAGAGACCAATGACCGTAGCAGAAAAATAATGGGAGACACTTACACAATAGTAAATGATATAAGAACAAAACAAGTGATATAGTATGGCCACGTGCAGAGAATGGCAGAGGAACGTCTACCTAAACAAGTACTAAGCTGGATACCAATGGAAAAGAAAACGAGGGAGACCAAGGAAAAGCTGGCGAGAAGGTATCGACGGAGAAATGAGAAGTAGAGGTCTGGAGGATGATCAGTGGAAGTATATATATATATATATATATATATATATATATATATATATATATATATATATATATATATACATATATATATATATATATATATATATATATATATACATATATATATATATATATATATATATATATATATATATATATATATATATATATCAAATTAATAACCTTAATTTTTCAACTAACACATAATGTGTACACTGAAAATATTGTTATTATTCCTTCACTAATTGTAAGATCTCTATCTTTGTTCTGCTGTTAGCACTGCTTTAATGAGAAAACCTGAAACATTGTTTTTACGAGGGGCAATAAAATATGTGCAATTTTATTTTACAATATAATCTCGTCAGGAAAAAATGATTTCTGCTGGCTCTCAAAATAGGCATCAATTTTTTTTATTTTCGTTTACAAAACGACCTCCTTGGGGGTGCTTTGTCAAATTTCCCAATAATAAAATTTAGTTTGCTATACTACTAAATTGGCTTTCTTGAATTTTAAGAAATTAATTTTACCCCCCAATACCGATACTGAAAGAATTTGAGTTATGTAATTTTTTTTAGTCCGATATATTTTATCCTGCATATTGGGTTTGAAGAAATTAATTTAAAATCCACAACATACCCCCTAATATCAGTCTGGATAAAGTCGTCAAAATGTAAAATTTTTAGTTCTTCATATGGTATATGCCCTATTAAATTGTAAAAAAATTACTTCAAATTTGAATCTCCAATTTCGAAAACTTCGTAATACCAATTTTGTAAAAATGTGAATTTTTAACCCACCATATTGGATTCGCCATATAGAATTTCAAAAAAATAATTTTAAAGTGTTAATCTAATCTTAATCCACACTCTTGAAAACTCCCCAGTACCCATTTTTAACATAATCTGGAAAATAATTTTAATTTAGTTATTTACACTCCCAGAAATCGCTCAGCAACAAATCTTGAACGAAATCGACAGATGTTAAATTTTAGTCCGCCATATTGGATTCGCCATATTGAATTTTAAAAAAATAATTTTTGATTCTTTATGGACAGTCTCGAAAACTACCCCATACCGATTTAGGAAAAAATCAGACAAAACTGATTTTTGATTCGCCATGTTATTAGTGACATCTTGGCTTTTACTAAATCAATTTCACCCTAAATAATATGGGATCACCACAACAACTTTCTGAACATAATGCAACAAATTTAATTTAAATCGGTGCCACCGTTCCGTAGTAATCGATGAACATACATAAAAATACATAACGTTACTTCTTTCTGAAGTCGGTTAAGAAGTCAGATAGACCCAAATCCGGACTATACGACGGACATAGCATGAATTATCATTTTGTTTCTGATTAAAAAACGCGTTTAGGAAGGGAACCAAAGTGGAACTAGCTGGAAATAAATTTGCTGTCTCTTTATAACAGTCTGAAGATGAAAAGACAACAGGTTAAATACATTTTTGCAATGTTGTACTTCAATAAAATATAACAAAACAAAAATCAACTTTTTAAAGGTTACAACAAGATATAACTTTTTAAACTTGACAAATAACTAAGAATAAAATAGAATCTCATATTTTGGCCGTTGACGTTGGTTGACATCATCGGCAAAATTCCAGTTGTTCAAGATTTCAACGGTTTTATTACACACTGCTTAAAAAAAGTAAATATAATGATGTTTTCGGTCTCAAGCGTGTAATAAGATCTTGATGAATAATTCGATTTGTTGTCTGTCATTGACTTTGTCTCCAGCACAAAATGTCGATCGGATCGTAGTTGTTGTCTGGAGGCTTTTTGACATCGAATGCGTTATTACAGAAATCCTTTCCATCTAGTTCGCTAGTTCCTCTTTCAATTCCTTATACGAAAACAGAAACCTGAAATGAAAGAGTAAAAAATGGCCACTGTTGTTTTACACATTATATATATATATATATATATATATATATATATATATATATATATATATATATATATATATATATATATGTATATATATATATATATATATATATTATAACGTAGATTTTCACGGATGGTGGAATGTGCACTGGTGTTTCCCCGGTTTTCAATCCGTTCGTCAATAGAAGATTCTTCACGACGTTTCACCAACATCTCAGCTGGCATTTTCAAGTGATGCTTCCTCGATGGCTGCTCGGCTTGGAATGAGCGTGCGTCCTGTGTCTGCCTTTTAATCGACGAACGGATTGAAAACCGGAAAAACACCAGTGCATACATATATATATATATATATATATATATATATATATATATATATATATATATATTAAACTTCTTTTACTTCTTTCTAAATGTACTTTCAATCTCCAGATATCTTTTAATTTGCAAGCTCTAAATTTCTTCCTTTTACTTTTTCTTTGAAAAAATTTAACGAATAAGACCAGTAATATTTTCTTTAACATAGATTAATCTGTACTGTCTTCCTTTTAATTTATTTATGAAATAGCAATTGAAAAACTTTTTGGTTATGGTCCCGTTAATAAAATAAACTAGCCAATTTTACACTATTACTGATCGATAATCACTCCTTCTTTTACTTTTCAAAATATCAACTGAAAATTTTTGAGGTTATGTTCAGAACAACAATTGATCTACAGCCACGAAGCACAGAAGATGCCAAATGGGATTTTGGCGAAACATCTGCAAACCTCTACAGGAAACCAAATGAACTAACGGATGAATTCCTGGATTAATACTGATCACATGTTCCCATTCGTGAAACACAACGCAACAACATATATACATTTATATATAAATATATATATATATATATATATATATATATATATATATATATAAATAATCAATATGTTTTTTTTGTATTCTTATGGTTAGGTTCATACGTGGATGTTAAAAACACCACCTGTTTTGATGTTTCGCCTTTTGTTTAAGGCATTTTTAAGAAGTTTTTTTTTATTATTTCCTTTAATTCAATAAAAACAATAACATTTTCTTTGGTCAAACAACTTTGAGCTTGCTATTTCTATGTCGATACAGTATCCACCATTTTTCCAGTAAACTTTATTTCTGTTCAGCAGTATATCATTTGTTTATTGTCTATCATATTTAACAGATCTAAGAAAGATCACACTTGGTTACGTAACCCTAAATAAAAAAAAAGTGGTAGATGTCTACAGTAACACGGCGTAAAAAAAATTAATGCAGGAAGATTAACGTATAATTCTATAAATATTGAAGTCGCTTATTATTTATATATATAGATGTCGTTTTGACCGTTGATGGTTTACAGCCCATTATCAACACGGAATGAGGGTTTTAAAAAGACAGTAGGTTTCTGTGAATTTAATATTAAAAAAGTTATAAAAATAGGTGCTTTCTATTTGAACATATTGACTTTTGACGATTTTTTAAATACAATTTTATTCTTCTTTTTTGACCACTCTGTACTAATAATTTTCAAAATATCATAAAAACACTACTAAAATCGATCTTCGTCTATAAGAAAACTAACCCAAATTAAATAATAAAGACTTCCTTATAGGAAAAATTTATAGTTAAATTTTGGTCCGCAAACGTCATTTTTGACATAAAAATTTAAATATGTCTAAAATGGTGAGACTTAAGTATAGAATATTATACATAAAATATGTCCAGAATTTTACGTAGAAATCAAATATGTAATAATACATAGGATATTCCATTTAAAATAAGCAAGTTGACATCTACTTCCCGTATAACCGGAAGTGGTACCATCTTGAAAATATTTTAGCCAGCTGTCCCTTATACGCATTAGTACAGTATCAAATTTTCAGATTTCTCATAACTAGTTTTCTCACAATCAATCCATAAAGTTCCCGGAGAACCATCCTGTATATGTATACAAAACAATTTTAGACATTTTCAATGTCACCCAACCCTGACAGTAGACCATATAAGCCTAATTAGTTATATGTACAAGTTTTCTAAGCAATTTTACCATAAAAAGAATTATGTTTCACCATCCTTGAAAAATATTAAACAAGTTAGATGATATTGAATGCGAACGCTCTAAGTGTACCAATGTCATAGTATATCTATGTATATTATTGCTATATTCAGTCTTAACTTCATAGAAACCGACCTCAGTATACTTTACCTGGTATAAGGTTGCCGCAAAAACATTTTTTAATCATATCCTAAGAAAGTTCCTTATGTAGTAAAGGTCATTCACTTCAAAAAGAACTTGACACAGAAAACGGCAATTAAACGTCTATTTATATTACAATTTAGGAAGTTGGCATTGCGAATTTTGTTTTGAATATCTTTGAGGTGAATTGCAATTTTTAGCAATTTATATATATATATATATATATATATATATATATATATATATATATATATATATATATATATATATTTTCTTGGGATTAGGTGCATATTTAAAATACAGTTTTTATTGCTCTGACGTTTCGTTCTTTATTTAGAACATTTTCAAAAATAATCATCTAAAATTTAAAACGAATTATGAATATAATATAAATACACCTATAATACAGACTTAAAATTCAACATTCAAGACAATAACATTTAAAACAATATCAGAAATTAAAATGATGATTATTTAAAGGATTATTTTTAGTAAATTTTACGTACCTTGAGATTTCGTCAAAACTAAATATTAACGGTTCAAGAAAATCAATATATATATATATATATATATATATATATATATATATATATATATATTTAGTTGGTTATATGGGAATATTGGGATATTGGGAATATGATTCATTGTTATTATTCCTAAGAAAATAACCAACTAAAAACATATTCAATGGTTCAACAAAAATTCATTTATATATATATATATATATATATATATATATATATATATATATATATATATATATATATATATATGTTATATCGTAGATTTTCACGGATGGTAGAATGAATAGTTTGGTTATTCCGTGTTTCAATCCGTTCGTTCCAAAAATCGTTTTCACGACGTTCCGCCAAAATCTCATTTGGCATTTTCAAGTGCGGTTCGTCTCGTTACTGGCTGAGAACTGATCTGTTCAGGTTGAAACCCGGAATAACCAAACTATTCATATATATATATATATATATATATATATATATATATATATATATATATATATATATATAAGCATAATAACATAGACATAAAGTCTGTTAAAAATACCAATTCCACCTAGAATAAATCTAAAAGTTATTCCTTCAATTATTACTTCGGCGACTTTATAAGTAAATTAGTAAATTTACAATTGGTAAATGAATATAATTTAAAAGTTCATGGGCGGATCCAAGGGGGCGGTTGGTGTGATCGCCCTCATCCAAAACCTTTGAATTCCGAAGAAATAAATTCGCTTGCCTGCTGCATATGAAACGTAAAAGTCCCTAATCCCTCCCCCTTCCCCAAGCACACACAAACACAACTCGTTTTCGCTTTTCTTACTGTACTGTCTTGTATACAAATGGGGTGTCCCCGTCAAAAAGAGAAGCTGGATCAGCTCCTGAAACACTTTGTAACTAATTTTTTTGTGCAATTTTTGAAGCAGGTTTAGTAAAATTTATTGTAAAATACTTTAATTATTATTTCCCTTCCTCTCATCTTAACAAGTGAAACCATCTAACATATCCATTTGTAGTAAATACCAAAAAAGGAATCTTACGACGCAAACACCGAGAAAAATTGATAGGCTTATTCTTTAAGTGTGTGAAATTACTCAATGAAAGTAAAGTGAATAAATGGTAATTATTTTTAAGGAGAATAGAAAGTTTTTTGTTTGGTTCAAAAGAGTGTTATTGTAAATGAATAAATTTATATTTAAATAGAATAGATACTCGTTGCTAGTCCGGAATGTTTATTGTGAGAACTCTTAAGTACTTCTTTGGTATGCAATGTTTTGTTGCAAGTAAAAGATTAACAAAAAGCTTTCTTCCGTCCTCAAAATATTTGTAGCGGCATTTTCTTAACCGAGTTTTAAGCTTCTTTTAATTAATAACACAAATTCATTTAACTTAAAAAGTTTTTTATAGGTTTTTCACTTAGGTCAGAAATTTAAAACAAATTTTATCATTCTATACATCTTTATGTGATAAGTTTTGCAACAGAATATTATGTGATACACAATCAAATGCCTTTGTTAGGTCAAAAAAGAAGTCACATATATCCAGCCGTATTATCCAACGCGGCCCAATAAACAACACAAGCCTCTTTTCGCTGAAATTCATTTGTGACAGCACCGGTTTTCCTCAAAATTTTAATGTTTCACTGGGTGGGGCAAAAAATATCAGGTATTTAATTGTTTATAAAATTACAACACACAGAATTTCAAATAATAAATGATTAAACTTCGTGTAATAATCTTTTAAATGAAAACAATTTCCTTATTTGGTCTTAAAGTGTGGAACGATAAAAATTAAAAAAAAGACAATCATTTATTTATGACAGATAATCCTCCTGGAAACCTATATTTTAATATGGATTAAAAACATGATTATATCTACAATATTTGTAGATATATTGCTATTTAAATGGAAATATATCTACAACACTGTCAGAGAAAAACAAAAAAGACAATCTATCTTCCTGTATGACTTTAGCTTTTCCGGTTTCAAAAAGAAAGAGGATATGAATTTAATCTGTCTTTTATTTTATATACATATCTATAGTTAGTCATAAAAATTATACAAACACCATACTAATTTATAAAAATTATTTTATTTAAAAAAGTTGGTAGAATAATATATAAAAAAATCTTTTTAAAATAATATTATAATCTATTGTTTGTCTGAAGGTCATAGACAATGATGTTTCTTGCGAAGTAGTAAATATCTGTTGGACTTCCATTGTCTTTATTTTTGTTGAATATCACGACGTTTCGGCTAGTAGTTATCTCTAGCCGTTTTCAAGTGAAACTCTTCACTTGAAAACGGCTAGAGATAACTACTAGCCGAAACGTCGTGATATTCAACAAAAATAAAGACAATGGAAGTCCAACAGATATCTACTACTTCACAATTATAATGTACTAGCGACCCGCCCCGGCTTCGCACGGGTGCAATGCTGATACTAAATACACTACAGAAAAACTGTGACTATTTATTTTATTTTTACAACAATTATTACATCGGCCTCCGACGCGCAATTTATAGGCACGCTGCCGCCGCCCCGGTCGGCCAGTACCGCCGCAAGCGCTACTTCCCGCAATTTTAAATCTGTAATATCTTCGAAAATATTCATTTAAATCTTGTGCTGTAAAGGACCATATAGATCTATATTAAATCAACAATGTATTTAAGCTATTTAATTGGATAAGGATTAATGCTGTATTGGTTAAAATCGCTTCAAAATTTGCCATTATTTGTCGTAAAAAGTAAATGACAAAAAAATGTTATTGTGGGATATCCATGAGAGATAGACATATACCATCGCGGAGTTTTCTGTAGACCTTTTCAATGTGTACAAATAATTAGTACATTATTTTGATAAATCTCGTAGGGTTCAGCCTGCGTTTGCAATGTAAGCGGAGAAAAATATGATAATTAACGACATCACATTAGAAACCTCAAAAATAACAGTATTTCTCAACTATTTAATGGATGTTATTATACATATAAACCTTCCTCTTGAATCACTCTATCTATTGAAAAAAACCGCATCAAAATCCGGTGCGTAGTTTTAAAGATTTAAGCATACAAAGGGACATACAGACAGAGAAAGCGACTTTGTTTTATACTATGTAGTGATGTTATAAAGAAAAAACAAAAAAAAGCAGAATATTTGTCCCACAGCAGTATACATACACTTTATTTACAAAACAGCAGTAAAATAGTTCTAGAGTATACATAGAACGACATTGGTTAATTATTGAAAATACGTTTATTCTTCGGTATAATCTCCCTCGAGTTTAATACACTTTTTCCAGCAGTTCTCCAATTCACGTATCCCACTTTGAAGTGATTTTTCAGAAGGCTTTCGAAATACACTTCTGCTGCTACAATGACTTCTTCATTCGATGAAAAATGCTTTTCTCGCAGAAATCTTTTGAATTCCAGCAATAGTATATATTTTCTGATATCAACGCCATCTATGTGGCAGTCTAGAAACTTTTCAAATCACCTAACAGGATTTTCTAGGTAATACAAATTTAGACGTAAAGAAAAAATTATAAAAACAACGAGAAAAGAAAGTATGTTTAATACCAAATAAATTTGTCACCCATTAAATTTATGTACTTCACATTTAATGACTTTGCGCTGATATAGGGGCACTAATTAGTATGATAAATGTATGGGAACAATTAATCCAAAATAAAAGACGGCCTTTTCTCAAGGAACTAAAATTTAGTCTCATATTTCTACAAAAATATTTCAGATACATGCATACGAAATAACTCAGTATGTTTTAAAGTATGATGAATATTTCCGTTAAAAATAAGAATATTATTAATACCATATACGGGGTATTTCAAAGAAATTGTACAGGGTGAGTCAAAGATTGGATGAAGTAGGTTTGTGCCTTTCCGGTGAAATTAACAAAGAAACTATGTATATTGTTTGATACAGTTTATTTTTACGCAGATTTTAAAAATATTTAGGACTCTACAGGGTGAGCCAAAAAACTAGGACAGCATAAAGTTGTATTTTTTTAAATAGAACACCCTATATACGAATCATATTTTCGATTTAGCTTATAATTCTAAATCTTTTTTATTAAGGGTTTACTATAACAAAACTTTATAGTTTCTGAGATAATTAAGTTTAAAGAAAAAAAGTCACATTTTCAAGCATCAATTCAATCCTAAATAACGTTTTCAATTTTGTGACAAATATATTCAAATTTGGAATTTAGCAAGGCCAAGGACAAGTTAACATAATTTTTACCTAATATTTGCAATAAAAGCTACAGGGTGTTGAACACATCGGCTCAAATTTGAACAAGTTTAAATGAATAAATATCTTTTTTTTTTAAATGGTACACCCTGTATATTTTCATGTTATTTAATAGAGTAATAAAAACCCTAAAAGTTTTGTTTAATATATCCTATACCTATTTATAATAGTTTTTGAGATATTTCAGTTTTTCTTATTTTCCATACTTTTTTACAGAAATAGTCTTCATTATCATAGTAGCCATGGCAAAAACAATGTAAAAGAATATTTTTCTGTGTGTCAAATTTATAACCGCAATCGCTTCTTTTGGTTTTTATGTAGTGTAGTTTGGTTTTTTTTGCATTCATGTTTTATTGTAAAATGAATTTTCCAAAGAATGAGTTAATAGATATGATTTATACAATAGGAGAGGCTCAAAAAAATTGCCTTCTTGCTCAAAGAATTTACAAAATGAAGTATCCTGATCGACGCCAGCCTAATACCCATACTTTTCAAAACTTAATGCAAAGATTTGATTCTTCTGGTACTGTTGATTATCCAAAACGTAAAGTGGTCAACAAACCAGTAACTAATGAAGAAAAAGAACTACAAGTATTGTTAAATGTTCAGGAAAATCCTTATATTGGTAGCTGTCAGTTAGCAGCATTATGTGAAACATCACAATCCACCGCTAATCGTACTACCAAGAAATATAGGTATCATCCATATCACATGGAATTACACCAAGAATTGCATGGACAGGATTTTGAAAGTAGTGTAAACTTTTGTCGTACAATAAATGCGGAGATTCAATTAAATCCAAATTTATTATGCAAGGTAATGTTTAGTGATGAAGCTACTTTTAGAAGTAACGGTGCCGTAAATAGACGCAACATGCATTATTATGCCACAGAAAACCCATTTTGGATTAGAGAGGTGCAACATCAAAACCACTGGTCATTAAATGTTTGGTGTGGTATTCATCATAATCGAATTATTGGACCCCACTTTTTTAATGAACCACTAAATGGCCATAGTTACCTGAACTTTCTACAAGAAGAACTACCCCAACTGCTTCAAGGTCTCGATAGGGATGAGCTCGACAGTATGTGGTTCCAGCACGATGGTGCGCCTCCGCATTACCATTGTGAAGTTCGTGCGTTTTTGGACCAACGATATCCGCAAAAATGGATTGGACGTGGGGGTTTCATTGAGTGGCCACCAAGGTCTTGCGACATCACCCCATTAGATTTCTTCCTATGGGGTTATATTAAAAATAAGGTGTATGTTAATCCACCAACAACAGTGGAAGATATGCGAAACAGGATTAGGGATACTTGTAGAACAATAACGCCACTAATTTTGTCCAGGGTCCGAGAAAATCTGCAAAAAAGACTAAATTTGTGCATTGCACAAGAGGGTCGTTTATTCGAACACTTATTAAAAAGAAATAATTAATCTCAGTATTTAATAGGTAATTTTTTGTTTCAATTTAGTATAAAAATAAATATGTATTTGCCTTGTTGTGTTAATTTTTTCACATTATGTTTAATTAAACTATTGCCGTTGTAATATAACGAATAATGTATTTCATCATATTTAACCACATTCTGTTTGTTTCTGTAGTTTCTTTTTATTATTTTACATGGCTACTATGATAATGAAGACTATTTCTGTAAAAAAGTATGGAAAATAAGAAAAACTGAAATATCTCAAAAACTATTATAAATAGGTATAGGATATATTGAACAAAACTTTTAGGGTTTTTATTACTCTATTAAATAACATGAAAATATACAGGGTGTACCATTTAAAAAAAAAAAGATATTTATTCATTTAAACTTGTTCAAATTTAAGCCGATGTGTTCAACACCCTGTAGCTTTTATTGCAAATATTAGGTAAAAATTATGTTAACTTGTCCTTGGCCTTGCTAAATTCCAAATTTGAATATATTTATCACAAAATTGAAAACGTTATTTAGGATTGAATTGATGCTTGAAAATGTGACTTTTTTTCTTTAAACTTAATTATCTCAGAAACTATAAAGTTTTGTTATAGTAAACCCTTAATAAAAAAGATTTAAAATTATAAGCTAAAACGAAAATACGATTCGTATATAGGGTGTTCTATTTAAAAAAATACAACTTTATGCTGTCCTAGTTTTTTGGCTCACCCTGTAGAGTCTTAAATATTTTTAAAATCTGCGTAAAAATAAACTGTATCAAACAATAAATATAGTTTCTTTGTTAATTTCACTGAAAAGGCACAAACCTACTTCATCCAGTCGTTGACTCACCCTGTACATAGTCACAGTACAAAATTTGCTCCGAATTTCCAGACGAGAAAAATTAATTTTTTTTCTTTGTATAAAAAAATTAGCTTTATTTTACACTACAAAAACGAATTATTCTGTTGTCAAATCGTTTATTTAAAATTATCTGTGATTAATTTATCGACTATGTATTTGTCTGTATTATGTATATAATTTTAGGATTTATGTAAGACTGTTCTGTTTCCTGCCTAGAAATAGGGACTCTAGTCCTATAAGGCAGTGTAAATAAATAAATAAATAAATTACTTGCTTGCTTTGCAAGTTCATAAAACCCTTATTAGTGAGATATCGAAGAAATATATTAATAAATAAAAAGTATGGATATATTATTTTACTACTTATATGTTCTTTTATTGTCTTATATATTATTATTAATTACAATATGTCGTTAATCAACGGAAATATTATTTCACTTTTAACAATATAAATATATGCACAACTATACCCAGTAAGAATATAAATAACATATTTTTATACCTACCTATGTTTAAATTTCGAAAACTTCCGTTGAAATTAAAAGTGTCGAATGATGTTTAAAATTCAAGTTCGGTTTCATATAAAGGAAGAAGGATTGGTAGTACAAAATTGGCCTTGGAATTTAAAAAATATGTATGTTATTACGTTTCTGATGCTCCGACATGAGACCAATCCAATTTGAATCTTGTTACGAAAGATTTTGATATTCTATCAAAATATCACTCAAGGCCTACCTCTGATGACGCCCCTGACTACTCTCATGTATGAAAACATTCTTTGAAGTACTCCTATGAAATGTCAATTTTTTGGTATTTCCCGATTTCCTATGATAATGAAAATAAGTCAGTTCGTAATATTTCGTCGAATTACCCCAGTTTTTAAAAAAATGAAGGCTCTCGTTATCTGAAACCCGAGATATCGTACAATTTTGTTGCGCGCTCCAATTTGAAGTTTGAATTTCAGAAGCACACCTTGAGAAAGCCAAGCTTCCCCCACCACTCGCTACAACGCACTGGCAAAAGTACCTTCACTTCGAAGGGCTGTAACTTTACTAACGATGCACGAATTTCATACTTATCAATTGCATCATAAAATATAGATCTTCGTTTAAAATCTGTGAAAATTTCGACTCTTAATGTTTATAAACAAAAGAGATATGACTTTAAAAAAAATGCTATCATAGCTCCTATTGGTCGTAGGAGACTTTTTTTTCAATTCGTGTTTTTTCACCAGCTTTCAGGTCCACTTATTCACAAACTTGTATCATTAAAATTAGCAAAGTTATTCCAATTGTTTATACGTAAAAAAGGTACCCCTACTTTTAACGGTTTTTTTAACAACAATTTTTTTCAAAATCCATTGTTTTTTCATCTGTGTTTGTAGTTTTAACTTCAAAGAATCCATTCCGCTTTTGCAAATATCTGTAGAATCATCCTCAGGGCAAGGACAATTGTTTGAACATTCAGTGTCTGGGATAAACAATTAAGATTATTCATAAACTACCAAACCGATGTGATCCAGTTTTCGCACAGTTATAAAGGCACATAATGGTCTTATCATCAATGGGTTATACATCACTTTCTGCCTTTCTTGCAAAAGTTATTAACATTTATAAAATAGTGCAAAAAAGGTGGTTTTTCGCCATTATCTCGATAATTTATTTATCGATTTTGACGTTAAAAAGTGAAGTTATAGGTCTTTTCAATACCCATAACTTTTATTTGGACAAGTTTTCTCTAAAATGTAACCGGACATATCTACGAACAGAAAATCGAATTTTCCGAATTTGGATGTTGTTTATAAAACAACAGGGCTGATCTAGCTGTACTTTTTTACGTATTTATTATCTACTGGGTGACCCCTACAACTTGAAACTTTCAGATATCTGCAATAAATTTTTACATGAAATCGCTACAAATTCAATAGGAAGACTGGAGTAACAACTGACCGTGCGTTACCTAGCAACGTTTACTAGCGAGAACCTTTTTCTCCTTGGTTATGAAATTTGACTTCAATTTGTATTTTATGAAGTGTTTCTCAACGAAAAATGAGTTTTGTGAAATTGAAACACTTTATTTCTTACTCACAACCCTAGAAGCTGCTAGAGCCGCACAATGCACTGTTCCAGGTAATTTTATTAAGGTTGTTGTTTGAAACACAATTTTAAAGAAGAAAAAATGGCTACAATATACAGACAAACGACAGGAGTACACGTAATTATAATACATAACTGTATTTTCTGGGACGTCATAATTAACTTTTAGAGTGCACCTGTATATGCATCGCTGCATCGAGAAGATTGCCTTATAAGGAGAAAATTCCATACAGTTAAAAATAAAAATATTTTCCGATATCCGCTATACAACAGATATAAATTATTGTCTCTCGCAGAGTTCATTTACCGGATGGCACGTTGCCAAGAAGGAATACTCGGAGTCCAGTATAGAGGCAGACAATAATAGGTTGGATGATAGTCAATTCGTCTCGATCATATTCTTCGACGAATTTATTTTAGGTTCGTTCCAACTCACGTCAGAAACAGTTTCTGACCGTCAGGATTCTGCGCATTAACTTAAATCTAATGTGAAATAAGTTTTGCGCAAAATCCTGATGGTCAGAAACTGTTTCAGACGCAGGTTGGAACAAACGTTTTATATGTAACTTGCTGTTACCCGTCGCGGCTTCGTCCGCACTCAAAATCCCCGGGGATTTTAAGACAAAAGACCAACGAGATTTACTGAATCTCATTCTTCTTGGTATGTGGTATTCCAGAGACGCCAAGAGACCAACGAGGCATCCGATTCTCAGATGAGATTATGACATCAGAAAACTGGCAGAAATAAGTTGATCTTAGACGGCTAAAGACAGAAAAATATGGGCACAAATGAGCGTACATTACAAGAACACCGTAAGAACTATAGGAATATTGAATAAGGGAGGCTGCAATATAGTTGGAAATGGTGAATGAAGCTGAAAATGTTGATGATATATATATATATATATATATATATATATATATATATATATATATATATATATATATATATATATATATATATATATACAGTGCCTTCATTTCAAAACGAACCATCCTTAATAACTTTCTTAAATAGAAAAATTTAAAAAAAAGAAAAAATACGTCAATTTAGATATACAGGGGGAAGTTTAATTTTACATTTGTTAAAAGTCTGTCAATCACCTCCTCACCTCCAGCTAACCTCACTTTGATATGTCAAATGGGAACCCCCACCTTGTGACACATCATTGTAAGCAGCATAAAATTGTCTATCCAACCGTATAAAAAAAATTAAATCGGTTGACGTACAAGCGAATAGTATGCAAAAATGTCTTGTAATAATGCATAATATATCGGCCTCGAACTTTGGTATGTCAAATGATTACCTTATAGTGTGATACATCATTTTAAAGGACGTACGATCTGCTATCCAACGATGTCAAAAAAAATTAAGTTAATAGACGTTATAGGCAATTAGGATGCAAAAATGTGTGTTAAATATAAGCAGTTTATTCAGTTTTATTCAGTTGAAGAAAATTATTTTATTAAATGATCAAAATGTGCGCCGTTATTAGCGAGACAATAAAAAAGCCTATTTTGAAATTCCCCACGAACATTGGCAAGGGTTTCTCTGCTAATTCCTCTACATTCCCGAACAATTCGATCTTTTAAATCGTCAATATTTTCAGGTGGGGTTTTATAAACCTTGCTTTTTAAATACCCCCAAAGAAAAAAGTCTAGAGGGGTTAGGTCTGCCATTCAATTGCACCACGTCTGCCAATCCACGTCCCTGGAAAATGTTCATCAAGCCACTCTCGAATTGCCAAAGCGTAGTGCGGGGGAGCTCCATCTTGCTGGAAATGCAAATTATTTTCATTTAGTACCATAACAGCATTTTCATCCACTTGATTTTCTAAAGATTGCACAATGGCAGGGTATATTGTGTTTTCTAAAAGGTTTAAATAAATTTGCCCAGTTAAATTATCTTCCAAAAAAAATGGCCCGATGATTTCATTGCCATAAATTCCTGCCCACACGTTAATTTTTTCGGGATATTGAGTATGCCCTTCTCGGAAAAGGTGCGGATTTTCATTATCCCAGTATCTGCAGTTATGTCTGTTAACCAGTCCATTTAGAAAAAAAGTTGATTCATCACTAAAGCAGATATTCTTAGGTAAATGGGGGTCCTCGTCAATTCGTTGGCACATTAATTCGCAAAATTGAATTCTCCTATCAAAATCGTCTTCTCCGAGTTCTTGAAGAATTTGAATTTTGTAGGGAAAAAACTTATTTTGTTTTAAAACGCACGTCTCCTGTTGAATGAACCACTGTATCGATATCATCAGCAAAGGCCAGCACCAGTTTTAAACCTTGGTTCGCAAAACCCTCTGTCAGCCCCGACGCAACCCTGCTCATTGCATGTTCCAAGGCAAAACTGAAAAGTAACGGTGACAGAGGGTCACCTTGTCTGAGTCCTGATGTCACACTGAATGGCGCTGATGTTCTATTTCCTACCTTTACCTGTGCATATAAGTTTGTCACGCACATTTGTGTTAGATCGACTAATTTTCTTGGTACGTCCATTTCTAGCATTGCTAGCCATAGTCTGCTTCTTTTCACGGAGTCATATACTTGCTGAAAATCCACAAAGATTTGGTGGACATCTCGGTTAAATTCCCAGTTTTATTCCATTATTTGTCTGATCGTAAATATCTTGTCTATTGTTGACCTTCCAGCACGAAAACCGCATTGGTAGTCGCCGATAATATCTTCCGCATAAGCGTCAGTCTGTTTAGTAGAGTAATTGCCAGGATTTTGTATGTTGTGTTGATAAGAGACACTTCCATCCCATTCCTCAGGCATTTTCTGTAGTTCCCATATTTTCAAAATGATTTCATATATTTTTTGATGTAGACCGTTTCCTCCCTTTTTTAGCAGCTCTCCATTTATACCATCGCTGCCTGGTACTTTACGATCTTTGAGTGATGCTATAGCATTTTTAACTTATTGAAGTGTTGGTGATGGCACTCATATCTGCGGAATGGAATGTAATGTCCTCTTCCTATGTCCCATTTTCAATACTTAGTAACTGCTGAAAATATCCTTTCCATAGCTCGACAATTTCTGTTTCCGTCATTATTAACTCTCCTGTTTCTTTTCTCATGGCTTTCGTTTCTCCAATATTTCCATCCCGTCTCACAGTCTTTACCTCCCTAAAGAATTTCCTTACTTGGTTCATGTTGCTATTTCTGTCTATTTCCTACATCTGATGCTCCAGGTAGCTCTTCTTTTTGGTTCTAAGTAATCTTCTTGTCTGTGCTCTTATTCTGTGAAATTCTTCTTTGTTCTCCTCAGTGGGGTTTTTTTAGCATTATCAGTCTTTTTTGAGTTCTTACTTCTAGCATTTCATCGCATTCGTTGTCAAATCACTTTCTTTTTGGGCGTATTCAAAAACCTAGTTGGCTCGTCATACCAACAGACTGTAGTTTTAAATTGTCGGCGTCATATATATATATATATATATATATATATATATATATATATATATATATATATATATATATGAAGTAAAATGCGAAACAGTAAATGCAAACTTCTCTCCATCATATCCTTTCTGTGTTAGAGGTTGCACAGTTAGAACAAATTGTTATAAAACGCAATTTATCCTATTTCACCACCATCGAGATGATGGCCTACCTGTACCACCATACCGAGAAGAAAGTCAAAACTTACCCTCCCCGCCACAGTGATACGGCAGAGGTACATGTTTCGTCTCTACTAGACTCATCAGGGTACCGACATGCACCTGGCTGTGCAAAGGACAGATCGGAAGGAAGCATGCAAATACTGAACACGGCTTCTCCGACCTCCCGCCGGATGGCGTATATA
Organism: Diaprepes abbreviatus; assembly: GCA_034092305.1. Taxonomy (NCBI): domain Eukaryota; kingdom Metazoa; phylum Arthropoda; class Insecta; order Coleoptera; family Curculionidae; genus Diaprepes; species Diaprepes abbreviatus. The sequence continues at coordinate 832,532 of JASJET010000045.1, read as the reverse complement.
TGTTTATGCGGATTTCACGGATTCCTCCGTGTGAGATGCAATAGCAGTGGATATATCCACATTATGCCGTTGTAGTGCTGAAATCACATTCAGCAAACGTACAACTATATGCAGCTCCGCGTATGAATCAAGTAAAATGCGAAACAGTAAATGCAAACTTCTCTCCATCATATCCTTTCTGTGTTAGGGCGGAAGGTCGGAGAAGCCGTGTTCAGTATTTGCATGCTTCCTTCCGATTTGTCCTTTGCACAGCCAGGTGCATGTCGGTACCCTGATGAGTCTAGTAGAGACGAAACATGTACCTCTGCCGTATCACTGTGGCGGGGAGGGTAAGTTTTGACTTTCTTCTCGGTATGGTGGTACAGGTAGGCCATCATCTCGATGGTGGTGAAATAGGATAAATTGCGTTTTATAACAATTTGTTCTAACTGTGCAACCTCTAACACAGAAAGGATATGATGGAGAGAAGTTTGCATTTACTGTTTCGCATTTTACTTCATTCATACGCGGAGCTGCATATAGTTGTACGTTTGCTGAATGTGATTTCAGCACTACAACGGCATAATGTGGATATATCCACTGCTATTGCATCTCACACGGAGGAATCCGTGAAATCCGCATAAACATATATATATATATATATATATATATATATATATATATATATATATATATATATATATATATGATCCTGCCAAGAGATATTACGATTTCAAAAGAATTAGTGCATTCCCTACAGAAAAAACAAAGTTTATATTTCACTTACCTATTGTCTTGCCCGGCGCTTTCACCAAAAGCCACACTCAAATCTACTTTTGAATAACAAGCCGTAATTTCAAAGCAGCTTGTTTTACTCAAATGCCATAATCGGAAAGAACGAGAAAACAATAATGTGGACTAAAAAGCGCATTAAAACAATGATCCTTGTAAGTCAGCACGTAGAAATTATGGCTGAAATTTCAGAAATCATCAAGGCCCATGGTCAGTTCAGAGAAGGTTGGTGAGGCCCAGCTAAAAGATTTATATTTCAAAAAGAAATAGAGTCGTCCAAAGCTTGATTTGAAATTTTGAAACCCAAAAAAAAACAATAACGGAATAAACCCAGTCCGATTGACCATTGTCCCTATTACTGTCTGGCATGCTGCATCTCGAATTTTAAATCCTTGGCAATGAAATGAACATTGAACGCAAGCTTCTCGTTAAACAAGGACGCACAATCTCTGATCCCATTGATTATACCATACGTCCGATTCGTTAAAGAAAGACGGCTTGAATCATTGATTTCATAAAACATTCTCCCTACTTAGTCAGCTGTTTGGTAGCCAAAGTCAAGGCCTACTTAATATTCTCGTTGAAATTAAAAAGTATTCGACAGAACATTTGTAATTCGAACAAATAAAAATGATACATATAGAGAAAGGAACTTTCTTAAAAAAATGAATAATGAACGAATAATATATATATTTTTTTGGTATATTTACATGGGATGTTCTGGCCTCGTTTTACTCGAATTCCGTATGATATTTTAATAAAATTAGCTTTGTATGTTTTTGCCTCAGTTACCATGCAATCAGCATAGATGCCATTAGAAGAGAGGTATAAGCTATCTCTGTTTTTCAAATTGTTAAACGTAATTTCGTAAATCGATACTTACTCCAGTCTGTGGACGATAAATAGGGCCTTTTATGACGTTAATTTGTCACAGGATGGGAAATGTATTCAATTTTAGGCAAGATTTCTTATGTGCGACCCTGTAAACTCCCCCGTGATAATTTTGGAGAAAATCGGAAAAAATATAGAAAAACTAACAAAATTAATTTTTTGTCCGCTATATTATCAGTGCCACCTGGGATTATACTGCATTAATTTCGACCAAAATCATATGGGACCACCGCAGCAATACCAGTATAAACACAAGTTATTATTTAAATTTTTGTTTTTGTTGTATTTTATTGTTTAATGTTGTTTATATATTTTTATTTTAGTGTGTCTCACTCTGTGTCTAATTTTTTATATATTTAAGTCCTATTAGCCTTAATTCTTTTATTATTTTATTACTAGCGACCCGCCCCGGCTTCGCACGGGTGCAATGCTGATACTAAATACACTACAGAAAAACTGTGACTATTTATTTTATTTTTACAACAATTATTATATCGGCCTCCGACGCGCTATTTATAGGCACTCTGCCGCCGCCCCGGTCGGCCAGTACCGCCGCAAGCGCTACTTCCCGCAATTTTAAATCTATAATATCTTCGAAAATATTCATTTAAATCTTGTGCTGTAAAGGACCATATAGATCTATATTAAATCAACAATGTATTTAAGCTATTTAATTGGATAAGGATTAATGCTGTATTGGTTAAAATCGCTTCAAAATTTGTCATTATTTGTCGTAAAAAGTAAATGACAAAAAAATGTTATTGTGGGATATCCATGAGAGATAGACATATACCATCGCGGAGTTTTCTGTAGACTTTTTCAATGTGTACAAATAATTAGTACATTATTTTGATAAATCTCGTAGGGTTCAGCCTGCGTTTGCAATGTAAGCGGAAAAAAATATGATAATTAACGACATCACATTAGAAACCTCAAAAATAACAGTATTTCTCCACTATTTAATGGATGTTATTATACATATAAACCTTCCTCTTGAATCACTCTATCTATTGAAAAAAACCGCATCAAAATCCGGTGCGTAGTTTTAAAGATTTAAGCATACAAAGGGACATAGGGACAGAGAAAGCGACTTTGTTTTATACTATGTAGTGATTGTAAATGTCTTTTTCTTAAGCGTGTAGAATTAGTTTATCTTATTTTTTTGGGGCTATCGGATTTCCATATAATAAAGTAAATTAAATTAGGATGTCAGTGCAATAGAAATAAAAATAAATAAGTCTAATTTTAACTATAACATAAAAAAATTAATTACATTTCAATTCCGTTTTAGTATTTAATTGTAATTCTGCAGATGGTTTACGAAATTAACGAACTGAAACGTCAAATGTCCTAAAAGTGTTTTTAATTAATAATAAAATGTCCGATATCCCCAAATAAAATTTCAATATTATATGGACGAATTCATTTTTTTATACTTGTTTAACTTCTTGTATTTATGATAATGGGTATTTTATGAGTATTTAAATTATAGCTTAAAATTTTTTGAGATAATAAGGCTACGTTTTAGTCTGAATGTGCCTAAAATGGTTTTTATGCCAAAACTAAAAATAATAAAAATACAGTTGTGATTTGTGTTAAACATAGCAAAATTATTTCTATTTTGTAACGTATGTCAAATATTAAAAAATCAAATAATATTAATATAACAACTTAGTTCTATTTTGAGCTTATGACCGAAATAATATTCTTCTTCTTAAAGTGCCTATCCTCTTTGGATGTTGGCTATCACATTGGTCCATATTACTTTATTCACTGCTGCTCTGAACAGACCTGTTGATGTCATTCCTTCTTCATGTCTTCGTCCAGCTGATCTCTGGCCTTCCATCTTCCCCTGCAGGATAAGTTGGAGCAGGCGATATTTCTCATTCCGCATGATATGTCCAAAGTACTCCAATTTTCTGCGTTTGACATTTGTAAGGTATTCCAGTTCTCCACCGATACGTTGTAAAATGTTTTCGTTTGATACGTGGTGTATCCAAGGAACCCTAAGCATGCGGCGGTAGCACCACATCTCAAACGCATCTATACGTTTACATGAAGCCTCGGTAAGGGTCCAGGCTTCTGCTCCATATAAGAGAGTTGAGAGTACATAGCATTTCAAAATCCTGATCCGCGTATGTATATTGAGGGATAGGTTGCAGAGTATGTTGCGCAGCTTATTAAAAGTACCTCTTGCTTTCTCGATTCGGCTTCTTATTTCTCGAGAGTGGTGCCAGTCCTTATTCAACGTGCAGCCTAGATATGTGATCGTCTCGGTCATTGTGAGAGTTACGTTGTTGGCAGTAAACTGTATATTGCCGACGTCGTTTTTACTGACAATAATCGTTTGCGTCTTCTTGCAGTTTATCTTCATACCATATCTGTTGCAAGCTGTCAATATTCTATGCCATAAATACTTAGTGATAAAATAAACCTCCTTCCGACGTCTATGACAATGATTAAAATCCCTTTTAACACTTCACACTTTCAAATATCTAGTGTTATCCAACTCAAATAGTCCATTCTTTCATTCAGTAGGGGAAAGTTGATTATGTTTGCTGATGACACCACGATAGCTATATCTGCGGATGCCCCAGAGGAGCTGTTGCGTACAGCGGGAGGGATATGTGAGGAATTGGAGATTTGGTGTCAGCGTAATCAGTTAATACTTACCCCAACAAAGACTGTATATATAAATTTCAATATTAAAAAAACCATTGCTGGTAGAGGATAAAGTAACATATAATATCGAAACCTCAGCTTATGCTAAATTTTTAGGCACGTGGCTTTATGAATCGCTGCATTTCTTTTCCCATATTGGACATGTTTGTAAAAAATTAAATTCTGCCTTCTTTGGTATTTTCCAGATGAGGTCGTCTCTAGACTGAGCTGGATTGCTGACTGTGTATTATTCTCTGGCATACAGTCATCTGTCAAGTAATGTCATGTCTTGGGGAAGAGGGTGTGAGGTGAATAGAGTGTTTCTGGCTCAGAAAAGAATACTGAGGTTGATATTTGGTCTTAAGCCGACGGATTCGTGTAGACCCATTTTTAAGGAAAACAGCATTTTGACTTTTAATCTATTTATATTCTAAAATGCGTTTTATATGTAAAAGAAAATTACTCAGAGTTTAAAACTCTTGGCCAGGGTGACAGATATGATACATGAAATAGTGACATTCTTAGCATACCTAAACATAGAACGGCATTCTTTGATAAATCCCCAATTTATAATTTCATTATTCTGTTTAACAAATTGTCTGCAAAATTAAAAAAAAAACATATCAAACAGTAATAAATTCAAAACAGAAATAAAAAAATTTCTTGTTCAGGGATCATTTTATTCTTTTAACGAATACTTAAGACTGTAGGATGTACTGACTCTTTGTACTGAGTGATTATTTCGTTGCGTCCTTCGCTGACCAGTGCGACGGATTGTGTTCTTATCGTTTTATTTTTTTCTTTCCTGTTAGTTGTTTTAGGATTTTAATCTGTGGTTTTTATTATTAAATATTAGATTAAGTTATTTTACATTTTTTATATTATAACAAATATCTTATGATACTAACTAATATAACTGTTTCTTGTTTTTTCTAGCTTTAAGGTATGTTATGTATATATTTTTTTATTTAATTGTATACTGTTGACGAAACCAATGCTGAAGTATAAGTCTTATGGCTAATAAATTATTTCATTTCATTTCATTTCATTATTATAGACCGGTATTTTTGATTATAAAATTTCTAACCCATTCCTATAAAAAATATATATGATTTTGCTAATGAAACTGGAACATAGGTTTGCGAAGAAAAAAAGGGTCAGAAATGATTTATTACTCTCTCTAGTTCTTGAATAGACTATAGCCCCTATGGTTTAAAAAAGCGAAAACAATCGTAGGTCTCTGTTATCTATATATATATATATATATATATATATATATATATATATATATATATATATATATATATATCTTTTAACGAATTTACTAATTTATCATATTTTTTTGTACGTAAAAAAAGAACGAAACACTCTAATTCGACTATTCAAATCAACGTAATGGTATTTAATCTCCATTTTACGGTTACTCGTCTATTAACTAGTTCCATCAGGCTTAAAACCATAATTTTTAATTAGATACAATTAACCAAAATGTCTGTCCAATATTTACATTATTATTGCTCTTAGCAGCATTTAAAATGCTTATTTAATCCACATCTATCTTCGTAAATATCCCGTGCTTAACATATGATCTTGTTGTTTACTCAACTAGCTATTATTTATACCGTTTGATGGAGATTTACAATTCATGGGCGAAAATCTTTGACAGGGATATGGTAAAATAAATTTAAAAACTCGAATTTTATCTTCGATCATACTCTATAGAGTTAAACAACAATAGATTTGTTTGAAGGCTGTTTACGGCAGGTGGGGGGAGAGGCCTTTTGATGTTTGACAGACATAAACATGTTTTCTTATCTTTTCTTTCAGTTTAATTGCTTGTCGTGCTTCTTCTCAATGTTTTTAAATGTTAGAAATTACTATAAATTTGTTCACAATTAATATTAACAAAAACTTATTATTATTGGTAAATATTGTTTAAATATTGAAAATAACAATAATAATAATTTAGGCAACCATAAATTCATACTTTTATGTATTCTAGCATTGACGTACCGATTATCATATGATACTCGTTTAAATAATGCAATTAGAAAAAGGTATGTTTGTACCAAGAAATGAAATATCTACTATTTATCAACATTTTTTCAAATATAAATAAAAATATTATTACGTTATTCAGCGTTCAAAAAATAGGGCCCTAGTTCTGACGTTATCAGGGGCGGATCCATCCTCTCTCTTGGGGGGGGGGGGGGGTGGTGATATTACAAAAGTACAGTATGACATGCGAAAGCAAGTTGTCGACGTGGGGGGGGGGGACACCAGCAACATTCCCATTTCTAGTGTAAAAGGCAGGGTGAAGCTCTTGCCGATGGAGGGGGAGAAGATGCGAACATTCGTAGTATGGGGCGGAATCGGGTCTATTTTCCTAAACTCAAAGCTCTTGGGGGGGGGGGGGCTATCGCAAGAAAAATAAATTGTAAACGGAGGGGAGTGCCAGCAGCATACATATTCCTAATATAAAATGCAGAATCGGTTCTATTTTCCTGTACTCAAAGCTCTTGAGAAAGGGAGGGGCGATTGCAAGCATACACATTCCTATATTCTATTCAAGAACTAGAGAAAGTAATAAAACTGTTACCGAAACCTCCAACGTACCTGCTCCAGTGCCGCAGATAACAACTTGATTTCTGTCAGTGAGCAAAGTACATCTTACAGTGTGTCCTTAGTGACTTATCTTGTTTGTGCTTGCTTTTATATATTATTTGAGATTAGTGAGATACCCAAAAGACATGGTTTCCACATCTATATTTATTCCAAAATCGTTTAACCATGGCATTTTTTCCTCTACGAAAAACTTATTACGATGAATGTTTATGATGCCTTAAGATATCAATATCTAGATAATAATGTTAAAAGCTCTGTTGAGATGTGTTCCAACATGACAGAAGTTGGAAAATCTACTATGTACCGAATACTGAAGGAGAAGAAAATGACTGGAATTGTTAGTACTCCCAAGCCACATTCGATCACAGGCAGACGAAAAACCTCGTTGGAAGAAGAGATGAAAACTGCAGTAAAAGGAGTTGTATATACATTTTATTATGAGAAACAGATCCCAACCATCGACAAAATTCTAACAATGAAGGTCGGGATTTATCTGAAATTAAAAGAACTGAGCTCTGGAAATTGCTCAAAGAACATAATTTTTGCTGGGGAAAACCAAATAGGAAATCTATTCTCATAGATCGTCTAGAAAATATCCGTTGAAGAAGGAAATATCTCTCTCAAGTAAAAAATAGCAATTTAACTGAACTTTTGAAAGATTACTTCGAATAAATTTAATGCAGAAAATGTAGAAACTCGATCTCATGATCGGTGAGATAGAGAAACTAATTATAATTAATTTGAGCGAAGATAGCTTCACTGACTTTGATTACGAATTAGATACCTAATGTTTACCAGCATAAACACAATTTATTATTTAAATTTTCTGTAGCATATAAAAATTAATTACATTTGAATCTCTTTTTAGTTTTTAATTGTAATTCTGCAGATGGTTTAAGAAATAAATAAACTGAAACGTCAAATGTCCTAAAAATGTTTTTAATTAATAATAAAATGACCGATAGACCCAAAAAAAATTTAATATATGGACGAATTTATTTTTTTATATATGTTTAACTTCTTGTATTTTTGATAATGGGTATTTTGTAAGTATTTAAATTATATCTTAGAATCTTGAGAGAAAAAGGCTACGTTTTAGTCTGAATGTGCTTAAAACGGGTTCTATAACAAAATTAAAAATAATAAAAATACAGTTGTGATTTGTGTTAAATATGTCAAAATTATCTATATTTTCTAATGTATGTGAATTATTAAGAAATCATAAGAAATTAAATAATATTACAAAAACTTTTAATTTTAAGTTTATCACCGAAATAATATTCTATGCCATAAATACTTAGTGATAATAAACCTCCTTCCGACGCCTATGACAAGAATTAAAATCCTTTTTAACACTTCGCACATCCAAATATATCTTGTTATCCAACCCAAATAGTCCACTATTATAGACCGGTATTTTTGATCATAAAATTTCTAACCCATTGCGATGAAAAACATGTGTGTCTAACAGATTTTACCAAAGACACCGGACTAAAAAACACAGGAAGTTTACGAAGAAAAAAAGGGTAAAAAATGATTTATTACTCTCTCCAGTGCTTGAATAAACTATAGTATAAGAGGCATAATCGGGTCTATTTTCCTGAACTCAAAGGTCTTGGGGGGGGGGGGGGGGAATCGCACCCACTGCCCCCCCCCCTTGGATCCACGCCTGAACGTTATGCTAATTCTACAGGGGTATTTTCGAATAATTTTATGCATTCGTTACCAGTTCACTCTCTTCACCGATAAACATCGATTTGGTTGAATTTTTACGGTACACCCAGTATACATATTTTTCCCCGAAAACTTATCTCTTAACAAATTATCTACTATTGTTCGTAACGAAAATGAATGGGTTGTTAAAAAATATCGTGATTAGCGAAATTTCAAGTAACCTAATGAACAACATCAGCATACCTACTTCAAACTACTCACATAATATATTTTTTAAATCGCTCCCATAAATGCGATGACTAAAGTATGAAAAATTATTTAAAGATTAAAAATCATAGCAAAGAATGACTAAGAATGCTTTGTATGGTGGAGTTATTAACATTTTCAAGAAATTCTTTGGTGATTCGTGGAACAAAATGTATGTATCATCAGAGAAGAGAAATGAAATGTTATTGTAAATTTTGTTAAAAATTATTCCCATAATAATACTAGAATTAGTTGATGGTAAAAAACTAATTTTGAAGTATCTAGATCCAAAATAATTTTTAATTATCTTTACGAAAAATGGCTATTATCGCAACGTCCCAAAAATTTCGGCGTAGGCGTATTACGCCCATTTATGTTAAAAATGGCTCGTCCACACGGGGAACTTTTATCGTGCAGTCGTGCAGTCGTAATGTTTTTTTTTGTGGTAACCTAACTTTTTTCTGATTTTTTGATAATATTTATTTATGTATAAATTAAAATGAAAGAAAATAAAAAAAAAATAATTGCAGCAATGTTGTTATGTAGAAAAAGAAAAGTAAAGAAAAAATTACAAAAGATAAGGATATTATTAATATATTCTTTATTAAAAAAACGGAAAAGTCGTCGCTACTAGGTCCGATCTGTTTCTGAGAAAAACATTGGAGAAAGGCTTGGACATACTAATGATTTAATTCAAGAAATGCGAGAAAGTGATCCTGATTTTTTAAAAATATTTTCCTGTTATCTTGGTGAGTTTGAAAAGCTGTTGTTGGGCCAATAAATAGGAAACACGCTATGGAAATGTGTACAGCTATACCCTTATTACAAGGTTTGAAAAAACATTGTGATATTAAGCTGATGAAATCAGCATGTGAAAGCAACAGTGCGAATTCCGAGTCGGTAAACAGTGTTTTTGAAATTATTCATGTTACTTGTGCGATAATATGAGACTCTTTAAAGCAAGTTTTATTTCCGAAGTTTGCCACTTCTACCTGGAAAAGAATTGCCAAAGAGTTCAAACACGAGAGTTTTAATATAAAGTGTCATTTTAACAATCGTTTTAATAATTACAATTGTTTGTAGTTTTTAGAAGAATATATTACGTATGACACTAACTGGATTTCTGTTATTAAATTTCCATTAATGTTAATTTTTACTTTTTAATTGTTTATAATAGGTTTATATAAAATTTGCTAAGGGTAGGGTTACCAGACGACAGGAATTTTCCTGACATGTCTGAAATTTTAGCCCCTTGTTAGGAAGAAAGAGGAAAAAACTGCAATTGGCAGTATTTTTTTGAAATTAAAAGAGGAAAATATAAGTAATGAAAAAATATTTATTAATCATTCTAGTGAGAAAAAAATAAATTGATTAAACGTTAACAAAATGAGTGAATTGTTAACTTAGTATATTAATAAATTTAGTTTCATACTTTTTATTGCTTGATGTTTCTTTTGGCAATTGCTGGACTTTTATAACCATTTCATGACATTCTTCACATGATATGTTCTTTAAGTTAAATTGTGTCTAGAGTAGAACCTTAACACAAGACATTGTTGTAAACCAACTATTACTACAAATTATTAATTATTAAATTACTATATATATTTTTAAGTTACTCTTATGGATTAATAGATAATTATAGTCTAATATTTAATACTCCCTTAAGAAACAGTTATATCTTAAGTAAATTTATGTTCTAATAGGCTCAAACAAAAGCATGCCTTAATCTCCGAAACTCTAAAACTTTACTTTTTACAGAGACCATTAGTTTTGTTCATATTGTCATCGTCCCATAAATACACACTTTTTCATTTCAGTAATCATGTAAATAAATAGTTATAAGTTATATTTGTTAGTACGCCTATCACTGTAAAATATATAATTTAGATTCAGAATAGAATGTAACTAGGACATGAACATTGAAACGAGAGGAACTAAAATCAAAAAACTACAATAGTAACATTAAATTAGTAAGTAAGAACAAAAACTGTTGTTACCTCATGATTTAGTGAACATTATAATAAAATATTAAAAAAGTAATATTAGAAGATTTATTTGAATTCATCGAAACCAGTGATAAACTAAAAGCAGAACTAGCAAAGTTATAACATTGGTGGCAGCGAAAGGCAAAGTTTATAATATAGACAGTCTATGTCTCTCCTTAGTTCACTACGCTCCCATTAATGAGAAGACTAACTCGATATTGACATTTGATGCTTTGATTGCAAAAATTTTGAAAATCTCACTGCCTTAACATACAACATTCAGATAAAATGTCCGGATATTTACAGAAACATTAGGGGTATTGTCAGGAAATCTCATTATTTGATCTGATAACCATAGCTAAGGGCATGTCTGTGGATTAGCGTCTCGATATCACAGATTGTCGTTGAATAGAAATTGTATTATATAATGGCCTTTATTTCATAAGCTTTAATTTATATAACGAACACCTGTATTATTGCAATTGTTATAAAATTAATAAAAAAATGAACAAAAATCGTTTTTTTTTTTGAGGACCAAGCAGTAATGATCTTCGGTAACAAGCATTTTTAATAAATTAAAACAATTTAACATAATTCATAAATATCCATTATTTCAAAACTCGCTAAATAAAATATATAAATAAAACAACAAAGTTTAAAAAAACATAGGTTATGTTTTCATACAAAATATTGAAAATAAACAGTTTCCACCATTTTGAAAGCAGTCCGCTGAAAAGTTAAACATCATTTGGCGTAATGACCTTGGAAAAGGCGGATTTAGGCGGGAAATCTTCGGTCTTTGTCTTTTTTTAAATCTAACAAATCACAATGCTTGAAATTTGACATATGTCTTATTACGCTACGCTGCCGCCGAAATTTTTCTTATCGTGTGGACTCACTCTGATTTGCGTACCTATTCTAAGGGTATGCCGGTGCCATGATCTGATACGATCGCCGCTAAATTTGACATAACATCTGCGCTAGTAACCGTTGCTGATATTTCAGATGTTTGTGTCCTGTAGCACTCGTGAGTTGTTCCACCAGGAGTTGTCTCTTAAGGTTATGTTTGGTGAAGCTTAAATGCCGATGCTTCTGGGTTAGCTGGCATTAGGTTAAACTCTATGCTACTGTCATCAATGAATCCTGGAAATTGCCTAAACTCCGCATCAAAGGATGACGTACGCACAGGGTTAGTTTGGAAACTTTGGAACATCGGACGTTGTTCTGGAAATTGAAAGGTAGGGCACCGCGCAGGCGGTGCCGGAGAGGACCCAGCATAACCGCTTGACCCGGCGAAAAGCCAAGCCGCCTCACCTTTCTTGATGTTTGTCGAGGGCACCTGAGGAAGGTGAGCCATGCTCTTAAATTTAGAAAAAAGAAAAACTTTGAAGCCGAAATTTAAAAAGGGACTATGGGGTTGTGCGTCTGGGAAGCGAGCGTAGATGCTCAAGACGACTTAAGAAAAAAAAATTTGAAAAAATTATTTAATTTTATAAGAGATCAAGGGTTTATACTAATTATTTTGTGAAGAAATAATTAGTATAGGAAGGCAAGGGTCAAGTATACTTTGTCGTGGCCAAATGTTTTTGAAAACGCAAAGATCCTAACTTTTTCGAATAAATTTATTTATTCTTCTTGCCGATAAATTATTTAAACTTGAGTCGAACGCTTGGTCGTACCGCAAGTCAAAAAAAAAAGTAAGGGTAACAGATCCGATTTTTAAAAAGAAAATTAAGATAAAAATTAGATTTTCACGAAAAACTAATAAAGGGGTTTACGCAAGTAAATTTGGAAAATTTAACTAGCGTAATGTCTCTGGAGGGTAAGGTTTTTCAATCTAATTTTTTACGATTTTCACCGAAAACTTAAAAAGACTTTAACGTTAAATTTCCGCAAAATATCTTCTTAGTTTTTCTTCTTAATCTTCTAACTGAAAGAGAAATTATTTTATTTGGTTTGTTGAGTACTGGAAAATCAAGTTAGAATAGTTACGCGATCTTTATGACGGTGATCCGAGATTGCAACACCAGTTCGCGTATACAATCACGAATATCGCCCGTCTTTCGAACTGTAGTGTACCGGGCTCTGGGAAATAAAACCTATCTTACCTAGACACTATTTATTTTTATCCAGAGGACTCCCGATACACCGTATTTAAACCGATTTTTTTTTGCAATAGGTTTTTTATTTTTAAAGTCTTCAGGCGCCCCAGCCTTTGGCAATTACCCGGATAAAAGCTACTAGTTCATCCAGGGGCCTCGGAGGTACTTTATTTTAAATGATTTTAAAAAACACTATCACTTTCAGCAATGCAGCGCTCTAAAAGATCGTCGATGTTGTAACCTCTTCTTGGCTGTTCAGCCGTCCTAAAAGCGATGAAAGTTAACTACTTCTTAAGGCAACTGAATTCCGCTACTCCTCTTGAATATTCTCTTTCTTTAGATCTGATCTGCTACTCGTTTAATACTACTTCAGTTCTGCTACTACTCTGATTTCTCTATAAAATCTGACGGTTACGTTACTTTCCGGGAAGTCACGTCCCAAAATCAGGTGATGTGCCGACAAAGTAACGTGATATTCAAGCGCAAATTTGAACGTTAAATTTTGTCGCCGAATATGCATAATTCTTTTAAAAATGCTTTTATTACATTTAGGCTGATAAGAAAAACAATTTAGGCGCGTTCTTTTATTCCATCGATGATTTTGCGCACTAATCGGAAATCCATCAAACCGTTCTTAAAATAAAGCGATAAAAATGCGATTAATTATTACACCGTTCTTTTTTTCATCGATGGATGCATCAGCAATCCATCGAATCCATCGGCTTCAGACCCCGATGAATGCGATGGACAGGTAGTGGGGGAAAAAAATAACTGTTAATTTTGAAGGTTATGTTTTTATTTCTGTCTTGAAAAGAAATAATTGCCACTATTTTTGATTTATTGTTCGTTATATATAAAAATGACAGAATTTCTATATTATATAAAAATATTTATATAAATATAAAATAAACTTCCAAATAAAATATTGGATTTTTAAGGTTAGGTTTTTGGAAAAATGTCACATGTCAATCGGAAATGAGCGTTCTTAAATTCAACATAATTTCATTGAAAATCCATTTATGACGTCACAAGAACCCATCGGACTAATTCAGCGCTTTTTCATCGATGGAATAAAAGAACTCGCCTTTTACAATTGTTTTTTCCGCTGTTCCGTTTTTTTTTTAAACGTATATTTTCAACACAATGTACAGCTGTGGTCTTATAAATTAGAACACTTTGTTGAAAATCATGATTTTTGAGTTTAGGCCGTGTCAAATTGGAATTATTATCCGACGTATTGCCTGCGATTGCACGAGGCATCTTCAGGAATCTTTACTTCACGAGATAAGAACACTAATCTCGCGGAGTAAAGATCCCTGAAGATGCTTCGTGCAATCGCAGGCATAATGTCGGAAAATAATTCCAATTTGACACGAATTTTTCCTTTTTTACTTCAATATAACGACATTTATTGAGAACTATATAGAAAAATTCTTATATTTTTAACCGACATCTAAAACTGAATACGCCCGATACAATATGGGGGAATAAAAATTTTACATTTCTCGATTTTATCCAGATTGATATTGAGGAATTCTTGGGGCGCATATTATGGATATTAAATTAATTTTTTCAATCTCAATATCCAAGATAAAAAAATTTACATGCCTCAAGTTCTTCTAATATTGATATTGGGGAGTTTTTCGGGACCTGGGTTACGAATATAAAATGACTTTATTAATATTCAGGATAGTGAATTTACCATAGCAGACTAGATATTTATTTGGTACAATTTCATTGAAAACTGGTATTTGGGAACAACTAGGAATAAAATAAGAATTTTTTTGAGACCTTAGGAACTCAACTCAATTCATAACTAGAAATCGAAAAATAAAATTAAAAAAAATTGAATTGTCTCCTAAAAAGGCGCTAAAAATAAAAAAAAAGCGTTAATAATTTTTATATGAAACTGAAATTTTTGAAGTCAGCACAAGATTATTACCAGATGGAACAAATAACTACTAACACGAGATATACGAGGATGATTCGATAAGTTCTCAGCCTGATAAGGAAAACAAAATATTGTCGAAAACGAAGGAGAAGAATCCTTTAAAATAGAATCTAACTCATTTTTAATGTCCGTAGGAGCTAAGCCCTTTAAAACAAAGTACTTTATAACCGTTTGAACTTCAATTTTATCCATCTTTCACATAATATCGAACTTTATGTGTTCACTCGATCGCCACAAACAAGCAACTGGACGCAAACATCTGAAACTTTGCAGGGCGTCATCTCAACGTTCATGCTTACAAAATATTACAGTTATTTGATTCTACTAGCGCCCTCTCCGTTTCAGGCCGAGAACTTATCGAACCACCCTCGTAGAACATTACAACTTATCGTAGAATAAAGATTTGTAAAAATTATACAGGGTTGATAAAAACTTACTTTTGATTTGTTTTATCATTCAAGTTCTTTATATTAAATGGAACATCACTTGTCTCGGAAAGGAAATTTTATATAAACTTTGAACTTTTACTCTTGGTTTTTGTCAGTTTCACTGACGATAGCATTGGGTGTTCAAAACGTGTAAGACGAGAGAAGTAATTCTACGGTAGTAATATATCTTACTTAATTAAAAAATAAATATATTGTTGCTTGAAAGTTTAATATTTCTAAAATGAGTTTAAGTGTCCGAATATTTTTGTAATGCACCGTATATAAGTTTACGACGCAAATTGAAAATTACTTTAAAGCATTACTGATAACAAAAAACTTTCGGTAATTTTGTCTATAAGTGTATTTTCATTCGTGTACATAGAATAATTATTTCCTGCGTAATCTTTAAAGTTGATATGATATAAATTCGCAGTTCGACGTTCCCGAGAAAACTTTAAATGTCTTTTGGTTTTGTTCTACCAGAGATTTTATCATTTTGCAGATACGACAGCTTTGGCAGTACCTTTAATGGGCCAATTTTTGAGACTTTACTTCTTGCTTCTCTCAATTTGCAAAAATAGGCTGATAAGTTTCCGTCGTGATCAAGAAATCAACATTTTTTTTTCGGTTTTATTTTTAATATAACCTCCATCGAAACTAACACATATATCATTTCGGTGTTTTAATGTTTATAACGTGAGTCAAAATAGCCGTTCACATCATCAAAAACTGCCTCATTGCTCTCAAACGTCACCCATCAAGAGATTTTTTGAAGTTAAGAAATAGGTGACAGTCGCTGGGAGCCAAAATCCGTATCAACTACAATCCATTAGTTTGCTATAATTAAAACAAAAAAATTGCGTTTTTTGCATTTTTTTGCCTATAAAACTAAAATACCAGTAAAATGAGTGAGGAGTTGTTGCTTCAGCAGGGAATTCAGAATATGGCTCGTTTCATTGTTCGTGCGACCTGTCTTATATTCAGAAAACCATGTTTTATCGTTGAATACGATTGAGACGACTCTTTTCCCAAATAGCACACTTCAGTCCACTGGATATCCATCATTTATCCAAAGCTGGACATACTAGGTATCCATGGGATGTCCAGAATTTGTTCACCAACATCTTATGGATATCCACTGGACTATACGATTGTCCCACTCATGGATGTCTTTTTGGATTACATATATTGTCCAAGTATGGATCATTTTTGGATATTAATAGGACTAATTTTGGATGTCCATATATTGTACATTCTTGACCCGATTGTGGACATATTATCCGATGGTATTGTGCTTTTTGGATAAATATGTCATAATCTATGGTTCCCTCTTCTTGACGTTCCGGTAACGTGAATGGTAGATATTTTCAGAATTTGCTTAGGGTCTGAGAGCTTACAGTACCTAATTAATCTGCACTTCTGAAGACACAGACCACTCATGTCATCAAAACGTCGATAACAAGTAACCATAGATGGCCCTATTAATCCCAAAAATTAAACAGATATAAATTACATTAGCGAACCAGGTAACAGGAACTGGATCCACATATTACACTTATTGATTACAATTGTCAAGTTTTTAATACAATACTATATAAGAATATAAAATTTTATAATTAGTCGAATTGCAAGTGCTACAAAATATAGCTTCAATTGATTTAAATTGTTCAAGCTGTAGAAGGATCGCTATGAATAAGTTATCTGGTTCCATAGTAATAGGTACAATTTCCATTGGGTAATAGAAAATATACCAATTATTTAAATAAAGACTTTTTATTGTTACAATGATTATTTTTTTCTACATTTATTTCTGTCGTTTATTCTCTTCAGCCATTGTCTAATCTCGTCTTCGGCTGTTTTTTGTCGGCCCCCCCATTCTTCTACCGCAGCTGAAAATTAATAAGGTTTAACGTTAAATGATGCAGTATTTTATGGTTTTGTAGGAATTTAAATCTCTCTCTCTCTCTCTCTCTCTCTCTATATATATATATATATATATATATATATATATATATATATATATATATATATATATATATATATATATATATATATAAAACCAAATGCATCGTTATTGCTTAGAGTGCTTAAACCAACAGACCAGAAAAAAAATTTTAACACACTTTTTGTCTGGGTATTATCAGAACAAGAGGATCTAGAGAGTTCAACGTGTGAAATCTGACACCCAATTTGTTCTTATTATTTACGAGTATGACAAATAAAACAGAGAGATTTTTTTCATCAAATTTTTATATTTAAGTGGTAACTTACCTACAAATAGTGAACATAAGTTCTTTAAAGGGCACTTTACTGTTCCATCATATGTATAATTCTTGGAAAGGCTATCTGTCATTGTTACAATAAAATATCTTTTAATAAGTTAATAGGTATAATTTCCTCCAATTTTCGCTAATTAAGGATTTTTTTTGACTTTAAGAATCAAAGTAAAAATATATATATAAAATAATCCTGTAAATTAAGTTTTTTTTTTATTAATAGACTCATACACATAAAGAAGCATTACTCGAATAAGTTTCAGCTTTTATTTCAGGAGAAGTGTAATAAACTTACTGCATCTTTAAAGTTTAAATTGTCCTGAAGATCTTATGTGACTTGAGGCAGCTGATTATTTTCTTAAGTAAAAGGATAGTTGCACTCCTGCAGAAAATTCTTTGTAGATACTTGTTGTTTTTTCCCTATTTAAGATTACCTGAATATCCTCTCTAATTTGGTACAAATTGGCTTTCACATAGGAATTTTATTTGGAACAATCTGTGGAAAATTCATCTAAAAAATAATTGAAATAAATTAAATTATAAGTCTAAACCTAGAGTCGAACTGTCAAAACTTTATTATATATTTTTTAACAATTATACTGCACAAAAATACACATCAATGTAAACTTTTACTAGTGCTTAATCCAAAATAGTCATAAAAAAATTAATATAATTATTCAAATTTGCTATAGCTTTTATTCCATTATAAATTTTGATAACATTTATTAATGCCAGCAATCTTATTAGACTGATTACTCAATAATGACTTTGTCAGAGAGAATTTTCTCTAAAATTTACAATTTTTTTATTACACAAATTTACAACTCTATCTGTGCTCCATTTTAACCAACAAGATACAAAATTCATTGGCCTATCAAAATATTTGCACTTATTTGTAGTAATTTCCATTTAAATAAGTGAATGTATGAAAAAGTATAGCTACAAAAGCTATATTTTAACATACGTGTTTTGATACTGAATATTTTGTTCACTTTCAAATTTGTGCGAGTTTGATACTAAATTATCAGCTTTTCGTCGGGCATATTAAAAAAATAACTATACTTACCTTTAACGGTGGCATCTTCTTCAAATAAAAAGCACACTTGATTTTAGCTCAACTAAAACTCCAAAAGTCTTTTTTAGCTCGACGTCAACACAATAATGGGCACAAAATATCTGAAGGGATATTTTGTGATCATGGCGGGCCGGCGGGTTAAGAAATGACAATTCTACAGGCCGATATTACAGTATCCGATTTTACCGACAACCCGAAATTTAATTAATGGACGTCTGATGGACTTACACTGGACATCCAGATATGGACGTCCATATAGATTACAGGTCATCACATCTAATGGACATCCATAAATGGTCCATGGACATACAGGACATTATATGTACCTATTCTGGATATCCAATGGAAATCTTGTGCTATCTGGATTGTGTTGAGTTAATTTCTTGTAAGCTTTTCACAAATATTTTATAACAGGTTTTCCAGTTTTTCCATTTTTGTAAAATAAACAAATGCATCCCACTCTAAAAGTTGTCAAACATACACTAACTAAGCTAAAAACCTGTAATTTTATATATAAGATAGTAAAGGATAATAGAATGTCAAAATGCCAATAAAAAATCAGACCTATTGTAGCCACGTATGTATGAGGCCGAAAACTTATTAGCCTACCCTCATAACATAGATGTCGCGAGGCAAACAAGGTTAGGAAAATTGTTTTTGACAGAAACGCCTTTAGAGCTATTCTTTTGAGTCATTATCCCTTTCACTTCTATCACTTGAAGTAATCATGATCACTTCAGCAAAATGACAAGTAAATGCATATTCAAAAGAACATGAAGTTATCAGTTTCACTTTGTTCACTTTGATCAATTGATAATTACTCAAAAGAATATAGCCTTTATCGAACAAAGATGGAAGAAGATCTTTATTTTGACATTCTCTTTCCCTTTACTTTTATAGAATTGCAGCCCTGTGGCGCTACCATTACCAAAGATTATTATAGCTAACGCAAGCTATAATAATCTTTGCCATTACGCAAAAAAAGGGAAATTTAAATTTCAAACACTTGCAGGAATATAACCTAATATATCAGAAAATTTTGATTCTTCTTATAATCTACCTAAGAACAAGAAATAAATGAAATATTTTTGCTTAACTTGTTTGCATTTTTGACCCCACAAATCATGTTTACTTCTCTACAAATCTAATCATCGAACACTAAAGCAAAATTAAGCCCTTATTTGGTCATGGATTCGGTTGGCCCCAATAACAGAACGCAGATAAACGCTGAATAGTTTCGGCCTGATATGGAATGGTGGTCAAAACAAAACAAAGTCGTTTAGTGGAGATAGAAAAGGTATTTTTAAACTACCGTCGGAAGGGTGTGACCACATTATGTCTCGACGGGTTTGGTCTGTGTCATGTAAATAATATAATTGAATTAAAATTAATATTTTATAAAGTAATAAAGTAGCCACAGACAATAATCGTCATTGAATTTAAACTGTTGAACTTCTGACTCATCATAACAATAAAATAACTTCAAAGAAGTGATATGGACGGGCTATATTTAGATAAAAAAAATACCAGTGGCTGGTTATCAGTAGAACTTTATCAATATCACCACATAACATATCCTGTGTCAATAAAGACAGAATGAAATATGTATGTAATTTTTCAACATTTTGGTTTAAAATACCACTTTTAAAGCTCGGCTTTCGAATCGGAATCCCCGCTTTCCTTCATTTTTGATTTTGATTATTAACTAAGAAAGTAGGTATTTGCTATTATTGCCCATCACAGCCAAAAATATTCCAAATTTCTTTACAGTGTCCATTACTTCTATATACAGGGTGTTGGGATAATGATGATACTTGGATAGATGATTCTGCGTGGTAAAATAAAAGTAGTAATTCATTGAACATTTCTCAAGCCTGTCAAAGTTTTTGATTTTTTTTTTGATTTAACTCATACAAAAACTTACATTGTAAAATTTACAAAATACATGGAAATTAGAGACTGTTCAGGAAAAAGATGCAACCTGCTTGGCATCCTTTAAACCATACATCGATGGTAAGATTGGTAACTTCCTGCTAACAAAATGGGGGCCCAAAAATGGTCACTTATTTCAGTTTTTCCAGTTTATTAACCGACTTCTAAAAGAAGGAGGTTCTCAATTCGTCGAGTATGTATTTTTTTTATGTATGTACACCGATTACTCCGGAACGCAGGCACCGATTTGAATGAAATTTTTTACATTATGTTCAGGAAGTTGCTGCGGTGGTCCCGTATTTTTTTGGACGAAATTGGTGCAGTAATATCGAAGATGGCGCTGACAATATGGCGGCCAAAAAAATTAATTTTGTCTGAATTTCTCCAAAATTGGTATGGGGGAATTTTTGGGGTCGTATACAACGAATCTGAAATTATTTTTAAAAAAATCAATATGGCGGATCCAATATGGCTGACAAAAAAATTTAATTTTGTCTGATTTTCTCCAAAATTGGTGTGGGGTAGTTTTCGGGGTCGCACATAATGGATCCAAAATATTTTTAAAAAATTCAACATGGCGGTCCAATATGGCGGACAAAAAAATCAATTTTGTCCGATTTTCTCCAAAATTGTTACGAGGGAGTTTTCAGGGTCGTACATAACTAATTTAAAATTATTTTTAAAAATTTCAATATAGCAGATCCAATATGGCGGACGAAAAAATCAATTTTGTCCGATTTTCTTCAAAATTGGTACAGGGGAGTTTTCGGGGTCGCACATAACGAATCTGAAATTATTTTTTGGAAATTCAATATGGCGGATCCAAGATGGCAGATTAAAGATTCTACATCTATCGATTTTGTCTAAAATCAGTATTGGGGTATTTTTGTTAGTATTAATTATGAATTTAAAATATTTTTCGATTTTCTCCCAAACTGATGTAGGGGGTTCTTGAGGGTGTAAATTATGAATTTAAAAGTAATTTTTCAGGATTCAATCTGGCAAATCCAAGATAGCGGACTAAAAATTTTACATTCGCCGACTTCAAAAAGTTCAATTTCATATAAAAATGTAAAAATTTTTCACTTTTTAGCGCACTTTTTGAAATCGGTTCAATTTTTTTATAAAAATTTTATCTCGAAAACTAAAATTTGTATAAAAAAATGTTCAATACAAAAGTTGTAAATAATTAAAAAATCTATCGATTTGTATAATTAAAGTTATAGGTGGCGCCACTAGTTATCGAGATATAATTTTTTTTCGCAAAAATTATAATTTTTTTATATTTTTAAGAAAATTATATTGTTTTAGGAATGATCGCCTTGAAATTTAAGAAAAGTGTAGATACGGTGCATCTAAAAAAGTATACTAAACCCGTAATCTGTGCATTAAATAGTTTCTGAGAAAATGGACTTCAAAATTGATAGTTTGACCTCGATTATTCGCTCTCCTAATCAATTACAATAAAGTAATTCTCAATCTTTTTATTAGTTCGGCGCCGACTTCAAAAATTTCAATTTCATATAAAAATTTATATTGGTATTTTTCGCTTTTTAGTGCATTTTTAGAAGTCGGTTCAATTTCTTTTATAAAAATTTTATTTAGGTGAAAATATTTTAAATCAAAGAATTTCCTTTTTCGCATTATTTTTAATTTCAAACCTGCCGTTTCACTTTTACAATAATAAGCATCTATTTTTAAATATACGAACAAAATAAAAATAAATTTCACAAATACCAAACGAACTATCAAGTTTACTGTTAAAAAAGGCAATGCACTGGTGTCGTTTCGATACACGGTCTAAATTGGCAAACCTTGCCCATATGGACAACCGGTGCCCGCATCGACGATTTCAGTCCTTATCGAGAACCATATGATCTTTTATAAGACCATATTTGGGCATGCTACTAGTGTTACCATTGGTTCGCCTTTACCAAATACAAACATAATTATAGGTCTATTGAACGAGAGCACATCTGTATAACAGACTTTATTTTAGAAAAATAAAAGAGCTTGTTTTAGATTATTATTAATATGTCTAACAGATTAAAAAACTGTATGGTGCGAGATAATTTCTTTTTTAAGTAGTTATTTTTCTAAAATTTACTCCTAAAGCAATCCGTGAAAGATATACAATGGGACGTCATGTCTGCAATAAATTCATTATTTAAGAAACGATGGATTTTTTTATAAATAGGTCAACTTTGTCTTTTTGGAAGGGGTTAGTTAGTTAGTTAGTTAGTTAGTTTAAAGGTTAAAGGCGCATCAGTAACTCAGACCATTTAGCGCCTACTGTAGAAATTGTTGGGATCATTTAAACCTTATTATAAAGATCAATATGCCTCAAGAAACACAATAAGCGTTTGGCTTTAGCAAGATCAAAAGACATAACTGTCACAAAGTCATTTGGAGTTAGATACCTCTCTCTAGCGTTTCTGTATGAGGGACAGTCAAAAATTATGTGTTTTATAGACAAAGGGGAAAGACAAGACGGACACTGAGGGGGGTCCTCGTTTTTAAGGAGAAAGGAATGTGTCATTCTGCAATGTCCAATGGCGATTCTCTTCCAAACAACATTTTCCCTTCTGGACAGTTGGGGGAAGTGATATGTCTCTGAGAAATTTCTCTTGGTGTGGAAGAGTTTATTGGGGTTTTCTAGAGATTCCCAGCGAACCTGCGCAATGTTGCGAATAATGTTATCAATGTGTCTATTGAATTCTTTGGGATTGAGTAAAGAGAAGAAAGGGGTGCCCTCAAGGATTGCTCTATGCCGATGTGGCTTGGGGCCCACATGAAAGCTATGTACAGATTACGTTGGGATCCCATTTTAAGGAGGTCAAGAATTTGATTCATGAGAGGGTAGAATGTGTTAATGGCTTGGATCGATCTCAGGCAGCTGGGGGAATCAGAGATGATTAAATGATTGGGGGTGGAGGACTGCTTAATTATCTCTCTAATGCATTGCTTGATGGCAAACAACTCAGCTGAAAAAATGGATGAAAGGGGATTTAACTTTGTTTTGTTACATGAAAAGGTGGTTACGGCAGCTGAGCCTACCCCTTGATCCGATTTAGAATCGTCGGTAAACGATAGTTTGAAAAATTTGAACTCAGAGTTAATTGGGCTAAGGAAGTGTTGATTGATGATGGAAGGTAAAGTATTGTTCTTATCATACTGCAGAAGATCAAAGTTGATTTCAAAATGGGAATAATCCCAGGGGGGAATTTCTTCCAATACCGGGTAATTCTTCGGGAATATATCGATCGATTGTGGGAAAACTATAGTTAGGAAAAATCTGGAAATTTGACAGTGTACTAACATGCATAGGAGACAGCCGGCTAAAATATTTTCAAGATGGCGGCACTTCCACTTATACTAGAAGTAGATGTCAAGTTGCCTATTGTAAATAGAACACCCTATATATTATTGCATTTTTGATTTCTACGTAAAATTCTAGATATATTTTATGTATAATATTCTATACTTAAGTCTCATCGTTTTGGACATATTTAAATT
Source organism: Diaprepes abbreviatus (assembly GCA_034092305.1). Classification (NCBI taxonomy): domain Eukaryota; kingdom Metazoa; phylum Arthropoda; class Insecta; order Coleoptera; family Curculionidae; genus Diaprepes; species Diaprepes abbreviatus. The sequence goes on along the minus strand of JASJET010000045.1, from coordinate 808,396 downwards.
TTTATGTCAAAAATGGCGTTTACGGACCAAAACTTAACTATAAATTTTTCCTATAAGGAAGCCTTTATTAGTTCATTTGGGCTAGTTTTCTTGTAAACGAAGATCGACTTTAGTAGTCTTTTATGATATTTTGAAAATTATTAGTAAAGAGTGGTCAAAAAAGAAGAATAAAAATTGTATTTAAAAAATCGTCATAAGTCAATATTTTCAAATAGAAAGCACCTATTTTTATAATTTTATCATATTAAGCATTAAAAATAAGGGTAACTTTGTATAAGGTTGTTTATTCCAAAAATTTGTAGTTTTCGAAATATTAGCAATTCAACATTTTTCTATTGTAAAAATGCTATACGCCTTTTAAGTTTGGTTATTAGTTGGCCATGACGGCAAGGCGTGGTGAAAATAAAACAATCGAACAGAATTGTCACTATTTCTTGTCATTTGACATTCATTAATAATAATAATGCCGGGCGATTAAATTACACACACGAAGATTATTTAAACTTTTTTATTATTTATGGAGAATGTGAGTTATTTCAAGAACATTCGCGATCCGATATCCGAAGAAACAGAAACCAACACTACCAACTCTTAATAAGATTATAAAAAACCTCAAGAACTTTGGATCTATAAAAGCTAAAAATAATAAACCAGTTGTTGATAAAATAAAGTTATTAAAATTATTTGAGTAAATGTTCAAATTGACGCCCTTAAACTTCCAAACATTTTTCGCACCTAAGCAGGAACTCTTGATGGGTGGTTCTTCTTATTGACTGAGGAATAAGTTCTTCAAATGCTATTCTGACGTGCTGCATGCAATCTTCCATAGTGGTTAATGCGGTATTGTATACTTTATTTTTGATTTTCCCTCAAATAAACAAATCTAATGCTGTTAGGTAGGGGGAGCGAGCTAGACAACAAACAAGTTTTGCAGATGATTGTTAACTAAATGACTATTATGTGGAGGCGCCCCATCATATTGATAAAATAGATTTCTATGATCAGCCAATGGCAAGTTATGTAAATAGTTCACTTTCAAATTTTTCAAGATGTTGAAGTAGAGGTATATCTAAAAGTCTTCAAAAATAGCTAACTTACCATTCAGATTATATATATATATATATATATATATATATATATATATATATATATATATATATAACATCAGTTTATAACGTTCTACGCCGTCTTCTGATTTCCAGTCTTGTCCATAGGTTTTCATCCATTCCTCTTGTTCTTATATCTTTATCCACTCCTTCTCTTCAACTTCGTCTGGGTCTACCTCTCTTTCTTCTTCCCTGTGGTGCCCAATTTAAAACTTTTTTTGGAAGTCTAGTATCGTCCATTCGTTGAACATGTCCGTACCATCTAAGTTGGTTGATCTTAATATCTTCTGTTATCTCGTGCTTGACGCCCATAATTTCTTGGATTCTTTCATTTCTGACTCTATCCATTCTGGATTTTCCAGCCGCTCTTCTCCAATAATCCATTTCTGTAGCTTCCAGTGTTCTTAGAGTTCTTTCTTTCAATGGCCATACTTCACTTCCATAGGTGACAATGCTTTTAACAATACTATTATAGATTTTGTCTTTGTTTTCTTTGGATATTGTTTTATCCTACAATATGCTGTTCAACTGTCTAATAGCTTGTCGTCCCTGGTTGTTTCTATGCTTGATTTGTTCGTCAAGTTTGCCGTCGTTGATTATATGCATTCCGAGGTACTTGTATTTCTCACAGTGATTTATTTCCTGTTGCTGTTGTTCCAGAATCAAGTTTGTTGCTGTCCCCCAATACACATGTATTCCGTTTTTTTGATGTTAACTTCTTGCCCCCACTTTTGATATTCTTCTATTAGCTTACGAGCCATGTATTCTAGATCTTCGTAGTCTTGTGCCAGAACTATTTGGTCGTCTGCAAAACACAATGTGTATAGTATGGAATCGTTTAGTGGAATGCCCATATTTTCGCACTTTCTTTTCGATGTTTTTAACGTTTGTTCCAAGTAGATTTTAAACAAGGTTGGAAACAAACAACATCCCTGCTTGAGCCCTTTGCTAACCGGGAATCCTTTTGAAATATTATGCCCTTTCTTTATTTTGCTTGTATTATTTGAACTCAGATTAACTTGGTAGAATTGTCGGGCGACGACGCCGTCATTTCTTATAGCACAATACACGTTAAACTACCAAGACTCTTGAAAATTAAATTTTCTAAATGGATGCACGTTTAAGTCGCTCCAATAGTGGGAACTGCGTCGATTAAACAATCCATTTATTGTGAATTTGGCTTCGTCCGATCAAATAATATTATCCAAAAAACCCGCATTTTCTTGTGACCGAAGTAAAATAAATTGATACAACTGTACTCTTCGTGAAAAATCACTGCCTTTTAAATGTTGTACTATGGAATATACATAGGGATGAAAATTGTGTTTCCATAACATCCTTAAAACTGATGTTTGAGATAATCCAGACTCTAATGCTACTTGCCTTGTAGATATTGTCGGATATGCGGCGAAATATCCTAAAATTGTAGTTTTAATATTTTTATTATTATTAACAACTGATTTATTTCTATTTCTTTTTGCTTTTATGGATCCAAAGTTCTTGAAGTTTTCTATATTCCCTTTAACAGTTGGTGGTGTTGGTTTCTGTTTCTGCGGATATCGGATCGCGAATGTATCGCATATTCTTGAAATAGCTCTATCACATTCTCCATAAATAATAAATAAGTTTAAATAATCTTCGTGAGTGTAATTTAATCGTCTCGGCTTGATTATTATTAATGAATGTCAAATGGCAAGATATAGTGACAATTCTCTAGGGTTCGATTGTTGTATTTTCGCCACGCCTCGCCGTCATGGCCAACTAATAACAAAACTTAAAAGCCGTATAGCATTTTTACAATAGGAAAATGTTGAATTGCCAATATTTTCAAAACTACAAATTTTTGGAATAGACAACCTTATACAAAGTTACCCTTATTTTTAATGCTTAATACGATAAAATTATTAAAATAGATGCTTTCTATTTAAAAAGCTTGACTTTGGACGATTTTTTAAATTTAATTTTTATTCTTCTTTTTTGACTATTCTGTACTAATAATTTTCAAAATATCAAAAAAAGACTATTAAAGTCGATCTTCGTCTACAAGAAAACTAACCCAATTTAAATAATAAAGACTTTCTTATAGGAACAATTTATAATAAAATTTTGTTCCGCAAACGTAATTTTTGACATAAAAATTTAAATATGTCCAAAACGGTGAAACTTAAGTATAGAATATTATATATAAAATATATCTACAATTTTACGTAGAAATCAAAAAAGCAATAATATAGAGGGTATTCTATTTAAAATAAGCAAGTTGACATCCACTTCCGGTATAACCGGAAGTGTCGCCATCTTGAAAATATTTTGACTGGCTGTCTCCCATGCATTATAATATACTGCCAAATTTTCAAATTCTTCCTAAATATAGTTTATTAGAGAATTACCCTATTACATACATAATTATGTGCCTAGAAAATATATTTGTTTGCTATTTATGGACTATTTGAAGTTAGGTGTAAAAACAGACAACTTTCCTCCTGGTCAGTTTTTCTAAACCTCACCCTCTATAATAACAATACTGTATTTTTATTTGTAAATTTAGTAATAAAAGACCTTTATCAGATTTATAAGCCAAACGGCTTCGCACTCCTTCCAGGGATTATTCACTCATACCAGGCATACAAAGACACCAAAAGTATGAAGCTCTGTGGGAACCCTTTCCATGTTATCGGGTCCTAGGTGACGTTGTCTGCTGTATTTCCCATGAACTTTCGGACAGTTTGCGCGGTTGCAAGGAGAATTGTTTTCTGCATCAGCTTATACAGATGCTCACTAAGGCCCAGTCCCTTGATGTTCTGCAGGAGATTCTTTGGTATCACTCCAGTTGTTGACAGTATTATGGGAATCGTTTGGACGCTGTTCATTGCCCATTGTCTTCGGATTTGGACCTCCAGATCTCTGTACTTGGAGATCTTCTCGTTGTATTTTGGCTTTAGGTTGTTGTTGTTAGGTACAGCAATGTCGATTAGTGTAGTTCACCTAGAAATGTTATCTATTAGTATAATGTCTGGTCTATTATGAGCTACTGTCTGATCCGTCAGAACCGTTCGGTCCCAATATAACTTGAACTGGTTGCTCTCAAGAATAGACTCCGGATTGTACTTGTAATAAGGCACTTTTCCTACCTGTAACTCAGTCAGGTCTTTCCTTATACTCGGTTGCGGCAAACGCTTGGCATCCTCCAATTATATGCTAAATTGTCTCCGATGTTCGACAGCCATATCTGCATTGGTCATTTTCTATTGAGGGATCTCTAATGATGAACTTCCGATAGTTCTTCGTCGAAATAACCTGGTCTTGGATAGCTAACAAGAAGCCCTCCGTTTCCGGAAACATCTGTCCTGAAATCAACCAGTAGTTCGACGCTGAGTTGTCGACATTGTCCTGATTGACCTCATTTGGATGCCGTCCATGAAGTGGCTTCCGTAGCCAGGTTTGTAACTTCTCTTGGTCTGTTTGGTGGTGAGAAGTAATATATTGTTCCCTCAACAAGCCAAACGGCTTCGCACTCCTTCCAGGGATTATTATTATTATTATTACTATATTTTAGTTACCTAATTTATTAGACAGCATGGTTGTGAATATGTTTGTTAGGAGTTGATGCTGATCGTGTAGAATGCTTAATGAGCGGTAGTTGTTTTTTTATTTATTTTTTTATATACAAAATCTTTGCGGTGTTGAAAAAAGGTTTCATGCAAAAATTTACTTAATTTTATGATATAGAACCAAAAAACCTGTTCGTTTTGCACTTCATTGATAAACAAAAAAAAAGTTAGAGTTACGGATTCCTTTCGATCATGCAAAAAGCGATAATAAAACTAAAAAAATCAATTTAATAGCTAACTCATTATCTCTTTTAATAGAAATACTTAAAAATTATAATTGTTTAGTGAGGTGTTTGTGTAAAAATGGAATTTACACCCTTCCACGTATAAAAAGATAAGGAGCTTTAGGAGAATTACTATTATGTCACAGCGATAAAAACTTAATTTGTCATTAAAAAATACTATTAACAATAAAAATCATACGAGCCGATAGATTAAAGTGAACAAATTATTACCTTATTATACTTATGTATTTACTGTACGACAATTAATAAAGATTTTCTCGTGACAAAAATATCATCAGGAAACCGGATTCAGCGACACTGACAGAATGAATTCCGCGAATTACCACACAGACCACTATGACAAACCAAATTCAGCATGGACCGACAAGAAGTCGCCCTGCTGGTAAAAAAGAACCTCAGTCACCATGCAATTGGTGTTAGAGATGTTGAACTGGATCCAATTAACGTTACAATCAATATGTACCAAGGATCACTTGGGGTTACGTTAGCCTATAAGGGAGCTCACAATTCGCTGATCTAGCCAGACTTCGATGATCTCGCTGGATTAGTGAACTAAACTGCAAATCTCAGGAATGGATCTCAAGAAACAATAACGCCAATTGACGTAGAGTTACAGAGTACACGGACCTCCACGGAGCTAGAGTGATAGCCCTTGAAGAACCAACGTATCAGCAGCAGATATCATTCCAGATATTTTAGATATAGGAGTACTACATAATGTCAGAGACCAATTCAAGCTCAACACTCTGGACGAAAGATTTTCGGACCACAATCCGATCTTCCTGAAAATAGGGCACGAAAAGATATGGAAGACAGAGTTACTAGGAAGAAAACGAACTGCTGATAAAGTTTATGAGAACTTAGATGCAATTCTTAGAATCAAAATAGTTGAAAAACTAGACACAGCCATCCAGAACCTGGATTCAGCAGTCATAGTGACTCATCAGGAAGCTACCCAGGAGTAGACAACCAGGTACCCCTATGGCTCTACACCGGTAAGAATAGGAGGATGATTACTGAAAGAAGACGCCTCAAAAGGAGATACAAAAACTCCCAGTCCAATGAGGACAGGGTAGCACTAAACAGAGCCAGCACCTAGCTGTGACTGACTCCTCAGGAACAAGAAATACTTCATTCCACCGCTACATGGCATAAACGAAATGGTCTACACTCAAAAAGAGAAAGCAAAAGCTTTTGCAGATGCTTTTGAGCAAGAGTGTAGGGAATATGACCGCAGAGAAGTTCTCAGAGTGGCTAGGGGTGTCAGATCCAGGAATAACCCGGATAATATCACACCTGAACCCCAGAAATGATCTTAACTTTCGAAAGTTAAAAAAAGGTGAAGCCAATTCTTATTAACCGACTTCAAAAAAAAGGAGGTTCTCAATTCGATCGGTATGTATTTTTTTTTATGTATGTACGTCGATTTCAACAGAACGGCGGCACCAATTTGGATGAAATTTTTTGCATTGTGTTAAGAAAGTTGCTGCGATGGTCCCGTGTTATTTTGACTGAAATTGGTTCAGTAAATTCCAAGATAACGCTAATAATATGGAGGAGAGCTTTTGGAGTGGTACATAACGAATCTAAAAAGTCAGTATGGAGAATTAAAGATTTTACATCTCTTGATTTTGGAAAAAATTGTTCAGTGGGGTTTTTAGGAGAGTGTAAATTACGAATTGAAATTTATTTTTAAAAAATTCAAAACGGCGGATTCAATATGGCGGACAAAAAATTTTATGTCTCTCGATTTTATCCAAAATTGGTACAGGCGAGTTTTTGAAGATGTTAAATACGAATGTAAAATTATTTCTCAAAAATTCATTATGGCGAATCCAATATGGCGGACTAAAAATTTAACATTTCTCGTTTTTGTTCAAAATGTGTTTTTGGAAGTGCAAAAGTAACAATATAAAATTGTTTTAAAAAAAATCAATAGAGCAGATGCAATATTGCAGCCTAAAAATTGTATCTTAATGTTCAAAATTGGTACTGAGGGGTTTTGGAGGGTGTAGATTAAGATTAGAATAAGAGTTTAAAATTATTTATTTGAAATTCAATATGGTGGTTTAAAAATTTTACGTTATTCATATCTTTTTAAAATTGTTATTAGAATGTTTGCGGAATGACAGGTTACGGATTTGAAATAACTTTTTACAATTTAATATGGCTGATACAATGTGGGGGACTAAAAATTTCAAATATTTCCAATTTTGTCTAGATTGATATTACGGATCTTAAGTAAATTTCTTTTAACTCAATATGCAGGATAAAATATGTCAGACTAAAAAATTTAACCCCCTAATTCACTAACATGGTTTAACTTTAAAATGGGTCTAGATTGACAGTAGAGAATTTAAATTGACAAGGGTAACAATAAGTCAAGCAAGTTTTGAACCTTTAAAATACAATTAAAACAATATCATAAGGAAAACAAAAATGGTCATCGAGAAAATCTAGTTTCCAAGGCAACTAGATCGGATCTAAGTCTTAAAACTTTTTAGTGAATTCGGCTATTAATGTTTCTGTTTCAAGTTCTTTCAATATCAATATTGAGAGATTTTGGGGAGTTTTGAAGGCTTTTTGTTTGCTATAACAGAATAAATATTTGTTTGATACAATTTCATTTAAAACTGGTATTTGAGGAATTCTCGAAATCAAAGAATTATTTGTTGTTCAATTTGGTGTGGTCTACAAGTATGGAAAAAATGGGTCCTTTTTGTTACCGTAGAAACTCAACCCTTTATAAAAGTAAAAATCAGAAAATAAAATTTGATAAAAAAATTGCATCAATTTCTAAAAAAGAGCTAAAAAGTGCAAAATAACAGTATAAATTTTTATATGAAATTGAAATTTTTGAAGTCTGCGCCAAATCACTACATAGTATAAAACAAAGTCGCTTTCTCTGTCCCTATGTCCCTTTGTATGCTTAAATCTTTAAAACTACGCACCGGATTTTGATGCGGTTTTTTTCAATAGATAGAGTGATTCAAGAGGAAGGTTTATATGTATAATAACATCCATTAAATAGTGGAGAAATACTGTTATTTTTGAGGTTTCTAATGTGATGTCGTTAATTATCATATTTTTTTCCGCTTACATTGCAAACGCAGGCTGAACCCTACGAGATTTATCAAAATAATGTACTAATTATTTGTACACATTGAAAAGGTCTACAGAAAACTCCGCGATGGTATATATCTATCTCTCATGGATATCCCACAATAACATTTTTTTGTCATTTACTTTTTACGACAAATAATGGCAAATTTTGAAGCGATTTTAACCAATACAGCATTAATCCTTATCCAATTAAATAGCTTAAATACATTGTTGATTTAATATAGATCTATATGGTCCTTTACAGCACAAGATTTAAATGAATATTTTCGAAGATATTACAGATTTAAAATTGCGGGAAGTAGCGCTTGCGGCGGTACTGGCCGACCGGGGCGGCGGCAGCGTGCCTATAAATAGCGCGTCGGAGGCCGATGTAATAATTGTTGTAAAAATAAAATAAATAGTCACAGTTTTTCTGTAGTGTATTTAGTATCAGCATTGCACCCGTGCGAAGCCGGGGCGGGTCGCTAGTTATTACTAAATGAAACAAATAATTACTACCACAGAATACATACAGGCTACAGTAAGAAAGCCATTACAAATAAAGTATTTCCCAATCTTTTTATATGAATCATTTTATCAGCTTTTAATTTCGTGTCGATTTCAAAAATTTCAATTTCATATAAATAATTTATATTATTATTTTCCTCTTTTTAGTACCTTTTTAGAAACTGATGCAACTTTTTTTATAAAAATTTTTTTGACCAAATTTTTCCATGATCTTAAATTTAGTTTTCCTCGCTTGCTTTCTTCAAAGAGTGTGAATCAGTTGGAAATGAGTCATTTCTTAAAAGTTTTTAATAATCGTAAACAAGATTTTCATAATAAATAAATTTTCGATAAGAAATTTCAGTCTCAACAAACAACTATACTTTTTTTGATGACCTCACCTAAAGGAAATGTCTCATTTCCAATAATTATCAAGTATTCCGATGTGAATAACAATCCAAGCAATAAATAAAACAATTAGTATTTTTCATTTTAAATTATCAATAACGATTTAAGAAAGCATGTTTTCGAGTTTTAGCGAGACTGATTAAAATTCTTATCTTGCCTGAAGCGCGTCAGTTCAACATTATTGTTCATAGCGATAAATAACACGATGAAATGACATCATTTATAGTCAATTTGGCAAATAATAATAAGGTATTTTTTACTTAGACGATATCGGAGAGTTTTCAGACACTATTGGTGTATATAACATTATTAGTATGAATTCTCGTTTAACCCCCCCCCCCCCCCAAGAGAGAGGCTGGATCCGTCTCTGCTTGCTATACCTTTAAAATTCGATTTTTTCTGTGCCCGTTTTCAAAGAAGTAAAAAGTTAACTGAAAATTTGTTTTACAGATATGTTTTTTTACTAAGTAAACAGAATAATTCGTTGTTTTTTAATGTTTTTTTCGTTTACACGACCTTTGTTAGAATGTTCAGCAACAGTTTCCTGAAGATATTTCATTTTCTTATCGATATTATGTAATGTCGTGATATGAAGACGAAATGGTGGATATAAACTAAAAAAGATATTCTGTGAGTAAGTATTAAAAAAATTAACATCTTACCGATACGTGCCGACGCGAAATGGCTACAAATATTAGATCCAACTTTACAGGGTGTGGTATCGACAGTCCCACTGAGGACTCCTACCGTCGGTACTGTGGACGAAACACGCCTGTAAAATTTTGGTCTAATTAAGTTTGTAGTTTTCGGGAAACCAAGGGGCAAGTGTATATTTATAATTTTGCGAAATCTCCCGGATTTACAACAGTAACTAAATTAGTTGTAAATTTATTTTTATGAACCAATCGAGTTGAACCTCTACCTTTGCAATTGGTTTTATCAGTGTGATATTTTATTCTTCAATTTGATTGATTCATAAAAATAAACTTAAAACTGGTTTAGTTGTACAATATCGATAAGAATATGAAAGATATTCAGAAAGCTGTTCTCATTGGTGAACTTCCCAAACTTCCAAAAAACATTAAAAAACAAATTCGTCTGTTTACTTAATTAACAAATATATTTGAAAAAAAAATGTCGACAACTCAGCGTCGAACTATTGGTTGATTTCAGAACAGATGTTTCCGGAAACGGAGGGCTTCTTGTTAGCTATCCAAGACCAGGTTATTCGGACGAAGAACTATAGGAAGTTCATCATTAGAGATCCCTCAATAGAAAATGACCAATGCAGATATGGCTGTCCAACATCAGAGACAATCCAGCACATAACTGGAGGATGCCAAGCGTTTGCCGCAACCGAGTATAAAGAAAGACACGACTCAGCCGCTAAGATACTCCACCAAGAGTTAGCAGAAAAGTTAAACCTATTACAGGTAGGAAAAGTGCCTTATTACAAGTACGATCCGGAGCCTATTCTTGAGAACAACCAGTTCAAGTTATATTGGGACAGAACGGTTCTAACGTATCAGCTACACTAATCGACGTTGCTGTACCTAATAACAACAACCTAAGGCCAAAATACAACGAGAAGATCGCCAAATGCAGAGATCTGGAGATCCAAATCCGGAGACAATGAGCAATGAACAGCGTCCAAACGATTCCCATAATACTGTTAACAACTGGAGTGATACCAAAGAACCTCCTGTAGAACATCAAGGGACTGGGCCTTAGTGAGCATCTGTATAAACCTATGCAGAAATCAGTTCTCCTTGCAACCGCGAGAACCGCCCGAAAGTTCGTAGGAAATACAGCAGACAACGTCACCTAGGACCCGATAACATGGAAGGGGTTCCCACAGAGCTTCATACTTTTGGTGTCTTTGTATGCCTGGTACGAGTGAATAGTCCCTGGAGGGAGTGCGAAGCTCTCAAAGGAAATTCTAAACAAGTGAACTAATGAGATTTGTTTATTACAGTTCAATATGTCTATGAATATAATCGCACAATCATCGAATATCTAGTTGACGTCATATCTACTATATCTTTTCTAAATGTCCGTTATTGTTCAAAAGAAATCGAATAATTAATATTTTTAATAAATTTAATTTATTTCATTTTAACATCTTTACCGAAATATGATAATTTCAAATTGTTCCGCTTGTTGTATTTCGAGATAAATTAAACATTTTGTTTGCTGTTTTAATTACGCTATGCTACCGCTATTTTTTGCGATAAATTATCTCCAAGTTCAAGATTTTTTTATTATTATTTAGAAAATACGATAAATGGCACGAAAAATACCAATTTTTTATATCAGGTTGCTCCAGAGAAGAAGGACTGTTTCAGCTGATTAGATAAAGTTTTCCAATTTTGGTTCTGCAGTGCAATAATCCGGTCATTTTCTAAAAAACTATATAATGAAACAAAATAATCACTAGAAACTGAATTGTCAGATAATAACGTTTTCTACTTCATGGTATTCCAAGGGTGCCGTAACATATGCTCCTTTTTGTTAAGTCACTAAAAAAAAGTGATTTCTGCACGGTCCGTGGCACAGTGAAACAAAAGGGCTACAGATTTTAGCTAGGGAGCCTTCGAAAGCGAAAAAGATGTAAAATTATATATCTATATACAGGGTGATTCAAAAATCGATCACGAAACTTAAGGGGGTGATTCTACTTGACAAAATAAGGGTAGAGCTTCATATAATTTTTTTTCAAAATGTCATTCGTTTTCGAGTTACAAGCCGTCCAAGTTCAAGTTTTTATTTTTTGTTTTTTGAATTACTCGCTTACAGGAAAACCGATTTGACTAATATTTGAAAGATAGGCTAAGTCTTCTGCGCTTCATCATTTTAGTAACAATTCACATTGATTGTTTGCCGCTAGAGGGCACTTTACCAACATTGAAAATTGTTTTTTTGTCATAATTTTTTAGTGTTGACAGCTACAGTAGTTTTTGGCATAATTTCTGAAAGACTGATGCCAGGCCTTTAAAAAAGGTGCTCTTTATTTACATCGCTAAACCCAACGGTTTAGACGTAAATCACCCTTAAAAACTAAGAGGTAAATTTACTTTTCTCATTTCATTACCACCAGCTACCAGGTAAATAGCTATCAAAGTATACTAGAGCTGTCAGTTTAACATCAAATAAATTCGCTTTTTAAACTATTTAATTTATAATCTTAAAATAACTAATAATGGCTAATCAGTAAATATTCATATTATGGATTATTGCGATATACATTTAATTGATAAAAATTAATGAAACAGTACTAAACAAACTAAAAAAGATTCTCAAAATGTCCCCCATTTTCTTCAATACATTTCCTAACACTCTTCAAAAAATGTCGCCTAACTCGATGAAAAATTTCTGGTGTTTCTTTAATAATTTGGCACTTTTCGATTATCCTGAAGCGAAGATCCTCGACGTTGATTACTGGAATATCGTACACCAATTGTTTCAAATGACCCCAAAAGAAAAAATCCATAGGATTAAGGTCTGGTGACCTCGCTGCCCATGCCAATGGTCCACTTCGTCCTATCCATCGCTCAGGATACGTTGCATTCAAATACTGTCGGACACGTATACTAAAGTGGGGCGGAGCTCCGTCTTGGAGGATCCACATGTTGGCCCTTACTTCCAATGGCACATCTTCCAGATACAATGGGAGACGATTTTGGATAAAATCTAAGTATACGTCACCAGTTAATGGGCCATCAAAGAAATGAGGACCAATAAGGTAATCTCCTATTATCCCTGCCCACACATTTAGTGAAAATCTACGCTGATGTTTCGTTTCTACCACATTGTTTGGGTTCTCGTAAGCATATGTGTGGATGTTGTGTAGATTTGTTATGCCATCACGAGTGAAACCAGCTTCGTCAGTGAATAATATGACGCCAATTAATCGATTATCGTGTTCATACTTAGCTAGGATCTGATTGCACATTTCCAACCGTCTCGGCCGATCATCGTCATAAAGAGCCTGCACCTTTTTTGAATGAAACGGGTAGAGTTGTTCTTCTCTTAGTATCCTCCATGAACTAGCCTGACAGAGCCGCACTTCATTCCCAATTTTTCTAGTACTATTACCTGGATTATCTTCAATAATTTCAAGCACTCTTTCTTCTTGTTGCACGTTTCTAGCAGTTCTAGGTCTTCCCCTATTTCCATTATAACTTTTAAAGGAACCACATTCCGCAAGCCTCCTGTGCACACTGGAAAATGTTTGAGCATGAGGGATATTTCTTTCCGGATAACTCTGCATATAATATCTTCTTGCCAACTCTGCATTACCATTTGCTTTTCCATAACAAAAATGGATATCACAATATTCGATATTTGAATATTGGTGATTAGCCATTATTAGTTATTTTAAGATTATAAATTAAATAGTTTAAAAAGCGAATTTATTTGATGTTAAACTGACAGCTCTAGTATACTTTGATAGCTATTTACCTGGTAGCTGGTGGTAATGAAATGAGAAAAGTAAATTTACCACTTAATTTTTAAGGGTGATTTACGTCTAAACCGTTGGGTTTAGCGATGTAAATAAAGAGCACCTTTTTTAAAGGCCTGGCATCAGTCTTTCAGAAATTATGCCAAAAACTACTGTAGCTGTCAACACTAAAAAATTATGACAAAAAAACAATTTTCAATGTAGGTAAAGTGCCCTCTAGCGGCAAACAATCAATGTGAATTGTTACTAAAATGATGAAGCGCAGAAGACTTAGCCTATCTTTCAAATATTAGTCAAATCGGTTTTCCTGTAAGCGAGTAATTCAAAAAACAAAAAATAAAAACTTGAACTTGGACGGCTTGTAACTCGAAAACGAATGACATTTTGAAAAAAAATTATATGAAGCTCTACCCTTATTTTGTCAAGTAGAATCACCCCCTTAAGTTTCGTGATGGATTTTTGAATCACCCTGTATATACATATATAGATACAAGTAGTTGTTAAAATTTTCCGCTTCAATGCTCGCGGTTCTACAAGCATTGCAAGTCGCAAAAAGATCGTTTTTTTAAGCTGCAATTTCCCATGCTTGTAAAATGGATATTGAGCCTCCTAGAACTGTCTATGGAATTTATTTTCTGCAAATCCCCTGCTAAAAATTATCTGTTCTCCCAATCATTTAATATTCTATTGAGGAATTTTAAATTTACAACCTTAAATTGGGACTCGTAAAATTTGAATTTGAAAAATTTAATCTAATCTTGAAAATCGTCATAATTTAAAAAATGTTCGTAGAAAGACGATTATTTTTGTTTAAATAGATGTGTTGATTTTTTGCGAAGTAGGAAATATCTGTTGAACTTTCACTGTCTTAATTCTGTTGTTAAATATCACGACGTTTCGATCTACTTACTGGTTTTGAAATAATTTGACCAAAAGCCATTTCCCGAAACATTTCTGAGGGGTCCTTTATGATTAATATTAAGAAAGTGCTTCCACACCCAATAAAAATAGATTTAATGCAAAAATTTCAAAAGAATAGAATATAATTTCCCCAGAATATAAAGGGTTTTCCAATAAGAGGTGTCATTTTGAAAAGCCCGCTATTTCGGTAGATGTCACTTTTGAAGCTGTAAGTTTTTGACGTTTGACAAGTAGAAACTACGCCATAAATAAAGATGGAACGATACACGCTTCAACAACGCATTGAAATTATTAAAATTCACTATAAAAATGGTGAAAATTTGGCAGAGACGGTTCGTAAAACTCGAACATTTTTGGGTCGTCATGAAGCACCTTGTCGGAGCGCAATAAAGAAATTGGTGAAAAAATTCGAGCTGTTGGGACAAGTTAGTTATGTGAAGAAGAAAACCCGTGCACGTCGCTCAAGAACAGCCGAGAATATTGCTGCTGTAGCCGAAAGTGTTGAAGAAAACCCAGGTTTGTCCATTCCTCGTCGTTCTTTGGAATTAGGGATTCCACAAACGTCATTACACCGTATTTTGCATAAAGATTTGGGTCTTAAGGCTTATAAAGTTCAGTTAACGCAAGAACTCAAGCCGGCCGATCATCAACAACGTCGTGCCTTTGCTGATTGGGTTCTTGAAATGCATGAAAATGATCCGGAATTCCATCGAAAAATCATCTTCAGTGATGAGGCCCATTTCCACCTCGGTGGCTTCGTCAACAAACAAAATTGTCGCATCTGGGGCTCGGAAAACCCAAGAGTTATTGTTGAAAAGCCTCTCTATCCTGAACGTGTGACTGTTTGGTGCGGTTTATGGTCCGGCGGGGTCATTGGACCTTACTTTTTCGAAAATGAGGCTGGAGCAACAGTTACGGTGAATGGATTGCGCTATCGAGAGATGATTAATGATTTTTTATGGCCGGAATTGGATGGTATTTATCTGGACCACGTTTACTTTCAACAAGACGGCGCTACGTGCCACACAAGCAACGAAACCATTGATCTTTTACGGGAAAAGTTTCCGGGCCGTGTTATCTCTCGAAGAGGTGATCACAATTGGCCACCGAGATCTTGTGATGTGACACCTTGCGATTTCTTCCTTTGGGGCCACGTGAAAGACAAGGTCTACGCCAACAGCCCAGCGTCGATTCAAGACCTCAACGATGGAATTCGTGAGGCTATCGAGGACATAGGGCAGCCACTTTGCGATTTGGTTATGGAAAATTTCATGAAAAGGATATGGTCCTGTAGGCATGGTCGTGGTGGTCATTTGGCTGATGTTATTTTCCATCATTAACGGCATACCTTCCTCTTTATAATGTAATAAATATCCGATCATTTATCTTAAAAAATGGCATTTTTCTTTGAATATCAAAATAACACCTCTTATTGGAAAACCCTTTACAAGAAAGTTGATGGAATCAATGCCTACACGCCCACATCATGTAATCGAGAGCGAGGGAGGACCGACAAAATACTAATCGTTGCTTTTAATTAAATCCAGTATTTTGTTCCTATTTATTTTGTTATGTTTGTGGTCCGAGTTATTTAAGCTGTGACATAGAAGTTACACGAAGTTACACTTAATTACACGGTTATTTAAAATAAAGTTAAACTTTTTTGGTAGGCTTCTATTGTTTTGTTTGCAGAATGTTCTTTGTTTTAAGTAAATATTAAGATACTAAAGCAATGTTACTTATTTTAAATAACAACTGCATAATTTTAACCATGTGTCACTGCACAATTATTTAATTAAAAGGAATATAAAATAGTTGTTCATTTATCTTTTATTTTTTAGTGCAATTGTTTGATACATCTGCGGAAAAATAATTTAAGGGGTCAAATCTGCCTCCAGACTTTACCCTTGAAAATGAATTTTCCAACATATCTCAGGTTGACTAAAATGTGGTTGTTAGACGTGCATTGTTTTTATTTTTATTTATTTTTACGACGTTTCGATTAGGTTGTATCTCTAATCATTATCAAGTATAAACTTGTTATGTGCTGAATTGTCTCTGATGTTCGACAGTCATATCTGCATTGATCATTTTCTATTGAGGGATCTCTAATGATGAACTAGCCTAGGACTGTTTTCAAGATCTTATCGCTCAGGTAAAACACAGCAAAGTCACTCTTTCGTGTATTATTTTCTTTAGATTAACTCTACGACACTGGAAATTTGTCAGGCGAGTTCAACTTGCACATAACCAGTTTTTTTTTATTGAATTTAGTGTGAAAGATCTAGCGACACCACTGTATCCCTTATTAAACAAACGTTATCGCAAGCCGATCGTTCTATACGAAAAGAAAATCCAAATAAAGTTGACTCACCACAATGACGTGTCTTCGTATGACCGACCCTCTACAAATCGGAATCGAATTTTCCTTCACGATATGATAATGCGCTGGACGTGATGACTAAATGACTCATCTTTAACGCACACATTAGATTATTAATTACAATGGTTTTTCATAGTAAATAACATTTATTTAAATAATAAAAGATTTTGTAATGTTTGTTTTATTAAATTAACTATTTAGCAGGTTTGAGGTATTTATTTTTGATATACGTTGATGAGATAAATTTGTACGTCAAAGAATTTAAATAAAATTGAAGCGGATATCGTGGGTTCCTGATGTATGAAAAAAATTTCCCGTCTTTGCATCGATTTAGACAATATTAATATTAAAAAGTTCATAGCGTTCCTTATTAAAATTCATATATACAGGGTGAGTCAACGATTGGATGAAGTAGGTTTGTGCCTTTTCGGTGAAATTAACAAAGAAACTATATTTATTGTTTGATACAGTTTATTTTTACGCAGATTTTAAAAATATTTAGGACTCTACAGGGTGAGCCAAAAAACTAGGACAGCATAAAGTTGTATTTTTTTAAATAGAACACCCTATATACGAATCGTATTTTCGATTTAGCTTGTAATTTTAAATCATTTTTATTAAGGGTTTACTATAACAAAACTTTATAGTTTCTGAGATAATTAAGTTTAAAGAAAAAAAGTCACATTTTCAAGCATCAGTTCAATCCTAAATAACGTTTTCAATTTTGTGACAAATATATTCAAATTTGGAATTTAGCAAGGCCAAGGACAAGTTAACATAATTTTTACCTAATATTTGCAATAAAAGCTGCAGGGTGTTGAACACATCGGCTCAAATTTGAACAAGTTTAAATGAATAAATATATTTTTTTTAAATGGTACACCCTGTATATTTTCATGTTATTTAATAGAGTAATAAAAACCCTAAAAGTTTTGTTCAATATATCCTATACCTATTTATAATAGTTTTTGAGATATTTCAGTTTTTATAATTTTCCATACTTTTTTACAGAAATAGTCTTCATTATCATAGTAGCCATGGCAAAAACAATGTAAAAGAACATTTTTCTGTGTGTCAAATTTATAACCGCAATCGCTTCTTTTGGTTTTTATGTAGTATAGTTTGTTTTTTTTTGCATTCATCTTATATTGTAAAATGAATTTTCCAAAGAATGAGTTAATAGATATGATTTATACAATAGGAGAGGCTCAAAAAAATTGCCTTCTTGCTCAAAGAATTTACAAAATGAAGTATCCTGATCGACGCCAGCCTAATACCCATACTTTTCAAAACTTAATGCAAAGATTTGATTCTTCTGGTACTGTTGATTATCCAAAACGTAAAGTGGTCAACAAACCAGTAACTAATGAAGAAAAAGAACTACAAGTATTGTTAAATGTTCAGGAAAATCCTTATATTGGTAGCCGTCAGTTAGCAGCATTATGTGATACATCACAATCCACCGCTAATCGTACTACCAAGAAATATAGGTATCATCCATATCACATGGAATTACACCAAGAATTGCATGGACAGGATTTTGAAAGTCGTGTAAACTTTTGTCGTACAATAAATACGGAGATTCAATTAAATCCAAATTTATTATGCAAGGTAATGTTTAGTGATGAAGTTACTTTTAGAAGTAACGGTGCCGTAAATAGACGCAACATGCATTATTATGCCACAGAAAACCCATTTTGGATTAGAGAGGTGCAACATCAAAACCACTGGTCATTAAATGTTTGGTGTGGTATTCATCATAATCGAATTATTGGACCCCACTTTTTTAATGAACCACTAAATGGCCATAGTTACCTGAACTTTCTACAAGAAGAACTACCCCAACTGCTTCAAGGTCTCGATAGGGATGAGCTCGACAGTATGTGGTTCCAGCACGATGGTGGCCACCAAGGTCTTGCGACATCACCCCATTAGATTTCTTCCTATGGGGTTATATTAAAAATAAGGTGTATGTTAATCCACCAACAACAGTGGAAGATATGCGAAACAGGATTAGGGATACCTGTAGAACAATAACGCCACTAATTTTGTCCAGGGTCCGAGAAAATCTGCAAAAAAGACTAAATTTGTGCATTGCACAAGAGGGTCCTTTATTCGAACACTTATTAAAAAGAAATAATTAATCTCAGTATTTAATAGGTAATTTTTTTGTTTCAATTTAGTATAAAAGTAAATATGTATTTGCCTTGTCGTTATTGTTGTGTTAATTTTTTCACATTATATTTAATTAAACTATTGCCGTTGTAATATAACGAATAATGTATTTCATCATATTTGACCACATTCTGTTTGTTTCTGTAGTTTCTTTTTATTATTTTACATGGCTACTATGATAATGAAGACTATTTCTTTAAAAAAGTATGGAAAATAAGAAAAACTGAAATATCTCAAAAACTATTGTAAATAGGTATAGGATATATTGAACAAAACTTTTAGGGTTTTTATTACTCTATTAAATAACATGAAAATATACAGGGTGAACCAATTAAAAAAAAAAGATATTTATTCATTTAAACTTGTTCAAATTTGAGCCGATGTGTTCAACACCCTGTAGCTTTTATTGCAAATATTAGGTAAAAATTATGTTAACTTGTCCTTGGCCTTGCTAAATTCCAAATTTGAATATATTTGTCACAAAATTGAAAACGTTATTTAGGATTAAATTGATGTTTGAAAATGTGACTTTTTTTCTTTAAACTTAATTATCTCAGAAACTATAAAGTTTTGTTATAGTAAACCCTTAATAAAAAAGATTTAAAATTATAAGCTAAATCGAAAATATGATTCGTATATAGGGTGTTCTATTTAAAAAAATACAACTTTATGCTGTCCTAGTTTTTTGGCTCACCCTGTAGAGTCCTAAATATTTTTAAAATCTGCGTAAAAATAAACTGTATCAAACAATAAATATAGTTTCTTTGTTAATTTCACCAAAAAGTCACAAATCTACTTCATCCAATCGTTGACTCACCCTGTACAAAAAAGTTTATTATTAACTGGTAAAATAAGTCATATACAGGGTATCTCACGGTGACCGTCCATTAGAATATGTCGGAAAATAACACGATTTGAATTCTACAAATCTGTATAATGACGTTTTCAGTGACGGTCTCTTCAGATGAAATAACAGCGATCTTGTACGATTTACGGTTATATCGGAAGTACAAACTTTGAATAAAATCGAAAAATGTAAAATTTTTAGTCCGCCATATTGGATTTGCTATATGGTATTTTTTTAAAATAATTTTAAATTCGTAAAATACCCTCAAAACCGCCTCTATACCAATTTTTGAGAAAATTGAAATATGTAAAAATTTTAGGACGCCATATTGGATCCATAATGGTTACCCATGATATGCTAAAATCTTTTCGAAGTGACCATAAAAATAAAATTGAAGAAAGCAAAAAACAAGCGAACAGTAGACATATTAACACATCAAAAAATAAAAATAAAGCAGTATGGGATGTTATTAAGAACAACAACCCCATTATTGACAAGCCAGTGACTGAAAAGTTAAAGGTTAATGATTTTAACATCTTTTTTTCACATATTGCTGAAAATATAATGCAGAATATTCCGAATTCAGGTTCGAGTTCACTTGGCTACCTAGACTGTTTATTGTATTAAATCAGCCGTTTTTCCCGAATGTTTGAAATTAGCTCGTGTGGTGCCAGTTTTTAAAAAGGGAGCCATTGATGATGCTAACTACAGGCCAATTTCGATTGTGCCACTATTTAATAAGATCTTTGAGAGTGTTTTAAAAAATCAGATGTGCGACTATCTTGAAGACCAGTGCCCAGATAGCACAAGTTTTCCATTGGATATCCAGAATAGGTACATATAATGTCCTGTATGTCCATGGACCGTTTATGGATGTCCATTAGATGTGATGACCTGTAATCTATATGGACGTCCATATCTGGATGTCCAGTGTAAGTCCATCAGACGTCCATTAATTAAATTTCGGGTTGTCGGTAAAATCTGATACTGTAATATCGGCCTGTAGAATTGTCATTTAACCCGCCGGCCCGGCATTATCACAAAATATCCCTTCAGATATTTTGTGCCCATTATTGTGTTGACGTCGAGCTAAAAAAGACCTTTGGAGTTTTAGTTGAGCTAAAATCAAGTGTACTTTTTATTTGAAGAAGATGCCACCGTTAAAGGTAAGTATAGTTATTTTTAATTTAATTTTTTTAAATTATACTAACTACAGACATGCCCGACGAAAAGCTGATAATTTAGTATCAAACTCGCACAAATTTGAAAGTGAACAAAATATTCAGTATCAAAACACGTATGTTAAAATATAGCTTTTGTAGCTATACTTTTTCATACAATCACTTATTTAAATGGACATTACTGCAAATAAGTGCAAATATTTTGATAGGCCAATGAATTTTGTATCTTGTTGGTTAAAATGGAGCATAGATAGAGTTGTAAATTTGTGTAATAATAAAATTGTAAATTTTAGAGAAATTTCTCTCTGACAAAGTCATTATTGAGTAATCAGTCTAATATATAACATTATTAAATGTGTGTTATTTATAATGGATTAAAAGCTATAGCAAATTTGAATAATTATATTAATTTTTTTATGACTATTTTGGATTAAACGCTAGTACAAGTTTACATTGATGTGTATTTTTGTGCAGTATAATTGTTAAAAAATATATAATAAAGGTTTGACAGTTCGACTCTAGGTTTAGACTTATAATTTAATTTTTTTTTAATTATTTTTTAGATGAATTTTCCAAAGATTGGTCCAAATAAAATTCCTATGTGAAAGCCAATTTGTACCAAATTAGAGAAGATATTCAGATAGGGAAAAAACAACAAGTATCTACAAAGAATTTTCTGTAGGAGTTCAACTAACCTTTTACCGAAGAAAATCATCAGCTGCCTCAAGTCACATAAGATCTTCAGGACAATTTAAACTTTAAAGATGCAGTAAGTTTATTACACTTCTCCTGAAATAAGAGCTGAAACTTATTCGAGTAATGCTTCTTTATGTGTATGAGTCCATTTATAAAAAAAAACTTAATTTTTTGAAAAAACAGAAAGTTTTTACTTAAGAAGTGCCCATTTGGATGTTTTTAAAAATGGCATAAGAACTTACTTACCTGTGGGGAATTTAAATAACGTTTTTTCCATACATGAGGAAACAATACTAAAATCAGTTTCATTTTACAGGATTATTTTATATATTTTTTTTTACTTTGATTCTTAAAGTCAAAAATATTCTTAACTTAGCATATGTGGAATTAACGTTTAATTATCTCAATATTGTAATATAATTTTAGGTTTTACAATTAGCGAAAATTGGAGGAAAGTATACCTATGAACTTATTAAAAGATAATTTATTGCAACAATGACAGATAGCCTTTCCAAGAATTATACATATGATGGAACAGTAAAGTGCTTTTTAAAAGTTCACTATTTGTAGGTAAGTTACAATTAAATATAAAAATTTGATGAAAAAAATCTCTCTGTTTTATTTGTCATACTCATAAATAATAAGAATATATTGGGTGTCAGATTTCACACGTTAAACTCTAGATCCCCTTGTTCTGATGATACCCTGACAAAAAGTGTGTTAAAATTTTTTTTTCTGGTCTGTTGGTTTAAGCACTCTAAGCAATTATGATGCATTTGGTTTTATATATATATATATATATATATATATATATATATATATATATATATATATATATATAGAGAGAGAGAGAGAGAGAGAGAGAGAGAGAGAGAGAAAGCGAGCGAGAGCTTTCTTTTATAAGTAAAATCTAAATTTCATTTTAAATTCCTACAAACGTCTCTGACTTTAACAGGATCTTGAGTTTTCAAATTAATATTTCTGTTGTAATCGTTATCATTGTTTGTGGCTTTCTTATACTTTAACGTTTTTTGTTATGGAAAATTACTATGGAACATTAAGGCTTGAAACAGCCCCAACGAACAAGATTAAATACGACACTCGGAATTTGTTAACTATACAAAGCCATAAAATACTAACGTTGAACCTTATTAATTTTCAGCTGCGGCAGAAGAATGGGGGGCCGATAAAAAACAGCCGAAGACGAGTTTAGACAATGGCTAAAGAGAATAAACGACAGAAATAAATCTAGAAAAAATAATCATGGTAACAATAAAGTCTTTATTTAAATAATTGGTATATTTTCTATTACCCAATTGAAATTGTACATATTACTATGGAACCAGATACCTTATTCATAGTGATCCTTCTATAGCTTGAACAATTTAAATTAATTGAAGCTATATTTTGTAGCACTTGCAATTCGACTAATTATAAAATTTTATATTCTTATATAGTGTTATATTAAAAACTTGACAATTGTAATCAATAAGTGTAAAATGTGGATCCAGTTCCTGTTACCTGGTTCGCTCATGTAATTTATATCTGTTTAGTTTTTGGGACTAATAGGGCCACCTATGGTTACTTGTTATCGACGTTTTGATGGCATAAGTGGTCTGTATCTTCAGAAGTGAAGATTAGTTAGGTACTGTAAGCTCTCGGACCCTAAGCAAATTCTGAACATATTTACCATTCATGTTAGCGGAACGTCAAGAAGAGGGAACAATAGATTATGACCTATTAATCCAAAAAGCACAATACCATCGGATAATATGTCCACAATCGGGTCAAGAATGTACATTATATGGACATCCAAAATTAGTCCTATTAATATCCAAAAATGATCCATACCTGGACAATATATGGAATCCAAAAAGACGTCCATGAGTGGGACAAACGTATAGTCCAGTGGATATCCATAGGATGTTGGTGGACAAATTCTGGACATCCCATGGATACCCAGTATGTCCAGCTTTGGATAAACGATGGATATCCAGTGGACTGAAGTGTGCTATTTGGGTGTCTGTTCGGTCCATGTCAGTTTGGTTTTCGTTGCAACATGTCAACTACAGCTGCCATAAACCATCTAACTTCGTACATTCAAGACTGTTTTAAGCGAAGGATGTATGTCCAGGTGTCCTTCTTTGATTTAACAAAAGCTTTTGACTGCGTGTCGCATAATCTGTAGATTCAAAAGCTTTATAAATATAACTTTAATGATTGCACAGTCAATCTTATTAAATCTTATTTATAAAATCGTCTCCAGTATGTAACATTTGGTGGTGAGGCATCAAGCCCGAGTCCACTCATTCACGGTGTGCCCCAAGGCTCAGTTCTTGGACCGTTGTTGTTTCTTTTATATGTGAATGATATTAGTTACTGTATCTCAAACGAGGGTACAGCTATTATTTTGTTTGCTGATGAAACAACGGCACTCGAGAGAGCGGACAATTTGATAAATCTTAGTCGACAGACGGAGAGCACGCGGTTAGATATTCAGCAATGGTTTACTGCTAATAAATTATTCCTCATTGAGACTAAGACCCAGACAAAGGATTTTTCGCTGAGGGCTTGTAATCTGAGCGAATCAGCTGTAAAGTTCCTGGGCATATATCTTGACCCAAAGCTGACATGGGAGCGACATGCTGAACATCTTATAAGTCTTCGAAGCAGAAATACATTTATAATACGTAATCTGAAAAACATGGTGTCTAATTATGTTCTTATGAATACTTATAATAGTCATATCCACTCACATCTTAGCTACGCTGTCCTTTGTTGGGAACATTCATCGCTTGCTTCCAGAGTATTTGCAATACAACGGCGTTGTATAAGGATCACGTCTGGTCTGGGGTTCAGAGAATGTTGTAGGGCCAGTTTTATCTCCCTTGGCATCCTTACTTTGCCATCTCTTTATATCATGAATTGCCTTATGCATACCAAAAAGAATGCTGATGGGTATATCTGTAATAGTGATTACCACAACTACAACACGAGGGGCAGGAATTGCTTTACTTTAACTTATAGTAGAACTGCTAGAGCCAGGGATGGTGCGAACCACTATGGGCTGAAATTTTTTAATGGGCTTCCTAATGTTGTTAAAAACCTCGGTGCGTAGCAGTTTAAGTCCAAAATGAAAAACTATCTAAAGAAAAAAGCTTTCTACAGTATTGAAGAGTTTCTTTTAAATGATTTCAATGATTTAGTATGACAGAAAAAGCACAGATGATTTCCCTCACTGTACTTATTTTACTTGTAAACTTGACTTGTTAAAAAAGTTTTGTTTTTAATAATTTTAGACTGATTTGTTCTTGTCTACTTAATGTTTTTACTATAATATGTTGTTTTATAATGTGAAAATGCTTTTGTATGTATATCATGAATAAACATTATTATTATTATCAAATTGAATTTTTCAAAAATATTTTCAAATTAGCACATCCAAAAAGTCCTCTGTATCGATTTTGGACAAAACTGAGGCATGTAAAATGTTTAACCCGCCATATTAGATCCGCCATATATATTTTTTAAAACTTTCATATTCCTTATATGCGATCCCGAAAACTCTTCCACGCCAATTTTGGAGAAAATCGAACAAAATTAATTTTTTTTTGTTTGCTTTATTGAGTCCGCCATATTGAATTTTTTAAAAATAATTTCAAATTCGTTATGCGCGACCCCCAAAAACTTCCCTATACCAATTATGGAGAAAATCGGGAAAAAATTATTTTGTGTGTGCAGCCTCGGAAACTCTCCATTATCAGTTTTGTAGAAAATCGGACAAAATCAATTTTTTTTGTCCGCTATATTGAATCTGCCATATTGAATTTTTTTAAAATAATTGCAGATTCGTTATGTGCGACCCCGAAAACTTCCTAGTACCAATTTTCGAGAAAATCGGACAAAATTAATTTTTTTGTCCGCCATTTTGAATTTTTTAAAATAATTTCAGATTCATTATGAGCTACCCCAAAAACTTCCCCATACCAATTTTAGAGAAAATTGAGCAAAATTATTTTTTTTGTCCATCATATTATCAACGCCATCTTGAATTTTACTGCATCAATTTCATCCAAAATGATATGGGACTACCACAGCAACTTCCTGAATATAACCTAAAAAATTTCATTCAAATCGGTGCCGCCGTTCCAGAGTAATCAATGTACATACATTAAAAA
Organism: Diaprepes abbreviatus; assembly: GCA_034092305.1. Lineage (NCBI taxonomy): Eukaryota > Metazoa > Arthropoda > Insecta > Coleoptera > Curculionidae > Diaprepes > Diaprepes abbreviatus. The sequence goes on along the minus strand of JASJET010000045.1, from coordinate 782,574 downwards.
AATGGCGATGGAATTGAGAAACTTCTTCTTTTAGAAGTCGGTTAAAAAAGTTGTTTCTAGGTCAAAATGGATAGATTTTTATGCTATTATTTTGCAGTTTAGTATATATGAACATCATAAAATATTTATAGAGACAATAACAAAAGCTATATTAAGCAATGAGATACATACAATTAAAATTATTTGTTTTTAAGACTTTAATACCGTAATCGCCTAATTTTAATATGCTTATTGTAGTTAAAACAGTTATTTTTAAAACGACTTAAATTATGAAATCATTTTTATTAACGAAAATAAATTTTAGCCGTAAATTTAGCGAATTATTAATTCATATTATGTGTGTACTTCTTGATACCACGTATGTTGATAATGATAAGATAAGAGAAGAAGACAGCAAATAATACGTAATCATTAATTTTCTTCCAAGAAAGTCGGAATTGCCCTTGTATGTTTGGTACATTTTATTTCCGCTGTGACTTGTCATATCCAGTATTTATGAGAAATTTTAAGTTAAAGTATTATGGAAAAACCTGTTAGTAAACACCCTAATAACATGTCAAAAAATAATATTTCGATTAATTCCGTAAGTCCATGAGTTGTCAGCTGAAGGGGGGGAGGGGGGGTTCAGCGACTTCCGCGTTCCTAATAGAGCGGGTAGACAAGTCTATTTTTTCTGAGTTCGAAATTCTTCGAAGCCTCTCCATTCTTGGATCCGTCTGTGGTACAGGAAAGAAGGTACCTACAATGCAAATATTTTTAGTAACTTGCATAGTATTTAAAAAAACTTGCAAAAACGAATTTTTGTAAGCAATTTTGCGGAAAATCACACTAAACAACTTATAGTGTAGCAAAAAGAAAAGCGAAAAAATTCACATATCAGGATTTGTAAGAGCAACGGGAATTTAATATTTACCCATTACTACCAAATCACTTTTATGAGAAAACTTTTTCGAGTATTTATCGTGCAAGTATTCTAAATTATTCTACACTTCCACAATTTTTAATTCCATAGATTCCTAATATCCTCACATTCATCTCACAACCTTCGTGGGTAGTGAAAATAAAATTTACATTTTCAAATTCATTTAAATAGAATCATTTCCGGCTTTACAAATATGGTGTTCACGCGCTGTTGTTAACTACAGGGTGACCATATATAACAGCCAGTCCCTAAAATTTCAGTTAAAGAGAACATTCAGTTAATATACTAACCGAAAAATATATTTTACCTTTCCTACACGAAAATAGACGCAGTTTCAGGATAAACGGGCACTTTCTTTTCGCTGAGCTATTATAATCTTTGGTTACACTTATCAATTTATATCGAAGTGTAAACCTAGATCAGTTTTTAAATTATAGATGTTAAGTAATTAATTATAAAGAACATTTTTCATTAACTTGCCAAACTCAATCTACAATATTTGAAAATGATGGTATAAACCGAAGTAAATAAATTGATCCATATCTACTTAAAAAACAAAAATTACGGAGTACCAGCTTTCTTAGACTCACATTTACGCATACAATTCAAATTTCAGCAAACTATAAAACATTCATGATATTGTTAGTCAGTGCAATTTCTAATGTTTAAAAAAATCAAAATGCTAAGAATGCATCTAAGAAGCTTGACATAAGGTTTTCAAGGTCGAGGAACGAGGCCGACCCCGAAAGATGAATCGGAAAGATGACGGTCTAGGCAACCGCCAAGTTGCCGGTAGGTCCGCATGTCTACGCAACATAAACGCTGTTCAACCATTTACTTTAATTAAACAGTGTTGTCGGATCAGCAATGGGGATTTCTGTGAAAGAATTTTTACTGTTCATAGAAAAAACCAAACGGAAAATGGATCTACTTGATGTTAAAAACTAATGGCCACAGCCGCGTTCGATATTGTCATTTTTTACGATTTGGAAGAGTAATGTCAATGATAGATATTTTGCCTCAAGGTCTGCACGCTCATGATTCAAAATATCAATGAGCAAGCACATGATATCAATCAATTATTAGTGTCAGATAAATTTTTTGTAATTGGCTCTCAAATCAAGCTTGGTTCTAACCATGAACATAAAAGTAAAATGTATGGACCGCGAATCCTATAGAAGCGCGTGGGCTCAGGGTTTAGTACCTCTCTTTCTATTGGCGGAGGTCAGAATCCAAGTCATTAGATACTTTCTCTTACTTGACGGCCATTAGAAAGAGAGATATCACTTATTGAAAACGCTACGTCTCTTTCTCAGCGTGAGCCAACTCGTTTCTATAGGATTCGCAGTCTATATACTTTATTTTTATATCTATGATTCTAACTGTAAATTTTAAATTGGGGGTTTTCGGTCAATTTTTTATCAAAATCTTAAATTGTTCAGGATGGACTACCTGTTTGACGTCACGCGCCTTTTAACATTTCCAAATAAATCGATAATAGCCATAGATATAAAAGTTAATATAGATTGTGGATCCTATAGAAGCAAGTTTGCTCACGCTTAGAAAGAAACAGCTATTTCGATGAGTAGTACGTCTTTTTCTATTGGCGGTCAGATAAAAGAGGTATCTAATGACCTTTGGAGTATCATGCGTATCTCTGCCATTAGAAAGAGATGTAGTACTCATCGAAAGCGGTCTATCTTTTTTTACGCGTGAGCCAACTTTCTTCTATGATCCGCAGTCTACATACTTAACTTTAAACTTTTATGTATATGCAGAAAACTAAAACATAACCTCAATATGTTTCAACCATATGATTACAAGTAAAAAATTACCTTTTAACACTATTTTGTGAATAAATCTCTTAAAATGGAAGAACTTTACAAATTTTTCACACTGATCATCCTTATTTGCAACAAATTTAACCATAAACAAGAAATCCGTTATGAGTTTACCTGCCAGAATGATAATTTTTTGGAAAGGTTAAATGCCGCATGACGTCAGAACTTAGACTGTCCATTAACAAGGTTTTACTCTTAGGAAACTAAATGTTAAAAAAGCCTTATCAGCCGGATTCACTAACATGGTTTAAATTTAAAACCGCCCTAAATTGACAGCTGAGGTTTTAAATTCACAAAAGCAACAGTAATTTTAAACCCTAAAAATAAAAGCATAAAAAATCATCTTATTTTATTATTAAACCGGCAAAAATTGAAAACTTTATTCGTTTTCGGGATTCTTAGTGAATCTGGCTAGGTAGTTTTAAGGATAGTTTAACCTACAAGAAATCGAAACGTTAAAAATTTCAGATTTTTGACGAAAAATCCAGGGAAAACAAGTATTCATTTTTATTTCCAGAATTAGTGGGTTTAAAGATCAAAAATATATGTTGTTTATTATCAAAAGCACATACTTATCGAGATTATTATTGATAGGATCTTCATAGGATTTGGTATGCCATACAAAAAATATTCTTCTGGTGGTCTAAAATTATATTATAAAAAAATCACATTGCCAACGTCGCTTTTTCTTCAGCTCTTTATCGCGTCTTCCTCGCAGGCTCGCAAGTTAGGTTAGGACGACAAAACGCCGCTAAATCAACCAATCAGAGGAGACGTCGCGCTTTATGCCCATATATGGTAACGTTAGTGAATGAACCAAGTGGGGTTTGGACGAGTCTATTTTCGTCCGATATCAGGGGAGGCCTTGGACCGCAACAAAAACATTTCCATAGTAATTCAATAATCTCCCTTTTTCGACAGGTAAAAATACCAGATAAGTGTCAAAAATTTGACGGAAAAAAATTTCCTTTGACTTTTTAGCGAATCGTTAAAAAAGAAAATTCGAATTTTTCAAGCTTCTATCCCTGGATTTAAAGTGCCGCTTCCACGAAATCGCAACCGGCTTCTTCTCATTCGTCAGTTGTTCGTTGTTGTCTTGTGACGTGTCTTGTTCCAACGGTAAGATTTTTATTGATATCTCTTATACAATTAACAATTTAAGTTATTTTTATTACACCCCAAATATATGGTAAATACCCCAGATTATGAAATTTAACGTTAAAAACTCCTGCTTGCAGGAAAAACTTACCTAGCCGGCATTTTCTAACCGCAATCACTTGCTGGGGCGTACCACCTGTTCTGATAGCTTGTGTACCGTAAATACTAATTCTATTTTTACCCTGAAGCAAGTGGTTGTAGTAAAAATATACCGCTTCGTACGAGATCCCAAAATAAATTGTTTTAATGCTTATTTTCCTTGATCTTTTGCCAAATATTTACGCAGATGTTTTTGCCGCATTTCCCGCTGGTCTATTTTGTTTTTGAAAATATTTATGTTATGTCTTTTTTACTTTAAATTCCCAATGTTTACGTTGGTAAAATTAGTCTAGGAGCAATGCAACTACAAGATCGCAAATAAAAAAAAAATTAAAATATAACCGGATCGTAACGAGTATTGTTTGAGTGTAATGTAAGAGGGATGATTCGTTTTTGTGTATTATCTTCTGTTTCTAAAAACCGGCGTTTCTCATTGAAAATTTTAATGAAAAAGTGTGTCAACTTGATGATTTTCGAGGGGAGCGGGGAAAAAATCGATGCAATGCAATTCCTTATATGGTAATCTTTCTCGCTATTGGTTATGCGCGCCGGCGATACTGCGCTCTCGCCTAATTTTACGTAGGGTGGGGCAAATAATTATATATGGCAGGGAGCTTTTGAATTTTACACATTTCTGTTTTGTGATATTTTAGAGTAAGTACAGCAAAAACGCTGTGCTCTAACCAATAACTTCCACATATTTACACTTTTTTAAAGCCAAACAAAGTAAGTTTCAAGCGGTTTTTTTTTTTGTTAAAAAAAAAATAGTGAAAATTGATGGTGCTCTTTCCGGTTTTCCAATTTTTCGCGTTATTCGGGTGTGGTCGTGGTATCGTGCTTAAAATTTTGTGCCTCCCTTGGATATTTTGGATTTTTTTTACAGTGAACCCGATTTTTTAAAAGGACTTCAATTTTTTCAATTTTGTGTGATTTTTATTGAATTTACTTAAATTGTGTTTTATTGGTTTGAAGCCGGTCATGTGATTGTAATAATAAACGCCCATTTAATCTTAAATATAAAATAATCTTTATATTTTTCAGTGTTTTTAATTTTTTTTAATGTTTGATCATATGACTGGCTTTTAGCATCAGTAAAATATAATTTTGTTTTAATTCAAAATTACTTAAAAGAAACATGTTTTTTTACCACCGTATAAGCGATTGATTAAACTGGATTTTACAGTTAGGGCGGGGCGTGTGATTTTTAAATGAATTGGGCTTACGAACCCGGTTTGTATTTGTACCGGTTTTTTTTTTATTTTACCTCAAAATGCATTAGATATGGACGTGGCAACAGATACGACGGAGTACGAATACCGGTTTTTTTCTAACGGTTTTTTCGAGTTTTCTGTTGTTTTCTCAATCAATCAATTACTTTCTTTCATTGACAATGTTAAAAGGCATCGAATGCGTAACGGTTTGTATGCGAAACAAGTACCGGAAATTTAAAAGGAAAGAGCACCAATATTTATTGAATTATTTTTAGTCTTAGTTTATTAATTTGTTTTTTATTTTTAACATTGGGGTCGTTCACCATTATTATTATTTTTTTTTTATTTTTATATAACATACATATCATTCTTTATTATTGTTTTTTTTTAAGAAGTTTTTATTTACATTTTTTATATTTCTTGGCATTGCAGAGATTTTTAACAACGCGAGAGTTAATGATATTTTTTTTAAATTCTGTGTTATTTTCGAAAAATAAAATATAAATTAGTTTTAAAAATAGCCTAATATGGAGGTAAGTATGTAATATATTTTTGTAAATAATAGAAATTGAATTTTACCAAGGCTATCCCAAAAAAAGTAAAGATCTGCATGTCAAGTATATAGGAAGTATTTCGAAATAATTAAATTTAGTTTGAAAGTAGTTTAGATATTGTAATATACCTAGGTGAACTTCCCCATCCACCTTTATGCAATGAAATTTGACCCAAAGCATTAAATAATTTTGAGTAGTGTAGCATATATCCTAATTTGTTTTTTTCTTTTTTACAGTACTAACAAATCAAAATGTGTGACGAAGAAGTTGCCGCATTAGTCGTAGACAATGGATCCGGTATGTGCAAAGCCGGTTTCGCCGGGGATGATGCTCCTCGTGCCGTATTCCCCTCAATCGTTGGTCGCCCAAGACATCAGGGTGTCATGGTTGGTATGGGACAGAAAGACTCCTACGTAGGTGACGAAGCTCAGAGCAAAAGAGGTATCCTTACTCTAAAATATCCCATTGAACACGGTATTGTCACAAACTGGGATGACATGGAAAAGATCTGGCATCACACCTTCTACAATGAGCTTCGTGTCGCTCCAGAAGAACACCCCGTTCTCCTTACTGAAGCTCCATTGAACCCTAAAGCTAACAGAGAAAAGATGACACAAATCATGTTTGAAACCTTCAACACACCAGCTATGTATGTAGCCATCCAAGCCGTACTCTCTCTATATGCTTCTGGTCGTACCACTGGTATCGTACTTGACTCTGGTGATGGTGTCTCACACACTGTACCAATCTACGAAGGTTATGCTCTTCCTCATGCCATCCTCCGTTTGGACTTGGCTGGTCGTGACTTGACTGACTACCTCATGAAAATCTTGACTGAACGTGGATACTCCTTCACCACCACAGCTGAAAGAGAAATTGTCCGTGACATCAAGGAAAAACTCTGCTATGTAGCTTTGGACTTCGAACAAGAAATGGCCACCGCCGCTAGCTCTAGCTCATTGGAAAAGAGTTACGAGCTCCCTGACGGTCAAGTCATCACCATTGGAAACGAAAGATTCCGTTGCCCAGAAGCCTTGTTCCAACCTTCATTCTTGGGTATGGAAGCTGCTGGTATCCACGAAACCACATACAACTCCATCATGAAGTGCGACGTAGACATCAGGAAAGACTTGTACGCCAACACCGTTCTCTCTGGAGGTACCACCATGTACCCAGGTATCGCCGACCGTATGCAAAAAGAAATCACCGCCCTCGCCCCATCCACCATGAAAATCAAAATCATCGCACCCCCAGAAAGGAAATACTCCGTATGGATCGGAGGTTCCATCCTGGCTTCTCTTTCCACCTTCCAACAGATGTGGATCTCAAAACAAGAATACGACGAATCCGGCCCTTCCATCGTCCACAGGAAGTGCTTCTAATTTGTTTATATTTTTATTTATTTTTTTTATATCGCCTCCATTCCTTTACTCCATGCATTTGTTCGAGATGTTTTGTATTATATCTGCGATATGAGGTCGCCGTGCGGCCAGAACTGCCACTTTAAAATGGATCGAGAGACCGTACATGCAAAAGGCCAAAGTATTACTACTATCATTATAATGTAAGTTATTACATGTTGTGCAGAATAAGACTCTTTATTTTAATTATATAATTACTTTTAGGCTATAATAAATATTACGGAAATAATAAAAAAAAATTGTAAAACTTTTATTGTACTTTATTTATTTCCACCTTTTGTAATAAAAATGTTACAAATATGTTTAAATTTGATTGTTTTTTTGTTCTCTAATTTATCTATCCACTTAAAAAAAAATAAGGCATAAAATTCCATTTTATTTATCTCTTAATTAAGACAGAAATTTGAAATTGGGCTTCCAGCACATTTTTATAAGTTAACCTTATTTAAATTATTTTTCCTCAAAAATGCAATAAAATTGTGGAATTTTTCTAATTCTTTTTTCCCATAATTTATATCAAATATGGATTTAAATGTCCTAAGATGAACAAGTTGTTGGAAGCCAAACTGAAAATTTTTATTCTTATGAGTGATATAAATAAATTTTCATGTTTTTAATTTGCTTTAAAAATGGTACTTTGTCTGAAATAAAAAAAAATGAATAGAAAAGTATTATATAAGTATGACATCGACAGAATATAAGTACAATAATTCATTTTTTTTATCTTTTATCACTAATTTAAAATTATATAACAGACTAAATTTTAAATAAGTGTTAAATTCCAATATTAGGTTTTATTTAGCTTTGTTTTTTGACAGTCATACCATAAAAACTTGGGTCAAATGTCTGTCAAAGATTCGGAGTCAAATAAAAAGATGGATCACTGGAATAGACACTATGTAGGTAAAATTCCAGCTATTAAGTCGAATTTTGCAGACAAAAAAATATTTTTAGAGGGAAAATTACAGCAATTAGAATATTAACCACTGTCATTTTTTTTTTATCAACAGCAAAAGCTAAATATGCAATAGGTGTTGTTGGGCTGTGCTTATCTTGTATTTTTAAAAGGCTCGGAATTTATTTAAAAAATTAGCTATCCCTAGCAAAGTGTTAGCCCGAATCAACCTGTAATCGACTTTGTTTTTCCAGGATTTCGGTAAAATTTTAAACACCTTAAATTTTTAACGTTTCGATTAATTGTATGTTAAACCATCTTCGGAACTCCAAAAGTTTTTTTATATTTTTCGTTAATTATTTGTAATACTGTAAATGCCGGATTTTTTGCATACGTCTTATTTTACGGTCGTCAAAGAGTAGTCTAGATTTTTTTTCGCGATCACACATTGTTTTTTTTCGCTTTTACGTCGTATTTTGTGACCTATTCCTTCAAATTTTACCGTTTACACAAACATGGTGAACTTTTTATATAAAACTATATATGGTTTTTTATATTTAGCACCATATCTAGAGGCTTTTTTGTAAGAGATGAAAAAAACTTTAAATATTAAAGTTGTAGGATTTTAATGTTTTCTGAGAGTTTAAAAACGTGTATTAGTCAGTATAATAAGTATTCGAAACCATATTAAAACGTCTCAACGTAAATAAAATAAAGCATTTGTTTCCAGGCCCCCTCGTTTTTTAAATCTCAGATTATTAATAATTCAAACTTAAATATTTAAATAACGGATAGTCCGAACACTTAAACATTTTTGAAGTGTGATTATTTCATTTAAGAACTTAAAATTTCTTGTTTCTTAATTTTAAAATACGTTTAAATGAATCTATAAGATAATATGGAAAAAATCCTACTACTTTTTTATTTAAAATTTTCTCCATGTCTTATAATAAAGCCTCTAGATATAGTGCTAAATATAAAAAAACTCTACATGGTTTCGACACTTTTGCATAGTATCTCCGTTATTATTAAAGATAGGGACTTGCTGTTTTTGCGACTTTGTTGCTACTTTTTTGTTAAACAAGAGGAAATAAACAAAATTTTCTTTGCCCCCTCCGTTTTTAAGATACAGGGCTAAATTGAAAACTATGGTAGAGTTTTTTTTACGTAAAATCTGCTGGAGTACTTGGTTTTTTTTAAAGGCATCAGATGTTGAGTTATAGACCAAACTTACTTTTTTTACATAGAGAACCCGGCATATTATTTGATAGCTTGATTTCATTTTTTCAAGTTAATAATTGATTTAACTAATAAATCTAAAATTTCGTTTGTTTTTTTTAATATAGACTTAAATTCGCAGTTATGAATATTGAATACATATCTTATTAATAATAATACCTTAGAATAAGTTTAAGTTAAAGGCAATTTTTACTATATACTAGACTTCATAATTAACCGACTTCTAAAAGAAGAAGGTTCTCAATTCGTCGACTATATATATATATATATATATATATATATATATATATATATATATATATATATATATATATATATATATATATGTACACCGATTACTCCGGAATGGCGGCACCGATTTAAATGAAATTTTTTACGTTATGTTGAGAAAGTTGCTGCGGTGGTCCCATATTTTTTTGGATGAAATTGGTGCAGTAAAATCCAAGATGGCGCTGACAATATGGCGGCCAAAAAATTCATTTTGCCCGATTTTCTCCAAAATTAGTATTGGGAAATTTTCGGGGTCGTTCACAATCTGAAATTATTTTTAAAAAATTCAATATGACGGACAAGAAAATTGAATTTTGTCCGATTTTTTTCAAAATTGGTGTGGGAGTATTTTTGCGGTCGCATACAACGAATTCAAAATGTTTTTAAAAAATTCAATATGGCAGATGAAAAATTAATTTTGACCGTTTTTTTTTCAGAATTGATACCGGGTAGTTTTTGGAATCGCACATTATAAATCTGAAATTATTAAAAAAAATTAAATATGGCGGGTTAAAGTTTCTATATCTCTCGATTTTGTCTAAAATCAGTATTGGGGGATTTTTGTTAGATTTAATTACAAATTTGAGATATTTTTTGAAAAACTTAATCTGGCGGATTAAATATAGTGTCCTAGAAATTTTACATTTTTCAATATTCTCCATAACTGATATAGGGGGTTCTTCAGGGTGTAAATTATGAATTTAAAAGTATTTTTTTGATGATTTAATATGGCGAATCCAATATAGCGGACTATACATCTAAATCCAACGCACGTATTAAAAAAATTTTATCTCCATCTGGTGTAAAGTTATCGCAATTTTTTTGGTGCAAAAATTGGTTTTTGCAAAATTTCTCGGCCCACGATTGAAAAAAAAATTAATAGATCTTGGAAATATAAAACAATACAAAGAATTTCCATTAAAATTGAGCATTGTATCTTAATTAGGAAGGCCGAAAATTGAGGTTAAATTTTCAACTTTTAAGTCTGAAATAGTCAAAAAAATTAAAATTTTAGATTTATTATTGAAATCAAGTATTACACATTTTTGGAAAACTTGAAAAAATTGAAATTGAGCTGTCGAATAATATACAGGGTGTTGCCTCAATCGACTTTAGTAAACTGCCAAATGTTAAAAATTTTCCATAGTCTATTTTCTGAGAAATCGATTACCACAATTCGTCGTGGACTACCATATATATATATATATATATATATATATATATATATATATATATATATATATATATATATATATATATATATATATATTTCAAAGAATCACTTGTTTTTTCTCTATTGTTTGGCCTATAATACGGAAACTACTGCCGAAGATCATGTGAAAAAAATAATAAAGTATCCCATATGGCGCAAACTTTTTGACGATCACTGTACACATTACAGTAAAAACAATTTTTACATATACGAAACAGAAAGCTAAAAATTCGCTCGACATTTTCAGTATAGAAAACAAGTGAAATTACGTAAAACACCACCTTGGCAACCAACCCTCTGGGCATGGTTTTGGAGGTATCTATTGATTTGTCTATTTTGGGCCGTGCGATACAATTCTTTATGTTTAATCGATGCTAATTTTACAGTCCAAAAGCGGTTTCAACCCACGATTAAATTTTTATTGCCTGTTTTTCCAAATAAAATGTGGTTTTTAATGCTTTTGTTCTTGTTTATTTATATGTTAGGCGTGTACTTAGAATAATGGGTTTTTCATTAGAGGCGTTAAACAATTTTGCCGTAATTATATCGTGTTACCGAAAATGTTCTCGAGCTAATTGGTTCCATTTTCAAAACGCTTAAATAAACGGGCATATAAAGTATGTTTCAAGATCTATCGTTCGGCTCTTGGCTTCAGTAATGAGGGTCGTTACCTGGGGCATTAAAACCCTTTTATGGTAGAGGCCAAGCATATTTTTTAATTAATTAATTAATAAACAACATTTCCCCTATCATCAGATCCAGAAATGAGACCACTTTTCCAAAGGTTTTTGACACGTTGATCCGAATTTGACTGGTTTTCTAGACATCCTAACCTAAAAGTACAAAAAATGCTACTTTTTGTTATATTGGAGGTTGTGTTTCAGTGTAGTATGAAAATTTTTGACAGGACACGATGGAGCATTTGAAAGTATCACTCATTATCGTCAAAATTCATTTTGAATCGTCCCAAAATCTTTTTTTCCTGTGTGAGGTATCGCTGGTGGAACTCGATGGTTTTGCAGAGCATTTGCACCATATGACTTCAGATTTATGATCTCAAAAACGCCCTATTTCCCTGGGTCATTTCGGACAACCTTTCCTGTTACATATTTTTCGAAAAGTGAATATTTTTTTCAGTATTTCGGGATTTTTTTTGCCTTACCCATATGGTGCAAATGGTCGACAAAACCATAAATTTCCACAAGCGATATCTCAGAGCGCAAAAAGGATTTTGAGACCATTCAAAATGGGTTTTGAAGCCAATGAGTGATACTTTCAGATACCCCCTCGTGTTACGTCGAAAAGTTTCATGCTATCCTGGAACATAATCTCCAATATAACAAAAAACAGCGTTTTTGCATTTTTGGGTTAGGATATCTTGAAAACTAGAGCTGATAGGTCAAATCGGATTTAGAGCATCAAAAACCCTCGGAAAAGTACGAGGATGGCTCGATAAGTTCTCGGCCTGATGAAGAAAACAAAGGATTTTTGAGAATGATTTTATTTATTTTTCAACATGGCCCCCTTGTACTTCAATAAATTTAGACCAATGATGTTCTAACATTTTAATACCCGTGGTATAATGCGATTTGTCCAACTCTGCAAAATAAGCGATTGTCACTGCTCTGACCTCGTTATTTGAAAGGAATTTTCGTCCAGCGAGCCATTTTTTCAAGTTTGGTAAGAGAAAGTAATCGCTGAGAGCCAGATCTGGCGAATATGGCGCATGTGGAAGCACTTTGAACTGTAGGTCATGGAGTTTTGCAGCAGCAACCATAGATTTGTGTGCAGGCGCGTTATCCTGATGAAAGAGCACTTTTTTGGCAAGATTACATGCTGCAAACAGTCTAGTGGTGAAGCGTAATACTCCCCGGTGATGGTCTTGCCTTGTTCTAATAGTCTGTAAGCACCACGCCATTTGAATCCCAAAAAACTGTTGCCATGACTTTTTCTGCAGACGGAACCGTTTTTGCTTTTTTTTTGGCGCACTTTCACCTACCACCACCCACTGTTTAGACTGCTGCTTTGTCTCTGACGTGTAATGGTGAATCCATATTTCATCTACAGTTATAAAACGTCGAAGAAACTCTGCAGGATTGCGTCTGAATAAGTCTAAACACTTCTGCGAGGTGTTTATTCGAAGGCGTTTTTGGTTGACTGTTAACAAACGCAGCACCCATCGCGCAGAAAGCTTTTTCATCCCTAAAACATCATGTAAAATGTAGTGGACACGATCTGTCGAGATGTTTACTGTCCGTGGGAGTTAAGCCCTTGAAAACAAAGTACTTTATAACCGCTCGAACTTCAATTTTATCCATCTTTAACAAAATATCGAACCTTATGTGTTCACTCGATCGCCACAAACAAGGAACCGCACGCAAACATCTGAAACTTTGCAGGGCGTCATCTCAAGGTTAATGCTTACAAAATATTATAGTTATTTGATTCTACTAGCGCCCTCTCTGTTGCAGACCGAGAACTTATCGAACCACCATCGTATAGTCTCGTTTTTGAGTTTGAAAGGTTGTGAGCACCCAAAATTAAATCAAGCTTTGAAGGAAAAACAACGAAAGACACAATAAAGCCATTTTGCATAATGTGTAAAAATCTATTTGGAAAATGTGAAATGGAACGTCTTACCCCACACGCTGTATTCACTGGACTTACCATTTATTTCGATCAATACAGCATGGACTTTCAGAACATCACTTACATTCTTACGTAGTTATTTTGGATGGAAAAAATCATAGTTAAGGATGACCAATGCTTTTGATTACACAAATCAATAAGATTTTATAGCCCAATCCAAATCAGGTAGCAGAATTGCTCCATCACTCCAAGATTTGGAGATATTGTAACTTAAAAGTGTGAAAATGGCTGCTTTAGGGCATTTCCAGGTGAATTTGAGGTTCAAAATTAATCATGCATTCGTAAAGTACAACTCTTCCCCGTCAGTTTCCATTTTGAAAGTAAAAATATGACTTTTTTAGGGAGATATTGATTTTTTTGCTTTTTTTTTATAAGGCTTATCATTTGAACGTGAATTTTTGGATTTTCATTTAGCCCAAACTTCAGTCTCCAATATATCGGTAAAAATTGGAAGGGAAGAGTTGTATTTTACGATTGCATAACTGATCTTATGTAGCCAATTTACTTGTCAGCATCACTGATCTCCAAAAATGTTCCAAAATGCTGACATTCGCACTTTTAAGTTACAATATCTCGAAATTCTGACGTGAAGGAGCAATTCTGCAACCAGATTTAGATTCAGTACATCAAATTGCGTTAGAAATGAATGAAGTTCATGTTTTATTACGTAATTCAGATAATTCATTTTGTTCTGAAGACAAAAGCTCAAATTTTGCAAAAAAAAATCGACATTAGTAACTGAAACACCTATTACATGGTAAAAACAGCAACACAATACTAGTGGCATAAGTAGGCCTCTTCAAATGCCTGTTTACAAAGTTAATTTAACAGAAAACAGCTTTAAATACATAACATAACATTGTTTAATGTCTGGCCAGCAAACTAAAAGCAAATCTATGTTTTAAATTTATTGAAGAAACATTTTTTCCTCCGTCTTTAGTCTTATAGAACCGTACAGTAATAAGAAGCTTTTTGATGAAATAAGAAGTGTGAATATGTCAGAATAATACATCTTTTTTATCGTTATTATCATTATAAAGAATTTGCAATAACAATATATTTCTAATGTATATTTTTTTTCTTTACAGAACTAACAAATCAAAATGTGTGACGAAGAAGTTGCCGCATTAGTCGTAGACAATGGATCCGGCATGTGCAAAGCCGGCTTCGCCGGGGATGATGCTCCTCGTGCCGTATTCCCCTCAATCGTCGGTCGCCCAAGACATCAGGGCGTCATGGTTGGTATGGGACAGAAAGACTCCTACGTAGGCGACGAAGCTCAGAGCAAACGAGGTATCCTTACTCTAAAATATCCCATCGAACACGGTATTGTCACAAACTGGGATGACATGGAAAAAATCTGGCATCACACCTTTTACAACGAGCTTCGTGTCGCTCCAGAAGAACATCCCGTTCTCCTCACAGAAGCCCCGCTGAACCCCAAAGCCAATCGAGAAAAGATGACGCAGATTATGTTTGAAACCTTCAACACCCCAGCTATGTATGTAGCCATCCAAGCCGTTCTATCTCTATATGCTTCTGGTCGTACCACTGGTATTGTACTTGACTCTGGTGATGGTGTTTCCCACACTGTACCAATCTATGAAGGTTACGCTCTTCCACACGCCATTCTTCGTTTGGATTTGGCTGGCCGTGACTTAACTGACTACCTTATGAAAATCTTGACTGAACGTGGATATTCCTTCACCACCACTGCTGAAAGAGAAATCGTCCGAGACATCAAAGAAAAACTGTGCTATGTAGCTTTAGACTTCGAGCAAGAAATGGCCACCGCTGCTAGCTCTAGCTCGTTAGAAAAGAGTTATGAGCTCCCTGACGGCCAAGTCATCACTATTGGAAACGAACGATTCCGTTGCCCAGAAGCCTTGTTCCAACCATCCTTCTTAGGAATGGAAGCGTGCGGGATCCATGAAACAACATACAACTCCATCATGAAATGTGACGTAGACATCAGGAAAGACTTGTACGCCAACACGGTCCTCTCTGGAGGTACCACCATGTATCCAGGTATCGCCGACCGTATGCAAAAAGAAATCACCGCTCTAGCACCATCCACAATGAAAATCAAAATAATCGCACCTCCAGAAAGGAAATACTCCGTATGGATCGGGGGTTCCATCCTTGCCTCTTTATCCACCTTCCAGCAAATGTGGATTTCGAAGCAAGAGTATGACGAATCTGGCCCTTCCATCGTTCACAGAAAATGTTTCTAAATGTCTATACGTTTTTTTTTTATATCGGCTGCATTCCATAACTCCATAATTATTATTTAGAATATTCGTTTTTATTTTTAAATCTGCGATTTAAGTTAGATCTGATATTGAGCCGCTGTGCGGCCAGAACTGCCATTTTAAAGTGGATTTAGAGACCGCACATGCGAAGGGTCAAAGTATTACTATTATCGAACGTCTTTGTAAGTTATTATTACATATGCAGAATCTCATTATTTTAATTATATTACTTACATTTAGGCTAACAGTATGGGATAATTAATAAAAAATTAGAAAACACGGAATTATTTGGGTTTTACTTTTTCAATCCTTTCTTCATATCAAAGTTTGTTTTACTTATTTTGATTTAAAAGTTTTAAAAAGTCGATTTATGTGAGAAAGCAATTTTTTTCTATTCATAAACATGCTTGTTTAAATTTTGGAGATATACATCTCCCAAAAAGCACGTAAACATTCCATAGACATAAAAGTTAATTATATAGACTGCGGGTCCTCTAGAAGCAAGTTGGCTCACGTTGAAAAAGATATAGAGCATTTTCTATGAGTAATGCCTCTCTTTCTAATGGCAGTCAGGTGACAGGAGTATCCAATGACGTTTAGAGTATCCTGTTTAGCTCCGTCATTACAAAGAGAAGTATTACTCATCGAACACGCTCTGTCTCTTTCTAAACGTGAGCCAATTTTCTTCTCTAGAAACCGCAGTCTATATACTTAACTTTTATGTCTATGAAAGATTCGGTTGAAAACCTCCCTTATTTAAAATAAAAATTTAAAATACGACTTCTATCATTGGATTTGCCATTTTGTATTTAGAGCTTTTTTTTTAATTGTGAAGACTAGAATTTGGCCAACTAATTAGAAAGAGTTTTAAAAAAAAATAAAACTCGATATGTTTATAGGTAAAAAAATAAAATTTCACCAAAAGATAAAAAAATCTTGGCTGCCGTAGAATTAGTTTAACTGGTTGCCTATATTTTCCTTCACGAACAGTCGTGTGGGGAAAGGACTAGTCGTATTTGCAAGAAATAAACTGCCTGTTTACGCTTTTCCTCGGCAACTTTTATTTATATTTATTCCTATAAAGAGTAGGGTTTTCTTCTTATAAATGACCTTTTCACAATTATATTATTTCCTGTTTAAAATACAGAGTATTACATTCATAGTTTTTGAGGTATCTTAATAACTTCCATATTAAGTGTCAGATTTTTTTCATGTTATTATTTAACACTGAGCAAATTTTAATTAAAAGTAGTAAAAATAATCAAGTCTCGCTTAAAATTACATGATAAAAATCTTGACACAATAATGAAAAAATTATTATCAACAAGAGCGAGTCCAGGAAGGGGCAATGGCCTGCCAAAATATGTACATATGCTAAAAAAATACCTGAAATCTTATACCCTAAGCATCCTACATCAATATATATATATATATATATATATATATATATATATATATATATATATATATATATATATATATATGTATATATATATATATATATATATATATATATATATATATATGTATATATATATATATATATATATATATATATATATATATTGATGTAGGATGCTTAGGGTATAAGATTTCAGGTATTTTTTTAGCATATATATATATATATATATATATATATATATATATATATATATATATATATATATATATATGTATTGCTGTATTATCAAGTGAACCATCGAGATGTCGCCTTTGTCGTCTTATTTGCTGTGTTTTGATTATAAATTCAGCTTTATACGATGCAAAGGCGAGATGATGGTTTGTACCGACTCCGGTGGCCTGACGAGTCCCATATTAGGACGAAACAGCGCTGTCGCCATCTTCTTCACTTTTTAATACGAGAATCATGTAGATTGATAAATTTTCACGTCCGCTTCGCCAATATTTTATTCTATTTTATTTTAAATTACACGGACAAAAACTTATCTACATATATATATATATATATATATATATATATATATATATATATATATATATATATATATATATACCGACATTTCAGCTCTTTAAAAATTTTTTACGGCTCACCACAAAAATTTCCTGAACCCGCCCTTGAACACAATTAGTTCCGTAAAAACACGTTGCTATGTATTTAAATACATACTTGGTTAGGCCTGTTTACTTGGTACGTCCAACACTCGAAACTCTAAATTACTCCGCACTGTGCACTGATAGTCAGTTGGTCAATCATATTCGGTACGTTTATATAGGAAAAAGAGTTGTTTCCCAAAGATTAACATATTCTATTTTTGCAGTTATTCTTGTGTCTTTAAACTTCACCTGTCACCACTGAGAAGGTTTAAGACTTAAACTTGATCTAGTTGACAGGGTAGTTAAATCCTCTATTCGATCTGTTTTGTATTGCTTATAATGTTGTCATAATTTATGTTGCATATGTATGTCAGCAAATAAACGCTTATATAGGAATATTAAGGATAAGAACCTGACGATAAAGCTTTGAAATATGGAAGATAAATAGTTTTATCTCAAAATAAGTAAAATCCACCATTTTTGCCGGTTAAATAGTTTAAAAAAATTTTTGTTTTGTTTGACTTATTGTTGCTCGTCAGTGTAAACTATCTGCTGTCAATTTAGGACCGTTTTAAAGTTAAACAATTTTAGTGAATTAAGGGGTTATTATCATTTTAGATCGGCCTGAAAATTAAACCATATTACGAAATTAGTGGTTAGATACATAGAAAACTAACTCGATCTGAAAGGTGATATGGATTTAAACGATATTCACCGCTTTGTCAAGAAATAGTATGTTTCTTTTAAATTTTCATTTTAACAAAGAAACAACATTCCCTATACTATAGATGCCCGGACAATGATGTAAATAAAGCAATGAATGGAATTAAGACCATAAAAATACCCGATTTTTTTGACCTTTATCCACTTCAGCTTTAATAAAACCAAAGATTATTATAGCTAACGCTATAGTTATTGTAATCTTGGGTGAAACGCAACTTTATATGATTATAATATAGGATAATCAGTGGGGAAAAAAATAGATGATTCTGTAACAAAAATACTATCAGGAAATCGACTGTGCTACCATACTAAAAACAATCCGTAGTAATGTTGTGTTAGGTTTTTAAACTCTCTACTATGGTCCATTAATCTGTTCTAAAAAATTAAAAGCAAAAAATTCCTTTTTTTTTTCGTTTTTTGCTTTAAAGATCATTATTATTATTATAGAGAGTAAAAATCGACTGTATCGTCACAATCGGATCATTATTAATGGAGAAAAACCGGAAATTTCAGCGTATTTTCAAAAATTCATAACTCCGTCATTTTTAAAGTTGTAGCACTGGCCTTTCATAAAATAATGAACATTTATATGTACTTTATGCGTGCCAAAATCAGGCGTCATGTCTTTAGTTTTTGCACAATTACCATCTGAAATTTTTGGTGTATTAATTTTTAGAGCGCCTCGATGTGGTATGGATGGTTCGATTTCAATTTTGTAAAAAGATTTTGAAAGCAGAAGTATCATTCTACCAACCTATATTTTCGTTTCGCATTAAAAGTCTTTAGAATACGTGAAAAATGCCCGAAAAAGATCGAGCGCATAAAAGTGGAATAGTAGTAGGGGCAACACAGCTGTCAAGAGGAGTCGTATACATACAACTTATAATTCAATTGAGTCGACCCAGGACTCATTTAGTTTTGATTTTATAAGCGAAAAATTAAAAAAAAAACACATTCTTTTTAGTTTTAATTATTCATATATATATATATATATATATATATATATATATATATATATATATATATATATATATATATATATATATATACAGTGCCTTCATTTCAAAACGAACCATCCTTAATAACTTTGTTAAATAGAAAAATTTTAAAAAAAGAAAAAACACGTCAATTTAGATATACAGGGGGAAGTTTAATTTTGCATTTGTTAAAAGTCTGTCAATCACCTCCTCACCTCCAGCTAACCTCACTTTGATATGTCAAATGGGAACCCCTACCTTGTGACACATCATTGTAAGCAGCATAAAATTGTCTATCCAACCGTATAAAAAAAATTAAATCGGTTGACGTACAAGCGAACAGTGTGCAAAAATGTCTTGTAATAATGCATAATATATCGGCCTCGAACTTTAGTATGTCAAATGATTACCCTATAGTGTGATACATCATTTTAAAGGGCATACTATCTCCTATTTAGCCAATAAAAAAAACAAAATCTGTTGATGTACAAGCGAATAGTAAGAAAAGATGTGTGGTAATAATAGACACCTTATCACATTAAACTTTATTATGTCAAATGGCTACTTCATAGAGTAAAATATTATTTTAAATTTAAAATAAAAATTTTTTTAAAATAATAAACAGTTAAAATATTTGCGAGAAAAAAAACTAAGCCTGTTTTAAAATTCATCGCAAAATTCATTGCAGTCTAATCAATCTAGTGTATTTATTTCAATGATATTTTTTGCGGTACCTGATAGGTACAAGAAATCACTGCAATAAATAAAATTTTTAAGATCTTTAAACACCAGTTGTTTATTATTGTTAAAATTGTCATTGTGACGCCTAGTTGAAACGTGAATATAAATGGTGTATACGCTAGCCGAAAGAATAGAAATAATTTTTCTCTATGGAGCTGAAGATCGGTGCGCTCGTAGAACCGCCAGAGCATTTAACGAGAGGCATCAAGACAAAAACGTGGGCCATAAATATGTACTCGAATTGGTACGAAAGTTTGAAGAAACGGGATCCGTTTGTAATAAAAAATATATTGAGAAAAGGGTTGTAGATGAAGCATGCCAAATCGAGGTACTAGGACAGTTTGCAATAGATCTAACTTTATCCATCTCAAAAGTCGCAGATTTAACCAACATATCTGCTGGCTCTGTGCATAAAGTTTTAAAACAAAATAAGTTTTTTCCCTACAAAATTCAAATTCTTCAAGAACTCGGAGAAGACGATTTTGATAGGAGAATTCAATTTTGCGAATTAATGTGCCAACGAATTGACGAGGACCCCCATTTACCTAAGAATATCTGCTTTAGTGATGAATCAACTTTTTTTTCTAAATGGACTGGTTAACAGACATAACTGCAGATACTGGGATAATGAAAATCCGCACCTTTTCCGAGAAGGGCATACTCAATATCCCGAAAAAATTAACGTGTGGGCAGGAATTTATGGCAATGAAATCATCGGGCCATTTTTTTTGGAAGATAATTTAACTGGGCAAATTTATTTAAACCTTTTAGAAAACACAATATACCCTGCCATTGTGCAATCTTTAGAAAATCAAGTGGATGAAAATGCTGTTATGGTACTAAATGAAAATAATTTGCATTTCCAGCAAGATGGAGCTCCCCCGCACTACGCTTTAGCAATTCGAGAGTGGCTTGATGAACATTTTCCAGGGACGTGGATTGGCAGACGTGGTGCAATTGAATGGCCAGCACGGTCTCCAGACCTAACCCCTCTAGACTTTTTTCTTTGGGGGTATTTAAAAAGCAAGGTTTATAAAACCCCACCTGAAAATATTGACGATTTAAAAGATCGAATTGTTCGGGAATGTAGAGGAATTAGCAGAGAAACCCTTGCCAATGTTCGTGGGGAATTTCAAAATAGGTTTTTTTATTGTCTCGCTAATAACGGCGCACATTTTGAACATTTAATAAAATAATTTTCTTCAACTGAATAAAACTGAATAAACTGCTTATATTTAACACACATTTTTGCATCCTAATTGCCTATAATGTCTATTAACTTAATTTTTTTTGACATCATTGGATAGCAGATCGTACGTCCTTTAAAATGATGTATCACACTATAGGGTAATCATTTGACATACCAAAGTTCGAGGCCGATAAATTATGCATTATTACAAGACATTTTTGCACACTATTCGCTTGTACGTCAACCGATTTAATTTTTTTTATACGGTTGGATAGACAATTTTATGCTGCTTACAATGATGTGTCACAAGGTGGGGGTTCCCATTTGACATATCAAAGTGAGGTTAGCTGGAGGTGAGGAGGTGATTGACAGACTTTTAACAAATGCAAAATTAAACTTCCCCCTGTATATCTAAATTGATGTGTTTTTTTTTTTTTAAATTTTTCTATTTAACAAAGTTATTAAGGATGGTTCGTTTTGAAATGAAGGCACTGTATATATATATATATATATATATATATATATATATATATATATATATATATATAATGTAATGGCATATTCGATTTCCTGATAGTATTTTTATCACGAAAAAAATCTCTTTTGATTAGCCTAATAGATCTTAGACAGATGGTAAACAAAATGATCATGCTCATTTTAAAATAAAATTATGGATTTGAAGGCGAGTCGTAACATATGGCAAACAACACAGGGACTATAAATTTTATTTTCCATAATAAAGTTTTAAAAAAATTAAGAGGAACTAATCCAATAAAATTATAATAATCTTATTAAAATTCTAAGTTGATGACTTGTAACTATTGTTAGAGTTACATTAAAATGTTTTCAACAAAAATACGTCAGAATTCCGGTTTATTTACAACTATATATATATATATATATATATATATATATATATATATATATATATATATATATATATATATATATATATAATGTAATGGCATATTCGGTTTCCTGATAGTATTTTTATCACGAAAAAAATCTTTTTTGATTAGCCTAATAGATCTTAAGACAGATGGTAAACAAAATGATCATGCTCATTTTAAAATAAAATTATGGATTTGAAGGCGAGTCGTAACATATGGCAAACAACACAGAGACTATAAATTTTATTTTCCATAATAAAGTTTTAAAAAAAGTAAGAGGAACTAATCCAATAAAATTATAATAATCTTATTAAAATTCTAAGTTGATGACTTGTAACTATTGTTAGAGTTACATTAAAATGTTTTCAACAAAAATACGTCAGAATTCCGGTTTATTTACAACTATATATATATATATATATATATATATATATATATATATATATATATATATATATATATATATATATATATATATATAATGTAATATATATATATATATATATATATATATATATATATATATATATATATATATATATATATATATATATATAATGTAATGGCATATTCGGTTTCCTGATAGTATTTTTATCACGAAAAAAATCTTTTTTGATTAGCCTAATAGATCTTAAGACAGGTGGTAAACAAAATGATCATGCTCATTTTAAAATAAAATTATGGATTTGAAGGCGAGTCGTAACATATGGCAAACAACACAGAGACTATAAATTTTATTTTCCATAATAAAGTTTTAAAAAAAGTAAGAGGAACTAATCCAATAAAATTATAATAATCTTATTAAAATTCTAAGTTGATGACTTGTAACTATTGTTAGAGTTACATTAAAATGTTTTCAACAAAAATACGTCAGAATTCCGGTTTATTTACAACTATATATATGTATATATATATATATATATATATATATATATATATATATATATATATATATATATATATATATATAAATTGAATATTATCAAATATATTTACATGAACTTTTATGCTTACATTTGCCCAGTGCTATTGATAATCAAAGATTGCATATTCTTTATAATTGAATTGTTGAATGGTAATTTAAAAACCCAAAAAGCATTTTGTGTTAGTTGCCTCTTCCCAAACTTTAAGCAAAT
This sequence comes from Diaprepes abbreviatus, assembly GCA_034092305.1. Lineage (NCBI taxonomy): Eukaryota > Metazoa > Arthropoda > Insecta > Coleoptera > Curculionidae > Diaprepes > Diaprepes abbreviatus. Next base: position 759,139 of record JASJET010000045.1, on the reverse strand, counting down.
TAAAATATTAACAATTATAATTATAAAACAATGTATGGTAATTTTATTGTTTTTGCTAACAATTTATTAAACTCCAGCACAATAGCTACTAAACAAACATGACACGAGAGAATTAGATTCAATTAGCCTTTATTGTACCTAAAATACAGGGTGTTTAAACTATATACATACTTGAGGAGAGTTTTTCCTTTTTTTTTTTTGAAAATTTTGAAGATCCTGGAAATATTGCTACTTCTGTATCTTATTTTATTTCAACTCATTTATTATTTTGTGTTTTGTGAAGTGTTTCTTTACAAAAAATTATTCTGCGTTTTTAAAAACCACAAGAGAAGATGTAAAACATTACAGCGTGACAATTTTAAAGTTGTGTGTTCATTTTATTCAAAACTTTGTTACTTAGCTAACTACTTACACTACTTACCTGCATAAATTGCACCTTACTGCTCAATAGTCTCAATACAAAACTCATTATGTGCTTTTAAACTAATCCTTGAATCTTTTTTGCACTTTTTACAAATGGCTCTACAACCAGATTTATTGGGATCTATTTTCATAATATAAAATTGCCATATGTAGTATTCTTTCCTCTCAGTCCTTTCAACAAAAATAATTATTCGAATAAAAACTACACTACTCCGCTGAACCAGAACACAACCAGTAATATAACAAAATGAGCATGAATTATTACCCCTTAACAATTTATTAACAAATATGTAAGCGAGTCCTTAAACGAATTTTCTGATAGTAAGAGCCGCTAAACCACTAACGACAGGTTTTGACAAAGCAAAAGAAAAAAGAAAAATATGCCTTAATTCTTTATTTGGGGAATGAAAAAGTGAAAAGTAATAGAAAACTTACGCAGTTTACAATAAGTTATTTATGCTAAATAATAAATAAGTAAAGAATGAATGGAATGGAAATGATTCCCAGAGATTGGAGGAGCTCTTACATGAATTCTATTTAAAAAAAGGGAAATAGGTGCAACTGCAGTAATTATCGGAGTATTAGTGTTACATTACATAGTCCATTGGAAAGCTTTACGAAAGAGTCCTAACAGCCCAAATAGGAAAGGAAGCCACGGAAATGGAAGAACAAAGTGGATTTCGGCTTGAGCGATCCTGCGACAATATATTTACAATAAAACAACTTGCAGAAAAGAGACTTGCAAGAGGAATGGAGCTCCACGCTATGTTTATAGATCTTCGTAGGGCATTTGACTCCGTCTCTCTGCAGAAATTATGGATCGCAATGAAAGAAGCAGGCATAAATAGTTTATATATAAACGCCGGAAAACCGATCAACTGTTGATCTACTACCACCAAGCGCACAGAAGATGCCAAATGAGATTTTGGCGAAACGTCTGCAAACTTTTACAAAAAACCAAACGGATGTATTCCCGGATTAATACTGAATCATTTATATATATATATATATATATATATATATATATATATATATATATATATATATATATATATACAGGGTGTCCAAGATAAGGATCCTAAGCATGGGGATCTCGGAAACAGTTGGAGATACGAGGTCGGTTAAATTAGAGAAAAGTTGCGCAATTTAGTGCTAAATTAAACGCAGTTAAAAAAATTTAAAAATTTCAAACACTTCCGGAGATTTCCGGAAAAAAACGAAATTTGGCAAAATCGTTTTTAATTTTTGCAGGCTTTATTTAAAGAGATATCCGAAAATAAAAGGTAGATTCTCATTGCCACTTTTTATTTTTTATAATTTGGTCTAAACAAAATTTAAATCCGACGTTTCGTTTCTGAGATACCATCATGAACTTTCATTTTTTATATGGAACAAAAAAAGTATCCCAGGTATTTGATAGCATTTTTTATTACAAATTCAACGGTGTATCACACTTGCATATCAAGTGTGTAGTTCATTGGCTTTTATAAAACTGATATACCTTTCTCTCTCGCTCTCATGGAGCTCTTATGAAAAGTACTTGAACTACGTATTCGATATGCAAGGGTGATACACCGTTGAATTTGTAATAAAAAATGCTATCAAATACATGGAATACTTTTTTTTGTTCCATATAAAAAATGAAAGTTCATGATGGTATCTCAGAAATGAAACGTCGGATTTAAATTTTGTTTAGACCAAATTATAAAAAATAGAAAGTGATATCTCTTTAAATAAAGCCTGCAAAAATTAAAAACGATTTTGCCAAATTTCGTTTTTTTCCGGAAATCTCCGGAACTGTTTGAAATTTTTAAATTTTTTTAACTGCGTTTAATTTAGCACTAAATTGCGCAACTTTTCTCTAATTTAACCGACCTCGTATCTCCAACTGTTTCCGAGATCCCCATGCTTAGGATCCTTATCTTGGACACCCTGTATATATATATATATATATATATATATATATATATATATATATATATATATATATATATAACAATGGATTAGGATTTCAATTATAAAACTATTTTATACCTACCTGCTGAGTATTGGTTATTATTGATAACAACAAAGTAAATTTTTTTGTTGAAGGATATCCGTGAAGTATAAAAATTTAATTCTTAATTTTTCCTAATAAGAATAAAAATATATGGAACAATATATGCATATACCTGCTGGTAAAATATAAGTTTAGTAACATAAATATTAATAATAAAAATAAAAATATTAAAATAATACTAAGTGGACGTCTTAAAAACCAAAAAAAAAATCAAATTTTCAAAATTAAATCAATGATTTGTGATTAAAAAAATATCAGAATCAATCCAACCCTGATACAAACTCGACTTCATCAGCCTTACATCTAACGGTAGAAATGTCTCGGGATGGCGCAAGTAGATAAGGGAAGATGTATCACATTGTACATCAAGTTGAAAAGCCTTATCCAGGTTGTCCATGATACAGATCAGTCCAGTGGGATAGGCCAGCAATGTTGCTACCGTTTTAACAGAAGATCTACCGTTTTTCAATAAGAGTTACCGTTCTACTCATTTTCATAAGTGATCTACCGTTTTTTTACTTACCGTATAATCATTATACCTGCTTATGGTGTGCTACGGAATCTAAACGATGTCATGTTATTCTATCCTTGTTTACCACTGCAATAAAAAAGAATGTTAGTGTCAGGAAAAGTAGGCATTCTATCTACTCTCCTGTCTCGATTACTGGCTTGCAGTGTTGTCAACCCTACCGTTTAAGTAAGTCCGTTGTTTTTCTATCCTTGTTTTCCATTGCACAATAAAAAAGATTAGATACAAACCTGGTGCCGTATCCTCGAACTGGGGAACGTGAAGTGAACGGTGAAAGGGTGGCGAATGGATATTCGTTCGCCCGGTGGAAGGCAAGCGAACGGTGAAACATGCGCAAATGAAATGTCAGCCGCTAAATGACATATTTGGGGATTAGTATTAAAAAAAATTAGACTGCTGCTTTGTCTCTCGCGTGTAATGGTGAATCCATGTTTCATCTACAGTTATAAAACGAAGAAGAAACTCATCATCTTGAATTGATGTACGACCACGATTAAATTCAGCAGCCAATTTTTTTACTGTCGAAAACGAAGGAGAAGAGTCCTTTAAAGTAGAATATAATTCATTTTTAATGTCCGTAGGAGTTAAGCCCTTTAAATCAAAGTACTTTAAAACTGCTCGAACTTCAATTTTATCCATCTTTCACAAAATATCGAACCTTATGTGTTCGCTCGCTCGCCACAAACAAGCAACTGAACGCAAACATCTGAAACTTTGCAGGGCGTCGTCTCAAGGTTAATGCTTACAAAATATTATAGTTATTTGAACCTACTAGTGCCCTCTCTGTTTCGGGCCGAGAACTAATCGAACCATCCTCGTATATTGACAACGCTGCTGGTTTGGGACAACTGCACTCTTTTAATATTACTGTGCACACGAAGACAATACACTTTATCGATTTTTTTCATTATTTGTGTTATGATGAATAAGGCTTCCCTGATATGTATTTGTCTATTTATTGCTGATAATTTTCATACTGGGATTAACGGTAGTAAATAACACTGAAATTCCGCAGCGATCTACCTTTTGACGCATACTTTACAATTTCTCCACAGTAATTAAATTATTCCGTTTTACGGAACCATCTAAATGTAGTTAAATTGTATTCACCATCATTTCTGCTAAATAAATTACGTAATGCCGCTTCCTGCTAAAAAACGCTATGCAATCATCGCGTGAAATTTCTTTGACACGCCCTGTACACACACACACTCACACATACAGAAAGGAAAAAAATTATAAAGAAATTCTAATGCATAGCGGTAACCCATGCGAGTATAGCAGGAATTGTGCAACAAAAATATTTTTAGCATGAGACGTAGGTATAATATGGTATAATAAAAGAATAAATAACCGCTTTGTCAATAAACAGATTTTATCTCTGACAAACACACGTAGGTACCAAACTGATAAAGTTAATTCTCACAAGTACCATTCTAAAGTTCTCCCAATTAAATAATATTTAATTTTAACTTTGATGGTACTGTTTTTCTATTTGGTTTCCGCCGAGCGAGTCGGAAAACGGCAATAGATTGCGCCGTACCCATTAATATTAAAATATTCGAAATTCTTAATGAACGTAGTGGTTCCTGAACGCGTGAAAGTCAATTCCGTCGCCGTCGGTTCTTTTGGAAGTGTTTTTTGGGAACAATATGTGCGGAGTGTGACACCGCGACATATGTAGATGTTCGAGCAACAAAATACTTCAAGTAGTTTTTAAAGTGATGATTTCATGATGTTTATAAAAGGTGAGTTATTTCATTTACTTATGATAAAAACAATAATCTCTTTTTGGCTTTATTAAAGTATTAAATAAGTTATATTAAGCATTATTCATTACTGAAACGTGTGGGATTAATAGATATCAATATATTATAATTAGTAAGGAAGAAGCGGTAAGTGTGTTTTAGTTACTGCACTATTAAAAACCTGTTATTATAGGGTAAAGTTGATGGTAAAAGTCCAACAAACAACGCATATTTTTATTATTAGTTTTTATAAGCCCGCGCGTAAAAAAAATAATCTTACTTCTGTTTCCGTAATCGTTCTTGACCCAAATACTTCATGACATCCGATGGAGTTTCCAAATTTGTTTAAGACTATACAGAATGTCCGGTAAGTACTCATCAAACTATCGGCTGTATACAGAAAGCGTCAAAATAACCAATATTTTATCTTTTGAGCTATAGTTTGCGAGCAATCATGCATATTTTAATGAAATTTTGGCATGTTGTATAACTACCCACATACGATGAAATATTTCTAAAAAGATTTCACTGAAACGTTTGTATAAAAAATTTCAGAAATATTTCGTAAACATTTCAATAATGTGGATAAAACATTTTCATGAAAGTTTTCAGTCACATCTGTACGAAAACTTCCTATAATATTTCATGAAATAAACCCAAAAATAAATATAGTGTCTCATGAAATACTACGGAAACATTGAGACAATATTTCATTGAAGATTTCATGAAATCCCTCAAAAATAAAACATGGACTGCCGGATTCACTAACATGGTTTAAATTTAAAACCGCCCTAAATTAACAGCTGAGGTCTTAAATTGACAAGTGCAACAGTAAGTCAAGCAAATTTTAAACTCTAAAAATAAAAGCATAAAAAATCAATTTGTTTTATTACTGAACCGGTAAAAATGGAGAAATTTATTTGTTTTCGGGATATAACTATTTTTCCTAAATATTTCAAAGCAATATCGCAGGGTTCTTATCCTTAATATCCCTATATAAGTGTTTATTTGTTGAAAACCGCCCTAAATTAACAGCTGAGGTCTTAAATTGACAAGTGCAACAGTAAGTCAAGCAAATTTTAAACTCTAAAAATAAAAGCATAAAAAATCAATTTGTTTTATTACTGAACCGGTAAAAATGGAGAAATTTATTTGTTTTCGGGATATAACTATTTTTCCTAAATATTTCAAAGCAATATCGCAGGGTTCTTATCCTTAATATCCCTATATAAGCGTTTATTTGTTGACGTATGTAATATAATGAATGACAATATCATAAGCAAAACAAAACTGGCCAACTATAAGATTTAAATTTCATGGCAACTAGATCAGGTTTAAATCTTAAATCTTCTTAGTAAATCTGGCTGTTACAGCCAGATTCACTAAGATTATAAGCAAAACAAAACTGGCCCACTATAAGATTTAAATTTCATGGCAACTAGATCGGGTTTAAATCTTAATCTTCTTAGTGAATCTGGCTGTTACAGCCAGATTCACTAAGAAGATATAAGATTTAAACCTGATCTAGTTGCCATAAAATTTAAATCTTATAGTAGGCCAGTTTTGTTTTGCTTATGATATTGTCACACATTATATTACATATGTCAACAAATAAACGCTTATATCGGGATATTAAGAATAAGAACTTTGTGATAAAGCCTTGGAATATATAAGAGAAATATTTGTATCCTGAAAATAAATAAAGTTCTTCATTTTTGCCTGTTCAGTAATAAAAGAAAATGGTTTCCTTATGCTAGTATTTTTAGGGTTAAAGACTTACTTGACTTATTGTTGCTCTTGTCAGTTTAAGCCCTCTGCTGTCAATTTGGGATAGTTGTAAATTTAAATCATGTTGGTGAATCCGACTGGAAATGTTTAGAGAAACGTTTTTGAAACCTATTTAGTGAAAGCTGTCATGATGAATTTAAAAACCAATCAAGATATATTCCGGAAATATTTAAGAAACATTCCATGAATCGTTTTATGAAACGCCATATGAACCATCTTCTGAAAGCATTCAAGAAACCTTGTCGAATTAGAAAACCATTTTGATGCAACTGAACCATTAAGTTGTGTACAGTCAAGTTGGTTATGGAATTCACCGAGGAAGAAAGGCAAATTACCTAAGTTGATGCTATCATGGGAAGGACCATATACTGTTCTGAAAAATCGGTATTCACTATTTGCTCTAATTCATCTACACCGTTAGTAGACCGACAAATAATGGCAGACATGCCGAATCTTTAAGAAAAAGGATAAACAAAACCGGACTAAGGTCTTATCGCTATGGTATACCGCTAGCTACTGATTCCAATGTAGATTAAATAGTGTTTCCAAACAAATCATATACCTTAGTTATTTACTTATTTCCCTCCAAAAATATCCGGAACCATTCCCTATTTCTTCCACGAAATTAATAAAATTCCAGCTTTTCAAGGCCCGTTTCAAGACTGACACAATGAAAGGCCTTGACCAAATCACAAAACTATGTGAAAGTAAAGTTTTGTTAATTTATAAGCTAGAAAACCAAATTGAGTCTTTGAAATTACTTTATTGTTTTCGATAAATGACTTCAGTCTTAATTTAAGCATTTTTTCTATTATCTTAGATAAGATCGGAAGTAGCTAAATAGCTTACAAATTTTTAGGCTGTTTTTGGTCACCACCCTTTGCAATCGAAGATATGAATGGCATTTTTCAATCATCAGGAAAACCATGTAAATCTGTAACGATTAATTTATAATATTACTTATAACTTCAAAGCAAATGCTAGGCAATTTTTTTATAATTTTGACCGCAATGCAGCACTATATCCGACACCTAAAAATGACCTTGGAATATTATTTCCAGTACAGCGAGACAAAAATCCATATGATAGGAATGTGTATTGCAGTAAAAAGCGCCCATTTTGAACATCTACTTAATTAAACATAAAAAAAATCTGTTTTATTTGCTTTTATCATTGAAAACTACTTTTTTGCTCCAAGTACTCTTTCTTCTGCTAATTGCAGATAACTTATTTATTTTACTAATCCATAGTTTTGTTCTAGTTATTCGGTTACTCATTTTATGTTTCTTCAATATATTAGTCATTTCTGCAAATGTATGAGTTTTACATGGTTTTACTTTGAAGTTAAAAATAAAATTATCAATATATTTTGCAGGCTCTGATGTTTTTTTACTGTTTATATTAAATAAATAATAAATACTGCAAAAAAAGTACTAAGTAACTAAGTAAATCTTCAATTATTAAATTAATATATACTAATTTATCGTTTACTATTAATAATACGTACTAAGGTTAAGTTTAAAATTTAATAAGAACAAACAGCCTTAATATATTGATTACAACCATAGGGCTGCAAAGGTCAATACAAACATTTTCTTTACTCATATAAATAAAGCCGTAGACTACTTAACCAAGATAGTATTAAGGTTATATTTCTTTTTTGGGTTGTTTTATACAAATTTTTCGATCTTTTTAATCTTTTTTAAAAGGCTGTCCTTTCAGGTAAAATTACTTTAATATTTTTATATATTTTTTAATATTTCCTCTTAATGAAAATTATTTTGTTGCCTTGACGTAAATTTGCAGAAATTAATTTTTACCACTCTTTTCAGAAAGCAACGGCAAGTAAATCACCATGGACAACGGCATTAAACCTACCATAGTCGTGGACGTAGGGTCGGGTGTGACCAAAGCGGGTTTAGCAGAGAGTGAATATCCTTCGTGTACCATTCCAACAGCAATATCTTACGATGATAGTTTTGCAAAAAATTTCCTCGTTGGTAACGAAGCTTTCGAACAAGAAAATTTCACTTATCCCGTAGAACATGGAATTATCCAGAATTTTGATCACATAGAACGATTATTTGAGCATGTTTTTACCAAGGAACTTGATATCAGGTAAGGATATATAAAGTACATAGAATAGGGTTATGTATTGAATAGCACTTCGGGAAAATTGTCTTCACAGCTTTGCAGGCACATACGCCCTCTTTTGACGAAATTTTCCATAACCATTTTGCATAAATGTGACTGAATTTCGTTGATGTAGCGCTGAATCTCCTCCTTCAATACACGGGTTATTGTTGGTTTGTTGGCATAGACCAAGGAAGTTTGATTTACTCCCTCCACGACCAGGAAATGTCTCATGCAGTAATTGAGTTATTTCACAGGCTGTATGGCATGTGACACCATATTGTTGAAACCCCATGTCGTCCACGTCAACATCATCCAAGTTAGGCAGAAATAATTCGGTTATCACGTAGTGATATCGAGTATCAGTAATAGTCACTGCTTGACCAGAGTTATTTTCGAAGAAGTATGGTCCAATGATGCCTTCAGCCTAAAATCCGCACTAGATAGTGACACGTTGTGAATGCATTTGTTTTTCGATAACCACATGTGGGTTCTCCGAGTCCCAAATGCCGCAGTTTTGACAACTGACGAAGCCATCAAGGTGAAAATGAGCTTCATCACTTAGGATGGTTTTATTCAAAAAATCAGCATCCAATTGTTGATGTACAATACTCAATTCAAAGAAGTCTCTTCGCTGTGCATGATCATTAGGCTTCAGTGTCAATTGAACTTTGTAAGCATGGAGACGTAGATCTTTAGTAAATATATGCTGAAGAGAGCTTCTTGAAATTTGCAATTCATTTCCACGAGGCAGAATTGATGTGCCTGGACTTTCACTTTCAGTACTTTGAACTAATCCATTTTTAAGAACGTATGAAGTGGGTACAACCACACTAGATAACTACAGAGAAATAGTATGGAAACCAGTAGTATTACAGATCAATAGCGTAGAAAAAGTAGTCGAAAGTTTTGCAAAGGCTTTTAAAGTAAAACTTGTTGAATATTGAGTAAAATATAATATTCTTGCAAGCAATCATTTCGGCTTCCACTTAAGGAAGTCCACGAGTGATGCTATTTTTGCTATCTGCGGAACAATACTAAGTAACATGGAAGCCACACACTATCGGAATATTTTTTGACTTTAAGAAGGCTTTCGACACTATCAATCATTCATTGATGTTCAGCTTGCTAGGTAATCAGGTAAAGGAGCAACTCAAGTGAAATTTAGAAAAACTGTGGTGAACATTGTGGTGTCTCTGAAAAGTATTTCGAATATCATTTCGTTTCTTTATTTTAACGATTTCCCACTGTTTGAAAATAGAAGTTTTATAACTCGCTTTGCAGATGACACTTGTGCAATAGTTGGTGGTCAAGGTGAAAATGTTTTATGTGAAGTTGCAGTTGAATGTGTGCGGCAGATATCAGCTTGGTCAGAACGAAATGGACTTGTTTTAAATTTCATAAAATCTAATTTTATTGTTGATACTCTTCAACGAGTTAAGTGTAGTTCTGAATTACTAATAAAACATTAAATTGATAGTATTATTGAAAAGAAAACAACTAAAATCTTAGAGATTATAGTTGATCAACAGTTTTCATCGAATAAGAGTGACTTAAATTCCATATAAAAAGTTTGAGAAGACCTCAATATAGAGGATTCAAGGATCTGCGCCATGTGGCCAAACTACGAACGTATCATCTACATATCAGCAAGTTTTAAAGGAGCAGAAAACAAAGCGCTTTCTTCGAAAGTTTCCATGAAGATGTTCGCTATCACAGCCTATCAGGGGAGATCCCATGGCCGCTCCAGAAGTCTGCTCGTAGAAAGTTCCTTGAAAAGTAAAATAAGTGGAAATCAGACATGCTTTAATTAATTCTAGTGGGGTGGAGTCCATGTTGTTATTTCGTAATATATCCGATATTGAAACCTTGCTAAAAATTATGGTAATCAATACATTTGAAAAACCTAACTCTACGAATGTTATTAATAAAAATAAATATGTAATTTATTTATTATTTTTATATATATTTCCTGGGCTGAACACCAAATAGTTCCTTATCGCAAGAATCACACGTAATTGCTGTTTTAGGTCAGAAGATCACCCTGTGCTAGTTACACAACCTCCTAAAAATCCACAAAGGGACAAAGAGAAACTTGCTGAAATGTTGTTCGAAAAATTCCAAGTTCCTGCTTTATACGAAGAAGTACATTCGGTTTTAACATTTTATTCATCAGGTATGACTTAAACAGAATGATTTTTTTTAAAACTGTACATCTCAGTAAAACAACATTATGAACAACTTCTCCAAGAGGACCTTCTTCTGAGTGAGGTAGCCCGTCTTTTAAAACACCCTGTAGTAAATGTAAAATAGTAATTTATGTTTTGTCTTATTTTATAAAAATTTTTTATTCTTTTCACTTTCATAATTAGTATGAACATTTAATGGAGTGATGAATTTACTTTTTAATATTATGCATTTAGTTAATAAAAAAATTGCATTAATTGGCAATACAAATTAAAATATTATTATTCTGTTTCGCAATGAACATGAATAGAAACAAGGAAATAAATGTTTTTATTGCCGTTATTACGTTTATTAAATTTTATGCATATTTTCTTCGCATATTACTTTTTTTTATCATATTTACAATTTGGGGTACTAGACTTAATAACTTTCAATAATAACAATCTATTTCAGCTTGTATGTCAAAGTTAATTTCAATCGTGCATTATTTTGAGTTTTATAAAGTGTTTTGCAACAAAAAACGAGTTTTGTAAATCTAGAATATCACATTTTTTTCTGATGAATACCAATGATTGCAAGGGAGGTGTCCTAAGTGTTTTATTTCATTATTAAAGGGAAAATTTTTCTAGAGTCCCTTGTTAACAATTTAAATTGAAAGATATTTTAGTAAAAACATAAGAATTAATTTTATTTGACCATTTTAAAAGTGGAACACACTGTAAATTAAATAAAACGCTGTTTTAGGTAAACCAGCTGGTTTAATAGTAGAAAGTGGACATGGCGTCACAAGCGTAGTACCAATATTAAGTGGGTATGCCATATCTGAAGCTATTTTGAGACTGGATGTAGGAGGAGGCGATATAGATCAATATCTGGCTAAATTATTGAATGAACAACAAGCCGACACTAATGTAACGTAAGTTATATTTCATAAGAGCAGAAATTGAACAAGTGCGAAAAATGATATGTAAAGTACAACTTCTAAAATAATTTTACTAGATCATTTATGCCTAAAAAAGCGATTTTTCTAGCACCTAAGTCTCCTAAACAGCGAAAAATACAAGCTTTAGTTTTAATATAAAGTAGTACAGATTCTAACTTTATTTATGACTGAAATTTTGTTTTGAATGTTCCTACTAATCATGCATTTCTATCCTAGACCCCAAGAAGCAAAACAAATCAAAGAAAAACTGTGTTTTGTACCCGAAATTGACGAAGAGACATATGATGAAGAAAATTATACTTTACCCGACGGAAAAACTTTAACAATAGGTAGGGTATGAGCCTTAAATTATAATTGTTTTTACCCATTTTTTTTCCAATATTTTTAGGAAAAGAAAAACTTGAAGCTACAAGACCATTATTCGAACCAGCATTAGTGGAACAATACGACTGTCTGGGCATTCACGAAATGATTTTTAATTCTATTTTTAAATGTGGTTTTGACTTAAGGCGGGAATTTGCTAATAATATTATACTGTCTGGAGGTAAATAAAACATTTTTGTATCTAATATTGTAAACGAAACGGTAAATTCCAGAAAATAAACGTATCGTCGACTAAAATAAAAGTTGACAAACTAGAAACCAATTTCCCCATAAAATAGGCATGTCACAAAACTAGGGCCCGTTCTGTGAGTGTTGAATGACGTTATAATATTTTTATTTATATTTGGAAAAGTTATTCTTTCGTACACACACCGATTATACGCAACCCTTCTAAATCATGATTAAAACTAGTATAACATATAACAACTAACCGGCAATTAAGAAAAGTATGAATTTTTTGTTACCTAAGTTATAATGTTATTTTTAGTATGTAAATAATATCTACCAATAATAAATACATTTTTAAATCCTCAGTTTGTTGATATTAATTATGAATTTCGTATTTGTAGTAATCTCTAACACTTAAAAGTCCTCAAAGGAGACACGACAAGCAAACAAACTGAAAGAAAAAAATATTTGTGACTGTCAAACATCAAAAAGCCCTTCCCTGCCGATCCTAAACAACGTTCAAACAACCTTACTTTAGTTTAAATCAACAAATATAAAGCTACAGACAGACAGACACTAAACACCTATTTTTTTCATTGAAAATAATATGTTTTCCAGGTAATACTTTATTTAATGGCATAGAAGACCGTCTCAAATATGAACTTGAAGCCAGAGTTCCAAATAGTATGAAAGTCGACATAGTAGCCGATAAAGACAGGAACATTTTTGTATGGAGAGGGGGCTCGATTTTAGGATCTTTAAGTACTTTTTACAAAAACATTTGTGTATCGAAGGATGAATATGAGGAGCATGGACCGCTAATAATAAGAAAAAAATGTAACAATGGATTATGAGCTTTACAATTGCTTTTTAACAAAAAAGTTACCGTTTGGTATGAGTATTGTACAGTTATTAGGTTATAGGAAAAAACAAACATTGAAGCATTCCTTATTTTCGAGTACCCCAAAAACAAACATTGAAGCATTCCTTATTTTCGAGTACCCCAGTAAGAATCATATTTTTGTTTACCTAATTTTTGGTAAATAAAGAAAGGTCAGTATTTTCACTCAAAAAAATATTTTAACAAGCCATATCAACCACTGACATGAAAGTAAGAATAGACTCTAGAAGAAGCGCGTTGGCTCATTCTTAGAAAAAGACAGAGCGTTTTTGACGAGTAGTACCTTTCTTTCTCTAACTAACCTGACCCCTATTAGAACGAGAGGTACATCAAAGTCCTATTTCGCTGTATAGAAAAAGAGGTACTACTCGAAAACGCTCCGTCTCTTTCTAAGCGTGAGCCAACGCAGTTCTGTAGAATCCACAGTGTCAAGACTTATTTTTATGTCCATGATATCAATTAGGAAGGTGATGGGCGTCAAAAGATATCAAATTAAAGGGACCTAGGGTCCATATTTCCAGTCCCTTGATAATATATACTACCAATGTTTATAAAAATTAGGTGGTGAAGTTGATTGAAATGGTAATGAGGTATTTTTATAGTTTTATAAATATTTAGATATTATATTTTATGAAATGCCAAAAAAACTTTTAGTTTTTAAGTGTAAGAAGTTAATTTTATTTTACATTAAAGTTGTTAAGTTTTTTTTTTAATAAGAGTTTATTTTAGTGTTAATGTTTTGCCAAATTTTACTTTAAAGTTTTTTTTTTTATATTTTAAACAAGTGTGAGTGGGCTAGTCATTTCATTTTTTTTTTTAATATGTCATTGAACATAAATAATTAGCATAAGAAAGTGTGTAACATGATGCAAACTTTTTTGAAAACTATTGAGTAGAAAGAGTAGAATTTTTATATAATTGTGACTACATTTGTTGCCTGTATTTAGAAATAGAAGGAATTTTTAAGTTTATTTGTATGGAGTAACACAAAAATAAATAACATTTAGTTACTTCTATTGTTTCATTTATTGTAATTTATAAAAAAAAATGTAAAATTACATTGTTGTAACAATTTTATATTTTTGTAAATAAAATTTTTATTAAGAGTTACATTACTTTGTTGTCTTATTTCTCCTCTTTCTTCCTGAAGTATACTAAAAGTTTCCAAATATAAAATTGATCATTTATTTAAAATCAAAATTTTTATCAATTTTGATATAAAAATATCTATTAAAAAACCAAAAAGTATTTATACAAAAAAAGTCAATAAAACCAAATAAAATTCATTACAATACCTGTTTTTTACTTATCTTATCTACAACTTCATTAAACACTTTTGCTGATGGTGAGTCAGGAAACTCTCGCACACATGCTTTCCCCAAAAGTTGTCCCACTCGGGGATCAATGGGTAAGGACCCTAGAAGGGGTATTTTGGCTAGTTCAGCTAGAGCTTCTCCTCCACCTTTACTGAAGATGTTTGTGCAATCAGTGCAGTGGGGACAAACAAAACTAAATATGAAGAGAATAAAAAACAATATTATATACAAAAAAATAAAATATCAAACTAATGTTTGATCTTAAAACAATTCCTTACCCACTCATATTCTCTATAAGGCCAATAATAGGTATTCCAGTCTTTCTACAAAATGTTATTTCTTTCCTTACATCTTCTATTGACATTTGTTGAGGAGTTGTTACTATTACAGCCCCATCACACTTGACATTTTTTAAATTTTCCATAACAGTTATGTGTTCATCTGATGTTCCAGGTGGTGTATCAATAATTAAATAGTCTAGATCTCCCCAGCAAACATCTGTAAGAAATTGTTTAACCATTGCCGTTTTTTTGGGACCCCTCCAAACTACGGCATTATTTCTGTTGTTTAGAAGAAATCCTATTGACATAACTGCTAGGTTTTGGTTTTCATCTGTATATACGGGAACCCACCTACAAAAATTATTTTATAATTAGAAATAAATATCAAAATGTCTTAGGAAAACAATGATATATACCCTTCATCAGCCTGATGCACATCGTTACCTTCTAATTGTAACAAATAAGGTACACTAGGTCCACAGAGATCTACATCTAAAAGACCAACCTAAAAATAGATTTTACATTAAAAATTAACAAGATAGTACTAAAACTTTTAAATTAGATTATACCTTAAAACCTTTTTCAACTAATGTAAGGGCCAACTGCGTGCTTACAGTTGATTTTCCAACTCCTCCTTTACCTGATAATATGAGAATTATATGTTTTATATTTTCCAACATTTTACTTGAAAATAATGATTTGCATAAAATTTTTTAAATTATCTTGATAAAAAAAAATGTTAGGTTATGTTATAAATGTTATCTAGAAAATGAGAATTCGAAATAATGATATCAAGGCGAGCAGGGAATTGTCATTAAAATGAATTTTTTAGATTATAGTTTTTGGGATAAATGAGATTTCGTATAAATAAAACTTAGGAATAATAATATTCTTAACAAACGAGACGTTATTATGGAAAACGGGTTTTTGCTCATAAGGGATTTTTAAATTGTGAAATTATTTCCCATTTTCTATAAAACAAGGAGCGTCCGTTATATTTTGTAAACTTCTGTTAATTATACTTTTTTATAACCATACTTTTATTTTTTAATTTTGAAATTGTAAAACTCTATTTTCTCTTTTAAGGTCTTTTTTAAACTAAACTAACATGAAACTTGTATATCTTAGCTGTAAAAAAAGGCGCAAAATTCATATCAATAACTTATGTATTACTGCCATGGCAGCCGGATGTACCTGATATAAAAAATACAAACATTACAATTTAGTATGATCCATAATATTTTAAAATCTTTGTTGTATTTTTACGGTCATATTGGTTAATTTTATTCATATTATCTTTTCTTTATAGCCTGTGAGAAACCCAAAAACATTTTTTTTTTGTAGATTTTAAGTAGAGCCAAACCAGCTGTATCGACCAATACAGAGGGGGTCCAAAAATGTCAAGAAAACTAATACAGACAAAAACTTATCTCAATTTAAAGAGTTCTTGATGAAACGGGATTATACAGGAGCTATAACACTGTTGGAATGGTTGGAGGTAATTTACTTCTTTTATAACGACTTTTATTTTAAAATTAATTTATGCTTTTAGTTTAAAAAATGTCCAGACCAAGGTCATAACGCTCTTTTATGGATGGCTTATTGCTATTTTCATCGAGGTGATTACAAGAATGTCTTACTGTTGTGAAAACGTTCACAACGGGGTCAATAGATAATTCCACTAATTGAATTTAATAAACAAATCTGGTCATGCCAAAACTCTCTATAACATTCACAAGAAAATGTTATTCTAAAACCTATTTAAAAGTTGCTTATTCCTCTAAATAAGTTGAAATATCATATTTTAATTTTTTATTGCTTCCAAGATTACTAGATCTATTTGATTCGTGCCGCAAAAAGGCGAAACACCGGTGAAATTAAGCCGAGAGATAAACCGATACTTTCGGCCTCGTCAGGAAAAATTGCGATTAGCAGTTTTTAAGAGCCAGCGGGGCTTTTTAGAGAGAAAAGGACGTGAATACAAATTAAAAAGAGTTATCTTCTCCGCGATTGAAAAGGGTCAGAAAGTACTCAGCTCTTGTAATAAGAACTCTCTCAGCTCGTGTAAAAAAGGAAAGAAATATCTCGCTCTCTCAAGTTGAAAAAGAAAACACTCGTAAATCACTGGAAACAAAGGTGCGGTGTGTGCAATCCTGTATTAGTAAAATCTCTCCCTCTCTCGTAGATTTGATGGAATAAAAGTAAAGTGAAATAGTATAAATGTAAAGTAAGAAAATAGTGCAGTGGCGCATTATAAGGTTTCAAGAGAAATACTTTAAATAACCATTTTTATAATTCTTCTTTTTACTGTTATTAATAAATACCAAGGAAATCAGCTGTGGGGCTCTTTTATTTATAAACTTTGATGGTCTTTCACCCTATCTACCACCCATGAACCAGCGCCTATTGTACAGTTAAACCCCCGTTTGGAAAAGCAAGGTTGAAGAGCCTCGTGGCTCCAACACTTACAAATCTATAAAAAACTCTACCAACAAATATTTGTAGGAAAAAGGTACTACTCGTCGAAAACGTTCTGTCTCTTTCTAAGCATGAGCCAACGCAGTTCTGTTGAATCCAAAGTCTATAGACTTATTTTTATGTATATCATATCAATTAGGAAAGTGGTGGGCATCAAAAAATATCAAATTTAAAGGGCCTGGAACCCTTATCCCCTGTCCCTTGATAATAAATACCTATATATTCGGTGGTGAAGTTTATTGAAAAGGTAATGAGATATTTTTACAGTTTTATAAATATTTAGATACTATATTTTATGAAATGCCAAAAAAACTTTTAGTTTTTAAGTGTAAGAAGTTAATTTTATTTTACATTAAAATTGTTTTTTTTTTTTTAAATAAGAGATTTTTTAATGTTAATATTTTGCCAAATTTTACTTAAAAGTTTTTTTATATTTTAAATAAGTGAGTGGGCTAGTCATTCCTTTTTTTTCGAAAATGTTATGGAACATATAAAATTAGCATAAGAAAATGTGTAACATAAAAATTATCTTTAGGAAAAAAATTAAAGTTTTAATAATGCACATTTTTTTGAAAACAGTATGGTAGAATGAGTAGAATATTTATATAATTTTCAATACATTAATTTTTACTACATTTGTTGCCTGTATTTAGGGATAGAAGGTATTTCCAAGTTTATTTGTATGGAGTAACACAAAATTAAATAACATTTAGTTACTTCTATTGTTTCATTTATTGTAAGTTATAAAAAAAATGTAAAATTACATTGTTGCAACAATTTTATAATTTTGTAAATAAAATTTTTATTAAGAGTTACATTACTTTGTTGTCTTATTTCTCCTCTTTCTTCCTAGAGTATATTAAAAGTTTACAAATATAAAATAGATCATTAATTTAAAATAAAAATTGAACAATTTTTATGTAGAAATATCTACTAAAAAACAAAAAGTATTTATTAAAAGAGATAACAAAATTTAATAAAGCCAAATATAATTCATTGATACCTGTTTTTTACTTATTCTATCTACAACTTCATTAAACACTTTTGCTGATGGTGAGTCAGGAAACTCTTGTACACATGCTTTCCCCAAAAGTTGCCCCACTCGGGGATCAATTGGTAAGGACCCTAGAAGGGGTATTTTGGTTAGTTCAGCTTGAGCTTCTCCTCCGCACTTACTTGTTTGTGCAATCGGTGCAGTGGGGACAAACAAAACTAAATATGGAGAGAATAAAAAATAAAATATCAGATATCAAACTAATGTTTGATCTTAAAACAACTTCTTACCCACTCATATATTCTCAACAAGGTCAATAATAGGTATTCCAGTGTTTCTACAAAATGTTATTTCTCTCCTTACATCTTCTATTGACATTTGTTGAGGTATTGTTACTATTACAGCCTCATCATAGAACATTTTTTAAATTTTCCATCTGATGTTCCTCGTGGTATATCAATAATTAAATAGTCTAGATCTCTCCAGCAAACATCTGGGCCCCTCCAAACTACAACATTATTTCTGTTGTCTAGAAGAAATCCAATTGACATAACTGCTAAGTTTTGATTCTCATCTGTATATGCGGGAACCCACCTACAAAAATCATTTTATAATTGGAAATAAATATTGAAATGTCTTAGGAAAACAATGATATATACCCTTCGTCAGCCTGATGAACATCGTTCCCTTCTAATTGTAACAAATAAGGTATACTAGGTCCACAGAGATCCATATCTAAAAGATCAACCTAAAAGATAGATTTTACACTAAAGATTAACAAGATGGTACTAAAACTTTTAAATTAAATTATACCTTAAAACCTTTTTCATTTTTCAGCTAATATAAGGGACAGATGCGTGCTTACAGTTGTTTTGCCAATTTCTTTACCTGATAATACGAGAATTAAATGTTTTATATTTTTCAACATTTTACTTGAAAATAATAATTTGCATAAAATTTTTGAAATTATCTTGAAAATGAAAAATGTTAGGTTATGTTATTTGTTTTTATCTGGAAAATGGGAATTCGGAATAATGATATTAAGGCGGATAGGGAACTGTCATTAAAATGAGTTTTTTAGATTATAAGCCTTAGGATAAATAAGATTTCGTATAAATAAAATTTAGTAATAATAAAATTTTTAACAAATGAGACTTTATTATGGAAAATGGGTTTTTGCTTTTAAGGGATTTTTAAATTGTGGCATAATTTCCCATTTACTATAAAACGAGGAGCGTCCGTTATATTTTTGTAAACTTCCGTCAATTCTACTTTTTTTATAATCCAACTTTTTTTTTTAATTTTGAAATTATAAAACTTTATTTTCTAATTTAAGGTCTTTTCTTAACTAAACCAACATGAAACTTGTATATCACAGCTGTAAAAAACTCCCAAAATTCATATTAATAACTTATGCATTGTTGCCACGGCAACCGGATGAACCTGAAATAAAAATACAAACATTACAATATAGTATGATCCATAATATTTTAAAATCTTTGTTGTATTTTTAGGGTCATAATGGTTAGTTTTATTCATATTATCTTTTCTTTATAGCCTGTGAGAAACCCAAAAACATTTTTTTTGTAGATTTTAAGTAGAGCCAAACCAGCTCTATCGACCAATACAGAGGGGTCCAAAAATGTCAAGAAAACTAATACAGACAAAAACTCATCTCAATTTGAAGAATTCTTGATAAAAAGGGATTATACAGGAGCTATAACACTGTTGGAGGTAATTTACTTCTTTTATAATAACTTCATATTTCAAAATTAATTATAATATGCTTTTAGTTTAAAAAATATCCAGACCAAGATCATAACGCTCTTTTATGGATGGCTTACTGCTATTTCCATCGAGGTGATTACAAGAATGTCTTACAAATCTATGAAAAACTCTACCATCAAAATGCTGATGTTAAGAATTTGGCAGTAAACATAGCATGTTGCTATTTTTATTTGGGTAAGTTTTCTCTATTAATCTCACTCTTAGAATTTTTCTAAATTTTTCTTCCTACAGGTATGTATGAAGAGTCGCAAGAAATTCTAACTAAAGCCCCTTCAAGTGAGTTAAAAACTCGCCTAAGTTTCCATATATCTCATAAACTTAAGGATGAAGCTGCTTTAATGGAATATCATCAACAGCTTCAAGATATTTTAGAGGATCAATTAAGTTTAGCTGCGATACATTATTTGAGGGCCCATTACCAAGAAGCGATTGATATTTATAAGAGATTACTTCTCCAAAATAGGTAAGTGAATTAGTTTTATAGTTAACAGATGATATTTTTAAGAATTCTATTATTTGTAGGGAAAATATTGCTTTAAATGTTTATGTTGCACTTTGCTATTATAAGTTGGATTATTATGATGTTTCGCAGGAAGTTTTGAGTTTGTATCTCAATAAATATTCAGATTCTGTTATAGCTACTAATTTAAAGGTAATATTTTAAATATACTGTTTTAAAATAGCATGATTGAGATGTGATATATATTATTCGTGCATTCACCATTATGTCAATGATATTAAATGAAAAGTAAATATTTGAAAACTATAATTTAAGGCCATAACAAATAGGCTCCACTTCTTCATGGGGGCGGATCAAAGGGGGAGTGATCGCCAGTCCTCTTCAAGATTTTGGAATTCAGAAAAATAGACTCGCCCACCTGTAGCTTTAGAATGTGGAGCTGACTCCACCTCCCTCCCATCTGAATTTGGTAGCTTGGGCTTAGGACTCATTGAATTAATTTTCTCAACTCTCTTTCGCTTGTCATATTTTACTGTCTTGTATAGAATGGGGTGGGGTAATTTTGACCTCTTCTTTGATCTTGTGATTATCTTCTTATTACAATTATTCATTAATGTTTTTTTTAGGCTTGTAACGCTTTTAGATTGTATAACGGGACCGTTGCTGAAAATGAGCTAAGATCTATTGTAGATCAAACAGCAAATGTGGGATTCGGTTATGATTTAGTAAAACATAATTTGGTTGTATTTAGGGATGGAGAAGATGCAATGCAGGTAAAAAGATATTCATCTCAATGCAGGGTGGTATTGTGACCTTTTTTTAATTTGATTTATTCATTTTTTAGGTGTTTCCTGCATTAGTAGATGTAGTTCCTGAGGCTCGATTAAATTTAGTAATCCATTTTTTGCGAAATGACGATATCAAAGAAGCCTATGAACTGTTAAAGGATGTTCAACCTGCTGTTCCCCAAGAATATATATTAAAAGGAGTAGTCAATGCAGCTTTGGGACAAGAAATTAATTCGGTATGTATGAATTTCTAAAGTATCTTAATTTCATTAAGTGTTTTTTTTTTCTACATTATCATTGTTAGTGTGATAACTACAAATATGCAATTTAGCAGTAGCTTTTTTTGGATAAAATTTGAAATTTTCTTTCTTTCTATATAAAATGATGATCATATTGTAAGCTTCGATATTTAAAAATCAATTTTATTCGAAGCTAAATACATTTGCCTGCAAGGAAAAGGAAAGAGGGAGATCAGTCATTTTACATTGCTCCAAAAATATAAAGCATTTTCCAAAATAAATATTATTTCTTGTTACAACTTACTTAAAATTTTAAAATGGTTTATTTCTACATGAGATTTAAACTTTTAGACGGAACACGTTAAAACTGCCGAAGAATGTTTTCATCTTGTGGGCAGTTCGACTAGCGAATGCGACACTATTCACGGAAGACAGTGCATGGCTGCATCGTTTTTTTTAGCTGGCCAATTCGAGGAAGTGTTGGTGTATTTGACCAGTATTAAAAGCTATCTTCATTCAGGTAATTTTGTCTTATTTACAGCACTTTTCATTGATGCTATCTATAGTCAGAGTACTGAATAAACTTAAACTACCGATAGGCCTGAGTGGTGGTGGTTTATATAACTTATTAATTAGTATCCATGGACATATAAAGAATAGACCACGAGTTCTAGTGTACTGCTTTACGCTTGGTGGAAGGGTGATGCAAACATTTAAAGATATAATCTTTCTCTGTCTCTAAAGGGGCTGGATGATTTCGCGTACACATGTCGTTGATTGGTCATTCACGCGTGGGGACTTTAGCATGAGTGCGTGAAGTTTAATCCCGCCCTTTTAGAGAGAGAAAAACTAAATGTTTAGATCTCTCTCGCACAAAGCGAAAATCAGTACACTTAGGAATACAACATCGTTCTTTAAACATCGATGTTCTCACGATAAAACAAGCACAAGAGAGGATAATATTCCCTCATATATCTATAAAGGCTGCTCAGACTTTTTAGCACCCCTATTGCTCAAATTGCTCTAAAAACAAAAAAATTTTCTCTATAAACTAAAAATAGCAATTATTTCACCCATATTTAAAGATGGTAAACAAACTAATGTTGAAAATTATAGACCAATTAGTATATTTAATTCACCTGCTAAGATATTTGAGATGATCCTTTCAGATGACAGTGTGACCCACATCACTCATAAAATAGTAGAACAACAACATGGATTTATGAGTGGAAAGTCCACAGTAACAAATTTATGTGTATTTATAAATCATGCTTCGGAGGCTATTGATAGCGGGAAGCAGTTGGATACAGTATATGTTGATTGTGCAAAGGCATTTGATAAGGTGGATCATCGGGTGTTGCCGGCTAAGCTTGTTGAGTTTGGCTTTTCTAGGAATGCTTACCTCTTTATGAAAAGTTACATTTCGTATAGGCTGCACATGGTAAGAGTGGGAGGGTCATTTTGTCAGGCTTCTATGGCAACATCTGGTGTACCGCAGGGTAGCAACCTGGGCCCACTGTTATATTTAATGTTTATAAATGATTTACCTAATAGTCCTAAACATTCTGATGATCTCTTATTTGCGGATGACTTTCAAATATTTAAGAAAGTAACAAACAATATTGATTGTAGTGCACTGCAAGCAGACCCAAATCCAGTAACGGAATGATTTCGATTAAATAATATGTTTTTAAATACTAATAAATGCTTCTTTATGTCTTATACAAATAAAATAAATCCCATTAATTTTAATTACTTTATTGATGGAGCAAAACTACAAAAAAAGACTGAATGCAGGAATTTGGGGGTGCACTTCCAGTCTAATTTGAAATTTAATACCCACTATTACAATATTATTAAGGATTTTAGGGTGCTTGGTTTTGTGATTAGAAATACAAGTCAGTTTAATAACCATAATATAATAATAAAATTGTAGAAAGCACTTGTTTGTCCTCATCTAGAATATGCATCTCATATATGGTCTGCCTAGTGCAAATGTGCATTGTGATGCTATTGAGCGTGTTCAAAAAAGATTTTTGAGATATTTATGTGTTGGGAAAAATAACTTATATTCATATTTGATCTCTTATAGCAGTATGTTAGAAAACTTTAAATTTCAAACTCTTCAGAAAAGAAGGCAAATTCGGTCTGTGATATTTGTTTATTGTGTTATCAATAATATAAAATATAACAATTGTTCTTTGATTAATTATATACCTCTTCATGTACCTAAGATAGGACTAAGGATACATCATCTTCTTTCATGTTTCCATTGGTAGTCGTTCTCCAATGAATTTAATATTAACTGAGTGCAACATACTATATAATAATAATGATATTGACTTTTTTAATTGTACCAAGAAATTGCTATTGCAACTGATGCAGTGACCTTTAGGTTTATTCAGGTTCTTGTCTGTGTTAGTTAAGTTTGTAAAATTTTTCTTACTTTGTAGCATGTTATGTTTAGGTGTTTGTAAGAGTATCAATAAATCAATAAATAAATAAAAAACATCGATGTTGAGAAACATCGGTCATCAAAGTGATAGATCGGTGTTTTTCCGATGTTTTGAAATATTTTAGAAACGTGACCTTATCTTATGTCTTGTGATTCTGTTATCATCACAAGACTTAAAGTGAGATCACAGACCGTTAAAAAACACAAATAAAAACCTGAAATATTCATTTCATTATCAGAAATTTCACATAAGAGGTACCTACAGTCCATTAGGGATAACAATGCAACAAATTTCAATTTAACTTAAACATTTTCAACTCAAAAAATTAGGTGCAATGTTTACTGACTGATCGATTATTAACACTTAAACTAGACTACCAAAGTAAATAAAACGGATGTTAAGTAGTAAACATATTTCTTTATTTTAATTGATTTAATGATTTTGAAATGGAGTTAAGGATAAGAAGCTTAGATAATCTAGTCCCCAGAAGCATATTTCTTTCCTGGGTGATGGTTGCCCCGGTTTCTAAAGACAAGCGCTCGCTCAGCACAGATGTGACTACGATGGGGATGTACATTGTTGCAATTTTGGCAAGTGTTGGAAAATATTGCGTCTCTTTTTATTCGTGTGATAGGAGATAACAGATACATGTGAACCTCTGTTTTGTTTTGCTGATGGTTTCGATTTTGAAGAACCGATTATTTTTGTCAGATCGTATATCCTTAGTATGAATGTAGGAAAGGAGATGACTGAATGATGTCGATGGTTAGTAAATTTTTCGATGATAATCGGCGATGTATCGCGCATTTAAACATTGATATTAACGTCGATGTCAATGAACAAAACATCGATATATCGTTTGCATCCTTTCTGTTCTTTATATGTCTATGTTGGTATGACGTTAGAGTAAACTTCAGGAGCGGACTTTAAATCTTCTCCGCCATTTTATATAAAATTACTCTATTTGAAAACATTAAATTGATAGCAAAAAAAGATTTAAAAAATTATTAACGAACTCACAGCACTACAATAATATAAAATTTCAACGACTTTGTGCTTTCAATAATAATTTACTGATCTATATCACATGATCGATGTCCCTTTTATGTCATTTGTCTGTCAAATCGATGAGTTCTTTCAGTACTCTGAGTTATAGATATTGTTTACAAACTGGAAATAACATAATAATTTAGACTACAAAATTGTACTTTTACTTTATTGTCTTGTTACTTTATTATATTAGAATAACGTAATAATATTTTTATTTATATTTGAAAAAGTGTTGCTAAACAGTAGATATTTCATTTCTTGGTACACACATACCGATTTAATGCTATCCTTTTCTAATTGCATTATTTAAACGAGTATCATATGATAATCGGTACGTCAATTCTGAGTACATAACAGTATGAATATATGGTTGCCTAAATTGTTATTTTCAATATGTAAACAATATTTAACAATATTTACCAGTAAAAATAAGTTTTTAAATCCTCTTCTTGTTAATATTAATTGCAAACTTCGCATTTATAGTAATTTTTAACCCTTAAAAACACCGAAAAGAGTCACGACAAGCAATTAAACTGAAAGAAAAGATAGGTAAACATGTTTATGTCTGTCAAACATCAAGAAGCCTTTCCCCCACCGGCCATAAGCAGCTTTCAAACAAATCTATTGTTGTTTAAATCTATAGGGCATGATCGAAAGTGAAATTTGTTGACTAAATGTATTCTTTTAGATGATACTTTTAATTTTAACTTCGCTCAAGCAAAGACGGCTTGTAACCAGTTCAAGGAAGCCGAGGAATGTTTTTTGTTAATCCAAGATCCAAAAATTAAGAACGATTATGTTTATATCTCGAATTTGTCGAGATGTTACGTTATGAATAAGAAACCGCAGGAAGCGTGGGAACTTTATTTAAGGTGCATACTATATATATCCTCTCAGTTGGATAGTTAATATTCCGAATAGTTTGAAAAGAGTTATTGCAAATCAGTATTGTGTTGTTTCAGGTTGGATAATTCACCTGAAAGTTTCAACTTATTGTTGCAAATAGCAAACGATTGTTACCGAATGGGTGAATTTTGGTTTGCTGCCAAGGCATTTGATATGTTGGATCGTTTAGATCCAAATCCTGAATTTTGGGAGGGTAAACGTGGTGCTATAGTTGGAGTGTTTCAGGTAAAAATTTAATTTTTAATGGGTAATTTCAAATTGAAAGCCATTATTTCGTACAGTTATTCCAAAATACAAAATTTTGCTCGACAGAGCTTCTGAAACGCTTCTTTATTAAGATACAAGGTCAGAGTAACTTTAGAAATTGAATTCTCAATAAATAAAGAAATATTTTAAGCTCTTGTAATTGGATGATAAAGCATTTTTATTACTCCTATTCTTAAAAACTGTTCGTCTTATTTGAATGAGAAAAGTATGTATTATTTTTAACCACCTTGTAGAAAATGAGATTTTTATACTGATACAATAAGGTTTTAGGGGAAGTAGTAGCTATCTGTTGGACTTTCATTGTCTTTATTTTTTGTTGAATATCACGACGTTTCGGCTAGTAGTTATCTCTAGCCGTTTTCAAATGAAACTGATTGTTCAGTTTCACTTGAAAACGGCTAGAGATAACTACTAGCCGAAACGTCGTGATATTCAACAAAAAATAAAGACAATGGAAGCCCAACAGATATCTACTAGTTCGAAAGAAGCATCTTTGTCTATGACCTTCAAACCAACACATGTTTTTAGGGCGTAGTAGCAAAAAAATTGTCAGTAGATATGCTCAGTGACATTCTGCAATTATTGAGGACAAGTAATTCGAGTCAAGCCGATCAAATCGCGAAAGTTATCAGAAGATGGGCTAAAGAACAAAGAGTGAGTATCACATAGACTTGAAGATTGTTGAAGAAAATTTACATTTTGATTTAATTGAAAATTTGATTGTGGTTAGGTAATATTTGTAGATTTAACGGTGAAAATAAAAATAATTCTTGATGAATCTTGTGTTTCAATTTCATAAAAATTGTCAATTTTTAATTGTGTTCTCCATGCACTTCACATATTGGTCTCCTGTTAAGTTATCATTCTTTCAACGTATAAAATGAATGAAATATTCTAAAGGGTGTTTCAGAATGTTTCTTGTTTTGACTGTTTCGCGTCATATACGGATAACAGGGGTAGGGAAGATTTATATTTCCACCCCTACACAATTATTGTGCAGGAAATGAAGCTCGATGATCCAGCTAAACGACTTAAATTCTGCAGACAAAGAAGCTTCAATATTATATGGTTCTATGATGAATCAAATTTCCACATTAACGGCGATGTGAACAAACAAAATTGCAGATATTGTGCTCCTGACAATCCACTGGAACTGCTTCAGAAACAATTACAGGTTGTCGTTTGGGCTGCCATATCTAGCCAAGGAATTATCGGTCCCTATTTTTTTTGAGGATAACTGGTTGCATTCAGATGTAATTCCGATCATTATTGCCATATGATCAGGACTTTTTTGGCTCCAGAAATGCAAAACTAGATTGACTACAACCGAAATATATTTTTTCCAATAAGATGGAACAACTTTCTACGTCCAGAATGATTCTTTGGCAGCTCTTCATGATTTATTCCTTGAAAGAGTGATATGTCGTCAACTGGCCACCGCGGAGTCCAGATTTAACACCTGCTGATTTTTTTTCCATGGGGCTACTTAATAAGTAGGGTTTTCAACCCATTACCCCCCAACTTAAATGTTCTAAAGCACAAATACAAATGTGCCAACCACTCGATAATTTAACACCAATTAAATAAGTCTGAATTAATTCTGATGTTTTATTTTTGAAGAATCAAAAACTAAAAACATTCGGAGGCACCCTTTATAAAGGACACGTTTTCCCAGAACGGCAAATTGGATATCGTATAAATAAATATGAGGTGTTGCTAGAATTCCAATCGGGCTTTAGATCTGGATATCGTGTATCGCGGCAGTGGCTTCGGTAACCGATGACTTCTTTCGATCTCCAGATGTCGGTGAAGTTATGGCATTGTTCTCTTAGATTACTCAAAAGCATTTGACCTGCTGAACCATTTCATATTTATTTCAGTTTTGCATTTTATCGGCTTTAATAAGTCTAAATGAATCATACTTATATATAGATAATAAGATTTTTTATATTCGTGTATCTATATAATATATAGATCTTTTAAATTGTATTTTTTTTTTGTAAAATGACTAGAATTTGTTGTAAAATAAAATGATCTCAAAAAATTATACAGGGTTGATATAAACTTACATTTGTTTTTTATTGTCAATAAAGCTAAATAACTGTCTTATTTTAAATGGAACACCCTCTATTTAAAATTGAATTTATTTTAACGGTTTTTAGTACTAAATTACTAAAAAAATATAAAATACAGGTCAAAAATCAAAATTTTTTATCAACGCTGTATAATTTTTTAAGATATTTTTTATTTTACAATAAATTATAATTATTTTACTAAAAAACCAACACAATTTAAGTCATCTAGCTTGAATCGGCAAGGCAGACATGCCTCATAGATTTTGATCTACAATTTCAAGCATAGCTAAATATCTCGAGAACAGCTTGTTTTAGGTATATTAAACATAACCATAACTTACCTTTATTTGGCCCGCGCTACCAAAATACAATATGCAATAATATAAAGGACATTGCATTTAAATTTAGACAATTTTGGTGTGAAACTTTTTTTGAGTTACTCCAATGAACCTACATATCCCTTATTAAAAATATTTTGTCGTCCTCTCGACGGAAATGTATATATATATATATATATATATATATATATATATATATATATATATATATATATATAGGGTGATTCAAAAATCGATCACGAAACTTAAGGAGGTGATTCTACTTGACAAAATAAGGGTAGAGCTTCATATAATTTTTTTTCAAAATGTCATTCGTTTTCGAGTTCAAGTTTTTATTTTTTGTTTTTTGAATTACTCGCTTACAGGAAAACCGATTTGACTAATATTTGAAAGATAGGCTAAGTCTTCTGCGCTTCATCATTTTAGTAACAATTCACATTGATTGTTTGCCGCTAGAGGGCACTTTACCTACATTGAAAATTGTTTTTTTGTCATAATTTTTTAGTGTTGACAGCTACAGTAGTTTTTGGCATAATTTCTGAAAGACTGATGCCAGGCCTTTAAAAAAGGTGCTCTTTATTTACATCGCTAAACCCAACGGTTTAGACGTAAATCACCCTTAAAAATTAAGTGGTAAATTTACTTTTCTCATTTCATTACCACCAGCTACCAGGTAAATAGCTATCAAAGTATACTAGAGCTGTCAGTTTAACATCAAATAAATTCGCTTTTTAAACTATTTAATTTATAATCTTAAAATAACTAATAATGGCTAATCACCAATATTCAAATATCGAATATTGTGATATCCATTTTTGTTATGGAAAAGCAAATGGTAATGCAGAGTTGGCAAGAAGATATTATATGGAGAGTTATCCGGAAAGAAATATCCTTCATGCTCAAACATTTTCCAGTGTGCACAGGAGGCTTGCGGAATGTGGTTCCTTTAAAAGTTATAATGGAAATAGGGGAAGACCTAGAACTGCTAGAAACGTGCAACAAGAAGAAAGAGTGCTTGAAATTATTGAAGATAATCCAGGTATTAGTACTAGAAAAATTGGGAATGAAGTGCGGCTCTGTCAGGCTAGTTCATGGAGGATACTAAGAGAAGAACAACTCTACCCGTTTCATTCAAAAAAGGTGCAGGCTCTTTATGACGATGATCGGCCGAGACGGTTGGAAATGTGCAATCAGATCCTAGCTAAGTATGAACACGATAATCGATTAATTGGCGTCATATTATTCACTGACGAAGCTGGTTTCACTCGTGATGGCATAACAAATCTACACAACATCCACACATATGCTTACGAGAACCCAAACAATGTGGTAGAAACGAAACATCAGCGTAGATTTTCACTAAATGTGTGGGCAGGGATAATAGGAGATTACCTTATTGGTCCTCATTTCTTTGATGGCCCATTAACTGGTGACATATACTTAGATTTTATCCAAAATCGTCTCCCATTGTATCTGGAAGATGTGCCATTGGAAGTAAGGGCCAACATGTGGATCCTCCAAGACGGAGCTCCGCCCCACTTTAGTATACGTGTCCGACAGTATTTGAATGCAACGTATCCTGAGCGATGGATAGGACGAAGTGGACCATTGGCATGGGCAGCGAGGTCACCAGACCTTAATCCTATGGATTTTTTCTTTTGGGGTCATTTGAAACAATTGGTGTACGATATTCCAGTAATCAACGTCGAGGATCTTCGCTTCAGGATAATCGAAAAGTGCCAAATTATTAAAGAAACACCAGAAATTTTTCATCGAGTTAGGCGACATTTTTTGAAGAGTGTTAGGAAATGTATGGAAGAAAATGGGGGACATTTTGAGAATCTTTTTTAGTTTGTTTAGTACTGTTTCATTAATTTTTATCAATTAAATGTATATCGCAATAATCCATAATATGAATATTTACTGATTAGCCATTATTAGTTATTTTAAGATTATAAATTAAATAGTTTAAAAAGCGAATTTATTTGATGTTAAACTGACAGCTCTAGTATACTTTGATAGCTATTTACCTGGTAGCTGGTGGTAATGAAATGAGAAAAGTAAATTTACCACTTAATTTTTAAGGGTGATTTACGTCTAAACCGTTGGGTTTAGCGATGTAAATAAAGAGCACCTTTTTTAAAGGCCTGGCATCAGTCTTTCAGAAATTATGCCAAAAACTACTGTAGCTGTCAACACTAAAAAATTATGACAAAAAAACAATTTTCAATGTAGGTAAAGTGCCCTCTAGCGGCAAACAATCAATGTGAATTGTTACTAAAATGATGAAGCGCAGAAGACTTAGCCTATCTTTCAAATATTAGTCAAATCGGTTTTCCTGTAAGCGAGTAATTCAAAAAACAAAAAATAAAAACTTGAACTTGGACGGCTTGTAACTCGAAAACGAATGACATTTTGAAAAAAAATTATATGAAGCTCTACCCTTATTTTGTCAAGTAGAATCACCCCCTTAAGTTTCGTGATCGATTTTTGAATCACCCTGTATATATATATACAATATATATATATATATATATATATATATATATATATATATATATATATATATATATATATATATATATATATATATATATATATATATATATATATATATATATATATATATATATATATATATATATATATATTGAAAAGTTTTTATGGTACCCTTCGCATTTGCTTACTTTGTAGATTTTGTCTTTTCTGAGTAAGCTAAATTGATATATTAATGTTTCAAGTTTTCTGAAGGGTTGAGTAGTAACTTACATAAAATTTTCATTTTGTGGGCAGAATTATTTGATATTCCCATAATTTTTTTTCTTATATTATGACTTTTACCCTTCGCAATATCTCGTAAAGTCATCGTGATTTCGCCATTTCAATTTTTCTTAATCATACTATGCAGTCATCCAGTTCCCTGTAAAATTATCTCCAATTTAAGCATAAAACACATGTTCAAATCGCGTAAAGTTCTAGAAAAAGAAGTAGATAAAACTACTGACTGGTATATATGTACTTGAGCGTTAATTTTTTATACAAACATATTAAATACGTGTGTACATTTGTCATTTTTCATAGAAATCTAATCAAAAAGTTGATAAGCAAGTTCCTGAAATGCGTTATCTCCAAATAATAACTATATTTGTTGAATAATATTCTACCTGGAAAAGGATTTAACTCATTTTTAATTAGGAAGTAGTACTTAGTAAAAGTATTAATTATTTCGGAATTTATGTTGCAAAAAATGAAATTTATTGCAGTAACTCTAATATTGCTTTATTTGTTTTATTTCTATTAAAATTAAAACTTTTACACGCAAAATTTTAAGGCAAATATTTGGTAAAATCATTTTTATCAGGAAGAAATGCATGCGTGTCCCCAACAAAAACAGTTATAGGCCCGTTAGTCTACTTTCCAATCTGGGGAAAATTGAAAGAGCAATTTTAAAACGCTTGACTCACTTCATAGTTGAAATAAACGTCTTGTCTTTGGAACAATTCTGGTTCGAAGAGAGTCAAAGTAACATTCAGCAGACCACCAGACCCGTATCGTTCGTAACGCAGGGATTTCAGAGAAAATTCCATACGGGTGCAATCTTCTTTGATATCAGCAAAGCCTTTGATAAGATGTTGCATAATGGACTTATAATTAAGCTTATATCCTCAACCACCTCTTAATACCGTTAGATGTTGTTATATCTACTATAAAGCTCATTACAGCGGGGGTTCCTCAGGGTTCTCCTTTGTCCTCCACTCTTTTCAACCTATATTCCGAAAGACCAACAAATTATATTTATTCGCCGACGATACAGCATTGGCTATGTCCTCACGGTCGTTTTGAATTATTCTGAGATTACAACGGCTTATAAACAAGCTGAATAAGTAGATGGCGGATCTATCTACCTTTAACACTCAGATTCTCTGGAGGGATCACGCAAAGTACTTAGGGCTTGTGTTCGATAGGAGTCTCAACTGACTTCTCAATACTAACCATGTACTAAATAAAGCCAAAACTTCTTTTATAGCTCTTTATTCTCTACTGAATCATAACAGAAAGCTGAAATTAAAGCTGATCATTTTCAAGCTTTTTATCTATTCGATCCTGTCTTTTACTGCTTCCACATAGATCACCACGAGCAGATCAAGATTCAACAGATTAGAAAACTTTCGAAATAAAGTCTTCTTTATAATTGTGGACCCTCTTTCAATGTAAGGAACGAATTTACAGAAATCTCGTATGCGAGACCTTTTCGGTCTTCATTACCAATTCTATTACAAAATATCTTAACAGATCTCACAGCTCTGTCAATGAACTCATACAAATCTCACACAACCTCACCGCTACACCACAGCAGCGCCATCGATATATCCAAAATTGGTTGCTCGACTATTAAACTTGGGTCGTCTTAATATCAGTGACCAGCTTCAAAACCAAAGTCAATCGTTCTTTAACCTTCTTTAAGCTTAACCTATAAAAATCTATGAACACCGTCTGAACATCAAAGGATGTAATGTATTTTTAACTCATTCTTACAGTCCTTAACTGAGTA
This sequence comes from Diaprepes abbreviatus, assembly GCA_034092305.1. Lineage (NCBI taxonomy): Eukaryota > Metazoa > Arthropoda > Insecta > Coleoptera > Curculionidae > Diaprepes > Diaprepes abbreviatus. Next base: position 725,888 of record JASJET010000045.1, on the reverse strand, counting down.
GTAGAAAAAATGGCTTGTGTTTTAATTCAAGAGATGAATTGCACTAGGATATAATTGTATCTCGGAGTTCCAGGTCAAATGGACTCGAAGTTCGAGAAATCTAGGTCTATGCTTTGTTCAAGGAACCAGAAATCGAAGCAATCTGGATGTGCGAGACCTAGAAATAAAACTGATTTTAGAAAAAATTAAGTAGTGCCACCTTAATGACAATATTACTCCATCCCTAGTGCTCAATCTCATACTTTAATTTTATTCGTAATATGTAACAACATGGAAAGCTTTTTCCAAAAATTACCGACCCTTTTTCGCGAGATTCACTCATATAAAGTTGATTATAATATAGGAAGGGCCGGATTTGGGGGAGAGTAGGCGGGGCTACCGCCCCGGTGCCTCCAGAAGAGAGGGGCCCCCACAATAGAGATAAAAAAAATATCCAAATTTCGACGGGTCAGCAACTTTTCCGTTTTTTTTTCCAAACAGTCTTTTTTCGCATTTTTACCGACAATACTTGCACAGACATAATAATATTGTTCCGAATATTAAAATATTCCATGGAAAATAGACTTTTGTCAGTAACAAAAATGTAACATTGATTTTTTTACTGGAATGTGTTCATTTCGGCATCCTATAAAACATATCTCGATGGTAACTCTGGAAGACCTGTGGCAAAAAAATTACGGATCAAAAATGCTCACGATTTTCGGTTTTTTGAGTTTATCTCAAACAGTAAAAGTTGTATCGAAAAATGTTTCAAACAAAAGTTGTAGAGAATTAAAAAACCTATCGATTCATGTAATATAAGTTATAGATGGCGCCACTAGTTATCGAGATCTAATTAATATACAATGTTCAATTTTAATGGAAATTGTTTGTATTGTTTTATATTTTGAAGATCTATTAAAATTTTTTTTTTTTCAATAGTGGGCCGACAAATTTTGCAAAAGCCAATTTTAGCACCAAAAAAATTGCGATAACTTTTCACCGGATGGAGATAAATTTTTTGTACTGCGTGCATTATATTTAGATGTATCATTTCCGATCTCAAAAAAAATTTTTTTGATTTTGGATGAAAAAAACTTTTTTTCTTTTCAAAAATTCATAATGACGTGGCACATGAATATTAAGCGCTCAAATTTGCAGAAGATGCTTTTTAATACTTGTACTTTATTTGCGAGTTTTTTTGACCCAAGAAATACACTTCCATACGATTGTGCCGCTGTCGGCGGGTTGCCATAGTTCAGGCCCATTATTCATTGGCGCTTCAAGGAAACTTATGCATCACAAGTAATATTTATAATATTGATGTTGTTTTATTAATTCATATGATAGTAACAATTTGTTTAGTCATATTAATTATTAATTTGTTTATTAACAAAATTTTTACAAAAAATTATAGAGAAAATCATACAAATATTCAATTATGTATTACCAAAGATTATTATAGCTAACGCAAAGCTATAATAATCTTTGGTATTACATATTATACTGTTAATACATCTAAATCCAATGCACGCATTAAAAAAATTTTATCTACATCCGGTGAAAAGTTATCGCAATTTTTTTGGTATAGAAATTGGTTTTTGCAAAATTTCTCGGCCCACGATTGAAAAAAAAATTTTTTTAATAGATCTTCAAAATATAAAGCAATACAAACAATTTCCATTAAAATTGAACATTGTATCTCAATTAGGAAAGCGGAAAATTGAGGTTGAATTTTCTACTTTGACATCAAATTTCTCAGAAAATAAAAAACTCACAGATTTCAGGTTTGACATATTTTTTTAAAATGATAATACCTATATTAATGGTAAATTTTAAATCGGTAATTTGTTAATAAATGTCTTTTTTTTTTTAAAAAAAAAGGAAACCGTAAATTTTGTCGAAAAAAAAATATATATATCTCAATAACTAGTGGCGTCATCTATAACTTATATCATACGAATCGATAGATTTTTTAATTCTCTACAACTTTTGTTTGAAACATTTTTCGATACAGCTGTTACTTTTCGAGATAAACTCAAAAAAACTGAAAATCGTGACCGTTTTTGATCCGCCATTTTTTTTGCACAGTTACCATCGAGATATGTTTTATAGGATGCCGAAATGAACACATTCCAGCAAAAAAATCAATGTTACATTTTTGTTAACAAAACAGCTCTTTCTTGATCTAATTTCCACGGAGTAAAGCAATATATCCATATTTGTTCACTACATTCTTTATTGAAATAATTTTATTTGTTGACAATAAATTTTTAAAGACTTGACAGAAAAAATTGTTCCTTATATTCGGAAAATAATTAGGGGCCTCCCGCTCTTTCGTTGCCCCAGGGCCTTCAGACCTCCAAACCCGGCCCTGAATACAGGATATCAATTATTGAGATTAATATTGTTACAATAATGCCTACCACTAAAAGTTTCGTCCTTGGTAATCAGCGGTGGATTCGTCACTGGACCCGCCAGCACCCTTGTCGCGTTTAGTATAATTTGGAACTTGTATTTGAAGTGATTTTGCATCGGAATTGACCGGTAGGATGTTCGTACCACGATAATATTTACAAAAAAGTTTTTAAAAAATTATAATTTTCACACCGTGTGTTTCGGAAATGATCAACTTTATGGCCTAAGGTAAATTGGGTTATATCTCATAAAGAATTTTTAGAGACACTCTGTGTAGATTGAAAAACAAAAAAAAAAATACGTAGGTTTCCCTTCGTCATTTTATTGCCAGACAATTACATTTATCTAAATTTAGTCTTCTCATTAAACACAAAAAGATTTAAGACGACCTTCCAAGTAAATCTCTTAATAGAGATATATTTTAATTCTCCGTTTATTAGAGAGGAATAAATTATTAAAGTCATTGCTTAACTGTTTCTTAGGAATATTAAGTAAAATACTTATTTTATTCAAGTTACTGCTTACATTAATTAAAATGCCATAAAACACGACGCTTATTCTTAGTATAATCTTATAATAATTTTACAAATAGAGAAAGTTTAACAACATACAGAGTTACCCGTGTGGTGAGTGAATATTATTGAATATTTCAGTCAAAACGGTCAGTTTTATTTTGAAACTAAACAAAAAACCCTGACTGACTAATGTATTCTTATGGATGAAACCCGGGTTAATTCGAATGTCGAAATACCAAATTCCTCAATAAGCCGAAAAAAAAATTCTTCGAATTATTGAAAATATGACCGTAAGTTTTCCAGAAATAATCAGTAAAGGTGTCTTAAGTGTTTCTGCATGGGCGCCGGCGGTAAAGTTTATAGGCAGTTAGAGGGTCATTGTATAAATTAAAAAGACCGTAACACGTTGGACTCGAAATTGGGATTTTTTATTTTAGTTTACCTTTAAGGAAAGATGATTTTTAGTTCATTTTTACAATTATGCCGCATAGTAAGCTTTGAAAATGGTGTATGAGATTTCACCGAAACGTCAGCTGCCTTACAGTCCTGAGAGGGACTCTGCACATACATGGAATGCAAGAAAACCTTCGATTACACATCACACCCGTGAGAATATCCGACATAATATATATATATATATATATATATATATATATATATATATATATATATATATATATTGTCTAATATAAGCAAGGTTTTTGAAAAACTTTTATATCAGAGAATTGTAATATTTTTGGATAAGTTTTCTATATCAGATAAACAAAATGGCATTTGAAAAGGAAAATTCACAGTAAGAGTTTTGTACCAAGCACTTACACAAATTCTAGAATCGCTAAATAAAAAAAGCAAACATTGGCCATGTGCCTGGATCTGTCTAAAGTCTTTGATGCTGTAGACCATAAAACATTTTTGTTAAGACTTGAAATGTATGGTTTAAGGGGTAATGTTCTGGAATTAATAAGATCGTATTTGACGGACAGGACTGGACAGGAGTGTGTGGTGGAGTCTGATCTCCATGGTAGGGCTATAGTGTCCCAGAGGGTTAAAATGAAGATGGGCGTCCCTCAGGGTTCAATACTTTGACCTCTTTTGAATATTCTTTATACAAAGGATTTACCCGAAGTCTATGAAGAACAGATTGTACTATATGCTGATGATACATTGCTTATATTCAGTGCAAACACGGCGGAGCTGCTGTCGGTGAAGGTTCAATCTGTGATGAACATTCTCGATGGGTACCTTCGGTCCAATAGCTTGTCGCTAAATGTTTTCAAGACACACTGCATTATATTTCACAACAGATTAAATAATCAATTTACATTAACATGTGAGGATACAATAATAACATCAGTTGAGAGTACTGTTGTTTTGGGACTAAACATCGATAAAAGGTTGGACTGGGGGACGCACATCGAGAGAGTTGCCACTAAAATATCTCAGTATCGTTTTGCATTAAGAATTATTTCGGAGAGAGTTGGAATCGATGCAGCTATGTCAGCTTATCATGCATTGGTACAGTCCAGACTGATATGGTTTGATATTTTGGGGTAATTCCTGTGATATCAGTACAGTTTTGATTCTGCAAAAAAGATGTTTAAGGTGTATTTGTGCAATGAAACAAGACATTTGTAGAAATATCTTTATTAGTAATATTATTTCGACGGTTATAGGTATGCACATTTTGGATTATGTGATGTTTATTATTGATAACTGGGATCTTTTTGAGGGTGCATCTATTAAACATAACTACATTACTAGAAATAAAACAAATCTGATTTCTGATAAATATAACTTTAGTTATTTGCAGAAAAATGTCGAGTTTTCTATAATAAAAGTTTTTAATTCTTTACCTGAAAACGTACATTTACTACCGAGAAACAGATTACTGTGTCCTAAGAATCTTCTTGTGTAAAAAAGCCTTCTATACATTGGAACAGTTGTATGAGTGTGACAAAGGCAGCATTCTCTCGAAATAGAATTTTTGTTACTGGCAGTATCATTAAATTTTAAATTTGTGTAAGTTTCCTTGTTATTTAAATTTTTTTCATTTATAATATTGCCCTTTATCTTAAGTTTTAATTGTTTTGTTTTTACTTATATATATATATATATATATATATATATATATATATATATATATATATATATATATATAATGTATTTACATATGTGTTTTTACGCATATACAGGGTGTCCCACCTGGAACCAATTCGATCTATATATGGAAAACTGTATTTAGGAAAATTTCGAAAATTTGTCAGTATACTAATGTCGATGGGAGCAACCAAGTTACAATATTTTTTCAAGTTGGTAGCACTTCCAGTTATACACGAAGTAGGTGTCTACTTACTTATATTAAATGAAATATTATATGTATTATTGCATTTTTGAATTCTGCGTAAGATTCTAGGCACATTTTATGTATCATGTCTAATACCTAAGCCAAAGCATTTTTGACATATTTAAGTTTTTATGTCAAATATGACGATTACAGACTCTAAGACAATCATCCTATAAGAAAGCCTTTTTTACTTAATTTGGGTTGAATTCCTTATTAAAAAGGGTCTACTTCATTTGATTTTTATAACATTTTGACAACCAATAATACAGGGTGTTCAAAAAATAACACTAAAAATTTAATTGAAGGAATCGTCAGAAGTCGATTTTTTAAATGGAAACTCCCAAATTTTCTAGTTTTATCTTATTTAGAATTAAAAATAAGAGGAAGTTTGTGTAAGGTTGTCTACGCTGAAAATTTTTAGTTTTCGAAATATTGCCAATTTAATATTTTTATATGGCAATTTTTCTGCAGCTTTTAAGTTCATTTATAAACTTAGTTGGCTATGACGTTTAACTCATAGCTGGCTATGACGGTATTGGAAAACAATCAAATGCTAAAGAAATATATGAAGCTGTCACCGTTTAAAAGTTATTAATTTTCATACCGGGAGCTTAAATTATACACACAAAGATTATTTAAATTTATTTATTGTTTATGGAGAATGTGATCAAGTTATATCAAGAACATGTGACATATTTACCATTCAATATCCGCAAAAACAGAAGCCATCACAATGTGCTGTTAAATAAATCATCGCAAGTTTTAGGAACATTGGGTACGTTAAAATAACAGTACATCCTTAATTTAGAAAGAAAAAACTTAAATCAGAAAACTCTAGATTAAAAAAAAAAATATTTCTTCAGTAAATATAGTCCTTGGATTTCCAGACATTTCGTCCTCCGACGTCTTCCGATTTCCAATCTCCATTTTTCTCTATCGTTTCATGGATCTTTTAAGTTAAGTTGTTGCATCTCTTTATCTATTCCTTCTCTCCAACTTGTGCTTCGTCTTTCTCGCTTTTATCTCTTCTAGTTGCCATTTAAATATTTGTATTGAAATGCGTTGATCATCCATTCGTTGTAACTGTCCAAACCAGATAAGTTGGTTTGTACGTAAGTCATCTACAATCGTGTGTTCTACCTTCATTATTTCCCTAATGCGCTCATTAGTGATTTTTTTTCAATTCACGACCTTCCAGCTGCTCTTCTCTAGAAGTCCATTTCCGTAGTTCTCAAGGATGATAGACTTCTTTCCTTCAAATGCCACACCGCTATATAATGTAATACTCTTCACTATGGTCTCATATATTCTCTTTTTGTTGTTTTTATTAATTGTTTGATCCCATAAGATATTGTTTAGTAACGTTATGGCTTTTCTTCCTGGCGTATTTCTTTTATCGCTTTATTTCTTATTTCAACATGGGACATATTTCTGCCTAGGTACCTGTATTCATAGCAGTGCTTTATTGTGATTTTATCGCTGAACATCATGTCTTGTTGTCCTTCGTTTTATTTGTATTTATTTCTAAACCCTAAGTCTTGTATTTTTCAATAAGTTTTCTTGTCATTGTAAGCTTGAGCCACTATCACTTGGTTATCCGCAAAGCAAAGTGTATATAACATGGAGACTGCTATTGATATTCCCATTTTTCTACATTTTAACTCCCATTTACTTAGAACGCTTTCCAGAGAGATCTTAAACAAAGTGGGGCACAGACAATATTCTTGTTTCAGGCCTGTAGAGTGTTTTTTGGGTAGCTTTAATAAGTTCTATATTAATGTTTATGGTCTTCATTGATTGCCCCATTTTTTGCAGGGGGACACATCATATGCTTTCTTTAAATCAATAAATTCTAGATGAGTTTCTTGATTTCTTGCCATCTTTTTTTCTATCACCTGAGTTAAAGTAAAAATGTGGTCTGTTGTGGACCTTTGTGCGAAAACCTGCCTGTTCTTTGGCTTCATAGTTTTTATATTTTTTCTCTATTCCATTTTTCAAAACTTTTCCATATATTCTACTCATGGATCCTATAATTGCTATTCCTCGGTAACTATGGCAAATGTTTTTGTCGCCCTTTTCATGTATTGTACTTAGGTATGATACATTCCATTCCTTGAGGACTACATTTGTACCTATAACTTTGTGGAAAAGTTCTTTAAGGAGATCCTATAACTTTTTTGTTCCATATTTGAACAATTCTCCTGGAATATCCTCGGGTCCGGGATCTTTGTGGTTCTTTAACGTTTTGCAAACGACTTTTATTTCTCGTACTGCTAATTTTTTGCTTTTGTTGGTCTTCCTCCTCTGTGAACTCCCTTCTGTCCTCCATTAGAAGTTTCTTGAAGTATTCTTTCCATTTTTGGGTTTTATTGTTGTTATTATGTCTCTGTTTTTCTCCTTTTTCAGACTTCTTATGACTTCTTATGACTCCTAGGTAGGTATTTATTTTTTGGCCGTTTCTTTCCCATGAGTCGTTCTTTTTCTTAGACATTTTTCTTCTTACTATCTTCCGCATTTCTCTGTGTTTAATTTTATGTTCTAGTGTTTTTGTATAATATCTTTTTCAGTGTCGTCATCCCACCAATAAGTTGTTCTAATGTTTTTGTGTTTAAGTATCTTTGGTGTAATTTCTTTTTATGTTCTATATCTTTTTTAGTGTCGTCATCCCACCAATAAGGTTTGCGTGTTTTGGTTATCACTGTGCTTTAAATGTTGGTAAGTTGTTCCACATCATTTAGGCTCATAGTTTCTAATTTCCCATCCAGCCTTTTTTGATACAGCTTTTGTGTACTTTCCTTATCCAGGCTTTTGATGTATTTTTATTCTTCAACCTTCCCATTCTCCTGTGCATCTGTTTGCATTTGTTTTTTTTTATATTGTCTTCTTATTGGCAAATTTATTTTGGTTCGGAGTAGATAATGTTACTACCACATGTAACGCTTCTTTGTACTCTTAAGTCTTGCACTTTCAATCGTGTTTTTTGTTTCATTACGGTATAATCTATTATTTGTGCGGATAGTATCCATTCATTACTAACAGTTCGGTCATGATACATAGTCTATTAATCTTTTACCATTGTTGTTTATAGTATCCTCACCGTATTTTTCTACTATTTCATCTTATTGTTTCCTTCCCACTCTACAGTTTAAGTCTCCAAGAAGCATAATTTCTCGTACTTGACTAGCTTTTGTTACCTCTTCATAAAGCAGCTCGAAGAATGTATTTTTTACTTTGACTGGTACATCATTGACTCCGTACACTCCAATAACTGTTAATTTATATCCGTGTAAGCACATATTGATCTTGATTAGTCTTTTGCTTATTGCTTCCCATGAAGATATATATTGTCTCAGTCTTCTATGTACTTACTATCAGTGAAATGCCCTGTTGAAAAAGTGGTCGAATTAACTCAAGTTTTCTGAGCCCTTCTCCTTTTTTGTTTCAGTAGTCACCGTTATATCTATTTTGAACATTCCATGTACCTAAGAATCGTGTCTTTTTCAAAGCGTAAGTCATCGTCTTAATTTCCGCCCTATTCCGAAGCGTTTCATTAGATTTTTTAACAATGTTGTGTTTCTATAAGAATCAGGGAGTTAGTCTGATGCCTTAACCCCAACTTGGAGGACCAGGTATTTTATTTCGAAGTATCGTTCTCATAGAAAGGTTGCGTTCACATTAGTTAACAAGCCTGTTCCGCCTGGGGTCTTTACTTGTTACTTCGGTTAAAGCTGTGGTGTCTGAGTTTTCTTGACTGCATATCGGTGTTTCCAACAAACTAAATTAAAAAATCTACAAAGATATGAATAGATAAACAAGTTATTTCTTAGAAGTCATCAAAATATTTTTTAAAAGTCATTTAACAATTAGATACACTTTCATTTGTAAACATTGTAATCAGATAATGTCCATAATTGTAATTTGTTGACTTGCAAAAATTAACTGTAGATAAAACCTTGAATTTTTTCAATATCGTGCGGTCCTTCATCTTCTCTTTGTCTACGCCAATGCCGAACAATAATCTATTTGCAAGTTACACGCCACTGTACATATATAAGTAAAAAAAGGATTGGGGAATCCCTCGAAGATTTCCAACGCCTCGTGTTTACAGATTTGCAGATTTTTTACCACATCCTATTGGTATTTTAAAAATCTCCAAAATATTTACTTGGAACTCTTTGACTTCCACTTTTTTGCACCTTGCGGGTTGAGTGGCCGCCAGATATTGACGAGTTTGATGCCACTCTCGCTTTCGCCATTTCTTATTTTCGATATTATAGCTATTTTAGATGTTTTCTGAAATATCAGTAAACAGTGCCAATACAGACTAAGTGATTGGTTGTAACTACGCGTTAGTACATAACCTTTTCATTTTTTTTACAGTAATGCTTAAAGCGACCAAGTATTTAATTTTGCATTCCGTTAACGTTCCCTTAACGTTCTTGATATCATTTTTTCTACGTCTGGTAACTACATTCATTGACAAAATTATTGAATAATTTATCATAATCACTGTTGATTGAAAATTATTTTAAATTAGCACAGTAAGTTATATATGTGCTGATGTTATTCGTTTAGTAGGCGGATATAATAATTAATTCATATTAGTTGGCTTTATTCATATCATTGAAAAACTAAAATCAATTAAGTTATCTGAAATAAGTGAGTGATAGTGATTCCAGTTTACCACTGATGAGACGCTGCAATGGAGAGGAAGCTGCACAAATTGTAGTTCTATACAAAAAATAATATAGACAAAAATATATTACATGTTCTTATTCACGCATTTCAATGGAAAATTATAGAATTCTATTATATATATCAAACTTCTTTTATACAAGTTTCAAGAAAATTACGGCCTCAAAGCGAAACATAGGCTTTTCATAATCAACTAAAGATGATCTTCGATGGCAAGATACCGATGTCCCGCGACATCGTATGTATATAGTTCATAATGTAAATAAATTTTTTTAATATCCTAATTTTGATTAAATTACGGCCTTAAAGTAAAACGTAGGCCTTTTATAGTTAACTATAGTGGTAGGATACTGACGTTGAGCGATATTATATTTTATATGAATGTAGTACTTGTGATTGAATCGTGAAAATTTGTTTTAGTACATACATTTGGATGAAATTACGGCCGCAAAGTGAAACATAGGCCTTTTATAGTTAACTATAGATGTTCTTCGATGGCAGGATACTGACGTCATGCGATATTATATTTTATATGAATGCATTTCATAAGCAATTAACAAGAAAAACATCTGTGATTGAATCATCTAAACCCTTTTTAGTATCCGTATTTTAATAAAATTACGGCCTCAAAGTGAAACGTAGGCTGTTTATAGCTAACTAAAGATGATCGTCAATGGCAGGATACTGATGTCCACGATATCGTGTTTTATATGAATAGAGTTCATAACGTAAATAATTTTTTTAACAGTCTAATTTTGATTAAATTACGGCCTTAAAGTAAAACGTAGGCCTTTTATAGTTAACTATAGATAATCTTCGGTGGTAGGACACTGAACTTGAGCGATATTGTATTTTATATTATTATAATTCATAATGTAAAAAAAAAGGGAAAATACTTGTGACTGAACCGTCAAAATTTGTTTTAGTACATGCATTTCGATGAAATTACGGCCTCAAAGTAAAATATAGGTCTTTTGCAGTTAACTATAGATGATCTTCGATGACAGGATACTGACGTCATGCGATATTATCTTTTATATGAATGCATTTCATCAGCAGTTAACAGGAAAAAATCTGTGATTGAATCATCGAAATTTTTCTTCGAAGCAATTACGTCCCCAAAATGAAACGTCGCCCTCTTATAGTGAACTAAAGATGATCTTCAATCGCACGATATCGACGTAACGCGATATAATCTTTTATATGAACATAGATCATAAAGTAAATAATAGGAATAGCATCTGCGGTTAAGTCATACTCATTCTCACGTATGTACTTGTAAACTATCACTCACAATCCAAGATCTGGTTAAGTCCGGATTAAATAAGTTTAAAAACTTTTAAAGATTCATTTGGTAGATAAAAAAAATCACATAATCTCGATTACAGTATCCAAAGTGTTAAAAAAAAACAAAAAATGGGCTGCCTGTTCTTTCGCCTCTTTCCACTTTATTGTTGTTGTATCTTTTATATCCTTTACAAGAATCGACGGTCAACGATAGATATATATGAAGTCCGAATACGTTTATAATGCAACAATTATATCCGCTCGGAAACAGATTTACCGTTGTTTCACCTCATTATTATCCTATCTTTTATATCGTTTTACAGGATTACAAGATCAGACAGATAGTCTGCCTGTTCTTTCGTCTCTTTCCACTTTATTGTTGTTCTATCTTTTATATCCTTTTCAAGAATCAACGGTCAACGATAGATATATATGAAGTCCGGATACGTTTATAACGCAACAATTAGATCCGCTCGGAAACAGATTTACCGTTGTTTCACCTCATTATTATCCTATTTTTTATATCGTTTTACAAGATTACAAGATCAAACAGATAGTCTCCGATATAAATATGCTATATATCGGTTTACAGGATTACTCGATCGGAGAAAAGTTCTTCGATGTAAACACGCTCAATAATCAACCTTTGACAACACGAGAGTCGAGAACTTTGTTGATTTGTAGCATATCTCATGATTTATTTTAAATTTTTGCGACATCAATTCTTCCAAGAAACTCTCATTCCTTATCCGAACAACCTTTGAAATAACTAAAATTCCGAGAAGGTAAACAATAAAACTCAAAAAAATAAAATAATAAATAATTTAATATTATCTAGAGAAATAAATACATTATGCTAAAAAACACACAAAATTACTATCCATTCGCTCGAGATACATTTTTAAATATAAATAAAATTTCACGCATCCACCGGACAATACAATTACAGCAGCTAAAAATTGTTTACTTTTTAAAATCATTTCGATTCTTTTAAAATAAATACATTTAAAATACGGTGAGTAAAACAAAAAACAAGGAATTCGTTACCATATTTAACAATAAATTTGTTTTTACTCAGAATCACAGTATATGTTGAACCAGGCGTTCCACTAGGTGAAATTACTGTCATGACGGTATACTGTGATTTTACAGCACAATAATTCCGGAATAATTCGGTAAATTTGTACAACCTAAGTTTATCCAGTGTTGCTATAATTTAAAAATTATTAAACTTTTTCAAGGTGTCCTTGAAAAAATAATCAATTAAAAAAGCGATTCTGGATAAAACTGTAAATTTAACGAATTTTTCTATATAAATAAATTTCTGCTTGTTAACCGAAGTGAACAAAAAATAAAAATATTTTTTTCTATACGATTCACGACACTAGACTAGAAATTTCTTGCAAATTAAGTAAAAATAAGGTTTGCAAGTTACATAATGTTCACGACTGCGAAGAATTTCCTAAAAAAGTGTGGTTATTCTGTTTTTTTTTTCAGCTCGACAATTTGAAGCTCTCGATTGACGGCTTCTCAGCAGGAAAATTTGATAATTAAAAACAGAAGAACAAACAACTTTTTTAAAGATTTCTTGGAATAAAACTGATTGTCATGGTAAACTTGATTAAAATAAAAACCGTAATATTTCTCGAAAAATAGATATGACATTACAACATTTTTATTTTTAAGTACGACAAATAAAGTATTTATCTCGAAAATTGATATAGCCTCTACTATCGAAAATAAACAATGAATGGCATGAGAGAAACAGCTGATAAACTATACTGTACAGGATCCTAAAAAACTAAAAGAGAATGTATTCTTATAAACGTGAACCATAGAAAGCATAATTTTTGAAATATTGCCTTGTAAAAATAGCATCATAAAAATAATTCCCCACAGAGAGTAATCTGAGCAATAACCACCGTAAAATTTTTAGTATTCCATAAATATCAGAACCTGTTCGTTCCACAGCAGGCCCTGGTCAATTTTCTGGTAGTGATCTCGCTAAAATTCGCTTTAAAATATTGGGAATTCTTCCAATTGGATTGTCCAGAAACAGTTGGCAAACTGTGTTTGTACATTCTAGTTGGCGCTGCAGGTCAATTAAATTGTAATAGCAAAAAAAATACAACTATGACGTCACGTTTTTTAAGCATTTTTCCTTGATTTGAACTAATTAAATTTCTAAAATGAAAAAGTAAATGAAAGGTGACAAGTATCATTGAACAAAATTTGTACCCTGGCAAACTATACCTTGGCTATATTCCTTTGAGTAATTATCAATTGATTAAAGTGAACAAAGTGAAACTGATAACTTCATGTTCTTTTGAATATGCATTTACTTGTCATTGATTATGATTACTTCGAGTGATAGAAGTGAAAGTGATAATGACTGAAAAGAATAGCCCTCTTATGTGATTACTGTAACCCAGAAAAGGAAGAAAGACTAACCGAATAAGTATTAATGCTGTTATTATTCGAATAGTTTAGATAAATCTTTAAAAGAATAGATTTCGAAAGCAAATGACCATATAACCTTCAGAGTATATTTTTAGAAGAAATATCTCAAAAACTAGTTCGAAAAGGTTGTGAAACGCTTCAGATGACCCTTGTATATAAATTAAAATAGAATGATTTGAGGTCAAATTGAAAATAACAATTTTAATCTCTTATCATCAATGGCTTATAATTTATGGTATAGTATTGTTTATCACTGTAGTTTCAACTAAATCCCTAGCGCCGTTTGAATAAATAAAATGAAATAAATATGGTGTGCTGATACAATAAATGCAAATTAACCTATTAAAAACTAAATTTGGTGTTTTTTCCTCGTCTGTTCAACTTAAAGCATTCGGCCACACTCGTTCTATTTTTAAACCACTAAAAGGGTCAAAAATTGTAGAAGTACAATTTTTGAGCACTTTATCTAAAAAGAGTACATCAAATATACAATTTCCAGCCAATATGGCTTACAAGCTTTGTTCTTCAAGGAGCGGAACTATTCAGAGTCGATTGGTTTACCCAAAATTGGCAGTATACATATTATTTTAAAAATAGCGGAAAGAATTAAGCAATCGAATGTAATCAATCGATGCTTTTTAATACGTAAAGCACTAAAAATAATATTCTTATATAGAGATTCAAAATAAAATCCTAGGAATTTAAAATAAAAGAACGTTATTTTTGGGATTATCAATGCTGACTTCTTGTTTACACCGTTCCAACTCCTTTGACCTGTTGTTAAACTACACACAGATTAACAGACAGAAATTACATTGAAAATTTGTTATTCTACCTATAACTATTTTATATAAGCCCTCCTTGATCATATCAATTTGGCTCAGAAGCGACGCCCTCTCTGAATACCAAAAGACAAAAACATAATAAGTTAGTTGCGACAGGAAAAATGTGACATAATTTTAAGCAATTTTGGACCAGTGACTGTAGTAAATTAAATAACATTTTAGTTAAAAAATCGCTAGTTGAGTAAGTTCACTTTTGAACTTACCTAAAAATATATTTCCTTATTATTAAGAAATTTTGAAACTAAGTTTTTTAAAATGCAGTTTAGTGTATAAATAAGTCAAAACTGCACTTTAATTCTATAAAAATATAAAAAAACAAAAGAGGTTATGTTTTCTTAATAGATAAATAAATAAATAAATAAATATATATCGAACTGGCAATTGCCTTGTAGCAGTGCCAAAAACCCGAGAAAAAATAAATCACTATAATTTAAACCTATGATTGAGTTTGGGTGTCCCAAACTTGATTTTAAATTAACAGGACAAAATTGCAGGTAAAAAATATTCCAGTGAAAAGGCTTGAAGCATTTTGACAGGTAATTTTTTGCCTTTTGGTACAAAATAAACCCATTACAATTTTTATATTTTCTATTACATTTTTACAATACTTCCACGGTTTTAATATCTACCCCTCGGTATGTAAAGGTACCGATACACAGTCTTTGGCGATTATTACCTAACTTAATAACTTATTCTCCCGAAAACCCCTTAAAAACTCCTTCTAAAAACGTACAATTATTTGCATATCGAAAGTTTTAAAAACCGTTTTTAAAACGTCCTCAAGAAATAACATTAATTTTCATATCGAATGGGGGTAATCCCCTAAATACGATATTAAGGAATTAGGCAATTCTAACTGCTTGTAAGCAGGGGGTAATAAGGGTATTCTAGGTTTCCCAGAGGACTGAATGGCCTTGTGTATCGCTAACCGGGACAGATGTTTCAAACTGGGGGGTTCTTCTCTTTTCTTTAGGGGTTTTTCGATCCTAATCGATGAGTACCATTTACCTTGATTGTCCACCCACACTTGCATATTAGCATCTGTAAAAAAGAATGGATTTTATTACTGATGAGGAATTTTAAATGCATCTGCGTGTAGTCAAAATACTGAAAAAACTTAGAAAAGACATATGTCATTAGTGACAAGTCAGAGTGGTTCTGGTTGATATAACTTTTAACAGTTGGTGTTATGTTGGTATAAACTTCAGGACCGAATTTCAAATTTCTTCTGCCATTTCATATAAAATTATTCCACTTAAAAATATTAAATAGTCAAGAGCAGATTCAGAAAATTCTTTGGTGGGTGTAGAGGTTTGCAGATGTTTCGCCAAAATCCCATTTGGTATCTTCTGTGCTTGGGGGTTGTAGATCAACAGTTGATCTACAACCACCAAGCACAGAAGATGCCAAATGGGATTTTGGCGAAACGTCTGCAAACCTCTCTACAGGAAACTAAACGAACTAATGGATGTATTCCCGGATTAATACTGAATCACATGTTCCCATCCGTGAAACACTACGCAATAACATACATACATACATATATATATATATATATATATATATATATATATATATATATATATATATATATATATATATATATATATATAGGATGCTTAAAGTTTAAGGTTTACAGCATTTTTTAGCACATGTACATATTTTGGGAAGGAGACATTGTTGCAACAGCCCCTCACTGGATCCGTCATTGAAATAGATACCATAAAAGATTAAAGTATAAAAAAAAATTAACTTTGTCATTTTTACGTCATTTGTCTGTCAAATCGAAGAATTTTCTCAGTATTTTGGGTATACCAAATTTTTATATGATATTTTTTGAAAAAAAAGTGATTCTACTCACTTCGACTATATTTCTTGAACTCCTGAACATAATGCTGTATAAGATCTACGACATTAGGGAAGGCTGGCATTACGCCTTGCAAATGCGCCTGCGCATCCAACCTGAAGTAACCATTTGTGTAGTGTAGCCGTACCGATGTCGGACCTCTTTCGGTTTGAACACTTAAGGAGAAAAGGAACCTTGGATTAGTTGAATTGCGTACTAGGAAGGTACCAACCTGTAATAAAAAGGTAATATTTAGCTCTAAAAAAAATATATAACTCGAAATTTGACTAGCCCATTGCATTGTACTCCCTGCGGCATCTGAAAACGAGGACCCCCACAATGGGTAATCGGTTATAGTCAAAGGAGTTGTAAAAAAATGTTTGACATATTTACCTTGGTATCTTTAAGTAAATCGTGTGACTCCTCAAAGCTGATACCCTCATAATACCAGCCTGATTGGCGAAGAGCCCGAACGGTATCTGCTAACTGTTGCAGCTCCGCCTCTGGCTTCGCTTCCTGAGGAGGGGGTACCGATTGTAGGGGTAGAGGCAGAACGAAAGACAGTGGTGTACTTGGCGAAACCTGAAAAATAGAATTAGTAAGTAAGTAAAACTTATTTGTTTCTATATAAAATATTACATGATAAATATATATATATATATATATATATATATATATATATATATATATATATATATATATATATATATATATATATACAATAAATAAATGAAAAAAAAAATACTAACCAGACTTGCCTGGGGCGATAGGCAGGGGCTGGAAGGTGGAGCCAAGCTGGCCCCGACAGAAGCCCCAACCAGTCCTCCACCGCTGAGAACGAGCGAGCGTCGTGTGCCCGCGCATTGTAAGGGAGCTCCTGGTAGTAACGGGGCTGCTGGAACTAATGGGGCTGCTGGTACTACAGGCCCCTGGGGGCAACAAGTGAATTCGTGCCGGCATTTGGGGCATACTGTACTACAACCTAGCATGTCTGGCCAGTGCCATGCCCAGGTTGGGAAATCAGTCTGTAACAAAA
Organism: Diaprepes abbreviatus; assembly: GCA_034092305.1. Taxonomy (NCBI): domain Eukaryota; kingdom Metazoa; phylum Arthropoda; class Insecta; order Coleoptera; family Curculionidae; genus Diaprepes; species Diaprepes abbreviatus. The sequence goes on along the minus strand of JASJET010000045.1, from coordinate 708,463 downwards.
AATACGGATCATCAGTATTTAACATACAATAGCACATATGTTTCGTTTAAACAAACATTATAAAAGAAATATTTAAATTTGAGTTGTTAATATTCCGGGAATTATAAAAATTATATTTTCGTCAATTTTAAGGCAAATAAAGAGAAAACATGGATTTCACACGGGATTTAGACAATCCCGTTATATAAAAAATAAATTTGAAGTGAGATTAGTTCATTATTAGTTTTTATTGCCGGGATTTTCCAAAGATAGTTGATCTTTTCGAAAATTTGAATAAAAAAGCCCACGTAAAGTGTTTGTTTCCCTGGAAGATCATAAATTCCGTAATTCTATAAGTTCAACGTGACGTAGATATTTTTATACGTGCTTTAGATAAAAAATGGGGGAGGCTGAACCATATTGGAACAATTTTTAAGCTACAAATATAACTAAATTATTTTAAAACTGAAATATAAAACAAAAATCGCACTATTGCTCTGCTTTTTCTAAAAACAGCAAGTTCGTAATTTAGATTATTTGTTTTAAAGAAAAGTTTTATATTTGCTTTGTGTATTAAACCATGATGTTACATAGACCATCTTCCCCTATACTTTAATCTTAAGGAAATAAAGTCATTTATAAAAATAGCAATTTTTACGCACTAAACACCTTTTTTTGAGTATTATAACATAATCAATTTTTATTTGGAAAAAAATGTTTTAATGTCAATCTACTTTATTGATGCGGGAAATTTTTATTACTACAAAATTACGTGTTTCAGGACTGGTTCTACAAAGCTGTCAGCACTGAAAATATAAAAAAATATACTAATATAACAGAGGTTTCTTTATTTCTTTCACTGATGGAAAGTTAACATTCTTTGATATTCTTAATCGTATCTAGTAAAATGAAAGTAAAAAATACATCGGATTATGATCAACTAACTAAAAAAAATGAAGCCTGACATAAATTTTTGCTATTTGTGTTTAATAAATAGAAATATTTTGAAAAATCTGTTATTACGCCTTGTTTTTTTAGCAACTTTTTGCGTATATACGTCAAATTATATCAACCGTTATAAAAATCACTTTACAATTTTCTTAACTGCAAATCATACTTTTAAATTAACATATTTCAAATGTTAAAATGTAACAAGATAACTATGCACAACCTCCAGAGTATTTACTATTTAAGTAAGTTATAACAATAGATTCAAGTTCTGTGAAGAGCTAAATAAAAGACTGGAAATTCTCGGAAGAACAATGAAACAAAATTATGGTGAAATAATATAGAAAGTTTTACAAGAACAGAAGAAGATTTGAAGGTCATAGACAATGATGTTTCTTGCGAAGTAGTAGATATCTGTTGGACTTCCATTGCCTTTATTTTTGTTGAATATCACGACGTTTCGGCTAGTAGTTATCTCTAGCCGTTTTCAAGTGAAACTGTTTCACTTGAAAACGGCTAGAGATAACTACTAGCCGAAACGTCGTGATATTCAACAAAAATAAAGACAATGGAAGTCCAACAGATATCTACTACTTCGCAAGAGAAGAAGAATTAAAATCATGATTTGCACTGAACAAGATTAAGTCGTTTCGTCTCATCTCTCTAATTTTCCAAGTTAACTTTACTTATTTATAAAATAGAAAATGGTTTTCTGTAACAAAAATCTTTTGTTACAAAATTTTGCATTTTATACATTTTTTTAAATAACGCAAACAACAAAATTGCAAAGAAAACTAACTATTTAATTATAATAACATTTTTTAAAAACAATTTTGCTGTGACTGCTTATTTTATACAGAAAATTTTTAATAAATAACATTTCTAAATTTTGTTTACACGCCCTGTAAAAACATAAATACATCTGAGATAATTCTTATTTTTATATTTCTGCGGAATTTAATTATAAATTTTTAATAACAAATCGACCTCAGAATAATAATGGTGTAAATAAAAAAATTCACGATTCTTGTTAAATTAAACCAGGTGAAATTATAGCCACCAATCGAATTCCTGGTAATTCCGAATTACTGATACCCGTATACGGTCGGAAAACGTTATAGATAAATACAATGCCCGACAGAAAAATGTTTGTCAAAAAATATTTAATTTCAAATTTTTAAAAATTGATCTTCCCAAAATCGCGTTTCTTATTACAAACAAATCAACATTCAACAGGTGCGTAGACAGGCTGTTTTTACGTATATTTCCCGAGATACTGTTTTCTTTGATGCGTTTGAGATAACACTATTTCTTCCTGAACGGTACGTGGTAAAAAAAAAAATACATTTTAGTTGGATAGTGTATTTATTTACCTGATAAAAAAGAGTAATTAAAAACTCGTGTATACAGATAATATTTTTGACTAAATTCCCGGTATTTGATATACGTTTTTCGTCTCTCGTTATCCTTATTATGACTTCCTGCGATGACAAAAAAAAATGTTCTGTTTTTATCAAAATACTTGCTATGTAGCCAAACTTCAAGTTTTGGAAAAATGTGTTAATTAAGAATGAAAATTTTCCACGTATTTCACCAAACACACTTTGTAAAATTTCCTTTAACATTGTGAAAATTTATTTAAGCAATGACGCAAAGAGAGGCATGGGATTTTGTATAATTTCAAAGTATGAAAGATTGTGTGTGCGTCTTTTAAATGTAAATATTTGGAAAAAAAATATAATTATTTTTCTTTAATTACAAGTTTGTGTAATTTAAAAAATTCCTCACCTTCTTTAATATATCCAGCTTGGTGGCAAAATAGTCTAAATTTAAATCCTAAATTTTATCACAGTAAAACTTTTTTTTTATCACAGGTAACATTAGCTTAACAGCATTTACTCTATAAGGAACTTAACACCACCTCGTCACCAAATAAAGCACTTTTTAAAACATTGGCTTGTTTTTAGTAATTCCACACAATTTTTTTCCTATATTATGTTTTTATTGCCTAAGATCTAACTCTTCTAACGCGGAAATTTCTTGCACAAATGGAAGAGTAAGATTTTCAATCAACCGCACTACATCCAGCAGCGCGATAAGTTTAAAAATCATTCTTTCAAGGTAGCACAGGGCTAAAATTTAATTTTTATATCGTATATCACTGCGAAAATCCACTTAAAATAGCATTTAAGTCACTGTTATCCACTGAACTTTTTCGCTCCAAGCTCGTGAAGTGTTACGCGTAAACTGACTCGAGCGTTGGATCGACTGGCGACCTCCACAACCGCGCGTCGTTTCAAAAATGATCAGTTTCGAAAACATTTCTTGATACTTAAGGATTCATGGCGACGAGTTCTCAGTATAGGCTGATGTTTAGGTATATAAACGAAACTACGAATGTCGTAGAGACGAACTTTAATAAGAATTGAGTGATGAGATAATCCGCGTTTATATGGAATCGAAATTCCGCACCATGTTCGCGTATATGTTTGTATTTTTCCATCTTTTTAAATAACATTTAAAGACCAGTTTTTTTGCATCATGCATTATTGTGCAAGACGATGCAAAGTTTTCTTTCTTGTGCTGATGTAACCTAAACGACGCATATATATATATATATATATATATATATATATATATATATATATATATATATATATATATATATATTTTCCAGATTCTTGAACCATAGATTATATCTTTTTCTTTTTATTTTGTCTTTTCTTGGGTTTAGGTTTTTTATTTAATAAAAAATCGAAAACAATTTGACGTTTCGCCCTTTGTTTTTTTTTATTTATTAATCTGCCTAAAATTATTTTTTATATAATTAGAAACATTCATACACAAACATATTTACAATTTTAAAAAATAAACAAACACTTTAAAAACTAGTCAAATTTCTAAAAAACTATTTAATTTTACAAGTACATACCTTGACATTTTGCTTATTTATTAATAATGAAATGAAATTTTTAAATAGTCTATTTACATACTTAGGATACATGGAATACGAGTGTGTTTTATTTTTTATATTGTATCAATGGACCAAAAAAAAAACGAAAGAAAGCATACATTTAATTTTATGTTTAAGAGGATATTCAATTTTTGATGTTTGTTAACAGGATCGAATACTTAATATTTTTGTTTAAATTAGGCTGGTGTAAATGTGGCTCGAATTTCCTATATCCGTTCTGTCGCTAACAGTGTTTTGACTTTTATAATTTCTATCATTTCCTTTATCTGCAATTTTTGATAATTCATATCTTTGTTTTTAATTATGGTATTGTTATAGTCGAAGGTATGTTTTTCATCCTGTGTGTGTTTGTTTAACGCTGTTGAGGCGTTTTTCGTATATTTATGGCCATTCAATCTGTTCTTTAGCAATTGGTGTGCCATGCCTATATATTTTTTAGGACAATTTGAGTAAGGGATCGAATATACTACATTTGACTTATTCATGATCGGTCTGTCTGATCGTGCCATCGTATCTCCAGAATTCAGACCAAGAATACTACAAAAAATGAAAAATACGCTAATAAATAATAATTTCAATGAAAAAACTATCACCGAAATAATTAATAAATGAACATATAAATTTTATAATAACCTAATAACAAGAAATATAGAACATAAACAACAAAAATATGTAGCATTACCTTACATTAGTGAACTGTTAAAAAAAATAAAACACATTTTAAAAAAGCATGATATTATCGTTGTCACAGGTCTCATAATAAATTCAATGCACTATTTACTAATTTAAAAACTAAAACTCCTCTCATGAATAAGTCAAATGTGGTATATTCGATCCCTTGCTCAAATTGTCCCAAAAAACATATAGGCATGACAAGCCAATTGCTAAAGAACAAATTGAATGGGCATAAATATACGAAAAACGCCTCAACAGCATTAAACAAACACACACAGGATGAAAAACATACCTTCGATTATAACAATTCCATAATTAAACAAAGATATGAATTATTAAAAATTGCAGATAAAAGAAATGATAGAAATTAAAAAAGATAAAAACACTGTTAACGACAGAACGGATATAGGAAATTTGAGCCAGATTTACACCAGTCTAATTTAGAGAAAAATATTAAGTATCGATCCTGTTAATAAATCAAAAATTGAATATCCTCTTAATCATAAAATTAAATGTATGCTTTATTTCGTTTTTTTTGGTCCATTGTTAAAATATAAAAAATAAAACACACCCAAGAAAAGACTAAATAAAAAGAAAATGATATATATATATATATATATATATATATATATAATAAAATAGGAAATTCTCGGCTCTGTAAACATAAAGACCCTTGATAAATATTATTCTCATGTTAAAAAGTGCGGAGAACTCCTATATTATGGAAAAACACCGGGTCCGAAAAATGACGACAACGCTGTTTCGTTGTAGTATGGGACTCATCAGGCCATTGCATTCAGTACAAACCATTATCTCGCATCTGCGTCCTATAAACATATTTTACAGTTGAAAAATAGTAAATAAGTCACAGTGGCGACATCTCGATGGCTCACTCAATAACATAAGAATAATATAAATCAACAATGTTGTATAAAACTGCCATGTGATGGCGCGACGGTAAATTAAAAAAGGGATATATCAAAACTCGACACACAAAACGTGCTACTCTAAGGATAGAGGTCGCATTATTCGGCATCGGCAACCAAACCAACCACGAATTCCGCAATTTAAGTAAAGTGTCGCACCAACGATCTCCCCAAGAGAGCTCTTTTTAGATTACATGATCAAAATAGTACTGCAAGCGCCATCTCTAGGAGAGTGGGAAAATTTTCATTCCATCTCATTTTCTTTTGAAATTAGTCCTGGTAGCAACAAGTTAAATGCTATAAAATGTTTGCTGTTGATCATTCTTCTTTAATAACTTGAGCTGAATCAAGTATTTATGAAGGATTTATAGTTTAACGTTGGTATCGAATACCGGTCAAAAAACCTAGTTTTCTTGTCTGTTTTGAGTGACTGGTTTACAAATTATGCAATTACAAAACATCCTGAATGAGAAATTTTAGTCATCTTAAAGGATTTATTGTCTTTGAAACATGTGACACTCTTTCTCGATCTAATTACCAATGAGGGCGAACCAAGAACGTTGGGGGGGGGGAGGTGTACCGGGAAGCTAGAAAAATAGAGTACAGGCTTGAAAATGACCTTAACATACAGAAAATAAATATTATAAATTGATAGAAATTAGTTATTTGGATTTGGAACATAAAGAAAATTCGTAATAAATTTGTTATTAAAAATGTATGAGGTTGGTAACAAGGTAAGCAGAAAGCCAGACCAGGCTTCAAGGTGCGAAATTCCAGCGTTTGTTCGTTATCGTTACGTTCATGATAATTTTGATTTTCTTGCGGTTCCATTGGTAGAACTATAAAATTAGTATTTGCAACTTTCTGTCCGTCTGTGTGTGTTACTCGTTATTATCAAAAATACGTGGCATCTTTCCATACTTTTTATCACCTCAGTGAATGGTATAAAGTTCTGTAAGTCCGGGAGTACGATTCAAGGAATTAATTATTTTCGGTAAGTATATATATATATATATATATATATATATATATATATATATATATATATATTACAACAAATAAAAATAAATGTTAATATTTTTTTTGATATGCTTTGATAAAGAGTAAAAACAAACTATAATAAAAAAGGAAAAAAAACGTAAAACTTTATTTTTCAGCGGTGTTATGTACAAAAAAATTATTAAACTAATTCTAACTGGAAAGATATTTTTATATATCTTACTGGAATCTTAATTTTTAGGTTTTCGCTGCTTCAGAGTATGTATAGATGTTGTTTTACTCTTGATATTTTATAGTCTGACATCAAAAATATCTGTAGTTTTGAAATCCTGTCGACACGTCTCGGAAATATTATATAAAATTTACTCTTGCTTTGTGAGTGTAGTGCAGAGTTTTCTTGGCTCCTCTGACGAGTTGGATTGCTGGGAAAAGCGGCGCAATTTCATCATAACTGCACAGGGAAAATATTAATATATAGTTTTATCTTTCTCGTTCGCATACTAGCTTTTTTCTACTGTATTTAATCAATAAATGGCATACCGACTATAGAAAATTCTATTGCCAGACGTCCAAATTATCAATATACAGCATGAAAAATTATCGATAATGTAGATAAACCAGTATTAGTAGTACGAAAAATGTATCTGTTCAGTTAAATCCTGTGGAAAATGGGTAACAATAATAAATAATATTTTGTGTTCCCAACGTACAATAGAGTATTATTTAGCTGCGTAACCATACCCGAACCTAGAGGGACATCGCCAAAGGCTCTTAAAAAGAGGGCGGAGCCAAACTCAAACAATAGGTATGATCTGCAACAGCGTAACATTAACAGCCCGTTTCTCTAAGAAGATTTAAGAGTTAAACCCGATCTAGTTGCCATGAAATTTAAATCTTCTAGTCGGTCAGCTTTGTTTTGCTTATGAAAATGCCATAATTTATATTATATATGTCAATAAATAAACGCTTATATAGAGATATTAAAGATAAGGATCTTGTCATAAAACCTTGAAATATGTAAGGAAATAGTTGTATACCGAACATAAATATAATTCTCCATTTTAGGTGGTTCAAAAATAAAACAAAATGATTCTTTTTAGCGTTTAAAACTTGTTCGACTTATTGTTGCTCTTGTCAATTTAAAACCTCTGCTGTCAGTTTAGGATGGTTTTAAAATTAAACCATGTTAGTGAATCTGGTTGTTAAATTTCCTCAGTTGATCTTCAACCAGCAAGCACTGATGATGACCTCGATGAAACGTTTGCAAGCTTATACAACAAATCGAACGAATGAACACATATTGAAACACTACACTACAACATTATCAGTACACCTTACTTTTATATTAAAAAATGCGGAAAACTCCAAAATTGTGGAGAAGCTCCGGGTCCGGAAAATAACTACAGCACTGTTTCGTCCTCGTCGGAACGCATTATTCAACGGTGGCACCCTACTTACTATTTTTAAGCCGAAAAAAGAGCAGGTAAGGCACAACCACGATATCTCGATGGATTACTCAGTAACAAAGAACAACATACATTAAGAATGTTGTATAAAATTGAAATAAGTGAAGAACAACACGGGTTTAGACAGAACAGATCGATAGTTGATGCGATTTTCATTATCCGACAGACTATTGAAAAATCGATAGAATACAATAAACCTCTTTTCATCTGCCTAGTGGATCTTAAAAAAGCGTTTGATAGAGTTCGACTTAAAGACGTCTTGCAAATACTTCAGGAAAATGGTAACTATATTATGGTAATTGAAGAGCTAAATAAAAACAATAAGACACGCATAAAGACACAACAAGGAGTAACAGGGGAAATACCTATCATGACGGGAATACGACAAGGCGACAGTATGAGTCCATTTCTCTTTAATTTAATTATGGACAAGATAATTCAAAATGTAAAAGAAGTCAATGGAGGATACAAAATGGGACGAAAATCTTTAAAAATCTCATGTTTTGCTGACGACGCCTTACTGTTAGCAGAAAATGAAGACGATCTGCAACGACTACTATACCGATTCCAGACCACATCAAAAAATTTAAATATGGAAATATCTACAGAAAAGACCGAAACGATGGTAATTTCAAAAGATCCTGTCAGATGCAAATTGGTGGTGAAGAACCATGCTATCAGACAAAGCATGTCATGTAGATACCTGGGAGTTGATGTATCAAGCAATAAAAATCTATACCAGGAAGTCAGAGCGCAGGCTAACAAGGCCTCAAGGATATCAGGATGACTGAGAGATATAATCTGGAAAAATAAGTATATGTCCACAGAGAGCAAAGTACGCATCTACAGAACTGTGATAAGACCAGTACTAACTTATGCATCGGAAACTCGAGCCGAAACATCTAAAACAAAAAGTATGTTACGAACGGCTGAAATGAAAACGTTAAGAACAATCAAAGGGGTAACCCTAAGAGATCAAATAAGAAGTTCCGAAATAAGGGAAGAGCTCAAGGTGCCTGATGTGGTACGGTTCATAAGATCAAGGCGCAGATATTGGAAGGACCATGTGGACAGAATGGGCGACGATCGATGGGCAAAATGGGCTAAGAACGAGATACCAAACACTAGAAGACCCACTGGCCGACCTCCAAAACGATGACACGAATGTTGGACATCAACATCACAGGAGGCTAAATATAGCAGAAAAACAAGACGTCGTCTTACATAAAAAAGGAAGAAGAAGAAGAAGTATAAAATCGCTATGAGGTGGCGCGACGATAAAATAAAAATAGGAGCTTTATATATATATATATATATATATATATATATATATATATATATATATATATATATATACACATATTTGAAGTCTCAAAGGCGATATTATAAGGAACGTACAATAGCGACGTACGATATTAGTACACAATTAATGTTTTACCTATGAACTCTCAGCATGTGCAGTGACGAAGTGCAAGATTTCAGCTTGTGATCTTTACCATAGTGATGCACGCGAAGCGAAGCCCCTAATTTATTCTACATAAGATTTTATTACAAAGAATAGAAAAATGTTAAATTTTACATGATTTCCTTTCGTGCTTTAAATTGCCAACGAGATTGGAACATTTGTGTCCGGACTAGATGATATGTTAACAATCCCACCGTACACAAACATTTACGTTCGTGTCGATCTCTACAAGGCTAGTTGTAAAGATATTTTTCACAGAAACCATTAGTATGATTGGTTAGGCTGAAATCTGTAAAAAGGCGTGTTCTGAAAAGAGATAGCGACAGCAAATAGCCTAGAAATGTATAAATAACTGGAAATGAATGAAAGGAAATCGAGCCATGTGATATTTTTTACTTGGTAGGCTCGTGGACGACGCAACATTTGATTTTTTCTCGCTATTAATAAATTTCTGTTTGTTTATGTTGTTTGTTGTAATTTAGACTGACCGTCTAAGACGTGTCCGATGCCTCAACAGTCGAATATGTGATGTTGGATGGCCGATTTTAAAGTTCTGTGAGTACCTTAAAAGGAAAAACATAATTCTTAGGGTAATTTACATATTTATTTGTAAATTTGCCCTCTTCTAATGAAATACAATTAATTCTATAATTATATGTTACGTATTTGAATACCTTACTTTTTTGGCCTTCCAACACTCGAGGCTCTAAATAATTCCGCGCTGTGCATGGATATTCAGCTGCTTAAACTACGTATGATATGGAAAAATTTATCATTAGATCATGCGAAAATTAAAAAACTAGTACATGTGGTTTTATGCTGAAATGTCTTGGGAAAACTAATAAAAAAGGTTTCTCATATCGTGAGTAAGGAAAAAAGTTGTGGGTCACTGTTTTCCTCATATTTTGTGGGATATAGAGAAAAATAATGTGTGAATTTGTGTGTATTGAAAATAACCACAAAATGTGAACTTGTTTATTAAAATCGCTCCACGAATAAAAAAAATTATTGTTAAAAAATCCTCCGAAATGAGCATTTTTAATAATTGTTAATAACTTTTGAAAAATTGATCAAAATTGTTCACAACTTCATAAAGTTGAGAATTTTTATGTACGAAAAAGTGTGAGAAAAATTGGCGCGATAGGTTCAATAGTCTTTGCAAAATTGTATTTATCCCGATTTCTTCAAAAATTACCATTTTTAATTGGCTGTACAACTAGCTGGTGTTACAGTTTTGTTATTTTACGAACAAAACTATAAATATTTATACTAATAATACCTACAAGAAAACTGATCTTCACCATAAATTAATCCCTTATTTCCATCATCCATAAATAAAAAGCTAAAAGTTTTTTCACATGTCACATCAAAAACCGGTTTTGTAAAAATCAAGTGTGCCTAGAAATGCATTAAACACTCCACTTTTGACACTTTCATCAAGGGTGTAGTTAATCTTTTGTTTTTTTTTTCTATTGTTCTTGGCGCTCTGGACATTTCTACAAGCGTTAGTAGAGATAGTCTGGGCCAAGTCTTGTTGTGCAAACTGGCAGACACCCAGAAAGCAGATTTTTGCAGATTTGCTAAGAGTAAAAATATTAGTGTGTTAAGGCATCATTTGCCAGATATTGAGGATAAACAAAGTTTTTATTGTATTTCGTTTTTCGTTAAGTACACCGTAGTGAAGTAATCATATCTAAGAGCCAACAAGACCCTCTTTGTGACTTGTAATACTTGGTGCACCCTTAAAAACAATCAGGTACATGCCACAAACAGTTTTTGTTATACTGGGACTTTGCATTCGTGTCTTAAGAATGGATTTGCATGCCAGAGCCGGCATAAACACATCACTGCTCCCACAAAGGCCATCGGCTATCCAGCTTGCCGAAAGTGTTTGGATTTAAAGACAAAACTGCCTTTCAGGTATTAGAACTTCATAATAAATAGTGATATTACCGATTTTAAAGTGATTCCCTGTGATTGGGGACTAATGAGACTTTCTGCGAGCAATTACAGGACACTTTTTATTTAATTTCATTTAAAATATCTTGTAAACCGAAGGCATACGTATACACTAGGTAATTTAAAACATCATTTTAATACACACACACATATTAATACTCCAACACTTTTAATTAGGTTTAAATAAACATAACTTTAGTCTTAATCGGCATACTAGATAGTTTATTCTTTCAAAATAAATATAAACATTTGAACAAAAACAGTAGTAAGGTTATTCAACGCCGCTTTTCCAGTCTAAAGCTGGACCTAAAGCTAACCGACTAGGCGTTTAGCGCAGATGGCGTCATACTAGTAATGGTTTATTGTTTCTTGTTTTTTTTTTGGTATTATATATAGCAAATAGTCACAGTCACGTATTTTTTTTTTAGATTAAGTTAAAATACCCATAGTTTGTAAATCAAAATTTCTTTTTTTACTTATTCTTAAATATAGATTATAATTGTTTTTGGAATCGGGGTGTTTTATTTTTTAATCTGGTTGATACCTGTTTTCGCTAATCATCTTAGAAGAAGAAGTTCTTACGGAAAGGCCTAAAACAGGTGGCGATATATATATATATATATATATATATATATATATATATATATATATATATATATATATGTATATAAATCCCCCCTAATCTCCGGCATGCTAGCCTACGCACTGCCCTAAAAGAAGGAGCGATCAACACCAAAAAAATAACCACCTGTACAGAAGCATCACTACATAGTATAAAACAAAGTCGCTTTCTCTGTCCCTATGTCCCTTTGTATGCTTAAATCTTTAAAACTACGCACCGGATTTTAATGCGGTTTTTTTCAATAGATAGAGTGATTCAAGAGGAAGGTTTATATGTATAATAACATCCATTAAATAGTGGAGAAATACTGTTATTTTTGAGGTTTCTAATGCGATGTCGTTAATTATCATATTTTTTTCCGCTTACATTGCAAACGCAGGCTGAACCCTACGAGATTTATCAAAATAATGTACTAATTATTTGTACACATTGAAAAGGTCTACAGAAAACTCCACGATGGTATATGTCTATCTCTCATGGATATCCCACAATAACATTTTTTTGTCATTTACTTTTTACGACAAATAATGGCAAATTTTGAAGCGATTTTAACCAATACAGCATTAATCCTTATCCAATTAAATAGCTTAAATACATTGTTGATTTAATATAGATCTATATGGTCCTTTACAGCACAAGATTTAAATGAATATTTTCGAAGATATTACAGATTTAAAATTGCGGGAAGTAGCGCTTGCGGCGGTACTGGCCGACCGGGCGGCGGCAGCGTGCCTATAAATAGCGCGTCTGAGGCCGATGTAATAATTGTTGTAAAAATAAAATAAATAGTCACAGTTTTTCTGTAGTGTATTTAGTATCAGCATTGCACCCGTGCGAAGCCGGGGCGGGTCGCTAGTTTAATATAATTTTAGCATTCATTTTAATTTTAATTCTCTCTTTCTCACGTCGCCGTAGGACAATGGATACAATGTATTTCTTAGGCTTATTTTCTTTGTAAAGCCTTAAAGTATTATGTAGTAAAAAAATGGGAATATGGAACAAATCGGAAAAATCGCAGGAATTTTTTCATCTCAGTTTTTTGGCCTATATATTGAGGTGATCGTGTCTTAGACCAAAAACTAGTATTTTCAAAAACGTAAAACTTTTCTATTTTAACTTTTTAAGTACTAATATTGTGTTTGAAGGTTGTAGAAAATATTAACGATTGACTAAAATATGGTGGTCGGGCTTGCATTTTCTTTATTTTTGTTCATTTTTACTTGTAAAAATAACCAAAAATAAAGACAATGCAAGTCCGACAACCACATTTTGGTAATATTTTGTCGATATGTTCTTATGGAACTAATTACATACTTACATCCTGATATTGGTTCAGCTGGAATGGAAATACGGGATAATATAAACTTTCATTTTTGTGATTGACAAACTAGACTAACTAAATCAATATAATGATCAATCTTATCTAATTCGCGGGAGATGAATTATTTCCTGAAAAAGTTTCGTCAATATCAACACTAGATAACTCTTAGAAAGGTCATAAAAATATGTATAGTTTAATATTCTTTGAGGTCAATGGATGTGTTTTTATATACGAAAGATAAATTGTGTCATTTCCAAAATTAACTTTAACAGGCGTAAAATGTAAATTAACGCAGCTAGTTTAGTATTGTGTAGAAATTTTTAAAAATCTTTGAAGGACATTTATATGTTAAAGAAAATTCAGGATATTTTAAGTTAAAAATTATTTGGAAAAAAACATACACTGCGATCGTCTGAAACGAATTAAGTCGTAAAACTTCTAATTAAATAACTTTCTATTTCATTCTTATTGGTTTAAATTATTCTCTAAAATGGGCAAGACTGATAAGAATGTTACACAGATGTGAGAAGACGTTTAACAAAACCAATTTCGTTTAGATAAGGCGATGAAAATGCGACACAGAAGTGCGAGAAAGTTTAATTATCAAATTTTTTTTTGAGTTTTTAACCCCTTCCCAATAAGCTTACCGTGAAAATATTTTTACGGGACTTTCTTGAAAGTAGGTATCCACAAAAATTTGCTGTAAATGACATTAAAATATCTCACCCCTGTACTCTAAAAACCATTGGAAAATGCTTGGGAAGTTGTCTTAAGAGAAAAATTCCTATTTGAAACCGTTTTAAAAAATATATCCCAAAAGTTGACCATGGTAAATCCTGAGTAAATTTTTTTATTTAACAATGAAGACTGTAAATATATTTTTATGAATAAAACTGAAAAAATATTGACTACGTTAGTGGAAAGGGAAGAACATAAGGAGGAATGATTATATTAAAAAAAAACGATTGAAAGCGAGTGTCCCATGTAAGGCCGCGTTCACAGCAAACGGGGCCCGCGCAGTTTTTAAAATCAGTTATATCTTTTGATAGGGTCGTTAGAAATACATCGACTATAAAGCGTTTGAAAGTACATAAAATGTATTCACTACAAGTCGGTTTAGAAAAGTGAAGAAAGTATATTCAGTATCTTTGAATTGTATATAAAAATAAGCAAACCGCATTTTTTGATTTACATTACTAATATTACCGCCATTTCTTTAAATTTGATTATTTTAATTTCTAACTGAAAGATGATAGTCTTGGAGTAATAACAAGCAACAAATGGAGTTTTGGGGGTATTAAATATAATTCAAATAAGCTTCCTTTTGGTTCCAGTTGAGGAACGTTCAAAAGGGCACTTACTTAACGACGTGAAGGAATAGGTAGTACCGGGTACTACCCGATTGCTGGAAATCTTATAAATGATCAGCAAATTTTTTCAATATCTCCAAGCATTTTGTGAGCCCAGATTTAAGTGGAAAAGTTCCATTTTCCCGGGTATTTAGTGGAACATTTATTTAAGAGGAAATGTCCTATTTTTTAAATAGATGTCACAAGCATATTCTTCCTAAACAATATTGAAGTTACAACAATATTGAAATACAACACTTTCTACAGAACCGAATATTCGTTCTATGCGAAAATAGAGTGAGTGATGAGCAATTTGGATTTAAAAATGGTCTAGGAACCAGAGAGGCACTATTTTGTATGCGCGTTCTCCTACAAAAAAGTTGTGAATTCCGAAAGAACATCTACGTCTGTTTCATCGACTTTGAAAAGGCATTCGACTGAGTACAACACGATACACTTTTCGAATGTCTACAAGCAGCAAGTCTAGACCGCTACGATATAAGACTGCTAAAACATCTGTATTACAATCAAGTATCCTCTATCCAAATTGAAAACAGTCGTACTCAAAGCCTACCCATCAAACGTGGAGTAAGACAGGGTTGCGTTTTGTCACCCTGTCTTTTTAATGTATACTCTGAAGAAATTTTTAGGGAGGCTTTGGATGACAGAAAAGAGGGAGTAAGACTGGGTGGAGAAGTAATTAACAATATTAGATTTGTTGATGATACGGCCATTCTTGCAGAAAGCATCGAGGATCTCCAAACATTAGTAAATCTAGTCAATGAGGCGAGCTGCCGAAGAGGCCTTAAAATCAACATCTCAAAAACAAAGTGGATGCCTGTTGGAAAGATTAATGTAGATAAATATCAACTTTGGCTCGATGAAGAGAGGATAGAGCGTGTAAATCATTTCAGATACCTTGGCAGTTGGTTGAATGTGAATGGAGACTCAGATGAAGAGATAATAGCTAGGATCGAAATATAGCGTAAGGCCTTTATGACATGGAAACCAGTTCTATGCAACAGGAACCTGTCAATGCTATGTATGGTCTATTCTGTTATACGGTTGCGAGACATGGACACTAAAAACCACAACGCTAAACAAACTGGAAGCTTTCGAATTGTGGTGCAATCGTCGAATCCTAAAGATATCATGGGTTTCGCACACTTCCAGTGAGGATGTTCTCAGAATGATGGATACAGATCGACTGCTCTTGAACATTATAAAGAGGCGGAAAACAGAATACTTCGGCCACATAATTAGAGGATCTAAATACCATCTAGTTCACCTTATAATATAAGGAAAAATGGAAGGAAGAAGATGGATAGGCCGAAAGAAGCTTTCATGGCTACGTAACATCAGGCAGTGGTGTGATTACACGGTGGAGGAACTATTTCGCGCTGCAGCCGATAGAGAAAGATTTCAGGAAATTGTAAACATGATGACCACCAACGTCTGAATACGGACATGGCACCTAAAGAAGAAGAAGATACAACACTTTTTCTTATTTATCAGAATTGTACAGTGGTGAACTTGGGGGGTTAATATTTATGTCCACCCCGTATATCAATATCCATCTTAAGCACTAATGCACTCATTGACTGTTGTCCCTGTTTTTTCAAAATAATTTTTTTTATTTTGTGACGTCGTTCTCTTATTAATTCATAGTTTAATATATCTCATGTAAAGATTAATATTATCGTAGTTATAGGTGCTCGAAAAACATAATACACATTGTTATTGTTCTGTGAAATTTTGTTATTATGTGTTCCAGGAACGATTTTTGTAATAATATGTCATAATTTGTAATTTCTACCATTTCGACGCAGTTGGAATGTAGTGTTCGTCACGTGTATGTATGTATATACTTAGACGTAATATATATACATGGTTGCCAAAAAAGTGCGCATTATTATGAAATTTATTCATTAGTGTAGAACAAAAATGTATATGAGCGATTCTCGCGATGATGTCCACCTTAAGAAATAAATATAAATAATAATAAATAAAATACATCTTCATTGTGATTAAGTCCATAGTGTTATGGTGTTTAAAGTTATTGATGAGTATATTTTTTAAATCATAGCAATAATCCAAAACTATGTTTCTTCTTGAAATTACACTAGACAATTATTTCCATAAAAATGTGTTGCTGCATATTTGAATACCATACTTGTTTGAGAGTTTGAGGCTTATCGTTGCCTGAAATGTAATAAATCATATATAAGTAGGCAGTAAGATTATTTATTCATAAAAAAATGCGCAAAATGTATCGTTTGAACCGTCGAAGATGATGTATTACACTATTTCTAAATAAAATGTATATCTTTTTTTTTTTTTTGATTCGAGTGAAATATTTTGATAAGATTTTCAGTATTTTGCAAAGGGTACTCCCTAAGGAATCTCCAAAAATATTTATATAAAGGTGCGTATAAATGTGGTGAGACGAGCGCGTGACAAGTATGCCTCGAACTTCCGACGAGACTCCTTTGAATTATGCCGATTTGTATTGTTAAAAAAGGCCATCTTCGGCAGGTTTCAAAGGAGGTAATAAATGCAGTTGGGTTACAAGAAGTCATTTTTTTTATAGCTCTATTGTTCTATAGTTCTATCGGTTTTTTGGTACGAACTCAAAGGATTTTTTTTTATCTAGTGGGACGGGTTTATGACACGTTCTTTGGAAAAAAATTATTTCGCAACAAGACTGAAGCCACGAGGTTTTCTTACTTTTTTGTTAATGAAATGAAATTTATTTAGCACTTGGCATTGGTTAAAAATTGTTCATAAGTGAATATGGAGTGGTCTGAAAAAAATATGTTGAATTTACAGGAGACCCGCAAATAATTCCAAAATTTGTCAGTAATGGACAAAAATTTTATATATATATATATATATATATATATATATATATATATATATATATATATATATATATATATATATATATACAGGGTGTCCAAGATAAGGATCCTAAGCATGGGGATCTCGGAAACAGTTGGAGATACGAGGTCGGTTAAATTAGAGAAAAGTTGCGCAATTTAGTGCTAAATTAAACGCAGTTAAAAAAATTTAAAAATTTCAAACACTTCCGGAGATTTCCGGAAAAAAACGAAATTTGGCAAAATCGTTTTTAATTTTTGCAGGCTTTATTTAAAGAGATATCAGAAAATAAAAGGTAGATTCTCATTGCCACTTTTTATTTTTTATAATATGGTCTAAACAAAATTTAAATCCGACGTTTCGTTTCTGAGATACCATCATGAACTTTCATTTTTTATATGGAACAAAAAAAAGTATCCCATGTATTTGATAGCATTTTTTATTACAAATTCAACGATGTATCACCCTTGCATATCGAATACGTAGTTCAAGTACTTTCCATAAGAGCTCCATGAGAGCGAGAGAGAAAGGTATATCAGTTTTATAAAAGCCAATGAACTACACACTTGATATGCAAGTGTGATACACCGTTGAATTTGTAATAAAAAATGCTATCAAATACATGGGATACTTTTTTTTGTTCCATATAAAAAATGAAAGTTCATGATGGTATCTCAGAAACGAAACGTCGGATTTAAATTTTGTTTAGACCAAATTATAAAAAATAAAAAGTGGCAAGAAGAATCTACCTTTTATTTTTTGATATCTCTTTAAATAAAGCCTACAAAAATTAAAAACGATTTTGCCAAAATTCGTTTTTTTCCGGAAATCTCCGGAAGTATTTTGAATTTTTAAAATTTTTAAATTGCGTTTAATTTAGCACTAAATTGTGCAACTTTTCTCTAATTTAACCGACCTCGTATCTCCAACTGTTTCCGAGATCCCCATGGTTAGGATCCTTATCTTGGACACCCTGTATATATATATATATATATATATATATATATATATATATATATATATATATATACATATGTATATATTTTAACAAATTGTAACGAAGAGATTATGATGAAATTTCTGCATTATCCGCTAATATGTTGGAACTATGAATTTGCTAGAAGTTTGAATCCTGAATATTTTTTTATACAAGATAGTGCGCTACTATAGCCCATATTTTCGTTTTTTGTTTAATATAATTTTTTACGGTAAAACCTCACTACATAAAACTAACAAAGCTGTCGTTTGTTCTTCATTGTCAGACAAAGTATGACAATTATATGCACAAGAGATTTATGTACCTGTGAAGAGCCAAGAACCAAAGGCATAGCAATTCTCGGAACATATTTCATAAATAATTCGGATTTCCGAATTCGGATAAAGTAAGAGGTAGATATTGTATGTGTCTGAAGTATGTATTTGAGGAGAGAGTAGTATATTGAAAAGATAAGGCCTTGCTGTGTAATTATCTCACAACTTTCAGTGCAAGCTGTTGAAAATGTCTACTTTTACTCCAAAAATTTGTATAGGTGTTTTGGATTTAAATTCCAAGGCAATACTTTCGAATGTGCAAAATTCACTTGTTCAACTAAGAACTCTGATGAGGGTGAGTAGTTTCTTTTCGAAATATGATGGAATAACGGGACTTAGCGAATCTACAACTTACAGGTGAATTAAGGAAAGGAAAAGTGGAACTGTGTGCGAGCCTAAACCGTCTCCGAGAAGAAAAAAATTATACGAATGCTTCAAAAACATATTAAGAAGACACGTTCACAAGTTTTGAACGTTGTGAGACAAGACGAGAATGTGTCTGGCATGGGAAAAACCAATCTGTAGAAAGTGCTGGCAAAAATGAATTTCTCTTAGGGGAAGTATAAATGGAGGTGATACAGAGGAAAAACCATTTTAGAGAAGACGGTATTTGCGGAACATTAGAAAATACCACAGAGACGACAAAAATATTTTTTATCCGGATGTAATCTGTCTCAGTGAAGGATACATAGTACAAAAAATGTATGATGATAAGAATATGACAATTTTTCGTGAAGTATTCTTAGAAGGGTTGTCGACAGATTTAAAACCCTTACTCGGTAAGGGCAGCAAATTCATTATAACTCATATTGGAGATGTTAATGGATTTATAGAAGTTTTATTGCAGGTCGAATTGAAATCTACCAAAGATTACCATGAATAAATGATGGCGGATATCTTTCGAAAATATTTTCCTCAAATGATACAGTTGATTCCGGAGAGGTCTCTTACAAATTTGGATAACGCCAGTTATTATAAGCAAAACAATGCACCGACTATCGCACAATAAGCCTGATGAATCACATTTCTAAAAGTTATACACACTAGAATACATAATAAACTGGAAATAGATATTAGCGATACCCAATTTGGATTTCGAAATGGACTCGGAACGAGAGAAGCGTTATTTGCACTGAATGTCATGTCTCAAAGATACCTTGATATAAATCAGGATGTATATATGTGCTTCATAGACTACAATAAGGCCTTTGACAAAGTGAGACATGATCACCTTATCAGTCTATTGACGGAAAGGAACCTCGATAAAAGAGACATCAGAATTATATCGAATATTTATTACAATCAGAAAGCAGTAGTGCGAGTGGAGCATGAGACGACTGAAGAAGTCGAAATAAAAAGAGGAGTGAGACAAGGGTGTATACTTTCACCGACCTTGTTCAATCTTTACTCTGAGGACATAATGAATAGAGCACTTATTGACCAATTCGTTGGTATTAAAATAAATGGAATTTTAATAAACAACCTCAGATACGCCGATAACACAGTACTTATCGCAGAAACACTCGAGGATCTCCAGACCTTAGTCAATAGAGTAGCAACAGTCAGTGAAGAATATGGACTGTCACTAAACATAAGAAAAACAAAATGTATGTTAATATCCAAATCAACCCAAAATGTCCCAGATATACGCATACAGGGTCAAAATATAGAACACGTCAGAAAATACAACTATTTAGGCACCGATATCAATGAAAACAACGATAGCTCTGAAGAAATCAAAATCCGGATAGAGAAAGCAAGAGCCGTATTCACGAAAATGAAGAGAGTGTTCTGTGGCAGAGACCTGAGTCTTGAATTAAAGGTTCGTCTGGCAAGATGTTACGTACTGTCAGTTTTGTTTTATGGAATGGAGGCATGGACGCTTAAAAAGATCGATATTAACAAGCTGGAAGCCTTTGAATTGTGGATGTACCGCAGAATGTTAAGAATATCATGGATGGAGAAAATCACAAACGCTGAAGTACTGAGGAGAATGAATAAAGAAAAGGAGGTCATACAATTAAAAAACGAAAATTACAATACCTGGGACACGTTACGAGAGGAGAAAGATATCAACTACTGAGAACTATTATGCAGGGAAAAATTATGGGAAAGAGATCTGTAGGAAGAAGACAAAACTCCTGGTTAAAAAATCTAAGAGAATGGTATAATTGCAGCAATAACCAGCTGTTTAGGTCAGCAGTCTCGAAAATACGTATAGCTCTGATGATCGCCAACCTTCGGAACGAAGACGGCACCTAAAGAAGAAGAAGAAGTTATCATTCTAGACTGGTGGAAAAGTTGCCAATAACATAGCTGAAAAAAATGATATTACAGATTGGTTTTCAAAAAAAACATATTCCCTTTACGAACGATTGATTTACTACAGAAGGAACTTTTAAAAATTGCGAACGAGAAAGAAAGACAATTTAACAAACATATGATAGACGTATAGGCTAAAGAACATGGAAATGTGCTTCGGGCACCACCATACCACTGTTAATTAAAATCCGTTGAACTTATGCTGGAAAAATGTTTCTTCTGTGAATATAACTGGTTCTATTTTGTTTAGTAAGTATTCAAAATTGATAGGAGCGAGCGTCGAAGAAGGGTTCGAATCGGCAAAGATCAAAGAGTTCGTTGCTTGCTCGTCGCATACTCGTCACGCGCTCGTCACGCACTCGTCTCGCCATATTTATACCCACCTTAAGAACAATTTTTTTTTACTTTCCATTTTTAAGCTTCACGACCCACTAAGCTAACACTAAACTAAAAATAGACCAGATCATACATCGATTAAGTACCCTGAAAAGCGTTCTAATTAGTTAGGGAGATCAAGAGGGTGTGGTTGCTCTAATTAGGGTTCGTAGTGCCCTAAATACATTTCCAACACAATCGACGATCAACAAGTTTAAATAAAAATTAAGCCTACATAAAAATTAAGCAATTTTATCAAAATAAGCTCTTCGGCAGACACTCCCAACAATAGGATTTGTGGTTTTTCATCATTATCGAAAGGGTAGGGCAAGACCTATAATTCCAAAAATCTACCTGTGTAATTTCAATGAATCGAAAAATATAAAATTTTACACTTTCGAGAATATAAATTGTACAGTACGTCCTTCACAGAAATTATTGTATACTCGAACGAACCCAAGTCCTAGAAACTGATCTTTCTTAAATAAGCGCAATAATGTTGTGTTCCGGGAAAATTCCGCCTCGTAAGGATTTGTTTGATTACGTTTTATTAGTTAGTTCCGTTTAGTAATTAAACGACTTCCTTTAATAGCTATTAATACGTTTTTAAAAGTATTTAATCTATTTTATTTTATGATTATTATGAAATGGGTTTATAGACAACTAAATATTTTTTTAAAAAACAAGTTCTTATTTAACATTACTGCTTAAAAATATACCGTGCACTTTTTTAAGGCGGAAGGTTTTTAATTCTGACTAGGCACATTTTTACTAAAATAACATAGGCTGACAAATTTAGACCAGCTTTCTAAACCAGAAATCGGACTGTACTTTTTCGCAGGCTTTTGATACGATAAATACAAATTCTGAACCCGAATTGTTTCGGGACGTCAGATTTTCGAGATAATTTTACTTAAAACTACAAAAAAAGGCAAATATGACCTACATTTGAGGTTACTTTTTAACGCTAGGTGACGTTCCTCCACGAAACTCAATATAACATCTGAAATTACTACTCTTCCCCTTCAAAATCGTTTTTCAATGGCCCCAATATCTTTTTCTCTGGCCGATATATATATATATATATATATATATATATATATATATATATATATATATATATATATATATATATATATATATATATTTCATACTAGGGTTATTGGGGATGCAGTCTGTTTATATTTGTAGGCCTTGGTAAGGAAAAAAAATCTTTTTTGATTCTGTCAAGCTGTCGATAATTTATTTATCACTTTTTCAGGACATCTCTACAATTATTAATTAAACAGTTAGAGTATTAACCTAACCTATAATTATTGAGTAACTCACCTATGTGATTTGAATATGAAACAAGTAAATGTTTGAAAAACAGGGGGAAAAAACCAACATTGGTACTTTTTAACTATATTTAGAGGCATATTTTGATACGATTCGTTGAAACTCGAAAACAGCCAAACATCCTACTTGACCATTCCACCATTTTGTAGTGACACATGTCACGTGTCAACCGAGAAGTGTCGTGGGTGGTATAAATAGCGGGGGAAAACACAGATCCGTAAACAGTGGCGTAGTCAAGCATGATATTTAGCAAAAATAGAACATGAATATAAAAAATTACTTGTTTGATATTTTTTACATAATATAACAGAATTTAATAGAACAAACTATTCATCTAGAGATGGACTGTCCAGGAGGGTCACATACTTTTGCCAACTTTAAAGTATAACTATAAATAGCACTCAGAATCTCGGTGCCACTTTTGATGGTGTTGCTATCTTGGTTAATATGCACCATTTCAAGGAAAAGGCTTTTGTGATATGCAGGAACTCTTTTCAGAATCTTAGTGCCATCCCAGTTAATGTTGTGATCCTGATAAAAAAAAACATGTTCAGCCAAAGCACAAGAGGGTAAACCTCTATTAACATCACTACGATGAGAAGTGAGTCTGCTTTTGAGGCTTCTGGAAGTAAGACCTCTATAAACTAATTGACAGTTGGAACAGGGAACCTTATAAACTATGCAGGACCTCTCATTCAGCTGCAACAGCGTTTTGGCTTTAAAATAAATTTTAGAGAGAGTAAGTAATTATTTTCTCGCTATTTTAATATTTGTATTTTTAAAAATATTCATCATTCTATGAGGTCGAAAATCAATCTCAATTTAGGCATGAAAAATAGAGCTGTCAAACTGACACACTCGAATTTTAGAGCAGAGGCATTGCACCAATTTAATGATATATTATTGAAGAATACTTATCCTGACAACATTATTAAAAGATTTCTTTATAATACCAAATACAATATTCCTGAAAAGATCTTTGAAATGCCTTCTCAACCGTCTCTTTTACATACTATGTCTTTAATTCCAGTTAACATTCTTTTAAATGTAACAGTACAAATTCAATTTTTCCACATTCCAATTGATGAATATTTTTAAAAATACAGATATTAAAATAACAATACAATAATATATATATATATATATATATATATATATATATATATATATATATATATATATATATATATATTATTGTAGTAACAACATCCTAGCGGTTAATTCCGATGCAAAATGACTTCAAATAGAAGTTCCAAATTATAGTAAGCATGACAAGTGTCAGCGGACTCAGTGACGAGTGCACCGCCGGTTACCGAGGACGAAACATATCCAAACTTTTAGTAGTCGTCGAAATTAGTTGTCAATTATATGTCTTTTCCATCAGGGGCATTATTACAACAATATACAGGATTAAGGAAAGAAGCAAAGAAATTTTACGCACGAAACAGGAACCATAAAAAGAGAGTTTAGAAAAAAAAATAAAACCGTGACAAAGTTTCACTTCGAGGTCGAAATTTAAAAGCTCTTGAAGCGTCTGAAGATGGAATGGTTGGAACAAAACCAACGATGTCTCGAAGACGCAATTCAACGACGACAAATGTTTGGTGGTTTGGTACGGGTCTATTTGAAAATCTTTCTCTGTATTCTCACCGATTCCCAATCATTTTTTTGACAATATGTAACTAATGATCATACTTATTGTTAGTTCGTTGGTATGTAAATTTTTATTATTAGCCTATATATATATATATATATATATATATATATATATATATATATATATATATTGTGAAGAGCGGTTACGAGTTTCATTGCACTAACTTAAAGTACAGATCTTTTAGAGACAGCCTGTATAACAACAAAAACAAATTATATAAAGTAGAATAAAATAATAATTTCGGAGTTTTTTGAATGATAAACAAGTGATCATATTTTTTTTTTATCTTATAGTACAAAGAGTTCTTTATTAGGAAGGAATGGGATATTTATTGGTAATAATATAATTCCTGTTTGTTTGGTATTATCAAAATTACTACTATGCGATTCGTTATAGGTGTTTCCAAGGATCGTTTTGAGAAATTTTTTTAATGCACTTTCAGTCCATATTGTTGTTTTTTTCAGTCTTTCCGATTTAACAGAATTTGTTTTTTATTGAGATTTACGAAACCAGACAAAAAAATAAGAAAAATATTTTATTTTAAAAATGAAAAAGGTAAATACTATATTGCTGTTATCGAGAAATTTTGTCTAGCAACACCACTATAAAATAAAAATATTTGTTAAAAAACTAACTTTTATTTAAACCCAAAAAAATATATAATAATTCAGATAAACTAGAAAATGTTTATAACATAAACAAAATTAAACATGCCTGTCAATAAATTGAGTAAAATATTAATAAAGCGGGGGTGGTTGTAATGGTGTGGCCACTAGTAATGATCGTACGTCCCTCCCTCCGCTCCGCCCCTAGAGCCGATTCTATGAGAGCAGCCCCAACAGGGTAGGTCCAGTGTCATTCACTGGTCTCTGAGAGATCAGTCGATGAGACGAACTCAAACACGATGGGTATCGTGTTAGTATTTGAATTTTTCAGTCGATCACCTTCCGATGCATCACCTCGATGATATCATTCACAAATAAAATTTCAATTCAACTGAATATGTGAAAGGGTGTGAATAACGGTGATTTTTATTTGGTGACCCCGTATTTGTTACAAAAAGTGTTTCATATACTTTAACTTTATAGTATTTGAGGTAACTGTGTTTAAGAAAAAAGTCACATTTTCAAGCATACATTCAATCGTAATTTTGCTAAAAATATATTTAAATGTATTATCAACAAAAGTCAAAGTTACGTAAAGACCATTTCTATTAAATATTTACAATAAAAGCTACAGGGTGTTCAACACATTGGTCCAATCATTTTTTTTTAAATAGTAACAAGTATTTTGGTTAATAATGTCGTTTTTGTTAAGAGATGGCGTCACTAATACATCTGTTGGTATATACTAATGACATCTATGACGTTTCGAAAGGTAAGCACAGGCCTATATAGTCCTATATAGTCTTTATTGGCATATAAGTCAGTTATTACAACTTTGAACTTCTATTTACATATGTAGACTTAATTTAAATGACTAATTACAATTTATATTCTATTTATATTACATGTCTAAAACTAAATCTAGCTTAATATATTTTATAGTCCTCATTGAAACTGGCCGGGACTTATTGAATCGGGTCGCTCGGGAGTGGGTATGTTCTTCTGTAGAAGGGACAGGGGCGAAAGGCGTTCCTGATGGTGCTGTTGGTGTGGTCAGGGATCTTGTCGAAAAATTTCTGCGCTGTGGTCCTGGCAAGTTCCAGGATGGTGGGGATCTGGAGTTCCCTGTGCAGCTGATCTGTCCTCAGGTACCAGGGTGCGTCGACGATGATTCGCAGGATTTTGTTCTGCATCACCTGTAGGATGTGCCTCCTTGTTTTTGGAATTTGGGCCCATGAGGTGATGCCGAACAGCATCGCCGGGCGGATGATGGCTTTGTAAATCGTCAATTTGTTTCTGAGGGACAGCTTGCTGCTTCTGTTTAGTAGTGGGAACAGGGTTGCCAGGAGCCCTTGCGCTTTTGACTTTGCCTCCAGCACTTGGTCCTTCCATACCAGTTTCTTATCGTACAGGAGCCCCAGGTACTTGACCTTGCTGGCCCAAGGAATGGGTACGTTGTAGAGTCTGAGTTGGCCAACGGGCGGCTTTCTGGACTTTGTGAAAATGATTGCCTGTGTTTTGTCCGCGTTGGCCCTCAGCTTCCACTTGTCCATCCATTCCTCGAGCTTTCCCAGATGATCTTGGAGTCTGGTCGTGATTACTCGGAGGTTCCTGTGCGACATGGTGATTGCCGTGTCGTCTGCGTACAGACATAGACTGGTATGGGCTGACTTGGGGATGTCCGACGTATAGATGTTGAAGAGGTGCGGAGACAAAGGTGATCCCTGCGGAACGCCTGCCGCCATTGTCCTGGGCCTTGAGAGGGCATCGTTGACTCTCACCGAGAAGGATCTGTCTGATAGAAAGGATAGTACCAGCTTCGTGTCTTGTTGCGGGTAGCCCAGCCTGATCATTTTGATTGCTAGGCCGTCATGCCAAACTTTGTCGAAGGCTTTGGACGTGTCCAGCATGACTGCGCCTAGGTGGCCCCGTCTATTGAAAGCTGATACTATCTGATGTACCAGCCTGGTGGTTTGATGCGTTGTTGATAGGTCCTTGACGAAGCCAAACTGCTCCTCCGGCATTACACCGAGCTCTTCTGTCTTTGTTCTAATTTTCCTGAGTATCAGTAGCTCAGCCACTTTGCCCATGGATGGAAGTAGACTGATTGGGCGGTAGTTGTTGGGATCGTTGGACGATTTTCCCTTCTTGTGGATCATGGTTACTACCGCCTTTTTCCAGTCCCCAGGGAAGTAGCTGAGTCTGAAAATGGCATTTATAATGTTTGTCAGCTCGGTGTTTTGCTTGTTGGGTAGGTTCCGGAGTGCAGTGTTATTGATTCCGTCTTGGCCCGGTGCTTTCCTTCTCGGTCTGGATTTTATGGCCTCCCGAACTTCCTCTGGTGTTGTGAACCGGTCGTTGTGGGCTGCGGGGGTACTTTTGAGGAAGATTTCGATGATCCTGGCGGCCTTAGCTAGGCGGTCATCGTCCGGGGTGGCGGCCTGGTTCAGCGAGAACTGCCTCTCCAGGATTTCGGCCATGGTTTCAGCTTTTTCCAGGGCGGTCGTGGCTGTGCTGTTGTTGTGTGTTAGGGCCGGCATCGGCTTCCTTCTTCCCCCCGTCAGTGCCCGGGACATTTTCCAGAGGGATCCTCCTTCGGCTTGGAGGCTCTGAAGCTTGCCGTTCCATCGTTCATTATGGAATTGCCTCAGTGCATCTCTGGCTTCCGCGGTTTTCCGGTTGGTTTCCCTGCGGTACGCCGGGTCCCCGGTTGCCTGAGCTCTTCGCCGAAGTCGGTTCCTCTGTCTTATGATCTCTCGGACCCGTTCCGGGATCCTGGCGTGCTGCTGAACCGGCCTGATGAATTTGATGGTTGCTTTGTTCAGGGCTTCTTTAACGTCGCTGGTGATCTTCTTTACAGCTTGGTCTATATCAGCAGTGGTCTGGATCCTTGGAATGGGTCCTGTGTTGGACTCCAGGAAATCCCGGAACTCGTCCCAGTTGATGGTACTGTGCTCGCAGAGGTCCGGCTCTAGGTTTTTGGGATCCCCCAATTCCAACAGCACGGCACGATGGTCTGAGCAGAGGTCATGGAGGACTCTGATGGAATGCTGAAGACCCAAGTTCCTGGACAGGAACATGTCCAGGAAGTCCGGTGTTCTTGCATTCATGTAGGTTGGTTCATCCGGCGTGATGATGTTGAACAGCAGTTGGTCCTGCAGGTCTGCGATTTTGGCGCCATTTGTATTGGTTTCTAGGTTGCCCCAGATGAGGTTCTTGGCGTTGAAATCGCCCCCCAGCAGGACCTTCCTGTTTGGGTTCCCTAATAGGGTGTGATAATCAGCCGGATCCAGAGTCCTGTAATTGCCGTGCTGCTGGTAAACCGAGTGTATGTGGAGCTTGGTGTGGTCTGCCATCTCCACTATCAGCTCAGATGTCTCCGTGGCGATCAGGTTGTCCTTGGCTGGCCTGCAATGAGCAATGTTGTTTTTCACCAGGATCATGGTGCCTCCTTTCCTGGCCCTGGTTCTGTCGTCCCTGTAGACCTCGTAATTCGGGTAGTTGAACCTGTCCTGGGCTTTCAGGAAAGTCTCCTGGATCAGTGCTACGTCTATGCCATGCTCCTGGAGGATGTTGAGGAGCTCATGTTTTTTATCCTTGATTCCGTCTGCATTCCAGGATAGAATCCTCAGGAATCTTGGATATTTTGTTACTAGCTTGGCCATTATTTCAGGCTGCTAGCAGCTGCTCCAAGCATGGCAGGGAGGAGGCTCTGGATTTGTTGGGCCAGGACCTGGACTATGCCTTGGAGGGCATCGTTGAGGCTGGCCTCAATGTTGGGGGAGGGGGAGTGTTGCGCCTGGGTGCCCCACGTGAAGGTGCCCGTCCTGGATTGCTCCTGGATCCTGGTCAGTTGTTTGGGAGGTGCTCTTGCGGGTTGTGGCTGTTCTTGGAGGATGGCCTGTCTTGGTTTAGGAAATTTAGGGCAACCCCTAAAGTTGGCGGGATGAGGTCCTCTGCAGTTGGCGCAGGTAGCTGGAGTGTCCCTGGTCTTCTGGCATGTTTTCCAGTGATGGTTTTCTCCGCATTTGACACATCTTGGCTGGGCTCTGCATCCCACCGCTGAGTGGCCGAAAAGCTGGCAGTTTTTACACTGCGTGCTTGTCGGTCTCCCACGCTGCGCCTCCAGTCTTATTTTGATGCTAGCTGCTGAAAGTTATAAATTGTTGGTTCAAGCTTATGGTGAGAATGTTTTATCCCAGAAAACTTGTAAATAATGATTTGAACGCTTCAAGGTTAGTGATTTTGATGTAAAAGGCATAAAGCGTCCAGGTCAGTTTGAATAAATGTTTGTACTTAATAAAAGTATCTTATATATGGGATGTTTTATTCAAAAAATACAACTTTATGCTGTCCTCCCTGTAAATTCCCAGATATTTTTAAAATGTACATATAAATTAACCATATAATGCAATAAATATAGTTTCTTGGTAAATTTTTCTTAAAATGCAAAAACTTACTTCATTCAATAGTTGACTCACTTAGTACACCATATAAGATCAATTTGGCAAGATATAAAATAAAACTAACCTTTAATTTAACCACCTTGTGCTCTTCTGATTCATCCAAATGTGTACTAATTTTTTCAAATATTTATTGTCAATTTTGTTCCATTCCTTTGGCAACATTTTTATGTATAAATCCTTACTAATATAATTACACACAAACTTTAAGAACTAAATTTATACTTTAAAATTAAAAACAACAATTAAACATCGTCAAGCTTTGCAGAACAAAGACATACTAAACCAAACTGACACAAATCTAAAAAAAAAATAAAGAAAGTTCATGTTCCTCAAGAATAGACTATTAAAAAAAGACAGCTTCAGACACTGTTTAAACTTATTTAGAAAGTTTAAAGATTTGATATTTGTGGGCAAATGATTAGAACTGTTTAGACTTTTAAAGAATACAGAGGTTTGTGTTTGTCTCTTTAATACTGGAGGAATATAAAAGTCATCCTTCGATCTAGTGTCATATGCATGTATATTTCTATTATAATTAATATGATTTGGTAAATATATAGGAGAATTACCCGATCTGATTTTAAAAATAAAGATCAATGTTTGCTAGTGAAAGAAGTCCTCCACCGACAACCACTGCATTTCCCTCAACATGTAGTTAATTGATGTTTGTCTTGTACCTGAGAGTATAACTCTCATGGCTCTATTTTGCATTTTTGAAATCTTGCCTTTTCATTTTCCTTAAGAAGGAACAAAATTGTGGAGCAATAAACAAAGTGTGGCAATACCAGAGTGTTAAACAGGATTGTTTTAGTCCACCTTGTCAAAAAATTAGTACATTTGTAAATATAGTTAATTTTATAAGAGATTATTTTTATTAAGTTATTCGCATGTCCTTTAAATTTAAGTTGTCTGTCTATGATTACTCCTAAATATTTAAACTTTTCCACCATTTCAATTGTTTCATTGCCTACTTTAATAAAAGGATTCCCACGAGGAAAAATTCTGTAATCATTCTCATTGCAGATTATCATAAATTTGGTTTTTTCCACATTTATTTTTAATTGGTTACAAGAACACCACCAATATAAATTTTGTAATGTAGAGTTAAGTGTGTCAACCAATTGAATACTATCAGAACATGCGAAATATAAAAGAACATCATCTGCAAAAAGATGTATACAACAGTCACCAGATGTATTCACTATATTGTCAATATATAGAAGAAAAAATAATGGGTCCAGCACACTACCCTGAGGAACAACAACAACCAAGCAGCTTTCAATCTCGATCGATACCACGTCATTCAATTTCAATCATTTATAAATTCCAACACTTTCTAATTTTTTAAGTAGTCTTTCTCTATCCAAAGTCTCAAAGGCCCTCCTCAAATCCAAGAATACAGCACCCATAATAAGATTTTGCTCGAAACTATATTTCCAGTCATTAAGGACATACTGCACTACAGTTTCACAGCTATGCTTACCCCGAAAACCACATTGCATACTATTTATACTTTTTTTGGCTTCTATAAATTCTAACAGTTGTTTCATCACTACTTTTTCCATGATTTTTTAAACACAACTAAGCATGTTAACAGGTCGCAAATCAACAGCCCTGTGAAAATTATTTACTTTAGAAACCGGAACAATAGTCGATATTTTCAATTCATCGGGAACTTTACATGCTAAAAATGACGGATTTATCAAATTTTTTGTTTACATTTCTTTATTTATTATTTCATATTTTCTACCTTTTTCTTCCAAATAATGCCAAACATTTTCTATTACTTTAAGGTAGGGTGACTTAGCAGGAGTTTTAATTAGCTTGAGATAATTGCATAAGAACAATTTTGCCTTAAAACATTTATACACATAAATACATTTTTATGTATGATACGACCAATGAGAATCAATTGGCCAACCCCTACCAGTAATATACCCACCCTACCATTACCGATCCTCGTTTGTGTTCCACAGTTACAGATTTCTGAGCTGAAAATATTGTATCGATATCGATGCGCTGAAAATGACTTCGTTTCAGTAATCGTCATACTTTGAACGTTTTTATTGCCATGATACCCATTTTTTCTTAAACATTGATGTATCGTTTTAGTAATAATTACCTTTGGTGAATAGTTTTTCAAACAGTTTACAAGTTTTGGTGGACTAATTTTGAATTTATTAAAGATTTCTTTCATATTGAAGGTGTTATCTCTTTCTGTTAATACATTTTTATATCGCTGTACTAAGACTCGAACTCTACTTTTACTTAAACGGGGCATTTCTCTATCTTTTGGTAAAACATTTCTCTTCCATGGTAAAATATCAAACATAATATTAAAAAAAACATTATTTTTTGGAATCTAATATTTCCGAAATGCTGTGGAATATGTTTGGATATTTTTGTGGTCTACTGTACCTCGTTACAGTACGAAGAAACTTTTTTAAGGTAGATATCTTTGAAACTTATGTCCTTTTTCTTTAGTATCATTATTTAAGGGACGATAAAAAAAATATCGTCTCCTTTATTTGTATAACAACTCCCTTAAAACAAACTTGCAAGCATTTCTTGTAAACGCTGTTTTAGTTTTCTATACCTGCACACTTCTGTTACTACAACCCAAATTAAATTTTATAATTCTTGGTACGACAGCCTTTTCTGCAGGTGTGCATTGAACCTGGGCCCCCTTTTCTTTTTTAACAGTAGATGTTGCCAGATGATCATAGATTTAGATATATTTCAGGAATATAGTCGATTGGGACAGTAAAGGGAAAACCCCATTTGTTTAATAAAAAAGGAAATTTTATTCTCTAACATGATATAATTTTTAAACTTGTCCAAACTGACAATAACAGTTTAAATCTTAAAAATATAAGAATAAAAAATAATTTTCATTCATTTCATTTACCGATTCTAATGCTTTTTCTCTAGGTTTTGATCCTTAATTTCCTTATATAAGTGTTTTCTTGTTAACATGCACTATCGAACAAAAGTATATAAACACTTGAAATAGATGGACAAATCTCCAAATTATAAAATACCAAATGCATGATATCACATTTAAATACTTTGTGTTTTAAAATATCTAAGTAAACTGCTGTTATCGGCGAACTAATAATATATTAGGCCGGTGGAGTTAGCTTGTTAGTAGACGTCTGATTATATAGAAACCTTCAGAATGATAATAGTAATTATGTAGTATCTTATGTCTAAAGAACTAAAGAAGCCTCTTGTTGCATACAATAAATGTGCAAAATTTCAAGTAAAAATATTCAATAGTTTTTTTGCACAGTCCATTTGTTTATATAACTTTTTATGTTTTTTTGGGGTTCGTTTTTTCGTTATAAACAAATAGAATAACTCGTCGACAATTGTTGATATCGAAATGTCGATAAGTGGACGCGATAGCTGAGATTTTGAGGCACATTTTGAAAAAAAAAATTGTGTACGACCACAAGAAGCTGAGACAGTATTTAAAAAAAAAATCGCTGTAGATTTGTTTATTAACATTCAAGACTTATTTAAGTAGGAACTCATAGGGAGATGGTTAAACTATTGTATACAGCAGTGTCTTAAACTTTTTTTTTATTGAAAAACAATGCTTTTTTCCCCCAGAACTAGAAAAAAACTGTTTTTCCACATGCAAATTTAAAAAAAAATTATTTTATTAATAGTCACCCCATCTTTAACATTAAATTTTACAATCCTGACTGATTTATTCATCGAAAAGCATAACATTTCGAGACTTTAGTTCATTAATTATATGAAATTCTAAATTTGGCAATGCTGTCTGTGATTCGAGGGGGCAGAAAGGACATAAAAGGAACACATGGACGTTCATTTCTCTCAGCATACGGTTCCTGGAAGTCTGATAGTAGCCATATTCGCGGAAAATGAAATCTACCTAACGACTGCTCGCTACATGTTGCGTCGCTTTCTACACTGTGCTAGAGATGATTATTTATCGATACACAATATCGATCATGTATAAGTAGTAAAATTAAAAACTATTCTTCATATTTTCATTGTTTAAATAACTTTAAAATTAAGTCAGATATTAAATCTTACTTCACCGGTGTATGTATAGATGTCGTTTTACAGTCAGATATTTAAAATGCCTGCAGGTTTACCGTAGCTTGGAATTTAATTTTTATATAGATAATTATTTTCTTAAGAATTCTGTTCTTCGTTCATCTTCAGCTCCACTGATGAAATCATTAGACAGTCGAAACGCGTAAGAAACCAGAGTTGGGTTTGCAGGAAATCAATTATCCATTTTTTTTTTCTTTAACAGCCTGAAGGAAAAAACTTATTAAATTGAAAATAAGTTGTTGAAGTATTCATTTAAAAACGCTTTGAATGCAGCTGAAATGTATTACATAATATCTAGGCATATGCTCTTAGATTAATACAACAAAATAATATTTTGAAGTTGTTGGACGGCACGGAACCCATGATTTCGCTACAGCTGTTCGACTTTTAAAACTTTCAGAATAATTTTGTTATAATCACAAGCAATTACCTATTTATAAATTTAGGTAGTTTAAACAATATCGATAGAAAGTAGGAATCGATGTTAATTTCTCCTGTCTATCTGCACGGGTGTGTTCACATAAGGTCTCGAATAAATTATTTATTTTGTTCACTTGTTGCTTCAAATTATTGATTTTGATATAAAAAAAAGGATTGAAAGATTAAAACAAACATCGCACAGAATTCGCGTCTGTTACGTACTTTGTTTGATATTTAAAATATTCTGATGAACGATATAAGAAATTTGGGATTATGTTTTTAGTCGGAAAAATTATGGGTATTATGAAATATGAAATAAATTTACTATGATGAATTTTCGGAATTAAAAATGTAACTTATTAGTTATTTTGCCTTTTCTTAAGAGTATTAATAATAATTTAATAATGGCGTTACTATTGTCGGTAAAAATATTTAGATTTTTATTATGGCTAATTAATCCACCCAAAAAGTGACACGGTGGCAAAAAACAGGTCTTTATATTACTTTTCGGCTGGAAATTCAAGGCTTTAAAATCTGTTGAAGGATAACAATATTTTACTAAATTCAACGGACGTCCTTATAGAAAGTGTGGTTCATATAAAATCTGTTGTTTTATTTCTAATTTAAGATATTTTTATTTACAACTAATTGACAAAAATACAAATTTAAAAACTGGTTTTCACGTATGCAAAATTGTTGTAAAGCTAGTGAAGATACGAGTGAACGCATTTATAGGAAAATTTATCATTTATAAATTTTATATTCGTTCGATTCCGTTCGTTTGGTGATTCCACATGGATCACCACGATCCAGATTCCCAGACTAGACAGCTTTCAAAATGAAGTCCTACATATGATCTGTGGAGAGATAATTATTTATAAAGATCTAAAGTGTGAAACATAAAGGCACAATAACGAAATATCTCGACCACGTACAGTACTCTTAACGACCTCATCTCCAGGTCACATTGTCTAACAGCCACACAATAACAGCGTCACCGATTTGTCCAAAATTGGTTCTAAATTTACAATAACTAGATTAAATGCCGAAGGTATGCATCGTTCTCAAACTTTAAAAGGAACAAAAATCCATGGATTCATTCCAATTTGTGTATACAAATAGATCCTAAATAATATATTAAGAATTGCCTAGTCTGGTATTCAAAAAAAAGAGAGGAACGGATGACGCTATATTTTCGTTTCTTAATAATTTCGAACTGTGTCTTAATGACCAGAGGTTTTCTGTGACTTATCAAAAGCTTTGTACT
Organism: Diaprepes abbreviatus; assembly: GCA_034092305.1. Classification (NCBI taxonomy): domain Eukaryota; kingdom Metazoa; phylum Arthropoda; class Insecta; order Coleoptera; family Curculionidae; genus Diaprepes; species Diaprepes abbreviatus. Next base: position 673,047 of record JASJET010000045.1, on the reverse strand, counting down.
GAGTTGCTTAAGGAATACTGTTACAAAAATTTGAGGTACATGGTTTTAGAAGATTTTCATTGCTTAATTCAAGTCATATTTGAGAGGAATAATACAAAAGTTATTATACTTGGTGTTCCATATGCTTATATCCTATTTTGTCCCATATATATATATATATATATATATATATATATATATATATATATATATATATATATATATATATATATATATATATATATATATATATATTAGTTGGTTATTTTCTTGGGAATATGGTTCATTTTTATATTAAAACTACATATATAAAGTAGTCATACTTATTGTATATATATATTTTTAATTTTCAGGACGTTTCGATTCTTTCGAATATATATATATATATATATATATATATATATATATATATATATATATATATATATATGTATATATAATCAAAGATTTTCGTGAATCCCGTGTATGTGCCGAGTCCCTCTCAGGACTATAAGGCAGCTGAGGATATATTCCATGTATTCTCAGTATCTAAACAGACTAAATAAATAAAAAATGATATAATCTATGGTTTAAGAATCAGATATATATATATATATATATATATATATATATATATATATATATATATATATATATATATATATATATGTGGATCATAAAATATTTTTTACGAAATGTGACGGTTGTCTTATGATATCACGAACATAATTAGAATATTAATTGATGTTATCAATTAGAAAAAAGGCTACGCATTTTTGCATAACTATTTAAAAATTTAATTAGCTTAAGTGGCATTCAAAATACCTTTTTAAATAGACAATTCGCCGAGGTCATTCCACTTCATCTAACCGATATTCTAACCCAATATTACATCAGTAGATAAATTTTAAAAGTATCGATGATATCACTTTCCTTTAGATTTCACCTTTTGTGCAAATAATACCGGTAAACAGTTCTACGAAAAAAAAACGTTTCTCTAGACAAGGGGGACTTGTAAAGGAGAAAATAAAAATATTGGTAGATACGTTTAGATAAAATAAGTTAGAACGATTTAAAAAAATAAATAATTTCTTATTACTGATAAAAGATAATTTTTAAAAGTAGAAAATCATATTTTTCTGAAAATAAATATTTATTTAAAGATAGAAATCTGTAAATCTGTGCGTAAGTGAATAAAATCAGTTGGGATGTTGAACTGTATTCAAATAAAAATATAATTTTGCGGCCAAATCCTAAAAAACAATATTAACTGTTCAAGGAATTTAATTTTTATTTAATCAAAAGGTAATTAAATTACTCTCAAGTCACGTGACAATGAACATCGAAGTACATGACGTCACTTGCTGGCAAATATCATCGCTTTCAGAGGCTACGTTGTTAGGTTAACACTACTTTATAGTGATTTCCGTGCAATTTCTTCGAAATTTGCTTACCAACCCCCTCTCAAAACGATTCTAAGAAGTTTTCAAATGATGGAAAATGGATTTATTAAGGCAAATAGCTTGAATTTATCAAGAATTCAATGTTTTATGGTGGTCAATTTCTTCGCAACAAACAGTAATTTTTGCTCTGCCGAATTTAGAAATATGAAGATTTCCATGTAAGTAAAATAGCAAGAACCGATAATCAATACATAATAGCAATGGTATGCTCAAAACTATAACAAAATAAATACAAAACAATGCTACCCAATTCTGATTACTTTACATCTAACCTCAAAATTCCAATTTTCATCTTTGAAATCTTGAAAAATAATGCCTTTTAATATACCAGTCTTTGACAACATGTGACGTCACAGCGGTCAAGTGGCAAGTATTGGCTTTCTGGCGCGAGATTTGAAATGGAATTTAAAATATAGGATTTTTAAAGTATTATTAAAAAATAATATTAAATATTTTGAGCTATATTAGATAGTAATGTATAGTTTTAAATACATTTCCAAAAAAAGTCGATTACTTTGATATTGAAGAAAATCATGGAATATGTATAAATGTTTAAAACTTCTGATTTAAAAAATAAATGTTGAAGAATTAATAGCTCAGAAATATCAGAGTTTGGAAATTTTCCTCTAAATGATTCTTTCAGGGGTTACAAAATTGTTTTCTTTATTTCGAAAATTTTATATTCTCAAAAATGTATTACTCCAAAATTGTAACTACTAAAAAAATACTTTAAAATATTTTTTTGTTCCTCAAAATCTATCTAGTTGTTATCCAGATAATTGTAAAAAACACAATAAATGGCGTTTCTATTCTCTATACATAGCAGCCATATTTGCATAGGATGATATAAAAAGTAATTTTCGAAATTTCTGAAAGGGGTTAAAAGGTGTGAAACAATAAATGCTCTTAATGTAAAACCAACGAGAAGTTCTTGTAAATATATCCGCCTAAGAGACGCATAAATAACATCAGCACTTATATAAGATTACGGCAATAATTTAAAATTATTTTCCAGCAATAGAAAGATTGGATAATATTGTCCAATGGTGTATTTAATTATAATACACTTGGATTGTGAATTTCCCTATTAGGCCACGAAGCGAAGCGATTTTTGGGAGGTAAAAATGACTTAAATACTGCCTGTGATCTGATTGCAGAAATCTCGTGTCTCAATAAATTTTGGTTGGAACATTGTTTTTTTTTTTAACAAATAGGTCGAAAAATGATTTTTTCCCTGTTTTTTGGATTTTATGGAAAATCTAAGGGATTTAGAGAAACATGTTCCACAGACGATTTGTACGTCGTGAAAATATCTTCAAAATGAGTTTTTGTTTGTCCCAATCGGTCTGTAAATAAAAAAGTTATTGCAAATTAAACATTAAAAATGGCTTATTTCTCAATTGTTAATAACTTTTTTAATATTTACTAAATTGTTTTCAACTTTTACCAGAATGTGAGTTTTAAAGTGCTTAAAAAGTGAGTGGAAGTTGAGTGCTGTCGGTCCAATAGTTTTTGTAAAATTGCAATTGTTTATTAGAAAAACGAAAAAAGTGACTATTTTTGATTGGCTGTACCGTCGTCTAGGAAACTGCTACAGAGTTCTGTCAGTGCTCATTCTCTTCGTAAAGACTTAAGCTATCATGTAGAAAAAAAGTGAATATTTTTCATATTTTGTTTATGCAAAATCGTCATGAAGAAATGGGTAGTTTTTAGCTTATAAATAAATTAATTAACAACCGCATTTCTCCGTTTCTAAATAACGTAGAGCTTTCATTCTTTGATTTTTTGAGATAATTCATCGAAAAAAATAATATTGGGCACATGTTCAACCTTCTCGGACCACCTCCACCCCCGAAAATTGCATTTTTTACATTTAAAATTTTTTTACTCGTTTTACATGTTTTTTCATTGAAAATGATTCGATTACGTACCTTATTAATATATATATATATATATATATATATATATATATATATATATATATATATATATATATATATATATACTTTTATGAACAATTATATTCGGCCCCCTCCTACCCCCCCAAAAAAATATATTTTTCAAGATTTCGTATTTTTTGCTTTCATTACACATGTATGAACTAGAAATAATAGTATCGTGCTAACATTTGAATTTTCTTATTATTATATTGAAATAACATTTCTTGAATAATGTTATTGTTATAAAATAAGGTTGTATGAAAAGTTATACAATAACGCATTAAATCATAATTATCGTTAAATAACGTATATTTTTTTTATTACATGATAGCTTAAGTCTTTACGAAGAGAATGAGCACTGACAGAACTCTGTAGCAGTTTCCTAGACAACGGTACAGTCAATCAAAAATAGACACTTTTTTTCGTTTTTCTAATAAACAATTGTAATTTTACAAAAACTATTGGACCGACAGCGCCCAACTTCCGCACACTTTTTAAGCACTTTAAAACTCACATTCTGGTAAAAGTTGAAAACAATTCAATAAATATTAAGAAAGTTATTAACAATTGAAAAATAAGCCATTTTTAATGTTTAATTTGCAATAACTTTTTTGTTTACAGACCGATTTGGACAAACAAAAACTCATTTTGAAGTATTTTGCACGACGTACAATTCGTCTCTGGAACATTTTTCTCTAAATCGCTTAGATTTCCCGTAAAATCCAAAAAAACCGGGGAAAAATCATTTGTTAAAAAAAAATGTTCCAACCAAAATTTGTTGAAACACTATATATATATATATATATATATATATATATATATATATATATATATATATATATATATATATATATATATATATATATATATATATATATATATATAAAACAACAATTTTTAGCAATATTCTTGGTAAATTTCAGTTCTTATTCTTGTATTTTGTAGGCATGGCACAAGAAAAAGCAATTTATTTGGACTTATTTGCTCCTGATACTCTCACATGTATTAGATTGTGAAAAATACCAAAAAATAACTTTCCCTAACATTTATTTGCTTTTTCAATTACATTTACCACAAAAAAGCGTCCTGATAGATTCCCCGTCACGAAGCGTGGGTTTTCCATCCATTTATTCAAGTTATACAATCCTGGAACTTGTTTAACTTGTGAATTATGGGGAATACGGTGGAAATAGTCTTTTTTATTTAAAAAAAAATCCTACGAATATTAAAAAAAAACTCGTTTTCATATTATTCCCATATAAGGTGACCCGCAAAAATTTACATTTCGGACCGTTTTTTTTTAATAAAGAGATCCTATTTTGGATTTTTCAAAATCTGTTTTGTGACCCCCATTAAAATTTTTCGAATAACATAAATTTCAACACGCAGAGATGAAATCTGTGTAATTAATGAAGTGTTTCGTATAAAGAAAAACAAATAATTAGATATATTTGCCGATGATGTCATTATTACTGTTAAATGAATAATTTTAATTGAATTATTAAATTTTACCTTTTAAAGATTTTCCTATTATACAAGGTCAGCCAAATAAAAAAAAACATAAGACAATGTAAAGTAATTTTCTATTATTGTCAATATATCTTTATTTTTTTGTTTTTTTTTTAGTTTGAAATAATAAAAGACTTTTTTCTTATTCGGATAATTTTACTTTGTTTTTTATTTACGTTTCGGTCATTATATTGTGACCTTAATCAAAATAATTTAGACTGGGGAGGGGGAACCGCTGAATAAGGTAATATTCACAATAATATATGTATAAAATACATGCGAATATCAGTTGTTTGCTTCATTCTCTAACAACTCCACATAGGGCACAAGTTAAAAACTCCCCCCCCCCCCTGTTTTAGAATTTAATTATTCTCATGAAGGTTACAAACTTATGTAATGATCGAAATTTTAGTAAAAAAACAAAAAATAAGAAAAGAAAAGTATTATATTCCGGACTAAAAAAAAACCCAAGGAAATAACGAAAGATAGATATATCATAAAGTACAAGAAATATATATATATATATATATATATATATATATATATATATATATATATATATATACAGGGTGTCCAAGATAAGGATCCTAAGCATGGGGATCTCGGAAACAGTTGGAGATACGAGGTCGGTTAAATTAGAGAAAAGTTGCGCAATTTAGTGTTAAATTAAACGCAGTTAAAAAAATTTAAAAATTTCAAACACTTCCGGTGATTTCCGGAAAAAAACGAAATTTGGCAAAATCGTTTTTAATTTTTGCAGGCTTTATTTAAAGAGATATCAGAAAATAAAAGGTAGATTCTCATTGCCACTTTTTATTTTTTATAATATGGTCTAAACAAAATTTAAATCCGACGTTTCGTTTCTGAGATACCATCATGAACTTTCATTTTTTATATGGAACAAAAAAAAGTATCCCATGTATTTGATAGCATTTTTTATTACAAATTCAACGATGTATCACCCTTGCATATCGAATACGTAGTTCAAGTACTTTCCATAAGAGCTCCATGAGAGCGAGAGAGAAAGGTATATCAGTTTTATAAAAGCCAATGAACTACACACTTGATATGCAAGTGTGATACACCGTTGAATTTGTAATAAAAAATGCTATCAAATACATGGGATACTTTTTTTTGTTCCATATAAAAAATGAAAATTCATGATGGTATCTCAGAAACGAAACGTCGGATTTAAATTTTGTTTAGACCAAATTATAAAAAATAAAAAGTGGCAAGAAGAATCTACCTTTTATTTTTTGATATCTCTTTAAATAAAGCCTACAAAAATTAAAAACGATTTTGCCAAAATTCGGTTTTTTCCGGAAATCTCCGGAAGTATTTTGAATTTTTAAAATTTTTAAATTGCGTTTAATTTAGCACTAAATTGCGCAACTTTTCTCTAATTTAACCGACCTCGTATCTCCAACTGTTTCCGAGATCCCCATGGTTAGGTTCCTTATCTTGGACACCCTGTATATATATATATATATACACATAGACATACATAAAATTCTCGGATGTGCGAACATAAGATTGTTGTTAAACAGTATTCTCGTGTTAAAAAGTGCGGAAAACTCCAAGACAATGACAGAACTTCGGGTCCGCAAAATGACGACGGCGCTGTTTCGTCCTTATGTGGGATTCATCAGGTTCGATACAATCCATCATCTCTCAGTGGTGCCCTATCAATTGTTTTTAAAATGGAAAAACAACAGACTAGACGCGAATAGCAACATTTCGACGGATCGCTCAGTAACACACGAGCAACACAAACCAAATTGTTGTGTAAAACCGCCGTATGACGGAGGGACGGTAAACTGAAAAAATATGTATCAAAGCTCGATACATGAAATCTGCTATTGTGAAAACTTGTGGTTATACCGAGCATTTTTTCAAAATATTCACTTTAAGCATAAACATTTATTATTTATTTTGTGACCCTCATTATACAGAAAGTTTATATATATATATATATATATATATATATATATATATATATATATATATATATATATATATATATATATATATATATATATATATATATATATATATAAATGTATGGTAACTTCTTTGGATTAGGTTTCAGATTAATACTACTATTCTGTGCTTAATGTTTCGCTTAACGTAGTGGGCTTTTTCAAAATATAATCTAAAATAAAAAGCAAAATACAACTAACATGGTCACAAACGCACACTCATATGACAAAATTAACACTTAAACGATAACAATATAAAGGTAAAATAAAAATTATTCTCAGTACGCACCTTAATTTACTTTTGTCGTGTTTCTTAGTGGAATATTTGAAGATTCCCTTGGTTACATATCAACTCGGTATTTTTTATTTGGAAACTTTGTAATTTAGTTTTTTCTGATTTGCAAATAAATTTTATCAATATCAACTATACTAAGTGATAGTAATTTCCCGGAAAAACTCACAGTCAGAATAATAAAACAACGAACTTACAAACTGTGTAATAAAAACGTCCCAACACAAAATAATAATAATAACAACTCAAGAACATATGTTGCAATACCATACATTAATTTATTGTCAGAAAATGTTAGACATCCTCAAACAGCACGATATTATAGTTTGCCGCAAAATATATAATCACTTGTCATCACTGTTTACAAAGTTAAAAAGTAAGGTGACCCATAAAAAGAAATCTAACGTTATCTAGACAGCAAATTGAACGGACATAAATACACAAAAAAACACAACGACAGCATTACACAAGCATGAGACAAATTTTAAACATGAATTTGATTTTTCGAACACTAAGATTCTAACCCAGGAAAGAAACTACCATAAACTTCAAATAAAGGAAATGCTACATATAAAAAGAAAACAAGCAATCAATGACAAGCAAGATATCAAAAACCTAAGCCAAATATATTTTAACCTAATAAAATAAACCAACTATTGTAGCCCTTATTGTTTTGCAACACACTGTATAGTAGATATTGATAAAACTTATCTCCAAATCACAAAAAACTAAATAAAAAAGTTTTGAAATAAACGAGTTGATAGTAACCAAGGGAATCTTCAAATATTTCACTAAGAAACAGGACAAAAAATAAATTGAGGTGCGTACTGTGAATAATTTTTATTTTTCCTTTATAATTCATATTATTTTATAGATAGATATTTTTAATTAATATTGTTTTGGTTTAAGTGTTAATTTTGTCATGTGAGTGTGCGTTTGTGACCATGTTAGTTGTATTTTGCTTTTTGTTTTAGATTATACTTTTGAAAAAGCCCACTACGTTGGGCGAAATGTCAAGCAGAGAATAGTAGTATTAATCTGAAACCTAATCGAAAGAAGTTACTTTATATATTGGGGAGTAGTCAATATACAATAACTGACAAAAAATGTTTATGATTTTTTTTCCATTTTCGTGTTCTAAGTCAATTAATTAAAATCCGTCGGAATTGCTTGAAAATGAACAGTTGGGAGTTTTTAGTGTCGCGGATCACGAAACTAGTCTCAAATCTGCGACGTTCTATAACATATTTAGAGTGTCAATAGCTGAAAATCCTTAAAAACAGCCAAAAAATGGACCCTGAGCCGATTTTTGAATCGCCAATCACCAAGCTAATCTTAGAATATCATAATTGAAAATAGCAGATCCAATATGTCGGTCAAAAATCTTATTTTCACATTTGAAATACTCAAAATCTTTCACAATGGTTTAAAAATAGTTACTTGGTTGTTTACTAAGAAATAAACAGTTAAAAGAGAATTATTTGGTACTTTGTTGAGCTAGATATAGTTTCAGCAATAAAATCAAATACAAAAGTTTCCAGGAATACTGATAGATGTTGTTAACCAGAAAAATGCATGTGTTAAAGGTCACAAGGATGAAGATTTGAAAAGTCTATTACAAAAATCTGAACCGAAAGTTTCTTAATCTTCTTTCAGATGCTAACATATGAAATGTCGTCTGGATAGTACAGGGTGAGTCAACGATTGGATGAAGTAAGTTTGTGCCTTTTCGGTGAAATTTACAAAGAAACTATATTTATTGTTTGATACAGTTTATTTTTACGCAGATTTTAAAAATATTTAGGACTCTACAGGGTGAGCCAAAAAACTAGGACAGCATAAAGTTGTATTTTTTTAAATAGAACACCCTATATACGAATCGTATTTTCGATTTAGCTTATAATTTTAAATCTTTTTTATTAAGGGTTTACTATAACAAAACTTTATAGTTTCTGAGATAATTAAGTTTAAAGAAAAAAGTCACATTTTCAAGCATCAATTCAATCCTAAATAACGTTTTCAATTTTGTGACAAATATATTCAAATTTGGAATTTAGCAAGGCCAAGGACAAGTTAACATAATTTTTACCTAATATTTGCAATAAAAGCTACAGGATGTTGAACACATCGGCTCAGATTTGAACAAGTTTAAATGAATAAATATCTTTTTTTTTAAATGGTACACCCTGTATATTTTCATGTTATTTAATAGAGTAATAAAAACCCTAAAAGTTTTGTTCAATATATCCTATACCTATTTATAATAGTTTTTGAGATATTTCAGTTTTTCTTATTTTCCATATTTTTTTACAGAAATAGTCTTTATTATCATAGTAGCCATGGCAAAAACAACGTAAAACTACATTTTTCTGTGTGTCAAATTTATAACTGCAATCGCTTCTTTTGGTTTTTATGTAGTGTAGTTTGGTTTTTTTTGCATTCATCTTATATTGTAAAATGAATTTTCCAAAGAATGAGTTAATAGATATGATTTATACAATTGGAGAGGCTCAAAAAAATTGCCTTCTTGCACAAAGAATTTACAAAATGAAGTATCCTGATCGACGCCAGCCTAATACCCATACTTTTCAAAACTTAATGCAAAGATTTGATTCTTCTGGTACTGTTGATTATCCAAAACGTAAAGTGGTCAACAAACCAGTAACTAATGAAGAAAAAGAACTACAAGTATTGTTAAATGTTCAGGAAAATCCTTATATTGGTAGCCGTCAGTTAGCAGCTTTATGTGAAACATCACAATCCACCGCTAATCGTACTACCAAGAAATATAGGTATCATCCATATCACATGGAATTACACCAAGAATTGCATGGACAGGATTTTGAAAGTCGTGTAAACTTTTGTCGTACAATAAATGCGGAGATTCAATTAAATCCAAATTTATTATGCAAGGTAATGTTTAGTGATGAAGCTACTTTTAGAAGTAACGGTGCCGTAAATAGACGCAACATGCATTATTATGCCACAGAAAACCCATTTTGGATTAGAGAGGTGCAACATCAAAACCACTGGTCATTAAATGTTTGGTGTGATATTCATCATAATCGAATTATTGGATCCCACTTTTTTAATGAACCACTAAATGGCCATAGTTACCTGAACTTTCTACAGGAAGAACTACCTCAACTGCTTCAAGGTCTCGATAGGGATGAGCTCGACAGTATGTGGTTCCAGCACGATGGTGCGCCTCCGCATTACCATCGTGAAGTTCGTGCGTTTTTGGACCAACGATATCCGCAAAAATGGATTGGACGTGGGGGTTTCATTGAATGGCCACCAAGGTCTTGCGACATCACCCCATTAGATTTCTTCCTATGGGGTTATATTAATAATAAGGTGTATGTTAATCCACCAACAACAGTGGAAGATATGCGAAACAGAATTAGGGATACCTGTGGAACAATAACGCCACTAATTTTGTCCAGGGTCCGAGAAAATCTGCAAAAAAGACTAAATTTGTGCATTGCACAAGAGGGTCGTTTATTCGAACACTTATTAAAAAGAAATAATTAATCTCAGTATTTAATAGGTAATTTTTTTGTTTCAATTTAGTATAAAAGTAAATATGTATTTGCCTTGTCGTTATTCTTGTGTTAATTTTTTCACATTATGTTTAATTAAACTATTGCCGTTGTAATATAACGAATAATGTATTTCATCATATTTTACCACATTCTGTTTGTTTCTGTAGTTTCTTTTTATTATTTTACATGGCTACTATGATAATGAAGACTATTTCTGTAAAAAAGTATGGAAACTAAGAAAAACTGAAATATCTCAAAAACTATTATAAATAGGTATAGGATATATTGAACAAAACTTTTAGGGTTTTTATTACTCTATTAAATAACATGAAAATATACAGGGTGTACCATTTAAAAAAAAAAAGATATTTATTCATTTAAACTTGTTCAAATTTGAGCCGATGTGTTCAACATCCTGTAGCTTTTATTGCAAATATTAGGTAAAAATTATGTTAACTTGTCCTTGGCCTTGCTAAATTCCAAATTTGAATATATTTGTCACAAAATTGAAAAGGTTATTTAAGATTGAATTGATGCTTGAAAATGTGACTTTTTTTCTTTAAAATTAATTATCTCAGAAACTATAAAGTTTTGTTATAGTAAACCCTTAATAAAAAAAATTTAAAATTATAAGCTAAATCGAAAATACGATTCGTATATAGGGTGTTCTATTTAAAAAAATACAACTTTATGCTGTCCTAGTTTTTTGGCTCACCCTGTAGAGTCCTAAATATTTTTAAAATCTGCGTAAAAATAAACTGTATCAAACAATAAATATAGTTTCTTTGTAAATTTCACCGAAAAGGCACAAACTTACTTCATCCAATCGTTGACTCACCCGGTACAGATTCTATGACGCCTGATGATGATAATCAAAACGATATCTACATAGATCAGAATCTGGAGACTGTTAATATTTTCTCAGAACGGGAAATAGAATTAGAAGATATGTTAAATAGAATGAAAGAAAAGTATACCTTCTTCAAGAATAATGATCCTTAAAAACTACTATGGCTCCAGCGCCAAGGGGTATTAAGAAAAACAATTGAAAGCTTCAGAAGATGTTTTAGGAAATACTACAGCAAAACCTGACTTAATTTTATAGGATGTAGACTAATAAATGGCTACAAAGTCATACTTTGAAGCAAAAACGAATTTTCTTTACTCATTCAAGAGAACTTTACCTTGCATATAAAGAAAGTCACAGACATTTTTCCAGTGAGCTTCAGCAAATGTGCAGAACTTCGACCAAAACATTGTGTTCTTACGGGTTCAAGCACAAAAAAACTCACTGAAAATTTGTGAAATCCAAATCGTCATTACGAAAAAATCTCACAACTGGCAAACACAACAATGCATTTTAAGAATCATTTATTAGATCAGCAACAAGTTCTCATTTTCTCGTAAATTTGTACGTTACATCTAATTAAATTTTTCAATGATGGATCTTGAAAAGCTCCAGCCTGAAAGTCTATCGAGATAAAGTGATGTGGGCGGTTTCATCGAAAACAGTATTACAGGAAATGCACGGACACAATAAGCCCACGTACATTGCTGTTAGAAACTTTTTAACTGGAAGTTTAAAGGCCTTGTAGAATATTGCCTCACCTGCAATATGTATATGAGTAACAACGTATATAAATAGACTATGTAAATTATTATGAGATGTTTCGATAGCGGTTTTACAAGAATTCTAGGATATAATTACATCAGACAAATTATTATAGCTCCAGGAGATAAGGTACATTATACTGGAGATGATTTACAATTAATTGCAAAAGTAATTATTTTAAGAAAACAATAATTTATACAGGGTGATTCAAAAATCGGTCACGAAACTTAAGGGGGTGATTCTACTTGACAAAATAAGGGTAGAGCTTCATATAATATTTTTTCAAAATGTCATTCGTTTTCGAGTTACAAGCCGTCCAAGTTCAAGTTTTTATTTTTTGTTTTTTGAATTACTCGCTTACAGGAAAACCGATTTGACTAATATTTGAAAGATAGGCTAAGTCTTCTGCGCTTCATTATTTTAGTAACAATTCACATTGATTGTTTGCCGCTAGAGGGTACTTTACCTACATTGAAAATTGTTTTTTTGTCATAATTTTTTAGTGTTGACAGCTACAGTAGTTTTTGGCATAATTTCTGAAAGACTGATGCCAGGCCTTTAAAAAAGGTGCTCTTTATTTACATCGCTAAACCCAACGGTTTAGACGTAAATCACCCTTAAAAATTAAGTGGTAAATTTACTTTTCTCATTTCGCTTTTTAAACTATTTAATTTATAATCTTAAAATAACTAATAATGGCTAATCACCAATATTCAAATATCGAATATTGTGATATCCATTTTTGTTATGGAAAAGCAAATGGTAATGCAGAGTTGGCAAGAAGATATTATATGGAGAGTTATCCGGAAAGAAATATCCCTCATGCTCAAACATTTTCCAGTGTGCACAGGAGGCTTGCGGAATGTGGTTCCTTTAAAAGTTATAATGGAAATAGGGGAAGACCTAGAACTGCTAGAAACGTGCAACAAGACGAAAGAGTGCTTGAAATTATTGAAGATAATCCAGGTATTAGTACTAGAAAAATTGGGAATGAAGTGCGGCTCTGTCAGGCTAGTTCATGGAGGATACTAAGAGAAGAACAACTCTACCCGTTTCATTCAAAAAAGGTGCAGGCTCTTTATGACGATGATCGGCCGAGACGGTTGGAAATGTGCAATCAGATCCTAGCTAAGTATGAACACGATAATCGATTAATTGGCGTCATATTATTCACTGACGAAGCTGGTTTCACTCGTGATGGCATAACAAATCTACACAACATCCACACATATGCTTACGAGAACCCAAACAATGTGGTAGAAACGAAACATCAGCGTAGATTTTCACTAAATGTGTGGGCAGGGATAATAGGAGATTACCTTATTGGTCCTCATTTCTTTGATGGCCCATTAACTGGTGACGTATACTTAGATTTTATCCAAAATCGTCTCCCATTGTATCTGGAAGATGTGCCATTGGAAGTAAGGGCCAACATGTGGATCCTCCAAGACGGAGCTCCGCCCCACTTTAGTATACGTGTCCGACAGTATTTGAATGCAACGTATCCTGAGCGATGGATAGGACGAAGTGGACCATTGGCATGGGCAGCGAGGTCACCAGACCTTAATCCTATGGATTTTTTCTTTTGGGGTCATTTGAAACAATTGGTGTACGATATTCCAGTAATCAACGTCGAGGATCTTCGCTTCAAGATAATCGAAAAGTGCCAAATTATTAAAGAAACACCAGAAATTTTTCATCGAGTTAGGCGACATTTTTTGAAGAGTGTTAGGAAATGTATGGAAGAAAATGGGGGACATTTTGAGAATCTTTTTTAGTTTGTTTAGTACTGTTTCATTAATTTTTATCAATTAAATGTATATCGCAATAATCCATAATATGAATATTTACTGATTAGCCATTATTAGTTATTTTAAGATTATAAATTAAATAGTTTAAAAAGCGAATTTATTTGATGTTAAACTGACAGCTCTAGTATACTTTGATAGCTATTTACCTGGTAGCTGGTGGTAATGAAATGAGAAAAGTAAATTTACCACTTAATTTTTAAGGGTGATTTACGTCTAAACCGTTGGGTTTAGCGATGTAAATAAAGAGCACCTTTTTTAAAGGCCTGGCATCAGTCTTTCAGAAATTATGCCAAAAACTACTGTAGCTGTCAACACTAAAAAATTATGACAAAAAAACAATTTTCAATGTAGGTAAAGTGCCCTCTAGCGGCAAACAATCAATGTGAATTGTTACTAAAATGATGAAGCGCAGAAGACTTGGCCTATCTTTCAAATATTAGTCAAATCGGTTTTCCTGTAAGCGAGTAATTCAAAAAACAAAAAATAAAAACTTGAACTTGGACGGCTTGTAACTCGAAAACGAATGACATTTTGAAAAAAATTATATGAAGCTCTATCCTTATTTTGTCAAGTAGAATCACCCCCTTAAGTTTCGTGATCGATTTTTGAATCACCCTGTATATCAAATTTTTGTTTACTTCCTTTTCCTGTTAAATATCTGTTTATATTAAAGTTCGTTTCTGGATTTACAATTACAAGATTCAAATTCTTGTTAAATAAATATATTTTTTTTTAAATTCACACTTGATTATTTTTTTTTTGGGGACAGTCGCTCGAAATCCGGATCCGTTTGACATCATACCTTAGCAATGGTAACCGTACTTCTACCGTCAATAATCAATCAACTATAAAATTTCATGGCGAAAATCATTTTTTGCCATATGTCCACTGGTAATAATTATTGGTCTCCTTCAGACGTAATAAAATAATAAACTAATTATATCGGACGTATTCCGAGAACTCCGCAAGCTGGAACCCAAGAGAAATCTTTTCGCAAAACGGCATCTTTACTTCTTTTCCTCGAACCTGATGGTACCACTTTGGCCGACTGATATTCAGCTCGATTTCTCGAAAGGATGAGGCGTCGATTCTTGGGTTTCGTTGTATTTCGCTGCATATGGCAGTGAATATTTGCAGTTAATTTATCTTTATTATTATTTTTTTCTTCTTGGAATCGACCGTTAGGGAACGTAGCATTAATTACACACAAACGGCAACTCTCAATCAGATCTACATAGTAAGAAATTATAGTATATTATATATATATATATATATAGAGGAGAGTGACCAAATATAGAATACCATTTTGTTTTTTACGCATAATTTGCACAAACGTTTTAAATAAAAAACTTTTTGTAGTAATTATTAACAATCATATATTTGCGCTTTATTTAGTAACAAGTTTTAGTTACATTGATTACTTTTAAGTAAGAATTAAAAAAAAACTAAATAAAGATTAAGGTACCTAAATGTGGAATAGGTACTCTTTGGAAACTTTGGTATAACATAGAAAGGAACAGAAATTATTTGCAAAAATCACAAATCCAGGCGTCAGACTCTGGTCCTGCGTTATCATTATGTGCCCAGAGACCACGCATGAGGCACTTGACCCATGTTTCCCCATGAGTATCATTCAAAAACAGCATGCCACAGAAAATAAACTCCGAACCTTCAGAGTCTGGAGCTGTGTTTCTTATCAAGGCATCGGGCTCACTGTCGGTATCAAACAACATCATCTCTTCATCATCTGAATCTGACATAGGCTTAATCTTTTCTTTTGGCTTTTTTCCTTTTGATTTCTTCTCGTTCTGTTTTTGATTCTTGTTCTTTGCCAATTTATTTTCTTTTTCTTCTTTCTTCTTGCTTTTTTCTATGAGCTCATTCTTGTAAGGTGAAGATGTGATGACTGCCGCAACAGATGCTTTTCTTCCTCTATTAGAAGGTTTACTTTTTTTGTTTGGTACTGGACTGATGTCATATGGAGACACTAATCCTAAACTATTGCGAGAAAGTCCGGATGTTGAGGGTACAGGTTCAATATTTGTATCTTGTCTGGGTGTGGAAGCTTCAGTTAAAGGCAGACAGTCATCAGGTGTTCCAAAATTGGCCATTGATTGTCCTAAAGGTTGGGGACTTGATGTCATTGGTGTAACGTTAACTGTGCAACCATCTTTAACTGCGTCTTGTTGCGCAGGTAAATATATTTTTATTCAACGGCCATAGTCCTGTTACACGAAATCCATTTGCTGCAATCTCACCTGTTTGCACTTTTAAATAAGCCCTGCCAAATAGCTCAACAACGTCATAAGGGCTTAGTGGTCTATTATTGTCTTTGATCCACATTCGTGTTTCTTCACTGTAATAAGTTTTGAATGGTCCCATAAACGTTTTGTCTGGTGGCTTGAGCTTGTGGGTTGTATGAGGAGGTAAGGACACATTGTCTACATTATTTTCTCTAGCAATCTCTATCACGTCGATGTTACGAGTGTGAGAAAAATGACCATCTAAGATCAGTAATACCTTTGATTCCGGAGTAGGGTTAGTATGTTTGATGAAATGTTTGAACCAGTCAGTGAATATGTCCATTTGTATCCATCCTGATGGATGTGCAATGCCAACAGCGCCTGGGGGACTGCCTCTCATTAGCTAATCACTCATATTCTTGCGAGGGAATATAATAAAGGGAGGCACAAAATGACCAGTGGCGTTCATGGAAACAACAATTGTCATTAATGAACCCCTTTCAGCTGAGGTAAGCGAAGCTATCTGTCGTTTCCCTTTATGACTAACCACTTGGGGTATCTTGCTCTGTACTACGGTAAGCCCAGATTCGTCCACATTGTATATGCGGTTTGGCCCATAGTTTTTTTGAGCATAAGTGCCTTCAAGATCAAAGAATGAGTCCACTTTTTCCTTGCTGAATCCAAATGCTCTAGCAAAAGATGTGCCAGTTGGTCTTCTTACTGATAGCTTGTCCTTATGGCGTTTAAGAAATAGCTTAAGCCATTTTTTCCAGCCATTCCCGTGTCACCAAATGGATTTTCCAACTGATTACTTCTTGCCAACATGTACGCCATTCTTCGAACATCATTTCTCGTCAAGCCATGAAATTTGCTCTCCATCGTCAAAATGTAGTCTACCAAAAGATCTTCAAGGGTTGTCCCTAAAACAGTTTTCCTCCCAAGTGTAGTAGCTGCGGCTTCTTCTGGGGGTAATTCGTTTTTCTGGCATAAACGAAACAAGGTAGATCTCGGCACATCAAAGTGTTTTGCAGCTCTCAAATAACCCATTTTTTTCTCTCTTACCAATTTAATAGCTTCCGCCATATGCTCTGAATTCCATTCTTTTCGCTTCGTTTTTGAGTTGACGTCAGCCATTCTGTTGAAACATGAAAAATTTACTTTCAATTTATAATTAACAAAATCATCAAGTCAGCTGATACTTAAGAGAACCAATTATGGAATAGTCCATAATTGGATACTATGATCCGTCCATATTTGGATTTTCCAACGACTTCAAACTGACATTCATATTTTTATATATAAAAAAGTAAAACAATCACATACCGCTAAAACCTACAACAGAACAACAAAAGTATCTCTAGAAGTTATAAAAACAATACTATGTGCACTTTTTGTACGAAAAATACGTATTTTTTACATACCTTAGAAAGTTATGCGGAAGCGACAAAACAAAATACTGCGACACTGACGAAAGGGCTCGCTCGACTGACATGTTACAACTTGTACGCGCGAATGGGGATATATATATATATATATATATATATATATATATATATATATATATATATATATATATATCTACGTGGTCATCTTTATTTTGTTATTTTCTGAAATCTATATTTCTAATTTAATATAATACTCAGTTGAGTTACAGACAGTGAGTGCATTGTTTGTTCAAGCTTCACACTGTATATTCTGACGAAGGTAAAATAAATTACCGAAACGTTAATCTTTAAAAAATGTAAAATAGAAAATATAATCACATTTTCATCCCATTTTTAACGGAACATAATACCAAGAAAAACAAAACAAATAATAGAAATTTTATTGAAAGTTCAAGAAATAAATAATAAATACTTCATATATATATATATATATATATATATATATATATATATATATATATATATATGATCTCTCCAAAGCTTTCGACACTGTCTGTCACAAAACGCTGCTAGAGAAGCTTAGGAGCTATGGTTTAAGAGGTACAATATACAATGTATTAAAAAGAAAACAGAGTGGAGATTGAAGGTGATGCGAGTGAGGAGAGAAAACTAACCTACAACGCTCCGCAGGAAACTGTTTTGGATCCATTGCTATTTATAATTAATGTGAACAATCTGTTTCAGTTGAAGCTTAATGGAAAACTTTTTGGTTTCGCTGATGACGCTGGTTATTTTAGCAGAGCAAGAACTTGGCATGATCTTAAATCAAGATTGGAAAAGGGTATTAGTTTATTGAAAGATTAGTTTAGTTTTAATAGGTTAACCTTAAATATTGAAAAAACAAAATATGTTTCCTTTTCCACTTATAAAAATAAACTCCCACAGCTGGGAAACTTGAAGATTGTGAAGGTGAAATTCTAGAGACGGCAAATATAAGATAACTCGGGATCATAACTGCTAACGAATTAAGCTGGGGTATACACACTAAAAGCCTAGTTAAAAAATTAGAGATCTTTTGCCAAAATGAAGACTTTCTCATTCCTAAGCATAAAAAAATAGTATACTCTTCTTTAATACAAAGTCTTCTAACCTATGGACTACTAGCATGGGGGGGGGGGGGAGTTTTGGAGAGCCATATAAAAAGTTAAATACTGTATTAAAATGTTTCATTAATTAAAATTATGCACGGTAGGAACAGACTTTTCCGACTAAAAATATTTTCCAAGAGTGCAAGTTGTTGGATATGAGACAGTTATATTATGTTGAGTTTTACAAATATATATTTAAAAACAAAATTTCTCTTGAAATGACAACACATCAGATAAATACAAGAAACAAATTAGCTTCTGACTGGTACGCAAAAAACACATGCATAAAAAAGAACGAAATATTTGATCCTACAGTTGTACAATATACTACCAGAAAAAGTAAAATCAATAAAATCAAAAGTGGAAACATGAGCGTGGCAAAAAAAGTATTTAATAATTTGGTAGATTTAAAATACTTAAGATAAATCAAATCAGGTGTTGTTTTTTTATTTCAAGTTTGGGCTTCCTGTTAAAGTGATTTTGACTTTATTACCTGGTCATGACGTTAACACTTGGTAGTGACTAAGGACTTTTCACTAGATTGTAACATTTTAGTAATAATTGTGGTATAGTAAAAAATTTCTATTTAATCTTAAATTACACATAGGCATAAAAATGATTCAGTGATTTTTTTGTTTTCTTAACGTTGTTTATTGGTTTGTTGATTATTATTATTAAACGATCCTGTCTATACACCAATAAAAAGAGACCATACCATTGACCTACAAAAGACCACCAAATTATTTCCACTTAACGAAGAAATCAAGATCACGCCAAAGGAAAAGTTATCCATAACTATGGTTTACCCAAGATACACAAGTTCGGAGCACCTGAAACCCCAATAGTAAGCTAGCCAACATTCGCCAATGCTTCGTCGAAAAAACGGCCTCTTACGTTATATATATATATATATATATATATATATATATATATATATATATATATATATATATATATACAGTGCCTTCATTTCAAAACGAACCATCCTTAATAACTTTGTTAAATAGAAAAATTTTAAAAAAAGAAAAAATACGTCAATTTAGATATACAGGGGGAAGTTTAATTTTGCATTTGTTAAAAGTCTGTCAATCACCTCCTCACCTCCAGCTAACCTCACTTTGATATGTCAAATGGGAACCCCCACCTTGTGACACATCATTGTAAGCAGCATAAAATTGTCTATCCAACCGTATAAAAAAAATTAAATCGGTTGACGTACAAGCGAACAGTGTGCAAAAATGTCTTGTAATAATGCATAATATATCGGCCTCGAACTTTAGTATGTCAAATGATTACCCTATAGTGTGATACATCATTTTAAAGGGCATACTATCTCCTATTTAGCCAATAAAAAAAAACAAAATCTGTTGATGTACAAGCGAATAGTAAGAAAAGATGTGTGGTAATAATAGACACCTTATCACATTAAACTTTATTATGTCAAATGGCTACTTCATAGAGTAAAATATTATTTTAAATTTAAAATAAATATTTTTTTAAAATAATAAACAGTTAAAATATTTGCGAGAAAAAAACTAAGCCTGTTTTAAAATTCATCGCAAAATTCATTGCAATCAATCTAGTGTATTTATTTCAATGATATTTTTTGCGGTACCTGATAGGTACAAAAAATCACTGCAATAAATAAAATTTTTAAGATCTTTAAACACCAGTTGTTTATTATTGTTAAAATTGTCATTGTGACGCCTAGTTGAAATGTGAATGTAAATGGTGTATACGCTAGCCGAAAGAATAGAAATAATTTTTCTCTGTGGAGCTGAAGATCGGTGCGCTCGTAGAACCGCCAGAGGATTTAACGAGAGGCATCAAGACAAAAACGTGGGCCATAAATATGTACTCGAATTGGTACGAAAGTTTGAAGAAACGGGATCCGTTTGTAATAAAAAATCTATTGAGAAAAGGGTTGTAGATGAAGCATGCCAAATCGAGGTACTAGGACAGTTTGCAATAGATCCAACTTTATCCATCTCAAAGGTCGCAGATTTAACCAACATTTCTGCTGACTCTGTGCATAAAGTTTTAAAACAAAATTAGTTTTTTCCCTACAAAATTCAAATTCTTCAAGAACTCGGAGAAGACGATTTTGATAGGAGAATTCAATTTTGCGAATTAATGTGCCAACGAATTGACGAGGACCCCCATTTACCTAAGAATATCTGCTTTAGTGATGAATCAACTTTTTTTCTAAATGGAGTGGTTAACAGACATAACTGCAGATACTGGGATAATGAAAATCCGCACCTTTTCCGAGAAGGGCATACTCAATATCCCGAAAAAATTAACGTGTGGGCAGGAATTTATGGCAATGAAATCATCGGGCCATTTTTTTTGGAAGATAATTTAACTGGGCAAATTTATTTAAACCTTTTAGAAAACACAATATACCCTGCCATTGTGCAATCTTTAGAAAATCAAGTGGATGAAAATGCTGTTATGGTACTAAATGAAAATAATTTGCATTTCCAGCAAGATGGAGCTCCCCCGCACTACGCTTTGGCAATTCGAGAGTGGCTTGATGAACATTTTCCAGGGACGTGGATTGGCAGACGTGGTGCAATTGAATGGCCAGCACGGTCTCCAGACCTAACCCCTCTAGACTTTTTTCTTTGGGGGTATTTAAAAAGCAAGGTTTATAAAACCCCGCCTGAAAATATTGACGATTTAAAAGATCGAATTGTTCGGGAATGTAGAGGAATTAGCAGAGAAACCCTTGCCAATGTTCGTGGGGAATTTCAAAATAGGCTTTTTTATTGTCTCGCTAATAACGGCGCACATTTTGAACATTTAATAAAATAATTTTCTTCAACTGAATAAAACTGAATAAACTGCTTATATTTAACACACATTTTTGCATCCTAATTGCCTATAACGTCTATTAACTTAATTTTTTTTGACATCGTTGGATAGCAGATCGTACGTCCTTTAAAAAGATGTATCACACTATAGGGTAATCATTTGACATACTAAAGTTCGTGGCCGATATATTATGCATTATTACAAGACATTTTTGCACACTGTTCGCTTGTACGTCAACCGATTTAATTTTTTTTATACGGTTGGATAGACAATTTTATGCTGCTTACAATGATGTGTCACAAGGTGGGGGTTCCCATTTGACATATCAAAGTGAGGTTAGCTGGAGGTGAGGAGGTGATTGACAGACTTTTAACAAATGCAAAATTAAACTTCCCCCTGTATATCTAAATTGACGTGTTTTTTCTTTTTTTTAAACTTTTCTATTTAACAAAGTTATTAAGGATGGTTCGTTTTGAAATGAAGGCACTGTATATATATATATATATATATATATATATATATATATATATATATATATATATATAATCAGTTTATCGAGATGCTTACAATCAATATTACAAAATAACAAATCCCGATAGAATCAAAGTTTAGTCCTTTATCCCGTCAATACTGTTATTACAAGCATCCTAACTCTAATTTTAATAGTTAAATTAAACCAACTCAAACATTTTTTTCAATCATCAACAGAAATCCCACTTATAGCCCCCATTTTTCACTGTCACTACGGGGTATAAGAGTTAAGAGTTCACAGAAATTAATTTAGACCCTCCCGAACGATCTAAAAATATCCCTCTAGGAAATCTGGTCGATTTCGTTTTGTGTTCACGAGCGATCCGTTCGAAGAAAATATTAATATCGCAATCAACAGGTTAATGGTCGCTGTAGTTAAAAAAAATCAATTGGGAATGTTTTTCGTCATTACGGGTTGTGAAACAGGGGCGGATTTAATGGAAAAGGAATTTAAATGAAACGACATTAACTAGTTTGAAAATGATCTAACAAGGTGATCAGCGAAATAATTGGTGGGAAAAAGAACCCTAAAGGTTGCGACTCCGAACATTGTTTGAGCGGATAGCTTACAAAGTATAATTGGGACAACCTGTTCCATAAGAACAGAAAACTTTTTACATAATATTAATTTGTAAAAAGGAAAATTTAGCACGATAAGTATGCTATATGGTAAAGTACTAAATAACAAAAACAAAGGGGTTTTCGTGCGAGAAAAACAAATAATAAAAATGAAAACAGCAACTAACAGAGATATAACATTTGTAGACTTACATAAAGAGTATGATACAGTAACACAGGTGAAACTCTGGGAAATCTTCAAAGATACAAATGTCAACCATACACTTTATTATTGTAGCTCTTCAAAATTTTTATAATGAAACAATATCAAGAGTAAAGAGAGGGAATTTCAAACTAACAAAGGTTTGAGGATAGGCATAATGTATAATGTATAATTTTGTATGCACGATCAAGCAGTAATATCAGATGATAACGAAGACATGAAATCGTAATGGATAAGTTAATAGAACAATGTGAAAAGTGGGATTTAAAGGTCAATACTCGGTAGATAAAGTACTTCTGTATCGGTGGAGAACCCAGTGATCTCCCGTTGAACGACAATGCCACAATAACACATTATCAGAATTGCTATTTTATAGTGATATCTGATACTTCTGGAAAGGAAAGAACAGAGAATGATCACAATAAAAAAAACAATAACCTGTCGCAATGGAATCTTATAGAATAAGAATATAATAAAGAAAGGAAAATTTATTGAAGACGCACTAATGCAGCAGAACATCGAACAAAGAACGGGCCGAGAATAAATTGGAAACAAGATGTTGTGAAAGCAATAGGTGCTGGAAATCTGCAGGGATTGGATTGATAAGGCAGAAAAAGATGGAGGCCAAGCGACAGTGTCGGAATAATAATAACAATGTCTAATTTTGTTTTTCTTAACATTTTTAAGTTCAATTTTTTTCAGAAAGATGCGGCGATTACAATATTTAGGATTCATCTTTGATAGAACGGAGACAGACGATAAACAAATTCATGCAAGAATTATCTAAGTTAAAAGAATAATAGGACTGTGAAGATTTACAGACAGAAACAAAAAGCCAGTAGAAGCTGTAGACATGGATGCTTTGAGGTCAGCAAAAATATCACGGACACAGAGAATAAGAAACGACACATGGAAATAGAAGATAGGATCATGAAAGCTATAGAAAGAAAACAATTAATCTGGTGCGGTCATATACAACGAATGGTTGACACACGACTGCCATAACAAACCATGATTTGGTATCCAGAGTATCGTAGAAGTCGTAGAAATAGAGGAGAAATTGGAAGGAAGGAATAAGGAAACCTATGAGTGCTTGTTACCTTCAAGGTGGGCAATGACAAGACAAAACCACTTCAGTTATTGAAAACTTTTCTTCCAAATTTAATGTACCTTATTAGATAGTCAATAGTTTAAATAATTATTGGATAAATTCATGCCCTACCGTTGACTCTCGATGTCATAGTTCACAAATTGAAGGGAGAGTAACAAATTCCATTTATTTGTTTCCTGCTGATCCGGATGAGATATTAAAGGATATAAAGGGTTTAAAAAACAAGTCGGTCGGAGATGATCAGATACCTATTTCTATTTTAAAAGATGTAGGTGACTTTATTTCCGAGCCTTTATTTTTTTTTGTAAATTTGTTTTACAACAGGTATTTTTCCAAGTAAGCTAAAAAATCCCCATATTAGAGTAAACTATAGGAAAGGGGAGAAATCTGAAGAAAAGAATTAAAGACCAATCTCGCTATTGCCTAATATAAGCTAGGTTTTTGAAACAGTTTCATATCAGAGAATTGTAACATTTCTGGATAACTTTTCAGTAATATCAAATAAACAAAATGGCTTTAGAAAAAAGAAATCCACAGTAAGAGCTTTGTACCAAACACTTACATAAATTTTAGAATCACTAAATAAAAAAAAGCAAACATTGGCCATATGCCTGGATCTATCTGGATAGCCTTTGATGCTGTGAATCATAAAACATTATTGTTAAAACTTGAAATGTATGGTATAAGGGGTAATGCTAAGGAATTGATAAGATCGCATTTGACGGACAGGACAGTGTGTGGTGGAGTCTGATCTCTCTAGTGCTATAGTGTCTCAGGGGGTTAAAATGAAGAGAGGCGTCCCTCAGGGTTCAGTACTTGGACCTCTTTTGTATATTCTTTATAAAAATGATTTACTCGAAATCTCTGGAGAGCAGACTGTACTATATGCTGATGATACATCGCTTATATTCAGTGAAAGCACGGCGAAATTGCTATCGATGAAGGTTCAATCTGTAATGAACATTCTGGATGGGTACTTTCGGTCCAACAGCCTGTCGCTAAATGTTTCCAAGACACAGTACATTATGTTCGGCAACAGATTAAATAATCAATTTGCATTAACATTTGAGGATACAACAATAACATCAGTTGAGAGTGCTGTTGTTTTGGGCCTAAACATCGATAGAAGGTTGGACTGGCGAGCGCACATCGAGAGAGTTGCCACTAAAATATGTCAGTATTGTTTTGCATTAAGAATTATTTCGGAGAGAGTTGGAATCGATGCAGCTCTGTCAGTTTACCATGCATTTGTACAGTTTGATATTTTGGGGTAATTAGTAACAATATTTTGACGGTTATAGGTATGTACATTTTGGATTCAGTGATGTTTATTATTGATAACTGGGATCTTTTTGAGGGTGCATCTATTAAACATAACTACATTACTAGAAATAAAACAAATCTGCTTCCTGATAAACATAACTTTAGTTATTTGCAGAAAAATGTCGAGTTTTCTAGAATAAAAGTTTTTAATTCTTTACCTGAAAATGTACATTTACTACCGAAAAATAGATTAAAGTGTGTCCTAACAATTTTATTGTGTAAAAAAACCTTCTATATATTGGAAGAGTTTTATGAGTGTGATATAAAGGCAGCATTGTCTCAAAGTAGAATTTTTGTTTTGGCTGCATCATTAAATTTTAAATGTGTGTAAGTTTCCTTGTTATTTAAATTTTTTTCATTTATAATATTGCTCTTTATTTTAAGTTTTAATTGTTTTGTTTTTACTACATTAATTTGATAGAATTATTGAAGAAAGGTATTTAAAATTGTATAATTATTCTTGAGTTTTTTTTCCTTTTAATTTTTTTTTAATTTTTTTATCTACAGCTGAGAATGAACTTTATTTTTTATTATGGTGTTTATTACAGTAATGGTGTTTTTTTTTTGACACTGTTCCTTGTCCTTATGGATTTTTTTGTAAGTGTCACTTATTGGAATAACTAAAGACTTATCTATCTCCCTATCTATCTATCTATCTATATATATATATATATATATATATATATATATATATATATATATATATATATATATATATATATATATATATATATATATATATGTATATATATACAGGGTGATTCAAAAATCGATCACGAAACTTAAGGGGGTGATTCTACTTGACAAAATAAGGGTAGAGCTTCATATAATTTTTTTTCAAAATGTCATTCGTTTTCGAGTTACAAGCCGTCCAAGTTCAAGTTTTTATTTTTTGTTTTTTGAATTACTCGCTTACAGGAAAACCGATTTGACTAATATTTGAAAGATAGGCTAAGTCTTCTGCGCTTCATCATTTTAGTAACAATTCACATTGATTGTTTGCCGCTAGAGGGCACTTTACCTACATTGAAAATTGTTTTTTTGTCATAATTTTTTAGTGTTGACAGCTACAGTAGTTTTTGGCATAATTTCTGAAAGACTGATGCCAGGCCTTTAAAAAAGGTGCTCTTTATTTACATCGCTAAACCCAACGGTTTAGACGTAAATCACCCTTAAAAATTAAGTGGTAAATTTACTTTTCTCATTTCATTACCACCAGCTACCAGGTAAATAGCTATCAAAGTATACTAGAGCTGTCAGTTTAACATCAAATAAATTCGCTTTTTAAACTATTTAATTTATAATCTTAAAATAACTAATAATGGCTAATCACCAATATTCAAATATCGAATATTGTGATATCCATTTTTGTTATGGAAAAGCAAATGGTAATGCAGAGTTGGCAAGAAGATATTATATGGAGAGTTATTCGGAAAGAAATATCCCTCATGCTCAAACATTTTCCAGTGTGCACAGGAGGCTTGCGGAATGTGGTTCCTTTAAAAGTTATAATGGAAATAGGGGAAGACCTAGAACTGCTAGAAACGTGCAACAAGAAGAAAGAGTGCTTGAAATTATTGAAGATAATCCAGGTATTAGTACTAGAAAAATTGGGAATGAAGTGCGGCTCTGTCAGGCTAGTTCATGGAGGATACTAAGAGAAGAACAACTCTACCCGTTTCATTCAAAAAAGGTGCAGGCTCTTTATGACGATGATCGGCCGAGACGGTTGGAAATGTGCAATCAGATCCTAGCTAAGTATGAACACGATAATCGATTAATTGGCGTCATATTATTCACTGACGAAGCTGGTTTCACTCGTGATGGCATAACAAATCTACACAACATCCACACATATGCTTACGAGAACCCAAACAATGTGGTAGAAACGAAACATCAGCGTAGATTTTCACTAAATGTGTGGGCAGGGATAATAGGAGATTACCTTATTGGTCCTCATTTCTTTGATGGCCCATTAACTGGTGACGTATACTTAGATTTTATCCAAAATCGTCTCCCATTGTATCTGGAAGATGTGCCATTGGAAGTAAGGGCCAACATGTGGATCCTCCAAGACGGAGCTCCGCCCCACTTTAGTATACGTGTCCGACAGTATTTGAATGCAACGTATCCTGAGCGATGGATAGGACGAAGTGGACCATTGGCAAGGGCAGCGAGGTCACCAGACCTTAATCCTATGGATTTTTTCTTTTGGGGTCATTTGAAACAATTGGTGTACGATATTCCAGTAATCAACGTCGAGGATCTTCGCTTCAGGATAATCGAAAAGTGCCAAATTATTAAAGAAACACCAGGAATTTTTCATCGAGTTAGGCGACATTTTTTGAAGAGTGTTAGGAAATGTATGGAAGAAAATGGGGGACATTTTGAGAATCTTTTTTAGTTTGTTTAGTACTGTTTCATTAATTTTTATCAATTAAATGTATATCGCAATAATCCATAATATGAATATTTACTGATTAGCCATTATTAGTTCTTTTAAGATTATAAATTAAATAGTTTAAAAAGCGAATTTATTTGATGTTAAACTGACAGCTCTAGTATACTTTGATAGCTATTTACCTGGTAGCTGGTGGTAATGAAATGAGAAAAGTAAATTTACCACTTAATTTTTAAGGGTGATTTACGTCTAAACCGTTGGGTTTAGCGATGTAAATAAAGAGCACTTTTTTTAAAGGCCTGGCATCAGTCTTTCAGAAATTATGCCAAAAACTACTGTAGCTGTCAACACTAAAAAATTATGACAAAAAAACAATTTTCAATGTAGGTAAAGTGCCCTCTAGCGGCAAACAATCAATGTGAATTGTTACTAAAATGATGAAGCGCAGAAGACTTAGCCTATCTTTCAAATATTAGTCAAATCGGTTTTCCTGTAAGCGAGTAATTCAAAAAACAAAAAATAAAAACTTGAACTTGGACGGCTTGTAACTCGAAAACGAATGACATTTTGAAAAAAAATTATATGAAGCTCTACCCTTATTTTGTCAAGTAGAATCACCCCCTTAAGTTTCGTGATCGATTTTTGAATCACCCTGTATATATATATATATATATATATATATATATATATATATATATATATATATATATATATATATATATATTTATATATATATATATATATATATATATATATATATATATATATAT
Source organism: Diaprepes abbreviatus (assembly GCA_034092305.1). Classification (NCBI taxonomy): domain Eukaryota; kingdom Metazoa; phylum Arthropoda; class Insecta; order Coleoptera; family Curculionidae; genus Diaprepes; species Diaprepes abbreviatus. Next base: position 644,428 of record JASJET010000045.1, on the reverse strand, counting down.
ATATATATATATAAACAGGTTTCCTTGGATTTAGATATGTATGTAATTCAAAAATCATTTATACTAAAAAAATTTGGAACCAGTTTATTATATCCTTTGTTGTTAAAAATTGAAAAAACTCAGGGGCGTCCATTCAAAAAATACATGTACTAATTTTGAAATCCAAGAAATGTTTTTTTAATGGTCTAAAGTGACGTACAGCAGGTGGCGTTAAAGTGAGAGGACGTTACGTAGAAAAATAAGTCACTTCCTTCATTCATACATGTGTATTACTCAATTTAAATCCGCGCCTGGTTAAAATCAACACTATATAAAAATTATGTTTGAAATAATGCCTCAATTTTCCATTTCTTACCAATCTGGCGGATTAATAAAGGATAGATCTAACAATGGAGAGCGCTATTTTAACGTTATATTTTTATTGTTTCGGTTTCTCGGAATTATAATTTCGTCAGAACGGTAAATTTATCCCGGCTTTATAAATAATTTCGTAGGTTTTATATTACTCAAATGACAGGGTTTCATGCAAGCAAAAAGGCGGTGGAGGCGCGTGATTTCTTGGAGACCTATTTTTAAGTTTCTTGGAGTCGGTTTACGTCAATTATTGCATGTTCAAATTTTATACGAGTGAGTAGTAGTATTAATAAAAATAGTAAAATTAGAGGGGAGAGAAGATTTGGAGATATAAAAATGGGCTTTGCGGAAGTATTAGTTTGGGAGAAATGCAGCAAACTTGTGGAAGAGCATAAAGATCTTGATTTGCTATTTAGATACGAAATATTCATTCGAATGCCAGAAACGATTGTCTACATGCAGTTGACAACTACGCAGGCAGACAATTTCAAGCTAAGAAACCAGACTATAGTTCTACGAAGCTTTTCGGCTCGTTCAATACAAATCTGAAGTTAAAATTGATCTATTGTTTGGGATTTTCGGGATATTCTAACCTACAAGCGCAAAAATCACCGTTTGTTGCTATTTTTGAGGTTATGTAACAAGGTAAGTAAAGGGTGTTTTTTATAGGGGTATAGAACTTTTATTTAAATGGAATAAAACAAAGACGAATTTTTTAAATTGACATGAAATTTACTTTATTCGAAAGATAACCTTCTGGCATTATAATTTAAATATGACTCTGGCATATGACCGCCACGGCTGGCTCGGACGTAGTCTAATCTGGAGGTGCAATTTTCGATGACTTTTTTCAACATTTGTGGCCGTATATCGGCAATAACGCGGCGACTTCACATATCCCCACAGAAAATAGTCTAGCGGCATTAAGTCGCACGATCTTGGAGGCCAATTCACGGGTCCAAAACGTGAAACTATGCGGTTACCAAACGTTTCCTTCAATAAATCAATTATGGAACGAGCTGTGTGACATGTTACGCCGTCTTGTTGAAACCACAGCTCCTGCACATCATGGTTGTTCAATTGATGAACGAAGAAGTCAGTAATCATGGCTCTATAGCGGTCACCATTGACTGTAACGTTCTGACCAGCATCGTTTTTAAAGAAGTACGGACCAATGATTCCACCAGCCCATAAAGCACACCAAACAGTCAGTTTTTTTGGATGTAACGGTGTCTCAACATACACTTGAGGATTATCATCACTCCAAATACGGCAGTTTTGTTTATTGACGTATCCATTCAAACAAAAGTGAGCTTCATCGCTAAACAAAATTCGCTTATGAGAATCGGGATCAACAGCAATCTTGTTTTGGGCCCATTCACCGAATCTACGCCTTGCTAGGTGATCGTGTGGCTTCAATTCTTGCACGAGTTCGATTTTGTAAGCACGCAAACCAAGATCTTTCCGCAAAATCTTCCATAAAGTGAATGGACACATATCCAATTCCTGTGCACGATGACGGATAGACTGATTCGGGTCTTCCTCTACGCTACGCTCTACAGCAGCAATGACTTCTTCTGTACGCACTGTACGACGTCTCTGTGGATGCGTATTATCCTTTAGAGTAAACGTGGTGCGAAAACGTTCCATAGTTAATCGAATTAATTGCTCTGATGGACGATTATGTTGACCGTAAAATGGACGTAGTGCGCGATACGTATTTCGAACAGAACCATGATTTTCAAAATAAATTTGCACAATTTGGAATCGTTGTTCAGGCGTCAGTCTATTCATGTTGAAATGCCAAACCAAACTAAACATGAATCACTTGACAGCTGACAAAATGGCCGCCAGTTAAAAAAGTGTTGCCAACTTAAAGTTCTATACCTCTATAAAAAAAGACCCTTTATAACTTCTAAACTAAACTATATATGGTAGCTGAAACTACTAATCTTTCGCTTCAAAACCTACGTGGATTTACATTGATATATCTTTTCATCTTTCAAAAATTCCAGTTTTTCAAAAATCATATATTTAACTTTTATATCTATGATCTGACGTGATAAAGTTAAATAAATTTCAGAATCAAATTCAGTGAACTCAAACACGTATAACTATGTTATCTAATGGCAGCAATTCATGGATGGATTTTAAAATAACACTTTAATGTTTTTAGCGAAGATTGTAATCGTTCATATCCCTTTTTTTAGGTTAGTTTAGAAACCTGACATGACGGAAAGAAGGGGATATCGGGTTTAGATTAAAAGACCTTCAAAAATAAATAGTGATGTAGAACATAAGACTATGGAGCTTCTGTTTTTGTTGCGTATTAAATTATAATAAGAATATCCTATCAATAAACAAAATATTCTATGGTCATTTCTGATCTCTACAGGCTTTTGTGGCCTCAATAAAAAACGCGTGTTTAATCTCGTCATCATATCCTACATCTATGCAAAGTTGTAAGACAATTGGCGATTGACACTTGGGCAACTTTGCTTGTGAGTGTATTTCGCGATTTGTTGGCAATTCGTCTTACCACAGACAAACTATACCAAGACGTTTTTTTCTTATGGACGGATTTGAAGCGCATTTTGTTACTCTTGGTGAATGCGACGGATGACAAGATTCCAAAGTATTAAATCGAGTCATTCGTAAAGATAGTTGTAGTAAAGACTAGTAAAATTGCAAGGCATGATATAATGCAGTGTTGCCGTGTTGGGCAGTTAATCTAAACTACAGGTACAAGTTTTTTATCTCTTCATTTATATTCATTTAAGTTTTCAAAGAGAATATAAAATTATTTTAAGAAAATCTAATATGTCAGATGCAATATGACGGTCTGGAAATTTTTAATTTCCGTATTTCATTCAAAATTAGTACTAGGAGGCTTTGAAGGATTTAGATTTAGATTAGATTAAGAAGTTAAAATTATTGTCTTGAAATTTATTCTGGCGGATCCAATATGGTAGGTTGAAAATTTTACCTTATTCGCATTTTTTCAGATTTGGTATTAGGGTGTTTTCGGCGTCGTGGATTACAAATATGAAGTTAATTTTTTACAACTATTATGTTGATAAGATACAATATGAGGGACTGAAAATTTTACATTTTTTTTTCTGAAATTGATATTGCGGGGTTCTTGGAGCGTATACAAACTCAATATGCAGTATAAAATATATCGGGCTAAGAAATTCACGTCTCAAGTTCTTTAAATATCGATATTGGAAGGTTTCGGAGCCTATATTACCAAACTAAAATTAATTTGAAATATAAGATAGTGGATTTACTATGACAGATTAAATATTTGTTTGACACAACTTCACTGGTATTTGGAGAACTCTAAGAATCGAAGAATTTTTAGTAGTTCATTTTGGGGTGATTTACAACTTTGGATAAAATGGGTACGTTTTTGCCACCTTGGAATCATTGCGAGATACACTAAACTCGTTTGGTACGTAGTTCAGATAATATATGGATATCATAATGAATTCAAAGCTAAAAATCGAAAAATAAAATTTTTATAAAAAAATTGAACTGACTTCTAAAAAGTGAAAAATAACTATAAATTTTTAAAGGAAATTTAAATTTTTGAAGTCGGCGCCAAAGTAATCACTACATAGTATAAAACAAAGTCGCTTTCTCTGTCCCTATGTCCCTTTGTACGCTTAAATCTTTAAAACTACGCACCGGATTTTGATGCGGTTTTTTTCAATAGATAGAGTGATTCAAGAGGAAGGTTTATATGTATAATAACATCCATTAAATAGTGGAGAAATACTGTTATTTTTGAGCTTTCTAATGTGATGTCGTTAATTATCATATTTTTTTCCGCTTACATTGCAAACGCAGGCTGAACCCTACGAGATTTATCAAAATAATGTACTAATTATTTGTACACATTGAAAAGGTCTACAGAAAACTCCGCGATGGTATATGTCTATCTCTCATGGATATCCCACAATAACATTTTTTTGTCATTTACTTTTTACGACAAATAATGGCAAATTTTGAAGCGATTTTAACCAATACAGCATTAATCCTTATCCAATTAAATAGCTTAAATACATTGTTGATTTAATATAGATCTATATGGTCCTTTACAGCACAAGATTTAAATGAATATTTTCGAAGATATTACAGATTTAAAATTGCGGGAAGTAGCGCTTGCGGCGGTACTGGCCGACCGGGGCGGCGGCAGCGTGCCTATAAATAGCGCGTCGGAGGCCGATGTAATAATTGTTGTAAAAATAAAATAAATAGTCACAGTTTTTCTGTAGTGTATTTAGTATCAGCATTTCACCTGTGCGAAGCCGGGGCGGGTCGCTAGTTAGTCATAATTTAAGCTGATCATATAACGGCAATCCCCATATATTTACGGTTAGTTTTTATTGACATTCACCCCCTCATCAGGCTGAAAATAACCCGTCGGGTCGCTAGTACCTTATAAAATGATATTCGCATAAACAGATTAAAAATACTTTATCTGCAATTGCTTTTTTACAATAATTTGTATATATTAGGAATTATTTATTTCATTTAGAAATAATTTGGCGCTGACTTCAAAAATTTTAATTTCATATAAAAATTTATACTTTTTTTTTCACTTTTTAGAGCACTTTTAGAAGTCAGTTCAATTTTTTTTATAAAAATTTTATTTTTGGTCTTATTTTCTCTAAAGTTTCCTTAAAATACACAGGATTATGTAGAAGTAATGTATTTCCTGTTAACTAGACTTTCAATGGATCGAACCACGTCACAACTGGAGAAGGTGACGGAATTTTTGGAGTGCCACTATCATAACTAAAATGAGAAGCAAAAGATAACGTATGTGATCAGGTTAATAGCAAATCAATTTTATTGTTTCAAGAGTCGTAAATGCAATAATAAAACCTATTTAAAGGAGGATGACACACGAGAGAGATTTTTGCACACACTTTAAAATCCAATAAAAACAAAACACTTGACGTCACCGAATTTAATCTAAACGACAGTATTTTGACGTAAAGTTCCGTTCCGAGAAACTCAAAATTGTTTCGTACGGACTACGCGAAATTGTTTTTGGCAAGGTGTAATTTGAGGGTATCTACGTAAAGATCGTATTAACGGTTGTGATTCATTATTTTGATAGCTGCGTTCCGATTTCGCACATAACTTTTCTGGAAAGAATGATTTTGGGATTTCGGTTAAGGTCTATAGACTTTTGCAGAGGTTTTTGGAAAGCGAAACAGACGTAGACTTAAGTTTTTGGCAAATAGACAAACTTCGAAAAACAAACTCATAAATTTTGATATAATGATAATAAAATTTTCCGTAAAACAATATACGTATGAAACAGTCCATAAACAGTAAACATACTCAAAACAATATATAGATAACTAATAAGAAGAGATGATGAGGTAGTTAAACAGGTGCATAAATACGAAAATTTTAAGACCACCCTGTTGCCAAATAATTTACAGTTTAATCTAGAATATGATTTCCTTAAAGCAGACCACAAAAACCTTAAGAACTTGATACCTTTAACGGTACTGACTTTGTAAACTATCGTACGAAAAAACAGCAAATACTGCTTTGTTGCTTCGTTGGTGAATAATGTTCTTCCGTTAAAAATTTGATCTCAATTGAATAAAACTCGTTTTTTGTTGCAAAACACTTCATAAAATACAAAATAATAAACTAAATTTCACACAAATCAAAAGAAGTTGCCGCTGGTTAACGTTTCTAAGCAATGCACAAAGACATAATTTCTATAACAATAGTCAATCAGTTTTATTGGAAAAACAAAGATGGCAACATTGTTTTTTCGGAGAAGCGCCGATAAAGCAACCTCTCAAACTTGTAATGACAGGCTCAGGTGTGTGTGAAATGCTTTGATGACAATATTTTTCAACTATCTGGATATAAAATCTAATATTTGTTATTTGTCTTGATGAATCTGTACAAAACTCACTAATTTATGTTTACGTAATCATAGCCTTTTTAAAAATAGTTTTGGCCGTCACAAGTTTTTTGGAGACCAGTAAATTTTCTTTATAAAAATGTAGTGTCACAATTCCATCATTTCTTACAGCACAACGTTAAATTGTCGGGTTTCTTGCAAATTCGGCAATCTTATTGCATCAGGATTTGAATTACTCCAAAAATGGGAATTGTGTCTGTTAAAAAGAGCGTTTTTCGTAAATTTTGCCACATCAGTCCAAAGTATGATATCCAAAAATTGAGGGTCGTCTTGTATCATCGTTAATATAAATTTTCAAAATTGCACTCTTTTCGGAAAATCAGTATCTCTTAGGTATTGTTTAATTCTATCTTTTTTTTTTAAGTCCTGTGGCTTGAGCATTATCCTTTTATTTTAATTCCCTATGTACTTCTCTAAACATCTTCTTCTTCTTCTACCTTCTATAATAGGTCCCTGACCTGTTCCTTCTTCGATTTTCCTCATTCTGGACTTAAATTATCGCTCCACCTTTTCCGCGGTCGACCTCTACTGCGTGTACCACTAGGCGATTTATCTCGTGCGATCCTTACCAGTCTATCCTCTGTCATTCGGCTTATGTGTTTGTTCCATTGTGTCTTACGTTGTAGGACCCACTCATTAATGCAGTCTGTGTTGCATGATTGCCTGATGTTATCGCTTCTTTCTCTGTCTAGTAGCGTTTTTCCTGTTATTCGTCGAAGTATTCTCATCTCTGTAGTCTCCAATAGTTGTTTCGTTTTTGTCGTCTCTGGCCGTGTTTCTGAGGTGTATGTCATAATAGGTTTAATTGTGGTTTTGTAGATCCGAAGCTTTGTTTCTTGTTGGAAGTGTTTGTTTCGCCAGATCACGTCGTTGAGGCAACCCGCCACTTTGCTTTGGCCACCTGCCCTCCTACTTCATCCTCGATGTTACCATAACTAGTTATGTCGATTCCTAGATATTTGAAACTCATTTCTTGTTGTATTATTCGACCGTCTAGTTCTAGTTTGCATCGGAGGGGTTCTTTTGAGGTTGTCATACATTTAGTTTTTTCGGCTGAGATAATCATATTATATTTTCTTCCCGTAAGATTAAAGGTATTTAACAATCTCTGGAGGTCGTCTTCATTTTCAGCACATATCACAGCGTCATCAGCGTAACAGCGTAATTTTTATTTCTGTATCTCCCATTTTATATCCTCTACCAAGTCGCACCTCCTTTATTATTTCGTCCATTATCATGTTAAACAATAAAGGACTAAGCGAGTCTCCCTGTCTAATACCGCTGTTGACTGGTATGGGTGTAGATAATTTACCGTTAGTGCGAATCTGAACTTTATTGTTTGCGTATATGTTTTCGATGGTCTGAATTATATTGATAGGAATATTTCTCTTAGATAACAGGTGGATTACGTCATCTAGCTTCATGCGATCGAATGCCTTTGTTAGATCTATAAAGTATAAAAATGTTGGTTTATTGTATTCTAAAGATTTTTCGACTATCTGTCGTAGAATAAATACTGCATCCACGCAAGACCTTCCTGATCTAAATCCCTGCTGTTCGTCTTCCAGTGTTGTAACCGAATTAATTTTATTTTTGATTACTTTCGTAACGAGTTTCAGAGTTGTGTCCAGTAGATTAATACCCCTGTAGTTCTCTGGTTCTTGTTTGTCACCTTTCTTAAACATAAGCATTATTGTGCTGGTTCTCCACCTACCTGGTACTTTGCATTGTGTCAAGATTTTTCGAATGAAGCTTGTGAGTTCCTGTGTTAGTCGCTGTCCTCCGTATTTCAACAATTCGTTATGAATTCCGTCTTGTCTCCAAACACACCTCTCAAAATCAGGGTCAATAGTTTTTGGTCCCCCTGTATATTCTCTACCCATTTTATATTGTTAGTTTTTTTCTGTTAAAACTGGTTGAAAAGTTATTCTTTTACAGATATTCTGAATCAAAACTGTGCATAGATCAATGAATTTAAAATAGATCATGTTTTTACAGAATCGAACGCTTTATCAAGATCAACGAACGTTGAACATTGTACTCATTTGCTTTTTGAATTCGTGTTCTTACCACTTGAAGATGGTCTAGCGCGTACTAAAACCTTTTCTGAAAACAAGCTTGTTTTATTTTTGCTTAGCTACTAAAATATTACAGAAGAGAACACTGTTATTAAAATAAAAATGCAAATGATGCAATTTTTATTATTACACACAACTTGTAACTTTTTAATTTCCTTAACGGTTGTATTTCCTCGAATTCGACATAATGGTTTTTTAGCAAGTTTTCTTCTTAGAAACGGTAGTAATTGTCTTATTACATAAAAAGCGACAATTCGACTACGTAAGCTCTATCCGGTCACCGGGGAAATTTCTAAAAATATACCGGCAAGGTGATGGTTTAGCAGTTTTGTAAAAAGAGGGTTTCTCCGCGTAATTTATTCTAACAGTTGTAAAAATACGAGGGCTGCTCAATAAGTAAGGTGAATTAGTCATAGATGGCGCTACTAGCATTTTTAAATGTATACGATTATGTAGCTGTACTCAGAATGATCCGATGCTTAGTTATATGCGGCAGTCATTTGAAGCAGATCATCACACCATTATTACCAGGGTAGCTATACTCGTTCTCGAGAGAACGATCATCTTGATGGAAAGTGGGCGTGGTTCTCACAAATATACATATATGAAATTGGTATTGAGGAAATAATTTTGAACCATGATGGACCAGAGGATGTTAAATGATTCGGAATTCACAAGGCTGTTTAGCTGTTTATATAAGTATTTGTGAAACTTGGCGGATTCTACTTCATTTAATTTATTTTACCGGCTTGGTAAAGATCTGCGAAGATATCTTGTACTAAAAATAACCCAATTTCTAGAGTTCTCAGGGCTTGAAAGAAGGCAACATCATCAACGTATTTTGCAAACTTAAACCTGATATGTAATTTGATTTTTAAAGAAAGAATTAAAACTAGTATTAAATAGGTAATAAATATGATAATTTTGAAATTTACGAGATTTTATAATGTTTTATTTTTTATACTAAACATAATTTCCCTAGTATTATAGGGTACGTTGACGGCACTCATGTTGCAATTTCAAGATCAGTAACAGATGACCCAAAATTTGTGATGAGACTTTATATATCATGAATATGAATGCAAAATTTCTTAGTAGTACTCATAATTCCTATATTTGGAATGAATCTAACATTTCCAGTATAATGGAAATGATCTCTAGAAGAAACCGAGAAGATGTATTCTTCCTCATTGGAGATTCAGGTAAATTAATTGTACGATAAACTGATAATTTGTTATTAATTTAGAATATGTTTAAATATAGACAGAAAAGTGAACCAAATTTAATTTTTTCAGGGTTTCTTTTAAGGCCATGGCCTTTGAAAGACGTTTCACAAGTGGGGACACCAGATGAATGATTTAATAGATATATGTTCATTGCGGAGTACCATTGAAAGATGTTGTGGTTTCTTGAAGACTAGATTTAGACATTTTCCAAAAGATAGATACATAATAATTTTTTAATATGGGAAATGTTCATCAAGAAGCAAGACAGATCCAATAACATTATCAGTAACTACTTTATGGAAAATTAATAATTTTACTATTAGCCGAATATTATGTATATATTTCAAGTATGCAAAATGTATTTAATTGATGAAATAAATTTTTAGATTTCCTTTTTTTTTCTTACTTTGTATATTCATTCCCTGATATTTACAGGGAGTATAAACTTGTGCAGTTGCAAGGTCAAAATTAAAGGAATTACGGTTTGAATTAGTACCCATCTACATTATCAGCCAGATTTGGGACCTAGTGACTTCTTTGTCTTACCTAACCCAAAAAAGTAGCTTGGAGGATAGAGATTTTTATCAGATGAAGCAGTTATTAGGGCTATAGAAGACTATTTTGAGGATCTGGATACTTTCTACTTTTCAGAAGGCATAAAGCAGTTTAAATACCGCCGGACTAAGTATACAGAGGTCCAACGAAACTGTTGAAAAATAAAAAAAGTAAATAATAAAGTTGTTTTTAATCTTTTTTTACCTTCCTTATTGAACCACCCTCGTACAAAAAGGAACAAAAATAATCTTAGAAAGCAAACAACAGCTGCCCAATATGCAAATGATTAAAAATTACCATTAACATTACATTTTTAAAATTCAATTTAAAATAATACAGTGCCTCCACTTAATTTACATCTATAGCATTTCCATTTCCAAGAAATTTTCAATTTAATCTACGAAATTTCCACGCTCTTTCCAGAAAATTCATGAATAATTCATTTATGATGAGACTCGAAGCAAAGCATCAGTTCGACAAAATTGCCTCTTGCCTCTTTTTAGTCAATCTTTTAAGGTTGTTCTCGAGCTACGAAAAATTTTATATGTTAAAGCACGCAATTTAGTTGCCTGGATAAACAAGTTATTACGAGAGAAGTCGAGGAAAAAATGAAGTGTAAATTCATTATACGAACTAGTTTGATTACTTAATGCCTGGAAAAACTCTTTAACCAAGTATACCACTGGAGTAATAATTTTTACCAGTCAACAATGTTTCTACTTTTGTATTTGAAGAGTCTTTTTTTCATTCCATTAACTTCTTTGATGTTTTATAACTCATTTTGTATTTGCGAATTTCCAGGTGTTATATGTGAACATAACATAGCCAGCAGGAAACGAATGAGCGAGTAATAAAATCGACAATATGAAGAAAATGTATACTTCTATACAGGGGCGGATCCAGCCTCTCTTTGGGCGGGAGGGCGATGACATCACAAAAGTACAGTATGGCAAGCGAAAGCAAGTTGTCGACGGGAGGGCGGGGGGGGGGGGGGGGGGGTACACCGGAAACATTGTTTTTATATATTATTTGAGATTAGTGAGATACCCAAAAGATATGGCTTCCGTATCTATATTTATTTCAAAATCGTTAAACCAGGGCATTTTTTCCTCAATGAAAAACTTATTACGATGAATGTTTATGATGCCTTAAGATATCAATATCTAGGTAATAATGTTAAAAGCTCTGTTGAGATGTGTTCCAACATGACAGGAGTTGGAAAATCTACTATGTACCGAATACTGAAGGAGAAAAAAACGACTGGAATTTTTAGTACTCCCAAGCCACATTAAATCACAGGCAGACGAAAAACCTCGTTGGAAGAAGAGATGAAAACTGCAATAAAAGGAGTTGTACATACATTTTATTATGAGAAGTAGATCCCAATCGTCGATAAAATTCTAACTAAAATCAATGAAAATCGGAATTTACGTGAAATTAAAAGAACTGAGCTCTGGAAATTGCTCAGGGAACTTAATTTTTGCTGGGAAAAAACAGATAGGAAATCTGTTTTTATAATCGTCCGGAAACTGTCCGTTAGAGAAGGAAATATCTCTCACAAGTAAAAGGTTGAGTTGCTAGAAATAACAACTTATAAAATTAGTAATATAACTGAATTTTTGAAAGATTTTTTTGAATAAAGTTACTGCGGAAAATTGGGAAAAATCCATATAAAAAAAGAATATAGCAAAATGTGGAAATTCGATCTCATGATCGGTGAGATAGAGAAACCAATTATAATTAATTTAAGCGAAGATAGCTTCACTGACTTTGATTACGAATCAGATACGTAATGTTTACCAGAGTAAACACAATTTATTATTTAAATTTTTGTTTTTGTTGTATTTTATTGTTTAATATTGTTTATATATTTTATTACTATTTTTATTTTGATGTGTCCCACTCTTTAATTATATATATATATATATATATATATATATATATATATATATATATATATATATATATATATATATATATATATATATATATATGTTTATTTTCTTGATTCTTGAACCATAGATTATATCATTTTTCTTAATTTTGTATTTTCTTGAGTTTAGGTTCTATAATTAATAAAACACAAAACGATTGACGTTTCGCCCTTTATTCAAGGCATTTTCAAAATTTTTTCCTTGACATTTTGCTGTTCTGTTTCTAAAAAAAAATTAGAAACAGAACAGCAAAATGTCAAGGAAAAAATTTTGAAAATGCCTTGAATAAAGGGCGAAACGTCAATCGTTATGTGTTTTATTAATTATAGAACCTAAACCCAAGAAAATACAAAATTAAGAAAAATGATATATATATATATATATATATATATATATATATATATATATATATATATATATATATATATATATATATATATATATATATTTAATTTTAATTAGCCGTAATTTTTTCATTATTTTATTATTATATTTGTGTCTTTTTCTTAAGAGTGTGGAATTAACACGTTTATTTTATTTTTTTGAGGCCGAAATGATATTCTATGCCATAAATACTTAGTGATAAAATAAACCTCCTTCTGACGTCTATGACAAGGATTAAAATCCTTTCTAACACTTCACACATCCAAATATCCATTGTTATCCAACCCAAATAGTCCATTATTATAGACCGGTACTTTTGATTATAAAATTTCTAACCCATTCACGGGACTAAAGAACACAGGTAGTTTGCGAAGAAAAAAAAAGGGTAAAAAATGATTTATTACTCTCTCTAGTTCTTGAATAAACTATAGTACAAGAGGCAAAATCGGGCCTATTTTCCTGAACTCAAAGCTCTTGGAGGGGGGGGGGGAATCGCCTCCACCGTCCTCCCCTTGGATCCGCGCCTGTTTCTATGTATAATCCAGTTTTAGCTTTCCGGGTCAGCGTGTCCAGCTTCTTTTCTATTTTCTCAAACAACGGGATGAAAATTTCGTTGAAACATGGTCTTTTTATCAATCAATAATCTTGAACAGTCTAACGGTATGGATGTGAAAATAGTAAAAACGTAATTTATTTAATATATTTTTTATTTTTTCACGGTGAATTTCACCGAATAATCACTCAAAAATGTTATTACTTTTTAGTGTCTTCCATTAAAATATTCATTTAATAACTTGATAATGAGGTTTTGCATTAGTTTTTGGCTATGTCTAGACATATGTTTTATACGTAATTTATTTTCTTTTAGAAAAACACCCGATATTACACGTAGCACTCATTACGCCAACAAAAAAAAAACAATAAATTTGAAATATATCTTTATAGTAATTTTTAACGAGGTAAATATATATTCACTGTTGTCGCTTTTAATTTATGTCACCAATTATATAATAAATATAAAATACACATATCTTAATTAGTAAAATCATAGTTATTAGTACAAAGTCGTAAAAATTTATAGTCATTATTAAGTATTACTTTGTATTGAAAATAGTTTTTACTATTATTACCACACGTACCAACCAAGAAAATTAGGTCACAGTCACAGTTAAGGAGTGAATATTTAATTTTCTTGATGTTCGTTTGTGAACAAGATTCAAAAACAGAGATATGGTACAGACTGTTAACTACAATTTTTTTTTCTCAGTTTTAAGCCTCCTTACAATAATAAAAGGTTATATTTGGAAAAAAAGTCCCTCTAAGGAAAGTGGCCAAGAGAAATCGCTTGAAATAATTTTTAAGTTCCTAACTGTGTCGCTAGGAGGCGTAATTGCAATAGCCATGTTAAAAAAGACAATTTTCTGGAAAATATTCTTATATAAGGTATCAAAAAACAAATTACACTGATAATTTTACTGCAATTCTACATCTTTTAGGTTTAACACTTTTTGCTGTAAGATGTAAAGTAAAAGCAGGAGAGAAGGGGGAATGTCTATTGATAAAAGTTACCATAAGTTTGGTTTGGTTAAATCGAACTTGATCAACTTGGTAGCGAGTTGAAAATCATGGTTCTTGGGTTTAGACCGTGTTAAATTGGAATTATTATGCGACGTTTCGCCTACGATTGCACAAGACATCTTCAGGGATCTTTACTCCACGAGAGTAGAACACTGAGAGAGTGGGGCAATCGCCCCCCCCCCCTTCAGCAAAGCTTCGAATTCAGAAAAGTAGTCTCGCCCCTGCCTATTACATAAGGAATATGAACGTCACAAACACCCCCTCCCCTCCTACGTCAACTTACTTTCGCTTACAGCTGTTATATCCCCCCCCCCCGCAAGAGAGAGGATAGCTCCTCCTCTGTTATGAAGTATACAGAGTGGCTCAAAAAATGTTTCACACCAAAGTTGTCAAAATTTAAATGAAATGTCCTATATATTATCGCATATTTTGATAGCGGAGGCTAAACCGTTTTTGAGATATTTAACTATTTTTAAAATCTTAGACCAACGTTTAAGGGCCGTGCCTGCCTTTCCTATTCAAGTTAGATGTTTTAAATTCCACTGGCTTTTTAGTAAAATTATTATAATTTATTCTGAAATAAAGACGATCAAAAAAAAATGTACATGTTTGATAAAAACTTACATTTAATTATTATTATCATTGAAGCCAAATAACTCTCTTATTTTAAATAGATCACCCTGTAATTAATATCGAATTTATATTCTAATTTTAAGTCTTTAAAATTGTATCTAGATTTTTTTATCTATCTTTTATAGTTTTTTAGTAACTTGCCATTTCCAATTTTAGACATTAATTTTTTGTCATTTATTCTTGAAAAGAAGGTACTGATTGAGCCAGTGGGGTAGCTAGCACCAGTGGCACCCGGTGCGGATATTGATGATGTCACCCCAAGAATGAAAACGGTTAAAATCAGTAAAAATCCGATAAATATCAAGGACGATTTTATTTAAAATATAAAAATCGTAGCAAGTGAAAATCCGTAGTTTCTGTCTATCGTTCTGGATTACAGGCGTGAGCTTTTGTATGTGCAAACACATAATCTTTTCTTTCTGGCTTTAACAGCGCAGACTCGGAAAACACATCTTCAAAATTTATATTTTGTATTGTCTCGTGTTCTATTTACTCCATGGAAAATAGACTATCGTCAGTAACAAAAATGTAACATTGATTTTTTTTACTGGAATGTGTTCATTTTGGCATCCTATAAAACATATCTTGATGGTAACTCTGAAAGACCTGAGCAAAAAAAATGGTGGACTAAAAATGTGTACGATTTTCGGTTTTTTGAGTTTATCTTGGCAAGTAAAAATGTTTCAAACAAAAGTTGTAGAGAATTAAAAAACCTATCGATTCATATAATATAAGTTATAGGAGGCGCCACTAGTGATTGAGATATATATTTTTTTTCGACAAAATTTATGATTTTCGTTTTGTTTAAAAAAAAAAGATATTTATTAACAAACTACCGATTTAAAATTTAACATAAATATAGGTATTATCATTCTAAAAAAGTATATTAAACCCCCAATCTGTAGGTTTTTTATTTTCCGAGAAATTCGATGTCAAAGTTGAAAATTCAACCTCGATTTTCCGCTTTCCTAATTAAGATACAATGCTCAATTTTAATGGAAATTGTTTATATTGTTTTATATTTTGAAGATCTATTAAAAAAAAATTTTTTCAATCGTGGGCCGAGAAATTTTGCAAACCCCAATTTTTGCATCAAAAAAATTGCGATAACTTTTCACCGGATGGAGATAAAATTTTTTTAATGCATGTATTGGATTTAGATGAATCATTTCCGGTCTCAAAAAAAAATTAATTTTTGATGAAAAAAAAAACGTTTTTTTTTTCAAAAATTCATAATGGCGTGGCAAATGAATATTAAGGGCTCAAATTTGCAGAAGATGCTTTTTAATGCTTGTGTTTTACCTGTGAATTTTTTGGATCCAAGAAATACACTTCCACTTTACTAAATCAGGTAAATAATTACAAATTCGATATATTGTCATAAATCAGATTCATCATAACAGATTATTTCTAAACCTACATTACTTGTTAATTTTCTGTATATTATTTCCATATTACCTCGAACCTATATCTGAATGTCTGCAACACTCGACCTAAATAATTATATTCAATAAATACCTTGTCACTTAGGAAAGATAATAAAATAACAACCAAGAAATAAAGCTTTAAATATGGGCAAGTATATCTCAATAAACAGGTCACTGATCAATTTAATATATTCCTCGTTTTTAACATGTTTCTTGTATAGTAATTAAAAAATATACAATTTTTTTGAATAATGTATGAAGTATTAAAAACTAATGAAACTGGGATGTCAAATAAGAAACCTCAATAATTTAACTCTTAAGTAAAAGGGAAAACAATTATTGTTTCTAGCTAATTGATACATAACTTCAATGGAACCTTGGAATTCTACGATTTTAGTTTATTTTGTCGTTTACTTATAACGATTTTATTATTTTTACGCTTCTTGAAGCTGGTTAAAATTTTATTGCAAAGAATGTCGTTGACGCCAAGCAAGTTTATGTGATTTTTTAAAAATTAATGTATTTTATCAATAAAATTATATATCAAGTCAATCAAGTACATTACTTGTAACAGAAAATACAAGTAATGAGTAAGAAATCCTTAAAAAATAAATAAAATCATAAGATAGAAACTGCCATCTACCACTACAAAAAAAGAGGTTAAGAATGTAATGAGTAAATTATTGGGGTAGACAATTACAAAATTGTTAGTGCTACTTCAATTATAACTTTGTTTTTCTTTATAAGAGTCATTAAAAAGAGAAAGACATATCAGCCACGTTCTGTGAACCTTCGAAAATTGGGCCAAATTTAATCGAAAATAGATGCCGCTATTATGGATTTTTGAAAAAAAATTAAAATTTATTTTTTGAAATCGGAAAAGATACATCTAAATGTAATGCACGCATTAAAAAAAATTATCTCCATCCGATAAAAAGTTATCGCAATTTTTTTGGTGCAAAAATTGGTTTTTGCAAAATTTCTCGGCCCACGATTGAAAAAAAATTTATAATATAAAACAATTCAAACAATTTCCACTAAAATTGAGCATAGTATCTTAATTAGGAAAGCGGAAAATTGAGGTTGAATTTTCAACTTTGACATTGAATTTCTCAGAAAATAAAAAACTCACAGATTCCGGGTTTGACATACTTTTTTAGAATGATAATACTTTATTTATGTTAAATTTTAAATCGGCAGTTCGTTAAAAAACCATAAATTTTGTCGAAAAAAAAATCTCTATAACTAGTGGCGCCCCCTATAACTTATATTATACGAATCGATAGGTTTTTTAATTCTCTACAATTTTTGTTTGAAACATTTTTCGATACTTCTTTTACTTTTCGAAATAAACTGAAAAAAACCGAAAATCGTGGCCATTTTTGGTCCGCCATTTTTTTTGTACAGGTCTTTCACAGTTACAATCGAGATATGTTTTATAGGATGTCGAAATGAACACATTCCAGCAAAAAAACCAATGTTACATTTTTGTTACTGACGAAAGTCTATTTTCCGACCATAAGATTTGGAAGAAATTTTGTAAATTCCTGTTCCATAATAAATTTCAAATCTCTAAGAAAACTTCTGCTTCTGATACCTCATCATAAAAACCAATAAATTTTGATACAGCTAATTTTAATACTTCAGTGTTCACCAAAAGTGAAGTATTTGTTTGCAAAATCTCGAACAATGAAGTTACATCTTAAACGGACTTTCGTATGTTCGCAAATCAGCCTTGGGTGTGCCGCAGGGGTCAATTTTTGGGCCGCTCTTGTTTATGATTTATGTTAACGACCTACCTAGATTCATCAGTAGGGGAAAGTTGGTTATGTTTGCTGATGATACCACGATAGCTATATCTGCGGATGCCCCAGAGGAGCTGTTGCGTACAGCGCGAGGGGTATGTGAGGAGCTGGAGATTTGGTGTCAGCGTAATCAGTTAATACTTAACCCAACAAAGACTGTATATAGAAATTTCAATATTAAAAAACCATTGCTGGTAGAGGATAAAGAAACATATAATATTGAAACCTCAGCTTATACTAAATTTTTAGGCACGTAACTTGATGAGTCGCTGCATTTCTTTTCCCATATCGAACATGTTTGCAAAAAATTAAATTCTGCCTTCTTTGCTATTTTGCAGATGAGGTCATCTCTAGACCGGGCTGGATTGCTCACTGTGTATTATTCTTTGGCATATAGTCATCTGTTAAGCAATGTCATGTCTTGGGGAAAAGAGTGTGAGGTGAATAGAGTGTTTCTGGCTCAGAAAAGAATACTGAGGTTGATATTTGGTCTTAAGCCGACCGATTCGTGTAGACCCATTTTTAAGGAAAACAACATTTTGACTTTTTACTATATTTATATTCTAAAATGCGTTTTATATGTAAAACAAAATTATTCAGAGTTTAAAACTCTTGGCCAGGGTGACAGATATGATACACGAAATAGTGACATTCTTAGCATACCTAAACATAGAAGGGCATTCTTTGAGAAATCCCCAATTAATAATTTCATTATTCTGTTTAACAAATGGCCTGCAAAATTAAAAAACATACCAAACAGTCATAAATTCAAAACAGAAATAAAAAAATTTCTTGTTCAGGGATCATTTTATTCTTTTAACGAATACTTAAGCCTGTAGGATGTACTGACTCTTTGTACTGAGTGATTATTTCGTTGCGTCCTTCGCTGACCAGTGCGACGGATTGTGTTCTTATCGTTTTATTTTTTTCTTTCCTGTTAGTTGTTTTAGGATTTTAATCTGTGGTTTTTATTATTAAATATTAGATTAAGTTATTTTACATTTTTTATATTATAACAAGTATCTTATGATACTAACTACTATAACTGTTTCTTGTTTTTTCTAGCTTTAAGGTAAGCTATGTATATATTTTTTATTTAATTGTATACTGTAGACGAAACCAATGCTGAAGTATCAGTTTTATGGCTAATAGATTATTTCATTTCATTTCAGCATTTTGTATTACAATTGCGATTTTAATTTTTATTCCGCGAAAAATTTAGCTGTAATATTGATTATTTGTTACTATAAATGCTTCCCTAGAGCGTTAAAAAATGCATGGGTAGAGCCATCTTCAGTCTATCACTCTTAGAAAATTCAATTTCATAAATATTATAATTTATTCACAGTTAATAATCGTAGGCACAGAAAGCAAGAATCCCACGTTCAATGTGCTTACTTCCTTTCTTGTTACAAGGCTATATTTCTTCAGGAACAACAGAAACCTGAAATTCACCTTATAAATGTAATAAAATAGGTATTGAAATACGTATATATTCCGGTACATATCCCTGGATATATCGATGATATATATCGTTTTCCGTACCGCTATAAGACTTAACAGGTCGTTGCCCATAATTTCGCCTTGTCTCGCTGTTTCCGCCTATTGCCATCACGAATCTCCTGTCCTGTGTAATAAAACCGGAAGTATGACGCGGTATATGTTAAAGAGAGAGACATTTATTTACCGTTAGAATTTACCTTTTCATTTCCGCCGAATGATTATAGACGCGATTTTCACGCAACAAGGAATAAAGCCATGAAAATGCGTCTACACGTATACGATAAAAATTATCTTTGTTGAAAACAATTTTCTTTAAATACAAACAATATCTGCTTCGTATATCACCACAACAATATTTTCTTCGATTATTTTTTTTTCAATTTACTTAATGCGAAATAAAATAATATATATATATATATATATATATATATATATATATATATATAAATATATATATATATATATATATATATATAAATATATATATATATATATATATATATATATATATATATATATATATATATATATACATATAGATAAATTTATTTCATTACATTGTGTACAGAAAAATACAATTGTAATATGTCACAAAACAAAATAAAAAATAAGGTTAAAACTATCTGTAAATTACATTAAAAAAGTCCTAACAATAAGCTCTAGAAGTCTCCATGTACTCATCCACCGAATAGAATGCATGCTCTAACAAAAATTCCTTTAATTTAATTTTAAATCTTATAAAATCTAAATTTTTAAATGTTTCAGGCAACGTGTTGTACAATGACACATTCAGTGTATTTTTCTTAGATCTCTCCAATCTATACCTCGAAGGCCTAATTAAATTAGCTAATCTAGTGCTATAAGAGTGAAAGTGGGAATTTTGGTGGAATTTTCCACGGTTTTTATGAATCTCCAGTAGTTGGTATAAGATAAATAAACTAGGCAACGTTAGTACCCGCAATTTTATAAAGTGTGGCCTACAATGGTCCCTATAGCCGATACCAGAGACAAGGCGAATAGCCTTCTTCTGCATTCTAAAGATTTGAATCGCGCCAACACAGCAACCCCAAAGGTGAACACCGTACGAAAGATGAGAATGCAGCAAAGAATAATAAACAGAGAGAAGGATGTCACAGTGAAGATACCCACGAAGTTGCCTGAGAACAAAAATAGAGGATGCCAACTTATTCCTCAATAATACAATGTGAGAATTCCAGTTCAAACCATCGTCCAAACTGACACCCAACAATGTCACCGAAGAACCATCAACCACTCCACGACCATTCATGAAAAACAAATTCCGTGTTTTTTCCTCATTCAATTTAAGGGAATTATTAGCAAACCAACATCTCGCACGCTCTCTCATAACAGACATTTCATTCATTAAACATTCTGGGTCTCTACTTTTACAAATTAGCGCCGTGTCATCAGCGTAACAAATACACAGACCTGGTGACAAATACCTAAAGAGATCATTGACATATATAATGAAAAGAAGAGGTCCCAATACCGAACCCTGCGGCACTCCACATCGTACCGCCGTAGGCTCAGAAAGCTCTCCACCATAGGCGACTGCCTGCCTTCTATTTGACAGGAAAGATGAAAGCAAATCGAGGGGAACGCCTCTTACACCGTATCTATGAAGCTTTCTAATCAAAAGTTCATGAGAAACACAATCAAAGGCACGACTGAGGTCACACAGTGAGAGCCCCACGCTTTCCCCACCTTCTATTCCCTCAACCGCGCCCTCCTCAACCGCAGCAACTGCCTGAATAGTCGAAAAATTCCGGCGAAAACCAAACTGTGAAGGAAGCAAAAAATTGTGATGTTCAAAATAACGACTCAAGCTGTTTTTCAGTATTACCTCAAATACTTTCCCCAATAACGGAATCAAAGATATAGGTCTATAATTTTCCATGGAATCGACATTTCCTTTTTTAAACAAAGGAACAGTCCTTACTATCTTTAGACAATCCGGAAAATTACCCTGAGCCAGACTACAATTAAATAAATGCTTCAAAGGTTTGACCAAATACACACTAATCTCCTTCAGAATAGCGCTACTCATATCATATATGTCAAAAGAGTTCGACCTTTTGAGAGCTTGTATAGCACTCCAAACATCACACTCCGTAACTGGCAAAAGGGCAAAAGAACGCACCGAATTTGGGATCGACGAAACCATAGCATTTTGTATTTCTGTGTCAATCTGTAGATCCTTTATAGTGTCGGATACTATTTTACTAAAGAACTCACCAAAGTTCCCAGCGCTGAGCGATGAACTAGAAATATTATGTGAAGATCGATTTCTCTCATAGTTAATAACTCTCCAAACATCCCTTGCTTTGTTTTGCGAATTTTCCAGAAAACTCCCAAATGCATCCTTCTTTGTAGAAGCAACTTTCTGTCTGTACTTTTTATTCATAAGTTTATACAAATCCCGGAATTCCGTGCTCCCATCGCCCAAAAGCCTCACCACAGAGAGCTCATCCCTCATTTTCCTTAATGTCTCATTAAACCACCGAACAGGAGGCCTATCGGTGAAGACATCTCTCATAGGAAGATGCTTGCAGATCAGCTGCTGACAAACCGAAACCAGATGCCAAGCAAGCCATTCAAAGTCGACATTCTGATAGAAAATGCTCCAGTCAATCACGCTCAAGTCGCCCAAAATAGAATCAATTCCCTTTGTTGTATATGCCTTACTCTAACCCGTTCGTGAACACCAATTCCCATCCCCATACTCAGCTCAATGAACTGACCACGGTGGTCGGAAAGACATGGATCCAGCACTCCAGAACTGTAGAGCTTATCAGCAATATTAGTCAAAATGTTGTCGATACAAGTTGAGGAATCACTGGTCACCCTAGTGTAGTCACATATTGTGGCAAAAATACCATAGGAATTAATAATACAAGTTAGCTCTGACAAAATGGTGGACTCTGTTCTAAAGTCAATATTAAAATCGCCCATTATAATGATATTATTATACTACGTTAAAAAGTCGCAACAAGAAAAAGATTTTCTTGTTATTTTCGACGTAGCATCACAAGTAAATACCACTCAAACAAGCTCTTCCTGTAATAGAAAACAAATACAATCTGCCAAAATATATTATCGAATTAGCCAAACACTGCCTCGACAACACCCATTTTACTTATGAAGGCGAGCGATATAAACAAGTCGAGAAACCCTTATGGGATCGCAGCTATCTCCTGCACTCGCTAATTTATTTATGGACGACCTCGAATCAAAACTTCTAGAGACTTCCTCACACAAACCACCACTGTGGCTGCGTTACGTAGATGACACATTCGTTATCGTGTATACACACAAAATCAAATGCACTATGAAAATATGTAGAACAGAAAACTACTTTTTATAGATATTCTACTAAAAAAAAAGAAGATGGCTTGCTTCCACCCACTGTCTAAACAAAACCAACTGACACCAACCGATATCTCAACGCCGATTCACATCACCACCCCGCCCAATTATTTGCCATAGTGAAACCACTTGCATTTCGATCAGATCAAGAAAATTACCACAAAGAAATAAACGTACCGCAAGACGTCCTAATAAAAAATGGTTACAAAAAACAATATATAGACAAGAATCTAAAAAACAAACGCTGTGTAAATAAATAATAACAACTCAACAGTTGATCTACAACCACCAAGCACAGAAGATGCCAAATGAGATTTTGGCGAAACGTCTGCAAACTTCTACAAAAAACCAAACGAACGAACGGATATATTTCCGGATTAATACTGAATCATATATAATATAATATATATATATATATATATATATATATATATATATATATATATATATATATATATATATATATATATATATATAATTTGTTAATTTTTTCTTAAACCATCTTTCTATATAAATGTATGGTAACTTCTTTGGATTAGGTTTCAGATTAATACTACTATTCTGTGCTTGACGTTTCGCCCAACGTAGTGGGCTTTTTCAAAAGTATACTCTAAAATAAAAGCAAAATACAACTAACATAGTCACAAACGCACACTCACATGACTTAAAATTAACACTCAAATGATAACAATATTAATTAAAAACATCAATCTATAAAATAATATGAATTAAAATGGAAAAATAAAAATTATTCATAGTACACACCTCAATTTACTTGTGTCGTGTTTCTTAGTGAAATATTTGAATATTCCCTTGGTTACTATGTACTCGTTATTTTTTATTTGAAAACCTTTTTACTTAGTTTTTTTTTTGATTTGCAAATAAATTTTATCGATATCAACTATACAGTATGTTACAAAACAATACGGGCTACAATAGTTGGTTTAATTTATTAGGTTAAAATATATTTGACTTTGGTTTTTGATATCTTGTTTGTCATTGATTGCTTGTTTTTCTTTTTTTATATGTAGCATTTCCTTTATTTGAAGTTTATGGTAGTTTCTTTCCTGGGTTAGAATCTTGTGTGTTCGAAAAATCAAATTCATGTTTAAAATTCGTCTCATGTTTGTGTAATACTGTCGTTGTGTTTATTGTGTGTATTTATGTCCGTTCAATCTGCTGTCTAGATAATTGTGTTGTCATTCCAATATATTTCTGCGGACAATTTAGACATGGTATGGAATAGATATTTCTTTTTATGGGTCACCTTACTTTTTGACTTTGTAAACAGTGGTGACAAGTTATTGTATGTTTTGTGGCAAACTATAATATCATGCTGTTTGAGGATGTGTGTAAATTTTTTTTGACAATAAATTAATGTATGGTATTGCAACAAATGTTCTTGGGTTGTTATTAATTATTATTATTATTTTGTGTAGGGACGTGTACGACAAAAGTAAACTGAGGTGAGTAATATGAATAATATTTATTTTTATTTTTAATTCATATAATTTTATAGATTGCTGTTTTAATTTTAAGTCATGCGAGTGGGCGTTTGTGACCATGGTTAGTTGTATTTTGCTTTTTATTTCAGATTATACTTTTGAAAAAGCCCACTATGTTGGGCGAAACGTCAAGCACAGAATAGTAGTATTTATTAATCTGAAACCTAATCCAAAGAAGTTACCATACATATTTATGTATATATATATATATATATATATATATATATATATATATATATATATATATATATATATATATATAGTCGCCATTAGATTTTACGCACTTGTGCCAGCGCTTCTTCCAATCCTCGAAACACTTTTCAACCTCGATCTTTGGGATAGCCTTTAGCTCTTTCAGCGATAAGCTTTTAATGCCATCTATACTTGGAAAACGACCGCCCTTTAAGGTTCTCTTTATTATTGGAAATAGGAAAAAATCACACGGAGCGAAGTCTGGCGAATATGGAGGCTGGGGCATCGTTACAGTATTGTTTTTGGCCAAAAATTCACGAACAAGCAATGAAGTGTGAGCAGGTACATTATCGTTATCCAAAAGCCATAAACTGTTTTTCCACAAATCCGGGCGTTTTTTTTTCGGATTGCTTCACGCAAACGGCGTTGAACTTGTAGGTAGTACTATTTATTGATATTTTGACCTCGTAGCAAGAATTCATGATGCACTATGCCATAAAAATCGCCCGGGGCGTTTATCGTTTTCAACGTCTTCACGTCCATCTTGGAAAGGCTTATACCACTTACTTTACTCATAGCAGACTCACTATAAGATTTTGTTAATATTTCACACACTTTGTTACAATATATTTTATTTTTTACGCAAAATTTGATACAAATTTCTTTAAGAAACGAAAATCGCCGAGCTCATAAAAACACGTC
This sequence comes from Diaprepes abbreviatus, assembly GCA_034092305.1. Taxonomy (NCBI): domain Eukaryota; kingdom Metazoa; phylum Arthropoda; class Insecta; order Coleoptera; family Curculionidae; genus Diaprepes; species Diaprepes abbreviatus. The sequence goes on along the minus strand of JASJET010000045.1, from coordinate 619,203 downwards.
TAACCTTAGCGGCTGCCACAGACAAATGAATACAGCTGAAAATTTCATCATACTTCAGGGGCATGTATACCAACATAATAAAAAAAAATTGATAATCGGACTCTCACAACTCGCGAAATTTAAAAATTCCTGTTATTTTCTAAACACACCTCGTATATATATATTATATATATATATATATATATATATATATATATATATATATATATATATATATATAAATAGATAGATAAGTTTTTGTCCGTTAATTTAAAATAAAATAGAATCAAATATGGGCGAAGCGGACGTGAAAATTTGTCAATCTACATGATTCTCGTGTTAAAAAGTGCGAAGCACTCCAAAATATGGAAAAACTCCGGGTCCAACAGATGGCGACAGCGCTGTTTCGTCCTAATATGGGACTCGTCAGGCCACCGCATTCGGTACAAACCATCATCACGCCTTTGCATCCTATAAAGCTGAGTTTAAAATCAAAAAACAGCAAACAATACGACAAAGGCGTATATATATATATATATATTATATATATATATATATATATATATATATATATATATATATATATATATATATATATACTAAGAGATGGCGTTATGGTGAATTCCAACGTTCAAAGTGAAAATGATCACTTCCGTTTTTCCCTTTTCTTACTTTTGTTGTGATTATTCCTGTTACAGAATCGCACCCCAAAAACAAACAATTAAAATTGGTAAATATCGAAAAATTAAAAGATCGATACATTCTTTATTCCTACAGTCTCGCCTTTGTTCAAAGCACGCCGACTACATCGAATAATTTCTGGGATATTTTAGAAATTTTATGTCGTATGCGCGATTTAAAAATAAACGCGGGGATCGCTGGAATCAAGCGCCGCCGTATGAGCGGCGCTTCGTGGCACTTTTTATAAATAACATTCTATTACTGGAATTTTAATTTTCGCAGAAGTTTTCGATACGGTTTATATAAATGGATTTGTTGTTGGAAGTGTCACTTTTATCGTTTCCTTCCCTGGAATGTTAAGAACAAAGATTTATTTATCCGAGAATGTAAAAATAAACTGTGGACGGCTAGCTGTTCTAGAGAAATAGACAAAAAGAGGTCGTCGTAATAATAATATACAGTTCACGTGAGCAGTTCCACTTTCATGCACAAAATTATCAATACTGCTTACACTTCTACAATTTCTATCGATTGTATGACAAAATAAATATATTATATATATATATATATATATATATATATATATATATATATATATATATATAATAAGGGGAAGAAGAAGAAAACCAACCCACATATTATTTTTCATTACCTTATATCAACCAAGTCACACAAAAATTGAATAAAATTCTTTCTATGCATAATAATATAAAAATATGTGGTAAACATATATTAACAGTTGGCCAAACCTTCTCCAGACTGAAAGACACGGATAGCAACCCTAACAAATCAGGGGTAGTATACCGTTTAAAATGTATAGACTGTGACAAACATTACATAGGTCAAACATCAACTGTTTTGAAAGATAGAATCACCAGACACAGGAGTGATTGTGGATTGCAAAAGAGGACATGCACCTTGTCGAAACATGTAATCGATGAGGATCACAGGTTTGATTTTGTCAGTGTTAAGGTGATCAAAAAGAACAAAATAATAATAAAAGGCATTTTCTGGAGATGGTAGAAATTTATTTAGATGATAACTGCATCAACAAAAGAAAAGATATTGAAAATCTCAGTGTAATCTACTCTCATCTCTTGTCCACCTTAAATAATAAAAATACTAGGCAACAAGACTCCCAGCCTCTTGACTTCACAGTTTCTCCATAGTTTTCTGCAAATTACGTAAGTGCATTTTTGTCACTTACCTATAACAACCACATTGCAAATAGATATTTTGCAATTTTGAATATTGAGAGGGCGAGAAGTTGGCAGACTGTTTTCTAACCTTCTTTGTTCTATATAAATAATGTTCATCAATCATTTTCTATTACCTTCTCACAATTATAACAATTTTTAAACGCAACAATACTCATAAAAACTTAATTACTCACTAATAAACATAAATCTCATCAATAGAAATACAAAGAAAAATAATTTTATTAAATACCCAACTTATAAATTAAAATTAAAATTAACATTTCTTGTAAAACATAATGATTCCACATTCAAAATTGCCGCTAAAATAAAATTAGACATTTCTGACATATCCCATCTACCAAAAAAAGAGTGTTTCAAGGATTTTCTTATCAGATAAACCTACATTCAGTACAACTAAAATAACCCACCAAATAAATTTATATATTAGTGTTTAAAAAAACCATTTTAGTAATAAAATGTGATAATTATGCAAAAATCAACAGTTTCTACATGAATTTTCTGTTTCATTTTCTAAAAGCCATAAATGGACTCAATTTGCACGTAAGTCTTTGAATTTAGAATCATTTTCTTTTTATTATTAAATATCATATATTGTAAAATTTAAAATTATAATCAACAGAACTGTTCTGTATTGTAGCCCTGAAGAAGGAAATAATAAACTTCCAAAAGCTTGGCGTTTGTAAACAACAGAATTTCATTCAGCCCTAGGACCGCTATCCCAAGATAGTTTTCCTTTATATATATATATATATATATATATATATATATATATTATATATATATATATATATGTTTTTTCTTATTTTTTTTTCTTGGATTTTTCTATTTGTATTATTTTTAAAGTTTTTGATTTTCTTGGGTGAAAAATTCGTTTTATTAATAAAACTCCATATGCTTTATTTGTTATGCATATCTATTGACGTTTCGGTCACACTTGACCTTCTTCAGAATGATTTTTTATAACTTATATAAGTTTTTACCGAGCAACACAACATAGACTACATATTGTTAACACATGGTTCACTTTTTGACAAGATACTACAAAAACCTTGCTTTTTGTGTCGCATCTTTATTTAAACTACTATACTAACTAAACTATATATATATATATATATATATATATATATATATATATATATATATATATATATATATCTGACCATCGAATATAGCTTCTAAAAAAAATGGGGATTCACACTCAGGAAGAGTGTTTAGAAACAAAACCCAGAAAAGTAAGTGACGTCTCAAAAAATGCAATGAATAATTTAAAAATTAATCTTAATCCTATTAGATGGAAGTTCTATGCTACTACAGATTGTCCGAAGGAGAATGTCTGGCAAAAGATGTACAAATCACAATTTGTAACTAACGAGTTGAATAAGGAAAAGTAAAATTTAAGGAATTTATATGGCTTAGCAAACCAAACACACTATTATGAACTAATACAAGAATATAGATGCAGAAAAAAGTTTATCTCTCAAATAAATACATAATGGAAAGTAAAGCCTAATGGAAAAAAGATCGAAAACTTGACAAACCAAACGAAAATAATATGGAGTACAATAAACAACAACCTTAATCGAAAAAAAAAGAGAAAAGCAAACTTGTCTCTTAGTAAATGGCCAGACAATAACTGATGAAAACAAAATTGCTGATAAAGTTGAACATATATAATCAGGAAGCACTTTGGCACTTGGCAATGACATAACGGATGTGTAGGGTCTACAATAAATCACCAGATGACATTAAGCAGGATAAATCGACAATCGTCTTCAAGGAAAAACTAAAGACATTTTTGTTTAATCACGCTTTTTGCCCGTTCAAGGGTTTGGTGAAATTTAAGCCATAGGTTACATTGATGGACGTCTAGTTTTAATTGTTGTGATTGCATTGTACTTGGTTTTGTGCCATTCCCATTTTATTGTAGTATGGTAGTCTTAATTTTATTTTTAAACTACTCTAGAATTTTTGGAAAATCAAAAAAAATTTTGGTTTAAATTATACCGTAACATAAAAAAAAGATGTGAATTAAACGTTCGAAGAGAACGCTACAACCAATTTATCCATGTTTTTTTCAGTACTAAAAACTTCAAACGAGTTTTTCTCAGAACAACAAATTGTAAGTCGGCCAAACCATATCTCAAAAAATTTCTATTCGATTCAGAATTACTTTCTCCACAACCCTACCTAGGATTTTTTTATTGCATAGTTTAAGTGTTATTAATAGTTTTCGAGCGATTTTTTTGCGTTTTTTCACTTTTTTTTCAAAGCCACGCCATTTCTGCAAAAATCCTCCGTACTGTCGAAACTGTAGTAACTGCAGGAGTTATAGATTCAGCTAACTCGGAAAAAACTCATCAATGTTGTTCAATACTTACAATACAATTTTTCGGCCTCTTGAGTGTTTTTACCCCCTTAATCCTTATAAATTTAAATGCTGTAATTCCACTTTACATTATTTTATTATATAGCCCAGTTTTAATCTAGTCCTAACCTATGTAATGTCATGTAAATGATTTATTTACATTGAGAAATAAATTGAACTGAATTGAATAATTTTAAACATTTAATCTTGTTTATTTAGTCTCGACTGTGATTTCGAGATCGGTGCTAATCTGAGTCGAGACCAGATTGTCTCACATTCCCGTTGCGAGACTCGATTAATTTTCAGTTATTTATTTTGTTATTAACATTTCACATTTAAAATTTATTAGTGGAAAGTTTCCCTCAGAAATAAAGAACGGACATATTAAGAAACAACAACATGGACTCTATCCTACTAGAATTAATTAAAGCATGTCTGATTTCCAAGCTGGAAGGCTTGGGCATCTATGGATCATTTTTACAATGGATAAATAGTTACCTGTCTGGTAGAGTACAGCAAGTAAAAATTAATAACTGTGAATCATCTGATATATATGTTAGCTCTGGTGTTCCTCAGGGTGCTCACCTCGCTCCGCTTCTTTTTAACTGCTTTATTAACGATATTGAGGACATCATAACATTCAGTAGATGTCTTCTTTATGCGGATGATTTAAAGATATTTCGGGTTGGCAGGAGTAGCGGGGGCAGTCAGCAGGATCTAGCTCGATTCTCTGAATGGTGTAAGTTAAATTTTATGCACCTCAATGTTAATAAATGCTCCATTATAAGTTTTTATCGTAAAAGGGATTGGATAACTTTTGATTTATTTCCTCTCACTTATGCCGACAAGTTCGGCCTTTTTGAAAGTTCAGTTAATTTTTGACAGCTGTTTTGCTTCAAGCTGTTTTCGCTCGTCTTCGATTTATGCTTATTCCAAAAAATGGATCAAAGAACCTGTATCAAATTTTTGGTGAAAAACAAAATTTAGTGCGCGGACGCATTCCGAATGTTGACTGTGGCATAAGGTGAAGCCACCTTGGACCAAAGCAATGTTTATCGGTGGTACAAAATGTTCTCAGAGGGTCGAGAAGATGTGAAAAAATCGCACCAAGTTTGGTCGAATGTGAAGGTCTTGCTTACAGTTTTTTTCGATTGCAGGGGCGTGGTGCATCATGCGTTCTTGCCAGATGGTAGAACGGCCAATAAGGAATATTACCAGCAAGTTATGGGCTATTTGCGCGAACCAATACGCCAGAAACGCCCGGATTTGTGGAAGAACAAAAATTGTCTTTTGCACCATGATAACGCCCCTGCTCACACATCGTTGCTTGTACGCGAATTTTTGGCCAAAAACAATACAATAATGATCCGGCAGCCACCGTATTCCCCAGACCTGGCCCCCTGTAACTTTTTCTTGTTACCGAAACTGAAGAGGCCCATGAAAGGGCGACGCTACGCTACGACTGAGGAGATAAAGACGGCATCGAAGGAGGAGCTGAACAAGATCACAAAGAAAGATTTTTTGAAATGCTTCGAGGATTTGAAAAAATGTTGGCACAAGTGCATAATATCTAATGGGGATTACTTTGAATGGGACAAAATAGATATTCATGAATAAATAAATAATTTTGGAAAATTCGCGATACTTTCTGAACAGACCTCGTATGTAGGTGAAACAGGACGGTCTATATTCACTAGTAGTCCAGTCATCTTAGTCAAAAAAAGGGGTCAGCCTCGGAATCTAACGGAACAAGCTGAATTTTTGCACAAACCTTTATTTTGGTATTATAAACAATGTCCCAAAAGTCACAACTGATCACGTGTAAGGACGCTTAGATATTCAAGGTGAAGGGTCGCAAAAATCAGTTTTTCGGAATATCTGCCTCCAATCGAATATAATAATATAAGAAATGTTTATAGATATAAAATATTAAATAGTTAGTTAAGTAATATTTAATGAATAATTAAGTAAAAGAACCTCATAATCGATTGAGATTCACAGTTGACCGTGCACTAAGGTACGTATGACTGAAAGCTCCATCTTCAGCGCCCTCTATCTCAAGAATGGTTCGTGGTACGAAAAAAGGTCTGAGACAAAATTTGTAGAGAATTTAGTCCTGTACAAGTTTTATAATAAACACAAATACGATTAGAGGCAGAAAAAACGAGATATTCCCGAAAAACTGATTTTTGCGACCTTTGACCTTGAATATCTAAGCGCCCTTACACGTGATTAATTGTGACTTTTGGGACATTGTTTATAATACCAAAATAAAGGTTTGTGCAAAAATTCAGCTTGTTTCGTTCGATTTCGAGGTGAAATCCTAAGAAGACTGGACTATAGGCTTAAGGAACATGAAAGATGTATAAAAAAGAGACAAATTGTACAATCTGCAGTAGCTGAACACCAGCATTGCTCAGGTCACACTTTTAATGTAAAAGAAACTATGGTGTTAGCATCAGTGTCTAATTAGAGAATCAATCAAAATTTGTAAATATCCAAATAATATTAATAGATTGTAACGTTGCTCCTCGATAGTCATTAAGTATTATAATTTCATGCCTCGTGCAATCGTAGGCGAAACGTCGGATTTGAAACGGTCTAAACCCAAGAACCATGATTTTCAACCTCCCTCAGGAATGTTGGTATAACAGAAATGCAAGGATTTAATACGCGATATTTTTCCTATAATATATTCTTTTTAACATAATTTTATATTACTTTTAAAGATATTCGTCATTTGGCTTTAAAAACCCATACAACTTTTGCACAATTTAATGAAAACAAACTTAACCAGTTCATTCCGGACCGCAAATACCGAACCACACTGTATATTTTCGCATAAATCCATTCCACAAAGCTTCCAATAACCTCTTCGAGTCGACGTTTCTCGGAAAGTGAAAAGAAATAAATTATAGTTAATTATTGTTTTCTTTTAAAAACCGAGCCTCTACAGTCGTCCGAAGAACAACGGCCGACCGTTCCGAGAAGTAATATTATCGAAAAATGAAAGCCGAACCCTCCTTTCAAATTCGTTCCTCGAAAACTGTGTCGGCCATGTTCGTGCGACCGACTTCACTAACAATATGGCAATCTAGCGTCCATTGTTTGTGTTTAACGCGTCATTTCGGACTTGTATTGCAGCATTAATTAATAATTAAGTAGTACGCTTTTCAGAAAGCTTAAATGAACATATAACTATTAATCAATCTCCTCATTTTTTTTCTAGCAACAGTTAGACCTGTAAAAGGAGAGCTGTTGAATGACTGAAATTATAGAGTTTTATTACTACTAATTCATCGTTTGATTTGTTTAATTCCATGGAATTAAAAGGCATTCATTTATTTTAATTGCATATTAGATTTAAAGCATTAATTAAAAATGCGCATGGAAGAAGTTATTTGGTATCATATTAACACATTCTTCCACTCACCTTTTCAATTATTTATTTTTTTTAGCCCCATTTCGAATCTTAGATAGAGTTAACTCAACTGCAGCATCTCTTACCTTCTGCCGTTGTTCTCTGCCGTGTGTTTTCCTCATCCTGTCATGCCCAATTGACTTTTTTATATAATCATCATGGCTATAACCTTCTGTGTACATTTTTAAAACACTCTGTAATCTTATTTAGTTATTATTTGGGTTGTAAGAAGTTAATGAAGTGGATTAGGTAATTAGGTAAATTTTCATTATTTGAAAAATTATAAATGGACAGGGTTTCTATAGTACCCGTGCTGCAAAATGCAATAAAGCCCTTCGTGAAGTTGCTCCTACCAAAAGATCAAATTCAAGGCGCCATCTATAGTTTAAAACTGATAAATAGTAACTCCAAGAAGACTCAGCCTCTACAGATAAACTCTTACCTTAAGTTATCCAAATAAAACTCGACATACGTGTACTCAACCATAAAATTTAATTTAATAAAAAAATATATGGTATCTGTATCAGAAAAACAGTATAAGAAAAGTCACATTATACGTCAGTGAAAATTGCAATCATACATGTTGTCAATTAACTTGATTAGAATTGATTTATGAAAAATTTGCTTTAAAGCCTCATTTTACAAATTCAAATAATTTGTCTACTTATCTGTTTGAAGCTACTCGTTCTCGGGCTACAGTCACCAAAGGATGGTCTAGTGCAAAGGAATTAGCTTGAAAACAGGACGTTTTAATTCTTCTATGAACGGCTCATAGAATTATGCAGCTATCTTCTATATTTAGAATAATGTAGCTACTAATTTGAAGAAAAGGATGAACTTTGAAGATAAAATGAGTCTTGAGAACATGCGCTAGAAAGTTTCGAAGAAAATAATATAAAGTCCTTCGATCATACTCTATAGATTTGTTTGAAGGCTGTTTATGGTAGGTGGGGAAGAGGCTTTTTTAATGTTTGACAGACATAAACATGTTTACTTATCTTTTCTTTCAGTTTAATTAGTTGTCGTGGTTCTTTTCAGTGTTTGTAAGCGTTAGAAATTACTATAAATGCGAAGTATGCATTTAATATTAAAAAAAAAAGATAATTTAAAAACTTATTTTTATTGAAAAATTTTGTTAGACATTGTTTACATATTGAAAATAACCATAATAATAATTTAGGCAACCATAAATTCATTTCTAGAATTGACGTACCGATTATCATATGACACTCTTTTAAATAATGCAATTAGAAAAGGAGAGCATAAAATCGACATGTGTGCACCAAGAGATGAAGTATCTACTGTTTATCAACACTTTTTCAAATATAAATAAAAATATTATTACGTTATTCAGCGTTTAAACAACCAGGCCCTACAGTTATGCTAATTCTATAGGGGTATGTTCGATGATAAAGTCCCAGTTAAATTGCATAAAGCTTGCAAAATATGGGATAAAGGTAAATCTTGAATAAAGTGGATAAAGCTGTAAAAAATTTTATGAAGTACAAAATTGGATAAAGCTGGCCCCTAAAACACAAAGAATTTTGGAGGTTAGGCGTGCACAAAGTAGGAATAATTTAATTTATTGGAGTCGACGATTATAACGACAAATATAGAATATAGTTACCTGATTTTGGTGTAGACCAATCAAATCAAATAATATATCACACTGACGATCGTTGATATTGTTCGTTAATAATTGTACATAACTGCTAATTCAATTAGTTACAAATAAAATGGCTGAATCTATGTGTGTGAATGTCAAAACTAACCATTTTTCAAGAATTTTTTTAAATCACGGTCCTAATTGTTGGAAAAATATTCGACACGACGTATTCCCAAAATTCAATATTATTTACCTAAAAAATGCAACAGAAGGATAATTTACTAATACCAAAAACGATAAGGATAGTTATAAAAAACATAAAATCGCGATTCCAGTTAAGAACGATGCCGATAGATGGCGAGAGATATACAATCTTTTGAGAAATTGCAAATTTAAATAAAATAGGAGATTGCATCAATCTAGAAGGAAACTATTTTGAAAAATAGAGTAGAATTTTACCAAAAAAATGTGTTTTTATATGTTAGTCTCGGTATTTTTCGAATTACCTGTTAGTTGAATTAATCGCAATGTTTACTGGTAAGGTATTTAAGAAACCCGACTACGTAGATTTACCAATACAATATAGATGATCTAGCAAAGGACAGTTTAAGTCAATGCTCGAAGTGGAATAATGTTAGTACTCTGAACTATCACCAGGGGATTCACAGACGATAAAGTTTAATACTTACTGGTATAAATTTTAAACGTATTATTTCTGGGAAATACGAAATCCTGGAAATAACAATTAAAATATTTTTAATGGGATTTGAATATTCCTACGAAATTAACAGTGCATTAAAATGCTTTTTATAGCCATTTTCTTTAAGGATTTTTTAGTTCGTCGGATCGAGCTTGGTAATTAATTAAAGGAAATCCCGTAAACTGGTTTTACAGTAGTAGAGATGGGACTGGTGCATTTTTCTATTGTCGAACGGATTATTGGAAATGAAACTGGTCTTCGTAGCAGAAGCGAAGGGATTTCGGTAGAGCAAAAACAAATATATTCAACATGGCGAACCAAAAATTTTACATTTCTCAATATTGTCTAGAATTGGTATTTCAGTTTTTCATTGGCATAGATTACAAATTTAAAATTATTTTCACAAAATTCAATAACGGGTTAAAAAAATTTACATAATCCGGTTTTGCCCACAATTAGTTTTGGGGGGATTTTGAGGGCGTAGATTTGCTACGCTGGTTTCTCACGCCAAAAATTCACAATTAAATCAGAAGAAATTCAAAAATTAATAAAAACTAAAGCAAAATCACTAGAGTTCCATTGAAGGCAAGAACCCATGCCAGCGAGCAAAAAAAACAACCTAACTCCTGTAACGGAGAGTAGGGTTGAATTATTTAGGGTGTCACTGCATCTGTAGCTAGGTTGAATGCAGAAACCTTCCGCGATGTCGTTAGGAACTACTTTTCAACATTATTTATTTTAATAGCACACAAAGAAAGCAATACATTTTCTGAAAGTTAGGAAATCTTGTAGATTTAATATTTCGCTAAGGCAAGCCACAAAAATTTATGCAACCTAAAAAAACATTAAAATGAATAAGCGGTATAAAACCACTTGACAATGCAATGCAAACAAAATCTACCGACTTATTCACAATAATTTCAAAAAAACTGCCATAAGAAAGGATAAAAAGAAGAATTTCACTCGAATAGTAGTAGGCAGGAAAACCGAGATCTATCTGAAAAATGGGTAACACTAAATTCAGCATCATTAAAAACAGCCATGCACAGTGTAGTAAAACATCAATAATATTGGTCAAACTAATAATCAAATGTAATTTAAAACCGTATTTTGTGGTGTAAGAATGTAGGCAAATTTCAGGAAGATAAAAATAACCGAGCTGGGAAAGAAATTTGTAAGGAAATAGAACTACAAGGGTTCGTAATATAGTAAAATCAAAAATGCAACGAAAGGAATGCTTTTATTTAAAGAATTTATAAGGAATGCTTGACGAAAAGGAAATTACCACCATTTTATTAATTTTGAAAATTTTTTGGTTTTCAAATTTTTTTCTGAAAGTTTATGGCTCATGTGACATTAATTACATCGATTAGTTATAAAAATATACGATTTTAAATAAGAAATTACTTTAACTTTTCTTCACTGCAAAAGCTCCAAGTTCAACTTTAAAAGCTCGATAACTTCTTCGAAAATAATTTTTTCGCAAAACGGAAAAATACGTATTCACTTTTTGAGTTCTAGAATAATATATTTTACGGAGAAAGCATTTTATTTTTTTGAATATTTACTGCATCCATAATAATCTTAAATTGAACTTGAACCATGACAACTTAAAATTGTTTTCTTATATTTCAATATATATGGAAATTTTCGACCTCAAAAATTTTAATTAAATAAATTTATAGAATAAATTTTCGCTATTAAGATTCATTTTCAAAAATTTCATTTGCTGGGTAAAAATATCGATAGTTGGAAACCAACAAACAGTGTTATGCTATTTTCGAGAAGAAACGCCTATTCTTAAAATTGTAATGATTTCGATTAAACCAGATTATACTCCAAAATCCGGGCAGGTGGTTCGTTTGATCCCCATATATAGCACAAATTAATACGCCTAATACCATAATACCTTAGCAAACTCTTTGTAAATAGGTTGCCTCCAAAGTATACACAAAAACTGAAAATAGCTTTTACTCGGAATCATTAAAGTAGGTATGTACACCGTACAATTAAAATATTACCGAGAAATGTACCTAGGTCATAGAACTTGGCATTTCACAGTAAATTGCTACAGTATATAATTAAACGGTTGCCTAATTAATAATATTCCTAATTGGCTGGCGGTAGCTCGTTTGCTAAGTGGTTATGGTAAATTGCATATAAAATGAAATATCTTATTATACACAGTGGAAAAAATCATAACTGGAAATTGTAGGCGCGGAGACCACCGTAGAATTACTACTAAACGGTGTCCTAAAATTCACGCAAGATTTGAATTTGTCGCCATCTGTTTGACAGCTGACAGTTTAGGGTTAGTAAAAATGGAGCACTACACACAGTTCGCAAATTTCGTTGAAAATATGATCAGAATATTGATTTCACTTCAACTGTGAAGACAATAATTGAAAAATGCAGGGAGACTGGATCAATTGGTGATGCTGAACATACTGGGCGTCTAATAACAAGCCAATCAAATGTTAATATCGAAGCAGTACGTGGGAGTGACAGTGAAAGGAACATCAATTCGGCGTCGTGGAAAAGAAGCTCTCTACAGCGTCTACTTACTAAAGAACTGCGTCTCTATGCTGACACAAGAACTGAAGCCTAATGATCATGCACAACGAAGAGAGTTCGTTGAATGGATTATTAAACATCACCAAGTAGATGCCCATTTTTCGAGCAAAATCATTCTAAGCGATGAAGCTCATTTTGTCACGGTTAAATTTTCATCTTAAATTTACTATGGTTAATTTGGTTAATTTTACCTTCTTTTTGCTAATATTCGCGTTTTGAGAAGCACTACATCCTTGTCATTAAGCACTTCTCATTTCTTCTTCGTATAACAGCCTAATATTCGTTGCGTTTTTGGGTCCTACTGCTTTTCGAGCCATTTCAAATTTCACTCCCTTGCAAATATTCTTCCCAACTTAATTATTTTCTTTGTTATTCAGTTTTTCCTGGTAATAATGCCAAGGGGAAAAAGTAGGATTGACAGATAAATTCTCGCCATTTTATACGAAGCCTGAAGTTTGCGCTGTACGAGCTTGTTTTTCCCTCAACATAGGGCGCGAGATAAAAGGGACCTTAAACAAATAGCAATTCGAGAAAAGAAATGACAGCTTAAAATAGTGAGCTTAAACAGCATTGCTAACTAATAAGTCGTTGACATTTCTGACTCAAAATTAAATACGACTTCATTGTTTATTCCTAAAACAAGAAATAAAAATTTTCCCTCAGCCATTAGCAACACGGTATTAGTTACTCATCCAAATTTCCTTCCAAAAATCACCACAGAAATAGCAACCCAACATGCAACGGCTTAAAAGAATGCAAATTTGCCTTAACATCAGCTGGAAAGGTCACATAACCCCAACAACAAGGTAACCAAACCCTTGAAAATACTTCAAATAACAATCCGGAAAACTGTAACTAAAATAGATAAATGTAACAATTTCATTTGAAATAATCGGCACAAAAAAAAAATGATATCTAATAAAAAAGGTAAATAACAATGCCCTATTTAAATATAAACAACCTAAAACAGTGACGTAGAATCGCTGACCTAAAAATCAAGGTAGAATGGCTCGAAAAGCAGTAGGCATATAAAGTGAATATATATATATATATATATATATATATATATATATATATATATATATATATATATATTGAAAATTGCACGAATGATAACTTATCTCTTTTTTTATATTTGTTGACTTAAAAAACATGTAGCGCACTCATGGGGAGATAATTATTGCGAAACCTGCTTGAACTGTGAAAACTCATGGTCAGTTTGGTTGCCGATGCTGAATGATACCACCCAAGCGACCTCTAGTCTTTGGATAGCATGCTTCGAATATGGAGTTTGCTATATTTCTATTTTTACTTTACCGTGGCACCATCACATACCTGTTTTATACAACACTGTTAGTGAATATTGCTTTTGTGTTTTTGAATGATCCGTCGAGATGTTGCTATTCGTGTATTTTCTGCTGTTTTTCCATTTTAAAAAGCAGTAGATAGGGCGGATGCAATGGCCGGATGAGTCACAAATAAGAACGAAATAGCGCTGTCCTCATTTTCCAGGCCCGAAGCTTCTGTATTGCCTTGGAGTTCACAGCCTTTTTTAATACGAGACTAATGTTCACGAACAATCTAGTTCCGCACAGCCGAGAATTTTCTATTTTCTATTTTCTTCAGTATGATATATATATATATATATATATATATATATATATATATATATATATATTATATATATATCATACTGAAGAACCACGTTGTGACGATATAAACTAAATTTAAATTTCAAGTAACCATGAAAAATCCAGTTTAATCGAGAATTTGGGCGAGTATATCTTACAGAGGTGTATTATTAGATTTTCTTTGTGATATTGGAATTTTGCTACAAATTAAAAACATCTAATAAATAAATTTCAACTGTCCAAATTTACCAACGTTAAAACAGTAAGGATCTAAATTATTTATTATTTTTTATATTTATTTTCTTGGAAGGACATCAAATAGTCATTTTTGGGAGAATCACTCCCACGTAAAAATTTTTATAAACAGTGATTCGCAAAATCCCCAATAAAACCACATCAAAAACTAGTTAATCTTATGCAATATTTAAACTAAAAATCTATTTTTAGTGATTTTGTAATTCCAGTTCAATAATTAACTTTTTTTGGGGGCAAAGTTCGTTCAATTTTAATCGATTTCGAAAAGAAAAAAATTGAAATTCGGTACTGTTACGTTGACTTAGGGTAACTAAAGTAAATTACCGTAAAATTAGATATGAAATTAACAGAATTCAGGAATTTATATCTACGGTAATTTACATTAGTTACACATACACCACATATCAACTTACTCAGATATAGGATTTTTTACAACCGTATTTTACGGTTTATTTTTCGGAAAATTTTAAAACCAATATTTCCAACTGAAATGTGGTTGTCGGATTTACATTGTCTTTATTTTTGTTTATTCATACGATGTTTCTATTACGTTGTATCTCTAATTATTATCAAGTATAAACTGAATGTTTTGTCTTATATAGGGACTGTGTCCATTGAAGCGCAAAATTTCGCTTCACTGTACACACCTCAATGATTTGATGTTACGAAGTAGTGGTTGTCAAAGATTAGGTATCTCAACACTCGGTTTACTGAAGATTCCATTATTGTTTTTAATGTAAGCTGCTTCTATAAATTTTCTTTTTTTCATGTTGGGTTTCATATATATTGCTGCAGCTTCAGACCATTTTATATGGTGTTGTTTATCTCAGGACTGTTCTGCAATACCTGATCTCGACGTTTATGTTCCTTAATTCTAACTTCTAGTGGTCATTTGGTTTCTCCAATATACATTTCACCATACTTACATGGAACTTTGTAAACACTTTCTTTCTTATCGGTAGTTTTTGGTTCCGTTTTTGTTAAATGAACTCTAAGTGTATTTCCTAATTTAAAGGCTGTTTGTATATTATAACTTCAGGAAATTCGTCTTATTTTCTCGAAGTTCCTTTAATGTACGGAATTGTGAAAAAGGAATGCGTTTCTTGCTATCCAGTGGTTATTGTTCTAAAGTTATTTATAACATCACGATGTTAAGCTTATTGTGGACTGGACGAATTTTATAACGACCCTTTTTTGTGATCTATTGTTTCGTTTGTTGACTGTAATGTGTTTATAATTTTTTTTATATATATTACACTTAAATATAGAAAGCTTTGTAAATGAATATAGAATAATAAAGCATATTTTAACTTTGATTTTGAATATCTGTAAAATCATAGAAATATTTTAAATGATACAATTCCAGTTGTTAATTTACACGAAAGTTATTTCCATACCAACGGAATTTTCCATCTAATCCACAAAGTTTCTGCTCTATTTCTGTCATTATTAAATTTTATTTTGAATGCATTTTTCCTGCTGTTCCAGGAAATTCATGAATAATTTATACTATGATGAGACCCGAAGTTAGACACGAGGCGTGCCAAGATTCGCTGGTCTCTTTTTAGTTAATACAGCGTGTCTCAACTTTTCAGCATTTGTGATCAGAGTTTCCATATAACTTTTAATCGCCCCCCTTTTTAACTGTTTTTTGTGTCTCCATGAATCTTGAATTTACCAAAGATATATTTGTGAGTATAAAGGTAAATTGCTTTGTTCCGATGCGTCCACCCTTTTGTTATATGATGCTTCTTTAGGGAGGCACACTCACAAACTGAGAATCGTTGAATTAATATTTTCAAAATGTTGAGTTGAATATCCAGAGTTGGAAAAATATTTTGTTCACGATGAGACTGAATTTATTTATGAAAACCAATATGACGAGTTTTGAACGGGGTGGTACAAAGCAGATTTTTATATCGAAAACATACTGCATGATCATATTTTATCACATGTTACCCCTTAACCACATCCAGCTGATAAAGTGATCCATTATGAAGATGGCATCCCCCAAAAAAAGTTTTTTAAATGCATCGACAACTTCTTCTAGAGTACCAAATCAGTAAACAGTTTGTTCTTTATGTACGGGACTAAAAATAAATTATTCATCATTTGAGTGTTCAAAAAGTCACTTGTTTGAGCCCATGTGTGAAATGTATCTAGATAACTATCATTTTTTATTTATATTATCTACTATTCTCTGAATGTAGCCTTGGTTTGGTGACCCAAGGTAATGTAAATAACAACTATGACCAAGCTAGACGACATAGAGAGGGTCGTCTGTTTGAGTATCATGGGAGCTGAATTCTCCACTACATCTAGTGATTCAGGGAGAGGCAAGAATGGAGCTTTACCATCAACATCACTCACTGCCAACAGCACAAATGCTAATGACAGGACATGAAACTTTATGTAATAAAATCAGGGGCCCTGGACGGAAATGGACACAGACCATGTGACCCTGGGCGACCGTTATAATATACCATTCGAGGACATTATAGAGGGCTGAACGTTAAGCAAACAAGTTAAACCAGAACCATCTTATGGTGCATTTTTTCTGGTCCATTGACAGTTCAAAGACTAAAGAGGATACCGGAGCTTGGATATATGTGTTACAACCAAAGAGAGATATGATTTTTTCTTTGTAAAAATACCCAAAAGTATTTTATGCAGGCGAGATAAAAAAAAAAGAGAACCTACAAAGGGAAGCAGATCTACAGCCAAGCAGCCTTAAAGGCTCCCAAGGGTCAAAAGATAGCATCTAGATTGTAACGTCAGGGTGAACTAACAACTCTAGCACAGGATACAATTGGTATTAGCACATCAACGCATACATGAAAATGAAAAAGCTGAAGAGCTAGCGATAGCGGGCTCATCATCTCAATATAACGGTCCAGAACCAAGTGTGCGATACGAGAAGCCATTAAACAACGGGACCAAAAAGAGCCCAAAAATTACTGAATAGCCAGGCGGAGATTGAATTATAGCAGGCTTTTTATAGGGAATCCTCACCCGAAATTCGGAAAAAAAGTACTCCAAATGAGCAGGAACCAACCGGTAATCACAGGGATAATGAAGAGACACATGGCAGTCAAAGTTCACCTGCATAAAATGAATATTACGAAACTGCAGCTGCAGGATAGATGAAAGTAATTTGATGATACGAGACAAAGATCAATCAATACATAACTGACTGTCAGCAATAAAAAAAAAAAAGATGAACTAATAAATCAAACACATTTCATTCAAACTGTTAAGCATGGGGAAGATAATATTAAGGTTAGGAGATGTATGACGTCTTAGGGGCTGGGTCCTATTTACAAAATAGTCAGAAATATGAGTAAAGAAATGTACCCAGGTAATTTAAAACACAATTTATTGAAACTGTGGTCAATATGCCATTCCAGCAGGATAATAATCCAAAGCACACAGCAAAAACAGTAAAGAATTAGTTTATTTTCAAGATTTTCAGCATTACACTGGCCAGCACGAAGCCCCAACCTAAATCCGATCCAAAATTTATGGTCCCAATAAAACATGATCAACTAAATAATTGTTTCTCCATAGTCTTCGTTAAAATGTATTATGGGATCGAGGTCAAGAAGAATAGGAAAATATTTCTTCAGACACCTGTGAGAATATTGTAAAAAATATGGTAAAACGATGACAAACCGTTAAAAAAGTTAAAGGCTTATGGAAAAATTATGGTAAGGGTAACAATTCAGATATTTAGACTGGTGAAAAAGTGATTCAACAATTTTTCATATTTTCGTATCTATAATTCGTAATTTGTTATCTCAATAGTCGGTAATAAATGCTATATGAACGTTAATTTTTAGTATATTTTTTTAAATTTTCTGATACAAGTATTACTTTCTTAGAATAAGTAATATTTTTGGCAAAATTCTGGTTCAGTATTGCACTATAGTATATATCAGATGTCACCTAACAACGCCAGTGCGGTCAATTCCGGAAATATAAACAGCTAGCCTCTTAATAATTACGAATATGCAATAATTTTAGATAATCCATGAATAATTGTTAACTTTACAGGATGCTGTAAAAAATCAGAACCACAATTTAGAAGCTTATTTATACAACCTGATTCAGAACTAAAAAAATATGAAATAACTCTTACACTTCATTTTGCGAGAAAAACGAAGTTTTCGATTAATAATTGGGATTCTCCACCAATATAATATTCTAAAACCGACCAAGAGAATAATTTCTCGCATTTAAATCCCAATATCTCCGGTACTTATTGTAAACCAAACGCAAGCCGTTATCAATAAGAAAAAAATCACAATCCGTTAATCTACCTACGCATTTACATACTTTACAAATACACACGTGTGCGCGTGTGTGCAGCCACCTTTAAAAGAATTTTATTTGTATGGCATCTATTTCCAAAATTTCTCGGAACTCTATTTATAATATTAAATATTTATCAGTTTATTTTAAGCTATTTTTGTTAGACGCATTAATGCGAGTGGTCTACAGTGTTTTGAAATATTTCTGGATTGATTCGTCACAACATTGTGTGCAACAGTCGTTTTTGGTTATTTCGGACGCGGTACATTTTTTTTTTGGAGTGTCACCGTGCTTCATGAAATAAACGAACTATCATCATACGCTGAAAGGAGAGGAGGGGGCGCTTTCCTTAGAAAAACTAACCCAATTAACCTTAATTTATAAAGTGATATAAACTTCCTTAATTTGTTTTGACAAGCAAATAAGTAAAATATGTTTTAGTGTGTTCCAAGATTTTTTAATTCAGAAAATAATGGAATAAATAATATTGCCTTAAAAATATAATTAAGTATCGTTACGTGTTGCAAAAATTGAAGAAGCATTAGAAGTCAATCTCTGAGACAGTTTTGCCCTCACAATCCAATGCCCTATTTGTGTCGAAGGCCTTTGACAAGTCTGTGTATATTACATCAACTTGATATCCTTCATTACTAGCCTGATAAGTATTTTGCAAAGAAGTTAAGTAAGTAAATGGCGGTTGACCGCCTGTGCTGAGAAAAAGCGATATCTATGTTGTTGTAGAACTAACAAATGTTCGAGTTGAAAGAACATTCAAATTTATCATAGATGGAATGAAAGAATAGAGAGGGGTCAGTATTTTCCTATATATATACATGAGAATAGAGGGAAAACAAAAATATATAAGACCATGATACGACCAATTCTAACTTATGCCACGGAAACAAGAGCAGACACTAAGAAGACAAAGCAGAAATGAAAGTACTGAGATCAATGCTGAACGTGTCAATCAGAGATAGGCTGACAAATACCTTAATCAGAGAAAAATATAATGTGCAGGACGTGGTCAAATGGACAAAAGAAAGAAAAAGAGGTTGGAAAGAACACGTTGAGAGAATGAGTGAAGAGAGACTAGCCAAAGTTTGTATGTATGGACGACCAAGAGGAAGAAGATTACCAGGACGACCACCAAAGAGATGGGCCCAGAGCTGGTTCTCTTCATCAGCAGAATAAGGCGGCTGTAGATGGAATGACAAACAGGGATATCCCTAGTCAACGTAGAAGAAGAAGAAGAAGAAGAAGAAGAAGAAGAAGAAGAAGAAGAAGAAGAAGAAGGGAAAGTCTGGGTTCTAATGGAATGATTGAACAGTTTAGTTGATGGATTTTCGAGCACACAGGCAAAGTTTTTAAGAAGAAATGCATACATGTTGTTGGGTTCCATTTCGCGCATGATTTCTACGAAATTTTGCGAGTTCTTCACCAAGAACGATGTATTTCCTTGTAATGGTTTCAAGATTAGAAGAAAGAACTTGGCAAGCTCAGAAATCATAGAGTTCCGGGAACTCGTGATAAGTTGTGAAGGCATGTCTTCTCTATGTATCTTCGGGAGTCTACAAAAATGTTAAGTTTTGCAATGGTATGGGATTAATTTAATCCGGGTGTTCTCAGGAACATACCGTTCATGTTTCTTAAGAACATGTTAGATTATTCCTTCAATTATAAATGTAGGAGGTTTAGCAAGAGATGTATAGTTTCCTTTCCTTAATATTTCATCAGTTTTTTGGTTGTTTGTATCAGCATTCATTACGTTTGACTATCTTTTATCCGCTGATGGAATTTTACCATTGTTTCTTTTTTGTTAAATGAATTGCAAGAAAAGTTTAAGGAAGGAAGTAATAATCCTTCTTGATAAAAGGGTTATGTTGTGTTGCAAGAACGTAAACGAATCAAGAGTATCAAAGAATGTTTGGTATTAATATGGATCTTCTTCTTGAACTCACATGATCAACACAAACCATACAGAAGTGTTTCAAAGATGATACTTCATTCTCGTGTTTCATTTAGAGAACTTTCTGATCAAACCTCATATGTTTGGTGATATTACATCACATATACAAAAACGATTTTATCACCTTCGAGTCTGGATCTAATTAGAGTTCGGTGCCGATTTGTCTAAATTGCAACCGCAGACATTGCTAGTAAATGAATGTGACAAATTCAAAAATAACAGTCAAAAATAATTTTTGAAAGCTATAAATATAAATTAAATTAGATATTTTTAGAAAATTTCCCAACAAATGTTATACAAATAAAATTCTTTCAAGAAATGTTTATCGCCAACTTTCTCCAGTTATGTCTATATAGACGATAGTTTGTGTAATTATAATATATAGGCAACGCAAAAAAAATGTATTAGTCAAGGAGCCCACTGTGTTTTCGTAGCAGATGACTCCACCAAGGTTTTTCATATGTATTTTGACCATATATATATATATATATATATATATATATATATATATATATATATATATATACATATATATATGAATATATATATATATATATACATATATATATATATATATATATATATATATATATATATATATATATATATATTTTCTCTTTTCTTGGGTTTAGGTTCTTTATTTAACAAAAAATGCAAAACAATTGACGTTTTGCCCTTTATTTAAGGTATTTTCAAAATTTTTTCTTTCCTAAAAATATTTTTATATAATTTAAACATTCACATAAGAAACATATCTACAATTTTAAAAAACAAACAAGACACTTTACAACAGTATTTAAATTTTTAAAAAATATTTAATTTTATCGGTACACACCTTGACATTTTGTTACTCTATTACTAATAAAATTTAATATTTACATCGTCCACTGAGGACACATGAAATGCGAGTGTGTTTTATTTTTTATATATTTTTTATATTTTACAATGCACAAAAAAAAACAAATTAAGGTATACGTTTACTTTTATGTCTAAGAGGATATTCAATTTTTGATTCTTATTTGACAGGATCGAATACTTAATATTTTTGTTTAAATTAGGCTTGTGTAAATGTGTCTACTAAAGGACGAAAATACATATAAAAATATTAAGAGTGATCCAACTAACTTACATCAAAAGAAAAATAATACCGTCATAAAAAAAATTGCTCAATGTAAAAGAACTAACTGAAAAAGATGCAAAAAGGCTAACTATAATTATAAACAAATTAATTACCATTTTTTAAACAAAAAATCCAATTTTAAACTAATGGAACTTTTTTTATAAACATTGCAAAAGAATTTACCAAGACTTTTTAAAACTGATTACACGGTTTTCGAGTTCATTTCGACAACTAGAAGCGAAAACCAACTGGGCTCCCGGACTATTTCTCTATTTATAGGCAAAGCAAAAAAAAATTATTTATTGAGAAATTTAGTTTACCATTTGTGGACAAATATTTGTTAACTTGGACTAGTTTTATTTTCAGGTTTTTGTATTAGTCAGTTTTGAAAATTACCAAGTTAACAATGCTAAGGGGGCAAAGGGCGAGGTCAGCTTAGACCGGTATAAACCAGACCGGGGCTTTTTCACAATTTCAAATATTCTATAAAAATATTAAAAGCGGATTTTCAAAAAAAAATTACCAGAATTTTACGTCGATTAATTAAATCGAAAACAAGACATCAAATTGTTTATAAAATTCAGAACAGTGGCCTCGCAGTGTAATTAAGCTTTTTAAAAAATCGTTTGGATCCAAGAATAGAGATGAATGAATTACGACACCAAGGTCGGTTAAAAACGGAATGTGTTGATTGGGTTGTAAAAAAATCCGAGTAAAAGGTATAAAAAATGTATACTAGCGAAATAAATTATTAACCTTGATTGGGTTTTTTGAATAGTAATCACGAAGGAGGATGTTTAAAACAATGTTGTAGGAATAAATTAATTAAAAATGGTGGGAAATTTCATTCTACGATATTCGATTATTGTTCATTTCAGTGCTTTTTTAGACGTTTATAAGTTTATTTTGATATTTTTATACTTTTTGAAAGCTTGCGATTACGCTTGAAGGATCTTTATATACAGGGTGATTCTTCGGGAATTTTATCGACTGATTGTGCCTGATAAAATATTTTCAAGATGGCGGCACTTCTGATTATACCGGAGGTAGATATCAACATGCTTATTTTAAATGGAACACCCTATATATTATTGCATTTTCGATTTCTACGTAAAATTCTAGACATATTTCATGTATAATGTTCTATACTTAAGTCTCAACGTTTTGGATATATTTAAATTTTTATGTCAAAAATGACATTTGCGGACCGAAACTTAACCGTATATTTTTCCTATAAGAAAGTCTTTATTATTTAATTTGGGTTAGTTTTCTTGTAGACGAAGATCGGCTTTAGTAGTCTTTTTATGATATTTTGAAAATTATTAGTACAGAGTGGTCAAAAAAGAAGATTAAAAATTATATTTAAAAAATCGTCAAAAGTCAATTTTTTCAAATAGAAAGCACCAATTTTTATAATTTTATCATATTAAGCATTAAAAATAAGGGTAACTTTGTATAATGTTGTCTATTCCAAAAATTTGTAGTTTTCGAAATATTGGCAATTCAACGTTTTTCTATTGTAAAAATGCTATACGGCTTTTAAGTTTTGTTATTAGTTGGCCATGACGGCGAGGCGTGGGCGAAAAAACAATCGAACTCTACAGAATTATCACTATTTCTTGCCATTTGACATTCATTAATAATAATTATGCTTTATTTATTATTTATGGAGAATGTGAGTTATTTCAAGAACATGCGATACATTCGCGATCCGATATCCAAGAACAGAAACCAACACTACCAACTGTTAAAAAGATTATAAAAAACTTCAAAAATTTTGGATCTATAAAAGCTAAAAGAAATAGAAATATACCAGTTTTTAATAAAATAAAGTTACAAAAATTATTTGAGTAAATGTTTAAATTGACGCCCTTGAACTTCCAAACATTTTTGGCACCTAAGCAGGAACTCTTCATCTTCCATAGTGGTAATGCGGTGTTGTATCTTTTATTTTTGATTGTCCTCCAAATAAAAAAATCAAGTACTGTCAGGTCGGGGGAGCGAGGTGGTCAAAGATGTGGCCCATTCTTGATATCCATTGATCATAAAACAAGTTTTGCAGATTATTGTTAACTAAATGACTATTATGTGGAGGCGCCCCATCACGCTGATTTCTATGATCAGCCAGCGGCATGTCATCTAAATAGTTCACTTCCAAATTTCTCAAGATGTCGAAGTAGCGTTCACCTATAAGTTAAAAAACGTATTTTGTATCTAGAGGTCTTCAAAAATGGCTATCATTCAGATTAACTGGTAGAATTTTAGGGCTACGACGCACACCACACGTTAAACTGCCAAGATTCTTGAAAATTTCATTCTCTAAATGGATGTATGTTTCAGTTGCTCGATTAAACAGTCAATTTTTGTGAATTTGGCTTCGCCCGACCAAATAATATCCAAAAACCAGCATCTTCTTGTGACCGAAGTAAAATAAATTGACAGAACTCTACTCTGGAAAATCAGTGCCTTTGAAATGTACTCTGGAATATACGTAGTTGTGTTTCCATCAAATCCTTAAAACTGATGTTTGAGATAATCCATACTCTACAGCTACTTTCCTTGTAGATATTGTCGGATACGCGGCGAAAAATCCTAAAATTGTAGTTTCAATATTTTCATTATTAAAAACTGGTTTATTTCCATTTCTTTTTGCTTTTATGGATCCAAAGTTCTTGAAGTTTTCTATAATCCTTTTAACAGTTGGTGATGTTGGTTTCTGTTTCTACGGATAATAAATAAGTTTAAAAAATGAATAATATTAATGAATGTCGAATGGCAAGAAATAGTGACAATTCTACAGGGTTCAATTGTTTTATTTTCGCCACGCCTCGCCGTCATGACCAACTAAGAACAAAACTTAAAAGCCGTATAGAAATTTTATAATAGAAAAATGTTGAATTACCAATATTATGAAAACTACAAATTTTTGAAATAAACAACCTTATACAAAGTTACCCTTATTTTTTATACTTAAAAACTGACTACTGACGATTTTTTAAATATAATTTTTATTCTTCTTTTTTGACCACTCTGTACAAATAATTTTCAAAATATCATAAAAAAAACTACCAAAATCGAGCTTCGTCTACAAGAAAACTAATCCAAATTAAATAATAAAAACTTTCTTATAGGGAAAATTTATAGTTAAGTTTTGGTCCGCAAACGTCATTTTTGACATTAAAATTTAAATATGTCCAAAACGGTGTGACTTAAGTATAGAATATTATACATAAAATGTGTCTAGAACTTTCCGCAGAAATCAAAAATGCAATAATATATAGGATGTTCTATTTAAAATAAGCAAGTTGACATCTACTTCCGGTATAACCGGAAGTGCCGCCATCTTAAAAATATTTTAACCGGCTGTCCCCCATGCACGTTAGTACACCGTCAAATTTCCAGATTTTTCCTAATTATAGTTTTCCCACAATCGGTGGATAAATTTCCCAAAAAATCACCTTGTATAGGCGAGCGATGCACCCCTAAAAAAATGCAAAAAAACGACCGACCCCGGAGGGGTCCCAGGATGAAACCTCTTCTAATCGATGCATTAAGTTGTTGTTAACAAAAAACCTCGATGGCATTTTTTTCGTACCGATGGTCGGTAATTTGTTATTAACAAAAAACTTGCAAAATTGCGAAAAATTAAAAAAAAAAATCCATACCAAAACACATTTGTCATGTATTTTGGCTAAAAATAAACATTTTGTCTCGAAAAAAACTTCGTTTTCGAGTTTCGAGCAATTTAAGGTCGAAAAATAATTAAAAAACGCCGTTTTGAATATTCTTTTCTCGGTGTCTACTGAAGGTTTTTGAGATTTTCTTATTGGAGATTACTCGTCGAAAGTTTTCATGCCATATTTTTTCTTATTCTTGCAACTGTATTCCTCCCTGTAAGTTTTTCGATGAAATACTCGTAAAATTTACCGATTCACCACGTCTAGTCTAGACGCTACAGAGAGGTCCTTGTTGATGGTCGCCGATTGAGGTCCGGTCACTCACCAAATTTTTTTCCGTGTATGATGTCATGGATGATCTCAGTTTCTCCTTATCATACAATAGTTTTAAAGAGCAAATAAGAACGATATTTACTGACTCCCAATAGTTGTGACTGTATATTTTTTTATGTTATATTTATATTGTCCTTTTCAATTATATTTAGAAATAGTTACAAATTAATATTTGTTATTTTGGGCCTATGCGAAAGAACTGATATTAATTACCATAAAAGGTTTATGTAATATATTATATATTTGTATTCTTTAATATCTGTGGTAAATAAAAACTGACTTCCAAACTAACCAATTTCCTGGCATAGTCACAACAGACTACAAATGACCTTTTCCACAAAAATCTACATTCAAACGAGGTGAAATCAGCTGACCTCCAAGAAATCCAGATTCGACACCTTTTGCTTTCTGCCCGCTGGTCTAAGACCAGCCACACCGCTAAAAAAAAACACTGTACAGTTTCGAATTGAATTCCGGGAATGCACATACGTATAACCTTCGCTTTACCCACCATAATAACTGTAGTCAATTAGATTAAATTAAAATTGTTAGGCTCCGTCAATCGAAACATATAAATCCCGAATGTTATTTCGGGAATAGCTGGTAAAAGTCGTTTTTCAGCTGTTGGCTTCGACAACCTAAATAAAATAATAACTTGGAAAAGTCGAATTTAGCCTTGCCTGAATGACGATTACGTCAATAGACTTTCGGGAATTCTAACGATGGCCTATTTTAATATTGCATTTTGCATTAGGTTTGTAATGCGACTATGGAAGTTTCTAGACAGATTTATGGATTGAAATGCAAGGACACGATGCTTTTAGATACAGATATGGATGTTTATATTGAAGAACCATTACTCTACCCAACGCATGTTATGTAAGTAGCGTCTTCTGTGGTCAGTCACCATTTAACTGAAGCAGGCTGTCAGACTCATGCCCGCAAGGGCCCACCGTCGCACAGTGAGGAAAAATGGACCAAAGTCTGAATCAGGCACAAATTTTAAAGGTTCTGGATGTTTTTTTTTTTTTAATTACTTAAGACAACTTATTCTAACGATACACTTGCAACAATTCTCCAATCCAGGAACCCTAAACATATGGACCCCACTTACGAGTGTTTGGATTTGCTTTTCGTTTAACGAAATTGGGGGTTTAGGCTTTATAAGTGTGGAATTCAATAGAACTATCCACAATCTTTTCATCGAGATCCGACAAGCATACGACAGCATTAAAAGGAGTCAACTGTGGAATGCAATGGCAGAACTTTCGATTCCAAAAAAACTAATCCACCTCGCCAAAGTAGACGCACTGTCACCCCCCCCCCCCTCTTTAATATAATCCTGGAAAAATAGTGAGAACAACACAAATTAGAATAGAACTAATAACAGTAAATGGACCAAAATTACTACTAGCATACGCGGACGACATTGATATTGTTGGAAACACCCTCACCAATGTAAAGGAAACTTTCAACAAAATAGAGATAGAGGCAAGGAAAACCGGTCTAATGGTCAATGAGGAAAAAACCAAATACATGTGCATAAAGAGACAAAAGAATCGAGATAGAATAGAACAAAATGTAACAATAGACACATATAACTTTGAAAGAGTGGAGCGTTTTAAATATCTCGGAGCGACAATCACCGCAGATAACGATATCACAGAGGAGATAAAAGAGATAATTCAGGCAGCAAACAGATGTATGTATAGTCTCAATAACACCATCAAATCCAAGAACCTAACACGAACCTCAAAAATCAGGATATATAGAACAGTGATTAGACCAGTGCTCATGTATGGCTGTGAGACGTAGATGCTGACAAAAGCAATGGAAATGAAACTTAGATGTTTTGAGAGGAAAATCTTTAGAAGGATTTTCGGACCCTATCACGACCCCAGTGCTAATCAATACCGAATAAGAACAAATGCCGAGATCAAACAGATATATAACGCTAGCGACATCGTAAAAGAAATTAAATCCCAACGCCTAAGAATGGCTGGCGATATCCATAGGCTCTCTAATAATCGCCTTACCAAGTTAATTTGGGAGGAGGTCCCAACATTGAAAAGACCCTTAGGACGCCCAAGAATGCGATGGAGAGATAACATATGGTCAGATTTAAGAACAATGGGGTTACCCACTGACCCAACTATCATGGACGACCGTGTGAGATGGAAGCAAGTTGTGCAGTCAGCCAAGACCCACCCCGGGTTGTAGGGCTACTAAAGAAGAAGAAGAAGTGTGGAATTCATAGGTTTGGAGTTTGTGTGTTTATAGGGTTTTGGGTTTACGGGTTCAGGGTTGACGGGATTGGTGTTTGTCGCATGGGGATTTATATAGGGGGTCCCTAGGTTTAGGGTTCCCGGATTAAGATATTGTCGCAGGTATAACGTTAGAATACGTTGTCCTGAGTAATAAAAAAAAATTATCCAGATCCTTTTTCCCCACTGTGTGTCGCTGAGATCGCACTCAGCTTCAGGTAGCAAAGGCCCAGTTAGACAACAATATGACAAAGAACATCATTCGTCCGAAGAGTCCGGAATGATGAAACGATGTTGCGAACATGTCCTAACTTCTAATGTACAAAACTTCTTCGCCAAGCGAAAGTTACGTAAAGTTTGGAAGACAGGGGTTATCGCAAACCACACTGCACTTGCAGGAGTTAGACCCTCTCTTACTCCGATGGTAGACCTAGAAATAGGATCATCCCAAAGATAAAGCGTGAGCCGTCTCGGAAAAGCGATACCTGGTATTAAATTCTATCTGATGCTGAGAGACAATGAAAATTTGTCCCCTGGCTTAACATCGAGTAGAACACGGATATATAGGAATTCTCCGTTCTTAAAACCTTTTCCTTAAAACATATACCTACCTTCGGTTTGAGACGCGCTACGCGCTGCACCTCAGGCTGAGGTGTTCTGGGTCGAGTACTAGAGTTTGGCAGATAGCCAACCGCTTATACCTACTTCTCACTGCACGTGCTCAGTCTCATGAGCTGAAAAAGGCGACGCAAGAAAGAATCATCTGCGCTCAATCTCATTAGCGGAGAAAGGATCCTTACAGGGAATTATGGTAATAGCTGGTAACATCGCAAAACTTCAACGAGTAACATCACCTTGATTAACATCGCCAAAAGTGATTTTGTCCGCAGCTGCTTTGCATACTTTACGCAACTCTATCTTGGTGAATTATTTATTAATAATTAGCAACTAATCATAAAATAAACAATGTATTAACATAAGGAACTCCAATTATAGCTATTTTTGCATGTGTTGGTGCGCTGCTATAGTTTTTTTTTTAAATTTTAATACTTTCTATATATTTTATTTCAAACGATATAAAGTTGGGATACTTGATTTTCAAAGTTAACAAACTTTGTGGTGAAAAAATTAACAGTATTTTGTTGTAAATCTGGTCTTTAAATCCATGGTGGCTACGAAAAAATAACTTAACGACAAGTGCGGTGAAGAAAATTCCTTCGTTAAAAATGAGGCGAGAAAAATCCCTTCTTCGTAGTGACGTGTAAATAAATGATCACACCATAGTAAGATTCGTCGATCACCATACCCGTAGTATAATGCGATTTGTCCAATTCTGCAAAACAAGCGATTGTCGCTGCTCTGACCTCGTTATTTGAAGAGAATTTTCGTCCAGCGAGCCATTTTTTCAAGTTTGGGAAGAGAAACTAATCGCTGGGAACCAGATCTGGCGAATATGGTGCATGTGGAAACACTTCCAAACCTAGGTCATGGAGTTTTGCAGTAACAACCATAGATTTGTGTGCAGGCGCGTTTTCCTGATGAAAGAGCACTTTTTTTTGGCAAGATGTGGACATTTAGCCTTAATCACATGCTACAAACGGTCCAGTAGTGAAGCGTAATATTCCCCGGTGATGGTCTTGTCTTGTTCTAAATAGTCTATAAGCACCACGCCATGTGAATCCCTAAAAACTGTTGCTATGACTTTTCTTGCAAACGAAACCGTTTTTGCTTTTTTTGGCGCACTTTCACCTGCCCCCACCCACTGTTTGGACTGCTGCTTTGTCTCTGGCATATATTAGTGAATCTATGTTTCATCTACAGTTATAAAATGTCAAAGAAACTCAGCAGGACTGCGTCTGAATAAGTCTAAACGCTCTTGCAAAGTGTTCATTCGAAGGCGTTTTTGGTCGACTATTAACAAACGCGGCACCCATAGCGCAGAAAGCTTTTTCATGCCAAGAACATCATGTAAAATGTAGTGGACACGATATATCGAGATGTTTGCTATACTAACAAGCTCTCGTACTTTCAGTGGGCGACTATGCAGTATGACATTGTGAATTTTTGTGACAATTTCATCAGTTGTAGAGGTTTTTGAGCGTCCCGAGCACTCATCATCTTGAATTGATGTACGACCACGATTAAATTCAGCAGCCCATTCTTTTACTGTCGAAAACGAAGGAGAAGAATCCTTTAAAGTAGAATCTAACTCATTTGTCCGTAGGAATTAAGCTCTTTAAAACAAAGTACTTTATAACCGCTCGAACTTTAATTTTATCCATCTTTTACAAAATATCGAACCTTATGTGTTCACTCGATCGCCACAAACAAGCAGCTGAACGCAAACATCTGAAACTGTGCAGGGCGTCATTTCAAGGTTAATGCTTACAAAATATTATAAAGGGTTTTCCAATAAGAGGTGTTATTTTAATATTCAAAGAAAAATGCCATTTTTTAAGATAAATGATCGGATATTTATTACATTATAAAGAGGAAGGTATGCCGTTAATGATGGAAAATAACATCAGCCAAATGACCACCACGACCATGCCTACAGGACCATATCCTTTTCATGAAATTTTCCATAACCAAATCGCAAAGTGGCTGCCCTATGTCGTCGATAGCCTCACGAATTCCATCTTTGAGGTCTTGAATCGACGCTGGGCTGTTGGCGTAGACCTTGTCTTTCACGTGGCCCCAAAGGAAGAAATCGCAAGGTGTCACATCACAAGATCTCGGTGGCCAATTGTGATCACCTCTTCGAGAGATAACACGGCCCGGAAACTTTTCCCGTAAAAGATCAATGGTTTCGTTGCTTGTGTGGCACGTAGCGCCGTCTTGTTGAAAGTAAACGTGGTCCAGATAAATACCATCCAATTCCGGCCATAAAAAATCATTAATCATCTCTCGATAGCGCAATCCATTCACCGTAACTGTTGCTCCAGCCTCATTTTCGAAAAAGTAAGGTCCAATGACCCCGCCGGACCATAAACCGCACCAAACAGTCACACCTTCAGGATAGAGAGGCTTTTCAACAATAACTCTTGGGTTTTCCGAGCCCCAGATGCGACAATTTTGTTTGTTGACGAAGCCACCGAGGTGGAAATGGGCCTCATCACTGAAGATGATTTTTCGATGGAATTCCGGATCATTTTCATGCATTTCAAGAACCCAATCAGCAAAGGCACGACGTTGTTGATGATCGGCCGGCTTGAGTTCTTGCGTTAACTGAACTTTATAAGCCTTAAGACCCAAATCTTTATGCAAAATACGGTGTAATGACGTTTGTGGAATCCCTAATTCCAAAGAACGACGAGGAATGGACAAACCTGGGTTTTCTTCAACACTTTCGGCTACAGCAGCAATATTCTCGGCTGTTCTTGAGCGACGTGCACGGGTTTTCTTCTTCACATAACTAACTTGTCCCAACAGCTCGAATTTTTTCACCAATTTCTTTATTGCGCTCCGACTAGGTGCTTCATGACGACCCAAAAATGTTCGAGTTTTACGAACCGTCTCTGCCAAATTTTCACCATTTTTATAGTGAATTTTAATAATTTCAATGCGTTGTTGAAGCGTGTATCGTTCCATCTTTATTTATGGCGTAGTTTCTACTTGTCAAACGTCAAAAACTTACAGCTTCAAAAGTGACATCTACCGAAATAGCGGGCTTTTCAAAATGACACCTCTTATTGGAAAACCCTTTAGTTATATGATCCGACTAGCGCCCTCTTTGTTTCAGGCCAAGAACTTATCGAACCATCCTCGTATTTAAGGAGGATTGTCCTCGCCGCACAATTTTTTTGAGGTATTTTTTCCATCGACACAATAAGCGTTGGTTCCCCGACTATAAAGCAAATCACTTTAAATACGACTGGTTTTCATTCAAAAGTTTACAAGCCCTTCCTGTGAATCAACGCCTAATTATCAAAACGGTAGTACTAATTACAGTAAACTATTTTTTAACGCATAAAAACCTGTCCACGAAGCTTTATGAATGGAACGAAAATTTTCCGCCATTAAAAACAATAAAAAGTGTTTATCAAAATTTTTAATTATGTTTATTATCTGTTTTTTTTTTTTCATAAACATCGCACATCGTCGGCGCCAAACTTTGCTGAACATTGTTATTTTCATTGATGATTATAAAGGTCAGATTTTATGTAGGAATGTTTTTTTTAGAGATACGCTGAGTAGCATTTTTATTTTAAAACCTTTGAATGCATTGGATACAGAAATTAATGCAGTCAAGTATTGTACAGGGTGAGTCAACGATTGGATGAAGTAGGTTTGTGCCTTTTCGGTGAAATTTACAAAGAAACTATATTTATTGTTTGATACAGTTTATTTTTACGCAGATTTTAAAAATATTTAGGACTCTACAGGGTGAGCCAAAAAACTAGGACAGCATAAAGTTGTATTTTTTTTAAATAGAACACCCTATATACGAATCGTATTTTCGATTTAGCTTATAATTTTAAATCTTTTTTATTAAGGATTTACTATAACAAAACTTTATAGTTTCTGAGATAATTAACTTTAAAGAAAAAAAGTCACATTTTCAAGCATCAATTCAATCCTAAATAACGTTTTCAATTTTGGGACAAATATATTCAAATTTGAAATTTAGCAAGGCCAAGGACAAGTTAACATAATTTTTACCTAATATTTGCAATAAAAGCTACAGGGTGTTGAACACATCGGCTCAAATTTGAACAAGTTTAAATGAATAAATATCTTTTTTTTTAAATGGTACACCCTGTATATTTTCATGTTATTTAATAGAGTAATAAAAACCCTAAAAGTTTTGTTCAATATATCCTATACTTATTTATAATAGTTTTTGAGATATTTCAGTTTTTCTTATTTTCCATACTTTTTTACAGAAATAGTCTTCATTATCATAGTAGCCATGTAAAATAATAAAAAGAAACTACAGAAACAAACAGAATGTGGTTAAATATGATGAAATACATTATTCGTTATATTACAACGGCAATAGTTTAATTAAACATAATGTGAAAACATTAACACAACAATAACGACAAGGCAAATACATATTTACTTTTATACTAAATTGAAACAAAAAAATTACCTATTAAATACTGAGATTAATTATTTCTTTTTAATAAGTGTTCGAATAAACGACCCTCTTGTGCAATGCACAAATTTAGTCTTTTTTGCAGATTTTCTCGGACCCTGGACAAAATTAGTGGCGTTATTGTTCTACAGGTATCCCTAATCCTGTTTCGCATATCTTCCACTGTTGTTGGTGGATTAACATACACCTTATTTTTAATATAACCCCATAGGAAGAAATCTAATGGGGTGATGTCGCAAGACCTTGGTGGCCACTCAAAGAAACCCCCACGTCCAATCCATTTTTGCGGATATCGTTGGTCCAAAAACGCACGAACTTCACGATGGTAATGCGGAGGCGCACCATCGTGCTGGAACCACATACTGTCGAGCTCATCCCTATCGAGACCTTGAAGTTCTTCTTGTAGAAAGTTCAGGTAACTATAGCCATTTAGTGGTTCATTAAAAAAGTGGGGTCCAATAATTTGATTATGATGAATACCACACCAAACATTTAATGACCAGTGGTTTTGATGTTGCACATCTCTAATCCAAAATGGGTTTTCTGTGGCATAATAATGCATGTTGCGTTTATTTACGGCACCGTTACTTCTAAAAGTAGCTTCATCACTAAACATTACCTTGCATAATAAATTTGGATTTAATTGAATCTCCGCATTTATTGTACGACAAAAGTTTACACGACTTTCAAAATCCTGTCCATGCAATTCTTGGTGTAATTCCATGTGATACGGATGATACCTATATTTCTTGGTAG
The DNA here is from genome assembly GCA_034092305.1 of Diaprepes abbreviatus. Lineage (NCBI taxonomy): Eukaryota > Metazoa > Arthropoda > Insecta > Coleoptera > Curculionidae > Diaprepes > Diaprepes abbreviatus. Next base: position 585,243 of record JASJET010000045.1, on the reverse strand, counting down.
TACGATTAGCGGTGGATTGTGATGTTTCACATAATGCTGCTAACTGACGGCTACTAATATAAGGATTTTCCTGAACATTTAACAATACTTGTAGTTCTTTTTCTTCATTAGTTACTGGTTTGTTGACCACTTTACGTTTTGGATAATCAACAGTACCAGAAGAATCAAATCTTTGCATTAAGTTTTGAAAAGTATGGGTATTAGGCTGGCGTCGATCAGGATACTTCATTTTGTAAATTCTTTGAGCAAGAAGGCAATTTTTTTGAGCCTCTCCTATTGTATAAATCATATCTATTAACTCATTCTTTGGAAAATTCATTTTACAATATAAGATGAATGCAAAAAAAACCAAACTACACTACATAAAAACCAAAAGAAGCGATTGCGGTTATAAATTTGACACACAGAAAAATGTTTTTTTACATTGTTTTTGCCATGGCTACTACTATGATAATGAAGACTATTTCTGTAAAAAAGTATGGAAAATAAGAAAAACTGAAATATCTTAAAAACTATTATAAATAGGTATAGGATATATTGAACAAAACTTTTAGGGTTTTTATTACTCTATTAAATAACATGAAAATATACAGGGTGTACCATTTAAAAAAAAAGATATTTATTCATTTAAACTTGTTCAAATTTGAGCCGATGTGTTCAACACCCTGTAGCTTTTATTGCAAATATTAGGTAAAAATTATGTTAACTTGTCCTTGGCCTTATTAAATTCCAAATTTGAATATATTTGTCACAAAATTGAAAACGTTATTTAGGATTGAATTGATGCTTGAAAATGTGACTTTTTTTCTTTAAACTTAATTATCTCAGAAACTATTAAGTTTTGTTATAGTAAACCCTTAATAAAAAAGATTTAAAATTATAAGCTAAATCGAAAATACGATTCGTATATAGGGTGTTCTATTTAAAAAAATACAACTTTATGCTGTCCTAGTTTTTTGGCTCACCCTGTAGAGTCCTAAATATTTTTAAAATCTGCGTAAAAATAAACTGTATCAAACAATAAATATAGTTTCTTTGTAAATTTCACCGAAAAGGCACAAACTTACTTCATCCAATCATTGACTCACCCTGTACTACAATTAGTTCAATAAAAATGCGTTGCTACGTATTTAAATACCATACTTGTTTCTGGGCTTACTTTATTTTGATGTGTACACGCGCTGTAAATTGCTGATATTCGTGAAAGAGTGATGGTAAATTTTCTGGACCTCGAATTTGAACCCAAAATTTGTGCTAATTAAAAATTTATGATGATAAGATAATACTCTAGGAAAAGTTTCAAGATAAACATCTGTTTCAATTTTGAGAAATTCATTATCAAAGTTGACGAAATTGAGTTACATAATGTATTTCAGTTAAATAAGAGCTTGGACATTAAAAACTTAATATCTCGACAATGAGAGAAGATAAACAAGTTTGTCTTATCTCATTTTAAAGCTTAGGTCACGTAGAATACTAAAAAAATACCATTGGCATAAAAAATTGATAAATTCACCCCTTAAACAGTGTAAAACTACCCCCATGCATGAAAAATGGAAATAAATTATAAAATATCTGAAAAAAATTGTATTCATGAGTCATAATTTAAGCTGATCATATAGCGTTAATCCCCATATATTTAATGTTAGTTATTATTGACATTCACCCTCTCATCAGGCTGAAAATAATCCCTTAAAATCAAATAAGTCAAAAAATATTTATAAAAATAAAAAAAAATATATTTCTGCATTATATAACTTACAAGAAACATGAAAGAGATATCTACATTTGATCCAATACAAATATATCTTATAAAGAGGGAAAAACTACTCCCAAACTACCCTCAACCTGCATTAAAGTTGGGTTCCTGTTAGTAAATCACTGTAATAAATGGGTCTTTTTGTTCGGCTGTGTGCACTAATGGTGCAAAATCAGTGACCGGAACATTTTCTGGTCTTGTGGTTAGTGGCGTAGCTGAAAGCTCAGGGTTCCCCCCGCGTAATCTCAATGGGGCCCCCTTTTTAATTTAACAATATAATTTAGTTCAAATGATCAATAAGCTGTAATACAGTGTGTTTTTGATATTAATTAATCACAATATCGACGTTTGTTACACAGCAGACAGGCAAGCGAAGCGAGTTTTTAAAAGTGTATAGCCAAAACCAAAGCTCCCAAATCTACATACTCCTCGAGCAGCGAGATTGATAATCATTACACAGCAGACAGACGAACGAAGCAAGATTTTAAGCCAAAATCCAAGCTCTCAAAACCACATATCCTACACGCAGCGAGATCGATATCCATTGCACAGCAGCTCCCAAACCCACATACCCCACGCGCTGTCTATGTAGCATGTTCTTGACAACTTATGTTTTAATAAAAGTAATACGTCAACTTTCTAAGCGCACATACAAAAATAATGTTATTTGATCAAAAAAAAAATCTACATTGATTTGAATGAAAGTAATTTTATTCATACACATGAAAACAAGCATCAAATACATCATAAAATATTCAGTTTTATGTGTTATTATGAAATCGTTCCAAACATTTGGCCTTTTTATTTGCAAACTCTTCTATGAGTAGATTTATATTAAGTTTTTTAGTTCTTTCGCATTCTATAGATAATGTGTGTAATTCTTACTTGCATCATTGTGTTGCTTTCTCCCTTTAAAAAGCAATGTAAGAGCGAGCAACTACTCTAACTTCAATCGCCATTAAAATCGCAAATTTAGAGCTTTTTAGACGTTCAAAAAAAATTGCGCGTCTCTTGAAGATGCTTCTTTCCATTTTTTAAACGTCCTTAAAGTTCTGGGACTCGCGATCCTATAAACAAATAAATTATGAAAAAATCTAAATGGTAATTGCATTTAATTCAACTTTAAATGATTGTCAAATCTCGAGACGTTTAAAAAAGGAATTACGCGTTTTAAAAATACGCAGAATTTCTTTTTTTCAACGTCTAAATAGCTCTAAATCTCAAAATTTGACAAACATTTAAATTTGAAATGAATTCAATGTTTCAAAGTTTTTCGCAACTTCAACTGCCTGTTGAGGGCCGAGTTTTGGAGCTATCTTAACGGTTGAAAAGCGGAAACAGTGTCTTCAAAAGACGCGTTATTTCATTTTGTAGGCATTCAAAAAGCTCCAAAGCTCGCAGTTCTACAACAATTGAATTGTGAGTAATCGCTTGTATTTCATTTACAATGTTCTTTAAATGGGAAAAATTTTACCTCGCTCTTTAAATGGAGAAAATTACAAACATATATATCTCGGGTAAACGCTCAGCTACGATTCCAAACAAGAAAGTTTTGAGAACTACAAATTATTACCCAAGTACTCTGTTGAGACTGATTTTGTTGACATTTTACTTTGAATTATAGTTGCTCCCTGCACGCCATGAGTCTTCTTCTTCTTCTTCTTCTTCCTCTTGTTATAGGCTTACAGCCTGTTTTTTCCAACTCAATCATTCATCTCATTTGATGTTGAAATCCAGGACTCTCTCCATCTTTTAGGTGGTCTACCTATTGGTCTTCTGGTTTCCGGTGTTCCATCTCGGGCGATTCTCGACATCCTATTTTGCGCCATTCTTCCTACGTGCTCATTCCAGGCTCTTCTGCGCTTCCGTCCCCATCTTACTATATCCTGCATTCCATGTTCCTCGCGTATTGTTGAATTGCGTATGTGATCTCTTAATGTGTATCGCGATATTCTTCTTAGTACTTTCATTTCGGCAGTTCTTAGAATTGATTTTGTTTTTGTGTTGTCAGCTTTCGTCTCTGTTGCGTACGTCATTATCGGTCGAATACAGGTCTTGTAGATTTTTATTTTTGCGTCCTTGCTCATGTATGTGTTGGTGCCATATTATATCCGCCAGGCTTCCTGAGATTCTATTTGCCTTGTTTACTTGGTTTCTTACTTCTCTTGTTCTGTCTTGGTTTGCGGATATCTCAACTCCTAAGTAATTAAAGGTCATGAGTTGTTCTATTGGTTTGTCATCCACTACTAGTTTGCATCTTAAGGGGCACACACGCCATGAGTATAGATACTAATATAGACTGTCTTATTTCTTAATACATGTACATTTAATATAAATCTAAACGCCCTGCGTTTCATACGTGTCCATTTATAATAAATAATTATTGACACCATGCGTCAAAGATTTTTTCTTGACCATCCCATTCCATTTGTTTTCTTTTGTATCTGATATTCTTTGGCTGCAAAAACGCTTTTTTAATCCGTTGCCTGATGCTGTAAAAAATGCACCCAGTTTATTTATTTTAAGTAAAATACTCTTATTTATTTATTTACGTAATTTAAGGTAATTTTCTTTTACAATCTAGTCATAAGTAACCCAATCCTAAATACTTAAGATAATTTTTTTTAAAGTTTTACCTTAATATAAAATAAACTAAACTAGTTTGATGCCACTGTGTAGATATGATACCCCAACCCAAACAGCCTTTCTTGATCTTGCAAAAACAAAACTTCCTGACCTCTTTGCAGGAGAATTGGATTTATTCCATTTTTCGTGATTTGAAAGGTTGAAACTGACTTATATTTAATTATTATTAATTAATAATAAAACACTAGATTTTTAAATAGCCTTTAATTGCCCAGCCCACAAGAAATTTTAACGATAAAAAATTATCCAAAGTGGAAACAAAATAGGTATTTAAAATATGAAATAAATAATAGTAGGTATTTCTTTGTCCATAAATAACATTTCCCCCATAAAATAATAATCCGCTTTATAAAAATTGAATCATCATTTTACTGAATTTAAGAGAAATAAAAGCTATGGAATGCGTTCCAGTAAAGATTGGCAATTGCAGAGATTATTTTTAAATTTTTATTAGTAATAATTCGTAACCTCAAATATTAACTTACTATTAACTGTAACTGTTTTCTTAACAAGTTATTTCTATAGACATAAGATTTCCTGAAATAATTTTATTTGCATTATTCGGTTCCGAACTTTTCTAAGAATATCTATTTTATTTATTTTATATTTAAACAACATTCAAAAATATTTGAGAATTCTATTTATAACTGTTCGCCATATTCATTTACTGTCTCAGTATCTGCAATTTGATTTTAGACAAACTGGGCCCAAACTGGAATTAGGACGATCCAGACTTGAAGGTGACAATGTTACAGATGTTCAGGTTATATTTTTTACGATAACGGATTTATTTGCGTACAACAGTCGTTTTAGTTTCCTAAAGTTTCATTTTAAATCGTTCATTATTTTGTATTTTATAAAATGTTTTGCACCAAAAAATGAGTGTTGTAAAATTAAAGTATTAAGAGGAGATCCAAAGTTGGTTGACAATGCAATAAAATAAGCTTCATATTTCGTACACTGTCTGCACGTCACTTACAAGTTTTTCAAATGAATTTTAGCAAACCATATCGGGATTTTGTTTTGAAATTAATCAAATAAATAATTAATATGAAACTTTGCAGAAGTCGAGAAATGTAAAAATATAATGGGTTATCATTGCATTTATTTTGCGCCATTGTATTTCTCAACGTCAAGGCATGGGAAGAAAAAGTAGTACTTAACCGACAAAAACCTGACTAAAAATAAATTTCTACCTTCTGAAATCATATTTCATTAAACAGTGAGTATAGAATTTTTGAAATATTTTTAGGATAAAAAGCGTCTAATAAATAATCTGCTGCATTCGTTTTGAAACGAGAAAACAATCACAGACTTGAATACTTTATTTGTTAATTTCGTCCTTTGCAGACAAAAATATTTCTTCTATATATAAAATGTTAAAAATAACTCAATATATTCGTGCGTTGGTTGTAGAAAGGAAATGAAACCTACAAATAAATCATTAGCCTACGGCTCGGAATGACCTGAATACGCACATAACCTAGTTCTATGCCCTCGATTATTAAGGATAAAGGAAAAAGTTATTAGGGAGCTTTGGCTGGTAATAAACGAGATTTTTTTAAAACACTGACATTTGAGAATAGGTACGTACAGTATTATCACAAAATAATCAACATATATATATATATATATATATATATATATATATATATATATATATATATATATATATATATATATATATATATATATATAAATTCCCTACAGGATTCTTGAAGCTTGGCAATATATTTTTAGTTTTTAGTTTTCTTGGGAATAAGGTTCATTGATACTCCGGGATGTTATGGATACAGACATAAAACACATAAATAAGACGTTTCGACTATTATATAGTCTTCATCAGTTACTGTTAGTCTGTCATAACAATATATGTTATAAAAAATTATTAACAATTAGGTACATAATAAGTTAAAATTTAAGACACACTGCCCTCACAAGTAGTTAAATTTTAATTTATTATGCACCTATATTTTAATTGTTAATAATTTTTTATAATATATATTGTTATGACAGACTCACCGTAACTGATGAAGACTATATAATGGAAGAAACGTCTTATTTATGTTTTTTATGTTTATTAAATAAATCCGTAACATCCTGGAGTGTCTATGAACCTCATTTCTATAAGAAAACTAAAAGCTACATATATATATATATATATATATATATATATATATATATATATATATATATATATATATATATATATATATATATTTGAAGTAAAATGCGAAACAGTGAACACAAACTTCGCTCCATCACATCCTTTCTGTGTTAGAGGTTGCACAATTAGAATAAAATTGTAATAAAACACAATTCCACCACCATCGAGATGGTGGCCTACCTGTATCACTATGCCGAGAAGAAAGTCAAAGCTTACCCTCCCCGCCAAATGATACGGCAGAGATACATGTTTCGTCTCTCACTAGACTCATCAGGGTGCCGACATGCACCTGGCTGTGCATCTCACACGGAGGAATCCGTGAAAGCCGTATAAACATATATAAGCCATCCAACGAGAGGTCGGCGAAGCCGCATTCAGTGTTGCATGCTTCCTTCCGATCTGTCCTTTGCACAGCCAGGTGCATGTCGGTACCCTGATGAGTCTAGTGAGAGACGAAACATGTATCTCTGCCGTATCACTTGGCGGGGAAGGTAAGCTTTAACTTTCTTCTCGGCATAGTGATACAGGTAGGCCACCATCTCGATGGTGGTGGAATAGAGTGAATTGTGTTTTATTACAATTTTATTCTAATTGTGCAACCTCTAACACAGAAAGGATGTGATGGAGCGAAGTTTGCGTTCACTGTTTCGCATTTTACTTCACTTATATACGGAGTTGCATATAGTTGTACGTTTGCTGAATGAGATTTCAGCACTACAACAGCATAATGTGAATATAACCACTGCGAATGCATCTCACACGGAGGAATCCGTGAAAGCCGTATAAACATATATATATATATATATATATATATATATATATATATATATATATATATTCCTACTCTCCATATTTTATCGTAATTAAAATAGCCTATATGAATTTAAATTTTTGGTAAAGATGTCTAGTTTCATTTGCAGTTGGGCATTTTTGAAAAAAAACAATATGGCGACGAATATCAACAAATTCTAGATGAGGAATGTATAATTCTTTGCCATAAATAAGAATATACTTTGTTAATTTGTTTCAAAACACATATAAAATGATTTTTGATATTTCTCATTACAATGATAATGTTTCATAATATGATTTTCAAAAGGGCGGATCCAAAATGGCGGATTTAAGAACTATATTTCATTATTATGTCATGAAAATATACGTCAAGGTTTTAAATTCCACAAATATAAATTTACACGCGGTTAAATAATTTTTAAAAATACAAATTAAGCTTCCTAAATTTCAAAAGTGTGGATTCAAGATGGCACACATACTAAACTATTATACAACAGGACCCAGAAACCATACAGGAATAAGAAACTGGAATCAGCCCAGGAAGAAAGGAGAGACGCCGAAAGAAGCCATTCAAGTCCCAGGCAGGGCACCTCCCATTGGGTGAAACATCAAAAGGACACGCAGGATCCAGGACCAGGGCCAGAAACCCACTGTTACAGAACATAGATGAGAGACAATTCTTTATTAATAGAATAATAATAAAATAATAATTAAGAGAAAAATCTTATATTGTATGCGAAATGTAGGAGTAACTGGTGTACCGGTATCTAGAGCGGAACCACCAAGGCTGTAAAAACCAAAGGCCTGCGAGTTATTGCGGATTGCGGCCTAGCCACAATCAGCAAGAACTACAGAAACATGTGACCCTCAGACCGGGGAGATTTAACTGATAAACATCCGACACTACCTCCACACTTTGTGGAGGTGTTTACGCAAGATCTCCTCAAAAAAAAATTGTTCAGTTTAATTTAAAAAACAGCCGAAGACAACTAGTAGCCAAAACATCGTGATATTCAACACAAAAAAAAGACAATGGAAGTCCAACATATATCTTCTACACCGCTGTCTATGGCCTTCAAACAAACATCTAAAAGATTGTTTTTTCCTTATTACTAATAAAATTGAAAAATATCACATCTGATTAACAGAGGCAGGCTTGTATCATCATTTTAGATGTACCAAAACTTAATTATTTTAGAGAGCATATAACTGGTTGCACACGAAGCCAGGACAGTAAGCCAGTCCAGTGGGAGAGTGAGATGAATGGTAAGTTTTGAAATAGCCAATGTTAGCTTGCCATGCACGTTCACACGGAGACAGCTGAAAGACAACTATGAGCAATTAGCGGTGGGGACCTGTCTCGATTACTAGCTTGAGACAGTAGTGCTGTCCTTAATATTACCATACACACGGAGACAATACTGGCCTGGCTTGGCTACTGCCTTCAAGTGCAAGCAACTTAAATTTTCATTATTCCGTCCCAGTATTGTGTGGGTCAGTTTTTTACGTTTCAAACATCACGCTAATCTGCACAAAAACCCTCTATTAGCGGAATAAATTAGAACATGTCCTCGATCATATATTTTTTTATATACTAATTACCTGCTACCTGTTTCTGGGAAAATTTAATTTTAATTGTTTACCCAACCTAATTCCGGAGCGTATGAATTCACTTATTCGAGTATAATTTACATATGTGCTCTAGAAAGGTACCATTTAAAAGGTATTAAATTAGTGTACACGGAGATACACACGTAGTCTATCTCTGTCATTCCGGTATAATTAAATTAATATTTAGAAAATGAATGTGCCTTCGGCGCCGGTATTCATTAAAATTACCGGTGCCGGTTTCAAAAACAACATGTCTCAATTTTAATTAATTTTTAAATTTCACTCGATTGAAAAGAACAAGATTTGAACCTGAGACCTCTAACGTTACACAGATATATCGATAGATAATGATTTATTAATTCCCATACAACACAAAATTATAATACATGAAAAATAAACTTTCGTCAGTAACAAAAATGTAACATTGATTTTTTTTGCTGGAATGTGTTCATTTCGGCATCCTATAAAAGATGTCTCGATGGTAACTCTGAAAGACCTGTGCAAAAAATATGGCGGACCAAAAATGGTCACGATTTTCGATTTTCTCAGTTTATCTCTAAAAGTTAAAGTTGTATCGAAAAATATTTCAAATGAAAGTTGTAGAAAATTAAAAAACCTATCGATTTATATAATATAAGTTATAGGTGGCGCCACTAGTTATCGAGATATATTTTTTTCGACAAAATTTACGGTTTTTGTTTAAAAATTCACAATTCTATATTTATTTCTTCTTCTTCTTCTTCTACGCTGACTAGGGATATCCCTATTTGTCATTCTATCAACACCCGCCTTATTCTGCTGATGAAGAGAACCAGCTATGGGCCCGTCTCTTTGGTGGTCGTCCTGGTAATCTTCTTCCTCTTGGTCGTCCATACATACAAACTTTGGCTAGTCTCTCTTCACTCATTCTCTCAACGTGTTCTTTCCAACCTCCTTTTCTTTCTTTTGTCCATTTGACCACGTCCTGCACATTACATTTTTCTCTGATTAAGGTATTTGTCAGCCTCTCTGATTGACACGTTCAGCATTGATCTCAGTACTTTCATTTCGGTGGTTCTCATTTTCTGCTTTGTCTTCTTAGTGTCTGCTCTTGTTTCCGTGGCATAAGTTAGAATTGGTCGTATCATGGTCTTATATATTTTTGTTTTTCCCTCTATTCTCATGTATCTGTTTCGAAATATAACATCTCTTAAGCATCCTGCCACTTGTAGGGCTCTTGTATTTTGTGACAGTACTTCTCCAGTAAGGTTACGACAGCTTGTTGTGTCAATGCCTAGGTTTTTAAAGTTCATGACTTGTTCAATTATGGCATTTTCTATCTGTAGCTTACATCTTCTTGGTTCCCTGGAAATTACCATACACTTTGTTTTATTCGTTGATATCTGCATATTGTACTTCTTAGTTGATACGTTAAATAGGTGTGTCAATCTCTGGAGGTCGTCTTCGTTATCTGCGAGTAGGACCGCATCATCCGCGTAGCATATTATATTGATATTGTGTCCGCCCATCTGGTATCCGCGTTTCGGTCTGATGTCCTCTATTATGCGGTCCATTATCAAATTGAATAAGAAGGGGCTTAGCGAGTCTCCCTGCCTTATCCCTTCGTTTATCTTGATATCTTCGGTTAGACCTTCGGATGTTATTATTTTTGTGCTGGAATTTGTGTACAAGTCATCAATTATGTTTATGATCTCCGCTGAAACATTTTTCTGTTTTAGGATGTCCGTTATGTGCTGCTTCTTGATGCGGTCAAATGCTTTTGTTAGGTCAACAAAGCATAAGTATGCAGGGTGGTTAAATTCTATTGATTTTTCGATTATTTGTCTCACTATAAATAAGGCATCTGTGGTTCCCCTGTTTTTTCGAAAACGCTGTTGTTCCTCCGAGATCTCTATTTTCTCTTCAAGTTTGTCACGAATAATTGCTGTAAATAGTTTGGTGACAGAGTTAAGAAGTGTAATTCCTCTGTAGTTGTCCGGGTTCTTGTGGTCACCTTTTTTGGGTACGGGAATTATATAGCGGGTTTTCAATTTTTACGGTACTTGCTCTTCTTTAATAATTTTATGAAAAAGCTTTTGTAACTCCTCGGTAAGCATTTGGCCACCGTATTTCAATAATTCGTTGGTAATTAGATCTGGTCCAGGAAATTTTCTATTCTTTAAATTACGTATTTTATATTCTATTTCTTCCGATGTTACCTGCATTTTTGTAGTGCTCAGATTTATGGATTTTACTGTTATGCTAGTGTGAATCGTATTTGTATTACTAAATTGTCTTTTAAAGTATGATGTCCATTCTTCCTTTTTTATGTGAGCTGTACTGATGTATTCATTAACATTTTTTTTCTGTTTCTGAATCATTCTCCATATTCTCTTCTGCGCACCGTATAAGTCATGCTCCATGTCCTTTATGTATCGCTTCCAATATTCTTCCTTGCATCTTCTAATCCTCTCGTTTATGTTGTTTCTCGTTTGCTTGTATTTTTGATATTCTTCAGCCGAAGGATTACTTTTGTACTTCAAGAAAGCGTCTTTCTTTATCTCTGCTAGTTCTTTTATTTCTTCTGTGAACCACGGTGTTTTACTTAGTTTCTTCCTCCCTCTACTCATTCTTGTTCCCAACGCTTCTTTTGCAGCGTCTAGTATATTTATCTTTATTGAGTATTAGAATCAAATCGATTATTTAATTTTAAAACATAAATATTTTATAGAATGTTTTCAACAATACTAGTGACAGAAAAATAAAAAAAAAATAATAAAAATGAATATACCGGAAAAACTAGCACTGATAGGTATAGGAAAACTTTAAAAACATTTTGGATTCGGTGATGTTTATTATTGATAACTGGGATCTTTTTGAGGGTGTATTTATTAAACATAACTACATTACTAGAAATAAAACAAATCTGCTTTCTGATAAATATAACTTTAGTTATTTGCAGAAAAATGTCAAGTTTTCTATAATAAAAATTTTTAATTCTTTACCTGAAAACATACATTTAGTACCGAGAAATAGATTAAAGTGTGTCCTAAAAATATTTTAGTGTAAAAGAGCCTTCTATACATTGAAAGAGTTTTATGAGTGTGATAAAGGCGGCATTGTCTCGAAGTAGATTTTTTGTTGTTGGCTGTAGCATTAGATTTTAAATGTGTGTAAGTTTCCTTGTTAGAATTTTTTTCATTTATAATATTGCCCTTTATCTTAAGTTTTAATTGTTTTGTTTTTACTGCATTAATTTGATAGAATTATTCAAGAAAGATATTTAAAACTGTTTAATTATTGTTGAGGTTTTTTTTCCTTTTCAATTTTTTTCTTTTATCTACCGCAGAGAATGAACTATAATTTTAATTATGATGTTTATTACAGTAATGATATAATTTTTTTTTGATATTGTTCCATGTCCTTATGGTTTTTTTTTGTAAGTGATACTTATTGGAATAAATAAAGACTTATCTATCTATCTTTCTCGACGTCAATTCTGAGTACTATAATTGCTGTCGTTTGGAAGATACAGTAGATTACAGAGGACAATGTTTTTTTTTCAAAATTTGGTGAATTTTTTTGCAATACCAGATATTCTATTATATGTATAGTTCTTCAGGGAATCCTAATATGTAAAGAAATGCAGAGTATCCCATTAAAAAAAACTATTTTAGCGCCACGCTGTTATGAAACATCATGTATAATAGAAAATATTTTTAGATTGCGGAAATTTTCATATTATACTTTTATTTAAAACATTTTTTCAAATTTTTGAAAAATAAGGGCGATTGTCACACTATTGCGCCACCATATTGGGAACTGGTAACACTGGCGTTGCTAAGTGCCATCTGACATATTCATTGTAAATTTTGACATATACGTTGTTGTTGAACTTAACATCTTACCACAGCTTTCCGGCAAAACTGGACTTAAATAGAAGTTCAAGTTTGTGGAAAGTACAAGGATGTCTGGGAAAGATACTGGTGTATCCTACTGATGAGACCACCACCGGTATCGGGACGAAACATCCGTACATTTTAGGTGGTCGAAAATAGTTCGTTAGTTATATGGCCTTAACATCAGGGGCATTACTGCGACAACGTATTTAGAACATTCTGACATATCGTTTAAATTAACTTCAAAATTTCATCTGAGACAAAAAATTACCTCGTAAAAATTGTAGTGCGATAATTTTTCATTACTTTCAAAGCGATTTGTCTCAACAAGAGTGTATCGATGAACATAATTCTTAATATGGCGATGAAGCACCTACACATATCACTGTATATCGTTGGTTAAGTGGCCGTCGTTCGCTCACGGACGAGTCGCGTAAAGCTCGTCCAAAATACTACAGTACAACAAAATATCGATGCTGTGCGTGAGATTGAGACATCCCTATGCATTAGCAAGAAGCTGAGAAGAAGCTACGTTCAAGTTGGATCCTGCATAATTTGACAATAGTTCAAAAAAAGGGTCGTATCGAAAGACAAACAAAAGGCTCAAAAAATACACGATTGTGGCGCTTCAAAAAATGTTTATAAGATCGTGATAGATGACAGAGTCTTGGATCTATGAGTATGACCCCGAAAGTTGACAGCAGTCGATCGTATGGGTATCTTCCATGATGAGCCAAAACCACAAAAGTTTTACATCCTAGTTCTCTTTTCATTAACTCACTAGAACCTTAATTACTTTCTAGGTAAAATAATTAATACAGGTGGATATTCCATTAAAGTAAAATATAATCCAAAACTGCTTTTAATATAATTATAAAAAGAAAAAGTTTATTCTTGGAAATATTTCAACGGCAAAAATAAAATAAAAGTCTACCACCACTTATAAGGTTATTACGAAGTTAATTACGAAATGACTTTAGCTCCTTAATTTAATGACGTGCCATTACGAAAGAAGTGTACAGGTTAAGGTTTTGGCAGTGTTTCCTGTTTCGCTCACGTATATCAACCAAGATTTAAAAAAAAATACTCGCTCTGACTGCTCAGTAATATATTTTAAAAGACACTATATAGCTAGCTCTGGGAAACGCCAGTAGCTTGGTGATATAAAAATTTTGTTTTTTTTTTTCTTAAGAATATCAATTAAATAAAAAATAAATTTAAATTTAACCCAAATCGCCTTTTCTTTGAAATATAATTATAAACTTGCGGACATGTGAGATAGGTATGGTGTAAATTTGTCTTTACACCAGCTTGAAACAAGCCTTTAATGGTTCCGATTATTTATAAAAAATTTTAAAAGACAAGCAAACATTATTCTTAGAACAATTACGTTTTTCTTTATATTCTGTACAATTTTAGAGATGTTTTATTAATATTTTGCAATATTTTTATCTAATAAAAACATACGATTATTAAAGTTATTTATAATTCTTACGAATAGTAATCAGCAAATTTTAAAAAATAACCTTAAAATGCTGATAACAAAATCCAATTAATTGTATTCAGTACATATTTGCGATAATAATTTGATCAAATAACAAAAAAAGTTTGTTTTTTTTTAATTGTTTAACAATCATCTAATGTTGCCACATGCTTAGGGAATCCCTTTTTTGCCTTTAAATACAATGAAATTAAATAGTACGGAACAATGGTCGAATAAAAATAATTTTTATCTGTTTTAGTTTAAACGTACGACCTCTCACAAAGAAAGACAAACAAAAGGCTTCCTAATTCAAGAAACATTGACGTTTCAACGTCATTATATCTTAATGACGTAATTTACGTGACAAGATTACAAAATAAACCAATTCACAACACCGTACGGAGAGACAGAACCACGAATTTCTTCAGCTTACCTATTATTTGCTGGTTTTTCTCTTTCTCAAGCACATCTTGCATTCCATGCATAAAATAACACTAACTTCACAGTCTAGTCCGTCCGTTATAACTAATATACATAATTTTTACACTAATAATTTACAATTAAAACTACAATTTTGAGGTTAGCTCGTAGCGTAAAAGGTCTATCGATTTAAAAGTTGGTGTGATACACGAAACCACGCTAACATTTCGAATAACAAAACACTGTCGGAGAGGCGAGTTGGGCATGGAGCAAGTCTAGCAAGCTGTGAAATTTTAGTCCGGGGGAACTGAAGACGCATAGATTAGAATATGCACAAGCATTAATTTGGACCTTTTTTTGCAGTTTCCCCAACTAGAAACAGGTATTTTCTCACTGTACATTGTAATTAAATCTGGCAATTATTTCGATTAAGTGAAACTTTTTTCTTGAAAATTCCTTTACATATCCCTTATTTCGAGGTGGTAGAATGCGATTCTAACCTTGATTTTCCTCATTTTTTTTTAAATTTTTTCCATTAAATCGTTACAATTTTGTTACATCAACAAAGTTCACGCCTATAATTAAAAACTTTTATATTTTATAAAAGTTCATAAATTTAAACTTTTTAACCGGGAAAATAAAAACAAAACACAAACACTGATTACATCTATCAAAAACGCCACTTGTCTAACACGTAGGGATGGGCGATACTATACCATAATATTTTGGAATATCGATTTTTGCTTTCGATACATATTTCGTATCGATATTTTTGAAGCGATAAATTGCTAGTATCAATACATTTGGTGTAGTATCGAAACCTCATAAAATAAATTTCATAAGCAATGTGCTAAAAGATCAGTGTTTTAATTTTGAGCATTGACAGCCAGATGATGAAGAAGATTTAAGATTTAAACTCGATCTAGTTGCCATAAAATTTAAATTTTATAGTGGACCAGTTTTGTTCCGCTTATAACATTGTCATAATTTATATTAGATATGTCAACAAATAAACGCTTATATAGGGATATAAGAATCCTGCGATATAGCCTTGAAATATTTAGGACAAATAGTTTTATCCCGAAAAAAAAATAAAGTTCTCCGTTTCTGCCGGTTCAGTAATAAAACAAAATGATTTTTTATGCTTTTATTTTTAGGTTTTAAAATTTGCTTGACTTACTGTTGCATTTGTCAACTTAAAACCTCAACTGTTAATTTAGGGCGGTTTTAAATTTAAACCATATTAGTGAATCCGGCTGTGATTGTTTTAAATTCTTCATCAACGGTTGTAATTTATATAAGTTATCTTTACGTTATGTTAAAGTTTTAACAATAAAACTTGGAATAATTAAAATAAAAGGTTCAATATGTTATTTATTTATTCATAGATGCTTATTTATGTCGTTTATATTTTGTTTTATTTTTACTTACTCGTTAGATATTTCTTTACATTTTCATTTTGTTAAAATTTAATGAAGGGAAAGTTATTACATACTTTTAAATACATACTATCTATTTTATATGGTATGAATTTGGTACCATGAAATAACCAAATGGTTTTATTTTAGTATGTACCGACCAGGGGGCAGATCTTGCCTCTTTCTTTGGGGGGGGGGGGAGTGATATCACAAAAGTACAGTATGACAAGCGAAGCCAAGTTAACGCCAGAGGGGGGGGGGCGTCAGAAATATTCCTATTTCTAGTGTAAAAGGTAGGGCCGGGTCCATTTTTCCGAATTCGAAGCTTTTGGGAGGGGGGGGGGGGGGCGAACGCAAGAAAAATCAAGGGGCAAATGCCAACAGCATACACATTCCTAGTTCTATTTTCCTGAACTCAAAACTCTTGGGGGAGGGGTTGATTAAAAGAAAAAACAAGTTGTCGACGGGAATGGGAGATGCCAGCATCATACACATTCCTATTATAAGAGACAGAATCGGGTCTATTTTTCTGAACCCAAAGCTCTTGGGGGGGGGTCATTCCCCCCCTTTGGTTCGCGCCTGGTACCTACAATATTATATTTTAAACAATAATTGTATGTTTCAATATTTCTATTTTTATTTAATAATATTTATTTACATTGAAATAATAAGAATTTCCGTATCGAAAATATATCGATACTCTAGATATCGATTTTTTTAAAAACAATGTTTTCTTTTATCGATACGGTATTTTACGATAAGGTTCGATACCAAATATCGATATTTTTAAAAATATAAGCCATCCCTACTGACACGGGAGAAAATTTGCATTGTTGCCATAGCATAAATATAGGGTTTTACTTGGTATTATTTAAACTCCTACTAAGCATATTTTTAGTAAAACAATCCTAATAATTCTTAGAACAGATATAACTGAAACCGGAAGAATACATTACAATATAAGTCATGCAAGGAAGTGGAAATACCCAAAAAAAAAAGCTCTTTAAATTCAGAGAAATACACTTTTCATCTTTCTCGTATTTATTTTCATTATACACCTTTGAGGTACCTAATCTAACCTAAACTTGCCTGAAATTAGCAAAAATTTTAGTTCAGATGTCAAATATTTTCACGTAATAAATTTTCCCATCTCAGCAACAATTAATTTTAACCCATTAAAACTGTTGGTTAGTTTCGGTTAGTTTAGGTTAATTCAGTTTTAGTTTGGTTTTAATTAATCTAGGAAACTGAACTAATCAAAAATTTTAGTTGGTTAGGATTATTTTAACGCTTATTTTTACATTAAACAAATTAAAAGATATTTATGATCGAGATAAGTTATGTTTATACAAGGAAAATATTAGACATTTGGCTACGTCGCAACAAATATTTCTGCCTGTACGGGCTTATATTGGAAACGGCTGAATTGATTTTGATGAAACTTTACAGACATGAAGAGGAAGTTATCAGGAGTGAGATAGGCTGCATTTTTCTGTCTGTCTGTATGTGCTTATCTTCGAAACGGCTGAACTGATTTCGATGAAACTATACAGAGATGAAGAGTAGATTGTCATGAGTCATATAAGCTGCTTTTTTAATTGTTTATAACAATTGTATTTAGGTTTCACGCTGACAAAGCCTCGGATAATAGCTAGTCAATAATAAGTTCGAGGCTTTTTTTTTAAGAAATACACATGATCATGTGGTGAAGTGTTTTTGCGTTTTCTGTAAAAATAAGGAAAACCTGTGAAAAATTAATATTATGAACATGTTTTACGATCCCGAAATAAACGGTACGTCAAGGAATTTTTTTTAAAAAAAGCAATGTTCTTAGATTTCATTACAATAATAACCTTTAATATTTATATAATAATATAAACATTTTACGGTGAATAATGCAGAAAGCTAACCTTGGTTTAAATATGTAAACAGGTTCCCTTAATTACGTTTATTTGGACCCACGGAAAATACAGCTATAATTATCTTAAATACAAATTTAAACAATATTCTCTAACACAGTTTGTGACCTTTTCGCCCGGACTATTGCTATCACAATTTAAAGAAAGACAACGCTACCATCAGCGCAAGAAATAAAAAGAAACATACGTACTTCACTTAACTTTTTTACAGCAACCCCAAGATAAGTGCCTAGCATAAGAAGAAATGATCGTAGACGAAACAGTTGCGAGGCGAAGAGTCAAGAAAGATCAACAATCGCGCGGAATAATAACAAAAAGAGATGGAGTGAGAACCGGTCAGTCAAACGATCCTGGTGGTACTGTGCAACAGAAACAAAAGAGAGAACGTATGAAACACAAAACGAGTACGATAGAGATGGAACACGGTCGTTCTAAGAATGAAAAAACATGTTTCTGCTAAACAGAATTTTGTGTTTCAGTGGGGGAACGTATTTCAAATGAGTACTACCGGGAATCCGCAGTTCTCGGAACCACAGCATGTGAATAGATTTGGTTTTGAAATAATTTTAGTGTGGCGCAATATACAGGGTGGTTCTGTTTCATATTTTGTTAATTAGTGATCGCTGTTTGTTATTTCGAATGATTTTCAGTTATTTGACGATTATAGAAAAGTCGTAATTACGTACCCAAGTACAAAGCCTCACAAAAATATTCGAAAACATATTTATCGGAGTTTATGTATTGAAATTTAAAAAATAAATAAATAACAATTCTTTAGTGAATAAATAAATGAATAAATACATGGTTTGAGCAGGCGCGGATCCAAGGGGGGGCGACCCCCCCCCCAAGAGCTTTGAGTTCAGGAAAATAGACCCGATTTTGCCTCTTATACTATTGCTTATTCAAGAACTAGATAGAGTAATAAATCATTTTTACCCTTTTTTTCTTCACAAGCTACCTTTGTTGTTTAGTCCGGTGTCTTTGGCAAAATCTGTTAGACACATATATTTTTCATAGAAATGGGTTAGAAATTTTATAATCAAAAATACCGGTCTATAATAATGGATTATTTGGGTTGGATAACAATAGGTATTTGGATGTGTGAAGTGTTAAAAAAGATTTTAATCCTTGTCATAGAAGTCGGATTGAGGTTTATTTTATCACTAAGTATTTATGGCATAGAATATTATTTCGGTAATAAACTTAAAATAAAAAGTTTTTATAATATTATTTTATTTCTTATGATTTCTTAATAATTCACATACGTTAGAAAATATAGGTAATTTTGACATATTTAACACAAATCACAATTGTATTTTTATTATTTTTAATTTTGGCATAGAAACGGTTTTAAGCACATTCAGACTAAAACGTAGGCTTTTTCTCTCAAAAAATTCTAAGCTATAATTTAAATACTTTAAATAATAAATTGTGTTTATGCTGGTAAACAATACGTATCTAATTCATAATCAAAGTCATTGAAGCTATCTTCTCTCAAATTAATTATAATTGGTTCCTCTATCTCACCGATCATGAGATCGAGTTTCTACATTTTTTTTACTCTTTTATTATATGGATTTTTCCCAATTTTCTACAGTAACTTTATTCAAAAAAATCTTTCAAAAGTTCAGTTAAATTACTAATTTTGTAAGTTGTGTTATTTCTAGCAACTCTCCTTTTACTTGAGAAAGATATTTCCTTCTCCAACGGACATTTTCCGGACGATCTATAAGAACAATTTCCTATCTGGTTTTTCCCAGCAAAAATTAAGTTCTCTGAGCAATTTTCAGAGCTCAGTTCTTTAAACTTCAAGTAAATCCCGATCTTCATTGATTTTAGTTAGAATTTTGTCGACGGTTGGGATAAAATGTATGTACAACTCCTTTTATTGCAGTTTACATCTCTTCTTGTAGCGAGGTTTTTCGACTGCCTGTGATCGAATGTGGCTTGAGAGTACCAACAATTCCAGTCGTTTTTTTCTCCTTCAGTATTCGGTTCATAGTAGATTTTCCAACTCCTGTCAAGTTGGAACACATCTAAACAGAGCTTTTAACATTATTATCTAGACATTGATATCTTAAGGCACCATAAACATTCATCGTAATAAGTTTTTCGTTAAGGAAAAAATGCCCTGGTTTAACGATTTTGGAATAAATATAGATGTGGAAGCCATATCTTTTGGGTATCTCACTAATCTCAAATAATATATAAAAACAAGAGCAAACAAGATAAATCACTAAGGACACACTGTAAAGTGTACTTTGTTTACTGATAGAAATTAAATTGAACTATCAGAAATTTTATTGTTGCAGTAAATTTATAAAAGCTTATATTATTTCAATATAATTAAATATAATTAGATTTATAGCAGTCCTCAGTAACCTGCGGCACTGGAGCAGGTACGTTGGAGGTTTTGGTAACAGTTTTATTACTCTCTCTAGTTCCTAAATAGAGTATAGGAATTTGTATGCTTGCGATCGCCCCTCCCCTTCCCAAGAGCTTTGAGTTCAGGAAAATAAACCCGATTTTGCCTCTTATACTCGCATTGTCCCCCCCCCCCTGACGGCAACTTGTTTGTTCTTGTGGTCGCCCCTCCCTCTCCTTCAGCTTCAAATTCAGAAAAATAGACCCGACCCTGTCTTTTACATTAGAAATGGGAATGTCGCTAGTGTCCCCCCCCTCGTCGACAACTTGCTTTCGCTTGCCAAACTATACTTTTCTAATATCACCGCCCCCCCCCCCCCAAGGGTGGGACTGGATCCGCCCCTGGACTTGAGTATACATTTTTCATTTTTTGAAAGTTCCGTAGCATCAAACTGCTCTTTTTAGAAGATTTTTTTTATACATCTGTTCTGCCGTGCTTTGCTAAAAGGCAGTAAATTGTAAAAATTAAAAACATAGAAAACTGGACTCTGGGTTTTTGATATGTCTAAATTGAATTTATTAATATTATTTTTTCATAATAATTAATTAGCGATTTTAACTGTAATTTTAGATTACAATTAATCAAAATGCGTAAAACAAGTTATTTACTGTCGTTCATTTTTGTAAATCTAAAAGCAATAACATGTGATTTACTATCTTTATGCTCTTGATTGATATCAAAATGACAATAAAAAGTGTTACTATATATATATATATATATATATATATATATATTATATATATATATATATATATATAATTTTTCTGTCATATCGAATCACAAAATCTTAAAAACCAATAATTCAAAAGAAGAAAGAGGTGAAATTACCACTACTGCTTTTTTTTCTCAATAAATGCAGATGAAAAAGAATCATAACAGATCATGAAGAGAAGAAAAGCAGTACTGATATTTTTCAGTAGATAAAACAGTACAGTTTGAAAACTACTGCTTTTTTACTTTTATACTCAGCAAATGTAACCAATTTGAAATATTTGACAAACTTAAAAAATTAATATCCAAAGTATGATACTGTCATAATTTGTATTACATATGTCAACGGAGAAACGCTTATATAGGGATATTAAGGATAAGAACCCAGCGATAAAGCTTTGAAATATGCAAGGGAAATAGCTCCTATCCCGAAAATAAATAAAATTCTCTATTTTTGCCAGTTCAGTAATAAAGAAAATGATTATTTTATGTTTGTTTTCTTAGGGTTTAAAAGTTGCTTGACTTATCGTTGCTCTTGTCAGTTTAAGCATTCTGTTGTCAATTTAGAACGGTTTAAGATGAATTCGGGGGCATAATATTATTTATTATTATTCATAAACTTAGCCAAACGACTTTCGTACTCCCTCTAGGGGACATTCACTCATCCCACGTGTACTCATATCTCATAAAGATGGAGCTCTGTGAGGCCTTTCCATGTGGTTGGGTCCTCTGTGATCAAATTTTTTGTGTTATGTTCAGAAAGTTGGTGCGGTGGTCCCATATTTTTTTTGGATGAAATTGGTGCTGTAAAATCCAAGATGTCAGATTTTCTCCAAAATCGGTATGGGGTAGTGCGTAGCTCGTACATAACGAACCAAAAATTATTTTAAAAAAATTCAATATGGCGGTTCCAATATGGATTAAAAATTTTACATCTCTCGATTTTGTCTAAAATTGGTATAGAGGACGGATTTTTAAGGGTGTAAATTACAAATTTAAAATTATTTTAAAAAATTCAATATGAAGGATCCAATATGGCGGTTTAAAAACTTTGCATCTCCCGATTTCGTCCAAAATTAAAATAGGGCGATTTTTGAGGGTATAAATTACGAATTTATAATTAATTTTAAAGAATTCAATATGGCGGATCCAATATGGAGGTCTAAAAATTTTACAGCTCTCGCTTTTGTCCAAAACTGGTATGGGGAGCGAGTTTTTAAGGATGTAAATTATGAATTTAAAATTAATTTTAAAATTTTAATATGGCGGATTCAATATGGCGGTTTAAAAATTTTACTCTCCCGATTTTGTCAAAAATTAATATAGGGCGATGTTTAAGGGTATAAATTACGAATTTAAATTGATTTTAAAAAATTCAGTATGACGGATCCAATATGGAGGTCTCAAAATTTTACATCTGTCGATTTTGCCCAAAATTGGTATATGGAGCGGATTTTTAAGGGTATAAATTACGAATTTACGGTTAAAATTTTATATCAGCCGATTTTGTTCAAAATTAATATAGAGCGGTTTTTGAGTGTATAAATTACGAATTTAAAATTAATTTTACAAAAATTCAGTATGGTGGACTAATAATTTTACATCCCCTGATTTTGTCCAAAATTAATATGAGGCGGTTTTTGAGGGTATAAATTACGAATTTAAAATTAATTTTAAAAAATTCAATATGGCGGATCTAATATGGCGGTTTAAAAGTTTTACATCTCTCAATTTTATCCAAAATTAATATAGGGCGGTTTTTGAAGACGTAAATTAATAATTTAAAATTAATTTTAAAAAATTCAAAATGGTGGATTAAAATTTTACATCCCTTGATTTTGTCCTAAATTGGTATTGAGGGTTTTTGAAAGGTGTAAGATACGAATTTAAAATTATTTAAAAAAAATCCAATATGGCAGATCCAATATGGCGGTTCAAAAATTTAACATCCCTTGATTTTGTTCAAAATTAATATAGGACGGTTTTTGGGGGAATAAATTACGAATTTAAAATTAATTTTAAAAAATTCAGTACGGCGGACTAAAAATTTTACATCTCTTGATTTTGCCCAAAATTGGTATACGGGGTTTTTGAAAGGTGTAACTTTCCATAGGTATTTAAAAGGTACATATTCTGGTACAGTGAAAAGTATAGCCTTATATTTAAATTAATCAAGTTATAGCCACTTAAAGTTCTTATTTGATTAGTTTTAATTTTTGACACCCTGTATAATATAACAAGTTTATTATAATTGGGATATAAAATATGATTTATTCTTACCCTACACTGTAAATTTCGAGTATATAACTGAAATACTTCTTACGTATTTAAAACATGAAAATTAGGTTAGATTTTGTCAAAATTCAAATTATTTCAAAACCTTTAAGGCACTTATTTTGATCGGAGAATCCAAAAATGCAAAAATATACAGGGGGTTCTATTTAAAAAACCACAACTTTGATACTTTCAGGGAACCCCTGCTCTGAAGGGACCCCGAATAATATGAAAATTTCTTTTTAATGTATCACCATACTAAAAGCAGGAAACAAGGTAGGAAACAAGCTTATGCATCAGTAACTTGCTCCAAATTTTGTCAAAGGCTCTAGTCAAATCTTTGTATATAGAGTCTGCTTGATCTGCTTAAACTAAAGACTCTTAATCTGTTGATCTTCCTTGAAAAAAAATTCTTATTCTGAATCGATATAAGTTTAAAAGCAAAATTTATTATTACTGTCACATGTCTTGAATAGAGATCAAGATAGACTGCTTCTCTCTTGAAGATATTTTTTTCTATTAGCCCTCATATGTTATTGAGTTATCTGCCCTTAAATCCCCTTCGATATTGCCAGCTAGCCTCTCTTCTTCTCATGGATATCCTAAAAATCCATTTGAATTGAAAAATCAGAAAAAGACAAACATACGTATTTTCTAAATTACGAAACACAATTTCCATGAAATAACTGTAAGACTCATCAAAAATAACCTATAAGGAATATTCTCAGTTTTTACGCATTTGTGTATATGTATAAGATGACACATTGTGAAAACTTAACACGTACCAGATAGGTATACATATGTTGCATTTCAATTCGATTAAATATTATATATACATCGATACATGGAAGTTGGTATTATCAACTATTGCTCATTTTGTTCCTTGTAAAAAATATTGTTCGCTTGAAAATTGTATTAATGGAAAACGACGTCTTGCTAAAATGACGAATGTTTTCTTTTGGCGAAAATTGCGTAGAAATTGTTTATTTATGAGTCAACGGATTGATATAATAACAAATTAGAAATTTAACTGAACTCTCGATGGCACCCCGGGTGTATGAAATTGCACTACGTTAATTATTTTATTTAAAACAATTACGTGACTTGCACTAAAAGCAAAAAATAAATTAACAATTCTTTTGTATTAGGCCGGCGGAGTTTTTGAAATTTTTTGTTAGTAGATTTCTGATTACGTAGAAACCTTCAGAATGATAATATTAATTTTGTAGTATTTTGTCTCATTTTCTTTTTTGGAGAAAATTTTTTATTTAACAATTAAAATTTGAAAAAACAGTTTTTTCAAGTTCTAGAAAAAGCTATTATTTTCAGTAAAAAGGTTTGAAACAAAAGTTATGCGCATTGCAAATACCTACAAAATGAGCTAAAGCTCATCCAAACCAGATAATTTGTTCGTTAGTTATTGCAAAAAAACCTGCTAAAGTGGCTGATTCGTCAATTGTTTATAAACAATAGAAAAATATATTGAATTAATTTTATACGACAACTAAAGGAGCTTCTTGTTGCATACAACAAATGTGCAAAATTTCAAGTAAAAATATTCAATACTTTTTTGCACAGTAAATTTGTTTATAACTTTTTATGTTTTTTTTATTGTTTATTCCCAGCGATCTAGAATGAAAGTTCCAGTCTTATACTAACAATAACAAAAAAGAAGGAAATGAATTGTTGATCTTAAATTGTTGAAACAGATAAGCAAAGCTGGGGTTGGTTTTTTCATTATAAACAAATAGAATAACTCTTCGACAATTGTTGATATCGAAATGCCGATAAGTGGACGCGATAGTTGAGCTTTTGACGCACATTTTGAAGAAAAAAAAGATTGTGTACGACTACAAGAAGGTGAGATATAGTTTTTTTCAAAAAAATGGCTACTGAGTTGTTTATTAACATTAAGGGATTATTTAAGTGGGAACTCATAGGGAGTGGTTAAACTATGCAGCAGTTTTCAACTCAATTATTTCAAAACTGTTGATGTAGCAATAGTTTAAAGTTGTACCTACTCTGACAGTCAGAAAGTGCGCAGTGGAGAGGGCAGTCTTCAACCCTGCGGCGCTCGGAAAAAAACGTGACTCGCACGCTTTAAATTCGACCATTGAATGAAATGTTTTTGTAATCAAATTAATGTTAAACATAGCAATAAACAAGTTGTTGCACTTTTATACATTTTATGCATAATTATAATTTTACCGTACTTACGTGCTTTTCAAATTGCGAATAAAATTGTTACAGTGTTCAACAGTATACTATTAATTAGGAATATTAAAAATTAGATTGATTTTTAATGTACCGTTAATATTTATAGAGATATAGCATGAAACAAATAGCGACATTTGTTGATAGCATTATTATTTTTCGAAATGCAGAATAAACTACATTTGACGATTATATTGTAAGAGATTATTCAGTTGTTATTGTAATATTACTTTCAAAGATGACGAAAGTAATAGGGGAGAAAATAATTATGGTTATGAGAATAATGATGAAGTTGATGATTATGTCAATGATGAGTGTGATGATGATGATGAGTGTAATAATGATAATGACGATGAGAGTGTATAATGATGATGATAATTGTAATGATGTTTGAACTCAACCAGATACGGCTTTAGTATTAGAAATAACAACGAAGAGATGGTAAGAATGAATCATCTTCTATACATGGATGATCTTAAACTGATGGCTGCTACCAGAAACCAGCTGGAACAAATGCTTAAATTGTAGAGAAGTTCTCCGGGCATATCGGAATGCAATTTGGACTTGACCGTATTTTGAACATCGTTAAAGGGAAGATACAACCAGGGGCTTTTGAAATACAAAACGGTGAAACTATAGCTACAATGGAAGCAGACCAAATGTGTCACATACAAATATCTAGGTATGAAACAGGTTAAAAGAATTGACCATGGCACTATGAATGCCGAATTGACAACCGAATTTGTCAGGAGGGTAAAGCTGGTATTACAAACTAACTTAAATAGTAGAAATTTGTTTAAGGCGCTCAACACGTATGCTTGCTCTGCGATGAGCTACTCTTTTGGAATTGTAATATGGAGCAAGACGGACATCCAAAATCTGCAAAAAAAATAAGGACACTCCTAACAAAAGGTCAAAAACATCACCCTCGGAGTGCTATTGAACGTACAATGCTTCCAAGACACCAAGGAGGAAGAGGATTGGTGGATATTGGTAAACAGCTCAACCAAGAAATAATAAACTTACGTTCATATTTCCTCAAGTTGGCGGACTCTTCCACACTACATCGAGCAATATGTAAGGCAGACGATTCAATGCCGCTACAGGTGAGGGAACAAGATATTACTTCTCACCACCAAACAGACCAAGAGAAGTTACAAACCTGGCTACAGAAGCCACTTCATGGACGGCATCCAAATGAGGTCAATCAGGACAATGTCGACAACTCAGCGTCGAACTATTGGTTGATTTCAGGACAGATGTTTCCGGAAACGGAGGGCTTCTTGTTAGCTATCCAAGACCAAGTTATTCCGATGAAGAACTATCGGAAGTTCATCATAGAAATGACCAATGCAGATATGGCTATCGAACATCAGAGACAATGCAGCACATAACAGGAGGATGCCAAGCGTTTGCCGCAACCTAGTACAAGGAAAGACACGACTCAGCCGCTAAAATACTCCCCCAAGAGTTAGCAGAAAAGTTAAACCTATTACAGGTAGGAAAAGTGTCTTATTACAAATACAATCCGGAGCCTATTCTTGAGAGCAACCAGTTCAAGTTATATTGGGACCGAAGGGTTTTGACGGATCAGACAGTTGCTCATAATAGACCAGACATTATACTAATAGATAAAATTTCTAGGCGAACTACACTAATCGACATTGCTGTACCTAGCAACAACAACAACCTAAGGCCAAAATACAACGAGAAGATCGCCAAATACAGAGATCTGGAGGTCCAAATCCGAAGACAATGGACAACGAACAGCGTCCAAACGATTCCCATAATACTGTCAACAACTGGAGTGATATCAAAGAACCTCCTGCAGAACATCAAGGGACTGGGTCTTAGTGAGTATCTGTATAAACCTATGCAGAAAGCAATTCTCCTTGCAACCGCGAGAACCGTAAGAAAGTTTGTAGGAAATACAGCAGACAACGTCACCTAGGACCCGATAACATGGAAAGGGTTCCCACAGAGCTTCATACTTTTGATGTCTTTGTATGCCTGGTATGAGTGAATAATCCCTGAAGGGAGTGCGAAGCCGTTTGGCTTGTAAATCATAAATGATAATAATGAAACTGATAAGGGTTTCGAAAATGAGTGTCCATCGAAGTCTACGAAAGGGAGAACGGAATAAATATTTTATATAGATTTAAGCAAAAAATATGTATGTTCCCAAAAAATGTTGTATGTGAAAAATGTTTGTCCAATAAAATAAATAAAAAATGTAATGTGTTTTTCTTGTCCAACCAATAATTTGGCGGAAAATGACAGCCGCGCTTTGTTTCATACTATAACTCCATAAATATTAATGGCACATTAAAAATCAATCTGATTTTTAATATTCCTAATTAGTAGTATACTGTTGACCAATATAACATTTTTTTCGCAATTTGAAAAGCACGTGCAACAATTTGTTTATTGCTGTGTTTAACAATAATTTGATTACATATCTCGTCGAGAAACCACGAATTAAAAAAAAATAAATAAAGATTCTACGACTAATACTCGCCGAGATAATCCAAATTTTTCAGAAGAAATGAATGTGAAGCGTCCGAGTCACGTTTTTTCTACGCGCCGCAGGCTGAAAGAACGCCCCCCTCCACTGCTCACTTTCTGACTCTTGGAGTAGGTGCAACTTTAAACTATTGCAACATCAACAATTTTGAAATAATTGAGAGAACCAGATAATAAAAACCTTTGGCTTTCAATTGTTTGGCATCAGACTAGATCTGGATTTGATAACTTCGAACAAACGTTGGCAAGTGTTTTGTGGTGAGTAGCGGCCCTTGACCAGGTATGAAGAAGTTTTTTAGAATCTTCTTTTACTGTTTCAGCTTTTAACCTGAAATAAAGGTACTCTAAATGACACTCTGATGTTTGTTGTGATTTTATCTTATTAATTTTTTCAGTTGCAATTTATATAATGAATAGATTTAAAACTAATAATAATTTTACAAAACTATAAAACTTAGTAAAATCCCATAAGTGTGGTGCCAACTTTATAGCTTCTTTATTATTACTTTGACACTTTCATTACGTTTTTTACGGCCATGTTTTTAATGGAATTTTACTAATAACAAAATAGATAAATGTTGATAATTTTAACCAGTCCTTTGTATCTGTATAATATTACTTTAACACCTTAAAAATAAGGGTTTGAACTAAATCTTGGATAAATCTAGATGTCCACTGTGGAATTGTGAAACAATAAAGCACGATGAGTCCCAACTGTCTCCCATATCATCGGTCCTGAAATATTAAAAATTTCGAGCTACAATGTTAAAAAATTACTTTCGTCTAATTTTATCATGGGCAAATAATCTTTAAAACTGCTATTGTATGAATGACCGCCCACAGAATATCTCACCTATAGATTCCGTCAAGGTTTAAGTTCAAATATAAGATCCGAAATATAGAAAGTACGTAAAAGGTGTCTGCAAAAGGCAGCGGTGAAACCTACTAATGACCGCTGATGTCAACTGGCAGAGTGCACGTATTCTAGCATAGGTGTATCACTACATAGTATAAAACAAAGTCGCTTTCTCTGTCCCTATGTCCCTTTGTATGCTTAAATCTTTAAAACTACGCACCGGATTTTGATGCGGTTTTTTTCAATAGATAGAGTGATTCAAGAGGAAGGTTTATATGTATAATAACATCCATTAAATAGTGGAGAAATACTGTTATTTTTGAGGTTTCTAATGTGATGTCGTTAATTATCATATTTTTTTCCGTTTACATTGCAAACGCAGGCTGAACCCTACGAGATTTATCAAAATAATGTACTAATTATTTGTACACATTGAAAAGGTCTACAGAAAACTCCGCGATGGTATATGTCTATCTCTCATGGATATCTCACAATAACATTTTTTTGTCATTTACTTTTTACGACAAATAATGGCAAATTTTGAAGCGATTTTAACCAATACAGCATTAATCCTTATCCAATTAAATAGCTTAAATACATTGTTGATTTAATATAGATCTGTATGGTCCTTTACAGCACAAGATTTAAATGAATATTTTCGAAGATATTACAGATTTAAAATTGCGGGAAGTAGCGCTTGCGGCGGTACTGGCCGACCGGGGCGGCGGCAGCGTGCCTATAAATAGCGCGTCGGAGGCCGATGTAATAATTGTTGTAAAAATAAAATAAATAGTCACAGTTTTTCTGTAGTTTATTTAGTATCAGCATTGCACCCGTGCGAAGCCGGGGCGGGTCGCTAGTATGATATATAAGTATATATGTTTTATGTCTTGTAAACTTATTCTGTAATATTAAGTATATGATAATAAAGGACTTTGAAAATGAATGATGACTACGGAGTCCATCGCCTTTAGTCAGGACGAAACACCATAACTTTTAGTATACTCCAGTCTTCCAATGAAAGAAGGTGAAAAAATTTATTGCAGATATCGGAAAGTTTCAAGTCGTAGGGGACACCCAGTAGATGATAAATACGTAAAAAAGTACAGCTAGATCAGCCCTGTTTTTTTATAAACAACATCCAAAGTCGGAAAATTCGATTTTTTGTCCGTAGAATTTTCCGGTTACATTTTAGAGAAAACTTATCCAAATAAAAGTTGTGGGTATTGAAAAGACCTTTAACTTCGTTTTTTATACGTCAAAATCGATAAATAATTTATCGAGATAATGGCAAAAAAACACCTTTTTGCACTATTTTATAAATGTTAATAACTTTTGCAAGAAAGACCAAAAGCAATGTATAACCCCTTGATGATAAGGCCATAATGTGCCTTTATAATTGTGCAAAAGCTGGACACTGAATATTCAAACAATTGTCCTTGACCTGAGGATGATTCTACAGATATTTGCAAAAACGGAATGGATTCTTTGAAGTTCAAACTACAAACGAAGATAAAAAACGATTGATTTTTAAAAAAATTGTTTTTAAAAAGACCGTTTGAAAAAGGGGTACCTTTTTTACATATAAACAATTGAAAAAATCTCCTTGCTTTTATGCTCCTTGGATAGAAACGACAAATGATCAAGACGAATTGCCAAAACCCAAAAAAAAATCATTTTAACGCTCATTAGTGAATACGTTATGTATATTCGGTTCCCAAGAAACAAGATCGTTACCTATAAACGAAAGTATTTTTTGTAAAATTAAATAAGCTATGTCGTTATGTCATTAATCAACTTATATACCGTATATTTCTTAAGAGAAAAAAAATCATCATTCGTTCATTTTAAAAAGGGTTTTTATTAGCTCGCTGTATAATTAAGGTTTTTAAGGTCGGAAAAATTTCTTAGAAGAGATTGTAATTAATAAAAGAGATTTCATTAATTTAATTTTTAAAGCTGCAATGTCGAGTCACGTTCATACGATAATTTTTTGCGATTAGTTTACTTTTTTTTCAGTCTAGTTAATCTGTACACTTAAAAATTACTTCCTGTGTTCTTGAATATGTATTTTTGAGTAGACGACTAATAAAAAAAAATTAATATACTCATCATTTGCGTAAAAGCATGAACTCTGTTCATTCTCTAGCTAAAGCATGGTTTTACGATAACGACTTAGTCACGAATTCCAAAAAAAAAACTCAAAGAATGTTATTTTTCTCATAAAAAAATTGAGACTGTGTCATCCAAAAATGAGGAAAAAGAGTTGGTTACTAGGTGTATTGGTTTCAGTTTGGATCCCTCGCAAAAATGTATTTATTATAAGATCTTTGATTGAGGCAGTACCACTCCTTATTTATATCTCATTTGCAGCTATGGTCTGAGAGTTGGGGGACACTTTCCCCATACAAAGAAAAATTCTAAGGGTAATTTTTCAGAAAAGCTATAGAGAATATGTTCAACATATATTTATAAATAATAATCTTCATATATATATATATATATATATATATATATATATATATATATATATATATATATATATATATATATGTTTATGAAGCTTTCACGGATTCCTCCGTGTGAGATGCAATAGCAGTGGATATATCCACATTATGCCGTGGTAGTGCTGAAATCACATTCAGCAAACGTACAACTATATGCAACTCCGTGAATAGATGAAGTAAAATACGAACAGTAGTTGCAAACTTCGTTCCATCATATCCTTTCCGTGTTAGAGGTTGCACAATTTGAATGAATTGCTACAGAACACAATTCATCCCATGACACCACCATCGAGATGATGGCCTACCTGTACCACCATACCGAGAAGAAAGTATGAACTTACCCTCCCCGCCATAGTGATACGGCAGAGGTACATGTTTCGTCTCTACTAGACTCATCAGGGTACCGACATGCACCTGCTTGTGCAAAGGACAGGTCGGAAGGAAGTATGCAACACTGAACGCGGCTTCGCCGACCTCCCGCCGGATGGCGTATATATATTTATGAGGCTTTCACGGATTCCTATATATATATATATATATATATATATATATATATATATATATATATATATATATATATATATATATATATATATCATAAAAATATGATAAAGTGGCCCCTCCACGCAGCTGCGCTTCGCACAGTTAACTGCAATCTAAGCTTCGTTCAATACGCACGCATTCGTTCTTGATAGATTTTTTTTAGACTTGTGTTTGGTATTTTGTAAAGTGAATATTAACAAAAATTTTTTTGTGATGTAATCTGAAGAACAAGGTATGTACTTAATTTTAATATATATTATTTAAAAATATAATGACTCTTTAGTATTCTTATGGACCTAAAACAATATGCAAGAAAATTTTCTATTTTTTTGTTTTTCTTTTTAACTAATTAGTGTTTTTGAAAATGTTCCGAGCTAGGTCGAGCTATAATTCTTTTTTTATAATAAACTATAGACATTAGCCATATCATAACAGTCAAAACATTTTCCACATGTTTCCACCTCTTCAAAAAACCGCTTTGAGTTCCACGGTTTTTTTTTGCAATAATTTTGGTTATTTTTTTATAACATACATATTTTTTTCCTATAGGTACAAATTTTACATCAAATGTTATTGAGGTATATCGTAAAACGATATACATGCTTTTTAAACAAAGCACATCCAACACACTTGAAGATAAGGTATCATTTATGGAACATAAGCTTTGCGAAATGATGAAATGTCTCCAAAACGAGTACCATACCTTAAGTCACGATTTAAAACATTTTAATAGTGATTTGAAGAAAAGATGGATATCATTTAACTTAACTATACTGAAAAAAGATTTTTGAAAAAAAAAACGAGAAATGGCTTAATACATCAATACCAGTACGTAACTGGGCCACGACTTCTACGGGACGCCCAAGGAAGTATTTCCAAGAATTACATGATCGTAGTAAACGACGAAATACAAAAGAACTCCGCGAACAGGTACCTGTTGAGGAACTTACCTATGCAGCCAGCGTACGTTAACGAATGTCTGGAAATGCCGCGGCCTCTTAACTTATAATAGATGCAACTTCAACACCAACAAGAGCCAAACTTTACAGGAAGGTAATAAATACTGCTCAGAAACTGAAAGTAAAAAATTACACACCTGAACAAGCTTTGCAAATCTTTGTTGAAGGTGACTTTACAAGGAGGCAGTGGGAGTTGTTATACGATTCCAATAAGGGTATATTTCCTTGTTATACTCTAATTAGAGAAGCAAAGAAACTCTGCTATCCAAAACCAGAGTCAATCCGAGTTACGGAGGCGAGTATTGAAGTTGGGCTTCAGGACCTACTTGATCACACAGTAAAGAAACTTTGTTTTTATCTTGAGATAGATTTTTTATGGGAAAACGTACAATTACCCTAAATCAGCATATAAAACGATACCCATTACGTTTTTTTAATATTACTCCCCCTCTCCCTCCCTCCCCCCCTAAGTCAGCGCCCCTTCACCCGATTGGTAAAGTAATGCCAGAAATGAAATTGGAGCACTTAAAAACATATAAAACGATAACCATTACGTTTTTTTTAAATTACTCCCCTCCCCCTCCCCACCCTAAGTCGGCCCCCCCTTCACTCGATTAGTAAAATAATGCCAGAAATCAACTTAGCGCCCTCAAAAATCCCAGGATACTGATTTTGACACGTCTAGAGTCAAAAACAACGACGTGATTAATTTTGTCCGGTTTTTGAGGCCAAATGCTCGTTAGTGCGCCATTCGGGAGTAATGGACGAACCATGGACGTCTGGACATGGAATGTTTACAAAAACAAAACGCCACGAATGGGTCACAATCAGTAGTAATTTGCCCGCTGTTTTGGAAAAAAATAAGGGAAAACAATATAATTTGTTAATACCCAATTTTTATGAAAAAAAAATATTATTATGATAATATATTTCATATAATATTTAAAAACAATTTATTGCTACAATAGTAAACTAATATCTTTAAAATAGTATGCATTATAATGCGTCAGTTTAACTCCCAGAATTTTCAAGATTTCTAAGTAGTGTGATAAACTATGAAATCTGGCAACCTCGCAAATTTCTTTTACGCTATCGTACGATCAAGGTTGAATCCGGTTCATTCATAAAAATTTTGGCATATGACATTTTTGTGGTTGACGTTGTGTGTCTTGGATCGTTTTTTAATTTCTTGTGATTCCAAAAGTGTTTTTGTAAGTGACTAATTATTCATTAGTGACAAAATGGTCAATCATTGCCAAGTTTGCCGAAAATTGGATTATTTATTTCCAAATTTAACTTTTCACAGGTAGGTTAGGTTAAGTTTGGTATCATAGGCGGGTAACTTGGGATTTTAGATTTTGTTATCAGTGATTTTTTATAGGTTTCCCAGTGATTCTAACCGCCGAGACCTTTGGATTAATATATTAGGACTACAAGATAAAAGCTTGCCCAAGTCACTTCGTATCTGTGCGAACATTTTGGCCCAAACGATTTCTATTATCGATTTGATGGTGTTCGTGTTTTAAAGTGAGACCAACATAATAGAAGCCCACCATTTTCTATTATTTTTCATTAACATTTCCCTTGTAATATTACACCAAATAGTACCGCTTTTCCTATCTTTTTACAATTTTCTCCTTAATTTTTGTTTTCCCTATTACTTGTAAAAGTGTAAAATTTTCATTTAACCAAGATATTACAAAATCTGCAAAAAAAAACTCGTAAACGTTATAAATAAATATATGAGTTGCATAATAACTGTCATGTGTGAAAAGTCCAGAAATGAAACTTCAATTTCTGCAATTTTTATTTATTTTTATTCGATGTCCGATAGTTACATAGTCTCAGATTTGCTTAACACAAATTAGATAGTCAGTAAGTAAGAAAAAAAGTATATTTTATTGTAAGTTATTCTATTTTATATATATATATATATATATATATATATATATATATATATATATATATATATATATATATATAATTGTAATATGACCAACAAGTAATATATTTAATAATAGCATATACTTATTTTTATCCCACACTATTCCTTATCGGTATATTTTGTCATAAATATTTTAGGATACTAGAAACAGTGAAAATCAAGAAATACACTAATCATATTAAAATAAATAATTTCCGTTAGAAACACATGACAGATTGTCGATTCGAGATATTAAAAATTTTCAACAATAGTACTGCCAAAACTTATTGGGCAAACAAATTTAATAGTTATTTTTATTAATTTGTTTTATTATATTTCTTTGTATACCAATTTCTTATGATTGGAGTTTGGAGACTGTTAAGTAAAACAGGTTTAA
Organism: Diaprepes abbreviatus; assembly: GCA_034092305.1. Lineage (NCBI taxonomy): Eukaryota > Metazoa > Arthropoda > Insecta > Coleoptera > Curculionidae > Diaprepes > Diaprepes abbreviatus. The sequence goes on along the minus strand of JASJET010000045.1, from coordinate 549,817 downwards.
CTGTAACAAGTCTTTCAGATTAATACCTAAATTGAAACAGTCTATCATATATATTCCAAATCATAATTGAAATTATATACAAATATTAACAGGTTATTTCTTGAAAATGAAGTTGTAAATACTCTATTTTCTCCTGAACACATACACCGTCGAATATATATTTTTTAAATATTTCCATTTTTAATTTGCTTCATTTATTAACTTACAAAAAATATCTCCATTTTCTCGTTTTAGGAATTTTGTACAAGTGTTATTATTTTTACAAATAATTGGTATACTAACCAAACGTCAAAGTAGTCATTTGCATACCGCGACGTCGTTACATTTATTCAGTATTGCACTTCAATATTTGAGACATTAGAACTTTGGTAAGACTACTTTTTTACGATGTTCATGGCTGACGTTAAATTTCATATGCGAGTGTCTGTACGGCATAGACACGTTGTTAGGAATAATAAAAATAGACAGCGAGTCCATACAATTTAGAAAAAAAAATTCAATCACAGTAATGTTCAAGAAACAAAGTTTTTGTCGGTTTTAGAATTGTGGGCATTAATTAGCCACTTAACTAAAATCCGGCAAAATATTACGCAATTTTTTTTAGTTTGGACTTGGATAATTCTTACATGGTACTCTGTTTTAAATAATAACTAGTGCCTTGGATAAAAAAAAAAAGGTTATTTCAAGTCATTAATGTCGTAAAAGATAAATGATATGAATATTACGATTATTTGTATATTGAATACTGACTTATGTTCAAGTACAACAACTTCCGTATCACGACATATTGATTTCTTATGAAAAAATATTTATTTCAATTCTGCAAATAAAAGCATCATAGAATATTAATTGATATTTTTATTCGTTTTAAAATTGTTACGCCGCTGGCGTATGATAGATTGTGAGCTATGACACCCCTCTAACCCCTGGCCTACAAACATGTTGGCGCTTATAAATTTCATATTCATGAATGACTAGCCTGGTCCATTCTCTACTATGTCTATGGGACGAACATACATAAAAAAGGGGTCGAATTTAGAACCTCCTTATCTTCAAAGCTATTTTAAGTATAGTAAATCATGGGGCAAGCTGATATTTTTATAATATTCTTTAATATTTTTTAATATCTCTTATTATTTTTTAATGTTTCTTCTTATATAACAATGAGGACGTAAAATTAATCGATCAGGGATTTTAAAAACTACACAACAGTCGTAAAAAAAGATTCATCTCGACTGTCACACATGCCGATTGACACTCACTTGACGAACAAGTCGGCGGACTTGCATGGACGTATATAGAAGCATTATCAGCGTTTCAAGTTACAAAAGTAATTAAACCGTGCATGTTAAATTGCTTAATAAATTGTAACAAAACGTTCAACCGATTAGCTTTAAGCAGAACTAAAACAATAAACACGATTTTTGGAATACCTAATTAATATGCGGCTTCGTGAAATTCTATTTGATCGATTAGTGCAGGTAGGTTCTTTTGTAATGAGTTTTTTTTCGGTAACTATCCGGTACTAACATAAGTTTGCAATTAACAGTTCGAGGAATATCTATTTATTGGGTGCATGATATCCTGTCTATCGTTTTTTTACCCGTTCACGGCGGGAGAGAGAAGTCGGCGCTAAACTAATACCCGACAAAATGTGATTCGCAGAAAAAGATTAAAAACACTTTATATGTAACTGCTTTTTTACCATAATTTGTATATATTAATATTTATTTATTTCATTTAGAAATAATTTGGCGCTGACTTCAAAAATTTCAACCCTATATAAAAATTTATAGTTATTTTTAACTTTTTAGCGCACTTTTGGAACTTGGTTCAATTTTTTAATAAAAATTTTATTTTCCGATTTTTAGTTTTGAATTCATTATAATATCCATCGAGATTAGTTTACCTCGCAATGACTCCAAGGTGGTAAAAAAGTACCCATTTTATCCAAAGTTGTAAATCACCCTAAAATGAACCACTAAAAAAATTCTTTGATTCTTAGAGTTCTCCAAATATCAGTTAAATTGTGTTAAACAAATATTTCGTCTGTCATAGTAAATCCACTATCTTAAATTTCAAATTAACTTTAGATTGGTAATATAGGCCCCAAAACCTTCCAATATCGATATTTAAAGAATTTAAGACGTAAATTTCTTAGCCCGATATATTTTATACTGCATATTGAGTTTATATACGCCCCAAGAACCCCGCAACATCAATTTTAGACAAAATCAGAAAATGTAAAATTTTCAGTCCCTCATATTGTATCTGATCAACCTAATAGTTATAACAAATTAACTTCATATTCGTAATATACCACCCCGAAATTCCCCTAATATCAAATCTGAAAAAATGCGAATAAGGTAAAATTTTCAATCTACCATATTGGATTCGCCAGATTGAATTGCAAAAAAATAATTTTAACGACTTAATCTAATCTAAACCTTTCAAAGCCCCCTAGTAACAATTTTGGATGAAATCCGAAAATTTAAAATTTCTAGACCGTCATATTGCACCTGACATATTAGATTTTCTTAAAATAATTTTATATTCGCTATTTACATCCTCAAAAACGATTTAGCCCCACCTATGAACGAAATCGAAAAATGTAAAACTTTTAGTCCACTACATTGGATTCGCCATATTATATACTCAAAAAATACTTTTAACGTCATAATTTACACCCTAAAGAACCCCCTACATCCGTTTTGGAGGAAATCGAAAAATGTAGAATTTTAGGACGCCATATTGAATCCGCCAGATTGAGTTTTTCAAAAAATATTTTAAATTCGTAATTAACACTAACAAAAATCCCTCAATTCTGATTTTAGACAAAATCGAGATGTAGAATCCGCCATCTTGGATCCGCCATATTTAATTTTTTTAAATAACTTCAGATTCATAATGTGCGATCCCAAATTTTTTATTATCACAGCTTTGTTTTTTAATATTTATTTATATAAACTATTGTATGTTTAAAACATTCTGTTAAATTAGATAACAAACAGAACGGAACCGTTACTTCAACACTATATTACTTATACAGATACATTAAAACATCACTACAAACAGTGTATTTTTATATTCAGTTATTTATATTTAAACTATTTTTTGATCTCTCGAGAAAACATTTCATTAATATGAGTATTTAGGCTATATATATATATATATATATATATATATATATATATATATATATATATATATATATATATATAAACATTTAATTTGCCAAAATTTTTCTTAAACCATCTTTCTATATAAATATATGATAATTTCTTTGGATTAGGTTTCAAAATTAATACTACTATTCTGTGCTTGACTTGAAATAACCAATTAATCAAGAAACTTTTGTCTAAAAAACTCATAACAGATACAGAAATAAAAAATTTAACAATACACAACGGGGTTTCACCAAAAATATATGGTTTACCCAAATTACATAAACCTGGTGTTCCTCTAAGACCAATAGTATCGAGTATACAATCACCATTTTATAAATTATCGAAATATCTTTGTAGCTGCTTATCGAATATCACTGGAAAAAATAATTATTATATAAAAGACTCTTTTATTTTTAAAAAACTTATTAATGAAACAATTATTCCAAGCAACTAGAAATTAATCTCACTAGATGTCGTCTCGTTATATACAAATATTCCTTATGACCTATTAACAGGTATAATAAAAGCAAAGTGGGATAACTTAAAAAGCTTTACCACTTTAAACGTAGAAACTTTCACCGAAGCCATAAATTTGAAATTAACCAATAATTTGTTTCAATATCAAAATACATCTACGGTAGCACAGATGGTCATGGAATATCTGGAAGAAAATGTCATAGAAAAACTTAATATACCGATTCAATTTTTCAAGAGCTACGTTGACGACTGTCTAGCAGCTGTCCCCGACAATGAAATTGACACCATACTAAATGCATTCAACAATTTCCACCAAAAGATGCAATTTACATCAGAAGTCGAACAAAATGGAAAAATAAATTTACTTGACCTGGCACTAGTTCAATCACATCATCCGAAATGACAAAAGATCAGCATAATAATATGTTTGGCTGATAGAGCTTTAACCCTAACTTCTCCGAAATATCAAGAAGCATTAAAGAAAGTCAGACAAATCCTAAATAATAATAATTTCCCCGAAAAACTGACAAACAGAATAATAAAACAACGAACTTACAAACTGTATAATAAGAACGTCCTTACACAAAATAATAATAATAAAAACCCAAAAAGATATGTTGCAATACCATACATAAATTCATTGTCAGAAAAAGTTACACACATCCTCAAACAGCACGATATTATAGTTTGCCACAAAACATACAACCACTTGTCACCACTATTTACAAAGTTAAAAAGTAAGGTGACCCATAAAAAGAAATCTAACATTCTCTATTCCGTACCATGTCTAAATTGTCCTCAGAAATATATTGGAATGACGACACAATATCTAGACAACAGATTGAACGGACATAAATACACAAAAAACGCAACAACAGCATTACACAAACACGAGACAAATTTTAAACATGAATTTGATTTTTCAAACACAAAGATTCTAACCCAGGAAAGAAACTACTATAAACTTCAAATAAAGGAAATGCTACATATAAAAAAGAAAAACAAGCAATCAATGACAAACAAGATATCAAAAACCTAAGCCAAATATATTTTAACCTAATAAACTAAATCACCTATTGTAGCCCTTATTGTTTTGCAACACACTGTATAGTCAATATTGATAAAATTTATTTATAAATCAGAAAAAAACTGAGTAAAAAGGTTTCCAAATAAAAAAAAATAATTAATTGATAGTAACAGAAGGAATCCTCAAATACTTCACTAAGAAACATGGCCAAGGTAAATTGAGGTGCGTATCTGGGATTAATTTGTAATTTTAATTTTAATTTCACATTATTTTATAAATTGATATTTTTAATTAATATTGTACCGTTTGAGTGTTAATTCTAAATCTTGTGAGTATGCGTTTGTGACCATGTTAGTTGTATTTTCTTTTTATTTTAGATTATACTATTGAAAAAGCCCACTACTATATTGGGCGAAACGTCAAGCACAGAATAGTAGTATTAATTTTGAAACCTAATCCAAAGAAGTTACCATACATTTATAAATATATATATACATATATATATATATATATATATATATATATATATATATATATATGTATATGTCTAAACACTAAAGATACAGCATATTTTTAAGTGATATACAGGCTTTAACTAAACCTTCTCAAAAATGTATAGAAATTCAAGAAGACTATATTGAAAAACTATAATTTAACTAAAATATATGGACCACAGTACGTATCTTCATTTAGATCCTAGTCCTCCTGATTGGCCCTTTTTTTACATTAGTGTTTTTGATGGGATTATAGTATGAGCTTGTACTTTATCGTCATAAATAAGCAATTCTTGCTACTAGACTTCCAGAAGACAATCTAAGTAAAAAGTGAATTACCAGTGTATTACATTTGGGAAAATTCCAAAATAAAACTTAACAAATATCATAATAATTACAAAATAATTACAAATATGAATAATCCATCGTGCAAAATAATTTTTGGAATAAATTACATCAACAACAACTTAATTATTGTTTGAAATGTTGTAATGTTAGGGTAAGAACTAAACAAATTCTTATTAAAACCAAAATCTGAGATCACATGTTTTCCATTAAACGATTGAATAAATTGATGATTATTTTAAAGGTTAAAATGATATAAAACATGAAAATACGACGTCGTATGATAGTTTCTTAGAAACCTTAATACCACTAATTTCTTTGGGAACTTTTCCGATAGCATGTCTAGGAATAAATGAAAAAAAGTGGTACCAAGTTAAATTATACGTTTCATGTTGTTTAACAGTATTATAACTTGAGAAAGAGTGATTATGGAACATTTAAAAACAAATAAAAAAAAATTTTACATAGAAATAATATATATATATATATATATATATATATATATATATATATATATATATATATCTTCTTCTTCTTTCTTCTACCTTCTATAATAGGTCCCTGACCTGTTCCTTCTTCGATTTTCCTCATTCTGGACTTAAATTATCGCTCCACCTTTTCCGTGGTCGACCTCTACTGCGAGTACCACTAGGCGATTTATCTCGTGCGATCCTTACCAGTCTATCCTCTGTCATTCGGCTTATGTGTTTGTTCCATTGTGTCTTACGCTGTAGGACCCACTCATTAATGCAGTCTGTGTTGCATGATTGCCTAATGTTATCGCTTCTTTCTCTGTCTAGTAGCGTTTTTCCTGTTATTCGTCGAAGTATTCTCATTTCTGTAGTCTCCAATAGTTGTTTCGTTTTTGTCGTCTCTGGCCGTGTTTCTGAGGTGTATGTCATAATAGGTCTAATTGTGGTTTTGTAGATCCGAACTTTTGTTTCTTGTTGTAAGTGTTTGTTTCGCCAGATCACGTCGTTGAGACAACCCGCCACTTTATTTGCTTTGGCCACCTGCCCTCTTACTTCATCTTCGATGTTGCCATAACTAGTTATGTCGATTCCTAGATATTTGAAACTCATTTCTTGTTGTATTATTTGACCGTCTAGTTCTAGTTTGCATCGGAGGGGTTCTTTTGAGGTTGTCATACATTTAGTTTTTTCGGCTGAGATAATCATATTATATATATATATATATATATATATATATATATATATATATGAAGTAAAATGAGAACAGTAAATGCAAACTTCTCTCCATCATATCCTTTCTGTGTTAGAGGTTGCACAGTTAGAACAAATTGTTATAAAACGCAATTTATCCTATTCCACCACCATCGAAATGATGGCCTACCTGTCCCACCATACCGAGAAGAAAGTCAAAACTTACCCTCCCCGCCATAGTGACACGGCAGAGGTACATGTTTCGTCTCTACTAGACTCATCAGGGTACCGACATGCACCTGGCTGTGCAAATGTCTCTATTCGTCATTGTTTTTAAACGTAAGAGTCACAGCCTTGAGAAAAATATTCTGGTCCTTCTTGACGCCGTGCACGGAGATTTTGCGAAATCGAAAGTGGAACGTGTGCCCGATATCCCTGATTTTCTGGCAGAATAAATCATCGCTTCCTGCCCTCAGTATTTGGCGTTTACACGTTTCTGATCCATCCCGTATGATATTTTACTTTCAATCACAAATACATTTAAAAGAAAAATAAAGTTACCGGATCTGAGTGTTTTTTATAAAATAAACTGTGTTCCATTAAAGCTGTGTTATTGAATTAAAAACTTTTTTAAATTTTAATACATAAACGAACGAATGAAATACGAACATTTTTGTACGACCCTGTATATTTTACAAATTTCACTTCATGGCATAATTAATATAGACAACTTATGGATCAACATTATATATTTTGTTGTAACATTAGAACAGATGGCTAAATTGTTTCTTTGGAGTACAATACTTTAAAAAAAAATTAAATTATAAATTAATGTGAGGAATACACATGGACCAAACCGTAGTACCTACAAGAGGTACTTGTCAATTCTCCGAACTTATAATTATAAACCGTTTTTAAATTCAATACCCCCTAAGGTGAACGTTCCAAATTTTTCGATCTAAAAGTACTTATGTATACAGAATATTAACAAAGAGCCGTTCCGAGAACAGCACGATTTTAATCTACCAAAGTATTTGAATAGAATGTGTACAAGAGATTTGCCGTGTATTTCAACATCCATGGGAGAGATTCTAAGAAATCGAACGAGTAAAAACGAGGCTTTCTAATGCAATATACGAAATTAACAAATATACATCTGATAAGATATAATGTGCGCATTTTTTTATAGTAGATTAGGATCTAATTTGAAAATTCGCAGAAAACTGATTATTGACTCCAAAAAAAAATATTTTTAAACTTTATAAAAAGAATATTACCTTGAAATTGTTTTAATAGGTTCGGTTTTTGGGTAAAAGCTAAAAATAACGAAACCAGTTTTTTCGTATGGTAAGGGTAACATTAAAGTGTTTACTTTGCAACAGAGGATTCCTGAGTATGGCTACTGCTTTAAAAATGTCGTAATTGGCGACGAACTGGAAAAAATCAGGAATCATAAATTGGGTATATCAAAGAGTAATATCTCACCGATATATTCCGCCGCGGAATCACTACAAGTATTAGTTCCAAAGTGTGTTTTAGTACGTCAACACAAGGTGTCTGGAAAAGGTATTAGCGGAGCCACTGATGAGTCCAACCGTTGCCACCGTGGATGAAACACGCCTGTAGTTCTTAGTGAGAAATTAGTTTGCAATTCGAAGCATATGCGTAGAGACATTTTAAGATCGGATTACAGCAGAAATCCTTATTTATAAAGCAGCATTGTTCTGCCCAGCGTTGCCACACACTCGCACAATTGAACAAATGTCGTATTATTCAACATCTTACCGCCATCCTCCGGCCAGAAATAACTTCAAATATCAGATCCCAACAATTATAAGTACGATGATAAAGGGAAAAAATCCCACTGACGAGTCCTTATTGTTGAAACATCCACATTTTTAAAAAAAGAAATTAAAGAATCTTAATCCGAAAGATGATATACAGAGACGCCGGAAAAGTTCGCAATGATATGATAATGTTGTTGAAATATGACATTTAAGCACTTTTTCACTGGTATTTTGAAAGCAAAAAGAGACGAAATGTCCAAAATTACACGAGTAAAGAAATAAGCGCGAAAAGTTAAGAGAAATCCCGCACGAAAAATGACAAAAATAATACTTCCCTCGATTAGAGAATAAAAATTCTTGTAGAAATATAGGCGTATACAGGGGGAAGTCTATAAGTAGTAAAATTAGACTTTTGTCTATATTACAACATGAGATCTCGCTATTTTCCTTCCTGATTCACTCTCTCGCTCTTCTTTGTTAAATCTCGCTCGTTTTAATACTTTTGTCACTGCCACACAAAAATTACAGTTGGTGCAACGAATGAGGCGTATACAGGGGCAAGTCTATAAGTAGTAAAATTAGACTTTTGTCTATATTACAACATGAGATCTCGCTATTTTCCTTCCTGTTTCACTATCTCGCTCTTCTTTGTTAAATCTCGCTCGTTTTAATATTTTTGTCACTGCCACACAAAAATTACAGTTGGTGCAACGAATGATGCGTATACAGGGGCAAGTCTATAAGTAGTAAAATTAGACTTTCGTCTATATTACAACACGAGATCTCGCTATTTTCCTTCCTGATTCACTCTCTCGCTCTTCTTTGTTAAATCTCGCTCGTTTTAATATTTTTGTCACTGCCACACAAAAATTACAGTTGGTGCAACGAATGAGGCGTATACAGGGGCAAGTCTATAAGTAGTAAAATTAGATTTTCGTCTATATTACAACATGAGATCTCGCTATTTTCCTTCCTGATTCACTCTCTCGCTCTTCTTTGTTAAATCTCGCTCGTTTTAATATTTTTGTCACTGCCACACAAAAATTACAGTTGGTGCAACGAATGAGGCGTATACAGGGGCAAGTCTATAAGTAGTAAAATTAGACTTTCATCTATATTACAACATGAGATCTCGCTATTTTCCTTCCTGATTCACTCTCTCGCTCTTCTTTGTTAAATCTCGCTCGTTTTAATATTTTTGTCACTGCCACACAAAAATTACAGTTGGTGCAACGAATGAGGGGCAAGTCTATAAGTAGTAAAATTAGACTTTTGTCTATATTACAACATGAGATCTCGCTATTTTCCTTCCTGATTCACTCTCTCGCTCTTCTTTGTTAAATCTCGCTCGTTTTAATATTTTTGTCACTGCCACACAAAAATTACAGTTGGTGCAACGAATGAGGCGTATACAGGGGCAAGTCTATAAGTAGTAAAATTAGACTTTCGTCTATATTACAACACGAGATCTCGCTATTTTCCTTCCTGATTCACTCTCTCGCTCTTCTTTGTTAAATCTCGCTCGTTTTAATATTTTTGTCACTGCCACACAAAAATTACAGTTGGTGCAACGAATGAGGCGTATACAGGGGCAAGTTTATAAGTAGTAAAATTAGACTTTCGTCTATATTACAACACGAGATCTCGCTATTTTCCTTCTTGATTCACTCTCTCGCTCTTCTTTGTTAAATCTCGCTCGTTTTAATATTTTTGTCACTGCCACATAAAAATTACAGTTGGTGCAACGAATGAGGCGTATACAGGGGCAAGTCTATAAGCAGTAAAATTAGACTTTCGTCTATATTACAACATGAGATCTCGCTATTTTCCTTCTTGATTCACTCTCTCGCTCTTCTTTGTTAAATCTCTCTCGTTTTAATATTTTTGTCACTGCCACATAAAAATTACAGTTGGTGCAACGAATGAGGCGTATACAGGGGCAAGTCTATAAGCAGTAAAATTAGACTTTCGTCTATATTACAACACGAGATTTCGCTATTTTCCTTCCTGTTTCACTCTCTCGCTCTTCTTTGTTAAATCTCGCTCGTTTTAATATTTTTGTCACTGCCACACAAAAATTACAGTTGGTGCAACGAATGAAGCGTATACAGGGGCAAGTCTATAAGTAGTAAAATTAGACTTTCGTCTATATTACAACATGAGATCTCGCTATTTTCCTTCCTGTTTCACTCTCTCGCTCTTCTTGGTTAAATCTCGTTCGTTTTAATATTTTTGTCACTGTCACACAAAAATTACAGTTGGTGCAACGAATGAGGCGTATACAGGGGCAAGTCTATAAGCAGTAAAATTAGACTTTCGTCTATATTACAACATGAGATCTCGCTATTTTCCTTCCTGATTCACTCTCTCGCTCTTCTTTGTTAAATCTCGCTCGTTTTAATATTTTTGTCACTGCTACGCAAAAATTACAGTTGGTGCAAAGAATGAGGCGTATACAGGGGCAAGTCTATAAGTAGTAAAATTAGACTTTCGTCTATATTACAACATGAGATCTCGCTATTTTCCTTCCTGATTCACTCTCTCGCTCTTCTTTGTTAAATTTCGCTCGTTTTAATACTTTTGTCACTGCCACACAAAAATTACAGTTGTTGCAACGAATGAGTTTTTTCAAATGTTTTTCATATACGCAATTTTAAACAAGAAAATATTTCAAAATTATGTTTTGTATTTAGTTAATAAAGCAATAGGGACACACTCAAATAAATTCTGTAAGAGTAGCAGCAGGAATTTAGTGAAGAGTTTGGCTGTTTTAGTATAGGTGGCATCACTTCTAATATTTATGTGGTTGCCTATATCTTATATCAATACAAAGGGAGTTGAAGATAATTTTTCCTCATGATTTTATCAAAGGTCTTGATTTCTAATTAACATAAAATAATGTCGAATTATCGATTGATTTATTTGAAGCTTTTAAACATGTACTACTGGAAGCAATGTTGAGTGCTCCGTGCGCATTAATAGTAGAAGGAACAAGAAAATAAATAGCCGTATATGCTATCTTTCTCACTCCGAAAATTTAGTTTTGATTTTCTCCTTATTTATCACCATACGTTTGGAGCGAGAAAGATAATATGTACTGCTATTTGCATTCTCTTTTTCTACCATGTAAATCGCGCAAAGTTCTGAATGTAACTTCCAGTGGTATAGACTCTAAGAATCCGGAATTAGCATCTCGAAAAAAATTTAGTGTTAGTAGATTTCTGACTACGTAAGAACCTTCAGAATAATAATAGTAATTATGTAGTGTCTTATATCTCTTATGTAGTCTCATTTTCTTTTTTGGGGAAAATTTTGTATCTAACAATTACGACGTGATAAAACAGTTTTTTCGAGTTCTAGAAAAAGGTATTATTTTTCAGTAAAAAAGTTTTAAACAATAGTTGTGCGCATTAAAAATCCGAGTCAGATAATTTGTTCGTTAATTATTGCAAAAAAAAATCTGCTAAAATGGTTGTTTTTTCAATTGTTAATAAACAATAGAAAAATATGCTGCATTAACTTTATACTGCACCGAAAGGAACCTCTTGTTGCATACAACAAGTGTGTAAAATTTCAAGTAAAAATGTTCAATAGTTTTTTTGCACAGTGAATTTGTTTATATCTTTTGTTTATTGTTTATTCTCAGTGATCCAGAGGTCGTACAGCGGTCTGTGGGTGTGCAAATGAAAGTTCGAGACTTATGCTAACAACAACAAAGAAGAACCAATTGAATTGTTGATTTTAAATTGTTGAAATAGATAAATTGGTTTTTTCGTCATAAACAAATAGAATAATTCTTCGACAATTGCTGATATCGAAATGCCGATAAGTAAACGTGATAGGTAAGATTTTAGCCCACATTTAAAAAAAAAACTTCAGTATGACCCCTAGAAGCTGAGATAGATTTTCAAAATCGTTGCGGTGTTTTTTTATTAATATTAAGGGTTTATTTAAGTAGGAATTCGTAGGGAAATGGTTAAACTATTGTATGCAGCAGTCTTCAACTCAATTATTTCAAAATTGTTGATGTTGCAATAGTTTAAAGTTGCACCTATCCGAGAGTCAGAAAGTGAGCTGTGGAGGGGGACATTTTGCAGCCTGCGGCGCGCGGAAAAAAAGTGACTTGGACGCTTCAAATTCATTTCACCGGAAAAATTTGGATTATCTTAACAAATATTTGTCGTAGAAACTTTATTTTTTTTAAGTTGTGGTTTCTCGACGAGATATGAATAATGGAAGATATGTTTTTGTAATCAAATTATTGTTAAACATGGCAATAAACAAATTGTTGCACTTTTATACATTTTATGCATAATTACAGTTTTTTGAAATAATTTAGTTGAAAACTGTTGCACACAATGGTTTAACCATCTCTCTATTAAGGGCGGATCCAGCTTCACTCTTTGGGGGGGGGGAGGCGGTAATATCACAAAAATACAGAAACATTCCCATTTCTAGTGTAAAAGGCAGAGTCTTATGCATTGAATTGTAGCTATTAAGTTGTTTGTGATTTTTTTTTTGCAAGTTGTTTGAAATATTGTAATTAATATTTTTTTTATTTAAATCATTTCATTAAAATTAACCCCGCCCTATTTACGTCAAGTAGTCTCCAAAATAGAAAAAAAATCTGTGTCCTAAAACAGATAGGCAGTAAGGCAAGTTAGTTACATAAACGTTCTGTTTTCCCAAGTCAACAAAACCCTATTTTGCAAGTTATTGACGTCAGCTTCCCGCAAACCTTCCAATAATAATTTCAAGAATAAATTTAATATTTTATCCGAATTATCTATAATGACCTGTGGCTAATACTATAATAAGTTAAAATTACATTCGTCGAAATTTCATTTAGGCAAGGAAAATTATATTTTTATAACGATAATATCACTCAAAATAAATTATTTTAATAAGATACGTAGAATTCGAGGAATATTCGAAGATAAAAACAACTTATTAAAATTCCTGTGTTACTCCAAAAAAATTTTCTAGACCACAAAGTATTGGTATCTCGCCTAAACCACAGGTTACAAAAAATTAATTGAGTTTAACTTTGTTACCACGTGATGCACGATTATTTTTTAAATTAAAAGAAACCCATAATGTGTCCCTCCACTATTTTTCCCAGTTTTTTAGTCCAATTTGTTTGAACACAAAAGGGAAACATCGAGATCAGATATTGTAGAACACGCCTGGGATAAGCAACATCAAATAAAATGGTCTGAAGCTACGGCAATATACATACAGTGCCTTCATTTCAAAACGAACCATCCTTAATAACTTTGTTAAATAGAAAAATTTAAAAAAAAGAAAAAACACGTCAATTTAGATATACAGGGGGAAGTTTAATTTTGCATTTGTTAAAAGTCTGTCAATCACCTCCTCACCTCCAGCTAACCTCACTTTGATATGTCAAATGGGAACCCCCACCTTGTGACACATCATTGTAAGCAGCATAAAATTGTCTATCCAACCGTATAAAAAAAATTAAATCGGTTGACGTACAAGCGAATAGTGTGCAAAAATGTCTTGTAATAATGCATAATATATCGGCCTCGAACTTTGGTATGTCAAATGATTACCCTATAGTGTGATACATCATTTTAAAGGACGTACGATCTGCTATCCAATGATGTCAAAAAAAATTAAGTTAATAGACGTTATAGGCAATTAGGATGCAAAAATGGGTGTTAAATATAAGCAGTTTATTCAGTTTTATGCAGTTGAAGAAAATTATTTTATTAAATGTTCAAAATGTGCGCCGTTATTAGCGAGACAATAAAAAAGCCTATTTTGAAATTCCCCACGAACATTGGCAAGGGTTTCTCTGCTAATTCCTCTACATTCCCGAACAATTCGATCTTTTAAATCGTCAATATTTTCAGGTGGGGTTTTATAAACCTTGCTTTTTAAATACCCCCAAAGAAAAAAGTCTAGAGGGGTTAGGTCTGGAGACCATGCTGGCCATTCAATTGCACCACGTCTACCAATCCACGTCCCTGGAAAATGTTCATCAAGCCACTCTCGAATTGCCAAAGCGTAGTGCGGGGGAGCTCCATCTTGCTGGAAATGCAAATTATTTTCATTTAGTACCATAACAGCATTTTCATCCACTTGATTTTCTAAAGATTGCACAATGGCAGGGTATATTGTGTTTTCTAAAAGGTTTAAATAAATTTGCCGAGTTAAATTATCTTCCAAAAAAAATGGCCCGATGATTTCATTGCCATAAATTCCTGCCCACACGTTAATTTTTTCGGGATATTGAGTATGCCCTTCTCGGAAAAGGTGCGGATTTTCATTATCCCAGTATCTGCAGTTATGTCTGTTAACCAGTCCATTTAGAAAAAAAATTGATTCATCACTAAAGCAGATATTCTTAGGTAAATGGGGGTCCTCGTCAATTCGTTGGCACATTAATTCGCAAAATTGAATTCTCCTATCAAAATTGTCTTCTCCGAGTTCTTGAAGAATTTGAATTTTGTAGGGAAAAAACTTATTTTGTTTTAAAACTTTATGCACAGAGCCAGCAGAAATGTTGGTTAAATCTGCGACCTTTGAGATGGATAAAGTTGGATCTATTGCAAACTGTCCTAGTACCTCGATTTGGCATGCTTCATCTACAACCCTTTTCTCAATATATTTTTTATTACAAACGGATCCCGTTTCTTCAAACTTTCGTACCAATTCGAGTACATATTTATGGCCCACGTTTTTGTCTTGATGCCTCTCGTTAAATGCTCTGGCGGTTCTACGAGCGCACCGATCTTCAGCTCCATAGAGAAAAATTATTTCTATTCTTTCGGCTAGCGTATACACCATTTATATTCACGTTTCAACTAGGCGTCACAATGACAATTTTAACAATAATAAACAACTGGTGTTTAAAGATCTTAAAAATTTTATTTATTGCAGTGATTTCTTGTACCTATCAGGTACCGCAAAAAATATCATTGAAATAAATACACTAGATTGATTAGACTGCAATGAATTTTGCGATGAATTTTAAAACAGGCTTAGTTTTTTTCTCGCAAATATTTTAACTGTTTATTATTTTAAAAAAATATTTATTTTAAATTTAAAATAATATTTTACTCTATGAAGTAGCCATTTGACATAATAAAGTTTAATGTGATAAGGTGTCTATTATTACCACACATCTTTTCTTACTATTCGCTTGTACATCAACAGATTTTGTTTTTTTTTATTGGCTAAATAGGAGATAGTATGCCCTTTAAAATGATGTATCACACTATAGGGTAATCATTTGACATACTAAAGTTCGAGGCCGATATATTATGCATTATTACAAGACATTTTTGCACACTGTTCGCTTGTACGTCAACCGATTTAATTTTTTTTATACGGTTGGATAGACAATTTTATGCTGCTTACAATGATGTGTCACAAGGTGGGGGTTCCCATTTGACATATCAAAGTGAGGTTAGCTGGAAGTGAGGAGGTGATTGACAGACTTTTAACAAATGCAAAATTAAACTTCCCCCTATATATCTAAATTGACGTGTTTTTTCTTTTTTTTAAAATTTTTCTATTTAACAAAGTTATTAAGGATGGTTCGTTTTGAAATGAAGGCACTGTATATATATATATATATATATATATATATATATATATATATATATATGTGTATAGATAATTAATTAATGCATTTATGTGGTAAATGTAGATGGTAGAATAGATATTAGTTATAGTATGTAAGAATTTGTATATGAATCATGTTTTAAAAGGACATTAAATGCCTATACATTTGTAATGACAATATAAAATGTATAAAAATAAGAGTGAAAGGTTGGACATTAGTGCATTTAAAGTAAGAATAATAAACATATTTCACTCTAAAAGACATGAATCAAATAAACTAATAAACAATAGATATTTTTAATAATGTGTGAAGTGTTGTTGATCAGAGACAGTTACTAAAAAAGGAATTTTAAAACAAAAAATAGTGAAATCCACAAAGAAGAGAATCGTGAACACCCATTTTATAAATAGTGCGGGTAAGGATAATATTAGTGAGAATAAAGGGCAAATAATAATCATTTAGTGAAATATAGACACTATTTATCAATACTTATTTATAATATTTTAGTTTCAACTTATTTCAACAACAATATTTATAAAAACTTTGTTAAAAATATTATAAATCTGTATAGTATAAGAAAATGTAGATTATAAGTTGGTTTTAAAAAGAAACTAGAATAAAATAGTACCTAATTCTAGGTAAAATATTGTTGAATATGATTGTAATATTAATAAAACAAGAATTATCAATTTCAGCAAGTTACCATTAAAATTTAAATGTATATGTAAAATTATTTTAGATGTAATCAAATTTTATTTATCAATTTTATGTGGTTAATAATAACCAAAAGTCCAAAATTTACATAAATTATAATTTATTTTCATCAAATATAATATTTAGTTCATAATATCAATAAAACATCAAAATTTCATCATAAATTGACAATTAGGAATCCATTTTAGTTTTGTATTTCAAAGCTTAAAATTCCATCTAGTTGCCAGTTCAAGTCAGATGGCCGACTAATCAGAAAAAAATTAAAACAAAAATGTATACTACGTCACCGTTAACTATAAAAGCCAAAATTCACTTTTTTTTTTAAAGAAAGGACAGGTCAATCAGTTGTACAGTAAACATCGTTAGTCTTATTCGTAAAAAGTAACATAACCTCAAAATTTTCATTTGTTAAAAAAAAATAAAAGGAGTGCTTATTGATCGGTTGTAGAGTGAACATCGCTAGTCCTTTTCATTAACAGTGGCATAACGTTAAAGTTTTTCATTTGTTATTTTGTTTTGCATACTGATCGATTGTAGAGTGAACATCGCTAGTCTTTTCATTAACACTGGCATAACTTCAAAGTTTTTCATTTGTTATTTTGTAAGAAATAATAAAAGAAGACAGTGCATATTAATCTGTGGTAGAGTTAACATCGTTAGTCTCATTCATTAAGATTTTAAAAAGGGAAGAAATATAGAGCCTGGATAAAAATTTCTGGAGATTAAAAGACAATTTTAAAAATGGAAAAGAAGTTCACAAATTAATAAATAAATAATATCACTAAGCTAGCAGCTCTGAAAAATATTTAACAAATTAGTGATATATATATATATATATATATATATATATATATATATATATATATATATATATATATATATATATATATATATATATATATATATATATATATATAAGAAGAAAAGTGACAACAGTTGGCAAGGGAAAAAGGGTTTTTAAGTTTTTTAAAAAAGAAGGAAGAACTAGAACGTGGATAAAAAAAATATTCTGGAGATTGAAGGGTATTTATCTAACGTGTAAGAAATAGAAATTTTAGACTTGCCTGAAAATAGTTTGATAAAATAGATATATATCATTAAACTTATAATGAATATTTGTAGTTAGTAATAAAATAAATTGTTTAATTTGCACTGTAACAAAACCACCCTTAATATTAACGGCACACACAAATATTTTTAGATTTTTTTAAAATAAAATTACATATAATAAGACATTAGTAATTTTTAACGGTTCAGACATTAATACAACATTGCCAGATTCAATAATCTTTAATCCAATAAAAGACAAACAGTGCACATTAAATAATATTGATAATTTTAATTAGGTATAGATAAGGTGATTTATAAATATTACATAAAACTGCACCCACTGACATAATTGTATTATTTTAATAAAGTTTATACTTGTGTATATGAATCATTGGTTTGACTTTTCTAATAAAAATAATAATTTAATCTGAACTCACCTGAGAGAGAGAAAATTGACATCAATGTTTTTAAACATCTGATCACAAAAAACGGGGTACATTCAGAAATACAGCACATGTGTATTTGTATAATTTTTTTATTAAAATAAAAAATTTTTAGTACAAGTCAATTATACTCAGATATAGTTCTTTTTGCCTGGCAACCAACAATTTAAAAAAAAAAAGGAAAAATAACAATCATATATATATATATATATATATATATATATATATATATATATATATATATATATATATATATAATTTTCGACCACCAAAAAATGTATGGATGTTTCGTCCCGATACCGGTGGTGGACTCATCAGTGGGATCCACCGGTATCTTTCCCAGACATCCTTTTTGTCATGCTTTCTATAAAACTTGGATTCCTATTTAGCCAAGTTTTGTCGGCAATTAATGGTGAGATGTTAGGTTTCACAATAATATATATATATATATATATATATATATATATATATATATATATATATAGATATATATATATATATATATATATATATATATATATATATATATATATATATATATATATATATATATATTGTAGTATTATTCAACATCTTACCGCCATTTTCCGGTCAGATTTAACTTCAAATAAGAGATCCGAACATAAATAAATACGACCACTGGTGTCTGGAAAGGTACCAACTAGAATCCCACTGACGAGTCCTATAGTTGGTACCGGGACGAAACACCCACATTTTTAGAGACCCGATTCAGACACGGCAGGTCTTTTCGAGGTTTTCCCTGCCAAATTACCCGATGACGATAATAATAGCCCGGAAAGAGAGACAAAAATGGACAACCGATATGAGAGACGAAGAAAGAAAACCGAACGTGCTTGTAATATAGGAGTATACAGGGGCAAGTCTATAAATAGTAAGCCAGACTTTCTCCTATATTACTACATGGCATCCCTGGTGAGGACGATTGCAGCGGGTCATAGAGTCTCGATATTCGTGTGATGGGGGACGGTACTACCGGATCGGCCTTGATAAGTACTTTCGGTATCACTGTGTGATGGGGGGATGAAAGTGTGGATCGGCCTTGATAAGACTTTCGGTTTTAACTGTGTGATGGGGGAAAGGGGATGCTGATCGGCCTCGATACGCAAAGACGTAAATGACAGGGGTGACGCATTACCCGGACGGCCCTGATGGGATTCACGGGAGCAACTTAAATGATAGGGTTGAAGCACTTCCTGACGGCCCTGATAGGATATCCGAAAAGAAACTTAAATGATATGGGTGAGGTGCCCGACGGCCCTGATGAAGTCTAAGATATATGATCCCTGCATGGAAAGGCATTAAGCTAATGCTGAGCCCACGACAGATATGACAAAGACGACGTTGAATAATACGTGATTCGGGGTGTTAATCCCCGCAGTTTCTAAGCATCCAACGTTCGGCGTTCGTTCGAGATCAGGGATTATGAAATCTCAAAGAACGATGAAGTTGTCTGGCCTAAAGGGGGGTGTCGTATTATTCAACATCTTACCGCCATCCTCCGGTCAGATTTAACTTCAAATAAGAGATCCGAACATAAATAAGTACGACGACGGGTGTCTGGGAAGGTACCAACTAGAATCCCACTGGCGAGTCCTATACTTGGTACCGGGACGAAACACCCACATTTTTAGAGACCCGATTCAGACACGGCAGGTGTTTTCTGGGTTTTCCCTGCCAAATTACCCGATAACGACAATAGCCCGGAAAGAGAGACAAAAATGGACAACCGATATGAGAGACGAAGAAAGACGGTGATCGTGCTTATAATATAGGAGTATATAGGAACAAGTTTATAAGTAGTAAGCCAGACTTTCTCCTATATTACTACATGGTATCCATGGTGGGCACGATTGCAGCGGATCAAAGAGTCTCGATATTCGTGTGATACTACCGGATCGGCCTTGATAAGTACTTTCGCTATCACTGTGTGATGGGAGGATGAAAGTGTGGATCGGCCTTGATAAGACTCTCGGTTTCAACTGTGTGATGGGGGAAAGGGGATGCTGATCTACCTTGATACGTAAATGCCAGGAGTGACGCATTACCCGGACGATATATATATATATATATATATATATATATATATATATATATATATATATGCTGTCAGTAATTTTTTTTACTAATAAATAAATAATTTAGTTAATTTTATTTAACGAGCATGTTCCGCAGTCGCGAAAAATCGACAAATCATCGATATATATATATATGAAATCCAACATGAAAAAAAAAATTATAAAAACAGCTTACATTAAAAATAACAATGGAATCTTCAGTTAACCCAATGTTGAGATACCTAATCTTTGGCAACTGTACATTTTCGGTAACCAAAACTACGTGCCTGGTACAAGAACTCATTTTAACGAGAAAAATTTATTAACACCGATCGAATGTATTAATTACCACGAAAATTGTACGTAATTGCAAATAATAACACTAATATTTTGCTTAAAATTTCACAGTCAATTTTATTCATTACGGTAGTGAGTGCATTATTATTTTCAGTCAATAACGTCTTAATTTTTTTCCCAGAATAGCCCACTTAACATATTTTTAATGATTCCACACAACGGAAACGAAAATTTGCGTATTTCAGTTTATTACACAACTCAAACGTTCATTCAGTTAAATTTAAAATAGCAAATATTTCCTGTAATCCAGAGTAATTCGATTAAAGTAGTGACAGCAGGAAACGTTCTTATATCATTCAAATGTCAGTTTTTGTTAATACGATGGATAATTTTTAGCTGAAAATGGGGTTATTAAACTATGTTGAAAGAAATATTTTAATATGAATGAATAGCAAACCACATATACGTACATTTAAAAGTGTTTCACGGACGTCGTTCAATGACGACTTCTCAATTCATATTATAGAGCTCGCTCAACTTTGCCTTATAAAGGGTGGGCCATCTGTTGGCTTTTGTTAAAGTTAAAATTAAACATATATTTTACTTGTTTGAAGGTTGTAGACAATGTTGAAGATTGACGAAAATGTGGCTGCCGGAAATGCATTGTCTTTATTTTTATCTATTTTTACGACGTTTCGAATAGGGTGTATCTCTAATCGTTATCAAGTATAAACTGAATGTTTTGTCTTAAGACTATGAGCTTATATAGGGACTGTATCCATTGAAGCGCAAAGTTTCGCTTCACTGTACATACCCCAATGATTTGATGTCACAGAGCAGTGGTTGCCAAAGATTAGGTATCTCAACACTCGGTTTACTGAAGATTCCATTATTGTTTTTAATGTAAGCTGCTTCTATAAATTTTCTTTTTTTCACGTTGGGTTCCATATATATTGCCGCAGCCTCAGACCATTTTATATGGTGTTGTTTATCCCAGGAGTGTTCTGCAATACCTGATCTCGACGTTTTCCCTTTTTGTGTATGAGTTTTATGTTCCTTAATTCTAATTTCTAGTGGTCGTTTGGTTTCTCCAATATACATTTCACCACACTCACATGGAACTTTGTAAACACATTCTTTCTTATCGTTAGTTTTTGGTTTTGTTTTTGTTAAATGAGCTTTAAGTGTATTTCCTGATTTAAAGGTATTTAGATGTTTCAAGGAATACAACCTTTAGAAGGTAAGACGAACACATATGTTAAAAATTCTACACATTTCGTGAACATTATTAGTAGGATCAATCTAGAACCAGACGACAAACTAATAAGCTTTGATGTGGAAAGTCTGTATACTAATGTACCATTAGGGGAATCACTAGACATAATCAAAACTAGACTTTCAAATGATACTACTTTATAAGATCGAACCACGTTACCACTGAACGGGGTGATGGACCTTCTAGAGTGTTGCCTGCGTAGTGCTTACTTTCAAGTAAAGGACAAGTTCTACGCTCAGGACGACGGGCTTCCGATGGGTTCTTCCCTCTCTCCAGTCAGTCGGAAGACTCAACCACTATAGCAGAGCTCTTTAGAGCTTTTTTCTCCGCTGTCCACACGCATGAACATTGCGATACCCGTACTTTTCATTACACAAAAACTGTAAACCTTAGTTTCCTTCAAGTTGAGCCGGTGGACGTGTTATATATAAATAAATATATATATATATATATATATATATATATATATATATATATATATATATATATATATATATATAAATATGTAGATAAGTTTTTTTCCGTGCAATTTAAAATAAAATAGAATAAAATATTGGCGAAGCGGACGTGAAAATTTATCAATCTACATGACCATCGAGATGTCGCCTTGGTCGTCTTATTTGCCGTATTTTGATTATAAGGATGATTTATACGATGCAAAGGCGAGATGATGGTTTGTACCGACTGCGGTGGCCTGACGAGTCCCATGTTAGGACGAAACAGCACTGTCGCCATCTGTCGAACCCGGAGTTATTCCATACTTTGGAGTGCTCCGCACTTTTTAATACGAGAATCATGTAGATTGATAAATTTTCACGTCCGCTTCGCCAATATTTTATTCTATTTTATTATATATATATATATATATATATATATATATATATATATATATATATATATATATATATATATAACAGATGGCCCACCCTTTATTATCCAAAAATACGTCAATAAAAATCAACGGAGAGAGACTGACTTTGAAGCTCGGTAGAGAAGCTTTGGTACAAATCGATACTTACACAGATACGGAATGACATTACTACCCTAAACAATACATATAATAAAAGAATAAAAAGCATTGATATTTCTAATTTTCGTACACAAAGTTGCTTCTCTCTTTATTACACTATTTAACAAACCTCATGAGAATAATTTTGTAAAGGCCGTTTAATTTGTAACAGAGAAGATTATTTTAGAGTTTTAAGTGCTTCTGGAAATTAGACCTCCATAAGTTGAACGAGAACGTAGTGGCGTGACGGGCGAATTTACTTAGAAAATTAACCGTTCTTAATTTCCCAGAACTGGCTTGGTGAACTAGATATTTGTAATTTTATCATAGTAAATTTATGATTATTAATAAAAGTAATTAATTCTTGACAATTTATTATAGATTTTTATCTACAATCAATTCACATGTGATCCTAGATCATGAACTGCGAGAATCATCCTTGAATTTCTTAAGTATGAAGAAGTAGTACTAGAAAACGTGCTATGGCACGAGACAGAGAGAATTCAAATTTTGGGGTCGATCGCTCCTTCTTTTAGGGCAGTGCCTAGACTAGCATGCCGGAGATTAGGGGAGGCTATATAAATTCAAAGCGATCAACACCCAAATTCCAAAAACAACTAAAATCTATATTTAACAATAAATAAAAAAAAGAATTTTGATTTACAAACTATGGGTATTTTAATTTGATCTAAAAGAAATATGTAACTATTTGCTATATAAATTAAAAAAAAAAACAATAAACAATAACAAAATTACTAGTATGACGTCATCTGCACCAAACGCCAAGTCGGTTAGCTTTAGGTCCAGCTTTAGACCGAGAAAGAGGCATTGAATAACCTTACTTTTATTCAAATGTTTATATTTATTTTGAGAGAATAAACTATCTAGTAGGCCGATAAGGACTAAAATTATGTTTATTTAAACCTAATTAAAAGTGTTGGATTATTAACATGTGTATGTATATTAAAATGGTGTTTTAAATTACCTAGTGTATACGTATACATTCGGTTTACAAGATATTTTAAATGAAATTGAATATAAAGTGTCCTGTAATTGCTCGTAGAAAGTCTTATTAGTTCCCAATCACAGGGAATTACTTAAAAATCGGTAATATCACTGTTTATTATGAAGTTATAATATCTGAAAGCAGTTTTCTCATTAAATTCAAACACTTTCGGCAAGCTGGATAGCCGATGACCTCTGTGGGAACAGTGATATGTTGTATGCTGGCTCCGGCATACAAATCCAATCTTAGACACTAATGCAAAGTCCCAGTATAATAAAAACTGTTCGTGGCATGTACCTGATTGTCTTTAAGGGTGCACCAAGTATTAAAAGTCACAAAGATGGTGTGGTAACTTCTTAGGTGAGATCACTTTCACTAGTGTTTACTTAACGAAAAAAACTAATACAATAATAACTTTGTTTATCCTCATTATCTGGCAAATGATGCCTTAACACACTAAACTATGCTTCTAGCTGCAAATAGCAAAAAAGTAATATTGTACTATTAGCAACTCAGCAAAAAATCTTCTTTCTGGGTTTCTGCCAGTTTTCACAACCAAGGCTTAGCTCAGATTCTCTCTACTAGCACTTCTAGAAATCTCCAGAGCGCCAAAAACAAAAGAAAAAAAAACAAAAAAGGTTAACTACACCCTTGATGAAAGTAGCAAAAGTGAAGTGTGATGCATTTCTAGGCACACTTGAATTTTTTTACAATATACGGTTTTTGATGTGGCAGGTGAATAAACCTTTAGCTGAGACTATTTGATGAAAATAAAGGATTAATTTATGGTGAGTATTAACTTTATTGTTGATATTATTGGTAAAATTATTTATAGTTTTATTCGTAAAATAACAAAACTGTAACAAACGTTTGAATTAAAATTAATGTAATCTGACTAAAAAATATTAGTTATAATATATCTTTCCAAAAAATAATATCGATATTTTGTCAACAGTCCAATCTGATCTGCAGTATCTTTTGGTTTTCACGCTGCCGTTACGTTTGTCGGTCGCGGTTTGGAATTATTGATTTTTTTGGTTTCCAAATATTTTATCTTATAGTTTTTCTTACCTACATTGTTACCCTTGTCAACACATAATTAACATAAAAATAAATTTAAAATATTTAAATAATATTCATCTAAATTTCATAAATCCAACAAAATAAATAATAATAACGTGTTGATTTAACGGCCGTCAGGTGATGACGTCACAAATCAGCGTTGTGTCTTTGTATTTAGAACTTATTGGATGGTCTAGGCCAGCGGTTTCCAACCATTTTCTTGTTGCAAACCCTTACTATTTCGAGGTCGTAGAACACGATTCTGACCTCGATTTTCCATAACTTTTCTTCAATTTTGGGGAAAACAGGGAAAATTACTTTTCATTTTAGGTTCAATTTTTTTACTAAATAGTTAAACTTTTGTTACAACCACAAATTCCACACTGATAGAAATCTCTGTATTATATAGAAATTCAAAAATATGCACGTTTTTTATGGGAAAAATCAGGAAAATTTGCAAGAAACAAATCAAAACAAATAAAAACGAAACGACCCTAGCCATTAAAATAATAGCTTGCATAGTTCACGTAAAGATGGCGTGCTTGTTGCTATAGTCGCTATTGCCAAATTGCAAATATGATTTCTTTAAAATTCACTTATATTCTTTTCTTACAATATGATGTAATGTATAAAAAAGGGTAAAATTAATTTTAACCACCCAAAATTTTTATTTAGTTTGAGTTGGTTAGTTCTGGTTAGTACAGGTTTAGCTTGGTCTTGTTTAGTCTGAAAAATTGAAACTAACCTGAACTCACCTAAACTGATGATCTTTCCCAATATCCTTTTCTGGCAGAGATTATTCCGCCTCCAATCAAGGTAATAATTCGGATTAGAGTAAATCTAGAGGTGGGTGCCATTTTGGTTTAGTTTGTATTGATTTGTTTTTGATAATAAACTGTATTAAACATTAAAAAAATTAAACTATGTTGTTGACAGGACAAATTTTATTGTTCGTATCACGAAAAAATTTTACATCTGGCAATGTTGCGCCTTTCTACGTCATCCGACGGCTACTTTAGATAGTCTGACGGTTGATGGCGTTTCCTATACGTATTTTTGATTTTTCGTTGAAAATACAAATTTTTTTAAATTGGTTTGCAAAAATTTTTCCAACTAATTGAAATATCTTACATACAATATATTTTAACTAGTTCCATTGACAATAAATACGGTGTTTTAACTGAAATAAAAGTGCTTTGTGAAGTGACTTTTTTTTTGTTGAGTATTCCGGGAAAGTGAGGAAAAATAGTAAAAGGTTAAGGTCAGAATCGTATTCTACGACCTTGAAATAGGGGGTAGGTATCGAAATTTTTTCAAAAAAAAAGTTATATTCCCAGTTTTCACTCTTTACGAATTGTTACCATATCAGCAGACGTTATTCTCATTCTTTCGTGCGTATTCGGAAAAAGTCGAAGTTGTCGGCTCGTTCGAGAATGTACTCACATCGCCAGTGGTGTAGCAACTTGTCGCATTACAAATTGTTGCCTGTTGCGATGTTTAATTTAAAATTCCACCATTACAATATTTTTTTCGCGAACCCCCTTTATAAAGCTCACGGAACTACCGCTTGAGAAATGCTGGTATAGGACAAAATAGTTTAAGTCAATTCTGAAAAGTAAAAAGCTTACATTACGTTTGTATCGATGATTTCAAGCCGAATTGAAAGTGAATTGGCTTTAAAACTAATTTTAAATCGGCCCCTTTATTCCGATAATTTGAATCGAGGTTGAAAATTAATTTCAAGTCACTTCCAAACTAGTTATTTCGCGTGCGTGTGAATCTAACCTCACCAAATACTATTTGTGGAACGTTTTTAAGAATTTGTGTCACATACTGTAACAAATTCAATTTACAGTAACAACAGCTCCCTTAGTTTTCGTAATACACAAAAATAAATAAATATTTGGTTCTGAACATATGTTCTTAGGATGACCGTTGTGACATTTGCAATTTGAAGTTGCTTTAGTAAAATCAACCCCATTTTGCTTTAATCTTGACTTGATTTCACTCTTTTCAAGCAGCTTTTAAAAGCCTCTTGAATTCAAACCGGCTTCAAGCCGTCGATGTTAACGTACTGATTGACAATTATCTTTTTCTTCCTCCAAAGTACTTTTTTGTCTATTAAACTCCTTAAAGAAGTTCATGGAAGTAATTTTCTAAACGCCATTTAATTTGTAACAAAGGAGATTATTTTAGAGTTTTAAGTATGTCTGGAAACCAGACCCCCCCAAGTTTAACGAAAATGTAATGGCGTGACAGGCTAATTTACGTAGAAAATGAATTGCATTCCATTTCCTAGAATTGGCTTCGTAAATTCAAGATTTGTTATATTATCTAAATTAATTTATTATAGTAAATAGACGTAATTAATTCATGATAACCTATTATAGATTTTTATCAACAATTAGTTTACCAGTGACGACTCGTGACTTTAGACTTAGTGGTGAAAAAATCCTCCTTGGACCATTTAAGATATAAGAAGGAAAGTGTATGCAGATCACTACAGGGTGAGTCAACGATTGGATGAAGTAAGTTTGTGCCTTTTCGGTGAAATTTACAAAGAAACTATATTTATTGTTTGATACAGTTTATTTTTACGCAGATTTTAAATATATTTAGGACTCCACAGGGTGAGCCAAAAAACTAGGACAGCATAAAGTTGTATTTTTTTAAATAGAACACCCTATATACGAATCGTATTTTCGATTTAGCTTATAATTTTAAATCTTTTTTATTAAGGGTTTACTATAACAAAACTTTATAGTTTCTGAGATAATTAAGTTTAAAGAAAAAAAGTCACATTTTCAAGCATCAGTTCAATCCTAAATAACGTTTTCAATTTTGTGACAAATTATATTCAAATTTGGAATTTAGCAAGGCCAAGGACAAGTTAACATAATTTTTACCTAATATTTGCAATAAAAGCTACAGGGTGTTGAACACATCGGCTCAAATTTGAACAAGTTTATATGAATAAATATCTTTTTTTTTAAATGGTACACCCTGTATATTTTCATGTTATTTAATAGAGTAATAAAAACCCTAAAAGTCTTGTTCAATATATCCTATACCTATTTATAATAGTTTTTGAGATATTTCAGTTTTTATAATTTTCCATACTTTTTTACAGAAATAGTCTTCATTATCATAGTAGCCATGGCAAAAACAATATAAAAGAACATTTTTCTGTGTGTCAAATTTATAACTGCAATCGCTTCTTTTGGTTTTTATGTAGTGTAGTTTGGTTTTTTTGCATTCATCTTATATTGTAAAATGAATTTTCCAAAGAATGAGTTAATAGATATGATTTATACAATAGGAGAGGCTCAAAAAAATTGCCTTCTTGCTCAAAGAATTTACAAAATGAAGTATCCTGATCGATGCGAGCCAAATACCCATACTTTTCAAAACTTAATGCAAAGATTTGATTCTTCTGGTACTGTTGATTATCCAAAACGTAAAGTGGTCAACAAACCAGTAACTAATGAAGAAAAAGAACTACAAGTATTGTTAAATGTTCAGGAAAATCCTTATATTGGTAGCCGTCAGTTAGCAGCATTATGTGAAACATCACAATCCACCGCTAATCGTACTACCAAGAAATATAGGTATCATCCATATCACATGGAATTACACCAAGAATTGCATGGACAGGATTTTGAAAGTCGTGTAAACTTTTGTCGTACAATAAATGCGGAGATTGAATTAAATCCAAATTTATTATGCAAGGTAATGTTTAGTGATGAAGCTACTTTTAGAAGTAACGGTGCCGTAAATAGACGCAACATGCATTATTATGCCACAGAAAACCCATTTTGGATTAGAGAGGTGCAACATCAAAACCACTGGTCATTAAATGTTTGGTGTGGTATTCATCATAATCGAATTATTGGACCCCACTTTTTTAATGAACCACTAAATGGCCATAGTTACCTGAACTTTCTACAAGAAGAACTACCCCAACTGCTTCAAGGTCTCGATAGGGATGAGCTCGACAGTATGTGGTTCCAGCACGATGGTGCGCCTCCGCATTACCATCGTGAAGTTCGTGCGTTTTTGGACCAACGATATCCGCAAAAATGGATTGGACGTGAGGGTTTCATTGAGTGGCCACCAAGGTCTTGCGACATCACCCCATTAGATTTCTTCCTATGGGGTTATATTAAAAATAAGGTGTATGTTAATCCACCAACAACAGTGGAAGATATGCGAAACAGGATTAGGGATACCTATAGAACAATAACGCCACTAATTTTGTCCAGGGTCCAAGAAAATGTGCAAAAAAGACTAAATTTGTGCATTGCACAAGAGGGTCGTTTATTCGAACACTTATTAAAAAGAAATAATTAATCTCAGTATTTAATAGGTAATTTTTTTGTTTCAATTTAGTATAAAAGTAAATATGTATTTGCCTTGTCGTTATTGTTGTGTTAATTTTTTCACATTATGTTTAATTAAACTATTGCCGTTGTAATATAACGAATAATGTATTTCATCATATTTAACCACATTCTGTTTGTTTCTGTAGTTTCTTTTTATTATTTTACATGGCTACTATGATAATGAAGACTATTTCTGTAAAAAAGTATGGAAAATAAGAAAAACTGAAATATCTCAAAAACTATTATAAATAGGTATAGGATATATTGAACAAAACTTTTAGGGTTTTTATTACTCTATTAAATAACATGAAAGTATACAGGGTGTACCATTTAAAAAAAAAAAGGTATTTATTCATTTAAACTTGTTCAAATTTGAGCCGATGTGTTCAACACCCTGTAGCTTTTATTGCAAATATTAGGTAAAAATTATGTTAACTTGTCCTTGGCCTTGCTAAATTCCAAATTTAAATATATTTGTCACAAAATTGAAAATATTATTTAGGATTGAATTGATGCTTGAAAATGTGACTTTTTTTCTTTAAACTTAATTATCTCAGAAACTATAAAGTTTTGTTATAGTAAACCCTTAATAAAAAAGATTTAAAATTATAAGCTAAATCGAAAATATGATTCGTATATAGGGTGTTCTATTTAAAAAAAAAATACAACTTTATGCTGTCCTAGTTTTTTGGCTCACCCTGTAGAGTCCTAAATATTTTTAAAATCTGCGTAAAAATAAACTGTATCAAACAATAAATATAGTTTCTTTGTTAATTTCACCGAAAAGGCACAAACTTACTTCATCCAATCGTTGACTCACCCTGTACATAGATGACTTAATGATTTCAAATAAAAAGATAGGATTAAAGGTCAAGAAACAGAGTAATATCAATAAAACTGAACAAACCAAAAACGTTGTGATGCATAGCAAATATTTAAATGTTATTTTCTCAAATAAATATTCTGTAAAATTAACTTAGAATAAGATTCTTAAGGCACAAAATATAAAACGTTGTGCAAGACTGAGACAATTCGTAATAATTTACTTAGTATTGCAGAATTTTTTGTTAAGGTTTTATTATTTCGTCATCTTTGTTAATATTGATATTGTGATTATCTTAAAACACTAGTCATGTTTTGCTTGAACTACGAATAAAGAAGTATCTGTTCTACCATCGGTATATTTGGTAATTAAAAGAAAAGATAAAAAATGTTGTAGGTAAATGCAAAGAAAAATAAAACAAACAATGATGCAATATCATTTGGAGCATACAGTTGACTTTTTAACTGACTAGTCATCTGCAAAATATGCAAGAGGTCATCTTCAGGCCAAAAAAGCTCGTTTTGAATGTATTTCTATCGTTGGCCGAGTGGGATTGGTTTTACCTGAGGTTTAGAATTGAATTGATTAAAATCTTAAGAGGATAGGATCTTGTAATTTTCGATTTTTTGTTACATTCATCATTGCTCTATAGCGGTCACCATTGACTGTAACATTCTGACCAGCATCGTTTTTAAAGAAGTACGGACCAATGATTCCACCAGCCCATAAAGCACACCAAACAGTCAGTTTTTCTGGATGTAACGGTGTCTCAACATACACTTGACGATTATCATCACTCCAAATACGGCAGTTTTGTTTATTGACGTATCCATTCAAACAAAAGTGAGCTTCATCGCTAAACAAAATTCGCTTATGAAAATCGGGATCAACGGCAATTTATTTTGTTTTGGGTCGATTCACCGAATTGCTAGGTAATCGTGTGGCTTCAATTCTTGCACGAGTTGGATTTTGTAAGCACGCAAACCAAGATCTTTCCGCAAAATCTTCCATAAAGTGAATGGACACATATCCAATTCCTGTGCACGATGGCAGATAGACTGATTCGGGTCTTCCTCTACGCTACGCTCTACAGCAGCAATGACTTCTTCTGTACGCACTGTATGACGTCTCTGTGAATGCGTATTATCTTTTAGAGTAAACGTAGTGCGAAAACGTTCCATAGTTAATCGAATTAATTGCTCTGATGGACGATTATGTTGACCGTAAAATGGACGTAGTGCGCGATACGTATTTCGAACAGAACCATGATTTTCAAAATAAATTTGCACAATTTGGAAGCGTTGTTCAGGCGTCAGTCTATTCATGTTGAAATGCCAAACCAAACTAAACATAAATCACTTGACAGCTGACAAAATGGCCGCCAGTTAAAAAAGTGTTGCCAACTTAAAGTTCTATACCTCTATAAAAAAAACACCCTTTATAATGTTTCTAAAATATTTAGTTAGTTTGATGAAAATTGTGATTAAATTATGTTTTTAGAGTGTCCACTTCTACGCAACTGTTGTAGGTATTGAGCTTTACCGAATTTTCGACCAAGTTCTAGAACATTTATTTGGAAATTTGAAGAACTAGCTGAGATGGTGAACAACTGACTTCACCACAAATTTGTCATCAAGAAAGAAGCTTAGAACCGAACTTTTGACAAAGTTCTAAAATATTCTATTTAGAAACTAGAAGAGATAGCGAAAAACTAACTTTACCATCGAATTTATCATCAAGAAAGATGCTTAGAATTGAATTTTCGACAAAAGTCTAAAAAATTCTCTATCATCAACAACCTCAGACAAATTCCTGAGAACAAATATCCCGGATGTTATTTTTTAGATAAGCTTTATTTTGTCTGGATTATTGATAACGTCCTTTCTTCTCAAAGACGTCATATTATCTATCTTGTCCCCATCGAGACTCAATTTATTAATCTGAAACCAGTCGCACACGGTCTCAATACGACTACCCTTTCATTAAACCAAAGTTCCATTTTCTATTAATACTACAAAAAAAAAACTTGTATCATCGGCATAGAGAGTTACTCCGACCTTCATCAAGGAATATATTGTGGCAATAGCATCAATAAGATTTAGAAGGGGTTCCAATCTCCATTGATAATTTTCCCTGACGGTTGTGGTGACTCGTGACTACTTAGAAAATGGGATCATTATAAAATATGTAAAACAAACAAGAACACACATTTCGCTAAATACACACTACATACCTAAAATCAAATTAAAAAATTTTTTGGAATCGTCAAATGTAAACGCCAAAAAAGTCATTTTTTGTAACTCAAAACTAACTATGATCCTCTTAATTTTATATCATTTTGTAATCTTTAATATTACTAATCTTGTCAGGTCGATACATTCATTTTACATATGTCAGAAATTAAATTCTTTATCTTTCAGACCTTTTCCGGAATGACGCGGCAGACAGTTTTGAGACGGCTTGCCAAATTACATCACCACAAAGTAATTAAAAGTCTGGACAGGATTTATCTGAAATGATTTACCATATTTATTTTAATAATACGGGGGATATTTGCAAAATATCTACCTAGTCATGTCAGAACTGGTACTGAGGGGGTTTCGAAGGTGTAGAATAAGATTAGATTAAGAGCTTAAAATTATTTTTTTTGAAAATTAATATGGCAGATTCAATAGGCTGGCGAGCGGTAGTAAAGATTGGACAGGGAATGTTCGGAGATGTGGAAATACAAAGGGGAGTCAGACAAGGGTGTATATTGTCACCTTTACTATTTAACGCTTATTCTGAAGAGGTCATATTGGAGAGTCTTGAATGTGAAACAGCAGGGATAAAAGTAAACGGAGTTTTAATCAACAATATTAGGTTTGCAGATGACACCGTAATAATAGCTGATAGGTTGAAAGACCTAGAAAAAATAATGAATAAAATATTAAGAGTTAGTGGAGAATATGGACTCTCTCTTAACACGAAAAAGACCAAGTTCATGATAATTAGTAAAAACAACACCAATAATAATGAAACCCTAATGGTAGGAGGCCAGCACATAGAAAGAGTTAAGAAGTACACTTACTTGGGAACCCTAATAACAGAATATAATGACTATACCGTCGAAATAAAAACCAGAATCGAGAAAGCACGTGCCAACTTTATTAGAATGAAAAAGGTTATCTCCAGCAAAGATCTAAGGTTAGCCCTGAAAATACGACTGACTAAATGTTACATATACAGTGTTCTATATTATGGAATGGAAGCATGGACACTGAATCGAGAGGCAATGAGAAGACTTAACTCTTTTGAAATGTGGACCTACAGAAGAATACAGAGGATTTCGTGGATCGAGTTACGAACGCAGAAGTGTTGAGAAGAATGGGGAAAGAAAAGGAAGTCGAGATAACAGTAAAACAGAAAACTGCAATATTTCGGACACATTATGCGGGGAGAAAAGTACAGCATCTTACGGCTCATAATCCAAGGCAAAATAAGTGGCAGAAGAGGCGTAGGACGACGACGAATTTCATGGCTAAAAAACCTAAGGGAATGGTTTGGATGCAGTTCAAAGCAACTATTTAGAGCAACTGCCTCAAAAATTAAAATAGCTATTATGATTGCCAACCTCCGCAATGGAGAAGGCACTTGAAGAAGAAGAATAGGCTGTTTTAAAAAATTTACGTTGTTTACATTTTTTTTTAAATTGCTATTAGGGGGTTTTCAGAATAGTAGGTTAAGAATTTGAAGTTAATTTTTCTAGAATTTAAAATGCCAGATTTAATATAAAAGGTCAATTGCGCTACTGAACAACTAATTTTCTGGAAGAAGTTTTTTTAAGCTTACGATTTAAAGATCTAATAAAAATAAAATGATTTTAAAAATGTTGATTTTTAATTAAAAAGACTCAGTTTTCATTCTTTTTTAATTCTGAGAAAGCCTATATTTTTTAATCTCACACAGACCTAATGTTTTTGTTTGCCAAACAACCGAACCAGAGCCTTTGTTGTCTTAACATTTTGGCAACTGGGCCGGATTAATAACAGACCCCGAACAGTTGTTCTTCGTTGGCCAACATAATCACCGTATTTTGGGGTTCGTATTTACATAATTTGTTAAGGTTCTACCTTGTTAGAGGATGAGTGTAGACAGTGTGATTTGCATAATAGTTTGTAAGGATTATGGTCTGACAGGGGTGAAGTAGAAAAATTAAAGTTTCTGACGAAATTTCGTATAATGTATTTATTTTATACGAGAAGAAGTAATTGGCATTTTTTACTTTTAAATAAAATATCAGCTCTGTTGTGTTTTTGCATTTCAGGGTTAAGCAAATTTTTAAGCTAAATTCAACAAAAGAGCCTTTCTTGAAAATTCAATCTATTTTACTGCGCCTCCCCATATTTATTTAAATAAATGTGCAAAATGGTAGCCATTTTGCAAATTACACATGAAATTGGACTATATTTAATATCTTGGGAGCGAAATTATTTTAATTTTAGTTGTTTATTCTGGGTCCAGCATCAACTCCCGGTATTGCCCTTATAAAAACTGACAAATCTCATTTATTCTTTTTCTGCCTGATGATGCAACATATGTTGTGGCGAAACCAATAGCTTACTTATTATTAAAGAATTTTGGGAATAAAAGAAGTCATTTTTCTTTTCCTTTCGTATTCTCGCTGCCCAAAAAATGGACTATTTAGAATCTTGACCTATTTTACTGTGGTGAGAACTATGGTATATGTATAATGGTGCCCCACCCTATGTTTCCGTTGCCGTGTGGCAATATATACAAACCCAATATCCTAACCAATGGATTGGAAGAGGCAATGAGGCTCCTGTGAGATGGCCACCACGTTCTCCAGGGTTAAATATGTATGACTTATTTTTGTGGGCGCTCTTAAAATAGAAGTATACAAGTTTCCGGTGAATTCTCGCGAAAAATTAAACGCTGGCAACCTTTTTAATAATCCGGAGATATTAGATATAAAGGGTGTTTTTTATAGAGGTATAGAACTTTTAAATGGAATAAAACAAGATGAATTTTTTAAATTGACATGAAATTTACTTTATTCGAAAGACAACCTTCTGGTATTATAATTTAAATATGACTTCTGGCATATGACCGCCACGGCTGGCTCGGACGTAGTCTAATCTGGAGGTCCAATTTTCGATGACTTTTTCCAACATTTGTGGCCGTATATCGGCAATAACGCGGCGAATGTTGTCCTCCAAGTGATCAATCGTTTCGGGCTTATCGGAGTAAACTAGCGACTTCACATATCCCCACAGAAAATAGTCTAGCGGCGTTAAGTCGCACGATCTTGGAGGCCAATTCACGGGTCCGAAACGTGGAACTATGCGGTTACCAAACGTTTCCTTCAATAAATCAATTGTGGCACGAGCTGTGTGACATGTTGCGCCGTCTTGTTGAAACCACAGCTCCTGCACATCATGGTTGTTCAATTGATGAACGAAAAAGTCAGTAATCATGGCTCTATAGCGGTCACCATTGACTATAACTTTCTGACCAGCATCGTTTTTAAAAGAAGTACGGACCAATGATTCCACCATAAAGCACACCAAACAGTCAGTTTTTCTGGATGTAACAGTGTCTCAACATACACTTGAGGATTATCATCACTCCAAATACGGCAGTTTTGTTTATTGACGTATCCATTCAAACAAAAGTGAGCTTCATCGCTAAACAAAATTCACTTATGAAAATCGGGATCAACGGCAATCTTGTTTTAAGCCCATTCACCGAATCTACGCCTTGCTAGGTGATCGTGTGGCTTCAATTCTTGCACGAGTTGGATTTTGTAAGCACGCAAACCAAGATCTTTCCGCAAAATCTTCCATAAAGTGAATGGACACATATCCAATTCCTGTGCACGATGGCGGATAGACTGATTCGGGTCTTCCTCTACGCTACGCTCTACAGCAGCAATGACTTCTTCTGTACGCACTGTACGACGTCTCTGTGGATACGTATTATCATTTAGAGTAAACGTGGTGCGAAAACGAATCGAATTAATTGCTCTGAAGGATGATTATGTTGACCGTAAAATGGACGTAGTGCGCGATACGTATTTCGAACAGAATCATGATTTTCAAAATAAATTTGCACAATTTGGAAGCATTGTTCAGGCGTCAGTCTATTCATGTTGAAATGCTAAACCAAACTAAACATAAATCACTTGACAGCTGACAAAATGGCCGCCAGTTAAAAAAGTGTTGCCAAATTAAATTTCTATACCTCTATAAAAAACACCCTTTAGTTCCATTTTATTTTTTAAAAAAATAAGTGTATTTAGCAAAATGGCTGCTATTTTGTACATTTGTGTAAGTAAGTATGGAGAGGCCTAGTCTGCCTTGGTGATGATTAGTACCAATCATATTTTCAGCATAATTTTTATATTATTTTCAATAAATTCTAATAAACAAAAAAGTATAAATTGAAGATGGTATGCAAATTTTTTTTATTTAATGTATGTAATATGATTCAGAAATAAAATTGGCAGGTTGTATGCCAAGATATATTATTAAAAATTTAAAGGGGAAAAACAAATATTGAAATGATTTAATTTGCAAGATATATTTACTAACATACTTTCTAACATAACTAACTACTTACTTACTACAGTCTATTCAAGAACTAGAGAGAGTAATAAATCATTTTTGACCCTTTTTTTTTCTTCGCAAACTACCTGTGTTCTTTAGTTCAGTGTTTTTGGCAAAATCGTTCGACACATATATATTTTTTACAGGAATGGGTTAGAAATTTTATAATAAAAAATACCGATCTATAATAATGCACTATTTGGGTTAGACAACAATAGATATTTGGAAGAATGAAGTGTTAAAAAGGATTTTAATTACTGCCGTAGGCGTCGGAAAGAGGATTATTTTATCACTAAATATTTATGGCATAGAATATTATTTCGGTCATAAGCTCAAAATAGAACTAAGTTGTTATAATAAATATTATTTTATTTCTAATGATTTTTTAATAATTCACATACATTACAAAATAGAGATAATTTTGCCAAATTTAATACAAATCACAAATGTATTTTTATTATTTTTAGTTTTGGCACATTCGGACTAAAACGTAGCCTTATTGTCTCAAAAAATTTTAGGTTATAATTTATCACTACATAGTATAAAACAAAGTCGCTTTCTCTGTCCCTATGTCCCTTTGTATGCTTAAATCTTTAAAACTACGCACCGGATTTTGATGCGGTTTTTTTCAATAGATAGAGTGATTCAAGAGGAAGGTTTATATGTATAATAACATCCATTAAATAGTGGAGAAATACTGTTATTTTTGAGGTTTCTAATGTGATGTCGTTAATTATCATATTTTTTTCCTCTTACATTGCAAACGCAGGCTGAACCCTACGAGATTTATCAAAATAATGTATTAATTATTTGTACACATTGAAAATGTCTACAGAAAACTCCGCGATGGTATATGTCTATCTCTCATGGATATCCCACAATAACATTTTTTTGTCATTTACTTTTTACGACAAATAATGGCAAATTTTGAAGCGATTTTAACCAATACAGCATTAATCCTTATCCAATTAAATAGCTTAAATACATTGTTGATTTAATATAGATCTATATGGTCCTTTACAGCACAAGATTTAAATGAATATTTTCGAAGATATTACAGATTTAAAATTGCGGGAAGTAACGCTTGCGGCGGTACTGGCCGACCGGGGCGGCGGCAGCGTGCCTATAAATAGCGCGTCGGAGGCCGATGTAATAATTGTTGTAAAAATAAAATAAATAGTCACAGTTTTTCTGTAGTGTATTTAGTATCAGCATTGCACCCGTGCGAAGCTGGGGCGGGTCGCTAGTATACTTATAAAATACCTATTATCATAAATACAAGAAGTTAAACATATGTGAAAAAATAAATATTAAAAATTTTTTTAAGCGTTTTTTTAGCGTTTCAGTTTATGTATGTCTTAAACCATCTGCAGAAATGCAATTAAACACTAAAACGGGATTAAAATGTAATTAATTTTATATATTTATATATAGTTAAAATTAGACTTACTTATTTTTATATTTATTGCATTAACATCTTATTTTAATTTACTTTATTAGATGGAAATCCGATAGCCCAAAAAATAAAACGAACTTGTTAATTCTTCACACTTAAGAAAAAGCCACAAATACAATAATAAAATAATAAAAAAATTACATCTCATTGGACTTAAATATATATAAAATTAAAGAGTGAGATACATTAAAATAAAAATATAAAAAAAATAATAAAATATATTAACAACGTTAAACAATAAAATACAACAAAAACAAAAATTTAAATAATAAATTGTGTTTACACTGGTAAACATTACGTATCTAATTCATAATCATAGTCAGTGGAGCTATCTTCACTCAACTTAACTATAATTGGTTCCGCTATCTCACTGATCATGTGACATCATAAACATTCATTGTAATAAGTTTTTCGTTGAGGAAAAAATGCCCTGGTTTAACGATTTTGGAATAAATATAGAAGTGAAAGCCATATCTTTTGGGTATCTCACTAATCTCAATTAATATATAAAAACAAGCGCAAACAAGATAAATTACTAAGGACACATTGCAAGGTGTACGTTGCTCACTGACAGAAATTAAACTGAACTATAAGTAAATTTATTGTGCAGTAAATTTATAAAAGTTTATAATATTTAAATATAATTAAATATAATTAAATTTATGGCAGTCCTCAGTTACCTGCGGCCTTGGAGCAGGCACGTCAGAGGTTTCGGTGACAGTTTTAGTACTCTCTCTAGTTCTTGAATAGAGTATAACTAATTAATTAACCTGAACTAACTAATTAACTTAATTAATTAACTAACTAACTAACAGACATTTCTAAACCTAAAATTTTATTTTATTTCACTTCCAAAATACTAAATTTTGCCTTACTTGTTCAAATTTCCTTCATTTTGAAGATCATTTTTTATTTCATAACGCTCATATAGGTGTAAGCAATTTTCATAATCTAAAAAGTGAAATAAGTATTTAAATTTAAAGAAATATATATATTTTCAAATTCAATCTTTAACACTGACATCTTGAAAATTGCAACGACTCGTATTTATACACTAAAAATGAAAATGGTCTCCGTTGTTTTTTTAACCTACACATAGGTAGTTTAATCGACTTCCCGATTAAACAGAATGTATGTACAGGGTGAGTCAACGATTGGATGAAGTAAGTTTGTGCCTTTTCGGTGAAATTAACAAAGAAACTATATTTATTGTTTGATACAGTTTATTTTTACGCAGATTTTAAAAATATTTAGGACTCTACAGGGTGCGCCAAAAAACTAGGACAGCATAAAGTTGTATTTTTTTAAATAGAACACCCTATATACGAATCGTATTTTCGATTTAGCTTATAATTTTAAATCTTTTTTATTAAGGGTTTACTATAACAAAACTTTATAGTTTCTGAGATAATTAAGTTTAAAGAAAAAAAGTCACATTTTCAAGCATCAATTCAATCCTAAATAACGTTTTCAATTTTGTGACAAATATATTCAAATTTGGAATTTAGCAAGGCCAAGGACAAGTTAACATAATTTTTACCTAATATTTGCAATAAAAGCTACAGGCTGTTGAACACATCGGCTCAAATTTGAACAAGTTTTAATGAATAAATATCTTTTTTTTTAAATGGTACACCCTGTATATTTTCATGTTATTTAATAGAGTAATAAAAACCCTAAAAGTTTTGTTCAATATATCCTATACCTATTTATAATAGTTTTTGAGATATTTCAGTTTTTCTTATTTTCCATACTTTTTTACAGAAATAGTCTTCATTATCATAGTAGCCATGTAAAATAATAAAAAGAAACTACAGAACCAAACAGAATGTGGTTAAATATGATGAAATACATTATTCGTTATATTACAACGGCAATAGTTTAATTAAACATAATGTGAAAAAATTAACACAACAATAACGACAAGGCAAATACATATTTACTTTTATACTAAATTGAAACAAAAAAATTATCTATTAAATACTGAGATTAATTATTTCTTTTTAATAAGTGTTCGAATAAACGACCTTCTTGTGCAATGCACAAATTTAGTCTTTTATGCAGATTTTCTCGGACCCTGGACAAAATTAGTGGCGTTATTGTTCTACAGGTATCCCTAATCCTGTTTCGCATATCTTCCACTGTTGTTGGTGGATTAACATACACCTTATTTTTAATATAACCCCATAGGAGGAAATCTAATGGGGTGATGTCGCAAGACCTTGGTGGCCACTCAATGAAACCCCCACGTCCAATCCATTTTTGCGGATATCGTTGGTCCAAAAACGCACGAACTTCACGATGGTATTGCGGAGGCGCACCATCGTGCTAGAACCACATACTGTCGAGCTCATCCCTATCGAGACCTTGAAGCAGTTGGGGTAGTTCTTTTTGTAGAAAGTTCAGGTAACTATGGCCATTTAGTGGTTCATTAAAAAAGTGGGGTCCAATAATTCGATTATGATGAATACCACACCAAACATTTAATGACCAGTGGTTTTGATGTTGCACCTCTCTAATCCAAAATGGGTTTTCTGTGGCATAATAATGCATGTTGCGTCTATTTACGGCACCGTTACTTCTAAAAGTAGCTTCATCACTAAACATTACCTTGCATAATAAATTTGGATTTAATTCAATCTCCGCATTTATTGTACGACAAAAGTTTACACGACTTTCAAAATCCTGTCCATGCAATTCTTGGTGTAATTCCATGTGATATGGATGATACCTATATTTCTTGGTAGTACGATTAGCGGTGGATTGTGATGTTTCACATAATGCTGCTAACTAACGGCTACCAATATAAGGATTTTCCTGAACATTTAACAATACTTGTAGTTCTTTTTCTTCATTAGTTACTGGTTTGTTGACCACTTTACGTTTTGGATAATCAACAGTACCAGAAGAATCAAATCTTTGCATTAAGTTTTGAAAAGTATGGGTATTAGGCTGGCGTCGATCAGGATACTTCATTTTATAAATTTTTTGAGCAAGAAGGCAATTTTTTTGAGCCTCTCCTATTGTATAAATCATATCTATTAACTCATTCTTTGGAAAATTCATTTTACAATATAAGATGAATGCAAAAAAAACCAAACTACACTACATAAAAACCAAAAGAAGCGATTGCAGTTATAAATTTGACACACAGAAAAATGTTCTTTTACATTGTTTTTGCCATGGCTACTATGATAATGAAGACTATTTCTGTAAAAAAAGTATGGAAAATAAGAAAAACTGAAATATCTCAAAAACTATTATAAATAGGTATAGGATATATTGAACAAAACTTTTAGGGTTTTTATTACTCTATTAAATAACATGAATTATTAAATAACATGAAAATATACCATTTAAAAAAAAAAGATATTTATTCATTTAAACTTGTTCAAATTTGAGCCGATGTGTTCAAGCTTTTATTGCAAATATTAGGTAAAAATTATGTTAACTTGTTCTTGGCCTTGCTAAATTCTAAATTTGAATATATTTGTCACAAAATTGAAAACGTTATTTAGGATTGAATTGATGCTTGAAAATGTGACTTTTTTTCTTTAAACTTAATTATCTCAGAAACTATAAAGTTTTGTTATAGTAAACCCTTAATAAAAAAGATTTAAAATTATAAGCTAAATCGACAATACGATTCGTATATAGGGTATTCTATTTAAAAAAATACAACTTTATGCTATCCTAGTTTTTTGGCTCACCCTGTAGAGTCCTAAATATTTTTAAAATCTGCGTAAAAATAAACTGTATCAAACAATAAATATAGTTTCCTTGTTAATTTCACCGAAAAGGCACAAACTTACTTCATCCAATCGTTGACTCACTCTGTACATCTTATTTTTGGGCTTGTGGAAATCATGGGGTATATACTATTGGAGCTACTCTGCAGACACACAACTCCCCTTCCAATGTTGCCAAGCGAT
Organism: Diaprepes abbreviatus; assembly: GCA_034092305.1. Classification (NCBI taxonomy): domain Eukaryota; kingdom Metazoa; phylum Arthropoda; class Insecta; order Coleoptera; family Curculionidae; genus Diaprepes; species Diaprepes abbreviatus. The sequence goes on along the minus strand of JASJET010000045.1, from coordinate 507,627 downwards.
GGAAAATTTCCCAATTTGTGAGATTTTTTTAACAAAATTTAAATATGAATAATTTGGAGGAATGTTACCTTTTAATAACTTGGTATAGTGATAAATATTCAAGTAGTTCCCCCACATCATCACCGTCAAATAAAGGCAGGTAATAGAAGATTTATTCTCAAAACTACCGCAAACTGAAGATCAACTTTAATAAATCATATTTGCGGGGGAATTACTTTAAACAATATAAATCGATTTTAGTAAATCCCCCAGGTATAATAAATCTTGATTTTAATGAAAAATAATGAAGCCACTTATGATTAGGAAAAATAATTAGAAAATCGAATTCGTAACACTTAATCTACCATTTGTTTAGAATCTCGATACCAAGATAAATGTATGAGTCAGAGTGACTCAATGCTTTTAATTCTCCAAAGAGTTAGATCCAAGGAAATTGGAGTAAATAAAAGCATGTGGTTTGCGGATTTTATATGCTCTTATAGCAGTGAACAATCATTTTGATACATTTTGTATATTTAATATGAGTACTGAACCTAATGCATTCAGTTGAGTATTGTCGCTTATTAATAAAATTTAAAAAAATACCTCTTTCAAGCTTAGACCATGAGAATAATTTTTTTTAATTGAATGTTTGAAAAGTTAATTAAATGACTACTATAATGAAGACAAATGTTAATATTTGTAGAGATTCTAAGGGCAATAGAATCTCATAGGTATTGAAACTGAGGAGGCCAAATGTTACTTGAATTGGAGTAAACTGTATTCGGTCAAAAAACTATACTTTTTGTAAGCGATGCATAAAAATGGTAATTACGAGTGTGATTAGTTTAGTTAAGTATGTTATATAATTTAAAAACTAAAAAAAGAATAATTTATTTTCCAGCAATACCAACGGGGAGGAGAGAGTTTAATATTGCTATAAATAATATAAATATTGGTATACGAATTGATAGATGATTTACAAAAATACTTTGCAATAACACTTGTTAAAAAGGCTTATACATGATATAACAACAGACATATAATACATTCTTTAGGAAAATCTTCAGCTGGAATAGCATGTCGATAAATATTTTATTTACCAAACATATTTACAAAAACACGTAACGAAAATTAGGATAAAGCAGCATTAAAAATAAAGTTCAAATAAGTCCTTTAACAAAATCTTCGTTGAATACATAATTTATAAAAGTGAGAAAGCGTGGTTTGTTTTAACAACTTAGTAGTAAAGAATTTTAATCTAAGGTTTTAACATCTTAAATGCTTAAATGTACTATATACAAATATACGAACAAACACTATATATATAAATATATTTTCTTGATTCTTGAACCATAGATTATATCGTTTTTCCTTTATTTTGTCTTTTCTTGGGTTTAGGTTCTATATTTAATAAAAACACAAAACAATTGACGTTTCGCCCTTTATTCAAGGCATTTTCAAAATTTTTACTCCTAAAAATATTTTTATATAATTAAAATACACCACATAAAAAACATATCTACAATTTCAAAAAACAAACAAGACACTTAAAAACAGTATTTAAATTTTTAAAATTTTTTGAAAATATTTAATTTTACCGGTACACACCTTGACATTTTGCTGCTCTGTTACTATTTAGAGGAAAAAGTTTTAGAAAAATTAAATTTTAATATAATATTTTTCAAACGTTTTGTCGATAATTTCATAGCAGCCGTACTACAAAATAAAATAAATGAAATTCTCCAATAACAATTTCAACGAAAAATTACAGTTCATGTCCGAAACAGAGAATAATAATAAAATAAATTTTCTAGATATGACACTTATATGCAGAAAAAACAAAATTTTAACTGAATGGTACACCAAACCAACTTGGTCAGGTAGATATCTAAACTATTTCTCTAATCATTCAAAAACTCAAAAATATAGCCTAATAATCGGTCTATCTGATCGTGCTATCTCTCTAACGTCTCCAGAATTCCGACCAAAAATACTGCAAAAAGTAAAAAAGACACTAATAAATAATAATTTCAAGGAAAAGACTATCACCAAAATAATTGATAAACGAACATATAAGTTTTATAATAACGTAAAAACAAAAAACATAGAACATAAACAGAAAAAATATGTAGCATTACCTTACACTAGTGAGCTGTCAGAAAAAATAAAATACATTTTAAAAAAGCATGATATTATCGTATGCCACAGGTCACATAATAAATTAAATACATTGTTCACAAATTTAAAAAGTAAAACTCCTCTCATGAATAAATCAAATGTAATATATTCGATCCCTTGCACAAATTGTCCCAAAAAATATATAGGCATGACGAAAAACATACTTTTGATTATAACAGTACCATAATAAGAAACAAAGATATGAATTACCAAAAATTACAGATAAAGGAAATGATTGAAATTAAAAAAGATAAAAACACTGTTAACGACAGAACAGATATGGGAAATTTGAGCCACATTTACACAAGCCTAATTTAAACAAAAATATTAAGTATTCGATCCTGTCAAATAATAATCAAAAATTGAATATCCTCTTAAACATAAAACTAAACATATACCTTATTTGTTTTTTTTATGCAATATAAAATATAAAAAATAAAACACATTCGCTTTCCATGTATCCTCAGTAGACGATGTAAAGTTTGAGTTTTATTTAGTAACAGAGCAGCAAAATGTCAAGGTGTGTACCGGTAAAATTAAATATTTTTAAAAAATTTCAAAAATTCAAATACTGTTTTTAAGTGTCTTGTTTGTTTTTTTTTAAAATTGTGGATATGTTTTTTAAGTGGTGTATTTTAATTATATGAAAATATTTTTAGGAGGAAAAAATTTTGAAAATGCCTTGAATAAAGGGCGAAACGTCAATTGTTTTGGGTTTTTATTAAATATAGAACCTAAACCCGAGAAAAGACAAAATAAAGGAAAAATTATATATATATATATATATATATATATATATATATATATATATATATATATATATATATATATATATATATATACATATTTAATAACGCTGTTCTGCATTTTGAAGTTTTTTGTCGCTTCCTAATATTTCTTTGGGTTTTTTAAAAATTAAATACAAACATTTTTTTTACAAAATATATTTCATTTTGTATAGAAAAAGGTATAATTCAATTATCATTTTGTAAAGCAAAAACAACAATCGTCAACATGATTCTGAGGGTCCCGCCAAATCATTGGCTTAGTATGTTTGCATCATTAATTGATTTCTAAAATTATATTTGTTGCATTCACTGGTTAAAAATTGAAGTAAATCTTCCGTTGTTCGGTCGGACGAGACATTATAAAAACCTAAAATTTTTTCAACAATTTCGCCTCTAAAAAAAATTAAAAGTTAAGAAGTACATAAAATGTTGAAAATCATGGTTCTTGGGTTTAGAGCGTGTAAAATTGGAATTATTATCCGACGTTTCGCCTACGATTGCACGAGCCATCTTCAGGGATCTTTACTCCACAAGATTAGAACACTGAATGACTATCGAGGAGCAAGAGCCCTGTATTTATATCCGACTGGTGATCCAGCGTTATAACCGATGTAGACTGTAAGCAGCATCTCCATTAATATTATTTGGATATTTACGAATTTCAATTGATTCTCTAATTTTACGTTTAAAGAAACCAGCGCAATACTGGTGTTCAGCGAATGCAGATTGTATAATTTGTTTCTTTTTTTATACATCTTTCATGTTCCTTAAGCATGGGGGATATAGACGGTCCTGTTTCACCTACATACAAGAGGAAAGTATCTTGTAAAAGCCTTCTGTCTGAAATGGAATTGCATCCTTTGGTGACTTCAAATATTATCCAACTTTTTTACATGTGTTGAAAATTGTCCGAAAGTTTGATTTTCGGAGCAATCTGGCAATCTTGCTGATGGTTCCGTTTATGTAAAGTAAAACACCACTGTCCATAGGAGGTACATTTATAACATTTTTTTTTTGGAGGGGAAATCTTGCATAGACATTCACACGAAGTGTGCGGGTAGTGCCGGATTCTTACCGGCTAAAACCCCCCCTGGACTGAGGGTCCCCACGATCTGCTTCTGTTTCCTATAGTGAAGCTATAGTCTACAGAAGTGCACTGTGAGTGTCCCTTTAGTTTCCGGGCCGTAGCCTTATAAACCTCCGGTCTTCACTCTTTGGTGTTTCCGCTCCAGGAGCCGGTGCTCCTATTGCTTCGCACTTCCTTGCATTTCTCATACAATGCAAGGTTGGTCTCTCTGCCATTCGCACGTCGTTCACTCCGTGTCATTCATGCTTGAAAATTGGACTTGGAGCTTTTAGCTCCATCGTGCGTTCAAAGTAGCCCTTGAGGGATATTTCTCTGAGCTCTGTTTTACTCTTACTTATCCTTGTGTTCTTCTCTTCTTTTCATTTGGTCTTCTATTCCTCTGTTTCTCTGGAGTCTCCTGCTTGCTTCGCCTAGATTTGTAGTCTAGGTCTTTCATGTTTTGTGGCTTCTACTTCCGGGTTATAATCCACTGATTGCCTAATCAGTGGATTATCGTGGAGTTCAGCTCTTTGGAAAGCTTTTACAGCCTTTTGTCTTAGGACTTCTCGTAGAGGAGTCCACCTCATTTCTTTACGGATTTGTTCGTTCCTGAGGAACCACGGGGCGTCTAAGGCCATTCTCAGTACTATGTTTTCCTGAGCTTCTACCCTTTTGATGTGCGTTGCGACAGCGTGGCTCCACGCTACTAATCCGTATGTCAGCACTGGCCTAAGTACTGTTTTGATTATCGTCACTTTGTTCTTTAGGCTCAAATGTGGTTGTGGTATGTTTCTCCCAACACAGTCCTCTATCTAATGTTATTCCAAGATATTTGGCTTGATTCGTCCATTCGACGGCTTCGCCATCAATATCTATTGTCTCGCCCGGTGGTCTCCTTCTTTTCGTCAGGAAGAGTGCTTCGCTTTTATCAGGATTGACCACTATTTAGGTAGATCTTGCCATGATGGCAGTATCGTTTGCGAATAGGGCCATATTCGTGTTCCTGGTTTTGGGGATGTCGTGAGTGAATATATTATAGAGGTGCGGAGAGAGTACGGACCCCTGTGGTACTCCTACCTCTGGTCTTCTCGGTTGCGATATTTCCTATTCTACCTTGACTGAGAATTCATGTTTTTGTAGATATGAATCTACAACTTCGCACATCCAAGCCGGGTATCCAGAGCTCTGGAGTTTGTACATCAATGCTCTGGCGTCGTCTAGCAGGATGACTCCAGTAGATTGATTCCTATTGAATCCCTCGGTAGCATATTCAACAACACGCAACAGTTGCAGCTCTGTGGATCGTTTATCTACGAAACCAAACTGCTCCTGTGGGATAGTATCTATTGTTGCTGTCGCTTATTTTAGTATGACATTTTGTTGAGGAGACGGGTTTTTATATTGATTAATAGAACGTCTAATATCTTCAGCGCAATATCCGTTGCCTCTCAGAGCATTAGTCAGTTTTTTTGTTTCTGATTTTTGTGATTGTTCGACATATATTGAAAGTGCTCTCTTTAACAAAGAGTTAATGACGGATTGTTTTTGAAAAGGATGATGTTGTGACGTTGCATTGAGATATCGATTTGTATATGTTGATTTTCTGTGCACAGAATGTCCTAATTTGTCATTCTCTTTCCTTTGTACCAGTACATCAAGGAAGGGAAGAGCACCATTTGATTTAGTTTTCATATTAACTTTTATGCTAGGGTGTTGTTGATTTAGATGAACCAGGAAATTATCTGTGCCATGCAGCCAAACTACGAACGTATCATCTACATATCTGCACAAAAATGTAGATTTTAGAGGAGCAGAAGACAAAGCGTTTTCTTTGCTTTCATGAAGATGTTAGCTACCACAGGTGATCCCATGGCCGCTCCTAAAGTATGTTCGTAGAAAGTTCCTTGAAAAGTAAAATAAGTGGAAATCAGACATGCTTTAAATCATTCTAGTAGGGTGGAGTCCCTGTTGTTTGTAATATGTTCGATATTACGGAAACTGAATCATCTATAGGAACATTTGTGTACAGAGATTCTATTAAAACTGACCAATTTGTCTCGGAGCTCCAATTAGATGATTTTTAATCTTTGGATAAAGTGCCCAAAGTTTTTAAAAGAGGATTATATTTTTCCTGTAAAGAAATATAAAAGTTTGGGCAGATATTTACCTATTTTGTAAGTTGGTGAATCTATGACGCTGACGATTGGACGTAGAGGTACATTTTCTTTATGTATTTTAGGCAGTTCATGAAGACGTGGAATCTTGGAGCTGCTTGGTTTAACGGCTTTATTTTCTTCTGGCGTGAGGTTGAAGCAGTTAATTAGAGATGTGAGATTTTGTTTGTTGGATCAGTCCGAATGAGATTGTAAGTATTGTCGTCAAAGAGCTGGTTTATTTTTTCACTAAATTTGTCCCGCACTTCCTTGTTTAACCCTTCTTTTAAAATAAATGAAACCCTATTTCTATTAAACTATTTTGTATCATTTTCGAGGTAATAGAGAAAATATGTTTTGCTAAAAATAAATTTATATTTTGGTCGTATTGTGCTAGTAAATAAAATATTATAATAATTATGCAATTTTTATTCTGGCTATAGGTTAATTTCCTCAAAAATATGGGGCGAGCCTCTCTTGCCTCCTCTCAGTAACCACCACTACCTAAAAGCGTTAGAGCAAATATACAACACAAGATATTGGGTAAAACATATAATACATATTCAAATTATATTCCCACCGAATGACCAGGCGAAGCCAGGACGGGTAAATTCTAATAGGGTATAAAGTTCCAGGAATTGCTAAATGTTGTACGTTATTACGCCATGATACACAAGACAACTTTAAATATGGCTCGAGGAAGTCTATTATACTGCACCGACTGGATTTAGCTCTGCATTTTCATGTAATTTATAGGATGAGATAATATCCAGGATTCTAGAACTGTTTCACATTATAAATGGTTTTATATTATATTTAAATGGAAAAGGAAAAATAAAAAATGTCTTTCTGTATAAGAACAACGAAAAAACAGATTGGGTTATGAAGATAAGTTAGCTATTAACTTGTAAAACAAGTCATATTATGTATGAATGAAGATTGTAAACTCTATTGAAGATTAACTAAAAGGTAGTGTTCGGACGCATTGTTTTTGGTTTTGTTTGTTTATACTACACTTCGGTTGGATTGTATCCATGGATTTCCAAAAATAAATTAGATGACAAATTAAAATTGGGCTATCAGACCAAAAGTGTCCGTAGTATGCTCGTTGCCATTTTGGGGAAAATAGTTTGGACAAGTCAAATTAGCCGTCAAAGTCAAAAAAATAGTGTCATTGTTGCCACTAAAATATTTATTCTTTCCCTGAATTAAATTTATTTTATATTACTTAACAACCAAGTAGAAAAGATTAGTCCAAAACCGGGTATGGAAGTAAAATCGGGACAGGAGATTTCAGATGATTTATAAGATAAGATAAGATAAGATAAGATAAGGTGGTTTACTAGTAATAATATGCAAATAGTACTTTTACAAGTCAGATTAAAATATTAAAATTTTGTCAATTAATTATTATCATTAATACAAATAAAACATTACACCACAATATTGATTCTTCCTTAAGAAGAAAGTTTTGGTAAAAAAAAGCTACGAGAAGCTGACAACAGACAAAGACAATACTACAGACTAAAATTAGATTCGAAATACTCCTCAAATGAAAAAAAAAACGCATTCAGCACAACGTAGCTCTTGATTTGTTTTTTGTACTGATTGAAGTTAAGAGCTTTAATTCTAGCTGGCACGCAGTTGTAGAACTTTATTGCTAAATATCCTGAACCATTTCTGGATCTCTCAAGCCGAAGTCTAGTACAAGATTGTTGTTGTTTCTTGTTGGATAGTTGTGAATATCTTCGTGTGATCTGTATAGATCAAGGTTTTGTTTAACGTACAACAAACACTGCATAATGTACACACAAGGTAAAGTTAAAATTTTTAAATTCTTAAACGAGTTTCGACAGTCTTCTCTATAACCAAGCCCAGAGATAATACGAATGCATTTCTTTGTTGTCCAAATGCCTTATCAGTATGACAAAAATGACCCCAGGAAAGAATAGCATAGGCCAAAAGAGAATGAAAGTTATTGTGATATGCTGTCAGAAGAGTTTCTTTGAAAGTTACCCGTACAAGACTCCTGAACAGGAACAGTTGTCGGGATAGTTTTTTTGAGAGATTAACAAGGTGTTGCTCCCAGGTTAATCCTGCATCTAGGTGTACTCCCAGAAATTTGACCTCCATTGCACATTGAGGTAGAAACTACTGTACAATTTCACTGTTTTTCCTTAGAGTAAAATTAATACTTTGTGATTTGGAGTTGTTCAAGGATAGACGATCGGCTTGAAACCATTGAAATAGTTTTTTTTCTGAAGTTTGGTAATCAAGACCGTCAATCTCTGAAGGGTGATAACTTATATAAAACGTTGTGTCGTCAGCAAACAAAACAGTGTTGACTCCTTTACCCTTACAGTATGCCAGGTCATTTATATAGATGAGGAATAAGATGGGGCCTAATACCGATCCTTGAGGTACACCATACCTTAGGGATTGTTTTTTAGAATTACACTGTCCAAAGTGAACATACTGATCACGATCTGACAGATATGAATTAAGTAGCTGAGTGGCATCAGTCTGAAAATTGTAGAATGGTAGTTTTTTTAGAAGAATGCTGTGCGACACAATCGAATGCCTTTGTGAGGTTTAAAAAGGATGCAAGAGTGTCAAGATACTTTTCAAAGCCCTGTAAAACGTTACTAGTGAAGTGATCAATAGCTAAAGTTGTGGTCTTGTTCTTTCGGACTCCAAACTGGTTCAAGGCAAATAATTTGTTTGACTCAAAGTGATCATTAGCCTGATTTTGCAAAATTCGTTCATAGACTTTTGACAAGATTGGTAATAAAGATATGGGGCGATAATTGTTGCAGTCACCAATGGAGCCCTTATTCTTGAAGAGGGGTACCACCTTTGCAGTTTTGAAAACTTTAGGAAATGTACTGCAAGCTATAGGTTGATTTATCAATATGGTTAGGGGCTGAACTATTATATCCTTAATTTTTTTAATAATTTTTGTGTTAATCCCGTCAATATCTTTACCGTCACTATTTTTTATTTCTGAAATGGCCTTATCGACATCACTAAAACTAACTGATTGAAATTTAAAGGACGGGATGTTTTTCAGTGGCAACGATTTTAGGTAATCTTCAAAAGGCTGTTGAGAACTTTCAAGTTTATTCATCACACATTCAGCAGTTGAACAAAAGTGGTTATTAAAATCATTTGCATTTAGTTTTAAATTAGAGTCAGAGGTATTATTCTTGCTTTTATTTTTAATAAGTTTCCACATAGCTTGTTGAGGGTTACTGGATTTTTTCGCAAATTCGTCATTAGCTTTAATTTTTGCAAGCCTAATTGATTTTCTGTAATTTTTTCTATATTCAATTATGGTACTCGTTGGCAAGGTAATAGGATCTCTTTTATTATCATAAACTGAAGTCTATTACGCATCTCGTTTAAGTTATGTTTATGTCTTTATTGCACTAAAATATATGGAAATACGCGTACAAGTGATTATTGGGTATAAAGTCTGTAGTATAAGAAATGGACCCATGAAACCTGTACTGATTGGGAACCAAAAGAACTTGATGGGTTCCGATGCTTCCGTTGTTCAGGGGCAAAGTCGGGGATGTTGGTATAACCGCCTACTCATGAATGACCAGCCTAGTCTATTATCTTTAAGTATAACATTATTCAGTTTTATTGATTATACTATAATATTAAGTATTATATTATTTATATTATGTTTTTAGTTTCAATGTAATCTTTCACAGCCGCTTTATTTTTTTTTAAATTATTTCTCTTAAAAGAACTTTTTATAAATTTTGACATCTATTTCTAGTGTTAAAGTCCTTTCAGTACTTGTATTATTCTTTAAGGAAAATAATATAAATATTTTAAATAACTTGCATTAAAATTTCAGATCTGCGTCCAGTAATTAATTTTTTATGATATAACCAAATACCCAGAAACATTAAATAAATTTAACTGGTCGATTTGTTGGAGGTTTACCACGAATCTATCAAAACTACCGTGGAGAAATGGTAAAGTAAACCGCACTACATTGCCCAAGTCACGTTTTTCACATGCTTTAATGCTACTTGAAATAATAGTTTTTTGGAACAATAAAAAACATTTTATTACATAAAAATTGTGTTTGGTTATCGGCGATTATTTTCCAGAAATACGTAAAAATATCAAGTTTATTATATTTTAAACGCTGTGTATTATGAAATATAAACTATATGTTTTTTTTTATCCCACTACAGGGTGAGTCAACTCTTAGATAGTTTATAGGTTATACGTAATTGGAGGAATAAAAATCATGGTTCTTGGGTACGTAGGACTGTATTACCCAACGTTTCGCCTACGATTGCACGAGGCATCTTCAGGGATGTTTACTCTACGAGATTAAAACACAGTGTTTTACTTAAATTCTAGTTCCCACTCCACGGTTCTTTATTTCTTCGTAAATATTTGTGAAAATTCTTAGCTGGGATCATTTTATCTTCTTCTTCTTCAAGTACCATGTCAGGTTCCCCTGACGTGGCAATTACATTGGCAAGTCTTTCACGGTCCTGCGCCAGCTGGAATAGTTCCCCCGCGCTACGTATACCTGTCCATTCACGAATATTCCTCAACCAGGAAGCCTGTCTCCTTCCTACCCCTCTACGTCCCTCTATTTTACCTATCATGATTAGCTGAAGAATTCTATATCGCTCCCCTCTGAATATATGTCCAAGATATGAGATTTTTCTACACTTCACAGTGTTTAATAGTAGACGAGTTGTGTCAGCCCTATTGAGTACCATTTCGTTGGTCTGCCTAGCTGTCCAAGGTATTCTCAGCATTCGCCGGTGTAACCACATTTCGAGAGCCTCCAACCGATTAATCGTGGCAGCCCTAATTGTCCAGATCTCTGCCCCATATAGTAACACTGGCCAGACGTATGATCTTATCATTCTCTATCGTAGTTTTAGGTTGAGGTTATCATTGCAGAAAAGTGGTTTCATTTTTTGAAAAGTTGCTCTAGCAGTCTCTATTCTACACCTTATCTCTTTAGATTTTCGGTGATATAACATCCTAGATATTTAAAATGAGTCACCCTGTCTATACTTTTTCCTTCTATTTGTATTGAAGCGTTAAGATGAGGTTGTCTACTAAAGACCATAAATTTTGTCTTTTTGATACTTATGTTGAGCCCCATTTCTTGACCCTCAGTGTTAACACAGTTTAATAGATGTTGCAGGTCTTGTAGTTTGTCTCTTAGGATAACAGTGTCGTCAGCATATCGTATTGTATTTATATATTCTCCATTGATTTGTACTCCCATTCATTGTCCTTGAGTAGCCCGTTTAAAGATTTTAGCTGAATATATATTAAAAAGCAGTGGAGATAGTATGCATCCCTGTCTGACGCCTCGCAAAATTTTACTTTCTTCTGTGAGTTTTCCATTTAGCCTCACTGTTGCTTTCTGCCGCCAATATAGATTTTTAATAATTCCTACGTCTCTGCTGCCTACCCCTACGTTATTTAAAATGTCTATGAGTTTTCTGTGCTATACTCTGTCGAAGGCCTTCTCGTAATCGACAAAACATACGAATACATCCTTGTGTTGGTCCCGGCATTTTTGCAGAAGTATTTTATCTTACAATTGTACAATATCTACTTTCTTTTATACAGGGTGTCCAAAATTGTCATTTAATTATTAATATATTCAGTTCTATTTTTCATCATTTTTTTAAATGAAACACCTTGTATTTGACGATTATTAAACGTCAGAACTGACACATACTTCACAAAGAACAAAGAAAATCATGGCCACCTATATAAGATATTTTCTTATTCTTAAATGAAATAAATATTGGTATTAATATTGCTTTTTATTCATAATGATATTGTTAATATTAATTCAATTAAATTTAATAATAAGAATGGTAAAGCGCCTTTTGGGTTAATCACTACATAGTATAAAACAAAGTCGCTTTCTCTGTCCCTTTGTATGCTTAAATCTTTAAAACTACGCACCGGATTTTGATGCGGTTTTTTTCAATAGATAGAGTGATTCAAGAGGAAGGTTTATATGTATAATAACATCCATTAAATAGTGGAGAAATACTGTTTTTTTGAGGTTTCTAATGTGATGTCGTTAATTATCATATTTTTTTCCGCTTACATTGCAAACGCAGGCTGAACCCTACGAGATTTATCAAAATAATGTACTAATTATTTGTACACATTGAAAAGGTCTACAGAAAACTCCGCGATGGTATATGTCTATCTCTCATGGATATCCCACAATAACATTTTTTTGTCATTTACTTTTTACGACAAATAATGGCAAATTTTGAAGCGATTTTAACCAATACAGCATTATTCCTTATCCAATTAAATAGCTTAAATACATTGTTGATTTAATATAGATCTATATGGTCCTTTACAGCACAAGATTTAAATGAATATTTTCGAAGATATTACAGATTTAAAATTGCGGGAAGTAGCGCTTGCGGCGGTACTGGCCGACCGGGGCGGCGGCAGCATGCCTATAAATAGCGCGTCGGAGGCCGATGTAATAATTGTTGTAAAAATAAAATAAATAGTCACAGTTTTTCTATAGTGTATTTAGTATCAGCATTGCACCCGTGCGAAGCCGGGGCGGGTCGCTAGTATTTCATATAAAAAACTATAATTGGTTTGTATTTTCGAAAGTAAAGTATAGTAAGTATTTTTTTTAAATCACGATTTCTACTGAAACAAATCAAGTAATTTAAATAGTGATTTTAATCATTTGATTATAACCAACACAACCCTGTACATAAGTAAAAATCGGTTATTTTTTATTTAACAGCAATTTTTGAGGCAATTAATGAAGATTAAGTCTAATATAGTGGTATCAATTTGAAAATAAATAAATACTCTATCAATCCAAGTTCTTAGATGCATAGTCTTCCATTGGAAAAAATGCAATAAAAAATTTAAAATATCAATATTTAAATAACATTTTAGGACACCCTGTATAAAAAATCTAAAAAAAGTTTAAAGTTTTGAACAAGTTAGATTGTTAGTTACAAATTTAAACTTTGACAAAAATCAACAAAAAAAATGTTCCTCATTATGAATATCTCTTATAAAATAAATTGAAAAAAAGCATCTTCTGTTAAGGACACATTTTCCGATGATCAAAAATAAATTAACTTTGTCGTTATGCCCTATGTCTCTCCGACTACTATTACCATAATAATATTCTGTAAATATCTGGTTATTCTCACCAATTTTTCACACATCATTTCTAAAATCAACAAACAGTTTGGGCACATATTTCTTTTTTGTCACTCTTTATGAAAGGAAACATCTGTCCTGTCAGCAAGCTTATAAAAAGGTACCATCTTCATTTAAATATTTAGGTTATAATTTATGGAAGGAAAAACATCTTTGAACTGGTTTAATTTTGCGGGTATTTTATTTTGCGCTTGATTATAGACAATATTGAACTTTAATTAAGACTGATCCCATTAAAAATACATTTATAAAAAAACGAGGCTAAATTAGTGAGATTTATGTCTTTAGGGCCCTTAATATTAAGTCTGACAAATATCCGTAGGTTTCTATATTGTTAAATAACATCAAAATACTTGAAAATCTTTTTCTTGAGTAGAGGAAAGGTCCCTAATTCAGACCAGATCTTAAATTGAAACATCGCTTTCATATAAATATTAATTGTTCCAAGCGCCTTCTGTTGGCCAGTGGTTGTAACTTATACGTGGTTTAGTCGCCGCAGCAAGGAACGAGAGATCTGTACAGTTCGGGTATTATGTTTTTATGTTATCTAATATAATTTTTTTGCTAACTTATGTAAGCCATAACTTTTTCACTGATAAGTAACTTTTTCTTTCTCATAGGTGTACATTTTAAGCAAGTTTTCATCTATTATTTCGTTGTTTTCACGACAAAATCCATTTAAGAGTGCATTTTTAAAAGTAAGGTTATAGTTTTCTAAATTGAACCATCTACTAGTTCCAAAATTGGACCGGTCCAAATTAAGCAAGTTTTTTCTTCAAGATGCATATCTCAGAATGTGGAAAAATGGGAAATGAGACGAGGAAAATATGAAAGAAGCCTTAATTGCTCACCAATCCTACGAATGCGTCAGAAGACTCTTCTTCAGCAAACAAACTGACCCATAGTGTTCTTACTAATATCAACAACTCATCCCAACATGCATCCACATCTACAAACACTTGGAGGAACATTAGGGGCGGAATGTTCCGCATCGTCGTTCCAAAAAAGAAACTCTCTTTCCGAAATAATAACTAGTACACAAGGATGACCTTAAAGGAAAACAATGTAAGAAAATGGCTCCTCCGAAAACCGTAAAAATGTTTTTTCTTCTTCAAAGTCACTTTTAAAAAAGAAAGTCTTCTGTGTCTAAATCTGACAAGGCAAAGCGTCCTTTACCACAGAATTCACCAAGCGACTCAGAATCAGAAGACTAAGATTGCCTTTGTATTGTTTGTTGATCTCCATTTTCGCAATTCGATGCAGGAGAAGAGTGGATTCGCTGTATTTTGTGTAAAAATGGTCACACTTGAAGTACCCCAATGACCTCTATACTGCTTTCTATGAATGTATAAACTGTAAGTCTGCGAGTGACTGTGTTGTTTTATCTACTAAATATTTTATGCTAATATGATACCTAATCCATCTCAGAATCATCTGTATAAAATGTAATTATCATTTCAATGAATGTTCTTTTCCTAAATAATAAATAGGGGACCTCTGGTTCAAAATAGAAAACTAGTATCCTTGATTTTTTTGTGAACCACTCAAACAGTTTTTCCTGTTTTATAAAATTTATCCATTTATAACACGCTAGAGTAAGAGTACCCTTCAAGGTTTTTTATTTACCCATGGTTCAAAAATTTCCGTTTTACAGAATTACTTTCGTAGATAATACAATTTACAATTTTCGACACTTTTACAAGATCTCTCCACATCCAAGAATTCTTCTGATTAACGAATCCGTTGAGGTAAAAGTGAGCCTTGTCATCTAATTTTTTTATTATGAATTGTATCCATAACGTTTAGATATTCCAAGATCTAACTGGTAAAGTTGCAGGCTGTAATTATTGAGTCAGCATGAAGGTGCAACAATTGCTAGACGAAAATAGCTGAATTTTGAAGTTTAAGACGCCCTTGAAATCAACAACATGGTTTTACTACTGGTCAGTTAATATACAGCAAGTTATTTCTATTTATTAATTGTATTAATGAATTCTTTGAAAATTGTGCCAAATTTTATGTAATATATAACTGACTTTAGAAAAGCTTTTGACAAAGTCAGTCACTCTATTTTGCGTGCGACCTTGTCCTATTTTGGAACCTCGAGTTAACTTTTCCCTTGACATCTAATGTTTTAAACAGTTTTTCCAAAAGCCCAGAATACTTTCATTCTACACATTCTCCACTAGCGTCATTGGTCTTTGCTATACAGCCGGCTACAATATTTTCAAAATGGCAGCACCTCTAGTTATAGATGTCAACTTGCTTATTTTAAATGAAACATCTTATATATTATTGCATTTTTGATTTCTACGTAAAATTCTAGACATATTTTATGTATAATATTCTATACTTAGGTCTTACTGTTTTGGACATATTTAAATTTTTATGTCAAAAATTACGTTTGCGGACCAAAACTTAACTATAAATTTTTCCTATAAGGAAGTCTTTATTATTTAATTTGGGTTGGTTTTCTATTAGACGAAGATCGACTGTATTAGTCTTTTTATGATATTTTGAAAATTCTTAGTACAGAGTGGTCAAAAAAGAAGAATAAAAATTATATTTAAAAAATCGTCAAAGTCAATTTTTTCAAATAGAAAGCACCTATTTTTATAATTTATTAAAAATAAGGGTAACTTTGTATAAGGTTGGTTACTCCAAAAATTTGTAATTTTCAAAATATTGACAAGTCACCTTTTTTTATTGTCAAAATGCTATACAGCTTTTAAGTTTTGTTATTAGTTGGCCATGACGGCGAGGCGTGGCGGAAATAAAACAATCGAACCCTACAGAATTGTCACTATTTATTTCCATTTGACATTCATTAATAATAATCACGCCAGGGCGACTAAATTACACGCACGAAGATTATTTAAACTTATTTATTATTTATGGAGAATGTGATAGAGTTATTTCAAGAACATACGATACATTCGTGATCCGATATCCACAGAAACAGAAACCAACACTACCAACTGTTAAAAGGATTATAGAAAACTTCAAGAACTTTGGACCCCTAAAAGCACAAAAGAAATAGGAATAAATCAGTTGTTAAAATAAAGTTACAAAAATTATTTCAGTAAATGTTCAAATTGACGCCCTTGAACTTCCAAACATTTTTCGCACCTAAGCAGGAACTCTTCATGGGTGGCTCTTCTTATTGACTGAGAATTAAGTTCTTTTAGCTTTTATAGATCTTGAAATTCTTTATAATCTTTTTAACAGTTGGTAGTGTTGGTTTCTGTTGCTTCGGATATCGGATCGCGAATGTATCGCATGTTCTTGAAATAATTCTATCACATTCTCCATAAATAATAAATAAGTTTAAATAATCTTCATGTTTGTAATTTAATCGCCTCGGCATGATTATTATTAATGAATGTCAAATGGCAAGAAATAGTGACAATTCTGTAGGGTTTGATTGTTTTATTTTCGCCACGCCTCGCCGTCATGGCCAACTACTAACAAAACTTAAAAGCCATACAGCATTTTTACAATAGAAAAATGTTGAATTGCAAATATTTTGAAAACTACAAATTTTTAGAATAGACAACCTTATACAAAGTTAACCTTATTTTTAATGCTTAATATGATAAAATTATAAAAATAATTTTTTTGACTCCTCTATACTAATAATTTTCAAAATATTATAAAAAGACTACTAAAGTCGATCTTGGTCTACAAGAAAACTAACCCAAATGAAATAATAAAGACTTCCTTATAGGAAAAATGTATAGTTAAGTTTTGGTCCGCAAACGTCATTTTTGACATAAAAATTTAAATATCACAACATTGTACATAAAATATGTTTAGAATTTTACGTAGAAATCAAAAATGCAATAATATTTAGGGTATTCCATTTAAAATAAACAGGTTGACATCTACTTCTGGTATAATGGGAAGTGCCGCCATCTTGAAAATATTTTAGCCGGCTGTCCCCCATGCACATTAGTACACATTTCCCACAATCGATTGATAAATTTCCCGGAGAATTACACTGTATAGCTCAGACAACACGATATTATAAAACGTAAATAAATATTGTGAAAAAAATTTACTTTTTAACGTGTCTCGAGAAAATTTTTGGCCTAAAGGACAATTTTACTCAATTATTTTTGTATTAAATTACGTGTAAATTTTAATACATAAACAAATAAATGAAATTAAATATTAAAAACTTCACAAAAACGTGATTATGTGAAGTCATCATACTTCACTCCTCAATCATCTTATCCCGACAGTAGAGTGATGTCGTTGTTTTTTTTTCTTCTTATTTTAAAACATGTTTTAAAAGGCTTCGAGCAATGCAAGTCTATAACTTGCCATTTTGACAAATAATTTACAACTACAATACTTTATCTTACTTCTACAACCCTATTCTAAAAATGTATCGCTACTAAATTCTTGTAATTCAAATGGTACCCCGTATTGACTAATTTCAATATGGTTGCACGGATGGAGACCATTTCTGGGAAGTGCTCGCGTGGGCACATGCAGCTGTAGTTTTTAGAAATGTGACAGCCCGTTTATAAGCGAACCTAAGCCCTGCGGTTTAACGTTTCGATGAACCATATCCCATGAGAAAATACGTTGATTTTAAGAAGAATACCGGGTGTGACTATTCAAAAAGGCATCACAAAAAATTTCGAATTGATTGATATTTTTATTATAACGATTTTTTTGGGTTCTTGAATCAGCTGGTTCTTGTAAGGATGAATGTGCAAATATTTTGACAAAATTCGTTAGGGAGGTCTGCGGAGGAGGTTGAATTCCTCAGGGCGTTTCCGGATGGAGTTGCTTGGTTGTTCCGTGAGTTCTCGGTTACTTGGAATCTAAAGCAGCGTTTTTATTTTGACTTATTATCAATTGCAAGTATGGCTGGAATACTATAAAAAAAATTGCGTCTTCTTCGAATATCCTGGATACTTTGAAGCTTAACCAATATAACACTTTTAGTGCAATTGTGGTATTTTCATTATTAGCCGACTTCTAAAAGAAGGAGGTTCTCAATTCGTCAACTATGGATGTTTTTTTTATGTATGTACACCGATTACTCCGGAACGGCAGCACCGATTTGAATGAAATTTTTTACGTTATGTTCAGGAAGTTGCTGCGGTGGTTCCATATTTTTTTGGATGAAATTGGTGCGGTAATATCCAAGATGGCGCTGAAAACATGGCGGTCAAAAAAATTAATTTTCTCTGATTTTCTCCAAAATAGGCGTGAAGGAATCTTTGGTTTCGTACACAACGAATCTGAAATTATTTTTAATAAATTCAATATGGCGGATCCAATATGGCGGACAAAAAAATTTAATTTTGTCTGATTTTCTCCAAAATTGGTATGGGGGAGTTTTCGGGGTCGTATATAATGGATCAAAAATATTTTTAAATATTCAATATGGCGGATCCAATATGGCGGACTAAAAATATCAATTTTGTCCGACTTTCTTCAAAATTGGTACAAGGGAGTTTTCGTGGTCGCACATAACGAATATGAAATTATTTAAAAAAAATTCAATATGGCGGATCTAAGATGGCGGAATAAAGATTATAGATTTCCCGATTTTATCTAAAATCAGTATTGGGGTATTTTTCTTAGTGTTAATTATGAATTTAAAATATTTTTTGAAAAACTCAATCTGGCAGATTCAATATGGTGTCTTAAAAATTTTACATTTTTCGATTTTCTCCCAAATTGATATAGGGGGTTCATGAGGGTGTAGATTAGGAATTTAACAGTATTTTTTCCCGGATTCAATATGGCGAATCCAAGATAGCGGACTAAAAATTTTACATTTTTCAATTTTGTTTAAAAGGGGGACTGAATCGTTTTTGACGATGTAAATAGCGAATATACGTTTAAAAATTTTAAATTTCCGGACTTCATCCAAAATTGGTACTAGGGGGCTTTGAAGGGTTTAGATTTAGATTAGATTAAGACTTTATAAAATAATTTTTCTGAAATTCAATATAGCGGATGCAATATGGTGGGTTGAAAATTTTACCTTATTCGCATTTTTTCACATTTAGTATTAGAGGGTCTTCGGGGTCGTGTATTACGAACATGAAGTTAATTTTTTGGTTGATAAGATACAATATGAGGGACAGAAAATTTTACATATTCCAATTTTGTCTAAAATTGACATTGTGGGGTTCTTGAGGCGTGTACAAACTCAATATGCAGTATAAAATATATCAAGCTAAGAAATTTACATCTTAGGTTCTTTAAATATTGAAAATTGATATTGTGGGGTTCTTGAGGTGTATACAAACTCAATATGCAGTATAAAATATATCGAGCGAAGAAATTTTCATCTCAGGTTCTTTAAACATCGATATTGGAAGGTTTTGGGGCCTATATTACCAATCGAAAATTATTTGAAATTTAAGATAGTGGATTTACTTTGACAGACAAAATATTTGTTTAACACAATTTTTCTGGCATTTGAAAAACTCTAAGAACGAATGAATTTTAGTGGTTAATTTTTAAGTGATTTACAACTTTTGATAAAATGGGTACTTTTTTGCGACCTTGGAATCATTGCGAGGTACACTAATCTCGATTAGTACTTAGTTCAAATAATTTATAGATATCACAATGAATTCTAAAACTAATAAAATTCTTATAAAAAAATTGAACCGACTTCTAAAAGTGCTCTAAAAAGTGAAAAATAACTATAAATTTATGTATGAAATTGAACTTTTTGAAGCCGGCGCTAAATTAATACTTGACAAAATGTCATTTCCATAAACATATTAAAAATACTTTATTTGTATTTGCTTTCTTACCATAATTTACATATATTAGTAGTTATTTATTTCATTTACAAATAATTTGGCCCCGACTTCAAAAAATTCAATTTCATATAAAAATTTATAGTTATTTTTCACTTTTTAACGCACTTTTAGAGGTCGGTTTAATTTTTTGATAAAAATTTTGTTGTTTTTATCCTTCTGAAATTTTTACGACTTATTAAATTCTCTGTAATCCCATTTTTTACATAGTATATAAAATCTTCGCTTTATTTTAGAAACAGTTATTGCTTCTTAAACAATCAGTCAATTTTTACCTTTTTTTTTACATTTTTCAGTAACAAATAATTCAATTAACTCATGCAAAAGCTTGTTTTCAAAGCTCTACAACATGTTTGACTTATTTTATTAAAAAAGTCCAATTCCTTTCAATTATATGCGAAAATCTGCAAAAATTATTATTTTTTCCACCGTTAATTGCTTTAAACATGTCCCTATAGAATTAACATGACGTCAGAACTAGGGCCCCATTGTTTGAACGCTGAATAACATAATAATATTTTTATTTATATTGGAAAATGTGTTGATAAACAGTAGATATTTCATTTCTTGGTGTACACATACCAATTTTATGCTATCCTTTTCTAATTGCATTATTTAAACGAATATCATATAATAATCGCTACGTCAATTCGGAATGTACAAATATATGAATATCTGGTTGTCTAAATTATTTGTATTGTTATTTTCAATTGCAAACAATATTTACCAATAAAAATAAGTTTTTAAATCCTCTTTTTGTTAATATTAATTGTAAACTTTGCATTTATAGTAATTTCTAACACTTAAAAACACTGAAAAGAGTCACGACAAGCAATTAAACTGAAAAAAAAGACAAGCAAACATGTTTATGTCTGTCAAACATCAAAAAGCCTCTCTCCCACCGACCTTAAACAGCCTTCAAACAAATCTATTGTTGTTTTAAATCTATAGGGTATGATCGAAGATTAATTGTTAACCAATATATTAGTTCAACGAAATCCTGACAGGACACCTATACGAAAAACGCCTGCAATTCGAAACTTACCCTTTATTAGTTATGCTTTGCTTTCTATAAGGAAAAAAAGACATTGTACCTACAATATAGCCCCATAACAACCTAAACCCTTTTTGTATTAAAATCAGAGAATTCTGTTAATAAAACTTCCATAATCGTTGAAAAGGCTTAAAGACCAAAATCCGGGCAAATATTCAGCATATGGCCATGTGTGTTTAATAACATTGTGCTCTTCTGGGAAGTGACCTATTTATAATGGGTGACCGCAGCCCAGGCAAAGGTCTGGAGAAGTGTCTCTTGGTAAACAGGAGCGGAATAAAAAAATTGTTTTTCGAGTTTTTGAAAACTATGATCTTGTAAGCCAAAAGAGTTGAAGTAGTTTAGACTCATCAATAAAAGAAGTAAATAACACCCAAGTATGCAGATATATGTGCTGATGTTATTCTAGTAGGCGAATATATTCACTTGTTTAACGAACATTCGCGTTTATTGTTTCTCACTCAGATTTTAAAAATCGTTACATATTTTAAAAATTCAGGAAAGGTTAATCTACATTATCCAATATTTTAAAAAGATATTAAGTGAATGCAAATTTCTTACAAAGACCTGTCCAACGATGTAAAAGATGCTGCATTTGTTATCACTACATAGTATAAAACAAAGTCGCTTTCTCTGTCCCTATGTCCCTTTGTATGCTTAAATCTTTAAAACTACGCACCGGATTTTGATGCGGTTTTTTTCAATAGATAGAGTGATTCAAGAGGAAGGTTTATATGTATAATAACATCCATTAAATAGTGGAGAAATACTGTTATTTTTGAGGTTTCTAATGTGATGTCGTTAATTATCATATTTTTTTCCGCTTACATTGCAAACGCAGGCTGAACCCTACGAGATTTATCAAAATAATGTACTAATTATTTGTACACATTGAAAAGGTCTACAGAAAACTCCGCGATGTTATATGTCTATCTCTCATGGATATCCCACAATAACATTTTTTTGTCATTTACTTTTTACGACAAATAATGGCAAATTTTGAAGCGATTTTAACCAATACAGCATTAATCCTTATCCAATTAAATAGCTTAAATACATTGTTGATTTAATATAGATCTATATGGTCCTTTACAGCACAAGATTTAAATGAATATTTTCGAAGATATTACAGATTTAAAATTGCGGGAAGTAGCGCTTGCGGCGGTACTGGCCGACCGGGGCGGCGGCAGCGTGTCTATAAATAGTGCGTCAGAGGCCGATGTAATAATTGTTGTAAAAATAAAATAAATAGTCACAGTTTTTCTGTAGTGTATTTAGTATCAGCATTGCACCCGTGCGAAGCCGGGGCGGGTCGCTAGTTAATAATATTTTTATGAGACGCATGTCAAAAATGAGCTACTAAACTTAAGTCAAATTAATTTTAGGTGGAGAACAGTCAGACGAAGATTTAAAAAAGCAGGATAAAAGCCAAGATAGCATGTCATGAGATTTTACATGACCATCTACACCATTTAAACACCTTCTTTAAAAAACAAGCGCAGCTACAGTGAAAGTGGAGAAGTCCTGGCGGTAGTACGCGAAATGAAATATAGCATACTCGCGAACGGCAAAAATTATTGGGTGGGCAAAAAAATATTTTTGGTTGTCACCCATAGAGAGCGTTGCAATTGTTCTGTGGGACTTCTGTCAGTGCTATGTTTTTTTTTTCTTTTGGCGTTTGATATCAGTTACATTTATGTTACTTTAAAAGCAACTTGTATGTAATTTTGTTTATAGCTGTTTAGAGTCAATTTTAACATGAAGTACAGAAATGAACATTTTTAACCAACTTCTAAAAGAAGGAAATTCTCAATTTGACGACTAGGTATTTTTTTATGTATGTACTGACGTAACAATACGGAATAAGTTTATAAAATCTGAAATACAAATTTCAAGTAATATCTTACCGTCACGTTCCGCCCGCAAATAACTTCAAATACGAGAATCAAATATTCATAATTACGTCAACACAGGGTGTCTGGGAAAGATGCCAGCAGACCCACTGATGAGTCCAACCGCCGGCATCGTGGACGAAACACCGCTGTATAATTTTGGGTCAATTTTTCAGTTTGTATACCGTAGTTGCGACCAACGAATACAACAGGACATCAATTACTTCGGAACGGCGGCAGCGATTTCAATGAATTTTTTTACTTCATGTTCAGAAAACTGCTGCGGTGATTTAATATCATTTTGGATGCAATTGATAAAGTAAAATGCAAGATGGCGCTGATAACATGGCCGCCAAAAAAATTATTTTTTTTCCAATTTTCTCCAAAATTTTTATGGGGGAGTTTTCGGGGTTGCATATAACGAATCTGAAACTATTTTTAAAAAATTCAATATGGCGGACAAACAATTTTTTTTCCAGTTTTCTCCAAAATTGGTATGGCGAGTTTTTGGGGTCACACATAATGAATTTGAAATTATTTTCAAAAAATTAAATATGGCGGATGCAATATGGCGGATTAAAAATTTTATATCTCTCGATTTTGGCCAAAATTAATATTGGAGGATTTTGAAAGCGTTAATTACGAATTTAAAATTATTTTTGAAAAATCCAATATGGCGAATCCAATATGATGGACAAAAATTTTTTTTTTTACAATTTTCTCAAAAATTGGTATGGCGGGTTTTTGGAGTCACACATAATAAATTTGAAATTATTTTCATAAAATTAAATATGGCGGATCGAATATGGCGGATTAAAAATTTTACATCTCTCTATTTTGGCCAAAATCGATACCGGAGGATTTTTGAAAGCGTTTATTATGAATTCAAAATTTTTTTTAAAAAAACAATATGGCGGATCCAATATGGCGGTTAAAAATTTTTTCTTACAATTTTCTCCAAAATTGGTATGGCGAGTTTTTGGGGCCACACATAATGAATTTGAAATTGTTTTTAAAAAATTAAATATGGCGGATCCAATATGACGGATTAAAAATTTTACATCTATCGATTTTGGCCAAAATCGATATTGCTGGATTTTTGAAAGTGTTAGTGACGAATTTAAAATTATTTTTGAAAAATTCAATGTGGTGATTCCAATATGGCGTTCTAACAAATTTACATCTCTCGATTTTCTCTAAAATTAATATATGGGAGTTCTTAAAAGTGTAACACGAATTTAAAATTATTTTTAAGATTCAATATAGCAAATCCGATGTGGCCGACTAAAAATTTTACATTTTTCAGTGTTGTTCAAAATTGGTACTGGATCGTTTTTGGAGGTGTAAATAGCGAGTTACAACTTATTTTACTTATTTTAAGAAAATTTAATATGTCAGATGCAATGTTAAGGTCCAAAAATATTTTCGAATTTTGTCTAAAATTGGTACAAGGGGGTTTTCGAAGGTGTAGATTAGGAGTTTAAAATTATTTTTAACATTATTCACATTTTTTCAAATTATTTATTAGAGGGTTTTCGTGGTCATAATAGTTTGACACCGACTTCAAAAATTTCAATTCATATAAAATGTTTATATATGTATTTTTTTATATATATATATATATATATATATATATATATATATATATATATATATATATATATATATATATATATATATATATATATATAAATACTAAATATAATAATTTTAATTTCGCTCGTTATAAAATAAATTGGCGTTGATATATTTCGTATCTAAAACCGTTAAAATGTTAATGTACCTCATGCTGATTTCTATTAGGTAACTTTGCAAACTCTAAGAAAACAAAGTTAATGTCAGGTTTAAAGGGCAAACCCTACTCAATAAACATGTCGAACGTTAATAGTTCGGGCGCAAGAATTCCTAGAAAGCAGACTTCCAAAACGATTAATCTTATTTGAGTTTCCGAGGGTAATTTATTGAATTATTATTCAGCATGTTCATGTCAGAGTCATTTCAAGTAGAATAATTATGTTTTTCGGAAAAATTTTCACGTAAATTTACGTTTTATTTAATATAAAGCAGCGTTGTGTAAAAATTAGACCTGCTGTTTTACGGCAAGTTTACGAAGAAATAGACCAAAGAGATTTTCAATTAGATATGTAAAGAAAAACTATATTGTACTTCACACCAGGCGCGGATCAAAGGGGGGGGGGGGCGGTGGAGGCGATCACCCCCCCCCCTCAAGAGCTTTGAGTTCAGGAAAATAGATCCGATTTTGCCTCTTATACTATAGTTTATTCAAGAACTAGAGAGAGTAATAAATCATTTTTTACCCTTTTTTTCTTCGCAAACTACCTGTGTTCTTTAATCCGGTGTCTTTGTCAAAATCTGTTAGACACATATATTTTTCATAGGAATGGGTTACAAATTTTATAATAAAAAGTACCGGTCTACAATAATGGACTATTTGGGTTTGATAACAATAGATATTTGGAAATGTGAAGTGTTAAAAACGATTTTAATCCTTGTCATAGGCGTCGGAAGAAGGTTTATTTTGTCACTAAGTATTTATGGCATAAAATATTATTTCGGTAATAAACTTAAAAAAAAATTATAATATTATTTTATTTCTTATGATTTCTTAATAATTCACATACATTCCAAATGTAGATAATTTTAACATAGTTAACACCAGTCACAACTGTATTTTTATTATTTTTAATTTTGTCATAGAAACCGTTTTAAGCACATTCAAACTCAAAAAATACAGGAAGTTAAACTTATATAAAAAAATAAATTCATCCATATAATATTATAAATTTTTTGAGGCTATCGGTCATTTTATCATTAATTAAAAACATTTTTAGGACATTTGACGTTTCAGTTTATTTATTTCTTAAACCATCTGCAGCATTACAATTAAACACTAAAAAGGGATTCAAATGTAATTAATTTTTATATGTTACAGTTAAAATTAGGCCTACTTATTTCTATTTCTATTGCACTGACATCTTAATTTAAATTACTTTATTATATGGAAATCCGGTAGCCGCCAAAAATTAAAATAAATGTGTTGATTCTACACGCTTAAGAAAAAGACACAAATACAAGAATAAAATAATAAAAAAATTACAGCTAAATGGATTTAAATATATAAAATTCAATAGTGGGACACACTAAAATAAAAATATATAAAAAAATATGTAAACAACATTAAACAATTAAATACAACAAAAACAAAAATTTCAATAATAAATTGTGTTTACACTGGTAAACATGACGTATCAAATTCATGATTAAAGTCAACGAAGCTATCGTCGCTTAAATTAATTATAATTGGTTCCTCTATCTCACATTTTGTTTGATCCTTTTATTATATGGATTTTTTTCAATTTTCTGCAGTAACTTTATTCAAAAAAATCTTTCAAGAGCTCAGTTAAATTACTAATTTTGTAAATTGTGTTATTTCTGGCGACTCTACCTTTTACTTGAGAGAGATATTTCCTTCTCCAACGGACAGTTTCCGGACGATTTATAAGAACAGATTTCCTATCTAGTTCTTCCCAGCAAAAATTAAGTTCTCTGAGCAATTTCCAGAGCCCAGTCCTTTTAATTTCAGGCAAATCCTGATCTTCATTGATTTTAGTTAGAATTTTATCGACGTTTGGGATCTGCTTCTCATAATAAATGTATGTACAACTCCTTTTATTGCAGTTTTCATCTCTTCTTCCAATGAGGTTTTTCGTCTGCCTGTGATCGAATGTAGCTTGGGAGTACTAGCGAATTCCAGTCGTTTTTTTCTTCTTCACTATTCGGTACATAGTAGATTTTCCAACTCCTGTCATGTTGGAACACATCTCAACGAAGCTTTGAACATTATTATCTGGATATTGATATCTTAATGCAATATAAACATTCATCTTAATAAGTCTTTCGTTGAGGAAAAAATGCCTTGGTTTAACGATTTTGGAATAAATATAGAGGTGGAAGCGATATCTTTTGGGTGTCTCACTAATCTCAAATAATATATAAAAACAAGCGCAAAAAAGATAAATCACTAAGGACACACTGTAAGGTGTACTTTGCTCACCGACAGAAATTAAATTGAACTATCAGAAATTTTATGGTTGCAGTAAATTTGTAAAAGCTTATAGTATTTAAATATAATTAATACTAGGAATGTGTAAGCTGGCACCCCCCCCCCCCTCCAAGAGCTTCAAATTCAGAAAAATATACCCGACCCTGCCTTTTACACTAGAAATTGGAATGTTTCTGGTATCTCCTCTCCTCCCCCCCCCCCCGACAAATTGCTTTCGCTTGCCATACTGCACTTTTGTGATATCACCTCCCCCTCCCAAAAGAAAGAAACTGGATCTGCCCATGCTTCCGACATTTATTTATTCTTGCAAATTACACATTATTTTACCATATTCATAATTTAATTAACTTTATTTTATAAAGACAAACAAATATCTTTAAAATAGCACTAAAAATCGATTAAAATGAAAAAAAATCACTAGTGGAAGAAAAAACTAATTATCGCAAATTATAAGCAGCGTTGTCGAGTTGTGCAGTTAGTCTGGAGAAGTTATAATGTTTATGAATTCTATTTATTTGTTGGACAAATATTATTGATAGAAGCCAAGGACTTTTAGGTAAAAAGAATTGTTTATAGATCGAAAAATTCTATATATTCGAGGAATTGCTTTATTTAATATCTTATGAATTTAAATAATTAAAAAAAAAATATGAAAATTATTCGGAATACTGGAAATACCGAATTTTATGCTGATTTTTTACATCTCCCTATTTTCGGGTCGTAAAACCCGATTCCGAAGTTTATTTTGGAATATCGCGAATAGTTTTCTCAAAAAAAAATATTTTTTAAAATTTTCCCTTGACATTTTTCGACTAATATTTTTACAATTTGCCACTTCCCTAAACCACATTTAAATATTCTAAATTACAACACATTTTTCTTTAAACTTTACACAATGTTTTGATGAAATATAGTAAAAAAGGAAATTAAACCAACCTAGACCTGAATAAAATAAACATACACTGTTGCCGGATGTTTTACGATCATAAAATACTTCGAACATACCCCTATAGAATTAGCATAACGTCAGAACTAGGGCCCGGTCGTTTGAACGCTGATTAACGTAATAATATTTTTATTTATATTTGAAAAAGTGTTGATAAACAGTAGATACATCATCTCTTGGTACACACATACCGATTTTATGCTATCCTTTTCTAATTGCATTATTTAAAAGAGTATCATATGATAATCGGTACGTCCATTCTAGAAATGAATTTATGGTTGCCTAAATTATTATTATTGTTATTTTCAATATATAAACAAAATCCAACACAGTTACCAATAAAAATAAGCTTTTAAATCCTCTTTTCGTTAATATTAATTGCAAACTTTGCATTTATAGTAATTTATAACATTTAAAAACACTGAAAAGGGCCACAACAAGCAATTAAACTGAAAAAAAAAATGATAAGTAAACATGTTTATGTCTGTCAAACATCAAAAAGCCTCTTCCCCACCGACCATAAACAGCCTTGAAACTAATCTATTGTTGTTTAAATCTATAGGGTATGATCGAAGAAGCAAACAAGACTACTACGGAGCCTCCTTGAAACCTGCTCTATATGAGCAGTAAGGCCTGGATCAATTTGTACTCCCAAGAATTTTGCACTCAGCAAACCCCGATTTATATCTCCCAAGTCACGTAGAGAAAATACCACTTGCTTGGTTTCATTTTCTTTCAGAAAGCGATCCATTTGCATCAAACCACTCCCTGGCACCAGATCGTGCCGCTCCCAATCTACCTAATGCATATGCTCAGAATTAGAAACAGATTTTGCCACTAAAAAGTACAGGCATGTTTCGTCCATGGTGCCAGCAGCAGTCGGACACGCTGGCACGTTTCCCATACATCTTGTGTTGACATACTATATTAGCTGTATTCTTTTGAGTAAATTATCACTAATCAAAGTGAAAAAAGTGAAACTGATAACTACTTCATGTTCTTTTGAATTTGCATTTATTTGTCATTGGGTCGAAGTGATCATGATTACTTCACGTGATAGAACTGAAAGTGATAATTACTCAAAAGAATACACCTATTATTATTTGGAATTAATACTTGAAGTGATTCCGGGGCGGAACCTGACGGTAAGATATTATTCGTGAAGTCATAGCTTTTTTCGTGATTCATGATTTTTCCAGTTCGTTGTCAATTACGACATTAGTTGTTAAAATTTGAAGTATGAACGCATTTTTATTTCATAGTATTAGTTTAGCGGAAATTCTTCGTGGTAGTTGACAATTTTTGGAAGTATGAATCAACCATAAATAATTACATAAGGCGGGAATTTTGGGCAGACCTTTTCTTCTGTGCGGCTGTCTCTGTTTTAACCAAAAATATCTTGGAAGCAGATCAACAAAACTTCTAAAACTTGTAAAATCGCATGTCTCATCAGTTTTTTTTTTGCATTACCAGGAAAAATAAAATACCTTTTCGAAAAAAAACGAGTTTTATTTTAAACTTGACTCTTTCCAGAAAACAAAATATATTTTAAAAACCATAACTTAAAACCAAAATAAATAACAATTTTTCCTAAAAATAACAACCACATAAATTATTTAAAAACAACCTAGATTCTTTGTTAAAAATATTTTTCAACAAAATGGTGATTCTCAGAAAGCTAAAGTAATTTAAAATTGGATTAAACATTATTATTTATAATAATAATTTCTAACAAAGAACAGGTGTTGAGGCAATAAATTTTATTAATAAATTACAACCTTGATAAATAAATCAAGTTTTCATTGCGGCAATCGATAAAATTATTTATTAAACATACATTTTAATACTCCTGAAAAATTATTAACACTGTATATTAAAATTGTGTCCTAAATTTAATAGTTACACTATCACAAGTATTTTTGTTTTTAACTTAGAGCCGTAATACGTGAAAATAAATTAATAAATATTTTCTGTATACTTAAATTTTTTCAAGAAAAAACTTGTAGAATATAGACAAATAAAAAATATATATTTTTATAACATCTGCGTTTTATTTTTTGTGTGTTTTTGAGCAAAATTGTTGATTTTTTGCATTTACAAAGAAGCCCTACACTATCTATAATGTGTTTTCTAAATCACAATACCTAATATCTAACGTTGGGTATTTATTTAAAAAAAAACGCTATTCTTTAAAGTTTCTCTGTACTATCACAATTCATTTTTGTTTGCTAAAAACAAAGACTAATTATGTAAAATAGACGTTTTACTTGCTTGATTCTATATAAATGTAATAATAATTTAGGTGCTGCCATCTAGCGACATTTCTCCTAAGTTATTTCCTGCGACCATATTCCTTACCTTCTTTATAACAACAATTAACACATCTTGCAGCTACTCCCCTAATGGACAAAATATCGAAAATTTTTTGTTACCACTATTGCTGGGGGTTTGAATAATGCATTAGTATTTATGCTACATGGTAAAATGAAGGTAATTTCATATAACAAAAAATCGAAAACTTAATACTTCTCGAGCTAGAACAGTCTGTCAAAGTTCATTTTTGTTTCTTGTTTTTAACCGGCTTCTAAAAGATGGCGCTGAAAATATATCGGACAAAAAAATAATTTTGTCCGATTTTCTCCAAAATTGGTATGGAAGAGTTTTCAGAGTCGCACAAAACGGACTTGAAATTATTTTTTTAAAATTCAATATGGCGAATCCAATATGGCGGACAAAAGTAATTAGTTTTGTTCGATTTTCTCCAAAATTGGTATGGGGGATTTTTCGGAGTCGCACATAACGAATCTGAATTTATTTAAAAAAAAATCATTTTGGCGAATAAAAAAATTTATTTTATTCGATTTTTTCTAAAAATTACAAAATTAAAATTATTTTTAAAATTTTCAATATGGCGGATCCAGTATAGCGGTCTAAAAATTTTACATTTTTCGATTTTGTTCAAAATTGGTACTGAGTCTTTTCTGAGGGTATAAAAAACGAATTTAAAATTATGGTAAAAAATTTCATGTCAGATGCAACAGACGGTCAAAAAATTTTATGTCACATTCACTAACGTGACTTAAATTGAAAATCCCCCTAAGTTGACAGGAGAGAGCTGAAACTGACAAGAACCACAATAAGTCAAACAAGTTTTAAACTCTAAAAATACAAGAAAAAATAATAGTTTTGTTTTACTACTGAACCGGTAAAAATGGAGAACTTTATTTCCGGGCTACAACTATTTCTTTTACATATAGCAAAGCTTTATCGTAAAGTTCTTATCCTTAATATCCCTATATAAGCATTTTTTTGTTGATAGATGTAAGATAAATTATGACATCACCTGGTTGCCTAATTTAACTAAACTTGACGCGTGGTACCTTGATTTTGGCTTTCATTTAAAAAACTGATTTTTCTGGTAGTAAAAACGAGTGTTGGTCAATTGTGCCCCACCGGACGATTACGCCCCAAGAGCAGGGTACCATACCTGTCTAATACTATCATGATATAGTACAGCCTCGAGTTTTTATCGGCTAATATAAGTACCTATTGTATTTAATACTATTTAACCACTGTTTTCCTTTATATTTGACTGCTTTCAAGAGTGATTATCTGCGAGAGAAAGAGTGATAAAGTATCCTGTTTAAAAATGGAAACTATATTAAGCAAACGAGGGAAGAAATTGATAATTATTAATTCGAAAAAGCATAGAAACATATCTCGAGGTATCGTATCGATGTACAAAAATAGCATGCAATTCTTCATTACGTGTAGACAAATCGGAATAAATTTCATTGGAGGAAAACAATGGACAGAACCACGTAAAGAAACTACAAAATAGAGTTAAGACAAAAGCTGTTGATGACATTACACAAAGTCTGACTACCAAGTATATCGGAAATATAAGAAAATGCATCTATAGATGTAGAAGAACCATTTTTCTTGCGTTGCTATGATCTACAGAAAACACACAAGATGTTCTAGAAAAAAACCATTACACTATAAATAAAGGCGAGAAATTTCTATTGGTCAATGACAAAAATTTAAAGATTAAGTTGTTTTCTTGGAAATCAAATTTAATATATATATATATTCTGTTGGAAATAGATCTATGTGGATGGCACTTTTAGTTACTGTCCAAAATATTTTAAACAGTTATTCCCATTTCACACAGTTTACATTCCGTTGGTTTTTATTTTGTTGCCATACCTATTTCCAAGCTTTTGATTTGATTCAGAAATATTGTATTTCAATTCATTTGACATACAATCTTAGTTTGGCCACAAACTAGAATTATAGGCTGTAGATTTCACTTAACTCAAGCTCGGTACAGAAAAATACAGCAGATAGGTTTAGCAAACTAGTACCAAAACAAATATGAAATTGGTACGTGGTTAAGATGGACATTTAGATTAGATGGTGTCACTTCCAGTTGTACCAGAAATTGAAGCCTTCTTGCTTATGTTAAATGGAATATCCTATATCTTACTTCATTTTTAGATTCTGAGAAAAATTATAGACATATTTCAAGTATAATATCTTATACCTAAGTCTAACTATTTTTGACATATTTTAAATTGTATGTCAAAAATGGCGTTTGCAGACTTAAACGTATCTATCAACATCAATTTTCCAAACTGTATTTTCCGAAAAATCAATCGTGGTAGTTCGTTATGGAACACAGTGTATACTTTGAGTTAATCTATTTTCTTTCTACCTTTCTTTACTTGATCCTGATTACCCGATGTTGGAACGGAATCGCCCTACAACCCCTGGTATAATCAGGACGCAATCAACTGGTGTATTTGAGTATTTACTGACCATCGGGGCGTAATTGACTGTTGTCCATAAAAACCTTAATTCCAGTTTCCCCCTAAATGGTAAGGTTTATCGACTCGAATAAGGTATACCTTATTAGGTCTTTTGTCTTTAAAAGGACATATCATTTTTTCCAATAGCTGTAAAAACAAAAGAAAAATATTTGAGTTTCAGGTAAAGTGACTCCTGGTGCAACAGTAGAGAAACATTTTTATAACAGAATAATAGAAGTCATTAAGCCTAATCTCTGAGTCAAATATCAACTTAATAACTTAAAAACTAACCGCAAGATGTTAAAAATAAGAAAAAAAAATACCTTTGATAGGCTGTAACTCGAGAAATATTGAGTTTTCGACTTACTACCTTTACTTTACCACGTAGGATCACCTCTCCAAGTAGCCTGATACATTATCTGAACACCCTGTATATGTGCTGTTGTTATTAAGCTAGTAGGCGGATATGTTCACTTGTTTTAAAAATGTTGACGTTTAACGCCTCTCGCGCACTTTATCATGAAAAATTCCTTACATAAGTTTAAAAAATAAAGGGAATGAAATTATTTGTGATGAAAGAAGTGAGTGATACTTATTTATTGAATCGTTTTTAAAATGAAATATTTATATGCATGGAGAAAAACAGTGCATATCTGATAATTGGCGTGACAAACGTTGAAAAGAACAGAATTGAAAGGAGAAGAAAATTTGATGAATAATTTGAAAAAGCCGATGTCTCAACAAGATACATAGAACAATTTTTTTCCAGATTTTAGCCTCGCTACAATAAGCCTATGGTGAAAACATTTTTACAGGACCCGCTTGTGACTACCTTCTACATTATTCTTAAGACAGAATCAGAATATTTCACGTTAATCAAAAGATATCCCTAAAAAAACACTCGTATTTTTTTTTAATTTTTAGCCTTCTAAAGTAAACCTAATATTGAAATATTTTTTCCTGATCCCCTTGGAAGTACCTTTTGTAATATACTGAACACCGAATGAATTATATCAATATCAAAATATTTTTGGAGATCGTTCAGAGAATCTCTCAGAACACGCATGTGATCGATGACCTTCTCCTCTTTTAAAGTTGGTTAAAAATGTGTTTTGTAACGAAATGCCTAGTTAGAAAATAAATTCTTATACCACGAAAAATACAGGACATAAGTTCCACTTTGGTTCTCTAATATATTAGTCCAAACCTGTGGTCCCAAAAGAATATAAAGAAAAACCATAGTGAAATTCCCAGGAAATAAACTGTTTAATTTTCTTTTAATGGTCTGAAGGGGAAAACCCTATGTATTTCTATAATGAGTATGGAAACCAGGTAGCAAAAATATAGTTGAGTCGTTCTAAGATGTCCGCTTCCCAGAATATAACGAAGGTATTGGTTCTGTCCTAGACCAGCAAATTTCTTTGAATTGATGTTGGTCGCTTTCTTTAAGTAACTACATTTGCAGTAACTTTAATTGTAATCTTCTACGAATTTCCTTTCCTTTTATTTAAAAGAAATAATTATAAAATTTAAATTTGAATGTTATACAAATTATGGTTTCTACCTACCTAAGTAAGTACTGGGAATTAAATAATTATTAGGTCTATAATTCCCTAATTAGGATGTTTAATAATAAGGTATTATAATAATTTAATTCCTAGAAGTTTTTTTTCATTCAAAAACTGAATTACTTTTAATTCGCTAATTAGGTATAATGAAACAAATTATATATAGTTTAAAGGTACTTTAGTTTACTAAAAAATGTAAAATAAACACGCTAGAAAATTTGTAAGCTGTTCTTCAAATAACACTTCGTCCCAAAATGAAATCACCGCTCTCGAAATCAAGAAGGTTGACTTATAGTTGTGTAGAAATAATAATAATAATAGTGCTGCAAAAATATAACTTTTCTTTTCATAACTGTATTAAATCTATTTGAACGAAATTTCTTTACTTTTTCAGCGAATTAATTAAAGTTTTATACATTAATTGCGGAATTAACACAAAAATTATTAAAAAAATTAAGGATATAATAGTTCAGCCCCTAACAATATTGATAAATCAATCTATAGCTTGCAGTACATTTCCTAAAGTTTTCAAAACTGCAAAGGTGGTACCCCTCTTCAAGAATAAGAGCTCCATTGATGAATGCAACAATTATCGCCTCATATCTTTATTACCAATCTTATCAAAAGTTTATGAACGAATTTTGAAAAATCAGGCTAATGATCACTTTGAGTCAAACAAATTATTTACCTTGAACCAGTTTGGATTCCGAAAGAACAGGACCACAACTTAAGCTAATGATCACTTCACTAGTAATGTTTTACAGGGCTTTGAAAAGTATCTTGACACTCTTGCATCCTTTTTAGATCTCACAAAGGTATTTAATTGTGTCACACATAGCATTCTTCTAAAAAAACTACCATTCTACAATTTTCAGGCTGATGCCATTCAGCTACTTAATTCATATCTGTCGGATCGTGATCAGTATGTTCACTTTGGGCAGTGTAATTCTAAAAAACAATCCCTAAGGAATGGTGTACCTCAAGGATCGGTATTAGGTCCCATCTTATTCCTCATCTATATAAATGACCTAGCATACTGTAAGGGTAAGGGAGTCAGCACTGTTTGCTTGCTGACGACACAGCGTTCTATATAAGTTATCACCCTTCAGAGATTGACTATCTTGATTACTAAAATTCAGAAAAAAACTATTTTAATGGTTTCGAGCCAATCGCCTATCCTTGAACAACTCCAAATCACAAAGTATTAATTTTACTCTAAGGAATAACAGTGAAATTGTACAGTCCTTTCTACCTCAATGTGCAATGGAGGTCAAATTTCTGGGAGTACACCTAGATGCAGGATTAACCTGGGAGCAACACCTTGTTAATCTCTCAAAAAAACTATCCCGACAACTGTTCCTGTTCAGGAGTCTTGTATGGGTCACTTCCAAAGAAACTCTTCTCACAGCATATCACAGTAACTTTCATTCTCTTTTGGCTTATGCTATTCTTTCCTGGGGTCATTCTTGTCATACTGATAAGGCATTTGGACAACAAAGAAAATGCATTTGTATTATCTCTGGGCTTGGTTATAGAAAAGACTGTCGAAATTCGTTTAAGAATTTAGAAATTTTAACTTTACCTTGTGTGTACATTATGCAGTGTTTGTTGTACGTTAAACAAAATCTTGATCTATACAGATCACACGAAGATATTCACAACCATCCAACAAGCAACAACAATCTTGTACCAGACTTTGGCTGGCTTGAGAGATCCAGAAATGGTTCAACATATTTAGCAATAAAGTTCTACAACTGCGTACCAGCTAGAATTAAAGCTCTTAACTTCAATCAGTACAAAAATTAAATTAAGAGCTACCTTGTGCTGAACGCGTTTTTTTCGTTTGAGGAGTATTTCGAATCTAATTTTAATCTGTAGTATTGTCTTTGTCTGTTGTCAGCTTCTCTTAGCTTTTTTTTACCAAAACTTTCTTCTTAAGGAAGAATCAATATTGTGGTGTAATGTTTTATTTGTATTAATGATAATAATTAATTGACAAAATTTTAATATTTTATTTATTTGACTTGTAAAAGTACTATTTGTATATTATTACTAATAAATTATCTTTTCATTTTAATCAGATTAAACATGTTCCTACAAGCTTGAAAGTTGCGGTAGTGATCATGTTGCCAAAGCCAGGGAAACAACTAAATCATATAAACCGATATACAGATTTTTAGGTAAGAACTACGTTTCTTTACAGCAAAACATGTAACCAGGCACAATCTTCCCAATATGTATAATGAAACTCTCCCCCTTACCCCGTACAGCCATCTCTGAGCTTCGCTTTCATCCTCAAAATCCTAACCACAATATTTATTGCTTTTCTTAAGAACCCATCCACGCACATGTTATCACTTCAACAACAGAAACGGAACTTCCTACGAGATGATATTTTGTCTTATTTACATAATTAGTCTTTACCAACACCAAAAAAAAAACACTATCAACATTAGTTCTAGAATATTCTAAGAATACTAAACTTCAGCATGCTCTACAATAACTTTAAAAATAGGGGCGGAATTTAACACTATATCTGCTGCATCTTGCCTGTCTAACTCATGCAAGCTGGTTATTAGGGCACCTAGATCGGAAAACAACGAAAATAAATTACTTTTATATATATATTTATATTCCCTAATACACTTCTACTCTATACGCTATCTAATAACCAAATATAAATCACCTATTGTACACTCAGCTGACGTTAATAATCTCATAGTATGACTAGAATGCTGAGAATCCAAAGCAGCAATTTTTTTCTGGCACAATCCCAGTCTGAGCGCCAAAAGACACCAGTCGCGTCCGTGAGGCTCTGGAGGATCTAACAGACCGCACAGCCTTAACTTTATTGGTCCTGGAAGTTCTTGAACGCTTAGAACGCAGCCCCACTGAATGTGCCTTGCTAGGTCCATGTCATCTACAGTGAGATCACAATCTTAACTTCAATAATTATTTTAATCATTGTAGACTTACCAAACATGATCATTTGGGTAATTGTCTCGTGACTGTTGGTGTTAAAGTTGTATAAAATAACATCTAAAGTAGATTCTGCTTCCATGATTGCTGTCGTAACTATATGAGGACTGTAGCAATATGGATCTTCAGAATGCAATTTTAATTCTTCCGGACTTAAAATGTGCGTTTCTAAAAGTAGGCCTGGACACACTTTGGAAATAACCTAAAAAAAATTTCAAAAATAAGTTACTTTTTTACTCCTGATTCCCATACACCTCTGAGTGGAATTAAAATGTCATGATTTTTTTCCTGATTCAATATATAATTCTAAAGAGCTAAAAAATTGATATTACAGTGTATTAACAAAATTCCGCAATATAAAATTATTTCTTTGAACTTGTAAAAATTATTATATTTAATATTACCCTTCCTAAAATACGCATAATATTTTCTAAAAAATAAAAACAACATTGAGCAGATTGGCTTGGTCCTCGCACTTTAACTTCTATATATTGTGTACCACTTTGGTCTTCCTCCAAAGAGATCATACTTTCTAAATCTAAATTACACAATTTTGATCCCGTGCTCCATTGGTAGAGGTCGCTATCCGTTTCGGTGTACGAAGAAAGCAGCGTTTTTCGTAGATTTACCTTAGAAATAGAGATTATTCGGTATTAATACTTTTAACAATTGGTAAGTTAAATTTCTTACTTGTATATGACTAAAAATTGATTTAAATAAATATAGTATCCCTGAAGAAGTATATAGTCTTAGGCCTCCATACGTTGAGCTCCTGGATGCATATCTGGGGTCGTTGGAGTCCCATAGGCCTTCTAAGGTTTCAGTTTGGTTATAAATCGGAAATTCATATTCTATTTCACCATCAACATCACACTATAAATACACATAAACTTTATTAAGAATAGTTGTAGATTATAGAGAACTCAATCATATTTTAGCCTATTTAAAGATACTTACTAACCTGAACACACAGATCCAACGCTTCTAAAAGCTCTAAAACTTTAACAGCTTCACACTGGGTATAGCTACTTTGGAAGTCTTCCGCAGTATAGACCCCTATAACCCTTGCATTTGAAATGAAGTTTGAGGAGAGCAATTCCCCTAGAAGCTGTGATCCCAACCAAGTAACCGAAAGAACTACTAGGTACTCTACACAATACACCTAAAAAAATATTAGTTTTACGATCATAGACTTAAAAAATAGAGTATTGTTGTATTTTTCTTTACCTCTCCCATTACGTGCAGTTGATGAAGTAGTTCATGAATATGTTCATCTGAAGCAAGCAAGTTTACTTGGTTTCTGAGCAACTCAGAAAACTTGGATCTGTTCAAGACTGGGAATTGTTCATAGTCTGATCTAAGTCCATTTAGCCACGACAACGTGGTTTCAAGAAGACCGGTCCATGTTCCAATGGTTTGCTAAAAAAATACATATTTTGGCTGCTCTGTCTTCCAGAGACATTGTTAAGACGGTAAAGTATGTTATATTACCTGCAAACAATTTTGTTTAACATTTCCCAATATTGATTTAAATTGTTTAAAAGCAAAAGATGCTGGTACGTTTGAGTCCATTATAACAACAGTTTCCATGAGGTTCAGTACATGAGGTAGTAGTTTTTTCACAGTTTCAAGAGTTTTTTGAGCATCTGGGCACACCCATTCCCCTTGCTGGGTTTTAACGGCACGGGTTAAGTCAACGTGGGTTGCAATAAGGATTATTTGACCGTACTCACCTAAAAATTTTGCTTATATAAATGTAGCTGTTAGGAGTATAAACAACAATAACAATTTAAAGTTTCTAGAAGCTTATGAACCTTCCAAAATGACTACCTGTAGCACTCGATCGACAAAAACACTACAAAAGTTACTTACATGTAGGTAATTCGGCGCTTTGCCTCGCAAGCAAAAAATTTAACCAAAAACAAACTTGTTGTACTTGGAGTGATGGAGAGTCATCTAAACTGAACAATATGGCGGTAACAGAATACGGTGAAGGCCATAAGAAATGATGATATACGGGAAAATACGTTTCTTGCCCTGAGAAGTCCCAGACTGTTATGTCACCCACATTTGATATGTCTAACTACAAAACAAAACAATCATTTTACCAAACACTATCAGAAAGTGATATTAAAATTTAAACCTCTTGGTAAACGCTTACTTTCCTCAAGAATTTCAAATTTGTTTGAATACACCACAATATTGATTAACAATTCTTTGCAATTGTGGAATTGAACAGAACAAATATTGAAAATCTACATAGCTGAATCTACAAATAATAAACTGACATTCATATTTCCACAGGTTAGTAGACTCTTCCACATTAAACCCAATAAGAGGGCTATTCTTTTGAGTCATTATCACTTTCACTTCTATCACTTGAAGTAATCATGATCACTTCAGCCCAATGACAAGTAAATGCATATTCAAAAGAACATGAAGTTATCAGTTTCACTCTGTTCACTTTGATCAATTGATAATTACTCAAAAGAATATAGCCATTATGTGAGGCAGCTTTTTGACAGACCACTAAACAGCTGGCCAGAGAAGTATATTCATAGGTGATAAAAGGTCATCCAGGCTTCTTCCCAGGTATACAAGACCAGATTATTCCAACGAAAAATTGCCTGAAATTTATCGTCAGGTACCTCTCAATACAGAACCACTGAAGCAGATATGGATATCAGATATCAAAAAATAACCATCATATGACTGGAGAATGCCAAGCATCAGAGTACACGGTGAAATATGACTGAGTTGTAAGCTGAAAAGCTAAAAATTCTGTGGTTAGAAAAAATATCTGGGTATACCTGGGAGGAGTAAATGTTCCCTGGAAGGAAGTGCGAAATCAAATGAATAAAATAACTTTATTGTATCAACGAAAAACACAAACACAAAGTACAAATGTTATTATAATAATTATCAGAATTTTTCTTACATTTTGTACGTGGATTCCATTGGTCGATTGGTAGTTTGCTGTAGGTTCGAAATTTATAGAATTTTGACGAGAAGTAACATCCATTTCAATCTGAGTATTAATTGGAGAGGATGGTCTTGCTAAAAATAATTTTTTTTAAGTTATCTTTTCCCTAGTAGAGTTGCATCTAAATTATACTTACATTTATTACTATGTAAAGAACTTGATCTCTTAAAAAGAGAACTAAATAGTCCAGCTCCCAAACTTTTCGCTAGAGATGTTTTTCCCACTCCACAATGCCCCAAAAGTCTCAAGCATAGTCTTAATGCAGGCCTGGAAGTCGGTACGAGTTGTCGAGCAAAATGATCTCTTTGCCCTAAAATACAAAGCATTATTTATTAATAGATCAAAAAAATATACTGTTCATTTTTACCTGAAGCACGAAGGCGATCCAAAAGCTCAGCAATATCATTATAGCCATATTTAAGAGCTGTAATATCAGCTCTAATATTATCTGCGTTGCGAACTTCTATGTTACATCCTGCCGCGCATAAACAGCTAAAAAATATGAGTTGGTTTATTTGGGTGGATTTTCAGATAAATCCCGTTGTTACAATAACAAGATAAACAAATGTAATTAAATAAGTAAGTTGATTTTTACCGTACAACTGATATATGCCCGTATTTAGTAGCCAAATGTAAAGGGTACAATCCTTTGAAATTTGGTACTTCGACGCTACATCCCAGAGCGCAAAGTACTTTTACTACTTCCAGTAGACCTAGAGTACACGCTATGTGAATGGGAAGATCACCATGCTACAAAAAATCGTGTGTACAAATACCAGAATCTTTTCAAGATATTAAATTATCGATAATTAAAAAAAAATTGGTTTTTTGCCTTTTGTAGATTCCGAATCTCGGGTAGTAGAGCGTCTGTAATGATAACAAGACAACTTTTCTAACCTTAAAACGAAACAATTTTTCATTTTAATATTTGTCTACTAATTGTAAATGCAAGTAAAACTTATTACCGAATCTTTAATTTCAAAATTTGCCCCAGCTTCTAAAAGTAGGATAGCAATATTTGTGTTTTTCCTTCTTAAAGCTAGGTGTAATGCTGGATCAGGTCCTGTGTCAAGTTCTGTACCACTCTCTATCAAATATCTGAAATATATCAGAAATAAGGGAAAATATTT
Organism: Diaprepes abbreviatus; assembly: GCA_034092305.1. Taxonomy (NCBI): domain Eukaryota; kingdom Metazoa; phylum Arthropoda; class Insecta; order Coleoptera; family Curculionidae; genus Diaprepes; species Diaprepes abbreviatus. The sequence goes on along the minus strand of JASJET010000045.1, from coordinate 465,989 downwards.
TGTTAATTTTTTTTTTAACTTACTTTACTTGTTCTATGGAATTTCTTCGAACCGCAAATTGAAGGGCAGTATATTCAAAAGACTCAGAAGGGCTGTAGGAGCACTCTCTGCTTAAAGAAGCACACATTTTTTTCGTTGTTGAGTTTATTGCAAAAATTGTGCGAAAGTTATCTGAAATTTATTACTGGTAATAACATAAGAACTAAAAGTTTAAAGAAAATCTTGGTGTAACTAGGGTGGAATGGGAAAAGTAGGTTGTAAAATTATTGAAGACAACTTGAAAATTTTGATAACTTACTTTTTCTTTTATTAAATAATTGTCTTAAAAATATTCAAAACTAATAGAAAATCAATCGCAGAAGAAGATAACATTTTCTTGCAAGTTTGATTTGCATATGCAATTTATTTATTAAATTAGAACACAAAAACCCACTTACCCCACTTCACCCGATATTACTTCTATAAAAGTAAATTTTAAATTATAATTATTTATAATCTTAGTAAAGTTATTATAAAGAAATCTAACAAAAATGAAAAAACAATAAATACACCATAAATTTTTTCGTTCCAAATCAGGAACTAATTTAAACGAGATCATTTTTTGAATTCCAAATGCTTACAAGTATTTTAATTAAAAAATGGGATAATGAAGGTCAAATAAATTCAAAAGAATTTTGTAACACACTTATGGACATAAAGGGCATTGCTTATATGGATATAATAAAGCACTATTCACATTGCTATTAATACATTGAATAAATATTACGAAGTCTAATAATAGAAATTTAACTACATATTTCTTTTTGATTTTCATTCAAGCGTTTCTGTTTTTACCGATTTCAGTCAGCTGTTTCGGCTTTATTGATTTTTTAAAAGCTGTTGCCTTTGCGCAAATGTACATGGGGCAATATTTATATCTTTTTTATGTTGTTTATGGAAAACTTCTTAGTCATTATAGGTATAAATGTATATTAATATAATTAACAAAACATACATAACTTTTATAATTACTGTATTTATCTTACATTATAGACTTATTATATATTGATTCGAATTTTTATTTATGACAGCACATTCTACAATATCCCTTTTAAAAATTTCACAAAAATCATATTTTACAAAATTTTTTTGAATTTAAAAATTAGAAAACCTATGTGTATGTTGCCCACAATATTTCAGAAAATACTTGGTTGCCTACCCTCATTCCCATTTGCTCGAAAATTAATGAACTCGATTTACTATAGTATAAAAAAAAAAGTTACATAAACGACATATACACAACTTTTCGTGTTTTGTGATACACATACACTTATAAAAAATATATTTAGGAAGTTCATGGTCAAAAGGTTTTTTCATGGTCGCGAAAAAATTCTGAAGGTCACGTGACTGCGTGATGTCACGTGCTACTTGTGAACACTGAAACGATCGCTATGAAGTTAGAGGTGGTACCCAAGGAAGTTAGATTTACCTGCTCTAACCCTTGCATGAAAACGATAAATATTCAGAAGTTTCACCGGGCTGCTGTTCAGTCTTGTTGACGAAGGTCGTGACAAAGGAGCAGTAACTTTCTTGTTAGTTTTAGTTTTCGGCCATACTTAAAGTTTAGAACTTGTATTTAGTTCCATTTCCATTGTTAAAGTGATGTACGTGGATGCGTTCTCGCGAAAAGTGAAAGGAAAAACGTGACTTGGATCTTTGGGAACGAAAGGAGGGGTCCAGGCTGTCTGTGGTTTGTAAAGTGGAAAGCTCGTTATTGAGTGAATTTTGTGAGTGTTTGAGTGCTCCATAAAGAAAGGGGGTAAATTTCGCCCCACAAATCGAACCTTGTATAGTGAAAGAGAAGAATACACTTGCTGTTAATTCTGCATTCGGCAGGATATGCATTAAAATTTCGCTGTTGCAGTTAATAATTTAAATTGTTTTGCAGTGCAAAAGAAGGGAGTTTTCGGAAGTACAGATAGACTAAACTAGCCTAAAGTCTCTACCGATAGATTTAGGTCCACAAACCGGAGTCAGTAATTTATCCAAACGGGTCGCTCTATCTCTAAATAAGTATCGGACGCGAGACTAGTTGGTGAATTGGGTAGTAGCAAAGTCATCAAAATGAATATTAGAAGAAGAAACCGGTTGTTTTGATTTTTAGTTACCTAACCTTACTTTTTCACTATTTACTTTATATTTTTACCAAACTTTAGCCTAATTTTTAAATGAAATGGAAGACCCAACTTTAAGAAACATAACGGATCCTAACTTCGGAAAGCCCCCGGAAACACAAAATGAGGTAATAAAATTTAGTTTCTGCGATTTTCCTTCAACTCCACGTGCTTAACCTACGTTTTTTTTCAGTTTCTACAAAAGTTAGGAGAGCCCCATATAGCTAGTTTTAATTATATGGTCGATCAGGGTTTAGAGAAAGCTATAAATAACCTTACCCCAGCAGAATTTATGGTAAATGAAAGAAAAATTAAGCTGGTTATTACCAACTTTTCTTTAGATCAACCTCAGGTTCCTTACGGCACAATAGGCGTAAAAAATAATTTCGTTTATCCTACAGAATGCAGACAGAGGAATGCCACTTACAGTGGAAAGTTGTCTATAGAAGTGGATTGGTATGTTGATGGGCAGTTACAACAACCATTTACCAAGGAATTAGGGAATATTCCAATAATGGTTAAGGTAAAAAATAAAATATTATTTAATTGTATTTGATACAGCTTTTTAAATTTGTAATTTTTTAGTCAAATCGATGTAATTTGGCACAGCTTAATCCAGAAAAATTAGTGCAACATGGAGAACATGAACAAGAATGGGGAGGTTACTTTGTAGTAAGTGGTTTAGAGAAACTTATAAGAATGCTCTTGATGACTAGAAGAAATTATCCTATTGCTATAAAGCGATCAGGATGGAAAATGAGAGGTTCACTATTTTCAGATGTAGGAGTAAGCATACGATGTGTAATGCAAGATCAAACTGCCACTGTAAGTTATTAAACTTTTCAAACATATTTTATTTTGTACAAGTGTATTATCAACAAATCTTTATTGTAGACCAACGTCCTACATTTTGTCACAGATGGTTCAGCCAAATTCATGTTTAGTTATCAAAAAATGTTGTATTATGCTCCTCTATGCTTAATTCTTAAGTGTCTTTGTAATTATGTGGACGTATACATTTATCAGAAACTTATCCAAGGATTTGAAGATGATCTTTACTATAAAGAGTAAGTATAGAAATTTTAAAATTATAAATTACCTGGATAGTCTACTGAATTGGACTTACTTTAACTTACAAAAAAAGAAAATTGTCCCGGCTAAAATAGGTGAATAATGTATGACTTTTATCTTCATTAGTTTTAATTATTATTTTAGTTCATGCCAAAACATGTTACGTGCAATTCATCTTGAAAATCTCCACACCCATGAAGAATGCAAAGCTTTTCTCGGAAGGATGTTTAGAGTAAAGTTATATGAATGTCCAGAATGGCTGACAGATATAGAGGTTGCAGAATTTGTATTAAAAAAATGCATTTTGATCCATCTTAATTCGAATGTAGATAAATTTAACATGTTGGTATTTATGACTCAAAAATTGTTTGCATTTGCTCAAGACAAGTGTAAAATTGAAGGAGCAGATGCTGTTATGATGCAAGAAGTTTTGCAAGGTAATGTATTTTTTATATATTCGTATTTTCATTATTGCTTGTCCTTTATATTATAGGTAATTATTGGGAATACTGGATAAAGATCACATATATTTTTCCAAAAACACATTTGCATGTTTTGAAATATAGCATGTTCTGGAAAATATTGTACATGACATTTTATTAAAATATAGGAGAAAATATTCAAATTTCATAAAAATTGTTTTAAGCATTGTGTTGTGTTCGTTCAATTTATTAGAAGTGACGAAATTTGAATATGGAGATCAGTAAATACGACTTATAAGTGAAAAGAAGGCAGTAACAAAATAATAAAAAATATAAATTTATTTTTAATTAATTGTAGGTGGGCATCTGTATCTTCAAGTAATCAAAGAAAAGATGCAAAGTTGGCTTAATGGATTACGGCTAAACATTCTTTCTCTAGCCAAGAACAATAAATTTAATTTTAGCCAGTCTGATGTTCTTCGAGCTGCTAAGATGAGTGGAGGCATTGACAAGGGTCTAAGATTGTTTTTAGCTACTGGAAATATACAAAGTAACACAGGTTTAGGTTTAATGCAAGATAAGGGATTGTGTATTGTTGCCGAGAATATAAATCGGATGAGATATATGTCACATTTTCGAGCAGTGCATAGGTAAGTGTTTTTATTGGAATATCTTGATCCTGTTCTACTAAATTGCTCAGAATATCTGGGAGAATATATATGTATATATATATATATATATATATATATATATATATATATATATATATATATATATATAAAGTTTATGCGGCTTTCACGGATTATATACGCCATCCGGCGGGAGGTCGGCGAAGCCGCGTTCAGTATTTGTCTGCTTCCTTCCGATCTATCCTTTGCACAGCCAGGTGCATGTTGGTATCCTGATGAGTCTAGTAGAGACGAAACATGTACCTCTGCTGTATCACTGTGGCGGGGAGGGTAAGTTTTGACTTTCTTCTCGGTATGGTGGTACAGTGGGCCATCATCTTGATGGTAGTGGAATAGGATAAATTGCGTTTTATTACAATTTATTCTAACTGTGCAACCTCTAACACAGAAAGGATATGATGGAGAGAAGTTTACATTTACTATTCGCATTTTACTTCATATATATATATATATATATATACTTTTTTAATTATGAATTAATATTTTTGGTTGGTTTCTACTAAGTTTTTTTTGGAAAAAAAATAATTACAAATTTTTTTTTCTTGTAGAGGTGCTTTTTTTCAAGAAATGCGGACCACCGAAGCTCGTCAGCTCCTTCCCGACGCTTGGGGTTTCATTTGTCCCGTCCACACGCCAGATGGAGCTCCATGCGGACTCCTCAATCATTTAACCATGAATTGTATCATAACAGATGCACCCGATCAAAAAAAAGTCGATTCCATACCGCTGCTCCTTACTGGAATAGGCATGACTCCTTTCAAGTATGCCAGCGATTTGGATTTAAAAAATTGTTATGTTGTACAATTAGATGGAAGAGTTATAGGTAAGTATACATTAATCATAACGATAAGAATTTTGGTAGTGGCTTATAACATTGTTTTAGTTTTAAATTTTTATGCATTTGTGTGCTTTTAGGTTATATTCGAAAAGAAATGGCGCCTAGAATAGTACACCACCTCCGTCTTTTAAAAATAAAAGGGAAAAAAGTCCCTAAGACCTTGGAGATTGTTCTGGTTCCCATTAAAAAATTCAAAGCTCAGTTTCCGGGGATATTTTTGTTTACGGGTCCTGCCCGAATGATGAGGCCAGTGAAGAATTTACATGCTAACAAAATAGAGCTTGTTGGGACTTTTGAGCAGGTTTATTTGGATATATGTGTTTGCCCTGAAGAATACTATAAGGGTAAGTTTAACTTATTGGATTGTTATGGTTGGGATATTAAATGAAAGCAATGTAATAATAATGTTTATGTATATATATATATATATATATATATATATATATATATATATATATATATATATATTTATATATATATATATATATATATATATATATATATATATATATATATATATATATATATATATATATGTAAGGATAATGAGAATTTTTTTATTTTTATTTTCTTTATTTTATTTTGCAAAGTTTACGAATAACTCGCATTTATAAGTAAAGATATAATCATAGTCTTCATATTTGTATCATAAGAACTATAAAAATGCATCACACACCTAAAGGACCTCCTAAAGCTAGAAAGGCTTGACCCAAAAATGTCAGGCAAGCTGGTATTGTTATTGATGAATTTCAATGTTATATCAGTAGGAGAGTGCATGCCATAGTTAAATGAAAAAGTAAGAAAAATAGATCATTATTTCTTAATTATCTAATAGGTATGCTAAAACCGATCCTCTCAAAAGTTCCAGGGAGTTGATGACATCATTGATTAATTTAAATATCAAGCAAATATCGACCATTTGCTCTAGAGTATTGAGATTCAGGAGATTTAATAATAATAATAATATTCTTTATTGCCAACAAAATCACAAGGGGGTGACAAAGTAACATCAGGGGACAAATTGATACTATCAAATAATAATAATAAGAGCCCTTCTCATAAAATGCTGAGGCATGGGCTGGGATCGCCAACTTATTTCAGTTTCGTGTGGTTATATGCATATCGACACCGTAATTATCAAAGTTGCGCTGAAAATAGTTAGGGTTACGTCTAATCAACATAACCAAAGACACAAAGTACAATGATGGTACAGCCATGATGCCCAGATAAGAAAAGGGAGGTCTACAAAACTCCCTAGGACCAAGTCCTGAGATGCACTTTATAATTCTTTTCTGCGCTCTAAAAATCTGTATTGCTTCCTTTGAAGACCCCCAGAAGGCTATACCATAATTTATGACAAACTGAATACATCCAAAATAATAAATACGAAGACATTCCACAGAAATACAAAGTCTTAATCTCCTTACACACACATGCACTGATCAGTCTGGTCTGCAATCCTTTTATGTGGATTTTCCAGTTCAAGCAGGAATCCAAATTCATACCCAAGAATTTAACAGAATCAGTTGCAGGAATCAATTTATGGTTTAGCCTTACCAGGAGAGATGCTTAGTCAGCCCCAGTTTTGAGAGACTTATTAGCCCTGTTTTGTCCACATTCAGCTTGAGGAAATTGTAACACCGCTGCGACACGTCATTTGCCACTTGACTGCACTCCCGAGGAAAAATATGATTTACCCCCTAAGTATAGACACCACCTGAGTTCTGTTCTCTAAATATGAATGTAGCAAGTTACCACAAATGCCCCTTAGACCATAACTGTGACGCTTGCGAAATAGTTGTTGATGGTCCAGCGTATCAAAGGCCGTTGACAAGTCAAAATAAAGGCCAGCTAGCTGTTGATTTTTGTCTACATTGTTATAAATAAATTTCAACGTGTTCAAGATTGCATGCTATGCTGAACTTGATTATCTAAACCCAATATATTGCTTATTTAATATATTGTGCCTGTTTAAAAAGTTTTTTAGTCAGGTGTATATAACCTTCTCTCTGATACTACTGGTAACAAGGACACAGGTCTATAATTTGCATAACTCTGTCTATCACTCTTTTTGCGAATGGGAACAATTTTTGCTTTTTTAAGACTGCCAGAAAAGGTACCAGATAAGAAACTTTCGTTGATTATGTGACACAGTGGCACACAGACAAACTCGGCCACAGCCCTTAGTATATTTACAGGAAGTTCATCTAGCCCCGCCGAGTATTTATTTGAAAGATTCAGGATAATGCTCACCCTCATCAACTGGTTGAAGCAAAATGGTAGGAAAAGTACGATTTGGTCTGTACTCAGAAACTGCATGGGTTGAGATTGGTAGAGTAAACTGTTTAAGAAAAGTATTAGCAATATCTATCGGATCTTCAATTACATAATCATTTTGTGACCTGGCTATTATATCTTGTGTAGAGGATTTTTTATTAATTTCTCTATTAAAAATGTTCCACATTGTTTTACTTTTTTTTGAATTTATTATTTTATTATCTATCTATTTCTAACATCGATTCTGGGGTGGCTCTCTATGTTAATATTCAGCTTAAAAGTCGCAAACTGAAAAAACCGAAATTTCTCAAAGATGTCTGTTTAATACTTGATAAAATTAGGAACTACCTCTTAAGAAACGTGAAAAGTCGTGATATCCCGAATCTCTATTAGATTAGCGCTACATTATAGTATTTTTTCACTTTTTTTATGTATATTTTTTGTTTATTTAAAAACCACAATATTTGCATTTCTTATAGTTTATGTAACCTTTATCGATTTAAATTCCCAGAAAGGAAAGGTCAGGTATGAATAATTAATTAATCCAATGATCTATTGTAGTTATAGGCTAGTATTAAAAAAAAAAACGTTTTGCATATTTTATAGGCAATCAATGTTATGTAAGAATATCGTCCGAATATAAACTCAAAATAAAAAATGTTGTTTCGTTTTGCACAAGATTATTCTAGCTATTAATAAGGACATTTTCTAAGAAAATACTAGAAGAAAATTTGTTTCTCCAATTTTTATAACCAGCATTTTTATTTCTCTAACCAGGAGTTTTTGAAGTTTATCATTAAAAGATATAACAAACTACACTTCTATGGGTTTTTAACTCTGTAAACAAATATCGTTTCATCAGTTATAACCTACACGCCACCGTGTATGAAGGGATATGGAAGTCTACTTATAGGTGCTCACCTAGTGCACATAATCCATTATATCTGTCGCTGGTTGTTGCAATAATACTTTAAACTAAATTTAATATATATATATATATATATATATATATATATATATATATATATATATATATATATATATAAATATGTAGATAAGTTTTTGTCCGTGTAATTTAAAATAAAATAGAATAAAATATTGGCGAAGCGGACGTGAAAATTTGTCAATCTAAATGATTCTCGTATTAAAAAGTGCGGAGCACTCCAAATTATGGAATAACTCCGGGTCCGACAGATGGCGACAGCGCTGTTTCGTCCTAATATGGGACTCGTCAGGCCACCGCAGTCGGTACAAACCATCATCTCGCCTTTGCATCGTGGACCATCGAGATGTCGCCTTTGTCGTCTTATTTGCCGTATTTTGATTATAAGTATGGCTTATACGATGCAAAGGCGAGATGATGGTTTGTACCGACTGCGGTGGCCTGACGAGTCCCATATTAGGACGAAACAGCGCTGTCGCCATCTGTCGGACCCGGAGTTATTCCATAATTTGGAGTGCTCCGCACTTTTTAATACGAGAATCATTTAGATTGACAAATTTTCACGTCCGCTTCGCCAATATTTTATTCTATTTTATTATATATATATATATATATATATATATATATATATATGTGCACTAGGTGAGCGTTTGTAAATATATGGCATACGTTATAACTGATGAACCGCTATTGCCTTAAAAACCAATAAAAACATTATATTTTCGCTTTATGACTAATCTCAGCTTCAAGTTCTTGACTTGAACTATCAGTTACTGGATGCAGAATTTGAAAATTATTAAACCAAATTATCCGACCATTTTTAGTAAATCCACCCTCAATATTCAAGACTAGGAGGTTATAATACATATAAAAAATTTTGATGAAGCCACATCTCTTCATCAGCTACAAAAACCCACTGGGCACCCTGACTATTAAGAGGTTTTATTTTCAAATTAGTCTGCACATCGCGAAATTTTAAGAATGTCATAATCCGTAACGAGAACCTAGAAATACTTCTATTATCCAATTTAAGATTAGTCAAACAAATAATTATGTAAATTCTATTTCAAGGTTAGTGATTATATAAATTACAAAGGAAATACAAAAATAAATATTGGTTTTCAATTTATTTTCCAAAAAGTTCACAAATGTACACAAAACATTTACAATAATAAATTGTTAAGTTAGTTTTTCTTTAATAAAATAATTTTTGGTTTTAAAAAAATATTACCTTACAAAATAAATCACAAAAAAATATATGTATAATTTCCAGTTAGATGAACACAGTATAAAAAAGAAATACTTTTGAGTATGCAATATAAATACTTTTTTGGGTGGTCAAGTTTTTAACATTTGTTGGAAAATTAATGTTTGTATATAATTAAAAAATTTATGTTTTCATCATATTGCATAATCATTCTTTGAAGGAACAAAACTGATAAAAAAAAAAGTTGAATTCTTAATACTGAAGTCAAAAAATTGATTTTACTACAAGTTTTTTCTATAATTAGAAACCGCAATCCTTAAATGACATTTTTACATCATAAAAAAGTACATGCAGCAGCGGAATGACTTAATTTCATCTAAATATTCACAATATACCTTTGTGAATGTTAATTATCCCCATCTCCATGGCGAAATAAAATTGCCACATCTTTATATACTTCTTCTGGAGGTCTAGTTGCATCAATCCGTTTAACTAAGTTTTGCTTTTCATAATGTTCTATTATGGGCTTCGTTTCCGTATAATATGTGTTAAATCGCTTCTTTAAGCTATCCAAGTTGTCGTCCACACGTCCACTAGTAGCACCCCGTTTAAGAATTCTTTCGGTGCAGGTGTCAACAGGGCAATCAAAAAACAGCACAAATTGCAGGTTTACCTTTTTGGACATTGCTTTATTCCAACCTTGGAGGTTGTCTTCGTTACGCGGGAATCCGTCAATTAAAAAGTTTTGTTTGCCGGACTGTATCATGGCCCGTTCTAGTAAACTACAAGTTATTTCCACCGGCACTATCTTGCCTTCTTTAATATAAGTTTCTATGAGTTCTCCATACTGAGAGCCTGGATTAACACGTTCCTCTCTCAAAAGATCTCCAGCAGAAAGGTGCACATAGCCGAAATTTTCAACGATTTTTTGGCATTGAGTCCCTTTACCGGCCCCGGGCCCGCCGAGGACAAAAACTACATTTGGGACCATTTTGAATGCGTTTTTTATCGCGGTTGTGAGTAAACTGATTCCTGCGAACATCGAGTAAAAGCATAAATGATTGGGTCGATTTCTTTATCGCAGGGACAAGGTCACCTAACCTCACATTTCTGGGGATTTTGACTTGGTGATTTGGCACGGTTTTCGTGGCAAGTTTAGTCCAACTTTTTATCGCACTACGATAATTGTTATTTTTTTAAATTACATGCTTACAATTTGCATTTTAATCGAATTTGGAAGATAACTTTTAATTTCGTAGATTAACCTTTAAAAACGGGGATATTTTTTTTTTAACTTTTGACATTATTGTAAGTTGGCGTTACTGATTGATTAGAGACGGGCAGGATAGGGCTTGATTTTTTCGATCATACAGGGGCGTATTGAAAAATATTAATTTCCTTTTGAATAAAATAATTTTTTTATGGATTTTCTAGGAGTTACCACTCACATGGAGCTGTCAAAAACAGCTTTCTTGTCGAATTTGGCTCAATTAATCCCGATGCCTGATTGCAATCAATCGCCTAGAAACATGTACCAGTGTCAAATGGGTAAACAAACTATGGGAACTCCTTGTCATAATTGGGATTTGCAGTCTGAAACAAAATTATACAGGTATTGTATGATTAATAGAAAATATGCAAGTTTTTTTGGGTAACTTTTCGTTTATTAATGAGGTTTATTTTTCTAGATTGCAGACTCCAAGTACCCCATTGTTTAGACCAGTACACCATGATAAAATTGGCCTAGATGATTTTGCCATGGGAACTAACGCCATAGTTGCCGTCATTAGTTACACTGTAAGGAAAATAATTGAAACATTTTTGTTTTTATTGCTTAAATTATTGTTTATTTTTAGGGGTATGATATGGAAGATGCTATGATAATAAATAAGGCATCTGAAGAAAGGGGATTGGCTCACGGTTCAATTTATAAATCGGAATTTGTCGAATTGGAACATGAAAGTTCATATTTCGCTAGGAATCCTGAATTTCCTAATTTAGCAGAAACTTTAGGTATGTTATATAATACGTCAGTGTTTTTAGTAATGGATTAACACAAAGAGAATTAATGAACTACCTATAACGAATTTGATCATTTTTCCGTTCTAGATGTTGACGGTCTTCCATACATAGGTCGTCATATGACATATGGTGCGCCCTTGTATAGTTTCTTTGATGGTGACAGATCAGTATATCAAGTAGTCTCTTTTAAGGGCAAAGAAGATTGTTTCCTACACAGTGTCAAATTGTGTGGCGACTTTGACCCCAAAGCAAAGAAAACAATTTGTATCACGTATAGAGTCCCAGTAAGTGATATTAAGGCAAATTTTAGCATGTACTAGAGTCATAGTATAACCAAACAAACCAGCAAGCTGACGTCATAAAGATTCACTTATAAAATTGCCATATTTCTGTGAAAAGAATTGTTAAGAAAAATACAATTCACGTACAAAATTAGTTTTATGCTATAGCTTTTATTTGAAATAATCTGGTTTTGTAATCGGTTAGTTTAGAATATAAGGAAATTATTATTTTTTTAGCGTAATCCAAGTGTAGGGGATAAATTCGCCAGTAGGGCAGGACAGAAAGGTATATGTTCCCAAAAATGGCCTGCAGAGGATTTACCGTTTACGGAAACAGGTGTGTACTAATGGACAAAAATATAAGGTTTCTAATGTAGCCATGGATTTTCTGTTGCTTATTTCTTATTCATTACATTCAAGGTTAATTTGAAGTTTAAATTTAAATTAAGAAAATGGTTATATCACTTTTATTATTATGAATTGATATTTTTAAGGATTGGTACCAGACATAGTGTTTAATCCTCATGGTTTTCCATCTCGTATGACCATTGCAATGATGATCGAAATTATGGCTGGAAAATCGGCAGCTTTACATGGGGTAGTTCATGATGCCACGCCCTTTAGGTTTACCGAAGACGATACTGCCATTAATTACTTCGGACGATTGTTAGAAATGGGTAAGATCCGTATAATTTACCAGTTTTAATAGAGGTGGCGTCATTATCGACTTGTATAAGAATGTATAACGTTCATAAATCATTTATTTAATTTTTTTTATATCGTTTTAGGTGGGTACAACTATCATGGAACAGAAACGATGTATTCGGGAATAGATGGCAGAGAGATGAATGCAATGATCTTCTTCGGAATCGTCCACTACCAGAGGTTAAGGCATATGGTATCAGATAAGTGGCAAGTAAGTCGGATGTATAATAATTAACATTAACGGAACCTATATTATTATTAATTGGTCTTTGTGTTCCGTAAAATTAAATGATATCTTTCAATTTTTAGGTTCGGTCCACAGGTCCTACAGACGCGGTTACCAGGCAACCAATCAAAGGAAGAAAGAGGGGAGGCGGGGTTCGTTTTGGTGAGATGGAGAGGGACTCTCTTATTAGTCATGGTGTCTCTTTTACATTGCAGGACCGGTTGTTGAATTGTTCAGATAAAACAACGGTAAGTTTCACTTGTTTTCAGTATATTTTAGTAAACGAATGAGAGATGCAAACATTTAAGGGAGCCTTAAGCATATGTGTGCTACTCTGAGCCCTGCCCTTTTAGAGAATGAAAGACTATATCCTTAAATGTTTACCTCTCTTTCACCCCAAGCGCTAGTCCTTACACTGGGATCCGCGGTTCATTCTTTATATGGTTATGATCGATATTTTTCATTTTTGTTAAATGCCTTACAATAGATATCTTATTAAACCTAAAGGTTAAAAACTGGTATTTTTTAGGTCAATATATGTACATCTTGTGGTTCCCTGATCGGACCCATAACGCTGGTAACCAGAAAAGCAGACAAGCCCCAGATGACTGAAACTGAGGACATTTGTAAACTTTGTGAGGACGGGAAAAACATATCTGTCATACAAATACCGTATATTTTGAAATATTTAGTGACTGAATTGGCTTCGTGTAACATAAATCTAAAAATTGGTTGTAAAAATGTGTAAATTTTAAGAAATAAAAGTTGTTGTTTTTTAAATACGTGTTTCTTTTTACTTGTCCACAGAGGTAAAGCAGAAAACCCTGATCGTTAGGCAACTTTTAAAATAAGTTTATACTGAGTTTGAGCAAGTTTCTAAATCAATTTTAATTTGATACTTCGGTTTTGTATCGAGAATCGATGTATTTGAATAAAAAAAATCTACCATCGCTAGCTGAGTTCAAAATTCGATGATTTTTCGGTAGATGTGGCAACAATGTATTAAATATTTACATAGGTTGGGAATTTTGGATGAGGTTTTTCTTGTTTGTGCCCGTCTCTGATTTAACTTAAAATGTTTTGGGCCTAATTCACTTAAAAAGAAGAAAACATAATTATCATGAACGGCCAACTCACTTTTTTTTTAGTATTGTATCACCTAATAAAGTCTGAGAATAAAATTAATATTCAAAAGTTTGTTGTTGCCATTTTTTGAAGCTAATTTGTATAAGGACGTTTTCTTAGGTTTCTGAAAGTAACTCTTAACTTTAAAATGTGTGGTAGAACGAAGTGCCTGGTTAGTCCAAACAAAATTTTGGATAGAATATGTTTTAAGCAACCCCCGTAGAATTAGCAGTCGTCAGAACTAGAGCTCGTTTGAATGCTGAATAAGGTAATAATATTTTTATTTATATTTAGAAAAGTGTTGATAAATAATGCGAGATCTTAAATTTCTTGGTATATACACCGATTCTATGTTATCCTTTTCTAATTGCATTATTTAAACTAGTATAATATACTAATCGGTACATCAATTCAAAAATAAAGTAAAAGTATGAATTTGTGGTTGCCTATATTGTTATTATTGTTTTCAGTTTATAAATAATATCTAACAATATTTACCGATAAAAATAACTTTTTAAATCCTCTTTTTTTAGAAATTAATTGCAAGCTTGACCTTTGTAGTAATTTATAACACTTAAAAACATTCAAAGGAGTCATGACGAGCTTTTGTGTCTGTCAAGCGTAAAAATCTGCTTTCCCACCGACCATAAACAGCCTTCAAACTTAGCTTATGTTTAAAAAAACTTACTGTTGTATGATCGAAGATTTCAACTATTATAACTATTTCCTTTCGGGGTTCTCAATACGTTCAAAAGGTACAGAATTTCGTTGACCAGTTGGTACGAGGGTGGTTCGAAAAATTATCAGCCCGACAAAGAAAATTATCAGGATTTTCTAAGAAGGTTCAAAATATGGACATGATCTAGTTGCCATGGAAATTAGATATGCTAGTTGAACAGTTTTGTTTTGCTTATGACATTGTTATAAGTTGTTTATATATGTCCACAAATAAATGCTTATATAGAAAAGTTAAGGATAAAAATGTGAGTTAAAGCTTTGGAATAGTTATCTCCCGAAAGCAAATAAATATTTCCGATTTTTGACTGCGATAATAATTCCTAACCCTTTTTCATTTTTGTACTTTTAGGGTTCAAAACCTGATTGACTTACTGCTGCACTTGTCAGTTTAAACCGTCGACTTTCAATTTAGACCGGTTTTAGGGTTAGACCTTGTTTTTCTTCTTCAAGTGCCTTCTCCATTGCGGAGGTTGGCAATCAAAATAGCTATTTTAATTTTTGAGGCAGTTGGTCTAAATAGTTGTTTTGAACTGCATCCAAACCATTCCCTTAGGTTTTTTAGCCATGATATTCGTCGTCGTCCTACGCCTCTTCTGCCACTTATTTTGTCTTGGATTATGAGCCGTACGATGCTGTACTTTTCTCCCCGCATAATGTGTCCGAAATATTGCAGTTTTCTCTGTTTTACTGTTATCTCGACTTCCTTTTCTTTCCCCATTCTTCTCAACACCTCGGCGTTGGTAACTCGATCCACTCACGAAATCCTCTGAATTCTTCTATAGGTCCACATTTCAAAAGAGTTAAGTCTTCTCATTGCCTCTCGATTCAGTGTCCATGCTTCCATTCCATAATACAGAACAGTGTATACGTAACATTTAGTCAGTCGTATTTTCAGGGCTAACGTTAAATCTTTGCTGCAGATAACCTTTCTCATTCTAATAAAGTTGGCACGTGCTTTCTCGATTCTGGTTTTTATTTCGACGGTATGGTCATTATTTTCTGTTATTAGAGTTCCCCAGTAAGTGTACTTGTTAACTCTTTCTATGTGCTGGCCCCCTACCATTAGGGTTTCATTATTATTGGTGTTGTTCTTACTAATTATCATAAACTTGGTCTTTTCGTGTTAAGAGAGAGTCCATATTCTCCACTTACTCTTAATATTTTATTCATTATTTTTTTTAGGTCTTTCAGCTATTATTACGGTGTCATCTGCATACCTAGTTTTGTTGATTAAAACTCCGTTCACTTTTATCCCTGCTGTTTCAGATTCAAGACTTTCCAATATGACCTCTTCAGAATAAGCGTTAAATAGTAAAGGTGACTATATACACCCTTGTCTGACTCCCCTTTGTATTTCCACATCTCCAAATATTTCCTGTCCAATTTTTACTGCCGCTCGCTGATTGTAATACAGATTTCATATCAACTTTAAATCTTTATCATCCAAATTTTTGCTTCTGAGAATCTCTATCAGTTTGTCATGTTTGACCCTATCAAAAGCTTTGTTGTAATCTTTGAAGCAGACACAGAGGTCCTGACTGATATCTAAGCATCTTTGAGTAAGCACATTAAAAGCAAATAATGCTTCTCTTGTACCCACCCCGTTCCGGAAGACAAACTGTGTGTCACTAATATCCAGCTCCAATTTGGAATGTATTCTTAGCGTGTACAATCTTTAAAAGGGTTTTCAAAGTATGTGACATGTTCAATAGTCACTGCATTCTTTTGAACTTGTTTTCTTTGGTAAACATATGAATGTTGATGTTAACATTTCTCGGGGGATAGTTCCTGTCGTGTAAATTGTATTAAATAATCTCACCAATAAATCAAAATTTTGTCATTGATCAGCTTCAACAACTCACCGGCATTTCATCTGGACCAACAGCTTTATTAGTTTTCATCGACCTTAATACATAAATGACCTCTGCTTTAGTAATTTCAGGCCCTATGTCACCACTCAGAGTGTTTATAGAAGAATTTTCGTGTCTTTGATCTTCAAATAATTTTTCTATGTATTCTTTCCACCTGCATAATTTTTGCTGTGTTTCCATAATAATGTTTCCCTCTTTGTCTAGCAATACTTTTGAGGTTTTTCTCTTTTCTATTCCAGCTAGTTCTTTGACTTTTTTATGCAAGTTGAAGTTGTTGTACTTGTTTTGCAACTCCTCTATTTCTTTGCATTTTCCAGAAAGGTACTCTTCTTTTGCTGCTCTTATTTTTTTCCTTATTTGAATTTGCAACTGTTGATACGGGTCTTGTTGGTCTTGTGTTTCCTTCTTTCATCCATCAGCTTCAAAATATCATCTCTCATCCAATCTTCTTTCTTGTATCTTGATGTTGTAAGTACTTTCTTGCTTGGTTCCATAATTGACGTTTTGAAAAACTGCCAGTGTTGTTCAACGTTGTCATCGTTTAACCCAAGCTTGCCTCGTCTTCTTTCTAAGTTTGTGTTGATGTCTTGTCTCAGCTTTTCTTTGGTTTCTTCTGATTTTAATTCGTGTATATTTAGTTTTTTGATGTTTGTATTCTTTTTAATTTAAGCTGGAATTTAGCGATAAGAGGATTGTGGTCTGAAAATACGTCCGCACGTGGGTACGCCTTTACTGAATGTACTGCGTTTCGATATCTGTGTTTTATCAAGACGTAATCAATCTGGTTTCTAACAATGTTGTTTTCCTTATCAGCTGGTGACTTCCATGTATAGAGACGACGTTTAGGTAGCTTAAAAAAGGTATTTGTTATTACTAGATTATGCTCTTGACAGAATTCTATAAGACGATCTCCTCTATCATTGCGAACTCCAAGGCCGTATGGCCCGACAATGCAATCACATTTACCCTGGCCGATTTTTGCGTTAAAATCCCCCATTACAACAGTAAAGGTCTCTAGATTTTGTGAGGCGTAGTGTCTGTTGGAGCTCATTATAAAAATTTTCTATTTCGTCTTCCATTTTATCAGCAGTCGGTGCATAAATCTGTAATAGATTTAATTTGCCGTGGGTTGTCATTAGCTGTAGCATTATAATTCTTTCGGATACCGGAATGACCATGTTAGTGTTTGTTAAATAGTAAAACGTGTGAGCTGCTTTTTTTTCAGTGGAATAAGACCGCAATAACATGAGGAATAAGAGTATCTTTTTAGTATTAGCAAAAAAATTGTGCCCAACTTTTTATCAAACAATTCCTGACAAAAAACGTCCGTTTGAATGAGAAAGCGGAATAGTTTAGAACCTAAGCTAAGTCATATCCCGCTACTAGTAGAATATAACCTCCAAGACCGATTGTTTTCGCCATAAACGTTGATCTATGCTTGTACCTATAAAGCGATTTGACGATTTGTATTTCATAAACTGTTATCTCACCTTTCATTTCATCATTTGAAGTAAATTTTCATTCACAAAGACATTTTTTCAGGTATGGGAAAAGAAAGTAATCGCTAGGAACCAAATCCTGTGCACTTTTCAATTATAAGAGCTTCGTTAGTTACTTTGTATTAGTGGTTGTTTGTTCTTATGATGTCGTACTAATAATAGAGGCCTATACTATATAAAAAAAAAAACATTTTCGACCATAACAACACATTTATTCAGTGGTCAAAACAAAACAAACAATAATGCATATCGTACAGGGTTTACTCTTATATTAACAGAAATAATTTAATTAAATAATACCTATAATTAAATTGGCTATTTTGTACAGTCAATGCAACGCGACACGTGATTGAAATTGTCCTGTTCGTTCACATTGAAATACTACTGCTGTCATGACGGGAAAATTTACAATATAAAAAAGACGGACGTGATGAGCGAATATCTTGATATAATAAAACTATATCATAGTATGGAAGTTATTTGTTACATAAGTATATGTAAAGAATAGCTACTTTTCATAATCAGATCGTAAAAAGAGTTGTACATCAAGGCTCTTGAATGTTCTTTTTAAAGTTCATAAGCAAATCTTATGATTCTTTACGTACACTTATGAATAACTCAACTTAATGTTCCTTTTTATTGCTCTTTTGCATTGTAGATTTCCTAAAAATGTCCTTTTTAAGCGAGAAACACTGTTTACTTGGTGGATGCTTCAAGGTACGCAATGAGGTCTCCACGCTCTTGGGGCTTTTTGATGCCGGCGAACACCATTTTGGTTCCAGGGATGTATTTTTTGGGGTTTTCAAGGTATTCGAAGAGAGTGTCCTTACCCCAAGTAATGCCTGAAAAGATAAAAAGCGATATAATTTTTGAGTTTAGAAGGCTACCATTGTTCTTACAATTAAAAATAGAAATTGCGTGTTATAAATGAATAATAAATAAAACCAGATCAAGCAGGTGTTTGGTTTTAATATCATTATATTAACTTTTTACCGTTGCGCTTTTATTTCTAAAAAATCTAAAAAATTTGGCAATGTGACAAAATTTATTCTTACTTGATACATAAAAAACGTGATATAAGATACTACTCAACAAAGTTATCAAATATTTTCCTGGAAATAATTTTAAATTAGCACACTAAACTTATAAGTATATCTTATTGGATAAAAGTACCACAATATATATATATATATATATATATATATATATATATATATATATATATATATATATATATATATATATATTAAAACTGAAAATTCTCGGCTGTGCGGACCTGGACTGTTGGTCAACATTAAAATATTAATCTCAAATTAAAAAGTACAGAGAACTCGAAGACAATGGAAAAGCTCGGCTTCCATAAAATGATGACAGCCCTGTTTCATTCTTATTTGGGAATCTTCAAACCATTTCATTCGGTATAATCTATCATTTTGCAGTCACGTTGTATTTATCATTTTCAAGCCAAGAAAACAGAAGGTAAGAAATCTTGACGGAATCACTTAATAATACTAGAGCAACATCCTTCAAAAAAGTTGTATAAAACTAACGTATGATGGCGCGAAGCCCGCCAAAGTCTGTCCTAAGCCAGGTTAAGAAAGGGTTAAGAGGAGGCGTAACAACCTCGTTAAAAAACCTGGCTTCATCTGGCCCGGATGATAGCACTCAGTAAGGGTTCCTGCCAGGATACGGCGAAGCTGCTGCCTTGTAGTTAGATATCGGCTCATCAAAGGCTAAAGGGAGAAAACCTTGAATAAAAATCCTGATCCTCCAGGTTGGGGGTTTTAACAACGGGCCAGCTATCGGTAAATTTATCTTTGAAAGGGCATAGAATTGTAATAGTCGCCGCATATGACCCAAATGATGATGCTACACAACTGACTAAGGATGCATTCTACGACCATCTAAACGAAACTATCTCAAGAATAGGAAACCAAAGAGAAACAATAGTGATTGGCGACCTAAATGCTAGAGTAGGATCAAATACGAATAGTAATATAGTTGGAAGGTACGGTGAAAATACGCTTTACAACAACGGACAAAGGCTGATCGAGCTTTGCACACAACATAACCTAAAAATTCTAATTGGATTCTTTCAACATAAAGATATCCACAAATATACTTGGCACCAAGAAACTAGACAACTGAAATCGATTATAGATTATATAATTGTTAAACAGGAATCCTTTCTGAAAGTTCAAGACACTAGAGTATACAGAGGAATAGAATGCGGATCTGACCCCTTTTTCTTGGGTGTAAAGATACAAATTCCCTTCAAGACAAAAGACAATACAAACATCTCAACAATAGAACGAATATCTTACAATGTGGAAGGACTTCATGAACCTAGTACAAAATATCTATTTAAGACTCGATTAGATAACAAACTTCAAACTGAATTGCTGTCAGGGCGCACTGATGAACTGTATGAACACATCGTATCCTCTCTATACTCCGCTGCACAAGAAGCTCTAGGAATTAAGACGAAAGACATGAACAGACGAAACAACAATGTTACATGGGAGAAGGCACTGGAAGAACAAAAACAGATACAACAAAAAGCATCTTTGAGTAAGCACATTAAAAGCAAATAATGCTTCTCTTGTACCCACCCCGTTCCGGAAGACAAACTGTGTGTCACTAATATCCAGCTCCAATTTGGAATGTATTCTTAGCGTGTACAATCTTTAAAAGGGTTTTCAAAGTATGTGACATGTTCAATAGTCACTGCATTCTTTTGAACTTGTTTTCTTTGGTAAACATATGAATGTTGATGTTAACATTTCTCGGGGGATAGTTCCTGTCGTGTAAATTGTATTAAATAATCTCACCAATAAATCAAAATTTTGTCATTGATCAGCTTCAACAACTCACCGGCATTTCATCTGGACCAACAGCTTTATTAGTTTTCATCGACCTTAATACATAAATGACCTCTGCTTTAGTAATTTCAGGCCCTATGTCACCACTCAGAGTGTTTATAGAAGAATTTTCGTGTCTTTGATCTTCAAATAATTTTTCTATGTATTCTTTCCACCTGCATAATTTTTGCTGTGTTTCCATAATAATGTTTCCCTCTTTGTCTAGCAATACTTTTGAGGTTTTTCTCTTTTCTATTCCAGCTAGTTCTTTGACTTTTTTATGCAAGTTGAAGTTGTTGTACTTGTTTTGCAACTCCTCTATTTCTTTGCATTTTCCAGAAAGGTACTCTTCTTTTGCTGCTCTTATTTTTTTCCTTATTTGAATTTGCAACTGTTGATACGGGTCTTGTTGGTCTTGTGTTTCCTTCTTTCATCCATCAGCTTCAAAATATCATCTCTCATCCAATCTTCTTTCTTGTATCTTGATGTTGTAAGTACTTTCTTGCTTGGTTCCATAATTGACGTTTTGAAAAACTGCCAGTGTTGTTCAACGTTGTCATCGTTTAACCCAAGCTTGCCTCGTCTTCTTTCTAAGTTTGTGTTGATGTCTTGTCTCAGCTTTTCTTTGGTTTCTTCTGATTTTAATTCGTGTATATTTAGTTTTTTGATGTTTGTATTCTTTTTAATTTAAGCTGGAATTTAGCGATAAGAGGATTGTGGTCTGAAAATACGTCCGCACGTGGGTACGCCTTTACTGAATGTACTGCGTTTCGATATCTGTGTTTTATCAAGACGTAATCAATCTGGTTTCTAACAATGTTGTTTTCCTTATCAGCTGGTGACTTCCATGTATAGAGACGACGTTTAGGTAGCTTAAAAAAGGTATTTGTTATTACTAGATTATGCTCTTGACAGAATTCTATAAGACGATCTCCTCTATCATTGCGAACTCCAAGGCCGTATGGCCCGACAATGCAATCACATTTACCCTGGCCGATTTTTGCGTTAAAATCCCCCATTACAACAGTAAAGGTCTCTAGATTTTGTGAGGCGTAGTGTCTGTTGGAGCTCATTATAAAAATTTTCTATTTCGTCTTCCATTTTATCAGCAGTCGGTGCATAAATCTGTAATAGATTTAATTTGCCGTGGGTTGTCATTAGCTGTAGCATTATAATTCTTTCGGATACCGGAATGACCATGTTAGTGTTTGTTAAATAGTAAAACGTGTGAGCTGCTTTTTTTTCAGTGGAATAAGACCGCAATAACATGAGGAATAAGAGTATCTTTTTAGTATTAGCAAAAAAATTGTGCCCAACTTTTTATCAAACAATTCCTGACAAAAAACGTCCGTTTGAATGAGAAAGCGGAATAGTTTAGAACCTAAGCTAAGTCATATCCCGCTACTAGTAGAATATAACCTCCAAGACCGATTGTTTTCGCCATAAACGTTGATCTATGCTTGTACCTATAAAGCGATTTGACGATTTGTATTTCATAAACTGTTATCTCACCTTTCATTTCATCATTTGAAGTAAATTTTCATTCACAAAGACATTTTTTCAGGTATGGGAAAAGAAAGTAATCGCTAGGAACCAAATCCTGTGCACTTTTCAATTATAAGAGCTTCGTTAGTTACTTTGTATTAGTGGTTGTTTGTTCTTATGATGTCGTACTAATAATAGAGGCCTATACTATATAAAAAAAAAAAAACATTTTCGACCATAACAACACATTTATTCAGTGGTCAAAACAAAACAAACAATAATGCATATCGTACAGGGTTTACTCTTATATTAACAGAAATAATTTAATTAAATAATACCTATAATTAAATTGGCTATTTTGTACAGTCAATGCAACGCGACACGTGATTGAAATTGTCCTGTTCGTTCACATTGAAATACTACTGCTGTCATGACGGGAAAATTTACAATATAAAAAAGACGGACGTGATGAGCGAATATCTTGATATAATAAAACTATATCATAGTATGGAAGTTATTTGTTACATAAGTATATGTAAAGAATAGCTACTTTTCATAATCAGATCGTAAAAAGAGTTGTACATCAAGGCTCTTGAATGTTCTTTTTAAAGTTCATAAGCAAATCTTATGATTCTTTACGTACACTTATGAATAACTCAACTTAATGTTCCTTTTTATTGCTCTTTTGCATTGTAGATTTCCTAAAAATGTCCTTTTTAAGCGAGAAACACTGTTTACTTGGTGGATGCTTCAAGGTACGCAATGAGGTCTCCACGCTCTTGGGGCTTTTTGATGCCGGCGAACACCATTTTGGTTCCAGGGATGTATTTTTTGGGGTTTTCAAGGTATTCGAAGAGAGTGTCCTTACCCCAAGTAATGCCTGAAAAGATAAAAAGCGATATAATTTTTGAGTTTAGAAGGCTACCATTGTTCTTACAATTAAAAATAGAAATTGCGTGTTATAAATGAATAATAAATAAAACCAGATCAAGCAGGTGTTTGGTTTTAATATCATTATATTAACTTTTTACCGTTGCGCTTTTATTTCTAAAAAATCTAAAAAATTTGGCAATGTGACAAAATTTATTCTTACTTGATACATAAAAAACGTGATATAAGATACTACTCAACAAAGTTATCAAATATTTTCCTGGAAATAATTTTAAATTAGCACACTAAACTTATAAGTATATCTTATTGGATAAAAGTACCACAATATATATATATATATATATATATATATATATATATATATATATATATATATATATATATATATATATATATATATATATTAAAACTGAAAATTCTCGGCTGTGCGGACCTGGACTGTTGGTCAACATTAAAATATTAATCTCAAATTAAAAAGTACAGAGAACTCGAAGACAATGGAAAAGCTCGGCTTCCATAAAATGATGACAGCCCTGTTTCATTCTTATTTGGGAATCTTCAAACCATTTCATTCGGTATAATCTATCATTTTGCAGTCACGTTGTATTTATCATTTTCAAGCCAAGAAAACAGAAGGTAAGAAATCTTGACGGAATCACTTAATAATACTAGAGCAACATCCTTCAAAAAAGTTGTATAAAACTAACGTATGATGGCGCGAAGCCCGCCAAAGTCTGTCCTAAGCCAGGTTAAGAAAGGGTTAAGAGGAGGCGTAACAACCTCGTTAAAAAACCTGGCTTCATCTGGCCCGGATGATAGCACTCAGTAAGGGTTCCTGCCAGGATACGGCGAAGCTGCTGCCTTGTAGTTAGATATCGGCTCATCAAAGGCTAAAGGGAGAAAACCTTGAATAAAAATCCTGATCCTCCAGGTTGGGGGTTTTAACAACGGGCCAGCTATCGGTAAATTTATCTTTGAAAGGGCATAGAATTGTAATAGTCGCCGCATATGACCCAAATGATGATGCTACACAACTGACTAAGGATGCATTCTACGACCATCTAAACGAAACTATCTCAAGAATAGGAAACCAAAGAGAAACAATAGTGATTGGCGACCTAAATGCTAGAGTAGGATCAAATACGAATAGTAATATAGTTGGAAGGTACGGTGAAAATACGCTTTACAACAACGGACAAAGGCTGATCGAGCTTTGCACACAACATAACCTAAAAATTCTAATTGGATTCTTTCAACATAAAGATATCCACAAATATACTTGGCACCAAGAAACTAGACAACTGAAATCGATTATAGATTATATAATTGTTAAACAGGAATCCTTTCTGAAAGTTCAAGACACTAGAGTATACAGAGGAATAGAATGCGGATCTGACCCCTTTTTCTTGGGTGTAAAGATACAAATTCCCTTCAAGACAAAAGACAATACAAACATCTCAACAATAGAACGAATATCTTACAATGTGGAAGGACTTCATGAACCTAGTACAAAATATCTATTTAAGACTCGATTAGATAACAAACTTCAAACTGAATTGCTGTCAGGGCGCACTGATGAACTGTATGAACACATCGTATCCTCTCTATACTCCGCTGCACAAGAAGCTCTAGGAATTAAGACGAAAGACATGAACAGACGAAACAACAATGTTACATGGGAGAAGGCACTGGAAGAACAAAAACAGATACAACAAAAAGCATCTTTGAGTAAGCACATTAAAAGCAAATAATGCTTCTCTTGTACCCACCCCGTTCCGGAAGCCAAACTGTGTGTCACTAATATCCAGCTCCAATTTGGAATGTATTCTAGCGTGTACAATCTTTAAAAGGGTTTTCAAAGTATGTGACATGAGACTGATTGTTCAATAGTCACTACATTCTTTTGAACTTGCTTTCTTTGGTAAACATATGAATGTTGATGTTAACATTTCTCGGGGGATAGTTTCTGTCGTGTAAATTCTATTAAATAATCTCACCAATAAATCCAAATTTTTGTCATTGATCAGCTTCAACAACTCACCTGGCGTTTCATCTGGACCAACAGCTTTATTAGTTTTCATCGATCTTAATACATAAATGACCTCTGCTTTAGTAATTTCAGGCCCTATGTCACCGCTCAGACTGTTTATAGAAGAATTTTCGTGTCTTTGATCTTCAAATAGTTTTTCTATGTATTCTTTCCACCTGCATAATTTTTGCTGTGTTTCCATAATAATGTTTCCCTCTTGGTCTAGCAATACGTTTGAGGTTTTTCTCTTTTCTATTCCAGCTAGTTCTTTTACTTTTTTATGCAAGTTGAAGTTGTCGTACTTGTTTTGAAACTCCTCTATTTCTTTGCATTTTCCAGAAAGGTACTCTTCTTTTGCTGTTCTTATTTTTCTTCTTATTTGAATTTGCAACTGTTGATATCGGGTCTTGTTGGTGTTGTGTTTCCTTCTTTCATCCATCAACTCCAAAATATCATCCGTCATCCAATCTTCTTTCTTGTATCTTGATGTTGTAAGTACTTTCTTGCTTGGTTTGACGTTTTGAAAAACTGCCACTGTTGTTCCACGTCCTCATCGTTTAACCCAGGCTTGCCTTGTCTTCTTTCTAAGTTTGTGTTGTTCAAGACAAAAGACAACGAAACAGACAATACAAACATCTCAACAATAGAACGAATATCTTACAATGTGGAAGCACTTCATGAACCTAGTACAAAATATCTATTTAAGACGCGATTAGATAACAAACTTCAAACTGAATTGCTGTCAGGGCGCACTGATGAACTATATGAACTTATTGTATCCTCTCTACACTCCGCTGCACAAGAAGCTCTAGGAATTCAGACGAAAGACATGAACAGACGAAATAACAATGTTACATGGAACAAGACACTGGAAGAACAAAAACAGATACAACAAAAAGCTTTCAACAAATAGGACAGGAAATGCACTGAACTAAATACACATGTAGGAGGTACAAGATCCTCAGAAGCATGGAAATTAATAAAGAAACTAAGATCAGACACCACAAACAAGATTAATTTACAACCAATCCCAATCAAAAAGTGGATAATCAAACGCAGCTTACCGAAGACCGACAAGAGTACCTCGTTAACTCCCCAAGACGGTACAACGTACAAGGCCACTATATAGAGGTAACAAAGGAGATGGTATGTAGGGCTGTGGATTCATTGAAAAATAGGAGAGCAGCTGGACCGGAAGGAATACCTGCTGAACTGTTAAAGAACGGTACTGAAAAACTAACGTCCTTTCTTCAAGAACTATTTAACAGACTCCTAAATAATGATGATCCTATCCCAACTATATGGAAAGAAGGCTGGATAACACTAATCCACAAAAAAAGGAAGACGCGACGAATGCTCAAACTATAGATGTATAACTGTAACCGCATAATGAGTAGAGTATACGGAAAACTGCTTAGAAACATCGTAGAAACAGAATATTGCCCCCAAGAAATTGAAGAACAAGCAGATTTTAGAGCTGGCCGATCGTGCGAGATTATGGGCACAAAGAAAACTATTCTCGATGAAACTGAACAACGTTAGCTGGTATGGTATGGACATGTGGAGAGAATCACGGACGAACGGCTACCAAAACAAATCCTAAAATGGACACCAAATGAAAAAATAAAAAGAGGAAGACCAAAAGTTACCTGGATTAAGGGCATTAACCGAACCATGACTGAAAAAAACTTACTCCCAGGGGATTGGGAAGACTGAAAGCAATGGAGACTGGGAAGGCGTAGAACGCTATGACACCGGATATATATATATATATATATATATATATATATATATATATATATATATATATATATATATATATATATATATATATATATATATATATATATATATATATATGATGGCGCAACGGTAAAATAATAATAGAAATATATCAAACTCGATATAGAAAACATCCTACCCAAAAGATAAAGGTCGCATCATTCGGCATCGGCAACCAAAGTAACCGCGCGAAGTGATATATTGTACCGGATGTAATGGCTTGATGACTCCCAAATGAGGACGAAATAGCCTTGTCGTTATTTTCCGAACCCGCAGCTTTTGTATTATCTTGGAGTTCTCTGAAATTTTTTATAGGAGAGTATTGTTTACCATATATCCATACGCGCACCGTCGAGCATTTTCTATTTTATTTTAAAATTATACCAACGATAAGTTATTTGCTTTATAATTTTGTGCATGAGTGTAGTTAAATTAAAGAAACATTTATTAATAAATAACTACAAAACTAAAAATTGGAATCAATCAAAAAATTGTGTAAAAAAATAAAAAATTAACGCAACTCTTCCTCAACCTTATATTAAAAAATACGCAACCTAATCTTTTTTGTACATAATTATTAGTATTGTTTATAGCAATAATTAAGTGAAAAGTGTAACAAATTATCAAAAGAGTTTTAGGTAGGAAATAAATATTAATGTTAATTTTTAGTAGGTGTAGTTCTTTGGCAGCAAATAGAGTTAAAAGATGTGACAGCAAAATCTAAATATGACTCATATTTCAAAGGTAAGTTATCGAAATATATACTCTAAAGAAACCTTTGTTATATTTTAATTGTATAAATGTACGTAAATACTATTTTATAGATAAAATGCTTTAAAAGGGTAAAATATCTTATCAAATGACGTTAAAATATTTAATATGTATAATTGGGCTTCTAAAGATTATTATCTTGACGCTTGTAACTAGACAAGTAATATACTATCTTGGATTAAGTAAATTTAGAATAAGTAATTTTATAAGAAAATAAATTTTTATTTCTTGAAATGTGTGATCATTTCCAAATTTGTTCAATTGTTTTTCAGAGTACAGATTGGTATTTAGCGGAAAAAATACACACAAAGTTTGATAATTTGGTCGACAACGTAGATCTTAAAATAAATAAGTTGGCAATAGTGTCGATTTGGTTAACAACAGGTTGCATAATGTTAATTATTCAAAGGTGGACGAACTTTCTAGATTTTGTTCAGAGGGAAGGCTAATGGGATAACAAAACTTCAAAAATCAAACTAAAATATTATAATCAAAGTTTTGTAGCTGAAACTCATTTTATTAACTGCAACTATACTCAATATTAGCACAATTTCTACGAAAAAGACTGTATTAGATAGATAGGGCGCATAAGTGTTTGGTTTTTCAACTTCTAATACAGAATATTATATATATATATATATATATATATATATATATATATATATATATATACTGTTCAAAAAAATTAATTTAATCTGCCGTCTAACATTTTCTTTCATGCTAATTTAAATTATGGTAAATATTTAGTTTCATAAATAGAGTCTATAGGTCCAGATGGGCTTCCTGGATATATAATAAAGGGGTGTGGTGTGTATATTTTTAATTTTGAGCCTTAACACTTTTACTTAGCCTGTCTGATTGAGAAAAGTTCCAGTTTTTAAAAAGGGTACTAAATAAGATATGATTAATTTTCGACCAATCTCAATACTCAGCGCTGTGTCAAAGTTTTCTGAGATGGTGTTTAACAGAATTTATAATGAAGCTAAATATAGCACAACAATCCTAGAACATAGTTTCAACTTCTACAATCAACTTTAACCAATCTTGTGACATTTGTGCAGTTTTTGTATGAAAAATTGAATACAAAATCTCAAGTAGATATTATTTATACTTAGAGAAGGCTTTCAATAAAATAAAAAAGTCTTTAAAATCAATGAATTTGACAGAGAGTCTTGTAAGCTTGGTAATGTCTTATTTGTGTGATAAAGAACTGTATGTTAAGTTTAAGGTGATAAATCTAAGACTTCTGAAAATACATCTGGGGTTCCTCAAGGTTCCACTATTATTTATAATCACAGTCAGTGGAATATGTCGGGTGGTTAAAAACTCGAGACTCTTTTTATATGTAGATGATTTAAATTGTTTTTGGATGTCTTGATTGGTGCTGACTGTAATTTTCTCCAGGTTGACCTGAACTGTATCTGTGATCAATGTGCTTAAAATGGTTTTAATCCGAATGGTAATAAATGTGTTTCCATCTCTTTTTCACTAAAAAAGAACCTTTTAAGAAAAAAAGTATTGAATTTACTTCAATGTTCTACATAGAGTTATTGTTCATAATGACATGGGAAGTCTGTTGGAGAGAGTACAACGAAAATTTTAAGTATATGTTCTGCAAAAGATACAGGGTTAAAATCATATGCGGTTGTCGGGCCTGTTCAATAGATTATCGCTGGAAAATTGTAGAATTAAACTATGCCATATGAATATACTATGTTTGTTCCTAAAAATATATTTTTTATATACAGCAATACGAATGTTGTCAGAGATAAAATATTTATGAACCACTTGGAAAATGTCATAAATTAGGTTATCTATACTCTTAGGTACATGAAAAATACATTTGATAATATAATAATTACACCGATATAGAAAAAAAAATAAGAGTCAAGAACTGCGAAGTTGGGAAAACCAAAATTATTAAAATTCCAATTTTTTTTTTATAATTTTGTTATAAGTATCTTGATGAATTATAGAAAATATCTAGTTTTCATTCAAGGCAGCATTATTTTTAAAAAATAGTAATATTTGGATTTCTGTCACAAATTACATTTATAGATCACCACTATGTAATAACGAATTGCTTTTTGATAAATTAGAAACCTTTCACTAATGTCAAACAATTTGAATTTAGAGAGAAGTTTGAAATAAATTGAAACAAAACATTTACAAAAACTCTTTGTTCTCATTGTTCTCTCAGTCCTTCGTTCTCTTTTGTTTCTCCTTTTTCATGAAGATTTGGCACGACTGTCGAAAAGTGGTTATTTCACATTCTTTACTGACGATACCACTATATGTTGGTATGTTAACGGTGCAGATTAATTGCAGCAAATAGCGAGTCCCAATTTGCTCTTAAAAATAACTTGATTTGTTCTAACAGCCTTGTAATGAATTAAATAAAAAAAAAATTGGTCTTTAAAAATAAATGAAGTGTTAAGATGTATATAGGGAATACCAAATTGACTGCAAAGTAAGTTGAAATGTCCACATTGATAATGTAACAAAAAGAATTAGCTTCAAGGCTGTTTGCAATAAAAAAAACAAAAAATACTTTAAATAAAGAAAATACTATACAAGTTTATTATGTTCTATTTGAGATCCACTTCCGGTCTTGTTTGCCTATCTAGGGTTATGTTGTGGCATCTATCTTTTGCAAAAGAGAGCTATTAAATTAACTCAAAATGTTTTAAGTATAGCATCATGTAAACTACTATTTAAAAGACAGTATATTAACTTTCTTCGACCTCTCAATTTTTGACAATTTAATACTTCTGTATAATTATAATTAAACAGATTCTTTCAAAAGAAACATGATGTACATAACCATTTTACTAGATGTTAAGAAAATATTGTAATACTACAATCTAAGAGATTCCCGACATTTAACTGTTTATTCCATCAAGGAAAAAACCTTTATAATAATATATCCATGCAAATAAAAAACTTGCTAATGAATACATTTCAAAATGTGTTAAGAAAACATCTAATAAATTGTACAAATTATCCATAAAATGAATTCTGTGTTAACCTGAGCCTTCTTATTTCATTCCTTCTTTAATGTTTCAATTAATATATAATTCTATAATAATAATCATTATTTTTTATTTGCTTTATTACAAATTAAAATTTGAATTTTAATGTGAAAATACAAGCATAACATGAAAGACAAGTAGCTGTTTAGATAGTATTTTGTGACTTCATCTTATTTTACATATT
This sequence comes from Diaprepes abbreviatus, assembly GCA_034092305.1. NCBI lineage: Eukaryota > Metazoa > Arthropoda > Insecta > Coleoptera > Curculionidae > Diaprepes > Diaprepes abbreviatus. The sequence goes on along the minus strand of JASJET010000045.1, from coordinate 434,887 downwards.
GTATTTTCACAAGTCAGTGAACTTATAGGATGGGCACTCTCTTTAGGATAAGGCCAAGTAACAAAAAAAAAAAGGGGGGTGTAGATATTACTTATGATGGTGAAACAAAACCAAAGAAAAAATGAATGAAATCAAATTAGATCTTCAAAGAATAATTAAAAGGAGGCGCACTTAGAACTGGTATGAAAAGGAAACTCAGATTGCAAATACTGAAAGGTTAAGAAACTCTGTATTATTACTATTTAACTTAATTTCTTTCAATCAGAAATAATTTAAATAATAAAAAACAACAATTTTATATCAGTTTTTTAAACAAAATTTTCTATTTACCTTTTGATTTGTTGGCATCTGTATATTGGAATCCAGCTGCTTGACCTGTCTTTCGACCAAACAACCCATGAAGATTAGGTCCAACTTTGTGCTTGCCACCAGCTTCTACGGTGTGACATTGCGCACACCTTTGAACAAAGAGCTTCTTGCCTTTTTCTACATCACCAGCTGGTACGCCCATGGTTATTTGGTTAATTAATAAATTAAACTGAAATAAAAGTATCACATAAATAAAATTTACAAGACGGAAATGAGAAACTTTTAGTCAATAAAAATTAACATGACTGGTATGCAGTCATAAACTATATAATTTTATGAAATAAAATCAAAGTTCTTTAAAAAAAATCTTCCATTCATCAAGGTGTTCACGTATTGTTCCTATGACAACGCGTCAAAAATTGCATCACATGATAAAACCACGTGTTGATCATTTCATTAAAAAGGTTGTGATGTCACATCCTAATCGCACTTTGCCCTCAAAGATTTCCCGAATTTTAATAATTCACGGTCAAATTGTGCAAAATGGGACGTCACAGACAAATTTGAAGATAAAAAGGTGGGTGACTCAATGACGTAACGCACGTGCTTCCTTGAACCGTGTTCAAAAATTAGGTCGTTTTGGAAATTTTGTAACGTTGAATTATATTCGACATATTTTACTCGTTCATTAAACATTTTCATAGTAAAATAGAAAGAGAAAACGTATTAGGTGTGTCTTAAACGTAGTATTCGAACAAATCTTGGAAATTTTATGGTGATTCAAGAACAGTTTAGGAAACCCTTTCAGAATTAACCTAAGAAATTTAGCAAAACGAAAGTTGGAAATAAATTAACATTAAAAAAGGCAAATGTATATTAGGCTATTTTAAATTTAAAAATAAATTTTTCTTTTCTTTAAAGAATGAAACGTTATATAACGTTGCACTTGCACCTTAAACCTTGAAAATCGATATATGTAAAATTTTAAAAATCACGCATTTATTTAAGACTATTTTATCACAGACAACTTTTTATTCAAAAAAGCCAAGTTCCAAGACGAAAGTAAAATTATTACTCACGTATTATATCACAGAAATATGTGCACTCACAAAAACTAGCACTCGCTAATTCTCGCTGGAAGTCGAGCTTCAACTAATCGATTTTAGGCGCAATGTTCCATCATAAATTGCCGCGCAAGGTGACTTATGAACTTTAATCCTAAAAAAATTTAACTGATCTAGTGTTGTCGTTACCAAGCTGTATTTATCTTTACTCTATGCATAAAATAAGATAGCCTATGAATCTGACTAAGTATAAACTTTTAACCGAACAAGTAATGTAAGTACTGCATATTAATTTGTGATCGTCTCATTTGTTCGAAAATAATGGTATAAAATTTTCTTTTTACAGATAACAATAGATGACACCACTAAAAATTTCATTTCATAGAAATAAAATTCCATATGCCCTAACTCTGTGTAATTCTATATTTAGTTTTCAGATGGAGCTACTATATATAAATATATATATTATCTTACTATTATTTTTCGATTTATTTTAAGTTCATATACAAATATTGAGCATATCTACATGTACTCGCCTCGGCGGTACATATACTAAAATTGGAACGATACAGAGAAGATTAGCATGGCCCCTGCGCAAGGATGACACGCAAAATCGTGAAGCGTTCCACATTTTTTGCCGATTTATGCACATCTTTTGTCCAGTCTCATTTTTAGTTATATATTTTTCCAAGTTTTTTTTACAATTTATTTGGAGAAAATACTTTTTTCAATGTAAGATTTTTTGTCAATTGATCCACATCTTTTGCCCCATCACATATTTAGTTATATATTTTTCCAGAGTTATTCTCAAAATCATTTAGAGAAAATACTTTTTTCAATGTAATGATTCATACCTGATACAGTATAAAAAAACTGTACGTGTGATTTTCCAGGCTTTCCTATTTATTTGAAAAATTCTTTGATATAATTCCGAACAAGTAATTGTAATTTATTATTACTCTAACTCTAAAACTAAAAAAATAGAACTTCAGAAACAAAATGAGAGGAAAAATATAGTTTAAAAAATTTGGCTGTTTGACATTTATTAATTAGTATTTATTTCATTTTATTTTTTGTGACAGGTTTTAATTAATTTATATTCGCCATTTCGTCAACATTATTTCTATCAAAAATGGTGAATGTGCCAGTACAGTACACAAAAAGTCAAAGATTATTCACAATATGATATTCCTCTTTGAAAAAATTTTCAATATTAGGTTCAAGCTTGAATAAGGCAACAGATAAATTTTGCAATTTCTCTCAGGTTTCTATGGTTTGTATCTTCGATAAAGAACTTTTTTTGAGGTTTGCATAAATTAACTAATAATAACTAAATTTAAAATAAATTATGTATTCTTTAAATAGCAAAAGTAATAATATACAGCTAAAACTCAACTGAATCATTGCAAATTTTTTTATATTGAAAAGATAACACTAGGGACGTTTGTTTCTTCAAAATTTATATAGAATTATCCTTTTTTGTTAAAAGATGGTGCTCTCAATATTATTTCTTTAAATCGTGTATAGATGGCAATACTATATTTATGATCTCATTAGTTCAAAATTTCATATTCCCGAATAATTTAAAACGTCAAAATAATTATTAAAAATTTGTAATAAATATTAACTGATCTTACCTATAAAATCATTTCTTGCTTATTTTTTTCTACAACTTTTGAGTTCATATAGAGCTATCAAAAATTATCAGTTGTTCTTGCTTCGATAATACCTTTATTAAAATTGTAACCATATAGAGCCTCGCGCAAAGATATATTTGGTTGCATAAATAACTAAATTTGAAAATTATTTCGAGTTTCGTAAGGGAAAAAATTGTGGCAGGCGTGAAAGCTTCACGATTTATTTAGGTGGTCCTTATAATTTTACACTAATTTCATCCAAATAGCAGTACCTATTTATTTTATTATGACGACGCTTATATCCTATTTCTCATGACTTTATTCTATGGGAAAAAGTTATAATTTCGACCTTAATATATTTTTTATTCAAAATTTAGTTCCGCAAACCTTAAATAAAGTTCCTTTTCTAAGATGCAAATCATAAAAACCTAGAGAAACAAAATTTGATCTGCTTAGCCATCTATTTAAATTTTAATTTAATTTAGAAAACTTATTATACAATGTGCTTGCGCATTCGCCATATTCTAAATCAGTAATATTGACTAAATGGTGAATTTAAATTAATTAAAAGCTGCTAATTGAATATAAAATAATAGATTTTTTACTGCCAAATTTTTTAAAAATATATTTTTCCTACCATTTTGTCTATGAAGATCTATTTTTTTTTTGTTTTAGAAATAGAGTAATAATAAATTACATTTACTTGGACCAAATTAAATTGAAAGATTTTTCATATAGATTGGAAAGTCTGGATAATCATACATACAAGCTCCAGTGACTATCAATGATTACGTTAAAAAAGTATTTTTTTTAAATAAAGTTGAGAATTATTTTAGGAAAATAAGTAACTAAAGTATATTTTCTTGTATTTTAAAAATCACTTTATTTTCAAATAAGTTTTACAACTAACAATAGTGATACTACTACACCCTAAAGCTAAATATTTACAAAATAGAGGTTATTGTACGGCATATTTCAGCCTAAGCACCAACACAGAGAACAGTTCATAAAGCTGCTGGCCGTTGTTATGGCTATATTGTTCATTGTTTGATCTAGTAAGCTAACAAAACGTGGTCTTTCAGCTTATTATATCCTTTACAGCAAAAAAAAGTAATATGAACTGCAACGGTATTAAAGATTCTGTCTTTTTGTTATGTTTTTTGGGGAAAAAAGATTTTTATAAAAAACCCCTTTGATTCTTGATTGGGGAGTAAGATGTACATATAATGGCAAAAAATTGGAAACGCTTCACGATTTTGCATGTCATCCTTGCGCAGGGGCCACGCTAATCTTCTCTGTATCGTTCCAATTTACGCATATGTACTACCGAGGGGTGTACGTGTAAGAGTATTTAATGTCTTTATATGTACTTAAAATAAATCGAAAAATAATGGTAAGATAACATACAGAAATTTACAAGAGCTCCATCTAAAGATCAAATATAGAATTACACACAATTAGGGCATATGGAATTTTATATCTATGAAATGAAATTTTTTGTAGTACCATCTACTGTTGTCTATAAAAAGCAAACATAGGCTTGTTACAAGATGTCAGCACTAATTCTAGCGTTCTACTTGTATTGCAAATTTCTTTATATTGAAAAGATAACACTAGCGACGTTTTTTTTGCTTCAAAATTTATAATAGAATTATCCTTTTCTGTTAAAAGATGGTGTTCTCAACATTGTTTCTTTAGATCGTGTATAGATGGCAATGCTATATTTATCATCTCATTAGTTCAAAATTTCATATTCCCGAATAATTTAAAATGTCACTATAATTAATAATAATTGGTAATAAATATTAACTGATCTCACCTATAAAATCATTTCTGGCTTATTTTTTTCTACAACTTTTGAGTTCATATAGAGCTATCAAAAATTATCAGTTGTTCTTCCTTCGATAATACCTTTATTAAAATTGTAACCATATAGAGCCTCGCGCAAGGATATATTTGGTTGCATAAATAACTAAATTTGAAAATTATTTCGAGTTTCGTAAGGGAAAAAATTGTGGCAGGCATGAAAGCGTCACGATTTATTTAGGTGGTCCTTATAATTTTACACTAATTTCATCCAAATAGCAGTACCTATTTATTTTATTATGACGACGCTTATATCCTATTTCTCATGAGTTTATTTTATGGGAAAAAATTTGTAATTTCGACCTTAATTAATTTTTTATTCAAAATTTAGTTACGCAAACCTTAAATAAAGTTCCTTTTCTAAGATGCAAACCATAAAAAACCTAGAGAAACAAAATTTGATTTGCTTACCCATCTATTTAAATTTTAATTTAATTTAGAAAACTTATTATACAATGTGCTTGCGCATTCGTCATATTCGAAATCAGTAATATAGACTAAATGGTGAACTTCAGTTAATTAAAAGCTGCTGCTAATTGAATATAAAATAATAGATTTTTTACTGCCAAATTTTTTAAAAATATATTTTTCCTACCATTTTGTCTATGAAGATCTATTTTTTTTTGTTTTAGAAATAGCGTAATAATAAATTACATATACTTGAACCAAATTAAATTGTAAGATTTTTCATATAGATTACGTTAAAAAAATTTTTTTTTTTTAAATAAATTTGAGAATTATTTTAGGAAAATAAGTAACTAAAGTACATTTTTTTACATTTTAAAAATCACTTTATTTTCAAATAAGTTTTACAACTAACAATAGTGATACTACTACACCCTAAAGCTAAATATTTACAAAATAGAGGTTATTGTACGGCATATTTCAATCTAAGCAACAACACAGAGAACAGTTCATAGAGCTGCTGGCCGTTGTTATGGTAATATTGTTCACTGATTTAGTAAGCTAACAAAACGTGGTCTTTCAGCTTATTATATCCTTTACAGGAAAAAAAAGTAATAGGAACTGCAACGGTATTAAAGATTTTGTCTTTTTGTTATATTTTTTTGGGGAAAAAAGATTTTTATAAAAAACCCTTTTGATTCTTGATTGGGGAGTAAGGTGTACATATAATGGCAAAAAATTGGAAAGGCTTCACGATTTTGCATGTCATCCTTGCGCAGGGGCCACGCTAATCTTCTCTGTATCGTTCCAATTTACGCATATGTACGAGTACATATAAGAATATTTAATGTCTGTATATGAACTTAAAATAAATCGAAAAATAATGGTTAGATAACATATAGTAATTTACAAGAACTCCATCTAAGGATCAAACATAGAATTACACACAGTTAGGGCATATGGAATTTTATATCTATTAAATGAAATTTTTTGTGGTACCATCTATTGTTGTCTATAAAAAGCAAACATAGGCTTATTTCAAGATGTCAGCACTAATTCTAGCGTTCTACTTACATTGCAAATTTCTTTATATTGAAAAGATAACACTAGCGAAGTACTTTGCTTCAAAATTTATAATAGAATTATCTTTTTTTGTTAAAAGATGATGTTCTCAACATTGTTTCTTTAGATCGTGTATAGATGGCAATGCTTTATTTATTATCTCATTAGTTCAAAATTTCATATTCCCGAATAATTTAAAATGTCAATATAATTAATAATAATTTGTAATAAATATTAACTGATCTCAACTATAAAATCATTTCTTGCTTATTTTTTTCTACAACTTTTGGGTTCATATAGAGCTATCAAAAATTATCAGTTGTTCTTGCTTCGATAATACCTTTATTAAAATTGTAACCACATAGAGCCTCGCGCAAAGATATATTTGGTTGCATAAATAACTAAATTTGAAAATTATTTCGAGTTTCGTAAGGGAAAAAATTGTGGCAGGCGTGAAAGCGTCACGATTTATTTAAGTGTTCCTTATAATTTTACACTAATTTCATCCAAATAGCAGTACCTATTTATTTTATTATGACGACGCTTATATCCTATTTCTCATGAGTTTATTTTATGGGAAAAAAGTTGTAATTTCGACCTTAATTAATTTTTTATTCAAAATTTAGTTACGCAAACCTTAAATAAAGTTCCTTTTCTAAATTGCAAACCATAAAAACCTAGAGAAACAAAATTTGATCTACTTTCTCGTCCACATAAATTTTAATTTAATTTTGAAAACTTATTATACAATGTACTGGCGCATTCACCATATTCGAAACCAGGAATATTGACTAAATGGTGAACTTAAATTAATTAAAAGCTACTGCTAAAAAAGAATTAAAAGAAATATTACTTTCTTGAATATAAAATAATAGATTTTTTTACTGCCAAATTATGCCCATATTCACCGTTTTGTGCTTTAGCCGCGCTTAGTAAAGCGTGGCTGACATTTTAAGCTTGGCTTATATTTCATTACCTTGTACCATAGGCCTGGTATAGAGCCTTGTACCGTACAAAAATAAACTAGACTTGGCTAAGCCAAATATAAATTTGGCAACACCTGAAAAAGGCGACAGCTGATGGTTCGAAAAGGTTATGTCTACAATTCTCAGAAGATTTGGAAACAGTTTTGTTTTGGGTTTTGGACTAAAAAAATATGAGTTTTACGAAAAGTCAGAGTGTTTAACTAGGTCGGAAAAAGTACATTTGCTGCATATAATTGCAAATAAGTATGCTGCTATATTAGAAGATAAAAAGACGGACCGGATTTCCTCAATCGAAAAACAAAAAGCCTGGCAGAAAATTGAAAATGAATTTAACGCATCATCTAACAATAACACGTTTAGAAATGTTATTTCTTTAAAAAAATGCTATGAAATTCGGAAGAGAGTTAAGAAAAACTTTGGCTGAAGAAAAGAAACAAACTATTCTTACTGGTGGACGACCTCCTATAAAAATTAAAAAAGATGAGAGCGATGATATTCTATCAATTTTGAACGATAAAACGTTAACAGGACTCCATAATCCCTTTGATGATGATGCAGATAAATCAACCATTGAATTTACCAAAAAGGATAGTGATGCAGCAGTTGAATATAATTTTGACCCAGAAGCAACAAACTTCCAAGCATTGCCGGTTAGTTTTTATTCCATTTTTTTTGCGAATTGCATAGTTAAACATATCATTTTATGACAATTAGTTACAAGTAAAAAAGATTTTAGGGGGTTTGTTTAACCTACATGATTAATACTGGAACTGAAACGGTAGCATAAGCTGGGACTGCTAATGATGACACTTGTCTAGAAGAAAATTTAGAGGGAAATAATTGGAAAAACTACACTCAAAAAAAATTACAAACAATGGCCAGTGCCCCATTACTTTTTAGAGAATCTGAACTAAGAAAAATTGTATCTCATGAACGCTTTCAGGTATTTTGTATTCCAGCTTTTTCTATTTTACTTTAATATACGTATAACCTTAAGTAATGCATGTATAATAAGTTTAATAATATTTAAGCATTGTTTCCTTGTGCTCATCTTTGCACAGTATCATCTTTGACTTTTAGACACCAAAAAATAGTACAAGATGTCCATTAACAGTTGTTAAACCATTGACATCATCCAACATTGCCAAAAAATATGATTTATTGATGGATAAGAGACTACAGCTCATCGATGCACAAATTAAACACATGGAAATGGAAAATGATCTTATAGTTATAAAACACAAATTGGAAATTGAGATACTTAAAATTGAATTATCAAGAAAGAAACAAAACCTTTAAAAAACTTTTGTCTTTTTATTTAGATTTCAGAAAAAATAATTTGCTTGTAATGTTGCTAAGCACAGGCTTTCGTTATATTTTATGTATTAGAAATAAATGTTTTTTTTTAGTTGTATTTATTAGAAAAATATGTAATACAAATAAATTATGCATAGTTTATGTATTAAAAGTTATGATATACATTATTAACTTCAGTATTAGTAAAAGTAAATAAACAAAATGTCTATGAGAGTAGGGCCACATTGTTTGATCTTTAAATGCAAAAAAACGAAATTCCCTTTTCTTGGACGGTATTGAACAACATAAAACTGTGGTAGTACTCAAGATACTGCCCGTTTTCGGACATGATATATCTATTCTTTCGATAAACAATTTTTTTCCAATATGCTTTGACTAAAGGTTTAGTGAGGTTGCCCAAAATAGCGACAACCATTTTGTTCCTTGATTTTTTTTTTCTGTAAAGAAAAAGTGCAAATTTATAATTTTTATATATATATATATATATATATATATATATATATATATATATATATATATATATATATATATATATATATATATATATACAGAGGCTCCTATTAGTGTGGAATTTGTGGTTGTAACAAAATTTTGCAATTTAGTGAAAAAAATTGAACCTAAATGATTTTTCCTTTTTTCTGCAAAATTGAAGAAAAATTATGGAAAACCGAAGTCAGAGTTGTGTTCTACAACCTTGAGTTAGGGGGCAAGTATTGAAATTTTTTTAAAGAAACGTTTCTCTGAATTTACTCTGATCCAAATTATTATCCTTTAATATTTGCAAAAAGAGCTACAAAATTTGAAAAAGTGGCTTATGATAATTTTGATTTTAAGAGATAATATATACTCAGTTAATGCAGCAACAAATAGCCTTTGTTTTTGAATTTTCAAAATAAAATAGACCAGGTAAATAATAATTCAGTTTCAATACTTTATTTCATAAATATGCGAAATGGTTATTCACAATGTCACTTCTGAAATCATACATTGCATCTTGATGTAAATTCACAGCGGGAATTCTTCCTTGATCTATTAAGTAATCTAATTCTTCAATATGTATGCCTATAGGAGGGGGTGGTACATCTTCATACATATCTAAAGCTATGTTATGAAGCACTGCTGTGGCAACAATCACCATTAAAGCACTATTAAGTTTGCATCGAAGCCCATAACACTGAGCTGGGAACCTCCTTTTATAGACTCTATAGCATCTTTCTATACAGTTCCTTGTACGAATGTGAGATTCATTATATAAGTGATGGGCTGGTGTTGCTGGATTTGCAAATGAGGTCAATAGGTAGGATTTAAGAGGATATCCACTATCACTTAAAAAATATGAACAATATTACATAATTGTTTTGCCATACAATGCAGTGTAGGTTTATCAAGCAAAATACCATTTCCAAATTCCCCAGCCTCAAATCGGGATCTTAAGCGACTATAGTAAAAAAGTGTGGCATCATGAGCTGACCCATCTTTCTACAATATTATTTATTTTTAAACTACTGTCACATACCAATTGAATGTTAATAGAAAAGTAGGATTTGCAATTCCTGCATCATCTCCACCTAAAAAGGAATAACATTAATAAAAAGGTTATTATGTTCAATTAACTTATGTCATCACAATATGTATATCGATTTGATATTTTCTGGCAAGTCCTTATTAGTTAACAGAAACAAATATTGAAAATGAGACAAACCAAGGTTAACTCAAGCTTGCCACAATACTAATACACCAGGCGTTATGATGCTGACCACTCAAGATGAATGGAAAACATAGAGCTAAATTTTATGTAAAAAAACAAATATCTGTGTGACTTTCTAAAAAATAATGTAAAATATAACCCCCACCCACCTGGAGAAAGGATTTTTATATATGTTCATCTATGCACCCTACGACATCTGATAAAAATTGTTTTGACATGCTAAAATCTCTTCTGGGCTACTAGGCATTTTTATAAATTGATGTCTCAACCTGGCAGTAGATTCCCATACTTTTACCACAATACGTGAAACTGTGCTCTGATCCATATGCATAAAATCTCCAACATTTATCTGGTGGGCACTACTAGCACAAAACATGAGAGCAGTCAGCAGTTGGTTTATTGGAGTAACACTATTGTTTCTCAAAAAAATTGAAATTATGGAAAAGTAAGTACAAATTCTAAAACCCAACAAAAATTGGTACTTACAAATCATTTTCAAATTCTAGTCTATCCAGGGTCTATCCTCTATCAACTCTAAAAGAGAGAGAGAGCACGGTAGGTTTTGTTAATCGAAATCTTCGAAAAAAATTTAAATCATCCATATCTTCTACATAATTAGATCTAACGTACAATCTCCGTGGAAAGCCATAATCTATTATATCCACCACATCAATCTTCCAGGAAAATTTCATCTTCTATTTCCATGACGCTAATCACCACAATATGTTTTCTTGTTTTTTAATACGACAAAAAAGACCAATAAAAATATTTTATAAACTGCCAAATAAAATTAGGTTATAATTGAATGAAGCTTGGTTTAGTCAAGCCCCCAAAATTGGTAGCTTAACTTTAAGCAAGCTTAAGTCTTATTTTCCTTTCGGCGCATATGAAAACTCCAATTTAAGTACGCTCAAATCATAAGCTTGGCTTTTCTATATACGGCGAATATAGCCATTTTAGCAAGCTAACAAAACGTGGTCTTTCAGCTTATTATATCATTTATAGGAAAAAAAGTAATAGTAACTGCAACGGTATTAAAGATTTTGTCTTTCTGTTATATTTTTTTTGGGGAAAAAATGTTTTTATAAAAAACCCCTTTGATAATTATAAAAAAATACGATTGGGTGAAAGATCTACATATATATTGGCAAAAAATGTGGAACGCTTCACGATTTTGCGTGTCATCCTTGCGCAGGGGCCATGCTAATCTTCTCTGTATCGTTCCAATTTTAGTATATGTACCGCCGAGGCGAGTACACATAAACACTCTCAATATTCATATATGAACTTAAAATAAATCGAAAAATAATGGTAAGATAACATAAATTTATATATAGTGGCTCCATCTGAGAATTAAATGTAAAATTACACACAGTTAGGGCATATGGAATTTTATTTCAATGAAATGAAATTTTTCTGTGGTACCATCTATTGTTCTCTATATAAAGCAACATAGGCATATTAAAAGATGTCAACAGTAATTTTAGCGTTCTACTTCTCCAAAATTCCATTCAAAAAGTTTAATCTTTTAATAAAAGATGTCGCCAGCAAAACTGATTCTTTTAATTATAAATAGATGTCGCCAGTCTATTTACGATCCCAATAATTCAAAATTTTATATTATCGAATATTATAAAGTATTCTTTTTATTAGGTTGTGTGTTACGAGTTATATTTAATGAAGTATAATAGATGTCGCGCTAATAACAAATTTTATTTTCTTATATGATTACGTTCACCATTTTATCAATAATATCAATCTTAGGCTTACAATTAGAAGAGGGTCAAAGCTTTTAAGATAATAAATACATTATTACTACAATCCTTTTTCTATAATCGTAGATTAAAAAAGTTTACATTTTAACAGACTAAAACGACGAGCCATAATTATTCTTGAGTGAATAGTCAAAAATCAAGCTCGATACTGCTTGATAGATCCTCAAATAATTCAAATTATGCCTTTTATTCAACCTCTTATTTTTTATGCTCGTATATCCATTATGAGTAATTAGAACAAACCTATATTTGCTAGAACTAACGGGAAAAAGGTGATCATTTAGCTTAATGCAAAATATACACCCTTTCCCACCCTTTATTAATCAAACTAAATATAGACCGTAAAAAAACAACAGGTAATTTTGCTAATTACAAAGTGGGAAAGTCATTTTTATTGGAACATATCAGTATTAAATTTTTAGAAGCCTATCAACACAGCCAGTGTGTAGTGTAAAATACATCGAATGGACTTTTTCTCCAATGTGGGTTGTGGATGCTATAGTGTTTGTTATTAATATTTTTCGTGCTTTAGTTACCATTGTTCGTGTTTGGTTATTTGAGAAAAGATAATGGAAACGAAAGTATTCTTAAATTTTGAAACGAATTTTTTTTTGCTTTATCGGTTGCGGCATACTAGATAATGGATATAAGCTTGCCATGGAAAACAATCGAAGACGTGTCGCGACAAAGGAATTTTAACCCAAACCATTTTTTTCACGAAAAATGTCAAATTTGGTCGGAGGTTTATATATTTCAGGAGTTCTTTTAATATGTTTAAATTGTGAAGTGAGAATTTTGACAAATATGAAGATTACGAGGCAACGAGAGCAAGAAAAATGATATTTTCGTCAAAACGCACCTACTATTTCGATAAGGTAACTAGAAATATATTTATATTTTGGGGCCATTTTATGCGTGCAAAATTGATATAATATACAGGATGATTCAGAAAGTGTGTGCAGCTTATATTAAAAATTTCACATTTCTTGTTTGAGAGTGGTGACTATCTCGGCTTGAGGACGTTTATCGAAAAATAAAATTATATGATAATATTTACATGTGAACCATACTCTTGCCCATACTTTTTGAATCACGTGGTATATATTAATAGTTTTTTGACTATAAAAAGTATACCGAATAGTTAAACGGTGTGTGTACCAACGCTGATCTTGAGATTCACCATTCCAGAAAACAGGAAGAGCACTCATAAATATGGGTTCGGAATGGTTTCGTTTTTGAAATACAGGGTGATGAAAACAGCAAAAAATATCGTATTTATTGTTAATTTAAGAACTGTTTACATGTATTTTGTTGAACAATGGAAGACATTTATTTCATGCTAGGTGGTAATTTATTTTTTAACAGATTTTTAACAGAATTCTAGAAGCCTAGAAGAAGGTTGATAGCTTCGTTACTCTTAAAGTTAGCGTGATGCGGTTTTCGCGAAGCGCTGCTACTTCTGCGTAAAACGAAAGATGACATAGACAGAATTTTCACAACACTCTTTTTTTTTTAGATACAGGGTTTTTTTGAAAATTTGCCAATTTAAGAAACCCTTGGTATTTCCGTTGTCTTTTTAGTTATTGAAAAGGTAAATATTGACTCAAATAAAATTTTTGACGTAAAATTCAGTGGCGCCGTTAGTTCCTCTCTAAGTACTTCTGTTTTTTAGATATAAATCAAACTTCTGTTTTTTTAATGGAACTTCTCGTATATTCATAGACCATTGCATTTCGCTTTCTAAGGGCTTTTCAACGATATATAGCACTTAATAATTTTTCTTTCGTTTAAGCCATTAAATTATGAATTTTAGTTTACATGTTTAAATTTTTTTAGGAGGCCGTGGAAAACAAAATTAAAGAAAAAACTTTCGGAATATAACTGTCTATGGATATACGGGGTGTTTCATTAAAAACACAAGTTTGATTTATATCTAAAAACAGGAGTGCTTAGGTAAAAAATAACGACGTCACTGAATTTTACGTGAAAAACTTTATGTGAGCCAATATTTACCTTTTCGATAACTAAAAAGATATTCGAAATACGAGGGGTGTCCTAAAATGGCAAATTTTCAAAAAATCCCTGTATCAAAAAAACTACCCAGCAAAAACATCGATTACTGCGGAACTGCGGTACCGATTTTAATGAAATTTTTTACGTAATGTTCAGGAAGTTATTGCGGTGGTCCCATACCATTTTGGACAAAATTGGTGCAGTTAAATATAAGATGGCGTTGATAACATGGCGGACAAAGATATTAATTTAGTCCGATTTTCCTCAAAATTGGTGTCGGGAAGTTTTCGGGATTGCGTACAACGAATTTGAAATTATTTTTAAAAAATTCAGTATAGCGAAATCAATATGGTGACAAAAAAAAATATTTATTTCCTATTTTCTTCAAAATTGGTATGGAGGAATTTTAGGAGTCGCACATAACGAAGCTGAAATTATTTTTAAAAAATTCAATATGGTTGATGCGATATGGTGGATAAAAAAGTTAATTTTGTCCCATTTTTTCCCAAATTGATATCGAAGAGTTATCGGAGTGCACATAACGAGCCTGAAATTATTTAAAAAAAAAATTAAATATGACGTATCCAATATGGTGGATTAAAAATCTTACATCTCTTGATTTTGTCCGAAAGCCCTCCAAGTGTGACAACCAAAAATATTTTCTTTGCGATCTAGTAGTTGCAATACTTCCAGAATATTCCAAGGATACGTCGATGTACCCACATTTCAGCAAAATTTCAGCTGTATAAGATAGTTTAGATTTTTTGCCCATTTTTTATAAATTGCACCACTGTTTTGTTACAGTGGCGCAATTTAAAAAAAAAAATGGGCAAATATGTAAATTATTTTATATGGGCTAAATATTGCATTTAGAAAAGCTTCTTCTAATAACTTTTTTCGATATTTTGAGATATAACCCCACTTTTGAATTTTCTTGGAAAAAAATTAAAATTTGACAGATAATGCTAATCACGTGACCACTGTTTTTTTAGTTAATTTTCAGCTCGATCGAAGCAGAAGCATACTGTAGTTTCCCTGCATTTATTAGGCTCTCTGTTCTTATTTTATTTTGTATTTTGTTTTGGTCTTATTCTTATTATTTCGTCTTTCTTCCATTTTGTTATAGAGTAGTACAACAAAATGGTTATTTTTTTTCTACTGAAAGGGAACCTACATATATTCCAGCAATTTAAATATGGCAGACAGATTTTTTTATTTCTTACTGAAATTTTGATTTTTTAAAAAACTTTTCAGTCTGACATCGGCAGGTCGCAGGTTGCAATATCTTACCGATATACCTTGAAATTTGTATTTTATGTATCAGTTATTTCCTGTATATGTAGCTCTCCGTCTGATATAGCTCCACTGACGAGATCATAAGGTGATCGAAACGTGTTTGGAGATAGGACCAGGGTTGTATTTGCAGGAAATAAATTGTTTGTACATATATTTTTCCTTTTCTCTGCCTAAAAGCAGAATTACATATATAACGACTGAGCCTGTATTAGTTTCCCTATATTCCATACTCCCTACCTTAAATAACATTTTCCTGGAAACCGAACTAATTTTAATCACAATCATCGGCGGTCTACCCGTTTTGCCAGGAAGAACATCCGATAAAGGCTTATCAGTAAATTTTTTTCGGAGTCCCCTAGACCCCCTTGTGTTATCTCTAATTTACATATGACATAATATTGTATACCCCGATAACAGAGATATGTGTAGTTCTTTTAATGGAAAAGAAAAGGATACCAAGTGATGTTTCTAATCCAGACATATTAAATTACAATGGTGAAATACATGTATAAAATGCGACTTATATATTTCGCGGTTTTGTAGGAACTATTTTTTAAAGCCGTTATCGGAAGTTGTGGTTCTGGCGTAAAGCGAATACATTAGATTTATTAATGAAAAATGTCTATTGTTTTTAGTTTAATTATTCCGGTATTTAGTGCAGTGCGACGGGCGAATGTGATATTAAACGGGACGTTTGAAATCTAAAATTGTTCTATTGACATTTTCTTTTAATGGTAAATATTACAAAATTACTGCAGTCAGAGCACACTCTGGACAAAATTATTGCTTGAAAATAATAATTAATTAGCGTAAACTGATGTGCTGATGTTATACATGTAGTAGGCGGATATACAGGGTTATTCACCCTATACGGCACGGAATATTGCGGCCAAAATACGTAACTTTCAAAAAGTGTTACTTTTGGGATATATAGGGGTCTAATATAGTTACTTTTTAAAATTATTTTCATATTATACAGGGTGTCCTAAAGGCTCTGAAAGTATCAAAGTTGTGTTTTTTTAAATGCAACCCATGTATATTATTGCATTTTTGGATTTTTCGATCAAAATAAGTGCCTATTTTAATAAGGTTTGTAGTACCTAAACCTGAGTTTTTAAATAATTTAAATTTTGACAAAATATAACCTAATTTTCATGTTTCGAATACTTAAGAAGCATTTCAGTTATGTACTCGAACTTTACAGTGAAGTGTAAAAATAAATCATATTTTATTTCCCAATTATAATAATCTTGCTATATTATACAGGGTGTCCAAAAATTAAAACTAATCAAATAAGAACTTTAAGTGGCTATAACTTGATTAATTTAAATAGAACGCTATACTTTTTACCTTACCAGAAAATGTACCTTTTAAATACCTATCGAATGGTATAAAGGTGTTTTTACAGCTAAGTCTTCGCGTTTTCACAGAATACGCCAAATAATCGTTTTCTGCACCATTTGGTGTTTTTTGAATAGATGTTCTAATGTATCATGATATATATATATATATATATATATATATATATATATATATATATATATATATATATATATATATATATATATATATATATATAATAAATAAATAAAGTTCTTGTCCGTGTAATATAAAAACAGAAAAAATATTTATATTACACGGACAAGAACTTTATTTATTTATTTTCTACTTATTTGGCTTAAAAACACACTAAACGGTGCTCTCATAGGAGGATCGTTTGGTGCGACACATGGCTTTCGTTGCCAATCTAGCAGCAAGCCTGGTTGCCTAGTACCGAATAATGCGACCCCTATCCTTTGGGCAGCGCGTTTTGTGTATTCGATTTTACAAATTTCTATTTTTATTCACCGTCGCGCCACCACATGGCGGTTTTTACAAGTTTTGTCAATCTGTGTAGTTCTTGTGTTATCGAGTGCACCATCGAGATGTCGTCTTTGTCGTCCTATTTGCTGTTTTTAATCATAAATTCAGTTTTATAGGATACAGAGGTGAGATGATGGTTTGTACCGACTGCGGTGGTCTGACGAGTCCCACATTAGGACGAAACAGCGCTGTCGCCATCTGTCGGGCCCGGAGTCTTTCCATACTTTGGAATGCTCCGCATTTTTTAACATGAGAATAGTACAGATTGACACATTTCAGGTCCGCTATGCCAAAGATTTTATTTTTTCTGAATGTATATATATATATATATATATATATATATATATATATATATATATATATATATATATATATATATATATATATATATATGCGGCTTTCACGGATTCCTCCGTGTGATATATCCACATTATGCCGTTGTAGTGCTGAAATCACATTCAGCAAACGTACAACTATATGCAGCTCCGTGTATGAATGAAGTAAAATGCGAACAGTAAATGCAAACCTCATCCCAATCATATCCTTTCCGTGTTAGAGGTTGCACAGTTTGAACAAATTGCTAAGGAACACAATTTATCCTATTCCACCACCATCGAGATGATGGCCAGCAACTGTTCGTATTTTACTTTTTTTAGTTTCCGATATAACATATGTCTGCCTTAAAATTACAAACTATCATAAATAACTAAAAAAAATTGGCAACAATATACTAAAGCACTTTTATCGAAATATTACTCTAAGTACCAAAAAAATTGGTATAAAGTTAAGCATCGCCATTTTTACTTGTGAAAAATAACGCCAAACTCCTTTTTTCAGCTGGGACTTTTGTAACGATGTGCTGAATAATTTACCATGATAATGTCTATTTTCTTTTATTAACAACACCGAACTTTAGTGAAATGGCATGTGCGGCATTCTCTGCCTTAATCTGAGGGTACCAAGTTCTGTGCCAAAAGAAAAACTTCGTTCTAAACTTTCACAATTTGTATATTTGTATAAGTAATCTACTTAAGTGTGTTCATTAGTAAAAAATATTCTTTCTTTTTGATAGATGAATTCGATGGATTCTTCAAGCACACCATATGAAAAATTAGCCGATGACGATCCTAAACACTTAAGCTGTAGACCCCTTCATCTACGACTTAGAAAAATGCTAAGTGCTGGGAGTCTTAAGTCTATCAGTCCGAATTCGAGCAATTCGAGTCCAAAAACGCCGAAAACACCGAAAAGTTCCAGCCCGTTTAATTGCTACTGTTATAATTTTGACGAAGATGCGATCGAAAAAATAAGAAGGTAAGTAAAAAAGTGTATTTTAGTTGGTTATGTGTGAAATCCTCACTTTATCTTTGACGTTTCCAAGCAGCAATGCGAACTAATTATTGTGACTCAACTTAGTTGTTTCACTTACAATATTGTCACAGTAGAAATTAAACCAGTATGTTTACTCGGTCTCGCTACAGCGGGAGTTTTTAGTGGCCTCTAAAATGTGTAAGTTGCAACGAAAGCAGAGGCGCTAGTGTACCTATTTTTGAGGTTAGGTCGGCATCTTTGAAATGTCTAAATATAGAAAGAAAATACATGTTTTTTTTTTTTAATTTTTAGAAATGATTTGGCTGACTATAATATTTCGAGACCGAGCTCGTGTGGATCTTTAAGTCCTCAAGACGCTTGCTGTCATAATCTAAGGTAGGCTTTTGTTTTTTTTTCCGAAAGGTATTAATAATTGTAAATTTTGACCTCACCGTTAAGAATAATATTTTTTCCACCATTTTGTCAATAAATATATTTTGTGCATTGTTATTACAGCGACGGAAAATTCGTTTGATTTGTTCGAAATCCAGGACCGAATTTAGGATTGTGAGAAATCCTAATATTTATTTATTGTTCAACATGATTTTCAAAATAATACATTTTATTGTAGCATTGACTAAATAAACACAAGACTTTCACCAACTATTTTTGCTATTTTTGGCGAGAGCGCAAGATGAGAAATTTCCAAGTATTAAATCCAATTCATTCAATAAATTTTGTTATAGTAAATAATAGTAAAAAAGCAAGACATGACACGATGCGATGTTGCCGTGTTTGATAGTAAATCTAAAATAATTCAATCTTTCACTTTACACCACTGAACTCAAAAAACAAACGAAATAAGTCCTGCTAGATAATCGAATTGAAACTAAAATGGCGGACAACCTACTAAAACCGAGTTTGCGAAAGCGAGGGCAGATAATACCTTACACAAATTATCACTGATATTTTGCGAGACCTTATAGCAGTGGTCTTGTCATATAGGTTAAATTAGGCAACCACAATACATCGAAGAGAACACAGTGTTCTAATCTTGTGGAGTAAAGATCCCTGAAGATGCCTCGTGCAATCGTAGGCGAAACGTCGGATAATAGTTCCAATTTGACATGATCTAAACCCAAGAATCATGATTTTAACTTGACCAAAGCCGTGAAAGCTTCCGTTCTTTATTGGTGGTAATATTATTAAAGCAGTCTTGGTAATTATTTAAATTAAGTGAAATCTAGAAAAATTCCATTTTTTTTTTTTCGAAAATTTCTTTACTCTCTTCATTTCAAGTTTATTGTTATTTGTTGGAGATATATAATATATTTCAATTCTTTTTGTACAAATTTTGACAACCGAATTAAAAATAAACTTTATAAAGTTCTTTGACATTTCTACTACTTGTCGACAGCGCAGGGTGGTGAAAAAGTAAAATATCTGTTACGACGTTGCCAGATGTCGAATATTTTCGTGTAATAAATTTTTATTTACAAAAAAAAATGTTTCCATCTCAATCAACAATATATATTTAATGTAAAAGCAATGGTAAAATTAAATTTAACAAAATTGTTTGTTAGTTCAGGTTAGTTTCAGTCGGTTCAGGTTAGTTTCGCTAACTAAAATTGAATCAATACCAATTGATCTAGAAAATATTCAACAAAGATCACGTAGAGGCAAAACAATCTCTCCCTGGGAAGTATATTGCTCCGAGTTTATGGAAAAGTGGGTGGTTTAGTATCAATTGCTGCTGTTAGAAAAAAAATATACAGTGTGTTTCAAGACGAAGTGTAACGATTTTTCAGAAAATACATTATGTAAAATTTTTAAAATTTGGTAGTTTACTAAAAGCGATGGAAGCAATCCGGCTAAAATATTTTCAAGATGGTGGTACGTCCGGTTATAGCCGAAGTTGATGTCTTGTTGCTTATTTTAAATGAAACACTATATATGTTATTTCATTTTTAGAATTTACGCAAAATTTTAGACATATGTTATATATAATATCCTATGCCTAAGTTTAACTGTTTTTGACTTTTTTAAAATTTAAGATATTTCAAAAACAGTTAGAGTATTGGACATTATACCTAAAATAGGTCTATAATTTTGAGTAGCTTCTAAAAATAAAATAAGATATAGGGTGTTCCACTTAAAATAAGCAAGAAGGCATCAACTTCTGGCATAATCGGAAGTGCCACCATCTTGCAAAATTTTAGCCGAATTGCTCCCATTGACCATAGTAAACCGACAAAGATTATAAATTTTACAAAATCTATTTTCCGAAAAATCCGTCGCGACAATTCGATGTGAGAGACACTGTATGTATATTTAGCTTCTCAATAATGTATCACACGCTGATAAAAAATAATTTTTAATACATTTGTCAACATCGCACAATAAAACTTCGAATAGAAAAACGAAGAAGAGCGAGAGAGACTTAGCTTACAAATAAATCAGGTCAAGCAATGTTGCCAAATTTATATAAAATACATATTTTTTTTTGTTATTTTCTTTTTCTTCTTTAATCTTTTAACAAAATATGACACATTATTGTAAAGGTAAAAAAAGTGTGTGTCCAATACTCCAATACAGCCATTGTCAATTTGGGACACACATATACAGGGTGTTACAAATTCGAGTCTACGTGTGGACGATATAAAACCGCTGAAATTTGCACAATTTAATATTGAATTAAAAAGAAATTAATTAAGTTTCGACCATTTCGAAGAAAAATTTTAAAATAAACTGCACATATTTAAAAATCTAGAAATAAAACTCCATTTTGGATTTCCATTATATTTTTATTTAACGTCATATTCGTGCTACCAAAATACTTATTTATCCTAAAAATTTCTATAATTGATATATATCTTTGCACAACGTTATATTAAACTTTTAAAGTGCCTAAAAAAACGTATATAAAACTATAGAACACAATAAATATATGGTTGTTGTTGCACCAAAAAATATTATAAGTCAAGTTTTTAAAAAAAAATTCCCCAATATCACATTCACTCGCGTACAATTAAAAAATCTCCAAATTTTTTCTCAAAATTGAAGACCAAAAGTGATCTCCACTATACCGATTTTTCATTCATATTTATTAGCCTATAATATTTTTTGGGACACTGTGTAAGGTACGAGAGTTTTTTGTATAATATGCCCTTTTATTCCTGAATCTATTTTAAATTGTTTGGATCGGTTAAATTTATGGACGCCCTGTTATTATTTTTTTGTCAAATTTGTTAAAAAAGTCAATAAAAATAAAATTAAAGTAAAAATTAATTTTACATGGGTATACACACATATAGGTATCAACTTACGCAAAAAGTAAGTCTTTCAATTAACATTATGGACTAGATCCACACAACATCTTCATAATAAAAATATAAATTCGGTAAGTAACGATAAAATTAATAATAATATTGTCATAGGTTTCTAAAATTGTTAGGATATTTAAACATTAAAACTTCAAAAAGTAACATTTTCTAAAAATTATTTACACTTACTAAGAAATTTTCTTTTTTTTTAATCTTCAACAGTGTTTTTTTTTAAGATTTTTGAAATAAAAATTTCCTTGCCTCAATATTATTCTTACTAAAAACTAGACTATGAGAGTCTCTAGATTCATTTTTGTGTAACAACTACAAGAGGTAACATTTCTTTTACTTTCTATAAAACTAGATATTTCAAAACTACACCTTGGTAATGTTATTGTACTATCACTATAGTAGTTCTCAGGTATTTTATTAATTATACTTTAACAATACAAACTGGATAATATTAATATTATAAATCTATGATATAGATAACGATATTTTTATTCTTAAAATAAACAAACGTATTTTAGTATGCAGAATGTCGTGAAATTAGTTAAATATTTGTATTTTAAGCAATGACACTCGAAGAAATTTCCAAACACTAATTCACAACATTCTATATAAACGGTTACTTAAAACTAAAAGCAGATAGTTTCATCCCACCCCCCCTCCCCCCATCAAAAATGTTTAACATTAAGATGGAAGATCGTTTCAAGATTATTTGTTAGCCTTCGTCGACTTCAATAAAAATTAATGATATATTCAAAGTATTAAAAGAATTGGTCGATCTGACAGACAACTGACGTAAAAATGACATTGATATAAAGAGTTAAAAATTTCTCTAGATCAATCAGTTATTGTTGAGTGCCGCACTAGTCCAAAGTCGCTAAAATTGTTATTTTATTGTAAAGCTTCTTCTTCTTCTTCTTCCTCTTGTTATAGGCTTACAGCCTGTTTTTCCAACTCAATCATTCATCTCATTTGATGTTAAAATCCAGGACTCTCTCCATCTTTTAGGTGGTCTACCTATTAGTCTTCTGGTTTCCGGTGTTCCATCTCGGGCGATTCTCACTATCCTATTTTGCGCCATTCTTCCTATGTGCTCATTCCAGGCTCTTCTGCGCTTCCGTCCCCATCTTACTATATCCTGCATTCCATGTTCCTCGCGTATTGTTGAATTGCGTATGTGATCTCTTCGATATTCTTCTTAGTACTTTCATTTCGGCAGTTCTTAGAATTGATTTTGTTTTTGTGTTGTCAGCTCTCGTCTCTATTGCATACGTCATTATCGGTCGAATACAGGTCTTGTAGATTTTTGTTTTTGCGTCCTTGCTCATGTATGTGTTGTGTCATATTATATCCGCCAGGCTTCCTGAGATTCTATTTGCCTTGTTTACTTGGTTTCTTACTTCTCTTGTTCTGTCTTGGTTTGCGGATATCTCAACTCCTAAGTAATTAAAGGTCATGAGTTGTTCTATTGGTTTGTCATCCACTACTAGTTTGCATCTTAAGGGCACTTTGCTTATTACAATTGACTTAGTTTTATCGATGGATATCTTCATGTTGAATTGCTTGCTTATGGTGTGGAATGCAAATAGAAGTCTTTGGAGATCGTCTTCATTTTCCGAGACTATGACGGCGTCATCAGCGGAACATATTATTGTTATTTCCCCGGTATTCATTCTGTACCCTGGTGCCGCTCTTTTGACGTTCTCAATTTTTGGTCCATTACTATGTTAAACAAAGAATCCCCCTGTCGTATGCCCGACGATATCGGTACATCCTTAGTTAGGTTGCCGCTTGCTGAGATTTGTGTTGTGGTGTTGGAGTTTAGCTGTTCAACTATGTTAATTAAATTGTTTGGGATGCCTTTAATTCGCATTATTTGCAGAATATCATCCAGTCTCACCCTATCAAAGGCTTTAGTGAGATCTATAAAGCACATAAAAGCCGGCTTAGTAAATTCAATAGATTTCTCTGCTATCTCTCTTACGATGAATATGGCACCTATTGTAGATCTGTTTTTGCGGAAACCTTGCTGTTCTTCTGATATTCTGCAATAGTCAGTTATTATACCTTCAAGGATTTTGGTGAATAATTTCATTATTGAATTTAATAAAGTTATTCCTCTATTTGAAAATAGGTACTGTTATACTTTTCTTCCAATCTCGGGTATCTCTTGTAAAGCTTTGCGTGAAAATAAATACAAAAAAAATTGTTTATGTTGTTCATTTAAGGGTAATAATTTTATATAAATTGTGAAAGATATATAAAGTCCAGTCTGATTTTATAGCAACGTGAATGAAACCCAATGAATACTAAAAATTGAATTCAGAGCATACCCTGTCATTGTATTAATTCAAATTCTATTGTAAATATGTTTTGAAGATCAAATATTTGCTAAATATATTTTCATAAATACATTTGGGCAAGTCCAACCCTGTCAAGAGACAAGCCAACAAAATACCTTGAAACGTTTTTACGTGTAAATTATGCGAACTTGATTCTTATTTTTCAAAATGACAGATCGATAATAATAGATCGAATTTTAAGCCTCAATTTCACTAAATACAGAGCGTTTCAAAGAAACATCTATACGTCAAGACCAATCATCATAGAAAAAAATGCATGCAGCAGCCACTAAATTTTGAAACGCTATGTATTTAGTTACGAACAAATAATTAATTTCTCTTTAAAAATAACAATATTTTACATTTTTTTCGTTTCTTGTTAGTCGGTTCATGCTTCCAAAAATTTTCAACTACCACTGAGAATTTCCACCATCAACTTTCGCTTGCAAGGTGAATGATAGATACACTTTAATTGAAATCTTAAAAATAACATTATAAACAAATAAAACTTAGTAAAAATGTGTCATAAAATAGTTGAAAAGCTTTAGAATAAAATTAGTTAAAAAATCACTTTTTACTTTTAGGTTAGAATATTTATGGGCGATTTGGATTGATCATCCTTAATTTTTACTAATTGTTAGATTTTGAAGCATGAACGAAGCATTTTTATTTCGTAGTGTAAGTGGTAGTTTAGTGGGGAATTCTTAGTGATAGTTGATAATTTTTGGAAGTATGAACCAACCGTTAAAAATATCTGAATAAAGCTCTATCATGACAGTAATGACAATTGGCAGATAAGTACAAAATGCGAAAACAATAATATGAGAGGTCGCCAATAAAGAAAGTTAGAGTGATTTTAAATTTTGAAGCTATTGATGGCAACATTTCCTATTTAAATTACGTTAACTCTCTGATTTAACACAATTATGAATGAACTAAGTAAGAAAACCACTTCTGCTGTGTGAAGTTTAAAAATCTAGGAAACGAAATATCAAGATTTGATGATGTGAAAGACAAACTCAAAATACAAACTTTGAGAATGACTTACATAACCTGAAACACTGAAAAAAAACGTATTCTAGAAACAACAAAAATAAATATAGGTCGCAGTGGTTAATCCAATTTCGGCACTGACATTACTTCAGCAGGAAAACCTTGCATCCAAGGGTTTTAATATTTAACATTGAATGCTGCCCATATTTTTTTTTCCCTGTAATCGTCAAAAATTGATTGATTACTGACATTTGAAGGCAATTAATCTATATTATTGTTAATTCAAATTGTTTACATCAGATTAATTCTACGGGGTACATATTATTAATTCTTTGGAAGACAAAATTTTACAATATATATTTTCAATAATTCAAAAATAAAATCTTATTGCCAAAAAATGTATGTGATCTTTAAAGAGAGACATGCGTTATTAGTTTCAGTAAAATTGCTAGTAGGTAGATTTCGATTTAGCAGTGTTGCCTCATCAACAAATCGACTAGTTTGAAAACTCGCCACCATGCTACGAAAGGTGGCGTAGTAGCGTCGGCTCGTGGAGTATCGTTCGTTGACCTAGAGGGCGACTGGGGCAGAGTGGCGTTGGAACCTTTGGTAGAAGGTTCTTTTTGGCCGTTGCCGTTGGTGAGGGTCGGGGAAGTCATTTTTTTTCTGAAAAAGAAAACAGATTTTGGTGAATGGTAAATTATTTTCCGACATTTCGTCTAGGATTGTTCACTAATCGGTTCATTTGCGTCCAAATTATTGGAGTTGGTTAAAAATATAAAGCATAAAGTTCTATAATGCATTGTATTTTGTCACATAACCTTTAAATTGAACCTTAAAAACAATATTTTTTTTTGGAAATTATTTATTTTTAATTAATTTCCTATCGCGTCGGGGTATATTTAGATGTTTGTTTTGACTGTTGATGATAACCCGGCATCAGTTTCTGCAGGTAATATCCTACCGTCACATTACGCATTGGAGATTTTAAGTAGATAGTTGCTTTCCATGAATTTCGCTCTGGAATAGATACAGCTTCACTGACGGGATAATTAGGTAGTAGATGTATATATATATATATATATATATATATATATATATATATATATATATATATATATATATATATGTATATATATATACCATTTTCTTTTTAATTTGTCTTTTCTTGGATTTAGGTTCTTTTTTTATTTATTTTTTAACAGCATCCATAAAGTTGTTTTTTGATAATGATGTATGTTTTTGTATGAAGGTATTATTTTTCTTTTGATATAAGTTTGTTGGATCAGTCTTAATATTTTTATATGTCTTTTCGTCCTTTAGTAAGTTATTAATTTTTGTCTCGTAATCTGTCTTGTTCATAACTACTGTTTTATTGCTTTTATCGGGCTTTAGAACAATAATTTGTCGATTGTCTTTTATGGGCCGCACGTAGTAAAGCATCTTAAGGAAATATCAAGAACATACACTAAACTGGGCACTGAAAAAAATAGACAGATTTTTTTACTTAGATTTGGATCTATTTGCAACTTTTTTGAGGAATTACATCAAAAATTTAAAAAAAGACATCAAAAAAGTTAAACCGATTGTTTAAAAAATGTGGGACCTATAACGAAACAAACAATGACATGTCCAAATGGATCGAAAATATATCTGATACCTTCATACCATCTGAAATAACTGAAGTTTTATCCTATGGTCCAAATTTCTCATTAGACGTTACAAAAGAAAAAGATATCCCAATAACGGAATATATAGCTTCAATTGAATCTGCTGTTAGCAATGAACCAAATGGCAAGAAGGATACAATTAGAGCTAAAGTGACTAATGTTATAACTAATCATAAAATCAAAATAAGACACAAAACAATAAAAAGCAACAGCCTCCAAAAAAATTAAATCGAACAAAAAAAATTATAAAAGACAATCTATCAATTATTGTTCTAAAGCCCGATAAAAGCAATAAAACAGTAGTTATGAACAAGATATACATAAACATGATATACCACCAATTGTTTCTTGTGTACAATCGCCATTCTATCGTTTATCAAAATTCTTATCGGATTGCATTTCAAATATTACAGGAAAAAACGATTTTTTTATTAAAGATTCATTCGCTTTTAAAAAATTTATTGATACAGTAAATCTACCCGAAAATTACAGGCTCATTTCGCTAGATGTTATAACTTTGTATATAAAAAGAACCTAAACCCAAGAAGAGAGAAAATAAGAAAGAAAATGGTAAAATCTATGGTTCAAGAGTCTGGAAAATATAATATATATATATATATATATATATATATATATATATATATATATATATATATATATATATATATATATATATATATATATATTTAAAATTAAAAACCTCCTTTGCTTGAAAGCATATAACAATCCAGATTTTTTTTGCGTCTCCAATTAATTTTAAGAATTTACGGAGTTTCATTTAAAAAGTAATCAATCTTTTTTAGACACATTACTTTTTAAAATGTCGCTTGTTCTTTTTCTACTTAAAATTTTTGGGCCCGCCATTGCAAAGAAGTTGACATACAGGAATGTCAATATACACATATGCCCAAAATTATTGCAAATTCATAATTATTACGAATATATAGATTTCTTTGTGTTTTTTATCGATTCATCAGGGAGCGCATATTTACAAAAGATAGCAATTATAAATTCGGAACTAAAACTAAGATGCATTCCTTATATACCATATGTAATAATTCTGAACATTCGTATATAATACAAATATTTCCATCGATAAAAAATTGAAGAATTTTTTTCAATTTGATTGCTTTCTTTCTCGGATAAACATAATAACTGTGAGAACTTCGAATTGAAACCTTGCATGTTCTTCGCCAGATAAATGAAACTTCTTACAACATCTATCTTTCTTCTAATCGAAATCTCTAATGTCGTAACAGAAAAAAAAAGCAAAAGAAGAGTCATTAATAATTTTTAAGACACAGACAATTCCATTAGGAAGTACGGAAATAAATCACTATTTAACAGAAAGCCGAAAAAACTTATGTGCTCGTGTTTTTCAACGTCATGTCACCTTTTTTTTTTTATTTTGTTTCCTAATGATCCCGAAAAGCAAAGACACTTTAAAAATAGAATTCGATTATCTTAAGTGAAATACTGAATAGACTTTCGGATATAAAAATTTAATTTTTTAAAAATTGGCTATAATAAAATTGCTTAGTTTAAGAAATGAACATACAACTTGTGGCTCTCTTCCAACAAAATTAATTTTGACAACTGCCAGTAAATCGCCAACATCGAACGCTACAAAATTGATTCGCAAGTCCATTGATATTGAAAAGAATGACACTCAGAGAGAGAGATATATATATATATATATATATATATATATATATATATATATATATATATATATATATATATATATATATATATATATATATATATATGCTTTATTGACGCATCGACAATTTTAGTCTTTTAGCTTCTATTCAGTTTAGTTTTCTTAATATCCGTAGGTTTAAACATGTTTACACACTTACATTCGACACACGGGTTGACATATACATATTTTTTTTTTATATTTTACCCAGCAGTTGGATTTAATTCAGGAATGAAAGGAGATTATTGGAGTTCTGTATTGAGAGAATATTTGTTGGGTTACCTGATATATTATGTTTATCACGTTTGGATTGGTAATTGTGACAATCAAAAAGAATATGTTTAATAGTTAGTGGGATGGTACAGGTTTTGGCCTTTGATCAAGTATTCGTTTGTGAGGCGCGTATGTCCGATTCGTAACCTAGTAATTATGACAGATTCTCTCCTTGTTAGGGAGTGGTGTGAAGAGTTTTCAAAATAGGAGTTTTTAATCGTATGCAGTTTGTTATCGTCCAAGGTTAGATCCTATTCAAGTTGAGCCAGATTATGGAAAAGTCTATTAGTGTAAGTTTTGATGTCCTTGATGTAGAAGATTTGGTCTACAAAGAGGGGTTTAGGGGGGTGTTTAGCAAAAGAGTCTACCTTCTCATTTCCACGTATTCCCACATGGCTAGGGGTCCACATAAGGATGATTAGCTGGTTTTCTATGAGTCCTCTCTCATGGAGATATTTGATTTCTCCAGACAAGGGATGTTTTGGATGCTATGAGGAGATGTTCTGTATGGAGCTAAGTGAATCAGTGGCAATAATCCATTTTTTGTGCGGAGATGATATAATGTATTTGAAGGCTCTATAAATGGCGTATAATTCAGCTGGCTGTTTTATGCAATTGAAAAGTTTCACTTACATTGGAGGTATAATATGCTGCAATGGTCTGACTGGCAGTTT
This sequence comes from Diaprepes abbreviatus, assembly GCA_034092305.1. Taxonomy (NCBI): domain Eukaryota; kingdom Metazoa; phylum Arthropoda; class Insecta; order Coleoptera; family Curculionidae; genus Diaprepes; species Diaprepes abbreviatus. The sequence continues at coordinate 405,289 of JASJET010000045.1, read as the reverse complement.
TAGATCCATCAGTATATATGACGTTGAAACTGCTATATGTTGTTTGAAGCAGCAGGTTGAATTCTTTCCTGATTAAGAGATGAGAGGTATTAAGTTTGTCGTACTTAGTGAGCGTTAAGTCGGATTTAATTGGGGACACATTCCATGGAGGGAAAGTATAGCCGCTATTTTGTGGCTTGAAACATGGGGGCAAGGCAATTTGCAGGCGTCCCTTGAGCTTGTTATAGCTTAGGTTAGAGCTGTGAGGGTATTTACTAGAAGAAGTTATCCAAGGAAAGGGGTTTCTGTGAAACTGTTTTGATGTAGGGAGGAAAGGTTTAAAAAGCAGATTATGAGCATAATTTAAGAGTTGTATATCTCTGATATAATTTATGGGCAGGATTTCAACTTCACACATAATGCTGGAAATAGGGCTAGTGTGGAATGCACCTATAGCCAGTCGAACACTAGTATTGTGTATGGGGTTTAGCTTGGAAAGGTAAGATGGAGGGGCGGAGCCATATATACAGGAGGGGTAATTGAGTTAGGAGAGTATGCAGGATTGATGAATTTTAATAAGAGAGTGTCGGTCAGAGCCCCAAGTAGTACCTGCTAGCATTTTGATAATTTTAAGATCAGAAATGCATTTGTTCTTAAGTTTATCGATGTGGTATTTAGAATTTAGTAATTGGTCAAAGGTTACACCGAGAAATGATTTGTTAGTGGCGGGCTGTAGAGGGAAGTTGTTAAGGTGTAAATTAGATATTCTTGGGCAGTTTCTTAAACGGCAGAAGTGAACAACGTTAGATTTTCCAGAAGAGAAAGAGACGTTTTTATTGGAGGACCAAGTAGATAGTGTATTGAGAGCTGATTGAAGAATGGAAGAACTATAATTAGGATCTATGGATGCATGGTAGATTAATACATCTTCAGCAAATATTCTTATGTTGACTCTGTGGTCTATGTGTTTAGTGATATCATTAATAGCCAGAAGGAAAAGTGTGGGACTGATGGAAGAGCCCTGAGGGACTCCACCCATATGAGGATGGGTTGTGGAGAAGGAGTTTCTAATTTTAACGGCAAGAATTCTGTTGCATAGGAAATTTTGAATATAAGATAACGTGTTGCCTCCTATGTTAAGCTTTTTGAGTGAGTTAATGATACTGTTTCTATCGAGTTTATCAAAGGCTTTGTTGATATCTACATGCTAGTTGTTCTGGTATTAGTAAATTGTTCTTTTCAAGATACCACAATAATCGGGAACTTATCATGCGTTCCGGGAGCTTACCCAGGTGAGAAGTTAAGGAGATAGGTCTATAGGATTCGAGGGATGAGGGGGGTCTGCCTGGTTTGTGAATAGGTACAATGATGGAGTGTTTCCACACTGATGGGATATTTCCAGAAGTCCGTATTTGATTGTATATGTGGAGGAGTGCATTTAATCCCGTAGGAGGTAGGTTTTTAATCATAGGGATTCTGATGTTATCGGGACCTGGGGCAGTATCTTTACTTCTATTTAAGGAGTAGTGGAGTTCGGTTAGTGAGAAGGGTAGATTATAAGATAGTAAAGGATAGTAAAATTTTTTATGATATTTCGCACTCATTATGAAGATGTTTTATAATATAAATAGTGAATATCAAACAACTGACTAACAATGAACATCAGCACTTAGTAATTTAGAGACTCGAGTGTTGTACGTACCAAGTAGATAGGACCAAATAATAATTCAAAAAACATCAACACGTTTTTATGGTATCATTAAGACTAAAGAGCATGAAATAAACATGTTAATAAAAAGGAAAAACGTACTTCCAATAATGAAAAAGTAAAACTCCAAAATAGGGTGCTGTCATTTCTCTTACTTAATATTTTATGGGACGTGTTCGTTCTGCTAGAGGGTTGAAATAATGTGACCGTAAATTCCCATTAAAAATATCCCCTTTCACAATAAAACTGGCATTTTCTTTCAGGAATTTCAGTGTTTTTTTTTCTGCGGCAAAACTTATCGAATTGATCGCACCAGTTCCCACCGATCTAAAGTAAAAACACAACGTATTTCAAAAAAATTTATACCCATTTTAAAAATTTAAATGTGAACAATATCTCACTTTTGCTATATTGTCTCCGCACGCAATACCAGAGTTTCCATTACATATGTATGAGAAGTACACCCACTGAAATCTAATATTAACCCAGTTTTTTATTCGACGAACACAATAGCGTAGATGGTATACGTACCGTGTGTTTACATGCTTATTTTATTCTTTATTGTTTTATTATGCGATGATAAACAACAGCAATTCGTTTGAACAAAATTGTATTTTAAGTGTGGTTAAAAGATAATATGTTTATAAAATATAAGGTACTATAGTCTAGTTCACAAGTGCCTTTTACCGAAAACCTGGTCTCCAAGTCCGAAAATTATAGTTGAGGTGTCATTCTATTCATAATGGCATCTAGAAAGCTTATGAAAATTTTGGAGAGGGGCTGGCGAAAATTGTAAAAGTTATAAACAAATTAGTGAAAAAAAAAAGTGTTTTGATTTTTTGCAAATATCTCAAAAACTATTTGAGATATCTAAAATTTGAAAAAAGATTCTTAAAGAGCAGGAAATTTCCTTAAAAAAGGCCTCCCGGAACTGTATAGACAATAATAATAATTTTAATTTTGAGGTGAAAATTAGACTAGTGAGTCTTACTCACAAAATGTAACATTAGTTTTTTTTTGCTGGAATGTGTTTATTTCGGTATTCTATAAAACATATCTCGATGGTAACTCTGACAGACCTATGCAAAAAAAATGGCGGACCAAAAATGGTCACGATTTTCGGTTTTTTGAGTTTATCTGGAAAAGTAAAAATTGTATAGAAAAATGTTTTAAACAAAAGTTGTAGAGAATTAAAAAACCTATCGATCATATATTATGAGTTATAGGTGGCGCCACTAGTTATCGAGATATAATTTTTTCGACAAAATTTACGGTTTACTTTTTTTTTAAAAAAGACATTTTTTAACAAATTACCGATTTAAAATTTAACATAAATATAGGTATTGTCATTCTAAAAAAGTGTGCCAAACCCGGAATATGTGAGTTTTTTATTTTCCGAGAAATTCGATGTCAAAGTTTAAAATTCAACCTGAATTTTCCGTTTTTCTAATTAAGATATAATGCTCAATTTTAATGGAAATTATTCATATTGTTTTATATTAAAAAAAATTTTTTTTCAGTCGTGGGCCGAGAAATTTTGCAAAAATCAATTTTTGTACCAAAAAAATTGCGATAACTTTTCACCGGATGGAGATAAAATTTTTTTAATGCGTGCATTGGATTTAGATGTATGATTACCGATCTCAAAAAAAAATAATTTTGGATGAAAAAAGTTTTTTTTTCAAAAATTTATAATGGCGTAGCAAATGAATATTAAGGGCTCAAATTTACAGAAGATGGTTTTTAATACTTGTACTTTACCTGTGAATCTTTTGAATTCAAGAAATACAGTTCCATACGATCTGTGAACCTTCGAATATTGGGCCGAATCTAATCGAAAATAGCTGCTACAGGCCGCTGTCGGCGGTTGACATAGTTCAGTCATTGGCGCTTCAAGGAAACTTATGCATCACAACTAACATTTATAATATTGATGTTGTTTTATTAATTGGTATGATAGTTACAATTTGTTTAGTCATATTAATTATTATTTTGTTTATTAACAAAATTTTTAGAAAAAATTATAAAGAAAATCATACAAATATTCAGTTATATATTACATATTCTACTGTTTTTTTTTTCTTTTTTATTATTATTACGTAATAGTTTATTAACAAAATTTTTGCGAAAATTTCTATAAGCAAATCATATAAAAATATAATAATAATATATAATACATCATATAAATATTTAATAATACATTAAAATTTCGTGCGAAAATCATACAAATACAATATATCAATTATACATTCATTTTTCTTTTTTTTTTCTATTACTTCTATGCAATTGGCGTCCATTTCATCATTATTCTCAATTTCATTGTACATATCATTCTCATCATTATTTTCATAGTCAAAATCATTCTCACACATATCTAAATCCAATGCACACATTAAAAAGGTTTTATTTCCATCCGGTGAAAAGTTATCGCAATTTTTTTGGTGCAAGAATTGGTTTTTGCAAAATTTCTCGGCCCACAATTGAACAAAATATTTTTTTTTTAATAGATCTTCAAAATATAAAACAATACAAACAATTTCCATTAAAATTGAGCATTGTATCTTAATGAGGAAAACGGAAAATTTGAGGTTGAATTTTCAATTTTGACATCGAATTTCTCAGAAAATCAAAAACTCACAGATTCCGGGTTTGACATACTCTTTTAGAATGATAATACCTATATTTGTGTTAAATTTTAAATCAGTAATTTGTTAATAATTGTCTTTTTTAAAAAAAAAACAAAAACCGTAAATTTTGTCGAAAAATAAATATATCTCGATAACTAGTGGCGCCACCTATAATATATAAATATATATATATATATATATATATATATATATATATATATATATATATATATATATATATATATATATATATATATATATATATATATATATATATTATATGAATCGATAGGTTTTTTAATTCTCTACAACTTTTGTTTGAAACACAAAAACCAATGTTACATTTTTGTTAACGAAACAGCTCTTTTTTGATCTAATTTCTATGGAGTAGCTCTCGAATCACACACTTTAACAATAAAAATTATTTTAATCAATTAAATGTGAATATTAAGGAAAAAAAATTGGATATCATCTAGACACATGAGTAAACAATAATCCGTTGTAAAAAAAATTTTACCCCAATTTTTCAATTAACAATGCTTTTGTCAACTAGTTAATTTTTGCTAATTGATAGTTACCATAAGAACCCAGATAATTTGCAAACTAAAAACCTGGAATTTTTTTCACTTCTCGGAGATATTCTTTGAAGGCTTTAGAAAAGATCCCCGTTGGAAAAATTAAAAAATTTTGATTTTTCACTTTTTTATTAACAATTGAATGCATCAAAAAATTACAAATGTAAATAGAACAATTTATTTTTTTTTTAATTATATAAACTAAAATAAATTTTTTGTGCTGTATTTAATTTGAATATGCAAATAAATAATTTTCTTTATTAATAAATTTGGACCACTTCAAAATATAGAAGTCGAAACATTTCGTTTTTTAGATTTCCGGCTGATATTGGCACTTCTCCAGAGATATTAAGATTAAATACACAAATCCCAATAAAAGCAGCTTTCAAAATATTTTTAGTGTCATTTTCGTTTTATGCGGAATGATTGCAACATGCAGTGGCAAATTATCAAAATATTATTTCGATAAATTGACTTTTTGTTTGAAAGCTCTGAGTATTTGAAACATCTGAAATGTTTTTGCACCCTGGTAAAGCTAAGGTTGAGCTCTTGTTTGACCTAAGTATTCCCTCAACAGTATTCCAGTATATATATATATATATATATATATATATATATATATATATATATATATATATATATATATATATATATATATATATATATATATATATATAAAGATAAACTGGAAAACATTGAAGTAATACAAACAACAAAGAATTTAATAAGAAACGGAACTTTGGAGGAAGGGAAAAATATGCCGAGGAAATTATAATATTTTTTTATTTTTCTGAATTGTCGTCTTGTTGACTGCCTAATATCTAAATAAATTGCATTGTACTACGCTTTGGCCAAATAAAACTGGTCTTTCTGGTTATATTGAATTGAAACTAAGGAATGTTTTTTTTGTGTATATAATGCTTTAGATAATTATGGAAACTCATTTGTATTTAAATATTTATTATCTAACAAAATAACAAAGTATTGCGTATTTCCTAAATAAACTGTTAAGGTATTACTAATATATTTATTAACATATTTGCATACAATTACAGTACATTACTGATATATCTTCAACGATTGTACTGACCAGACCAGCAGTAAAAATTATCACCCACAAACAAAGCAAAGTTTCTTATGATTTCCAATGGAAGTTAAATCTTAACGATCACCTTAAAAATGAAGAAATGTAGGATATTTAGCGTAAGGCGTTATCATTACAATTGCAAGACAAAACAAGACAATACAATGAGTAAAGAACAAGTCCACATGGTATGTGTACTTGTATAAGATGAACTAACAAAAATATTTTAAAATCTTTACCAAATATATCCTATACTATGAACTTGTATCTAATAGGTGTATATATTCAATTGATACTGGCGTTGGACACAGATGTTTTAAGCTTTCTATCAAAGCTTGCCTCTATATGAGTGAAAGTACCTCTACTACCAGGTCTCAAATCCGTGTGTTCTATAGGTATGTGTCCTAAGATTTGGGGACTGGTGCTGTTTTACAGAAGTTTATAGCATATACTTAGTGATGCTATAGGGCGATAGCTTTCGGGTTTGTCATTTTGGGAATTCTAATACCAACCCTAGGAAGAACCTTTCTCTTGTTAATTTCTTTTTACTCGCTCAATCTGCTTTCTATTCTTAAAATAAAACTTAAAATACATCAGTGTTAATATCTCCACTAACTCCAATGGCATAGATTCTAATTTCTTTGACAATATTGTATGGAAAACGCAATCAAAGGCTTTAGCCAAGTCACAAGAAAATACCACAATAAATCTATTATAATTTAACCCTGAATAGTTCATATATGGTATCTTTGATGCATTTATTAGTTTAAAACCCAAACGGGTTGCTTTGCTACAAAATCGTTGATGAGATGATTGACACCAACGTACGGGAAAAACATAAAAATATCATTTTAACGGTATAAAAAAAATAAAGCATTTTTCTAGTTATTTTTATTTTCTAAACATGTTAATAATTTCATTTTTTTTAAAGAAAAAACGAACTTGTAACAAGCGCACACACACTATGTATAGTAAGTTTTTCCTGAACGGTTGAAACGTGATGTCACCAGCTGCGTGCACATTTATTTTTATCATCGAGGTCTATGGGTTAATAAAATATTGCTAATCAATAGGCCGTCGATGATGTAATGAGAATAATGAGATGACCACCGGTTTTGTACACCTACGGGCATTTTAAATTGATATCGACTAAATGCATTTCTATTTTTACTTTTTAACTTTATATTCTAAAGTGCCAAGTTTTATAAATTTGTTGTTGTGGAATTTATCTATAGAGGGCATTTTTGGTTTGTAAGAGGAGTTTTTGTAATTTCTTACTTTTTTTGCAAACTACCTGTGTTCTTTAGTCCGGTGTCTTTGGCAAAATTTGTTAGACACATATATTTTTCATAGGAATGGGTTAGAAATTTTATAATCAAAAATATCGGTCTATAATAATAGACTATTTGGGTTGAATAACAATAGATATTGGATGTGAAGTGTTAAAAAGGATTTTAATCCTTCTCATAGGCGTCGGAAGGAGGTTTATTTTATCACTAAGTATTTATGGCATAGAATATTATTTCGGTTAGAAACTTAAAACAATAAGTGTTTATATTATTATTTTTTTTTCTTATGATTTCTTAATAATTCATATACATTAGAAAATATAGATTATCTTGACATATTTAACACAAATCACAACTGTATTTTTATTATTTTTAATTTTGGCATAGAAACCGTTTTAGGCACATTCAGACTAAAACGTAGCCTTTTTCTCTCAAAAAATTCGAAGTTATAATTTAAATACTTGCAAAATACCCATTGTCAAAAATACAAGAAGTTAAACATATATAAAAAAATAAATTCGTCCATATATTATTAATTTTTTTTTTGGCTAGGTCATTTTATTATTAATTAAAAACATTTTAAGGACATTTGACGTTTCAGTTTATTTATTTCTTAAACCATCTGCAGAACTACAATTAAACATTAAAAAGAGAATCAAATTTAATAATTTTTATATATTACAGAAAATTTAAATAATAAAGTTTTCACATTTTCTTTTATTCTTTTATTATATGGATTTTTCCCAATTTTCTGCAGTATCTTTATTCAAAAAAATCTTTCAAAAGTTCAGTTAAATTACTAATTTTGTAAGTTGTGTTATTTTTAGCAACTCTACGTTTTACTTGAGAGAGATATTTCCTTTTCCAATGGACATTTTCCAGACGATCTATAAGAACAGATTTCCTATCTGGTTTTTCCCGGCAAAAATTAAGTTCTCTGAGCAATTTCCAGAGCTCAGTTCTTTTAATTTCAGGTAAATCCCGATCTTCATTGAATTTAGTTAGAATTTTGTCGACGGTTGGGATCTGCTTCTCATAATAAAAAGTATGTACATCCCCTTTTATTGCAGTTTACATCTCTTCTTCCAACGAGGTTTTTCGTCTGCCTATGATCGAATGTGACTTAGGAGTACTAACAATTCCAGTCGATTTTTTCTCCTTCAGTATTCAGTACATAGTAGAGTTTCCAACTCCTGTTATGTTGGAACACATCTCAACAGAGCTTTTAACATTATTATCTAGATATTGATATCTTAAGCATCATAAATATAGATATAGAAGCCATATCTTTTGGGTATCTTACTAATCTCAAATAATATATAAAAACAAACACAAATAAGATAAATCACTAAGGACACACTGTAAGGTGTACTTTGCTCACTGATAGAAATTAAATTGAATCAGTAATTTTATTGTTGCAGTAAATTTATAAAAGCTTATAATATTTAAATATAATTAGATTTACGGCAGTCCTCAGTTACCTATGGTACTGGAGCAGGTACGTTGGAGGTTTCGGTAACAGTTTTATTACTCTCTCTAGTTCTTGAATAGAGTATAGGAATGTGTATGCTTGCAATCCCCCCCCCTTTCCAAGAGCTTTGAGTTCAGGAATATAGAACCGATTCTGCCTTCTATATTAGGAATGTGTGTGCTGCAGGCACTCCCCCCTCCCCCCGTTAACAACTCGTTTTTCTGCGATAGCCCCACCCTCCAAGAACTTTGAATTCAAGAAAATAGACCCGATTCGGCGTCTTATACTAGGTATGTGTATGCTGCTCGCATCCTCCCCCCTTGTCGACAACTTGTTTTTTTCTTGTTATCGCCCCACCCCCCCTCTCCAAGAGTTTCAAAATCAGAAAAATAGATTTGACCCTGCCTTTTACATTAGAAATGGGAATGTTGCTGGTGTTCCCCCCTCCCCCCGCCGCCGACTTGCTGTTGCTTTTTATACTGTACTTTTATGACTATATATATATATATATATATATATATATATATATATATATATATATATATGTTAGTTTTTAGTGTTTCACGGATGGAGAAATATGAGTTTGTGTTTATCCGGGAATACATCCGTTCGTTAGCTATTTCCATAGTTGGAATTTGCAGACGTTTCGCCAAAGTCTCATTTGGCATCTTCAAGTGCTCGTGTCCGTAGTTGACGATGAACTACGGACACGAGCACTTGAAGATGCCAAATGAGACTTTGGCGAAACGTCCGCAAATTCCAACTATGGAAATAGCTAACGAACGGATGTATTCCCGGATAAACACAAACTCATATATATATATATATATATATATATATATATATATATATATATATATATATATATATATATATATATATATATATATATATATATTACATTTCGCATTTATTAATGTGCGATATGTTGTACAGCAAATACATGTCCTTAAATGGAATTCTTATTACATTCCATAATACCTATTACAACAGAATGTGACAGTTATGAACTTCGTCCCTATCCTCTTTGCATTCCCCTTGGCTTGTTTGCTTCCCAAGCTGAAAATCTCTAATTTCATTAATATTAGAAATTATGACACCATATATTTAGCATGTCACCATATTACCAACCAAATTTTGTATAATTATGATTATTATAACTCAGCGATACCTTAGAAGCAATTAGGATCTCATAACTAGTCTTGTGACGTAACAAATTAATTTTTTTTTAAATTGCAGGAACTATTAAACTTTTAAGTGCATTCATAATTTTTTGTTTCGTATTTTTTAGGTTGGCCATTTTTGTCAAATGTTTTGGGCACAGCCTATTAAAATAATAGTCAGGTTGCTTGTAGAGCTACGTTACCAGTTTGATTAATGGTTGTTTTATCGTTTTATTAACAACATATAAAACGCACTTTATTTTAAACAATAAAAGTTCAATTATAATAAAATAATTTGTCAGCGTAATTTTTGTTGTACTTTAACAGAAACGCAACTGTGATATATTGGTTTTTACGTTTCACAATTTTACCAATGTTATTAAATTACCATTACGAAATTGAAAAATAATTGCGGTTTTAAATACCGGGTGTCAACGAATCTATTAGACAAGTCATAATTTCTAGAGTATTATGTGTATCAAAATGAGAATTGGTACAGGTAAATGGTATGTGAAGGGGAGAGTTTTCGCTATTTTCCACTTTCCGGCCACTTCCAGTTTCACCGGGCCTTAGGTGATGTCAAAAAAATACAATCGCAAAGTTTTAGTTACTAGTATGAAAGACAGGAATAAGACAAGTTGACAAAATTACGTTTTCATTTCTAACTATTAATTTTCAAATGGCGACCCCTTTTTGACAACTACTTTTCTATAAAAGCATTCTTTGACGAATCTAACGGTAATAATTTATTTGCGATTGGATTAGACATAAGAACAGAAATTAAATATTATTAAGCAAAATACTGGATAATTTATTTACTTGTGACAAGTGCGCCATGGACAGCCATGATGCATAATAATTTGCAACTGTTTTTATCAAGTCTTCTTTGGAAAACAAAGCACTCATTTAAGTAGATCATGACAGTGACATACGCTCTAAGAACAGACGTAAAAGTTTCTTAATTTTCGTTAAGTTTAGTTTAAATTTTCGTTAAAATAATGTATACTCAAAGTGAAAAAGTGGATATGTTATTAATATTTGGAGAGCGTCATAGAAATTCAAGGAATGCTGCCGAGTTGTATGCTCATAGATATCCGAATCGGCAACATCCAGCCCATCAGTATTTTTCGTATGTCGAGACTCGTTTTAGGCAAATAGGAAATCAAGAGGCGGAACAGAGGTTTATCATAAATGAAGAGACTGAGATTAACGTACTTGCTATGGTTGAGGTTGATAAAACAGTTTCGTTAAGAAAAATTAGTCAAGAACTGCAGATAAGTTATGAATCAGCAAGAAAAATACTGAAAAAGCATGGATATCGAGCATTTAAATATCAGTTGCATCAACATTTGTATACTGAGGATGGCGATAGACGGGTAGTGTTTTGTGATTGGCTGCTTCAAAATCATAGAGTTAACCCAAATTTTATCGATTTTATTCTATTTTCCGACGAATCCCGATTTACAAATAATGGTATGTTCAATAAGCAAAATACTCGGTACTGGGCCCAACAAAATCAACATGAAATGAGAAAGGGCAATTTTCAAGAAAGATTTGGCGTCAATGTCTGGGCTGGTATCGTTGGAAACAGAATAATTGGGCCAATATTGTTTCAAGGTCAGTTAACAGGGGTTAGATACTTAGGTTTTCTTCAAAATGAAATCGAAAATCATCTCAATGATATAACTTTAGCAGTTTTACGGCGAATTTACTTTCAACAAGATGGAGCACCGCCTCACAATACTAGAGAAGTTCTTAATTATTTAATAGAGCATTTTTATAATTGAATTATTGCAACCAATGGTCCGGTACGGTGGCCAGCCCGCTCACCGGATTTTACTGTGCTCGATTTCTTTGTCTGGGGATATGTTAAAGAAAGGGTTTACTATGGAGCAGCCCCAGCTACTCTTGAAATATTAGAAGAAAGAATTTTACGGGCATTTAGAAGTATAACGCCCCAAATGCTACAAAACGTGTTGAGAGAAACAATTGAACGAGCTGAAATGTGTCGTGAAAAAGAAGGAATGCACTTTGAATATTTACCACACTAATCTTTTTAACAAATTCAGCTACTGTACTTTCAAATATTTTAAGTGCGTCGTCTAAGTTATTAGTTTATTTTGTTAGTTTTTTGTTAATTTTGTTAAATTTTTAATCCAATTCCTGTCTTTCATACTAGTCACTAAAACTTTGCGATTATATTTTTTTGACATCACCCTTAGATTAGTTTGCGTCCGATCATGGCCACCTAGATGCAATTTTAAAAGTGGCTCTAAAAAAATGAAGTAGACGTAAAAAATTTTTAAAATGTCACATTCTGATCTAGAATTGTCTCAGAAATCCAAAAATGTTAAAATATACAGGGTGTTTTATTTAAGAATTCAAAACCGGGGCCATTTCCGGTGAAACCGGAAGTGACCGGAAAGTGGAAAATATGCGAAAACTCTCCTATTCACATAACATTTACCTGTACGAATTCTCATTTTGATACACATAATACTCTAGAAATTATGACTTGTCTAATAGATTCGTTGACACCCGGTATATAAAATTAATAAATTATTAAACTAGATAATAAATATATTTTTTTGGGTTCCAGTCCGCCTTGAGACGTTGTTATTTTTTTGCGATGAAAATTTATCAGGTATATGGTCTTTGCATTCTTTTAATATTCGGCAAAAAACCAAAAATTTTCCATAATTTATCCACGAGTATAGTACTATTTGTTAACATGTAGGCATATTTAAATATTTCCTTATATTTTATATTAAATCTATTTATTATCGAGGCAATCGTTACCTCATTTACAACGCTATTTATGTCATTAATAATTTCGCTTCGTAATTAATTAAAAAACGAAAGTGGCATCAATTTGTATGACATAAACATTTAGAACCGTGCATAACCATCTCTTTCAAAACATACTTAACACCTTGTTCAATGATCTCTCGCATAGTTTAGATACTATCAAATTTATTATTAAAATAAATCTTAATAAGGATGTGTGAAGGCATAGTATTTTTTTTTTTCGAATAATATATGATTAAACGATTCCTTTTTCGGTAACTTGTGAAAGTCATATTATTAAAATTTGAAGGGAAACTTAGATTTATAAAAAAATTTGTAATTTTATTAATTATCGTGGCTTACGCATAGTAACGTTCTACTGGTATGTAATCCTATACAAAGATTTATTGAAATATGATGCGGCATCAGGAATAGATCTTTCCAGATCTTCTGAAACTTACATCAATTAATAATAATTTGTTTTACAGTTTTAGAGTGAAAAATTACCTTGAAAATAAAATAATATATTTATATCATCTTTTTCATTTCTAATTACGGTTCTGAATTTTCACCTAAGAATTTTCATTTCATTTAATTTTTTGACAGGGTGTCTTGCAGTACAAGTAGATAGTACTCGATGATCAAGACAGGCGCGGATCCAAGGGGGGGGGGGGCGGTGGGAGCGAACGCGCCCTCCCCCCCCTTTTCCCAATTTTCCACAGTGACTTTATTCGAAAAAATCTTTCAAAAGTTCAGTTAAATTACTAATTTTGTAAGTTGTGTTATTTCTAGCAACTCTACCTTTTACTTGAGAGAAATATTTCCTTCTCCAATGGACAGTTTCCGGACGATCTGTAAGAACAGATTTCCTATCTGATTTTTCCTAGCAAAAATTAAGTGCTCTTAGCAATTTCCAAAGCTCACTTCTTTTAATTTCAGGTAAACCCCGATCATCATTGATTTTAGTTAGAGTTTTGTCGACGGTTGGGATCTGCTTCTCATAATAAATTGTATGTACAACTTCGTTTATTGCAGTTTCCATCTCTCCTTCCAACGAAGTTTTTCGTCTGCTTGTGATCAAATGTGGCTAGGGAGTACTAACAATTCCAGTAATTTTTTTCTCCTTCAGTATTTGGTACATAGTAGATTTTCCAACTCCTGTCATGTTGCAACACATCTCAACAGAGCTTTTAACATTATTATCTAGATATTGATATCTTAAGGCATCATAAACATTCATCGTAATAAGTTTTTCATTGAGGAAAAACTGCCCTGGTTTAACGATTTTGGAATAAATATAGAGGCGGAAGCCATACCTTTTCGGTATCTCACTAATTTCAAATAATATATAAAAATAAGCGCAAACAAGATAAATCACTAAGGACACACTGTAAGGTGTACTTTGTTCACTGACAGAAATTAAATTGAACTATCAGAAATTTTGTTGTTGCAGTAAATTTATAAAAGCTTATAATATTTAAATATAATTAAATATAATTAGATTTACGGCAGTCTGCAGTCACCTGCTGCACTGGAGCAGGTACGTTGTAGGTTTTGGTAACAGTTTTATTACTCTCTCTAGTTCTTGAATTGAGTATAGAAATGTGTATGCTTGCGATCGCCCCCTTCTCGCAAGAGCTTTGAGTTCAGGAAAATAGAACCGATTCTGCCTTTTATATTAGGAATGTGTATGCTGCTAGCACTCCCCCTACCGTTGACAACTTGTTTTTCTTGCGATAGCCCCCCCCCCCTCAAGAACTTTGAGTTCAGGAAAATAGACCCGATTCAGCCTCTTATACTAGGAATGTGTATGCTGCTGGCATCCCCCCTGTCGGCAACTTGTGTTTTCTTGTGATCGCCCCCCCCCTCTCCAATAGCTTCAAATTCAGAAAAATAAACTCGATCCTGCCTTTTACACTAGGAATGGGAATGTTGCCTCCCCCCTCCCCCCCTGTCGACAACTTCTTTTCACTTGCCAAACTGTACTTTTGTGATATCACCCCCCCCCCCCCCCCAAAGAGAGAGGCTGGATCCGCCCCTGGATCATGATATATATTACGGTATTCATGTAGTACTCTGGATATATTTTTATTATTCGAATAAAAAAGCCAAATTTCCTGATGTTGTTCTTCTCCCGAATAGCCATGTTAATATAATAAGTATTCGAAACCATATTAAAATGTCACAAGTTAAAATAAAGCATTTGTTTTCCAGGCCTTCTCGATTTTAAAATCAGAAGGAAAAGAACTTTCATTGTGGCAAAGCATATACAGAGTGTTCCATTTAAAAAATTAATTTATTTTGTTTCTCAATTTTACGATGCTTCACTGTTTTTGTAAACAAATCTTAAAGATAATATGAAAGAAATCCTACAACTTTCATATTTATAGTTGTTTCCCTCAAAGTATGGTACTAAATATAAAAAAAACTATATATATATATATATATATATATATATATATATATATATATATATATATATATATATATAAAACCATATATAGTGGTGAAATTAAAAACCTCCTTCTTTTAGAAGTCGTTTAAAAATACTAAATTTATTTCAATGAATCTGCAGTGGATTTTTTATGGAACATTTCTTTAATAATGATTAGAAAATAAAATTTTCGCTTTTTAATGTTCCAAGTTTTGATTAGATTATTGCTCTACATATGTTTTTTTTTAGGGTTTTCTCAAGACTACTTGAACTATACTATAAATTAGATTTATTCAATTCGCAGTACACTTGATTTAAAATTGTAATGAGACTTAAGACTTTTAAACAAGAAGTATTACAAATAATCAACTAACAATGATAATTAATAGTCTTCAATAGAGTATAATCTTATGTAATTTTAACACAAAATCGATGGTGTTTCGTCCCCCTCAAAGTAAAATTTATTTTAAGCACGAAAACTTCGTGACTAGGCGACACTCTACTAATTACCTTATCATTAATTTAAACTGTGTTTACCGTCTTAAATTCTGTCTACAAGCTGTTTTATCAGAATCTTAAGTCAACCTTAAGGCCTCTAATCTTTTAGTTTATGTTAGATAGTCTTTTATAGATGGATATTAAGAAGATAGAAAAGACTTGTGCTACGAAAAGAATGTAGATACCAGATTTGTGATTTCATTTTTATCTCAATAATTTGGTTATTACTTCACGCTTATTTTGATAATCTTATCTACTGTAATTCCATTTTCTACAGGTGTTTCGAGGTAATTCTTTTGCCCTTTTGTTTATTATTCAATTCTTATAGAGGATGTCCCACCGGGGAACAATTCGATCTGTATATGGAAAACTATATATAGAAAATTTTGGAAAATTTTAAAGTGCATTAATGTTGATGGGAGAAACCTGGCTAAAATATTTTTAAGATGGTGGCAATTCCAGTTATACTGGAAGTAGGTGTCAACTTGCTTATTGCTTGCTTATAGGCCCTAAAATAATTATCAATTTTTCCTCTATGGAAGCCTTTTTTTCCGTGTGCAAAAGGGCTTACTTTATTATATTTTTATAATATTTTGATAACCAATAATACAAGGTATCCAAAAAATAAGATTAAAAATTAAATTGAAGGAATCAATTTTTTCCAATGGAAACCTAGAAATTTTATCAGTTTTTTAGGGTATTATGTCGGATAGGCAAAATATTTCTTTATGGCTTAGACTAAGTCTAAGATTTCTCATGTTTTTATTTTTTTTTATAATTTCATTTAATAGTTTTTCTATTCTTATTTGTTTGCTTTCTTTCATCTTTTATTTGTTTAATTACTGTAGTCTTCTGGTCGATTTTTTACTGATTTTCTTTTAATTTCTACCTTTTCTTTTTACCATGTTTTTATCAACTTACTTTCTTGTTTATATCTTTGTTTAATGATAATAAATAGAAATAAACGTAGGCTGGGGTATGAAATCACGTTTGTTTATCTATTCGGTACAAATTGTGCAATTGATTTTGAAAACTAAAAAGCAGAAAATAATTATTCAAATAAAAAATTCTTTTAATTTACGTTTTTGAAAAAGACTAAAAACTATAAAAATAACCCCATACAGATTCCTAACCTGATACACATTGTCCTAAAAATTTGTAATTGTGAATTTTAAATAGCTATGAAAATACGTGTAAGATTCAAAACTAATTTTTACACTGGATATATCAAATGTTACAATGTTGTTGGTTCTCGAAATATTTTTGTATAATTTCCGATATTTAATACGTCCATCATTCATTTGAGACACAGTGTATATGCGTGAAATTGGAGACCTCCTAAGTTTTTTTTTTGAAATATATTTAAAAATGTCACTTTATTATCTCCTGCACTAGCTTTGGAATAATTTAAGGCAGAAAAGATTGTTTTAAAACAAAATATCTCACAACGCATTAAAAACATCCTGGGCGGATAACAAATTTTAACCCAATTTTTATTCACATGTGTAATCTACTTTTGTTTATTTCACCCACATTGTATGACATTGTCCTACATTTTTTGGGTCCGGTGCAACATAATCGTAGGAGTTTTCATTTTTAAATATTTTTATTGCGTTTAGAGATAACGGTTAAGTCAAATAAAGATAAAATATCTTTTAGTGTATGTACCTACACACAGTAATGGTAAGTAGATACGTTTATGGACCGTCCTAATTTTTCTTCTAATTACAGATTATGAAATATGCTAATAGACAATGGTGTAATTTTACTCGTTAACAGCAAAATTCGACAAAAAAATATCAATGAAGTTAAAACTTTCTAGTTAGTCACTTTTGTTATGCTTATGATGAGACGTAATTTGTATTATACATAGGGGTACTACCGGACAAACGAGCAAAAAAATGTTATTTTACGACAAAATACGTTATAAAATTTTTAATTTTGATGGACTGAAACGCGTGAAGTGGTCAGTCAAAACAAGAATTAATCTCAAAAATGTGACATTCACAGTTCAACATATTAAAGGCATCGTGTTTTGGTGGGGTTGTTTCCTATGGAATGGGGTGAGTCCTTTAAACTTCACTAATAACACTATTGGATCGATTTGTCTATATATATATATATATATATATATATATATATATATATATATATATATATATATATGAAGTAAAATGCGAAACAGTGAATGCAAACTTCGCTCCATCATATCCTTTCTGTGTTAGAGGTTGCACAGTTAGAATAAATTGTAATAAACACAATTCATCCTATTCCACCACCATCGAGATGGTGACCTACCTGTACCACCACACCGAGAATAAAGTCAAAGCTAGTGAGAGACGAAACATGTATCTCTGCCGTATCGCTATGGCGAGGAGGGTAAGCTTTGACTTTCTTCTCGGTGTGGTGGTACAGGTAGGTCACCATCTCGATGGTGGTGGAATAGGATGAATTGTGTTTATTACAATTTATTCTAACTGTGCAACCTCTAACACAGAAAGGATATGATGGAGCGAAGTTTGCATTCACTGTTTCGCATTTTACTTCACTTATGTACGGAGTTGCATATAGTTGTACGTTTGCTGAATGTGATTTCAGCACTACAACAGCATAATGTGGATATAACCACTGCTAATGCATCTCACACGGAGGTATCCGTGAAAGCCGTATAAACATATATATATATATATATATATATATATATATATATATATATATATATATAATTATATTAAAAAATTTTCGCCTGTGCGGACATGAATTGTTGGTGAACATTATTTTTTTTATCAAAAAGTGCGGAGAAGTCCACGACAATGGGAGGCTCCAGGACAAGAAAATGACGATAGTGCTCTCATATATTCTATAGATTTTCAATAAGATTAGGGTCTGGGGATTGTTCCGGGCACTGCATAAGCTATACTTATGTAGTTTTTTTTAAACCTTGGTTTTTTTGGAAAAATCAAGATGGCGGATCCAATATGGCGCTGTTTAAAAACAAACTTTTGAAAACTCAGAGAAAAAAATTCATATAATTCTTTGTGATGGCAAAATATGCCGTTTTAGGGATAAGTTGATAGAATTTGGGTGTGTTGATCACGAATCTGGCATCAGAGGATCGAGATTCAAAATGCCGGATCCAATAAGGCGGCCATTAACCCCCAAAATTTATATTATGGCTATAATGAAGGGTACAACCTATTTGAAAATTTGGTTTTGAGGTTTATGACATCGCTGATTACTAATCTCTCAACAGAATATCGAAATTTAAAATAGCGTATTCAACATGGCTGCATTTGATCACCAAAATGTTTATTATGGCTATAAAGAAGGATAAAATCGAGTTGAAAGCTTTTTCATATGTAGCAATGGGTTGTTTTTACTTAGATCATTTCTGAATATTTCTTTTAAGAAAACGACCAATAAATCATCAAAAAACGATTGAAATAAAAATTTTGCGAAGCGATGTCCATCTCTCTGCTACCAGCCTTGAAATAATTAAGGATCTAACGACGACTGGTCAGAGAAGAAACTACGATAAGAAACATTTTAACTTCACTGTAATAGCTCCGAAGTAGGACCAACATGGATGATACCTCGAAAATAAAAGATCTATGATCAACTCAAAAATTCTGGAAAAATTATATAAAATTTTATTTCTTTTTGAGAATTCTGCGAAAGAGTGTTAAACTTTCATAACTTGGTTCAGTAGCGGAAAAAATCGTATTCTGAGAGCTACTTTTCGAAAAATGATGATGGAAAGTGAAATTTACACATTATTGAGTTAGTTCATTTGCGAGTAAATTATTTTTCTTTTTCTTAAATGAAATGTTCAAAAATGATTTAAGTAAAAACAACCCATTCTTACATTTATAGCCAAAATAAACATTTCAGCGATCAAAGACCGTCATATTAGAAATGCCATTTTAAATTTCGATATTTAGTGATGTCAACAACCACCGTAACCAAATTTTCAAGTAGATTGTACCCTTCTTTATAGCCATTTCGGGGGTTATTGGCCGCTATATTGGATCCGCCATTTTGAATTTCGATATTCTGATGCCAGATTCGTAATTAACATATCTAAATACTACGAATTGAACCTTTAAATGGAATATTTTGCCGTCACAAAAAGCTGAATTGTTTTTCTCTGCGTTTTCAAAAATTTGTTTTTTGGAAGCGCCATATTTGATTCGCCATCTTGATTTTTTTCAAAAAAGAAACGGTTAAAAAAATTATATAAGTATAGTGTCAAAATCAACCCACATAGAATTCTCTACGTTTCGTCAAGTTTTATAATGGTGATCGATTTGGCAAAGAACGCCCCACACACACACCTATATATATATATATATATATATATATATATATATATATATATATATATATATATATATATATATATATATCAGGTTTTGCATTGGCTGGAACGCTCAGACCCTAACCTCATTGAAAATCTATACAAAAAACTGATTTTGTTGTCTAGCATCCTTTAAAATCTCTTTATGTGTAATTGTATCGCAATATCCTAAGTTTTTTAATATTATGATTACCTAATATACCCAATAATTTATCGCTAAGTAATCTGAAGAAGGTTTAATATTAAGAAGTCTGTTTAGGAATCTTTAGAATATATTTGTTCAGGAGGTGATTCAAAATTTCAATCTTATAAGGTATTTTACACACAAGCACTCTTCAACGATCAATAACGTTTTTTTTCAAAAATAAATATTGCAAAGTCCTCGTTTTTTAAAAGCAGATACCAAATTTTAATATTTACACTTAATCTATTTTGTAGAATTAACTGAACAGATGTTATTATATTTTATCTTTCTAATATACTTTTATCAGTTTTATGAATGGATTCATAGCTAGAATTTATTTTCTTAACTGCATGTACGTCATTTTATTACAAAATTGCGAAAAAATACAATGTTTTTTAAAAATATTGAAAATTAATTAGGTAGCCATATATTTCATTTTAGAGTTTTTAAGATGGGATAAGTGAATTTTCTAATACAAAAAAATCCTTTTTAAAAATAGTTTAAAAAATTTCAATTACACAAGTATTGATTTTTTAAAAACCAAAAAAAAACGTTTTAAAGATTGAAAAAATTGAAGAAGTCCAACTTGCTTACCTATTGGATTTTTGCGATTTTTTCTTGAAAATTACTTCTAATAAGTACAAATGCGTAATTAGAATATACTTTTCTTGCACCGAACTTGTTAACACTGACCCACTAAGAACGACACAAACTTGGCGATAGATTCGGTAGAAATGACTGAGTTTCGCTGATGGTGGAAACGTTCGATAATTTAGAGGTGGTTCCATATAATAACTCTTTGTTTGCTTATCAAATTTGTTAAATTTATGCGACTATTTATTTATTGCTGTGTTTCTTTCAATTTTATTGTTTTTTTTAACATAAAAAATTTCAAAGAAAAATGATGAATAATTTTTTACACCCCTCTCCCTCTGACAGTTGTAGGATTTTAAAAAATGCCATGGAAAGTGATAGTGAATCCGGCTTTTTTCAATCTTCAGAACTATAATTGTTCCATTTGATTGTGCATTCCATATGCCAGTGACATCAACAACTGTCAAATGACGATGTCACGTATGATTTTTCTAAATGGAATATTCTTTTTAAATTAGGAACTATTTAATTAAATGTTAGAACAGTTTTCCTTCATCTACGTGACAATGTCCAAACCATTCTGAAAACTGTGAAAACACTTTTTTAAATGACCACAAAGATTGAAATTTTAAGAGGTCACATCGGGGGTTTTTAATGGGCCCTATCCTACCTATCGTCCACCATTCCATATCTATATATATATATATATATATATATATATATATATATATATATATATATATATATATATACGAACTTTATAGCGTTATACATTTATATATTTCATAGTATTAATTTGTGTTTATAGTTTATAGGGTTTTAGGTTTATTTTCTCACCTGAACTAACCTGTTCGGGATTTGATCCCAGTTCTGACACCAATTTGTTCGGGACGGCCGGTGTTTCTACACGACTGTTTTGCTTTAAAACCTTTTATTGTTACAATTTTGACACTTCTCCAAATAATTTAAGTTGCATTGACGAACTCTCAAACTAAACTGTCCACGAAAGCCGATCTAGACGCTTTATATATCCTTTTCATACATATATATATATATATATATATATATATATATATATATATATATATATATTAAATACAATTTTTGTTATTTCTTTCTTGGACCTTCAATGATATATTTTTATTTGTTTGTTTTTCTTGGATTTATGGTCCGTTAAAGAATTAAATTAAAACGTAATAGTGTTGGTGTACTTTCTGTGTTTTACATTTTTTATATTATTGACGTTTCGGTAATTTATTTTACCTTCTTCAGAATTTACAGAGTGATAAAAATACTAGAGCATTTTTTTGATATAATTTTAATTATTTAGAACATATTGTATATTTACTTTGAACAAAGATTTACACGGTGTGTAGTGTAAATTCTGAAGGAGGTTAAATAAATTATCGAAACGTCAATAATATAAAAAATGAAAAATAAAGAAAGTAATCTAACACAAACAATAAATTTACCTTTACCTAACTATAATCAGCTTTCTTTCATGTTTTTTTTTATCACTAAAACATCTTTAAAGCAAAAAAAAATTTCTTTTAGTTACTTGTAATGTACACGCTTTAAATAAAATCAATTTTCGGGAAAACGATTGGAAAATAAAACCTAAATCTATGGTGCCTCTCATGCGGAAGTATGTTCCGACGGCGCACAGCGTTTTGGAGAAAATCAGCGTCAAAATTTGGACTTGCCGCAATTCAACGGAGACTTTAGGCCACTGTGTCAGGGACAAACTATAAAGGGCATCTTGGTTACTTAAGGGAGAGACTTTAAATAATTAAGTATTTTTCTTGGGGGTAATTTAATATGTACTGCCATGCCTCATGCGTCAACTTTACAATTACTTGCTTATTACGAGTGGCGCTAGAAATGTTTTTGCCTTAATAATTGTCAAACGGTTCGTTCGAGAATATGATCCTTTATTACAATTTTGATGGCACTGTAATTTCGAATTTTACAAAATTCATTTTTTGTTACAAAAAACTTCATAAAACACAAATTCATGAACGAATGAAATCAAATTGTCTCAACAACAACTAATTGTTTCTGTCATGGAGATGGAGATATATTTTTTTCGCAACCCTCGTAACAGAGTATGGTCATGACACCGGATTGTCTTAATCTATCTGGACCAACAACACGCTATATTTTTTAAATTCCAAATATACATATGTTTTAGATATATTTCTGAAACTTAATTAGATTTCTGAACATTTGTTCTGCAATTTTAGCCGAGAACACCTATAATACCAGGACAAAGCGCTGAAACGAAATTTGTCAATAGCGTCAGGGCTCCGAGTCCTCAGTCGTTAGCTTAGATTTGTTTTTGTCTTGTTGTCGAAGCAGTATTGTCAGATTATCCCAATTAGAAAGTTTTGGAAATAAGTTTTCTTTTGTAATGTGCCTATAACTGGAATAACATAACCCATGACACATGCGTAAGATAATTCTACAATAGTATTTCCTTGGTATTATTGCTTTACACTGATTTTTGTTATGAATCGTTAAAAACGAATGTTTTAAAAGAAAAGGTTCTGCAAATTTATATGCAATTTTGCGAACTATATTGATTTTCAATTCGTAAAAAGGCTGCTATAATTCATAATATATTCCTTCAGCCCCCATTTTTGAATTTCAGTAAAAACTAGCTTTCTTCCACATCTAGGCTGTTTTATAACATCTTTTTTCAAGTGATCAAAGATAGTGGTTTTAGCTAGAGAATATAAAGTTGCTGCTTTGCCTAGAGTCAACTTTTTATTTTTTACACTTCTTTCCCCTAACTTTTATACATTGTATTTCGGAAACTATTATGTTTTGGATTAAAGTAAACTGGACTAGGTCTTCATCTTTTTGCCCCAGGAATTTGCCTTAGATTTTTGTACAAATCTTTTAGAGATACCCCGTATTTGATTTAAATTATACTTATATAGAAATAAATTAAATTAAAAAGATATGTACATTGAAAAGAATCGGAAATCTGAATATTTTTTACTTTTGTATACTTTAGCCTTAAAGGGTGTTTTTTAAATCTTCTTCGTTTGTCCCCACAGGGACTCATTATTTTAAAATAATTCATGAAGGTGCGACAGCTCGACCTTGGTTAAACGAGTTTTCACTTTGAGATAATTAAAAAAATATTCCCCACCGGACTTTTCCATTTTTCCAGGATATTAAGCTGTGTTGAATTTTGGGTAAAACAAGAATAAAGAATTATTTTAGGGTTATTTTTAAATGGACAAATCCTATAAAATATTGTTATCGTATATGATAAAAATAGAATCTGGTGTTTTGATATTTATTTTTATAAGTTCGGAGATTTTTTTGTTTACTATTAAGAAACTATTGATTTTTAGAGCAATTTACAACGTACATGCGACAAAGTAACAAACCCAGTATATTGTCACCGTATCGAAACTGGGGTACAATTTTTATTTACTACGTCAAGAACTGACGCTTTTGTAGTAAATATTCTCTCGATTGGAAATTCTCCTTATCAGCTTTTCAAATGTGTTTTTATTCGAATCCGACTTTTTCGTCGCCTTCTGGGTGTCGGGAGCACGGCATAGATCGGTTTCACAGCTGTTCGATCAAATATCAGAGAATCTTTTGTTACGAAATAAAGGGTTTTAGTAAGCTTTTGAAAATGTAGGTCAATCTATCCGTCTTTTATTTTAGATCGCGAATGAAGATCGGTTAAATTTTGACATAATTTAAGTATCAATAAGACTTTCGTAAATGATCAAAAATAATAAACATAAAGACTTGTCGAGTTTATTCAGAAACCTTGTCACTGATCATGAAGAAAATGTTTTTACTGTACTTGGTTCAGTGATCAAAAATCTCAATATTAGTCACATGGTTTCGTGAATAGACACAACTTCCATTACTATTTTGTTTCAAATCCGCATGAATAGAGAGTTATGAGAAACCAGAATAGGTGGTCGGTTAATGTGTGGGGAGGAATACTGGGTCCATACTTAATTGGATGGAGCTCCGCCTCATTATCATCGCGACGTTCGGCAATTTTTAAAAGTCATCTTTCAAAACAGGTGAATTGGGAGAGATGGATTTCAAAATTGGCCCCTGACATGGGTGATACATAAAAGAAATTGTCTACAATGCGCCCCGACAACACCACAAGATATAAAAATACGCATAAGAGACGCTTTTCAAACTGTAATCCCACAAATGTTGTCCAGAGTTAGCAGTGGTTTCGAAAAAAGAATATGTAAGTGTGACTATAAATATTTTGCTTCTGTTTTGTGCTATCGCCAATATGTTATTACTATCATTGCTGTTATAGCCTGTTGGACGACTATAAATCGCGGTCCAAGTTTCTAAACATTAATAAAGATATTCCTGATTATTATTTTTATAGTTGTAAATTACCTGTCATTTCCAAATGCCATAGGCAACTAGATACCTTAAAACATCTATTCAAAAAAATACAAAATAGTGCAGAAGACGATTATTTGGCATATTCTGTAAAAATGCGAAAACTTAGCTATAGAATACCCTTATACCATTCGATGCGTATTTAAAAGATACATTTTCTGGTAAGTTAAAAAGTATAGCGTTCTATTTAAATTAATCAAGTTATAACCACTTAAATTTCTTATTTTATTAGTTTTAATTTTTGGACACCCTGTATAATATAGCAAGTTTATTATAATTGGGATATAAAATATGATTTATTGTTACACTTCACTGTAAATTTCGACTACATAACTGACATACTTCTTATACTTCTTAAGTATTTGAAACATGTAAATTAGATTAGATTTTGTCAAAATTCAAATTATTTAAAAACGCTTAAGATTTAGGTACTATAAACCTTATTAAAATAGGTACTTATTTTGATCGGAGAATCGAAAAATGCAATAATATATGGGGGATTCGTTTAAAAAAAATTTTGATACTTGATACGGAGTTTTTGGGACACCCTGTATAATATGAAAATAATTTTAAAAAGTAACTATATTAGACCTCCATATATCCCAAAAGTAAAACTTTTTGAAAGTATTATGCACGATTTTGTTTTCGTTTCTTTATTTTCTTTTTTTAATTCCAAAGTGCAAATTTTCAACAAAATGCATATTAAGGTATCCCTGGTGGGAGGAGCATTGTCCCCTTTGTTTCCCTGCCCACAAAAATCCATTTAAAATAAATTAGTCGCATTTATTTAAATTAAAATACTTGAATATCGAACGAGGACTTGATAAAGATAAACATTTTTTATGATTTATAACACCTGCGAAATCGAAAAACAATTCTAATCCAAGATGATACGATTTATATTTTACCAATCAGGGTTCATATTTCCAAACGATAAATGGATAAATAAATTTTGATCTTTTGAAATTAAAGTAAAAAAACAATCAAGTTGATCTACAACTACCAAGCACAGAAGATGCCAAATGGGATTTTGGCGAAACGTCTGCAAATTTCTACAGGAAACCAAACCAACGAACGGATGTATTCCCGGATTAATACTGAATCATATATATATATATATATATATATATATATATATATATATATATATATATATATATAAACACATATAATAAAGCGACCTACCTAAAAATATGCAAGAATATTTTTTATTTAAAATCACCTAAAGATAATGAACACATTTTATCTTGCGAAAAACTGAATTTTGCAACATCATTTTGTTTATAACAAATTAATTGACATTCGTACGAACTTCCACCCTAGAAATTCATGTTTAGCGCGTTGGATTACATTAAAAAAACCTTGTTTTATTGTATTTGAATAAGGCGGGCCATCGAAATCCTATTGGCTCCTATACTAAAATCACACATACGATAAACAGGACTGTTCTTATATAAATTTATTCTGGGTATACGGAGATAAAACAAATCCCTAGATCTGGTTTTTGTTAGTAAACCCATTGTTAAAAGCAATTGTGCGAGAAAATTCTTAGTATCTATCATATCAGATAAAAAATATCGCATTAGTTTTGCAAAACATGTGTGAATTCTTCTGATTTGAAGACTAATAAACGAAAATATTTCTCAGTGAAAATATATACCGAATTTTTTATTATATAGGAGAAAGAAGAAATTTCTCTTTGAACTCGTACTAGCTGATTTTTTTTTCATCACATCAAGATGCGAAAATATTCTAAATTAAAAGTGGAAAAATGACCTTTTTTAGGACATTTCTCGACATCAATGATACTGGCAGATGAATTAGCCATTTAAAATCAATCATACAATGATGAAGTTTAACTTTTCCCTTTCCATTTCCATTTTGGTACTTAAGAATATGATTTTTTTAAGGAGATATCGTAGATTTTTTGTCTTTTTTTCTATAAGGCGTATCAACTGAATGTGAATATCTCCTTAAAAAAAGTCATATCCTTACGTTTCAAAATGGAAATTGAAGGGAAAGAGTGGTACTTTACGATTGTATGCCAATTGGATAGCCAATTGACCTGTCAGTGACATTGATCTCAGAAAATATTTTAAAATGACTATTTTCACACTTTTAAGTTGGAATATCTCAAAATTCTACTCTCCTAAATTTGTTACACAATATAATCACTTTTTTGTATACATATATTGTTAATGGTAACTAATTAATATTTTTCTTATTTAAAGATAAACTTAATAACTGGAAATAGAGAGATTTCTTTATTATTTTTGTATATTTTTTTTTGTAAAATTATGAAAAAAAAACACAAAATATTTCTTGAATTGTTTTTTAATGAAAAATACAGGTTAAATTAATTCATTTATTTTATAAACGGTAGTAATCATGATTATATATATATATATATATATATATATATATATATATATATATATATATATATATGAAGTAAAATGCGAACAGTAAATACAAACTTCTCTCCATCATATCCTTTCTGTGTTAGAGGTTGCACAGTTAGAATAAATTGTTATAAATGTTATAAAACACAATTTATCCTATTCCACCACCATCGAGATGATGGCGCATCTGTACCACCACACCGAGAAGAAAGTCAAAACTTACCCTCCCCGCCACAGTGATACGGCAGAGGTACATGTTTCGTCTCTACTAGACTCATCAGGGTACCGACATGAACCTGGCTGTGCAAAGGACAGATCGGAAGGAAACATGCAAATACTGAACGCGGCTTCGCCAACCTGTGGCGGGGAGGGTAAGTTTTGACTTTCTTCTCGGTGTGGTGGTATAGATGGGCCATCATCTCGATGGTGGTGGAATACGATAAATTGTGTTTTATAACAATTTATTCTAACTGTGCAACCTCTAACACAGAAAGGATATGATGGAGAGAAGTTTGTTTTTACTGTTCGCATTTTACTTCATTCATACGCGGAGCTGCATATAGTTGTACGTTTGCTGAATGTGATTTCAGCACTACAACGGCATAATGTGGATATATCCACTGCTATTGCATCTCACACGGAGGAATCCCTGAAAGCCGCATAAACAATATATATATATATATATATATATATATATATATATATATATATATATATATATATATATATAATATAGTTAATACGAATAATAATAATCTATTTTAATTATCGATATTTACAATATTCTTAAATTTCGTTTACATCCAAATATCGTCCCTTAGTTTTTATTACAGTTTCACATACACATAGGGCATTCTTCGGCAGAGTTTCATCCCTAATTTCAGTTAATTTTTCTTGTAATACCACTCATAGATTTTTTTCGACTAATAATCTGAACATTTCGAATACACTTATCAAAAGTTCAATCGTATTGCTATAATGAGAATTCATAAATGTTTTTACTCAATAATTTATTTGAAAAAAAAAACTAAAAAAATAACAAAAAGAACCAAAGAAATTTGACAAATTTAATTTAAATGCTGAAATGATTGCCATTGTTCCTAAAGGATAATCATATATTTTTAACACTTTTTTGAATGTTCCGAAACATTCTGAGGGTAATTTTGTTACAAGCTAATGCAATACATTTTTTTAATCCTCTAAATTTCCTGGAATTGTTAAAAAACCTTGAACTTCTGACATATCTCCGACCCAGAAGTCTAAGTATTATTTATTTTTCTCTTTCAAAATAAATTATTTTTCTCGTATTTTGTTGCAATAAACACCAAAAAATCGTTTTAATATTTTTATAACTCAATAATTTATTTGAAAAAAAAACAAAAAAAAAATATAAAGAACCTTAGAAATTTGACAAAATTAATTTAACTGCTGGAAATGATCGCCATCGGTCTTGAAGAATAATCATATATTTTTAATAACACTTTTTTGAATGTTTCGGAATATTTTAATAACCCTCAACTTCTGACGCTTCTCCGACCCTGATGTCTAAATATTATTTATTTTTCTCTTTCCAAATAAATTATCTCTCTCATATTTTATTGTAATAAACACAAAAAAGTCTTCTTAATAACTTTATTATAAATACAATATAAGTCAGTGCCGTAGTAAGGAATGAGACCTGATAATTGATATATAATAATAAAAAGTTGCTTCAAAAAATGAAATGAAAAATGCACGTCTGAACTTGAAAATATTAAGTAGATATTTGTAACGTCGAAGTGAAAGTTTTTACACTAATTTTAATATAGTCTTTTTATAAAAACGAATGAAACATTTTTCCATTAAAAATAAAACTACTAATATTTATTTTTCTTTGTAAATTCAAAATATTTTAATACACTACGTTATTAATAATACAACTCTGATAAATACATTTCATTTTCTTCTTAATTTGGATTAAGAGCTTGGTCTACACATTCCACAATTGTGTTATAAATGTTTTGGAGTTGATCATGGGCTTCGACTGTAGCTTTAACATTAAATTCAGTAACTTCGTTTATGGTGGTACTGATAGTTTTGTCATAGAGGTCCGACTCGTAGGCGAGAGCTTTCTTCATTTTTTCGTAGTAATTATTGGCGTTTGTTGCAAAATCGCTAGAATCTTTGAACTTTTTATAAACTTCAGTGGACAGGAGGGCACTTTGCTGCAGGTTTGATAAGATATCTGCGATTGTTTTATTGAATTCATTTATTTGGTTATCCAAGAATGTAACTAACGCTTCAGTTGTATTCGCGGCTACTTGAGAAATTTGCCTTTCATTATCGAAACAAGCGAGACAAATGTCATTGTTTCCGCACTCTTCCTTTAGAGGACTTAACTGTTCCAATTCTTGGCTAGCCAAATCATTGAAATAGGATGCTGCATTGGTTTTAAGGTCGTTATCGACAAAGTAAAGTGTGCTTGCTAAATACTCTGCGGAATCTATAACTCCTTTTACTTTTCCATAATAATCGGATTGTAGCTGACTTAAAAGTGTTATGTCAGATTCTGGTAGTCTATAGAAGAGACTGGGCTAAAAAATAATATTTTATTATGCAGATCTTCTTTCACTCGGTTTATTTATAAGTATATAGGAAAATTCTTATTACTGATGGATATAATCGATAAATATTCATTTGTTTTACACTGTTACTATAAAAAGTTATAGATGTGATAATTAAAAATTTCTTAAAACACTTACCGATGCAATACAGTGTCCTACTAAGAACACGCAGCAAAACACTTTGAAAAACATTCTGACTTCCGATTTTTACGGATTGCAAATCTATAATGACTGAGTTCAATTAGCTCTTGTTGTAATTATTCTATTTTTCTATCGGATAAAGCATTTATAATCTAGAGTACTTTTATCTAAATATCCTATTAGTGAGAATTTTTAAATAATTGTTTTTTAATTCAAAGTAAACATTTATAAAAACTGCTTATACACTATGACAAGTTTGGAATATTAATAATGTCGTTTGGGAATGGGAATAAATTTATCTATTTCATTTGTTAGGAAATTTTACTCCCTAATTCACTGAGGTAGTTTAACTTTAAAGCCAAGCTGACAATCTTTCTCTCTCTCTCTTCCGCAGCCTTTCCGCATCTACTCCTGGATACATGACGTTTCCATCCAAGTTGGTTCTGTGCTTGTCGGTACCAGTTTATTCCCGTTATTTCAGTCTAATCACTGTTCCTGTGGACGTCCCACACTTTTCTTATGTTGTCTTGGTCGCCACTATATTATGCGTTTTATTCATCTTTCATTTTTTAATCATGCTACATGCCTCATCCAATTCCATTTTTGATGAGCTATACGTTCGATTATATCGTCGATCTTTGTTCTTGTTCTGATCTTCTCATTCCTTACATGGTCCTTTAAATTTTCTCCTGACATTATACTTTCAATTGCCCTATTTCCCGTAACTTACTCGGAGTAGAGTACACTGTAATATTTTTAATGGATGTAGAAATGATGGTAATATATATATATATATATATATATATATATATATATATATATATATATGCAGCAAGGTACCTGCTTGTTGATTTCAACGTCCAATATGAACTGTATGCGGTAATGAATGTTGTTTAGTTCCTCTAAAAACATGTCTAGGTTGGATCTTCCCACACACACAAACAGATACCTAAACACCAAATCTCATTACCATCAATCACAGTTAAAATCAATTGCCAACACACTGATCCCCAGATTCTTGCGACTAACCAAACTCACGAACCGCCAAGAAGAACTCAACAATATCACAACAGCTCTAATACAAGACAACTACAAAAGGACACCATATTAAAAAGGCAATAAAACAGAACACACAATACAATAGCAGAGGAGAAAGAAGATGACAAATTCAAACCAAAAACCACACTGCCATACATCAAAGGTGTAACACATGTAATTGGAAGAATTCTGAGGAAGCATGATATATGCACAATTTACAAGCCACAAACAACAATACACAAATTATTGGGCAATCCCAAAGACAAAATACCATTGGAAAATCAGGGAGTGTACAGAACCCCATGAGGATACTGTGAAAAGGAATACATCGGCCAAACAAACAGAAGAATCTCTACCAGAGTCCAAGAACATAAAAATAGCATAAACAATAAGCAAACCACATTAGCTTTATTCCAACATTATCAGGAAATAGAAGACACTATAAATTTCCAAGAAACCAAACAGATCGCACCCATAAAGCTCTATAGAAGGCGCATCATCAGAGAAGCTCTCGAAATAGAAAACACTGAAAGCCTTAACAAGAGGGATGATTTACAAAACATCTGAAATACATGAAAAATCCTAATCAAAACCCAAACAAAAATAATATACCAGAGAAGCAGGACTTCGAGCCGAGAGGAGGCCCAGACCCAAGGAAGCAAGGAAATCAACCAGGTAGAACTATAAAAAGGCAGACAGAGGACTACCACACTCATTCAAAGCCAAGCAGCCGTCGAGGAAGCCACACTTGAAAATGCTAGGTGAGATGTAGGCGAATCGTTGCGTTGACGAACGGATTGACAACCGGAAAAAAACAGTGCACATTCCACCATCCGTGAAAACTTACGTTACATATATGGGCTAAACTTACTCTCCATTTTTTAACGCACCCAATAGCTTATATTGGACTCAAATTTTTAGTAAAGATGTCTAGTTTCATTTGTAGTTGGACCTTTTTGAGAAAACCAATATGGCGGGTCAAATATGGCGACGCATATGAACAAATCACAAATGTCATATTTAATTCTTTGCTATAAATACTAATCTACTCCGCCTATTTTTTTTTCAAAACATATATAAAATGATTTTTGGTATTTCTAATTACCATGATAATGTTTTATAATACGATTTTTAAAATGGCGGATCCAAGATGGTTGACTTAAGGACTAAATTTAATTATTTTGCCATGAAAATATAAGTTACTGGATTTAAATACCACAAAAATAAATTTTAATAAGGTTAAATAATTTTTAATAACACAAACGAAGTTTGCTAAATTTTAAAATGGCGGATTTAAGACGGTAGATTTATTCTAGGCTGTCAATACAATCACTTTAAAATAGAAATTCAAAATAAGAATTTTTAGCAGTTGCTTATTAAGGATCTGAAGTATTAGCATCAATTTGCAATAGCTAAACTTGAGTCACAATATTTTCAAAATGGTAGATCCAAAATGGCAGTTTTAGGGAATAAATTTCATTATTTTGCCAAGAAAGTAAGTGTTAGGGAATTTAACGTATGTAAATATCAATTTCCATGTGGTTAAATGATTTTTCATCATTGAAGTGAAGCTTCCTAGATTTTAAAATGATGAATCCAAGATGGCGAATTAAATTGCTTTTAATCTAATTATTTCAAATAGAAATTTAAATAAATGGGTTTTAGGAGTTGCTGATTAAGAATTTGAAATGTTTGAATACACTGTATATCCAATATGCCGGAGGATGCTGATCAAAATTATAATGACTTTTTACAGTCGTTTTTCCAAGATGGCGGGCTGAATAAATAATGTACTTTTTTTGAAGAATTAAAATTTCTTTTTAGTTTCGACTATTTCTTTTTATTATCTATATAAGTACTTACTTTCTATTATATACTTCATGTAATTAAAAAAAAAGTTAGATTAGAGTAAAACTGGACTTTAATATCAACTATAAGTGCGTATGTGTATATTTGTGGAAGTTCAATCCCGTAATGAATACTTTCATGGCTATATATATATATATATATATATATATATATATATATATATATATATATATTACTTAATTTTTCAACAAAAAATAAAACTACTAACAAATTGAAAATCTTTTTAATATCTTATGTTACGAAAAATGTAACTTTAATAATACAAATATTATTTTATTCTTAGTGTGGATGTAGAGCATCATCCACACATTCCACAATAGTGTTAAAAATGTCTTGGAGTTGATCATTGGCCTCTACTGTAGCTCTGACACTAAATTCAGTTACTTTGGTTATGGTGGTAGTGATAGTTTTCTCATAGAGGGCGGCCTCGTAATCGAGAGCTTTTTTCATTCTTTCGTAGTAATTTTTGGCGTTCGTTTCAAAATCGGCGGAGTCTTTGAATTTCTCATATACCACTGTGGACAGGAGGGCGCTTTGATGAAGATTTGATAAAATATCTGCGATCGTCCTATTAAATTCATATTTTTGGTTTTCCAGGAATGTAACTAGTGATTCAGTAGCGCTAGTGGCTACTCGTGAAATGTGTCCTTCGTTATCGAAACAAGCAAGGCAAGGATCGATGTGTTCGCATTCCTCCTTTAGAGGAGCTAACTGTTGCAATTCTTCGTTGGCCATTTCGTAGAAATACGCTGCTGCATTGACCTTAAGGTCATCATCGACGAAGTATAGTGTGTTTGCGTGATATTCGGTGTCATCTAGAACTTGTTTGACTTGAACATAATAATCGGATTGTAGCTGACTCAACAGTTTGATGTCAGGTTCGGACAGTCTAGTAGAGAGTGTGGGCTAAAAAAAAAATTATACATTATAATATAAATCTTATTTTCATACTTTCTATTTATGTATGTTAAACCAGAGGGAAGTCCACCTCTTCGTTAATTTAACAAATGCGTATGACACCCTCCAAATGTAAAACTCTGGTAGGTTTTAAAGAAGTCTCGAATAAATCATTCTATTATAACTGTGATTAAATAATTTAACGCTGAAAATTAAATTAGAAAATGATCTTGTTCAAAGTTTACAGTTGGGAAACTTGGGAAAATGGTTAAGTTCTTGCTCCAGAATGGTTTATATAAGTAATGAGACTGCATTATATACACTCGCTGACGTCCAAGTGGTAGTAGTCCTATCTTGAATTTATGATCAGAAAATTATTTAAAGAATGAGGTGTCTCAGTGAATTGATATAAGACAAAAAACCTAAGCATTGGAGGTCCCTCAGAAGCCCTAATTTTGGAAGAAGACGGTGCATGTAAATAGTGTGTGGATTTTGAAACAGTGCCGGATACTAGACACAAAGAAAAAGAAATTGGACAGCAAATTCACAACGGAAAAAGAGAGGAAAACACCTGTTATTCATTTCCATTCTCAAAACTATCGAAATGGAAATGGAGCTTTGGAGAAAGTCGTCGTGCATCTCAAGGATAAAATTTTAAAGACGGTATTAAGACGAAAATTAAGGGAAAAGGAGGTCTAAAATCCAAATGGATAGGGGAGATACAGATAATAATGTTGGAGCGCAATATACATATCGAAAGGCTTAGAATGCTGTAGAATAGAGACTTTGAGAAGATTGATGTGTTATGTTATAACCCGCAATAAGAAAAGAACTATAATTTTTTTTGCTGACAAGGTCAATGTTAAAGTGAATGATAATTTTATTTTTATTCAGAACTTTCTTAATTTATGTATATATATATATATATATATATATATATATATATATATATATATATATATATATATATATATGTTTATACGGCTTTCACGGATACCTCCGTGTGAGATGAATTAGCAGTGGTTATATCCACATTATGCAACTCCGTACATAAGTGAAGTAAAATGCGAAACAGTGAATGCAAACTTCGCTCCATCATATCCTTTCTGTGTTAGAGGTTGCACAGTTAGAATAAATTGTAATAAAACACAATTCATCCTATTCCACCACCATCGAGACGGTGACCTACCTGTACCACCATACCGAGAAGAAAGTCAAATCTTACCCTCCTCGCCATAGTGATACGGCAGAGATACATGTTTCGTCTCTCACTAGACTCATCAGGGTACCGACATGCACCTGGCTGTGCAAAAGACAGATCGGAAGGAAGCATGCAGCACTAAACGCGGCTTCGCCGACCTCTCGTCGGATGGCTTATATATGTTTATACGGCTTTCACGGATACCTCCGTGTGAGATGCATTAGCAGTGGTTATAATAATAATGTGGATATAACCACTGCTAATGCATCTCACACGGAGGTATCCGTGAAAGCCGTATAAACATATATAAGCCATCCGACGAGAGGTCGGCGAAGCCGCGTTCAGTGTTGCATGCTTCCTTCCGATCTGTCCTTTGCACAGCCAGGTGCATGTCGGTACCCTGATGAGTCTAGTGAGAGACGAAACATATATCTCTGCCGTATCACTATGGCGAGGAGGGTAAGCTTTGACTTTCTTCTCGGTATGGTGGTACAGGTAGGTCACCATCTCGATGGTGATGGAATAGGATGAATTGTGTTTTATTACAATTTATTCTAACTGTGCAACCTCTAACACAGAAAGGATATGATGGAGCGAAGTTTGCATTCACTGTTTCGCATTTTACTTCATATATATATATATATATATATATATATATATATATATATATATATATAAGCAGTGGTAGTTGGAAGTTAGAAGCAGCGGAATAGAGGGGAGCCGTGGGCGGGCTACTCACACTAGACGCTACGTCTAGATTTCATATGTGGAAATGCATCGCATAATGGATAATTATAATAAACAGATGAATAAAAAAATAAAGGGATACATTTATTTATTTATATTTCACAAATAAATTTTTGTGTATATTTAATAACATTTTATTTAAACATGGTTCAAAGTATTAATACGTTGCACCACGAAGCTTTCACAGTATATATTGCTCTGTTTTCGTAGAAGCAGTGGCGTAATTAACGACCCCCTCAGACCTCGCGGTGCGGGGGGCGCAGCCAATTCAGGGGCGCCCGCAAGTCCCTTGCTGAAAATGAATAAATACGAAGGATCAAGACGTACTGCGTAGAAGTATATAGAAATTTGTACTTTTATACTTTTATGAAGTTATACAGTGTTGAAAGTTAATTTAATAGTTTAGTTATACATTGAATATCGTATTATTAATAAAGGTAAGTATAATATGTATTAAAAATTAGAAGATTTATTTTCAACCGGATATTGGCAAGTATTAATGTTTAATTTTTTTTTAAATAATTATATGTTTAATTATTCCTCATATTTCTTCATCAATGTCCAACATTTGCTCACCATTATTATACAAATTTCAAATTTTTGTTTGCTTATGCCGTTTATGAAAATTTTTTCTTGTACATTTAAAAAAAAGGTTACACTTATTTGTATATATAATACCGGCTGCTCCAAAGAAATGTCACGAAAAAAACGTAAAATTTATATTTATTATTTGTATTTCATATATTTTTTCATTATTCTTTTTTTAATTCCATGTAAAAATTATTTAATCATTATGATATTAATAGTTATTAATTTATTTGCTATAATGTTTACATGAAATAACACACAATATGTAATAAAAAACATATAATATAAAGTAGACATACATACGATAAATTTCTTATATACTTTGAACCACATTTAAATAAAATGTTATTAAATATATACGAAAATGTATTTGTTTTATTTATTTATTTATTGATAAGTCCATTATGCGATTTATGTTCATATATACAGTATAGTTCTAGAGCCTGGCATATGCAGCTAACGGCTCTTTTCTCCTCCGCTACTTGTAATATCCAATTTCTTCTGATTCGCTTGATTTCAGACGCGAGTTTACATGTATCACGCTATGTTCATAATTTCTACTTTCAGAATTCGTTTGGTAAGTTCAAATCAGACTTATTAGGTTAATATGGTGGCATTGACAAAATGCTCTAAGTTGTTTATATTACAATTAGGCAAAAACTACTAATTCGACACATTCCATCTCCCGCTTGTTTAAAGTACACATAATAAACTATCATTTCCCGACAAATCTTTGCCTAATATTATAAATTACCAAAGATATGATAAAAAATAAAAAAATTCCATTTTTGAGCGTTTTTCCGAATTTTCTGGGTAAAAAATCGTCTGATAGGGGTCTAAAAAACACCATTTTGTAGATTTTTTAATTCTGTACAAATGATTTACTGAAAGAAATGCAGTTTTTTCGATAATTTTCATAATATAAGCAAAAAACCAAAAGAATCACCTTTTTTTTTTATCGTTTTTATTGTTTTAAAAAAATGCAATCCTTCAAAATTAGCATTTCTTTTGTGCTCTATTGATGGGACTATGAAGCGAATGACAATTGTTGATTTGGTTTAAACTGTTATTGTGAAATGTTATGAATGAGATGATCGTAGAATTAAAAATTACTTTTTTACACTTACCAAAATGGTACATTGTCCTACAAGGAACATCCAGCAAAACACTTTTAACAACATATTGACTTCTGTTTTTTGCAAAGTGCAAAACAAAAATGATTTAAATTATTTCTCAGCCGAAGTATTTGAAGTTTCTACCAATAAAATATGCATAATCTTGATAATGTCTATCTGTTTATTAAAGATTACTCATAAATAACTGTTTTTTTAATTTAAATAAATATTTGTTAAGGACTATAAAAAGTTGATAATATTAGAGACGTCATAGAGGAAAATAAGAATAATCCCTTTTGCGAAGCCTTGGATACGCTACTGAATGGTAAAATGTAAGTCCGTGTATACTTACCTGGTTCATTTATTACAGCGTTTCTCAACCTTTCAGTTTTTGCAATCCAAATATCTATACCATTTTGAATCGAGCCCATTTTTAATGGGTTTTTGGAGTTGCAACTAAACTAATTTTATTAGATTTTTTGTTTGATTCACCATCATAAGTAGTAACGTTAAGTCACATATAACAACACGTTATTTCCCGCAGTTTCACGGAAAGTTCCGATCAATCTCGAATTTAATAAATAAATGTAATTTATATTGCGTCGAATTCAATCTAACCAAAGGTCTATTTGACGTCATTATTTCATAGCGTAATAATTCGAAGGTTAAATAAAGAAAATATTTTGAAGAATATTTAAATTTTGGGCTTACCAAAATTGAAATAAATTACGAAGCAAGGCCCTTGTGTGTTATATGTTTAAACATTTTAGCGCGAACTGCATAAAACCAAACAAGCTTAAATATCATCTCAAAACAAGAGTTTTTGGTGCTAAACTAAAATCATATGGATAAAAACAATCCGTTTTTAAAAGAGCTTTTTCAGCTAAAGCTTTACTAGCTTCTTATTCTGCCAGTTGTAATTCTTATTGTAAAAATTATGTTTGGAGATCATTTTACCAAACAACTTTTAGATCCATGCCTTTGTGATATGATTGATCTCTGCATATCTTGTCAGGGCTATGCCGATGACGTGGTCGTGATCACAAGTGGCAAATTCGAGAATACCATATACGACATAGTTCAGGATGACTTGAACACACAAAAGAATGATGCCAGATGATGGGACTAAATGTCAACTTCACCAAAACCACCTTAGGTGCTTGGAAAAGGAAAAGAACTCTTAACCTGAAATCCATCAAAATGAATGGGAACGTTATTGAGTGGAAGTCAGAGGTTAAATATCTGGGAATGACCTTAGATAATAAACTTCTCTGGAATAAAGATGAAAAAGAAATAATCAACAAGGCTAGAGCAGCTTTGATGGTTTCTTCAGTGGGTGTACCTTGCAATAGTGAAACCTATCATCACATATGGGGCAGTAATTTGGAGTAAAAGAACCAATTTGGCTAATATGAGAGATAACTTCTCGAAAGTTTTAGGATTGACCTGTGCATGTAAAACTGGAGGAATGGAAATCTGCCTAATGGCCGTGATGAAAGTAATTCTAAATCTTACACCCCTACATATACTTCTGAAGAATATGGCGAAAAAGACAATATAGAGGACGTTAAGAGATTAAATCGTAAAATGAAGGCCCAGTATCTTATATAGAAATTAACAAATCTGGGACATGCCCCAAGATGAAATGAAAAAGTTCAACTTTGTGAAAAACTTCAATACAAAGATGAGTCGCAAAAGTGAATTCCATTAAATGGTCTACGTATGGTTCCAAAATAACGGAGGGAACTGGAATATGGACCCAGTACCAAATACCCCGAAGGTTTGGGTAAGTCACCGAGTATTTTCCAAGCGCCTTCAGCAAATGCATCCAATTCAGCAAAGAAAAAAACTATTGCGGACAAGAGATTATTATCATGTTGGATCAGTGTAGTGAGTTTTCACGTAATCAGTTTCAAGATGGTCTGAGAATGTCTAGAGAAACTAAACAAATTAAGTAAGAACCGAGGTAGAGAAAAATGAAATAGTAGAAAATCTCGCAAGAAAGCAGGCTGATATAGCATTTTTAGAGTCCGAAGCTTTCTGTAGAATCAGTAGCAGTTCAGATTTTGCAAGGAAGAGGACGAAACATCTATTCACATCCTTTCAGAGTATTGTGCTAAAAAAAACCTAAAATGCAGTTTTTGTGAACACCCCAAGTAGAAGAGGGGGAGCTAGGTATCTCTAACGACTCGTTAGCAGCAGTGGAACACACTAGATCTATTAAGTCGTAGTGTATTCATCTCCATCCTACATAAATACATATCAAACAAGTAGAGTCCATCTTCCTATGAAATGATACTGTATCTCATCAAATTGGCGATATATCTAAAGGTATAGAGCATCTACGTTTATTGAAATTGCTCTGGAGATTTTTCTCTATTCAACTTGGTAAGACAACATATAGCAACAAAGATTGTCATTTTTTGTAATGGACTCTCAACAGTTGGGTAGTTTTTATTTTGTAAACCAGCAGAAAACGGAGCGATAGCACTTGTATAATTCAATATATTGGATACTTTTTAAACGAGACCAATGTACAATGAAAAAACTGTGTTGGAAATCCGAAAGATTCCAAAGCTTGCAAAAAATTGTGAGTATTTGGTAACAAACCTCGGTTTGAATATTGGGCTGAATTTGTCGACCAATTTTCTGCACTGAAGACAATAGGTTCTGTAGTACTTTTACCATTTTCTCTTTCTTATCTGTGTGAAATTAAATTTTCTGCAGTAGTGTCATTAATAACAAAGTTTCGGTTCCAGCTAAACATAGGAAACGATGTAATATTCATATTGATACTACATAAGTTCAAGAAGCCCATTCATAAAAATTTATAAATTTAAAATTAGTCAAATGAGTGAAACCAAAACTATATATTGTGTTATTTACATTTTATTTCTCTGCTATTGAAATTTTGATCCTAATAAAAATATACATTTTTATCTCCGATTTTTCTTTTTATTACACGGCACCTCTCTAAGCGGGTCCGTCGCACAGGTTGAGAGTCGCTGATCTATTAAAAATTTTTAATCTTTTAAAATTAGTATTTATAAAATGATGTAATTGTTTTTAATTTAAACCATGCATTATTCTAAATACTAGGGGACTATTTGACTTATCGAAGGATTAAAAAACGATTTAAATGGTTTAAATTTCTTGATGTATTATTTTGTTGTTGAAAAATAACCTTTGTTCTTAAATTGAATATTTGATTATTTATTTCTATTTTTTTTTAAATTATCTGTGTACTTTGATCCGATGCCATAAAAAAAATGTTGGAGGTATTTTAGAAAACATTCAGAGTTTTCACGTGTAAAATTATGAAAAACATGTACAAACAATTTCTACCTTAATATTTTCTGAAATTTTAGGGCCCTATAATATACCAATTAATAAATAAATAGAACCGATAGCGCCATCTGTAATGGTAAACAACAACTGTGTTATAAATCAATACAGCCACTTATGTTCTGTGCTTTCTTTTTTAATGTGGTGTGGAGAGTTAGATGTGTTAACCAATTTTAATCAAGAGAGGGCATTTGAAGGCTTAAAAAGAACATTGTTTTTGAAAATTAAATTTATAATTACCAGACAATATTTGTTAAACTACATTAAAAAAATATTTATTGTTAGATGATACCTTTTTGTAAATGGAAAAAATTTAATGTATAAAGTAGAAAAACTGTATTTTTGGAAACAATATTATAAAAAAATTTTTCATTATAACTTAGGTAACTTATCGATGCCATTTAATTTTCTCTAATAGGGTTACGGCAATATTAGTCTTCAGGTTGTCAAAAATAATTCAAAAGACAAAAAACGTTTAAAGTAAATGGTCTTTATTAATTGATGTTTTAGTATTTACGTCCACAATTTTGTCAAGAATCAAATTTAAAAATTGCATAATTGCAATTGCAAGCGGTTTAAAATAAGATATACACACAGACAAACTTTTAAATTGCATAAATGTTTGACAAGATTTCTAGAACATTTTCTAATTTATATCGCGTTTAAATAACGACCCCGCAGACTCCGTGGTGTGGGGGGTCGCTGCCAGTCAAGGGGCGCCCGCAAGTTCCTTGATGAAAATGAATAAATACCAAGGATCAAGATGGGTGCAATACAGTAGGGCGCATTCAAAGATCTGCGGGGGGGGGGGGGCGCACATAGTCTTAGTTACGCCACTGGCAGTTGGGGATCATTTCCGAAGCAATTTGTTGCGTAGAATACGCATCTGAGGTCCAAATTGGCCCATCACATCAGAATTTTGAGATATTTTAGATGTAGTTGAAAAATGTTTTTTTTGGTAACTTTTGAGGTTAGGTACAAAAAACATAACATTTTTTCGACCTTTTTTCTTAATTGCGCGATTTAATACTACTCTTACGCTGCGAAATAAGCTGCTGAGCGGTCATTTACGATTTTTTCTTGCAAAGTTACGGCCATTTTAAGTTATGAAGAATATCCCAACAACGTCACAAATATTCACATACATTTTTCTATTATATACATTTCTCCCGAAAATTTATACTTAGGTATTTTGGGTTCGTTGAGTACGAATATG
This sequence comes from Diaprepes abbreviatus, assembly GCA_034092305.1. Classification (NCBI taxonomy): domain Eukaryota; kingdom Metazoa; phylum Arthropoda; class Insecta; order Coleoptera; family Curculionidae; genus Diaprepes; species Diaprepes abbreviatus. The sequence goes on along the minus strand of JASJET010000045.1, from coordinate 362,970 downwards.
GAGTCAGAAAACTGAAATTTTCATTTCCAAGATGGCGGATTCAAAATGGCAATTGAAAATTTACAAAAAATGATTTTGGTATCGTAAAAATTTCATTTGTGGTTTTCGGAGACGCTAATTAAGAATATTATGTTAAAAAATAGAAATTCTTATTTTTAAGATGGTGGATTCAAAATGGCGGGTCGAGATTTGCAAAAAACGATGTTGGTCTTTAAAAACTGACTTATTTGGACTTAAAATGGCCGTAACTTTGCAAAAAAAAATCGTCGGTGACGGCTCAATAGCTTATTTTAAATTAAATGGTGCAACTAGAATAAAATACCAAAAAAATCCTATACATAACCTGTAAATAGCCAAAATATCTCTTTTTCGAGTACATAACCTCATATATCTCCAAATCCTGGCGTAATGGGCCACAATCTTCAAACAAGTGACGGTGAATTAAAACAGAAATATATACAACCGAGTACACGAAACGCGCTACCCAATTCACATGGCGCTTTTTACAAACTTTGTTAGTTTGTGTGGCTCTGTGTTATCAAGTGAACCATCGAGATGTCGCCTTTGTCGTCTTGTTTGCTGTTTTTAATTTTAAATTCAGCTCTATAGGATGCAAAGGCGAGATGATGGTTTGTACCGAATGCGGTGGCCTGACGAATTCCATATTAGAACGAAACAACGCTGTCGCCATCTGTCGGACCCGGAGTCTTTCCATACTTTGGAATGCTCCGCACTTTTTTACAGGTGAATGATGTGTATTGACAAATTTCACGTCCGTTTAGCCAAGATTTTATTCTATTTTTCTTTATATATATATATATATATATATATATATATATATATATATATATATATATATATATATATATATATATGTTAGTTTTTAGTGTTTCACGGATGGAGAAATATGAGTTTGTGTTTATCCGGGAATACATCCGTTCGTTAGCTATTTCCATAGTTGGAATTTGCAGACGTTTCGCCAAAGTCTCATTTGGCATCTTCAAGTGCTCGTGTCCGTAGTTGACGATGAACTCGGACGTCAACTACGGACACGAGCACTTGAAGATGCCAAATGAGACTTTGGCGAAACGTCTGCAAATTCCAACTATGGAAATAGCTAACGAACGGATGTATTCGCGGATAAACACAAACTCATATATATATATATATATATATATATATATATATATATATATATATATATATATATTATAAGCATCTAACCATAAAATAAACAATAGCGAATTTTGCGGAAACTTTGGAATTAATAATTTTTTTTTAATGAACTAAAAAAGCTTTTATTTGTAATCGAAAAAGTAATGGCACGGTCTAGGCGAGCATGTTGATAACTATCATAGGTTATTATTTACAGTGACTGAAACAATGACCTTGTTTATAATAAATTCCCTGGCATTTTTTCTGATAAACACGTTTAAGATACGTATTCAGCATCGGAAAATCTTTAGTCTTCTAATGGACATCTTATCCATCGTGGGATCGGCCTTGGCTCCCGGACTATTAATTATCTTTGATTAAGGGCTAATGTCCTATTATGTATTTATAATTTGCTTGATAGGAAAGTGGAGTTAAAAATGTGTGTTTATGCTAAAGCGTCCCTCTCCCTTCTCAAGTACAAAAAAAGCATAGAATTAGTAAAAGTATCGGGCGATCGATAATAATCGATAATTATATTATGTTGCAACATGTAATCGATTTAATCGACATTGACACTTACGTAATAAAAACGACAAAACAATTTTAAAAAAGCTGCATTGATTTCACCCCAAGGCAACGGATATATTATTGTGGTTCTCCGGTTCTCTTTTAAGATATGGTACATGGTACTTGATCGCTGCAATGGTTCTCAGTCTCCGTACCTCAGCCGCTTGGTGCAGGCTTAAAAATTTATGTCCCTGCTGATCGGTAACGCGTAGGACTCGAGCCTATCGCGAAAAGTGAGAGTACCGGATGGTTCTCGGGTACCATAAAATGCATCGATTGTAACGCGCGTAAATTAAAAAGAATGTTACGATTATGTAAAAGGGAATTTATTCGTAACGAACTCAGAACTGTAACGAAGTGGTATGGTGTTATTATTAGAACAATTCATATAATTCATGGATGAAATGTTTTTAATAATGGCTTTTTAATTTGTTCATAAATATTCAGTTCTTTCGAATTTTAAACGGAATCTAGCTATATTAGAAGTTACATCTTCTAGTTAGCTAGTTTTATCTTGCTAATTACATTGTTATCATTTGTATTATACTAGGTATCTGGAAAATATGATCGATGACAGAATCTTGACATCAAAACAGGTCTGCTTCGTTTAGGCCGTAGAGGACGTCAAAGAATTAAGAAAATATTGATTTTTCCCAAATTTGTTGAAAACGTGGTAACTGAATTTAATGGTTTTTGGTTTGTGGTCTATTAAGTAATGTATAGTCTATTCAAGACCTAGAGAGAGTAATAAATCGTTTTTGACACTTTTTTCTTCTCAAACTACCTGTTTTTTTTATTCGGTGTCTTTGGCAAAATCTGTTAAATACATATATTTTTTATAGGAATGGGTTAGAAATTTTATAATCAGAAATACCGGTTTATAATAATGGACTATTTGGGTTGAATAACAATGGATATTTGGAAATGTAAAGTGTTAAAAAGGATTTTAATCATTGTCATAGACGTCGGAAGGTGGTTTATTTTATCACCAAGTATTTATGACATAGAATATTATTTCGGTTATAAGCTCAAAATAAAACAAAGTTGTTATAATAATATTATTTTATTTCTAATGATTTCTTAATAATTTACATACATTAGAAAATATAGATAATTTTGCCATATTTATCACAAATCACAACAATATTTTTATTATTTTTAGTTTTGGCATAGAAACCGTTCGTACCTTATTGTCTCAAAAAATTTTAAGTTATAATTTAAATACTTATAAAATACCCATTATCATAAATACAAGAAGTTAAACATATATAAAAAAATAAATTCGTCTATATAATATTAAAAATTTTTTGGGGCCATCGGTGATTTTATTCTTCTTCTTCTACTTGTATGAGATCTGTTGATCTGTTAATTCCGGTCATGCCTCCCTATCATTTCCTGTGATGTGGACTGCCAGCTATCTCTCCATCTTTTCGGTGGTCTTCCTGGTGGTCGGTTTCCTGCTGGTTTTCCCTCTAGTACTATGCGGGGTAGTCTGTGTTCGGACATCCTTTTTACGTGGTGATACCATTCCCGTCTTCTTTGTCTTCCCCATCTTACTATATCCTGTATCTTGCATTGTTCTCTGATGTCTATATTTCTTACACGATCTCTTCTGGTTTTACCGACTATCATCCTCATTACCCTCATTTCAGCCACCCGTAGTATACTTTTCGTTTTACTAGTGTCTTCTCTCGTCTCTATTCCATATGTCATTATGGGTCTTATGCATGTTTTATAGATCTTAATTTTGCTGTCCATTCGCATATATTGATTCTTCCATACAAATTCTCTTAGGCATCCTGTGGTTGCTGCGGCTTTGTTGACTTGGCATTTTACGTCCTTTATAGGTTCATGACTGCTGGATATATTTACGCCAAGGTATTTGAACTGCATCACTTGCTCTATGGGTCTGTCGTGGATTACTAGTTTGCATGGTGATTTTATTATTAATTAAAAACACTTTTAGGACATTTGAGTTTCAGCTTATCTATTTCTTAAACCATCTACCGAATTAAAATTAAACACTAAAATGGGATTCAAATGTAATTAATTTTTATATGTCATAGTTAAAATTAGACTTACTTATTTTTAGATCTATTGCACTGACATCTTAACTTAATTTACTTTATTATATGGTAATCCGATAGCCCCAAAAAAATAAACCAAACATGTTAATTCTACACGCTTATGAAAAAAACACAAATACAATAACAAAATATAAATAAATTACGGCTAATTGGACTTAAATATACAGGGTGTCTGGTACATCGATAGAAAGTTTGGAAGAGGTGATAGAGAATGTCATTTTGAATAATTTATGCCATATATGCCTTAGTACGAAAATACACGGTTGTCGGGTTACAGCACATTTTATAATTTTTCGGTTTTCTGGCAATCGGTGATTGAAAATTTAATTTTTATGATACTGATATAATTTTTCGGTTTGAAATATTTTTTTTTTCTTATTCTTCGGGTCATACACTATAATAACAACAACAGAACTAAAATTAAAATAACACACGGAAAACTGTGCAATCAAAAATATTATTCATCTACGAAAATTCAAGTTTTATTTTTAGATTTCAGTGATGTTTTTTTAGTTGTAGTTGATAATTAGATTTACGGCAGTCGTCAATTACCTGCGGCATTGGAGCAGGTACGTCGGAGGTTTCCGTGACAGTTTTATTACTCTCTCTACTTCTTGAATAGAGTATAAGTGTAATAAAAGTGACGTCACTTGTAAACACACTTCTAATTTTTGATGTTGTCAATATTATGACAACCTAGATATTTCTATCGGATAATCGCATGTATTTGAAAGCTTTTTTACCTCTTGAATAATTTTCGTTTGATGAGTGATTTTGCCAGAAAAAAAAATATTACCAATTTCATGTGTACACCAATTCACAGTAATAAGAAAAAATACCTGTAACAATAATTTTTCGAGTGATTTTTTTGCTATGACATTTAATGTTGAGAAAATAGAAACATTCTAAATTTCTAAGCCTATTTTACTATTAAACATGAACAACTACACGTACTCTAAGAAGGTGGACATGCTCCCGGTGTATAGGTTTTGTGAAGGAAATGGGCGTTGAAGTGTTAGAGTTTACATGGAGAGATTTCCTAACCACCAAATACCAAACCATCAAACATTCAATATTGAGCGTCATCTTAGTGAGAAAAAATTTGAAGGTAGGGGTTGTATTGAAACAACTCGAACAGTCGAAACAGAAGAACATATCCAAATACAGTTATTCGATAGAAATATCTAGGTTGTCATAACGCTGATGACATAAAAACTCAGAAGTCATGTTTACAAATTATGTCACTTTTACAGCATACTACTTCATAGACGTTGTACACGGACACCCTGTTATATGTAAACAATAAACCCTTATTTAGGGAAATTCCGGATTCATCTTTGTAGTAGTTGGAAATGCTTTTTGTAGTTTGGTAATAAAAAAATGTTATTTTTTCCATTCATGTAATTTTAAGATTTCTAAATTAGTCGATTTCTTGTCAGTCTAAATCCTTGATTATCAACCTAAACCAAGTTTAAGTTAGCACGTGTTAATTAGATCTTCGTTAATTTCTGTGATATTTGGTGCAAAATAAATACAAAATAATCTTTTTACTAGAAAAATTTGAAGACAATTTAGTTAGTAATTTCATTGTGCTAGCTATTTTAATTTCGCTAAAATTAATAGAAAATTTTGATATTTTTAAATTACATTTTAGGTCCAAATCTTTTCTAAAATTTTTTAAATGAAAAATTTAAATCTATTTTTAAAGAAAAAGGTCTAGATGCACACTAGTGAGTCAAAATGTGTAAAGTAAACTAATACTTCGAAAACATCAAAATAAGTCTCACTTCGGTATTGCAAATAAAATAAAACACAAAACCAGCAAGTCATTTAATCGAGGTTTCTTTTTAATTTGATAAAATATTTGTTTAACAAACTTAAATATTTTTAGATTTTGCAAATATTAAATAATATTGTAACATAATTGCAACAAATAAATAACAATCCGAACTTTCACTAAACAAAGACTGCAAAATGCCGCAAAATATTTAAAAGACAGGTAGATAAGTTGCTTTGCCAAAAAATTATTGCTGCCATAAATTTAACCATGCGGAACACTTTACTTGAACCTAGATACGCGAACAATCACAAAAATTGTTAATAGTTGTTACATATTAATACTAGTAATATACGGGGTGTCTTTTAAGAAAGGCACAATTTTTTTTATAGTTTTTACAAGATATTCACTAAATGACCTTGGGTGAATTTGATTCTCGTCAATCATAATCTTTGACTTCATCCAGAAAGACCATTAATTTTGGAAATTATGCTTCAGAACTGGACGAAAAGTTTTGTCTGTCTGTTTGAACGTTTGTTTTTATGAAGTTACTCAATATATGAGAATAGATTATACTAAGGTCGTCTATATCTTTTGTTTTGTTCATACAGTTATTATTTCTTCAAATCTTAACCATGTTTCTTTGATCACATAGGCAAACAAAATTATTTTGCATATAAGTTTCATTAATGTATATTAACCACTATTGTAATCTTTACATTATCAATAATATATAACAAACATTACTTTATACAATATTCCATATTTGTAATCATGAAAAAAGAAAAGTAGACTTTCCGGAAGCTCGGCGTTTTTCCTCTCTCTCTCTCTCTCTCTCTCTCTCTCTATATATATATATATATATATATATATATATAGAGAGAGAGAGAGAGAGAGAGACAATATTCCATATTTGTAATCATGAAAAAAGAAAAGTAGACTTTCTGGAAGCTCGGCGTTTTTCCTCTCTCTCTCTCTCTCTCTCTTTCTCTCTTTCTCTCTCTCTCTCTCTCTCTCTCTCTCTCTATATATATATATATATATATATATATATATATATATATATATATATATATATATATAGAGAGAGAGAGAGAGAGAGAGAGACAAAATACGTGACTTTCAAAAGGTTTTACTTTTGGGATATATGGGGGTCCAATATAGTTATTTTTTAAAATTATTATTTATTTTTTTTATATATATATATAAATATAGTTTATTATGATTGGAATAAAAAATACAAAAAAAATGTTACACTTCACTGTAAATTTCGAATACTTAAGGTTTAGATACTATAAACCTTATTAAAATAGGCATTTATCTAGATCGGAGAATAGTTTTCCAGGATCTTTTCCTCATTTAAACATCTGGTAAAAAGTTGTCCAAGTTCCTCTTTGGTTGTTCAGTCAAATCTTTTGAACATTTCTGGAATTGTGTTATCTTCCCCAGGGACTTTGTCGTTTTTCGTTTGTTGTTGTGCTTTTTCAACCTCTTCTAGGTCGATCTCAGGTAATTCTTCTCAGTTAACCTTTTTAATTCCTATCTCGGTGTAGTTGTTGATAGCAATAATCCGAAGGTTTGCAGTCTTACTCCTGTAAACGTCCTGGTAGTCTTTTTTTCTTCGATCATGACTGATATTGCCATCTTATCACTTCAGTTTATTATTCCTTTTTTTGAGTTTGTTGCTTCTTTTAAATATTTTCATTTCTTTGTTATTTTCAAGAGGTTTTGTAATGTTCTCTTCTTGATATTTGTTGATGTCTTATTAACCTCTGCCTATTCCATGGTAGTTCTCCCTGTTCTTATGAGTTATTTTCTTTTTTCCAATAATTGTTTTGCCCTGGTTAGTTTTTCTTTCTTCTTTATTGTTTGCCCCATCCTGTCTATTCTTACTGTTTGCAAAATATCCTGTGTGGTTTTGTTATTTGTGTCGTTAATCGACTATTGCTCCTTCAGTTGTTCATAAAACACAAAATATGAAATATGAACGAATTGAAATCAAATTTGACATACAACCAGAGAAAGATTTTCACTAGATAAAGCGCAGTTCACTGTGTTAGTCGTGGCTAATTAGACATTTTTTCTCATATCCCTCGTATGTAATCCAAGATGGCGCATAGAACGAGTGTTATAATCGGTTTAAGTAGGTAATCAAAACGATACTGAATTATTTTATTTCCTCTTGAGAAATTGCTTCTTTATGATCGTACCGTATGAAGGTGTCGAATTCGCTCGCATTACATAATACCATAACAATAAAACTAAATGAAGTAAAGGGAATTTAAAATCAATTAGCAACCGTAACGACTGCATTAGATCAGTTGGAAACTAATTGCATTCAAAAGTAGAATAGCCACTTAATTAACAACTTGACTGATACAGGATTGAAATGCAGTTTTCGTTGATTTTTGTTGCATACTATGGTTTAATTATCTTATATCGTTCCGTTTCATATCAGAGTGTGTTATTGAGTCCGTCTCGTTGGTGGACTTGCAGGAGGGCAACGGAAATAATTGCTTTCTCTGGAATAATTAATGGAGAAACTTAAACCGAAGAAACATCCGATCTGCAAAAACAATGTTTTTACAGGATTAATACATTATGTATAACTAAACGTTTTTTATAAACAACTTGGTTTTTCTGTTTCCTTTATGCGAATAAATGGGTTATTTTCTAATTATTTTGTAGAAAATTGAAATAAGAAAGTAAAATTAGATGAGATTCATTAAAATTCATCACACATATGTTGAATATTAGTAAAAACAAAACTTGAACTACTACATTTAATCGGGTACTTGTAAAAAAGGGATGGCGGTTTCCTGAGAAAATCGGACCCAATTAATTCCACTGTCAGCAAACACTAGACTGCAACAAAATTGTCCATAACATCTCCAACCACCAGCTAACAGAATCCGAGAAATTAGTTCTGTCTAAAGGTTTTAATTTTGCCGTAACGCCAAAAACAGTCCCCTTAGAAGAGATAATTTCGAATATAGAAGCTGCCCTAGAAAACATCCCTGAAGAAAATGCCGAACAAGCCAGACAAGACATAACACAAATTTTGAAATTAAGCCGGCCTCCCAACTCAAACTTAACGCGAGCTGAACATCAAGTCCTCTCATCCTTAAAAAAGAATAAGGAAATAACAATATTACCAGCAGATAAGGGAAATGTCACGGTTGTAATGAACACCAACGAATACATGCAAAAAATGTCAGAAATTCTCGAAGACGCCTCTTACAAACAAACCAACAGAGATCCAACGACGTACCTTGAAAAAACTACGAAAGCCAAGATTAAAGCATCAAAACTAGACCCAGAAATTGAAAAATCTATAATACCAAGAGAAAAATCAAGCAGATGTCCAAAACTATATGGCTTACCAAAAATACATAAAACAAATGCACCACTCAGACCAATAGTGAGCGCCGTGGGATCTCCTACACAAAAACTGGAAAAATATCTAGCCAGTATCATGCAACCAAGAGTCGAACTGGCTGGTTCCTTTGTGAAAAACTCCGAGCATCTGACTAAAATGATCAAAAACATTCACCTCGAAGAAAATGACATCTTAACAAGCCTCGATATAAAATCGCTATATCCAAGCATACCATTGGATGAGGCTTTGGACAAAATCGCCATGAACGAGGATTTTCCAGACTACACAATTGAACTTGCAGCACACTGCCTAAAGAACACATACTTCATGTTCAATAACCATACATACAAACAAACAGATGGCGCACCTATGGGGTCCTCGCTTTCACCAGTCATAGCCAACCTTTTCATGATATATTTCGAACAAGAGGCATTGCAAAAGGCACCTTTAAAACCAAAATTTTGGAAACGCTATGTCGATGATATTTTTATAATATGGCCACATGGAAAAGAACACCTGGACGATTTCCTCATATATCTTAACAATATCCACCACAGAATCCAATTCACGCTAAAAATCGAACAAGAAAAGAAACTTCCTTTTTTGGACCTGCTATTAACTAGGAAACTCAACAACACTTTGGGCTTCAGCGTATATCGGAAACCCACACATACTGACCGATATCTCAATGCAGCGTCACATCATCATCCCTCTCAAAAGCAGGCAGTAGTCAACACATTAGTATCAAGGTCTCTCCGCTTAACAGAGCCTGACACAAAATAAGACGAAATAAGACACATTTCAACAGCTCTAGAACGGAATGGTTTCTCACAAGCAGACATAAAGAAAGCCATAAAAAGACAAGAAAAGACTACAACAAAGACCAAAGACCAAGATCAAACAAGGAACAAAGCCATAATACCATACATAAAAGGAATAACAGACAGAATCGGAAGAATCTTAAGAAAACACAACATACAGCCCATATTTAAACCACAAAAAACAATAGCCAACATCCTGGGAAATCCCAAAGACAAGACCAACCTTGAAAATCATGGCGTTTACAGCATTCCATGTGCAGATTGTCATCAAACTTATATAGGACAAACAAACAGGCGCATATCAGCAAGAATCCAAGAACATAAAAATAGCCTTAAAAACAAACAGACAACCTCAGCCCTATTTCAACATCACCAAACAACCGGACATACCATCGATTTCGAAAAAACAAAAGAAATAGCACCAGTACAGAACTACAAGGTACGCGTCATAAGAGAGGCCCTAGAAATCGAAAAAGCGGGACAGCTAAATAAACGAGACGATGCTATAAATGTTTCATCTACATGGAAAACATTAATAAAAAATCAAGAAAGAAAACAACAAAAATCAACTAGTACACGAGAGACCTGCATACAAGAACAAAATATATCGCACTCGGGAGAGGGGAGGAGCCTACGAAGCCTCCCACCCAATCAGGCAGCGAGCAAACTAAACAAAACTCGAAATTCTTCAGAGGCCACCATCAGTTCTCAGCGAGTAACGAGACGAACCGCACTTGAAAATGCCAAATGAGATTTTGGCGAAACGTCGTGAAAACGATTTTTTGAACGAACGGATTGAAACCCGGAATAACCAAACTATTCATATATATATATATATATATATATATATATATATATATATATATATATATATTTCATTTTCAGTTAAAATTATTTCAAACCGCCAATTTGACAAAATGCGACCAAAGAATAGGTCATTGATTCAATTATGCTGGTAAATAATTATTGTATTTCATTTCGAGTTTTAACTGCCGATAAATATATTAAAGGCCAGTGCTATACGGTATCAAAGGCTTTCTGGGAGTCTAAGAATGCCAGGCACATTTCTAGATTATACTCTACTGGCTTTTTTATGGGGGTTCGTTCGTGTTAAATTTTTTTCTAATCCTGTTTGTTCCATAGAAACTTTGTACATTTGAAACAGGGTTGTTTAAGTCGATCTTGTCGCATTTTTTATGAAATAGCACAATTATAGAATTTTTCCAGCTTTGCGGCATTTGTCCTTCTATCAAACATTTCATAAAGATTACACAAATTCGTGCAAGCATCTTATCTTCTGTAAAATTGCAGGATTTAGTTATGTTTATGACTAGTAAGTGTTCCCTAACCTGAACTAACTTGCAACTTTGTTATTTTGTATTTGTTTGAGTACGTGTGGTCCAATCAAAATAGGCAAAAAAGTGGTAGCTTCGCATAAAGCTGAAAATTACGATTACAAATGAAATATTAAAAGTTCCCAATGTTCCTATGTCTGCTAAAAATTTTATTCAAGGTCAAAATTAAAAAAAAAAATCGATTTTTCGCATTTTTCTCGTTAACGTATCGTACAAATAGGAACATGCACTTGTCTACAAAAATTGTTGTTATACGTATAAAATCATTCCTGAGATATCGTAATTTCAAAAGTTAAAAAGTCGTATTCTGCACAGTATGCACACATTTCCACACTAGTAGGCATATTCCACGATCTATTGTGATTAAATTTTATTAGACAGAATCCCACTGGTAATGATTAAAGTGGAATTGATTATTGTTGATTTGGGGAAAATTTTAGTCCGACTGATAATCTTCAAATGCTACTTTAACAGTATTGTATTCATCTTCGCTTCGTTCTTCCTGTTCTTGCGGGATTTCTGTAGAGTATTCTAGGAAGGAAGATGCATCAGTTTTCTTCTCATTGATACCACAAGATATGGGAATCTGAAGAACTTCCAAAAGAATGGAACGAAGGGATAATTATCCCAATACATAAAAAAGGAGACCGATCAGTATGTAAAAATTACAGGGGAATTATGTTACTAAACGTTGCCTACAAGGTGCTATCCAACATACTAAGAACCAGAATATCCCCTTACGCAGAAGAAAACCTCGGGACTACCAATGTGGCTTCCGACCAAGAAGATCAACTGTTGACCAAATATTTACTATTAGGCAGCTTCTGGAAAAGAGTTGGGAATTTAACAAAGATGTACACCAGCTGTTCGTTGATTTCCGCCAAGCATATGATAGCATTGTAAGAGATAGTGTATGGATCGCCATGGAAAACGTAGGCGTGCCAAAGAAGATTATTAATCTGACTTAAATATGTATAGAGAATGCAAGGGCGAAAGTCAGAATCGGTAAGCACACTACGGACATATTCTCTATTGCCAGTGGTTTAAAACAAGGCGATGGCTTATCGCCACTACTCTTCAACATAGTGTTAGATATGGCCATCAAAGAGGCTAACATAAAACTGGAAGTATTCTCAAACCAGGGCCCCGGAATGATCCTAGCATATGCAGACGACATCGATACCGTAGGAAATAGCACAACTAAAACAAAGGAAATGTTTATCAGAATGGAAAGGGAAACAAAAAAAGTAGGACTCAACATCAACGAAGAGAAGACCAAATACATGCACGTAAACCGAAGAGCAGGTAGGGATAGAATAGGACAGAATATAACTATGGACACATACAATTTTGAATGTGTGAAAGAATTCCAATATCTAGGGGCCAATATAACACACGACAATGATGTGAGCAGTGAAATACGCACACGAATACAAAAAGGTTTTAAGTGCTTTTATGCATTGCAGGAGATACTAAAATCAAAGCTGCTGTCCAGATCAGCTAAAATCCGTATATATAGAACAGTTATTAGACCGGTAATAACATATGGCTCAGAAACCTGGACCATCACAAAACAGAACGAATTGTTATTAGGACGTTTCGAACGCAAGATATTAAGAAAAATATATGGGCCTAGAGTAGATGAAACAACGGGACAATACCGCATCCGAACAAATGAAGAATTAAAGAGCTTGTATGATCAGCCAGGCATCATTAACGAAATAAAAGCCCAAAGACTTAGGTGGGCAGGACATGTTCATAGGGCCCATGACGAACGTCTCATCAAACGAATATGGGAAGAGAACCCGACCGGAAAGAGACCCTTAGGTAGGCCCAGATTAAGATGGAGGGATAACATCACCAAAGATTTAAATGTACTGGGAGTACGAGATTGGAGTAACGACATGATGGACCGAAGCAAATGGAGGCAGGTCGTGGATGCAGCGAGGACCCACGAAGGGTTGTAAAGCTACAGAGAGAGAGAGAGAGAGAGAGAGAGATACCACAAGAATCCTTATCTGTTGTAGTTGATTCAACAGTGGAGCAGGACTGGTGCATACTCATGAACAAAATAATCCGACTTTTTTACAGCCATAATTTTTACTACAACCCGTCTTGCAATTACAAAAAATAGTGTTAAGAACTTTTTCTGGAGCAAGTGGGAGTAAAGTTTAAATTGGCTGCAAACTGTTATTTATTAATTTCCAACCGCTTGATAAGTGTTGATAAGAGGAAGCAGATGCTAGAAAAAGACGGGATACTTGTACTCTTTTATTGTTCTATATATTTTTTACAAAACCTAAACATGTATGCTTGTCTATACAATCAATTTTTATTGGAGGTTGTTGGTTTGTTGGAACTGTCAAAAATAGATTAAGAACGACATCAGATGATAAAGCTATTTTTGTAGTCCGACGACGTTGTTCTGCAGTTTTAATATGTTTCTTTTAGTTCGTATAATCATCAAATACTAGAGTAACGTTTGGACCTTATTATCTATGTACATACTGAACGTATTTATCAAAAATAACATTAAATGTTTCTTTTCGATCCTACACAACATCCACTCGAACAATGGACTAGCAGATACATGCTGCTCAAAGTTATACGGGCGAACGGAATTAGGGACTGAATCTATTATTTATTCAGAATCATATATTTTGCACGTATTTCAGTCTGTGAATGTCACAAACCAATTCTTCCATATTTTGACTTATACTGCACGTTGGATGGCGTAAGAGTGCATATTAGTATTTTTGCTATTTGCAATTGCGATATATCAGAAATTGTGATTTGTGGGAAAAAAAGTACAGGAATAATTTTTGTAGAGAATTACATACTCTACAACTGTTGTCTGATCTATTGTTATTGTAAGCGTCCGAATTGAGAACCTCCTCCTTTCTGAATTCAGTCAAGAGACAAAAGGAAATGTATGTCACGGATAAATCAGCTATAATTGAGACCTATTTTCTTAGAAACCCACCACCCCTGATTTGCCCATTTATTAGATCCTAGAAGAATATTTAATTATTAATCAGAAATTGAAAGAATAATGAGATTTCTCGGAGTCCTATATCGGTAACCGGCATCGACTGCAAAGCAGGAGAGAGATCAATATAAGGAATTTGCGATCTTAATCTCGATTCTGATGAGCTTATACGGGTTTCGTAAAGACGGTAAAAATTGCATTGCAGATTTTTTATACAATGAAAATTATAGTTCTTAACGGCTTCAATAGTAACGTTTTTTTCCCTCGCACAACTCTGAAACACATTATTATCTTTCTATAACCATTTTTTGACGTAGGAACTGAATAATATTGTTCAACGCGACATATTAGATTCTTGTTCAGATCGTAAATATGTAAAAATAAAACTTATTAGAATGATAAGCCATTCGGATTTGTTATTAAACTACAGTGCAAAAAAATTGTCTTAAGTGTTAAGTGACAGTGCGTTTCCTCCATTTTTGCGATGCCAAAATGGTGCTTCAAAATGCCGTAACTACTAGAAGACCACTATTACGTCAGCATTCTTTGGATGGTTCCACAGAGCCGCCCAAGGCACCAGTTAGGAGAAGGTTCCTATCGACGAGTAGAGCTTACAACACTTTAAGGTAAAATAGTTAGTTTACAGGTAGTGGAATTATATGTTAAATACAAATAATGCAACTAGAGGATGTCTTAATAACAACTTAAATTGTTGATAAATTAAACACGTTACTTTGTGTGTGAAATAGTAAAGTATTACTCAAAGATATATCGAGGAGTAAGATCCGGTGAGCTAAGAGACCAACTCCACGGTCTTAATAGACGAATCTACTTGTCTTCAAACATTTCTGTAACCTCTTTACTGATTGTATTGCTACAGTGAGCTGGTGCATCATCTAACTGATAAAAGTGATTGTACAGTGGTTCCAGAGGTAATTCTTCAAGGAAATCGGTTACTGTTGTTCATAATATATGTATTTCCAAATATTATTTTTTTGGAATTTAGCCAAACTAGCCCTGAAAATCTGTCTCTCTGACAAAATGCGGATTTTCTGTAGCCTAATAATGTGACAATCATTTTCTAATTACTCTAAATCAAAAATCCAGCGTATATTTTTGATTTTTTCATTCCAAAATCGTATATATATATATATATATATATATATATATATATATATATATATATATATATATATATATATATATATATAATTTTCTTTTTATTTTGTCTTTTCTTGGGTTTAGGTTCTTCATTTAATAAAAAAACAAAAACAATTTGACTTTTCGCCCTTTATTTAAAGCATCTTCAAAAAAATTTTTTTTTTTTATTGATCTTCCTAAAAATATTTTTTATATAATTAGAAGCATTCATACACAAACATATTTACAATTTTAGAAAAAAAAAAACACTTTAAAAAGCCAATCAAATTTCTAAGAAAGTATTTAATTTTACCAGTACATACCTTCACATTTTGCTTATTTATGAATAATGAAATGAAATTTTTATATCGTCTATTTGGGTACTTAGAATACATGGAATGCGAGTGTGTTTTATTTTTTACATTTTAAAAATGGACCAAAAAAAACGAAAGAAAGCATATATTTAATTTTATGTTTAAGAGGATATTCAATTTCTGATTTATTAACAGGATCGAATATTTATTATTTTTCTTTAAATTAAGCTGATGTAAATGTGGCTCAAATTTCGTATATCCGTTCTGTCGTTAACAGTGTTTTTATCTTTTTTAATTTCTACCATTTCCTTTATATGCAATTTTTGATAATTCATATCTTTGTTATTAATTATGGAATTGTAATAATCGAAGGTATGTTTTTCATCCTGTGTGTGTTTGTTTAATTCTGTTGAGGCGTTTTTCGTATATTTATGGTCATTCAATCTGTTCTTTAGCAATTGGCTTGTCATGCTTATATATTTTTTGGGGCAATTTGAGCAAGGGATCGAATTTACTACATTTGACTTATTCATGAGAGGAGTTTTACTTTTTAAATTATTAAATAATGTATTTAATTTATTATGAGACCTGTGACATACGATAATATCATGCTTTTATAAAAAGTGTTTTATTTTTTCTGGCAGCTCAATCGTGTAAGGTAATGCTACATATTTTTGTTGTTTATGTTTTATGTTTCTTGTTGTTAGGTTATTATAAAATTTATATGTTCTTTTATTAATTATTTCGTTGATAGTCTTTCATTGAAATTGTTATTTATTAGCATATTTTTCACTTTCTGTAGTATTCTTGGTCGGATTTCTGGAGACGTTAGAGAGATGTCGATCAGACAGACCGATTATAACACTATTTTTTTTTTGGGTTCTTGAGTGATTCGAGGAACAGTTTAGATATCGACCTGACCAAGTTAGTTTGGTGTACCATTCAGTTAAAATTTTGTTTTTTCTACGTATAAGTGTCATATCTAGAAAATTTATTTTATTATTACTTTCTGCTTCGGACGTGAATTGTAATTTTTCGTTGAAAGTGTTAAACTCTTGGAGAATTGCATTTATTTTATACTGTAGCACGGCTGTTATGCAATCATCGACAAACCGTTTGAAAAGTATTATATTAAATTTAAATTTTCCTAAATTTTTTTCCTCTAAATATTTCATTACTAACTGAGCATTGGTGGATCAAATTGGTGATCCTATAGCACATCCATCGAGTTGTTTGTAAAATGTGTTTTCATACTGAAAGTAATTTGTATTTAGGACGAGATCAACAGCATCCATAAAGTTGTTTTTTGATAATGATGTATGTTTCTTTAGACTTTCCCATTTTTCTGCTAAAATAGTATGGACAAGTTTATTTGGTATGTTTGTATATAAAGATATAACATCTAGCGAAATGAGCCTATAATTTTCGGGTAGATTTACTGTATCAATAAATTTTTTAAAAGCGAATGAATCTTTAAAAACGAAATCGTTTTTCCTTGTAATATTTCAAATGCAATCCGATAAAAATTTTGATAAACGATAGAATGGAGATTGTACACAAGACAAATGTAGTATATTCGATCCCTTGCTCAAATTGTCCCAAAAAATATATAGGCATGAAAAGCCAATTGCTAAAGAACAGGAATACACGAAAAACGCCTCAACAAACACACATAAGATGAAAAATATACCTTCGATTATAACAATACCATAATTAAAAACAAAAATATGAATTATCAAAAATTGCAGATAAAGGAAATGATAGAAATTAAAAAAGATAAAAACACTGTTAACGACAGAACCGATATAGGAAATTTGAGCCACATTTACGCCGGCCTAATTTAAAGAAAAATATTAAGTATTCGATCCTGTTAATAAATCAAAAATTGAATATCCTCTTAAACATAAAATTAAATGTATGCTTTCTTTCGTTTGTTTTTAGTCCATTGTTGAAATATAACAAATAAAACACACTCTCATTCCATTTATCCTAAGTATCTAAATAGACGATATAAAAATTCAATTATCCTATATTATTTTCTTGAAAAATATTTCAAAATTAAGGTAGTTTATGCAAAAAATACTATTACTAAATTAATAATCGATGACTCATTTGCTAGGAACAGTTTTTGTAATGATAGTAACAATTATTATTAACAAGGTAGCAAGTCAAACTGGCTGGCCTACATTTCGGGATTTTGCTAAAAATAAATACAGTATCATGCACATTTAAGGTACCTTGTTCTGAACGGGTGCGTTGAATGTTACGAAATTTAAATATCTTTTGTTTTTTAAATGCTACGTTTATCTTCAAGATTAATAAATGTAGCGTAAGAAATTACACTATTTTTGCAACAAATAATAATAGTCTAGTGGAATTAGATATGAAGGTTGCGTTTTTATCAATTATAGACTCAAATATTTCTCTGCATCTTCTTTCTATATAGTTTCCTATATAGGTAAGGCGATCGCGTGTTTAGTCCAAAGGATGCTCTCCCGACGATGATGTCCAGCACTGTCTCCAGTGCTTTGGTGGTCTTCGTGTTGGCGTTCCCACTGGTATGTTGTTTTTTAGCACTTTTTGCCAATCCGTTATCTTCTATTTTATTCGCATGTTTATTTATAAGGTAGAACCACTTATACTCCAGTTTCTATGAAAAGGTGAAAAAATTTATTGCAGATATCTGAAAGTTTCAAGTTGTAGGGGCATTCAGTAGATGATAAATACGTAAAAAAGTACAGCTAGGTCAGCCCTTTTTTTATAAACAACATCCAAAGTCGGAAAATTCGATTTTTTGACAGTATAATTTTCCGGTTACATTTTAGAGAAAACTTGTCCAAATGAAAGTTGTGGACATTAAAAAGATCTTTAACTTCATTTTTTATGCGTCAAAATCGATACATAATTTATCGAGATAATTGCGAAAAACCACCTTTTTTGCACTATTTTATAAATGTTAATAACTTTTGCAAGAAAGGCCGAAAGTGATGTATAACCCCTTGATAATAAGGTCATTATGTGCCTTTATAACTGTGCGAAAGCTGGACCAAATCGGTTTGGTAGTTTATGAATAATCTTAATTGTTTATCCCACATAATAAATGTTCAAACAATTGTCCTTGCCCTGAGGATGATTCTACAGATAGTTGCAAAAGCGGAAAGGATTCTTTGAAGTTCAAACTACGAGCAATGGTGAATAAACGATGGATTTTGAAAAAAATTGTTGTTAATAAAACCGTTTAAAGAAGGGGTACCTTTTTTACGAATAAACAATTGGAATACTTTGCTAATTTTAATGATACAAGTTTGTGAATAAGTGGACTTGAAAGCTGGTGAAAAAACACGAATTTAAATATATATATATATATATATATATATATATATATATATATATATATATATATATATATATATGTTATATCGTAGATTTTCACGGATGGTAGAATGAATAGTTTGGTTATTCCGGGTTTCAATCCGTTCGTTCAAAAAATCGTTTTCAGCGAGTAACGAAACGAACCGCACTTGAAAATGCCAAATGAGATTTTGGCGAAACGTCGTGAAAACGATTTTTTGAACGAACGGATTGAAACCCGGAATAACCAAACCATTCATATATATATATATATATATATATATATATATATATATATATATATATATATGTGTGTGAATTTCTTATTTATTTCTTGGACCTTTATTAAAATATTTTTTATTTGTTTGTTTTTCCTGGGATTATGGTCCGTTAACAATGGAGTTAAAATGTAATGGTGGTGTTGTATTTTCTGTATATTCCATTTTTTAAAACATTAACGTTTCGGTAATTTTTTTACCTTCGTCAGAATGTGTGTAGCTAAAAAAACAAATTATTTGTTTGATTTTACTATCAAATTATTTACATGTTATACATAATACATAATAAATATACATAATAAATACATAACATGTAAATAATTTGATAGTAAAATCAACCAAATACTTTGTTTTTTAGCTACACACATTTTGACGAAGGTAAAAATTACCGAAACGTTAATGTTTAAAAAAAAATGTAATATACAGAAAATACAACACCACCATTACATTTTAATTCCATTTTTAACGGACCATAATCCCAGGAAAAACAAACAAATAATATATATATATATATATATATATATATATATATATATATATATATATATATATATATATATATATATATATATATATGACGTAAATTGCGATCAGTAAATGCAAACTTCGTTCCAATCATATCCTTTCAGTGTTAGAGGTTGCACAGTTTGAATAAATTGCGATAAAACACAATCCATCCAATGACCCTGATGAGTCTAGTAGAGACGAAACATGTACCTCTGCCGTATCACTGTGGCGGGGAGGGTAAGTTTTGACTTTCTTCTCGGTATGGTGGTACAGGTGGGCCATCATTTCGATGGTGGTGGAATTGGATGGATTGTGTTTTATCGCAATTTATTCAAACTGTGCAACCTCTAACACTGAAAGGATATGATTGGAACGAAGTTTGCATTTACTGATCGCAATTTACTTCATTTATACACGGAATTGCATACAGTTGTACGTTTGCTGAATGTGATTTCAGCACTACAACGGCATAATGTGGATATATCCACTGCTATTGCATCTCAAACGGAGGAATCCGTGAAAGCCGCATAAAGACATATATATATATATATATATATATATATATATATATATATATATATATATATATATATATATATTACAAACTGCTAGTAAAGTTTTTTGAAACAATATTACTGTTAATATTGCCAAAAAATGTATGTTCTGATGATATGTCAATTTTCCAGTATTTCCCGATTTCCTGTGATAATGTTCGTAATATTGCGGCGAGTTACCCCAGTTAAAAAAAAATGAAGGCTCAGCGTTATCTGGAACCCGAAATATCGTACAATTTTGATGCACGCTCCAATTTGAAGTTTGAGTTTCAGAAGCACACCGTGAGAAAGCTGAGCTTCCTCCACCACTCGCTACAACGCATTGGCAAAAGTACCTTCACTTCGAAGGGCTATAACTTTACTAACGATGCATGAATTTCATACTTATCAATTGCAGCATAAAATATAAGTCTTCGTTTAAAATCTGTGAAAATTTCGACTCTTAATGTTTATAAACAAAAGAGATATGATTTTTTAAAAAATGCTATCTTAGCTCCTATTGGTCGTAGGAGACTTTTTTTTAAATTCGTGTTTTTTCATCAGCTTTCAAGTCCACTTATTCATAAATTTGTATCATTAAAATTAGCAAAGTTATTCCAATTGTTTATATGTAAAAAAGGTACCCCTTCTTTAAACGGTTTTTTTAACAACAATTTTTCTCAAAATCCATCGTTTTTTCATCTTTGCTTGTAGTTTGAACTTCAAAGAATCCATTTCGCTTTTGCGAAGAATCTGTAGAATTATCCTCACGGCAAGGACAGTGTCTGGAATAAACAATTACGATTATTCATAAACTACCAAACTGATTTGGTCCAGCTTGCGCACAGTTATAAAGGCACATAATGGCCTTATTATCAAGGGATTATACATCACTTTCAGCCTTTCTTGCAAAAGTTATTAACATTCATAAAATAGTGCAAATAAGGTGGTTTTTCGCCATTATCTCGATAATTTATTTATCGATTTTGACGTATAAAAAATGAAGTTAAAAGTCTTTTAATATCCACAACGTTCATTTTGACAAGTTTTCTCTAAAATGTAATCGGAAAATTCTACTGTCAAAAAAATCGAATTTTTTGACTTTGGATGTTGTTTATAAAAAAACAGGGCTGATCTAGGTGTACTTTTTTACGTATTTATCATTTACTGCGACACACACTAGAACTTGAAACTTTCAGATATCTGCAATAAATTTTTTCATAAAATCGCTACAACTTCAATAGGAAGACTGGAGTATTACCTTTACAGTAAATCGAGTCGCCTATTTTTGGACTGGAATAAAATTGTATTATTTCATATCAAGTCTCCCGAATTAACTATTTTTTTATCTAATTTCCTCCGGGGTGTACGGACCAAAATTCAGTCAATTTATTGCAAACAAGGTTAATACAAATTTAACAATTCGGGCGGAGCACACATTATACATGGTTCCAAGGTAGAAATAAATTAGCTTTCAGCATTAACGTAATTAGATAATAACATAATATTATCCTTGCCACTACCGATATGTTCGACAAAATCGTCAACATGTCCAATTATATCAAAAAAATGCGGCGGTTTCGCATTACCATTATTCATGTGGGACGCAGAAATTAGACGAAAATGATTGTGAATGAGAAGATATATTTATGCGGTATGGATATATATGTGGTTTTAGATGAGTATCCTTAGTGTGGGCGCAACGTAATGAGTTGCTGAAAGGATTGAGTACATGATGCTATTGTTAAACTGAATGTTATTTTGATGAAAATGGTAACAAGGTGACCGGCCAGCGTGCATTTTTATGTGGAACAGGTGGTGTTAGGAAGGGAGAATGCGGGTAAAAATAACCATAAATTAAGAGCATTTTTTTAAAACCATGCTTGGGGTGATGGTATGGCATTTATTAACTGTGCTACTTTTTTGTTAAACAAACAATGCACGACTATAGATCAGATCTTTACTATAAGACAGCTATTTGAAAAAGGATGGATATTCAATAGAATTATCGACAATCTTTTCATCGACTTCCGACAAGCATACGACAGCATTAAAAGGGGTCAACTGTGGAATGCCATGGCAGAATTTTCGATTTCAAAAAAACTGACCCACCTCACCAAAGTATGTGTAAATGGCTGTAGATCCAGGGTATGAATAGGTAACCAACTCTCAGAATCGTTTGAAATAAATAGTGGCCTAAAACAAGGAGACGCACTGTCACCCCTCCTCTTTAATATAATCCTGGAAAAAGTAGTGAGAACAACACAGATTAGAACAGAAATAATAACAGTAAATGGACTAAAATTACTACTAGCATACGCGGACGACATTGATATTGTTGGAAACACCGTCACCACTGTAAAGGAAACTTTCAACAAAATAAAGATAGAGGCAAGGAAAACCAGTCTAATGGTCAATGAGGAGAAAACCAAATACATGTGCATAAACGGACAAAAGAATCGAGATAAAATAGGACAAATTGTAACAATTGATACATATGACTTTGAAAGAGTGGAGCGTTTTAAATATCTCGGAGCGACAATCACCGCAGATAACGATATCACAGAGGAGATAAAAGGGAGAATTCAGGCAGCAAACAGATGTATGTGTAGTCTCAACAACACCATCAAATCCAAGAACCTAACACGAACCTCAAAAAACAGGATATATAGAACAGTGATTAGACCAGTGCTCATGTATGGCTGTGAGACGTGGACGCTGACAAAAGCAATGGAAATGAAACTTAGATGTTTTGAGAGGAAAATCCTTAGAAGGATTTTCGGACCCTATCACGACCCCAATACTAATCAATACCGAATAAGAACAAATGCCGAGGTCAAACAGATATGTAACGCTAGCGACATCGTAAAGAAATTAAATCCCAACGCCTAAGATGGGCTGGCCATGTCCATAGGCTCCCTAATAACCGCCTTACCAAGGTAATTTGGGAGGAGGCCCCGACAGGGAAAAGACCCTTACGACGCCCAAGAATGCGATGGAGAGATAACATATGGTCAGATTTAAGAACAATGGGGTTACCCACTGACCCAACTATCATGGACGACCGTGTGAGATGGAAGCAAGTTGTGCAGTCAGCCAAGACCCACACCGGGTTGTAGGGTACTAAAGAAAGAAAGAAAGAAACAATGCACAAGTTAAACTTTCCTAACCCTCTGTATGTTCTAAAGATACCCTTTAAAATTGAAAATTTTCCATTTACATACCCCCCTCGTAATCTTGGTTAATATATAAGATAAGGAAACAGTAAAATCTGGTTATTGTAAAGTTTTTTACGTAAAACCCACTGGCATACTTAGTTTTTTACTTATAACCACACCTGTGTTTGAACACCCTGTAAATTATTTGACATTTCGATTTCAGTTTTTTTCAAGCGTTTTAAAAACGTACAATAGTTAATTCTTGACTTCATTAATAAAACTAAAATTTTAATTTTTTGATGTTTTCAAGATCGTTATAATCTCTAATATACAGGGTTCTCCACCCTATATGGCATGGAATATTGTGGCCAAAATACGTGACTTTCAAAAAGTTTTACTTTTGGGATATATAGGGGTCTAATATAGTTACTTTTTAAAATTATTTTCATATTATACAGGGTGTCCAAAAATTAAAACTAATCAAATAAGACTCCAACTTGATTAATTTAAATTGAATGCTATACTTTACTAAATATGTACCTTTTAAATACCTTTCGAATGGCATAAAAGTGTTCTACAGCTAAGTCTTCGCGTTTTCACAGAATTCGCTAAATAATCGTTTTTTGCACCATTTTATGTTTATTGAATAGATGTTCTAATGTATCTAGTTTCCCATGGAATTTGAAAATGACAGGTAATTTACAACTAAGGGAATAATAATCACGAATTCTTTAGAAATGTACAGATACTCGGAAGGTGATTTTTATTCGTCCAACAGGCTATAATAGCAATAATGGTAATAACATATTGATGATAGCACAAAACAGAAGGAAAATATTTATAGTAGATGTTCGAAATGTCAACCATCCATTTCCAAACATCTACATATCCTTTTTTCGAAATCACTGCTTACTCTGGACAACATTTGCGGGGTTACAGCTTAAAAAGCGTCTCTTATGCCTATTTTCATATCTTGTGGTGTTGTCGGGAGTACATTGTAGACAATTCTTTTTATATATCTCTATGAAAGAAACCTGGTGGAGTTAAGTCCGAAGATTTCGGGGACCAATTTTGAAATCCGTCTCTCCCAGTCCACCTGTTTCGAAAGTTGACATTTAAAAATTGCCGATGATAATGAGTCGGAACTCCATCCAGTTGAAGCCACATAGTTGTTCTAATATTTAACAGGGCATCTTCTAATAACACTGGAAGTTGGTGTAAAAGAACTATTTAAAGGTTCTTTAAAAAAGTAGGGTCCAATTAAGTATGGACCCAGTATTCCTCCCCACACATTAACCGACAACCTATTATGATTTTTCCTAATTCTGTATTCATGCGGATTTGAATCAGAATAGTAATGGAAGTTGTGTCTATCTGACGCTTCCAAATGCCATAGGCAACTAGATACTTTAGAACATCTATTCAAAAAACACAAAATGGTGCAGAAAACGATTATTTGGCGTATTCTGTGAAAACGCGAAGACTTAGCTATAGAATACCCTTATACCATTCGATAGGTATTTAAAAGGTACATTTTCTGGTAAGGTAAAAAGTATAGCGTTCTATTTAGATTAGTCAAGTTATAGCCACTTAAATTTCTTATTTGATTAGTTTTAGTTTTGGACACCCTGTATAATATAGCAAGTTTTATTATGATTGGTATATTAAATATGGTTTATTGTTACACTTCACTGTAAATTTCGGGTACATAACTGAAATACTTCTTAACTATTTGTGAAAATTCACATTATTTAAAAACCCATAAGGTTTAAGTATAATTTCAATTTTACTGGATCTTTTGAGAAACAATTTATTAACTTCTGGACTAATTGGTGAAGGCGTCATTATAACATAAAATACAAAATATCGCAATCCGGTGAAATAAATTAAACCAAAACGTCACAGTAACTGCTTGCAGGAAAATATAGTTGTCACTGAAAACCGGAAAACAACACAATTTGCGGTCGTATTTCACAAATTGCAACTATTTATGGCCCGTTTAACGTAGGATATTTTTCAGTGGAGGGTTTTCTGGCGATATGTCGGACACATTTATAACCGAAATATAAAAATTAGGGATATAAAAATATGAATATCTTTCTCGTATATGTAAGATAATTTAGTGTTTTGAAATACGTTGGCGTCTGTTTTGGATGTTAATAAGAATCAGATATATTTTGTCATAAATTTGTCTCGAGTAAAATTCAAGAAAGAAAAAAAAAATTGCTTATATTAGTGCAAAAAACTGACCGATGTGTTCAAAAATTATAATAAATCTTATTTTATTTTGTTTTTAATTTCATATTCACAACTATACTGTGAATATTTGAACTTATTTATTTACGTTATCCACGTTATTCAGTTTTGCACGGCAGTTTGAAATCAGAACAAATTTATCGCTTTTTTTTTCGATTGAATAAATTATTAGTTCCATAATTACTCATATATTTATATTAATTTTATACTTTTAATACACACAATATTTATCGTGTAATATAAATATAATTTGAATCGGTTTTGTAACATGAAGAAATTTTCACGGTCAAGGTGTGATAAAATAAAAAAGATGTTAAATTTGTTTTGTGGACTTTACACAAGCGTTCGACCGAGTCAAACTGGAACACATAACAGAACTACTGAGAAGAAAACAAGTAGACGAAGTAATCATACGCACAATATACGAACTGAATTCCAAAAACACCATGGTAATTAAAACAAATAACACTCTAACAGAGGAAATCCCACTATCCATAGGAATAAGACAGGGTGATAGCCTAAGTCCAACATTTTTCAATGTAATCATGGACGAAATCATTGATGAGGTAAAAAGCACAAATATTGGGTACCCAATGGGACACAATACCTTTCAGATTATATGCTTTGCAGACGATGTTGCCTTGACAGCAGATAGCGAGGACAACTTACAAAGGATGCTTTTCCATCTCAATCGAACAGCCAAACAGTATAATATGAAGATATCTGTGGAGAAAACCAAAGCAATGGTAATAGCAAAAGAACCGGTAAGATGCAAACTAATGGTTGATGACAAACGTATCGAACAGGTTCGGAAGTTTAAATACCTGAGAGCACATATAATAAGTAACAGGGCAGTAACGGAAAAAGCAAGCTAACAAAGCAGCCATGATATCAGGCCAACTAAGAGACATAATCTGGAACAATAAACATATGACGGTGGAGAGCCAAGCAAGAATTTACAAGGTCTGTGTAAGATCGATACTGACCTACGGCGCAGAAACAAGAAATGAAACAACAAAGACAAAACAAATTATGAGAACCACAGAAATGAAAACGCTGAGAATGATCACGGGAACAAGTTTAAGAGATAGAATAAAAAACGCAAAAATACGCGAGGACAGCGGAGTGGAGGATGATGTGAAGTGGGTTCGAAACCGTCGTAGGCAGTAGAGAGATCACGTGGAACGAATGGACGATGACAGACTAGCAAAAACCGTGATAAGAGAGAAACCAAACACCAAACGGCCGCCTGGACGGCCCCTCAAAAGATGGAGAGACAGCTGGATTTCGACCTCAAACGAGGATCGATGAGGCATTGTGTAGATAACAGAACTTGGTTCTACCTAGAAGAAGAAGAAGAAGAAGAAGATGTTAAAGGAGGGCTGTACCATACGTCAAACAGCATCTGTATTAAAAGTGAGTCAAAATACCGGCCAAAAAATTAGAAAAGGGAGTGGGAATAGTTTAAGAAAAATGTGGGCCGTCGGCCATACCTAAGTCCTAGAGACAACAAAAATATAATTAGGTATATAGCTAAAGAAGAAGCTTTGGCAACGTTTCAAGTGCTTAAAATTCTTCAGTGTAATACAGAAAAATCGATCAGTAGGTTAACGTTATAACGAAAACGTCATAGAAATTTTGTGCAATTGAAAAGAAATAGAAGACGTTACTAAGTAAGAAAAATATAAAAGCAAAAACTTTTTAAAAAATTATGAAAGATGGAAAATTGGAACATAATATGGTCAGATGAGACAAAGATGGAAATAAAAAAGGAAAGATGAGCTTGTAATGCACAGGGATGGTAATATTAAACTTAGGGGATGTATAGGGTAGGTTCTATTCACAGAATTGTTGGAAATTTGAATAAAAATGTATCTAGATATTTTAAAATACAATTTGACTGAAACTGTGGATAATATGCCTCATTCAATCAATGAAGTTACGTTCCAGCAAGATAATGATCCAAAAACACACAGTCAAAAGATTAAACAACTGGCTTACTTCTCAGGACTTTCTGGTATTACAGTGGTGGGCATAAAGTCCTGACCTAAACCCACAGTAGAAAAACATTTTTATAACAAAATGATAGAAGTCAGTAAGCGTAGTCATTGTGCCAAATATCATTTTGATAAGTTGAAAACTATATATATATATATATATATATATATATATATATATATATATATATATATATATATATATATATATATATATATATATACAGTGCCTTCATTTCAAAACGAACCATCCTTAATAACTTTGTTAAATAGAAAAATTTAAAAAAAATAAAAAACACGTCAATTTAGATATACAGGGGGAAGTTTAATTTTGCATTTGTTAAAAGTCTATCAATCACCTCCTCACCTCCAGCTAACCTCACTTTGATATGTCAAATGGGACCCCTCACCTTGTGACACATCATTGTAAGCAGCATAAAATTGTCTATCCAACCGTATAAAAAAAATTAAATCGGTTGACGTACAAGCGAACAGTGTGCAAAAATGTCTTGTAATAATGCATAATATATCGGCCTCGAACTTTAGTATGTCAAATGATTACCCTATAGTGTGATACATCATTTTAAAGGGCATACTATCTCCTATTTAGCCAATAAAAAAAAACAAAATCTGTTGATGTACAAGCGAATAGTAAGAAAAGATGTGTGGTAATAATAGACACCTTATCACATTAAACTTTATTATGTCAAATGGCTACTTCATAGAGTAAAATATTATTTTAAATTTAAAATAAATATTTTTTTAAAATAATAAACAGTTAAAATATTTGCGAGAAAAAAACTAAGCCTGTTTTAAAATTCATCGCAAAATTCATTGCAGTCTAATCAATCTAGTGTATTTATTTCAATGATATTTTTTGCGGTACCTGATAGGTACAAAAAATCACTGCAATAAATAAAATTTTTAAGATCTTTAAACACCAGTTGTTTATTATTGTTAAAATTGTCATTGTGACGCCTAGTTGAAACGTGAATATAAATGGTGTATACGCTAGCCGAAATAATAGAAATAATTTTTCTCTATGGAGCTGAAGATCGGTGCGCTCGTAGAACCGCCAGAGCATTTAACGAGAAGCATCAAGACAAAAACGTGGGCCATAAATATGTACTCGAATTGGTACGAAAGTTTGAAGAAACGGGATCCGTTTGTAATAAAAAATATATTGAGAAAAGGGTTGTAGATTAAGCATGCCAAATCGAGGTACTAGGACAGTTTGCAATAGATCCAACTTTATCCATCTCAAAGGTCGCAGATTTAACCAACATTTCTGCTGGCTCTGTGCATAAAGTTTTAAAACAAAGTAAGTTTTTTCCCTACAAAATTCAAATTCTTCAAGAACTCGGAGAAGACGATTTTGATAGGAGAATTCAATTTTGCGAATTAATGTGCCAACGAATTGACGAGGACCCCCATTTACCTAAGAATATCTGCTTTAGTGATGAATCAACTTTTTTTCTAAATGGACTGGTTAACAGACATAACTGCAGATACTGGGATAATGAAAATCCGCACCTTTTCCGAGAAGGGCATACTCAATATCCCGAAAAAATTAACGTGTGGGCAGGAATTTATGGCAATGAAATCATCGGGCCATTTTTTTTGGAAGATAATTTAACTGGGCAAATTTATTTAAACCTTTTAGAAAACACAATATACCCTGCCATTGTGCAATCTTTAGAAAATCAAGTGAATGAAAATGCTGTTATGGTACTAAATGAAAATAATTTGCATTTCCAGCAAGATGGAGCTCCCCCGCACTACGCTTTGGCAATTCGATAGTGGCTTGATGAACATTTTCCAGGGACGTGGATTGGCAGACGTGGTGCAATTGAATGGCCAGCACGGTCTCCAGACCTAACCCCTCTAGACTTTTTTCTTTGAGGGTATTTAAAAAGCAAGGTTTATAAAACCCCACCTGAAAATATTGACGATTTAAAAGATCGAATTGTTCGGGAATGTAGAGGAATTAGCAGAGAAACCCTTGCCAATGTTCGTGGGGAATTTCAAAATAGGCTTTTTTATTGTCTCGCTAATAACGGCGCACATTTTGAACATTTAATAAAATAATTTTCTTCAACTGAATAAAACTGAATAAACTGCTTATATTTAACACACATTTTTGCATCCTAATTGCCTATAACGTCTATTAACTTAATTTTTTTTGACATCGTTGGATAGCAGCTCGTACGTCCTTTAAAATGATGTATCACACTATAGGGTAATCATTTGACATACCAAAGTTCGAGGCCGATATATTATGCATTATTACAAGACATTTTTGCACACTATTCGCTTGTACGTCAACCGATTTAATTTTTTTTATACGGTTGGATAGACAATTTTATGCTGCTTACAATGATGTGTCACAAGGTGGGGGTTCCCATTTGACATATCAAAGTGAGGTTAGCTGGAGGTGAGGAGGTGATTGACAGACTTTTAACAAATGCAAAATTAAACTTCCCCCTGTATATCTAAATTGACGTGTTTTTTCTTTTTTTTAAAATTTTTCTATTTAACAAAGTTATTAAGGATGGTTCGTTTTGAAATGAAGGCACTGTATATATATATATATATATATATATATATATATATATATATATATATATATATATATATATGCATTGGTGTTTTTCTGGTTTTCAATTCGTTCGTCAGTAGAAAAATCTTCACGACGTTTCGCCAACATCTCAGCTGGCATTTTCAGGTGATGCTTCCTCAACGGCTGTTCGGCTTGGAGCATTTCATCAAGATTAAGGCCAAATTCTCACTATAGGGCCGCTCTCGGTCCGGTAAAATATTCTTACAGGAGAAATAATGAACCTATTCACACTGTCAGTTTCGTGGAGATTTTGTTATCGTAAACTCTTCTTCATTTAAAAAAAATGTATCGAACCGAGAGCAAACCGAGATCGTATCGAGATTCGGCACTATAGTGTGAATCAAGCCTAAGATGCAAGCCAATATATCCAATACAACTTCACTAGGCAAGCTACGAGAAAAAAATCATTTTTTTTGACCATGATTGTTACATCCATTAGCAAGCATACTAGGAAATTATAATTACATAATTTCCAGCAATTTTACAGGGCCGCTGGTTAAATCTTCAGTTATAACCACTTTATCTCCTTTCATTGCGAGCGACGGTATTTTATATCTCTAGATCACTGTTTTTATTCACAAATTCAATATGTAGATAACAAACCAACGAAAAATATTTCGGATATCTACTTCAGCCATCCTGTAAACCAACCCATTCAAACAATCTCGTCTTAGCACTAAAGTAGGTGTTCTATAGTATAGTCGCAGTTACGATGGTCGTAATAATCATTACGAACTCGATGTTTTTGCACCATGTTTACTCAAGATTGAAAAAAGGCTCATAGTTTAATAGGTAGTTTCACGCTGTTTGTTCCGTTAGACATGGAATGGTTAAGGAGGAGGAATGTTGTAACTTAAAATCTGTTTTCTCTTTCAAAGCATAAAGTATTAGTAGTACTACAGTGTAGAGAATTTAAGAATTAGAAATGTTTTTAGTGATCACTGTCTTCTAACAAGTTTTAAGTATAATTAACTAATCCATGATTTTTTAAATTTATTCGTTTCATAGAATTTGTTGTATTCGTTTTATAATATTTTTTCAAGATTCTCACAGTATATATATGATTAGAATAGATCTGTTTTTCAATGCCCCAAAAACAAGTTTCGGTACAGTCCTGACTCATAATTCCCTTCCAAAAATTTCCTTTAATTTACATTAAATATCTACAACGATCGATTTTAACTGATAATTTGAAACGTTGCACCCGCAGCATCTGCTTATCATCGGCCAATAATAATTACCGTCTTGTATTCTTCCGATCTGTCAAAGCCGATCTGGTTACAAACAATTCTGGTGTTATCGCGATGCAAAAAGAAGAATTGGAGAACACGCCACGAAGAAAAAGAAGACTGGTTACCGTTAACAGTGTCGACCGTATCTTCAAAACGGAGTTGTTTAAAATGCATGAGGTCTGATGGGTTGACGGGAAGATTTTTTTGGGATGAAATCGATACCGATAAGTTTTAAAAATTATGGTTTTATAAGGTTTTAAAGATACCAATGAAAGTTTAATTAATTTTGAAAATTTTGAATCTTTTAATGGGCACCAATTTTTCTTATTCAAATAATATTGCTCGTTAACTTTCCGAGAAATTTTCATTAGTATTATATGATCGATAGAGAAATAACTCAGAAGAAAAACCAAATGTCTAAATATTTTATAAAAAGTTGTATCTACGCTAAGTATTAAAAAAAATAACTAAAATAAAAATCGAATTTTATATATTACTTTTTATTTGATCAATGTAAAATTAAGTTTATAATGAATAAATCTAATTACTAATAAATGAAATGATGTCTTTTCGCAAAATTCAGTCCAGGAAGTAGCGAAAAAGTACCGGCGCACGGGAGACTATGTTGGGAGACGCTGCAGGAACAAAGACCGGCTCCAATCAGTGCTCCATAAACAAATAAAGTTAACATTACCAAGAGAATAACGCCCCATTTTAGGATTGTCCATCTGTTCATCCAGAGCTTGTGCTTCAATGATTTGTTTCTAGAAGATAAAGTTGTGATGAAGTGTTGTGTTATTTTGGTGACGTTTAAATTTTCAAAAACAGCAATGGAGGTAGTTATTATTATAAAGTACTAGTATCTATGTTAATGTATTTGATTTTAAATTTAACTCGGAAAAAATATTTTCTCGAAAATGTCTTTAAATAACGCAAAACGTCGACAAAAGGGAACGAATTGTTTTCTACTGATTAGTGATCCTGATTCCAACTAAGCTTGGCTCAATACTTGCTGGAAACTGGGATGGCCGTTGTTCTTGCTATGCTGGTGGAAAATTTCGTCAATGCAAGCTCTGTTGCTCGTGCACGAATTCTGCCATAGAGTTTGTTCCCTTTTTCGTATTCGCTTTTCTGGATTTAAACTCTAACCAATAAGAAAGACGGGCCTTGTCACGTGAGCATGAGTTTACTACGACATCTGTGAGTTGATTAATTATTATAAGGGCTCCAGATAAGAAATAACACCTTGGTTTATTATTATACATAAGAAACCAAAGTACTTTGGTGCTTTACGGTGGGAAATGGGAAAAATATTGTCTAGAGAAACGTTATAAAGTTAGGATTATGAAACATATATTTCCGGAGAATTATTTTTGTGTATTAAAAAGGAATTTTACCTTTGACATAATGCGAAACTTTCACAAATTGTATGTTCCGCACTCTCCATTTGATGCCGCACCAATTTTATAATGGGGCATTTTATATGTTTAATTTCGTCTAGAAGTCTTTTATCTTGCTGGTATTTTTCTAAGGGGTTTGTTTTAATAAATGCGGTCACATCGCAGGGAAACATTAAATTCCCAAGAAAATAGTATAATATGCAGTAAAAGTAAAAATTAACCAAACATAATCATGTCATTATTGATTGACATTTGTGCCAGGATAATTCATTATTTTATTACACCTTTTTTGGGACTAATTCAGGAGGCCGAAAAAAAGTAATTTTTCAAGAATTTTTCCGTGGGAGGCATTTTAATATATATATATATATATATATATATATATATATATATATATATATATATATATATATATATATATATATATATACCAGAACCGAAAAATGCGACCCCTATCCTTTGGGCAGCGCGTTTCGTGTACTCGATTTTATATATTTTTGTTTTAATTCACCGTCGCGCCATCACATGGCGGTTTTTACAAACTTTGTTAGTTTGTGTGATTCTTATGTTATCAAGTGAACCATCGAGATGTCGCCTTTGTCGTCTTGTTTGCTGTTTTTTGATTTTAAACTCAGCTTTATAGGATGCAAAGGCGAGATGATGATTTGTACCCAATGCGGTGGCCTGACAAGTCCCATATTAGGACGAAACAGCGCTGTCGCCATCTGTCGGACCCGGAGTTTTTCCATACTTTGGAGTGCTCCGCACTTTTTAACACGAGAATCATGTAGATTGACAAATTTTCACGTCCGCTTGCCAATATTTTATTCTATTTTATTTTGAAATTACACGGAGAAAAAACGTATCTATTTATATATATATATATATATATATATATATATATATATATATATATATATATATTTAAATCTTCTAATTTGTAAAAGTAATGATTTTTGAAGCTGCTATAGCCGATCTTTGAGAGCTCCTCTAAAAAAAAGGCATCTTGCGGATGACTCTGGAACGGATCATCTGAAATGAAAAAAAAAATCATTAATAAAAGGTATTATTTGGTGATTGATCGAAAGGAATAAGAAAAATATTGATTTTTAACAAAATGGCGAATTTAAAAATGAATATAATTTTTTATAAAAATTTTGGCATTGAATTCTTAATAAAATGAAAAACATTTTCGGCCAAAAAAACATTAGATCAATCCCTAGAAAATATATTTATAAAGCTTGTGTAAAAATTTGAAACTAATCGGTTTAGGTTGGATACACAACCTCAGAAACATCCAGTGGTAATGGCTGATAATCATGTCTAAAAGCAGGCTAACTCAACAGATGATTCTTGAGTTTAAAGCGTGTCAAATTGGAATTCTTATCCGATGTTTCACTTACGATTGAACGAGGCATCTTCAGGGATCTTTACTCCACAAGATTACAACACTGCATTTTCAGGAAATTCCAATTTACCTTACATTTAGTAGCTCTTGTTCGAGATGCGTGGATGTCAACGTGTGATTTCGAGATCAAAAACATTTTTTCTCGAGGAAATATTATGCTCTTAAGCTAGAATAGAACCCCTGCTAGAAATAAAATTAAATATTCTAAAAATTTATCATTAAACATCATTAATATTCAAATTCATTTTAAACAAATTTGCTTCATGTAAATTACCCAAGCGCTATTAAGAAAATGAACGATATGATGGTATTTAATTCCTGCAACCAGCGGAGATGTTGAATAGCCGCTTCCTAGTGTCCGTAATTAATGGAGTGTCATTTATAAACACCGTAGTTTTGCTATGCGGACATTTGTTGCCTGTCAACTTCCCTATTTATCCTTTTGATTTGCCTCTTTTAAATATCTTTTATCTCATTTACTCTCTTGCTCGAGTCGGTCTTTAACAATGATACATTTTCTTAATCCTGATGATCCGACTAGAGTGTGTGTGATTTATTATTTAAATTTTGTATTTGCGGTGTTTTTATTTATTTATTTTTATTAATTTATAAGTTGATATTTGCCTTTGCTCCTCCATTACCCTGCGAATCAATAGGTTTTCTATAAAACATCGAAATAGTACAGGACTGATATCCATATCCAGCTCTAGGTTTAGTGCTTTCTCCTCTCTAGATTCTGATCTTTCATTGTAATTCTTACCATTTCATTTCACGATTGTCTGAGACGACAGTACTTTATTTTTCCTGGAGGTGTTTAAAGACTATAAATTCTCTGATTCCATCTTTACCAAATTTCTTATTAGACTTTAATTTATATGCAGAGGTAGCTGCAGGGACGCCTCTTGCTCAGCTATGCTACTCGCATAAGAAGCAGCGAAACTCAAGTTAATTTTGATGTAGTCTTAGTAAAAGTACAATTTTCAAATCCGCACACAACTGCAAAAAACAAATCTTCTTCAGTTTTGAAGCACGGAATCAGTTTTTTCTTAAGAATACGGAAAGTTTTTATCATCACATCAGATTCCATTCCTTAAGTTTTGATCTTAATAACTTCGTTTTCTTTTTGACAGATTAAGAGCTTTTAGTACATTGGTTTATTCAGAATTTCAGGGACTTTGAAATACTCAGTACAAATGCATGATTTGTTGATGTGATGATGTTTCTGTGTCATGGACAATTTCTCTATATCCTTCCGAATCTAGGAATACGTTTCTGAGAGTTTTGGAATTTCTTCGTTTTAGATATGCTGGTTCTTCGTCCCTGCAAACACAATGCAGAAATACTAACCACTGGAACAGCAGAAGGTCTTGATTCCGTTTTTCAGTTTTACCAATTTTAGAGTACAGGATATATGTGAAGCTCAGGACTTGTTCTGATTTTTGGCTTTTTGGATCATGAGGTGAAGGATTGTTTTCTTAATGCAAAAGTTACTTCAGCACCATCAGAACAAAAACTATCGGGATAATTAACACACTTGTGAGAGATATTGACTATGGGGGGCTTGTATTGTCTTTATTTTTGTTTATTTTTACGACGTTTCGATTAGGTTGTATCTCTAATGATAATGATTAGAGATACAACCGAATCGGAACGTTGTAAAAATAAATAAAAATAAAGATAATGCAAGTCCAACAACCACATTTTAGTCAGTCTTCAACATTGTCTACAACCTTGAAACAAACATTGTGAGAGATACGTTACTCAAACGCTCTCCATGTCTTACTGGAGACCTTTGATCTGATATCTACCTGCCGAATATCGTCGTTTGATGACGTCAGATGTTCGTATTAAGCGGTGATAAACAATGGCCACTTATTTAATATGTGATGTATCTTGAAAATGTGAACTAAGAATTATATATATATATATATATATATATATATATATATATATATATATATATATATATATATGTATATATAAATTGATGTTTATATTTATAATAATTTTTTGTCGCTGTTCAGTGTTATAAATGCACTTTTAACCGACTTCTAAAAGACGGAGGTTCTCAATTCGACCCCTGTGAATTTTTTTATGTGTGTCCATTAATAATTCCGGAATGGCTTCACTGATTTGAATGAAATTTTTACGTTATGTTCAGGAAGTTTCTGTGGTAGTCCCATATCATTTTGGATGAAATTGGTTCAATAAATTCCAAGATAACGCTGATAATATGGCAGACAAAAAATTTATTTAGTCCGATTTTTCCAAAAGTTTTCGGGGTCGTACAAAATGAATCTAAAATTATTTTAAACAAATCAATATGACGGATCCAATATGGCGGAAAAAAATAATTTTGTTTGATCTTCTCCAAAATTGGTGTGGGGGAGTTTTCGGGGTCGCATATAATGAATCTGAAATTATTTCTTAAAAATTCAATATGGCAGATACAATATGGTGGAAAAATTTTTTTTTCCGATTTTATCCAAGATTGGTATGGGGGAGTTTTTGAGAACGCTATGTGCGAATCTAAAATTGTTTTAAAAAAATTAAATATGGCCGATTAAACATTTTACGTCTTGATTTGGTATAAAATCGATATTGGGGGATTTTTAGGAGTGTTACTTACAAATTAAAAATTATTTTTGAAAATTTAAATATGGCGTGTCCAATATGGCGAACTAAAATTTTACTTTTTTCGGTTTTGTTCAAAATTGGTACAGAGTTATTTTGAGGGTGGAAATTGCTAATTTAAAAT
This sequence comes from Diaprepes abbreviatus, assembly GCA_034092305.1. Taxonomy (NCBI): domain Eukaryota; kingdom Metazoa; phylum Arthropoda; class Insecta; order Coleoptera; family Curculionidae; genus Diaprepes; species Diaprepes abbreviatus. The sequence continues at coordinate 325,888 of JASJET010000045.1, read as the reverse complement.
TATTTAAAAAAAATTTAATATGCCAGATGCCATATGACGGTCTAAAAATTTTACCTTTCTGGATATTGTCCAAATTGGTATATGGAGGTTTTCGTAGGTGTAGATTCACATTAGATTAAGAGATTAAAATTATTTTTTTGGCGGATAAAATATGATGGGTTGAAAATTTTATATTATTTATATTTTTCAAATATGGTATCAGGGAGTTTTAAGAGTCTTAGGTTATGAATCTGAAGTTAATTTTTTGCGACTTAATATGACAGATACGATATGAAGGACTAAAAATTTTATATTTTTTCGATTTAGTCCAAAATTGATGTTAGGAGGTTTTTGGGACCGAAACAAACTCAATATGCAGGATAAAATATGTCGGACTAAAAAAATTTACGTCTCAAGTTCTTTAAATACCAGTATTGAGAGGTTTTGAGGGGCCCATATTACTAATTTAAAATTCAAGATAGCGCATTTATTATGTCGGACTAAATATTTGTTTGACATAATTTCATTCAAAACTGGTATTTTAGATATTCTTAGAGTCAAAGAAATTTTAATTGTTCATTTTAGTGTGGCGTATAACTTTAGATAAAATGGGTCCTTTTTTCGACCTTGGAATCATTACGAGGAATACTAATCTCGATTATTACTTAGTTAAAATAAATTTGTGAATATCATAATGAATTCAAAACCAAAAATCGAAAAACAAAATTTTCGTAAAAAAATTGAATCGACTTCCAATAATGTAACAAATTGTTACAATTGTAAAAATATTTCAAATTGAAACAGATAACTAAAGAGTGTTTTTTATAGAGGTATAGAACTTTAAGTTGGCAACACTTTTTTAACTGGCGGCCATTTTGTCAGCTGTCAAGTGATTTATGTTTAGTTTGGTTCGGCATTTCAACATGAATAGACTGACGCCTGAACAACGCTTCCAAATTGTGCAAATTTATTTTGAAAATCATGGTTCTGTTCGAAATACGTATCGCGCACTACGGTCAACATAATCGTCCATCAGAGCAATTAATTCGATTAACTATGGAACGTTTTCGCACCACGTTCACTCTAAATGATAATACGCATCCACAGAAACGTCGTACAGTGCGTACAGAAGAAGTCATTGCTGCTGTAGAGCGTAGCGTAGAGGAAGACCCGAATTAGTCTATCCGCCATCGTGCACAGGAATTGGATATGTGTCCATTCACTTTATGGAAGATTTTACGGAAAGATCTTGGTTTGCGTGCTTACAAAATCCAACTCGTGCAAGAATTGAAGCCACACGATTACCTAGCAAGGCGTAGATTCGGTGAATGGGCCAAAACAAGATTGCCGTTGATCCCGATTTTCATAAGCGAATTTTGTTTAGCGATAAAGCTCACTTTTGTTTGAATGGATACGTCAATAAACAAAACTGCCGTATTTGGAGTAATGATAATCCTCAAGTGTATGTTGAGACACCGTTACATCCAGAAAAACTGACTGTTTTGTGTGCTTTATGGGCTGGTGGAATCATTGGTTCGTACTTCTTTAAAAACGATGCTGGTCAGAACGTTACAGTCAATGGTGACCGCTATAGAGCCATGATTACTGACTTTTTCGTTCATCAATTGAACAACCATGATGTGCAGGAGCTGTGGTTTCAACAAGACGGCGCAACATGTCACACAGCTCGTGCCACAATTGATTTATTGAAGGAAACGTTTGGTAACCGCATAGTTTCACGTTTTGGACCCGTGAACTGGCCTCCAAGATCATGCGACTTAACGCCGCTAGACTATTTTCTGTGGGGATATGTGAAGTCGCTAGTCTACGCCGATAAGCCCGAAACGATTGATCACTTGGAGGACAACATTCGCCGCGTTATTGCCGATATACAGCTACAAATGTTGGAAAAAGTCATCGAAAATTGGACCTCCAGATTAGACTACGTCCGAGCCAGCCGTGGCGGTCATATGCCAGAAGTCATATTTAAATTATAATGCCAGAAGGTTATCTTTCGAATAAAGTAAATTTCATGTCAATTTAAAAAATTCGTCTTTGTTTTATTCCATTTAAAAGTTCTATACCTCTATAAAAAACACCCTTTATTAGTAGTTATTTACGAGATTGGTGCTGATTTCAAAAATTTAAATTTCACATAAAAATGTATATTGTTATTTTTCACTTTTTAGCGCATTTTTAGAGGTAGGTTTAATTTTTTTATAAAAATTTTATTTAATATTTCAAATATCTTGAAAATGTGAACTATAACTCTCATTTTGCTGTTTTAGCGCATCAAATTTATTAGATTTGGTTAGTTTGAATATATCTTGTTGTCCAGTGTTACAAACGCATTTTTCCTATATATAATAATATTCTATTATTGTGAAACTAGCTGAGTCAGTTCTTAATTCTACATCGACAAAGTAAATTATACGTCGCGTTTGCTTTACAATTATTATTTGCCAATTAAAGTCATAACGCGATCGTAACTGACTACTTTTACCATTTACTCGACTGGTAGTAAAAAAGTGAATATGTACGTATTAACTGAACTGCAATAATTATATTATTGAACGTGGTATATGAAGGTAACTCTTGCAAGGCGAACGACTTTTTTGAATGTTTTTTTTTTCGCCGAGATACATTTTTATTTTATACTATGAAATAGTATCTATGTTATGTCCAAGGACCGACTTTCTCGAATGCCTATAAAATGATAACAAACATTTTTTCCCTTTTGGCTGAACAAGAACACGTGTTGGTCTGCAATGATTGTGGAAAATATTTTGTTGTAATAACATAAATGGATAAAAATGTTAATTTAATATTATGACAGGAGTTTGGTTATGAACAGTATATTTCTACAAAAATTAATGCGTAGAGTCACTAAGATTTCTTTGACCTCGACTGAAGCTGGTATGAATAGATCTTAGCAATATTACAGCAGAAGTGTGCATTCTTTGTTAGGCCTTGTTAGATAATATTCAAATAAATATACATATTTTTTTTATTTTAAAAATAATATGTCTTTAGAACTTTCGGTAATTCTTTTGGTATATTACGACATCCCAAAATTAACTGTATTTTCAAAATAATTGCATTTTGGGGTATAGATTGAGAAGATGGAAAGAAAATTTCGCTGAAAAGTTAATTTTTTGAGATATTTCTTCTTAAAATGCATCTACTTTACAAAATAATCTAGTTTGTTCTTGAGTATGGGCTTCGTTACTCGGTAATCATCCCGTTATTCCCCTTGCAGTCCTTAATTAGAGCTAGAGCAATTCTTCGAGAAAGTTACATAAACTTTAATTATCATAATTTTGTTATATGTGCGACTAACATTCCCCTCTTACATTGTACATTCAGCCTCGATTTCCACTTTCATCCTCAACGGTCCAAACCCCTTTTTTTCACTTTTCTTGAGATCCCTAACACACAGAAGTTGTCGTTTCAACGAAATGAGACTTTTTAAATAGACAGTTTCTTTGAATTTTGCTCTTGGTTCACTACAGCTACACTGTTGTCACCATTAGGTGTTCGAAGTTAGTATAGAGAGAGAACTAGAGTGTAATTACCAGAGAACAAATTGTTTGCTTCCATTTTTATCAGTCTTAAAAAGGAAAGAGAACTTTTCCGAATACATTTAGTGCGACTTTATCGTATATATATATATATATATATATATATATATATATATATATATATATATATATATATATATATATATTGATGTGTGATATGTAATAGAAAGTTTTCGGGTATCTCGTGTGTGTGCTTCCCAGGATTGTAGGGCAATTCAAAGCTCACTCTCTGGCATCTGTGAACGATTTGACACTTTGGACTCGGGTGCTGTCGATCCCGTGTGTACGTGGGGCCTGTTTACTGGCTGGGTGGTTCTGGTCAATCATTACAAAGAGGCCGAAATTGCAAGAAGGTCCAACAACTTAAATAGCAGAAATGACAGTCAGCGATTGCCTAATACTTGAAAAAACCTGCTTACGAAACATCAATTGATAGTAAGTAGTAAAGAAACGGATCGCAACGGCAACACTACTCCAAACATAGGCAACAGAGTCGCAACCTGATGGGCCAAAACTATTCACCCAACGAATGCGCTCCACGTACACACAGGACCGACAGCATCTGAGTTACAAACGTCAAGCGTTTACTCACAGATGCCGTACAGTAAGCTTTGATGGTATTTCACCGAAACGTCAGCTGCCTTAGAATCCTGAGAAGGACTCGGTATACACACGGTATCCCGAACACCTTCGATTACACATCACACAAGTCTTCACTATGTTTCGCCAACATCTCAACTGACACGTGCGCGGGTTGTACCTTGGTTCTGCCTGAGGACCAGCACGCTCATTCCATGCCGAGCAACCTTCGAGGAAGGAAAATGTAAAGATTTTTCTACTGACGAACGAATTGACAACTGGAAAAACACTAGTGCACATTCTACCATCTGTGAAAACCTACGATACATCATCTATATCGTCCTGACACCTGTGGCGGACTCGTCATTGGGTTCCACCGATGCCTTTCCTAGACACCTTTGTTTACCTACTTCAGTATTTTTGAATGTTATATTTGAATTCATTCCTTGACGGAATCTATAGGTAAGATGTTGCACCTATTGGCGATCAACAAACTACCAAGGACAAACATTTTTGATGTTATTAAGGGAATATCTGCGTCTATTATATTGTTGTAAATTTGACTTAGATTGTTTATGTCAGTTCTGTCATTTATTGTATGTGTTTCCTTTTTGATGGCTATCATTTCCTTTATTATTAATTTGTGATAATTTTTGCCTCTTTTGACTATTTTGGTATTTTCAAAGTTAAAAAAGTGTTTTTCATTCTTTCCATGTTTTGTCAATGCTGTAGTAGCATTTTTGGTGTATTTATGTCCATTTAGTCCATTTTTTAGTAATTGGCTTGTCATTCCTATATATTGTTTTGGGCAGTTTGCACACGGAACTGAATATACAATATTGGAAGTTTTCATAGTTGGTCTTTTGCTTTTCAATTTAGTAAAGATTGAGTCTAGTTGGTTATAACTCTCGTGGCATGCTACAATATTGTGTTTTTTTTAAACGTATTTTAATTTTTCTGAAAGGTCTGTTGTGTAAGGTAATGCTATAATTTTTTATTTATCATGTCCTCGAATATAAAATGCAAGTCCTTGGTGGTTTGTCGGTGTTAGCGATAGCTTTGACGAAATCTCAAGGTACGTACAATTTACTAAAAATAATCCTTTAAATAATCATCGTTTTAATATCTGATATTGTTTTAAATGTTCTTGTCTTAAATGTTGAATTGTAAGTGTGTATTATAGGTATATTTGTATTATATTCATAATTCATTTTAAATTTTAGACGATTATTTTTGAAAATGTTCTAAATAAAGAACGAATCGTCAGAGCGATGAAAACTATATTTTAAATAAGAATCTAATCCATATATATATATATATATATATATATATATATATATATATATATATATATATATATATTAGTTATATATAATTCTTAGTTCACATTTTCAAGATATATCACATATTAAATAAGTGGCCATTGTTTATCACCGCTTAATACGAACATCTGACGTCATCAAACGACGATATATATATATATATATATATATATATATATATATATATATATATATATATATATATATATATATATAGTAAAAATAAACAAATTCACGGTCTATATATTTGAAAAAGTTATTTTATTCTCCTTACGACCGTTAAGAAAGGGGACAGACAGTATATTCTCTGCGAATTCCACTCTGGTTCTCTCTCCATACTAGTTTCGACCACCTAATGGTCTCATCAGTGGAGCTGTAACGAACCGAGAGTGAAATGCACAGAGAACAAATGTCTACTTAAAATCCCCATATCGTAAAATATCGGCAGGATATTACCTGCAGAACTTGATGCCGGACTGTTATCTTAAACAGTACAAACGAACATCTGAATATACCCCGGAGCGGTAGGAAATTTATTAAAAATTGAATTTGTTTATTTTTAATAAATTTCCTACCGCTCCGGGGTATATTCAGATGTTCGTTTGTACTGTTTAAGATAACAGTCCGGCATCAAGTTCTGCAGGTAATATCCTGCCGATATTTTACGATATGGGGATTTTAAGTAGACATTTGTTCTCTGTGCATTTCACTCTCGGTTCATTACAGCTCCACTGATGAGACCATTAGGTGGTCGAAACTAGTATGGAGAGAGAACCAGAGTGGAATTCGCAGAGAATATACTGTCTGTCCCCTTTCTTAACGGTCGTAAGGAGAATAAAATAACTTTTTCATATATATATATATATATATATATATATATATATATATATAATGTATACGTCGATTTGCACCAAAATTTTTACGTTACGTTTAAAAAGTTCTTATTGAATGAGTTCAGTAAAATCCAAAATGGTGCTCATAATAAGGCGAATTTCAATAGCCAAAAGGTACCTATTGCTTTAAAGTCAATCCGCAAACTGTATTTAAGGTAATTCTATCCAATTGAGTGAAGTATTACAAAAAAAAAGAACTTTTTCTATAATCCAGCACAGCCGCGAAGTAATAAATAACTTTCCACGAAAGTAACATAAAGGGCGGTAGTCGGTATTTTATTCTCATATGTTCAGTTCGTTCAGAACGTTTGTGATTTATTCGTTTCTGTGGGCATATTCGCCGTGTATACGCCTAGAAATAATTAATATTTTCGTTATAAATGTTGGCAACAGTTGCTCTCAGCGGATATATAAAGAATTTTTTGCTTCTGTCGTGAATAGACGTTATTAAATTTTTTCTGCACAGAGTTTTTACATCTTAAGCTTTCTCATTCGCGTTTTGCAGGTATTTTAGCTCAATATTTAGAAGCAAGATAAAATGAATATAACTAAAAAAAAACCGCCCTAAAAAGGTGCTGCAAGCAAAACGTAATTTTTGAAAACGACGTCAAATTAACACACTGAGGAATACTACAACTTACTAACCCTACAATACTTATACAGAGTGTCCAATAATTGATGAGCCAAAAAGCAACAAAATAAGTCATATTTTGAAAACGGCTTAATGTATGGCAGTCAAAAATATATTTTTATTTCAACTGCATTATTTTTATTTGTTGCATTGTGTTACTTAAAATATGAATTTAATAAGTGTAATTGTTGCTTTCAGAAACTTGAAAGGAAACATAACTTATTTTAGAGGTGGAAAGAAACCTAGTGTATGTATCGAGCGCCTCCCAGTGTGAAACTTAAAATAATTAATAAATTTTTATTTATTACCCATAAAAACATAACAATACTGATTTTGAATACCACAGATTAAACCGTTCTCAAGATATGGCTATGAACACCCTGTTTCTCCTTAACGAGTAGCATTTCGAAAAACGTTATATAACTTAATAAGTCTATTTTAATGTCTAGTATTTTCAGTTACTACAAAGAACATTAGTTATGGGATACAGGTAATTTTTTTTAATCGGCCATATTGGATTCAGCCTATGGAATGCGAGGAAAATAACTTTAAATTGGTAATTTATGTCCCCCAAAATTCCCCACTATCAAGTTTGGACGAACTCATATTGGATCTGCCATATTTAATTTAAGAAATTCAACTTTATATTGATAATATGGTGAAATTAATTTGGAGGCTTTTTCGGGAAAACATATTATGAATTTTTACAAAATTAAATATAGCGAACTGGAAATTTTGCAATTCCCGACCAAAGATTGAGGATAAATAAAACCACGAATTCATAAAAATATTAAAATATTAAAGAAAACTTACTCGCTAGATGGCGATACACGTGCTCTTTTGATATATCTATTGTACCGAAGTAATTACCATAAAGTTCCGTCAAAGTATAGGGTTTTTCCCTTCGATCATACTCTATAGATTTAAATAAGAATAGATTTGTTTGAAGGCTGTTTATGGTCGGTGGGGGAGAGGCTTTTTTGATGTTTAACAGACATAAACATGTTTACTTATCTTTTCCTTCAGTTTAATTGTTCGCCGTAACTCTTTTCAGAGTTTTTAAGTGTTAGAAATTATTATAAATGCAAAGTTTGCAATTAATTTTAACAGAAAAATATTTAAAAACTTATTTTTACGGGTAAATATTAACTTTCTTCGCGGTAAGGATTTAGAACCGATTCTGAACTAATATGCATGCGCAGTTGAAATAGCAGCGTTCGCGGATTACAAAGTTCAGAATTTTTAGTTACAGTCCCATGTTCGCGGAGAAAATAATTGGGTTCGAAATCGATTCTGAACCAGTCCTACCGGTTCTAAGGATTCAAGAAGAACTGTAAGTTCGGAATTTTATGCAGCGCCAGCTTTCATGCTGCGGCCGCAATGTGCAACTATTTGACAATTGTTTTTATTTTATTTTAGGTTTTTCTCTTGTTTATGTCATTCGTTGCATTTGATGTTCCAGTATATATTTTACTATATTATATTGGTTTTGCTTTAATTAGTGTTAATCGACCTAGAATCTTAAATAATAAGTTAAAAAAGTGTTAGTTTGAACCTAAAAAAAATATATTTTTAGTGAATACTCCCATTATGTCAAATCATTTATCATCCAGCGATGAGGACTTAAAAGAAATTTTACAGTTACTCAAAATTCTTAAAAGTGCTAATTATTTTGAGGAAATTTTGCCCCCCATTTTCAGTTAAGCTGAGAAATGGACAAGAGAACTGGCGTGTATTATGGTTTGCGATAAATGAAGTTGCATCGTATAGGGACGTATCAGACCGGTTTTTAGTTTTATTAAAAATGTTTTTTGAGTCAAAAAGAAATGGACCGTTTTATTTTTTGTTTAGAAAAACCCCATCTTTTTATTAGGTGTATGTTTAGATTTAGATTTACTTTGAGGCTCCCGAAATATGAACTTAACACAAAATAAAGAGTAAACAATAGATATCTGTTAAAATATATATTTGTTTATCAAAAATTCTATTCAGCAAAAAACAAAACGTTTTATTCCAAAAGGAACTGACAGTTAGACTTTATATTATATAAGAATAACAATTATAATTCAATATTTCTTTAAAATAATACAAATAATAAAACCTAATAAAAGACAGTTTTAAGTGATTTAAAACAAAAAAAAAAACAACTAGTTTAATCAGCATTTAACACCGTATGCATACCAGAGTGGACGATTCAAAGTTCCAAAATCGTTGGAGGTAAAAACAAATCCTGAACCGGTTAATAACTGAGCATGCGCTGTACGGCAATCCTGAACTAATTCCGTACTAGTTCTGAATCGGTTCGGAAAGTGACCCGCGAACAAAGCTATTGTTTACTTAATGAAAATAAAAATAATAATTTAGGCAACCATACATTCATCTTTTATGTATTCCAGAAGTAACGTACCGATTATCATATACTTGTTTAAATAATACAATTAGAAAAGATGGTACAAAATTGGTATGTGTCTAATAAGGAATCACATATCTATTGTTTATCCACACTTTTTTAAATATAAATAAAATATTATTACGTTATTCCGCGTTCAAATAACCGGGCCCTAATTCTGACGTTATGCTAATTCTACTGGGATATGTTCAAAGGTTTTTCCATATTTCCAGATTAGAAAACGCGAAATACAATAATGCATACAGATTATATTACCATTTCTCAATGACATCGATACGTATTGTATTGCAAAATGTAACGAATTCCTACTTTAGAAGCCCGTAATTTATGTTTTATTTATCCATTTAAATCCTGGATGACCAATCACATGAACAAACAATATTCGCAGAACTAAAACCCGGGTTAGTTTCAATCCAGTGCCACTCCCCGGTCATTTTCACTTTACAATAACAAACAAAACTTATACAAACGGTCAATTTTAATTATGGGGCTTTTTATTATTGGGTTATTTATGGGTCTATTCACTGGTAATTTATGGGTATTATGGGTGGGATATAATAGACCATTGAAACGAGTAGCACGGGCGGAATGACCGCTGTGAAATGAATGAATAGGTGGCAAAAGGGTAGACGGGTAATTGTGTAATGGACACCGTTGGGTCAGTGCTTGTAAAGGGGAAAAGCAAGAGAGGGATTAAAAGAATGAACACAAATTTGGAGAATGGGGCATGAGTCTTTTAAAGTTGGAATTAATGAAAAAATGCTCATATTTACGGACTTGTGTAATGATTTAGAAGATTTGCTTAAAATATCTTTTGAACAACTAACTATAAAATAGGATTGAGTATTTGTTTAAATACATAATATTAAATAGATTCGTATATTTATTACGATGTAGTGTCGGGCGTGGAAGAAGTTAGAGGCGTCTTTTCCGAATTCGCACGTACGCATCATTTCCGTTGATGTTATCATACCTTAGCAATTTTTTGAATATGCCACAAGAATTAAAATTTATAAAAAATACCGCCAAAATTCACTTTTTGAAAATGGAAATAATAGGAGAAGGTCGGGTAACGTCGGACACATAAACAAACTCAAAATATTAGCAGAATTAGACATTTATTTCGAATATAGATATTAACTACAACATATCTTGAGTAATTTATATTAAGTAATCATCAGATAATTTTATTATTTTAGTTTAAATCAAGTCTCTGACGTACAAACTAGCGATGATCCAGCTGTTCTTTGACTTTGGAAAATTCTTTACATTTATGACATTGTATCCAGTCTTCTTTGAAGATTTCACCGCAAATAATGCATTCTGTTTCACAGTTCCTTGACAAATTTTGAATGTTCTTTTTTGGTTTAATTTTTTTCTTTGCGCAACTGCAGTCTTTTTTTTTATTAATTGTAGCATGAGTTTAATAGTTGAAGCCACATTATTCTCTACCAATGTGTTTTTAAAGGATGAAGATGTGAGAATCTCGCTTTTATGTGTTTTTCGTGAATTTGTCAGAAGACGTTTCTTAGAAACGTCAGGAAGAGGAGACAACTGTTTTAGAAATTGATCTGCAAAATTATGTTGATGGTGGCTTGTTGATGGCTGGGAAATTGCATCAGTGGATGACTGAAGGTCAGAAATTTCACTGGTTGTTGGGTTCGATATGACACTGGAACATGGCTGCTGATGGTGGCTAGTTGTCGGCTGGGAAATTGAATCAGTGGATGATTGAGGATTAGAAGTGTCATTGGTTGTTGGGCATGAGATGAGACTGGAAAATGGCTGTTGGTGGTGGCTAGTTGATGGGTGAGAAATTGCATCACTGGATATTTGAGGATCAAAATTGTTGTTTTGTTCCAAATGATGCTAGAGGCCGACTGCTGGTTGCGACACGTTCATTACTGGAATTTTACATCAGTGATAGTGGTGTTGTGTGATGGGTTTTCAGTCAAGACTTGATACCGTTCAGTATTGGTCATCTCAAATGGAAAAAAATCCAATTCGCTAAAAATATTCCTATTAAAAGGATATATTCCAGAGCATCTGAACCAACTCTGTGCTATTTTTAATTTAGCTGCCTTTGAAAAAGTCAAATTGACTAAAGCAGCGATTTCATAGTCACTGATTCTAGCACCTGGGTTTCGTCTGCATTTTCTGAAGCAAATGCAGTCTTGAACGACATAAAAATACCCTGTCGAGCGTACTCTATCACTGCCAACTCTTGTGGCTTCCATGACCATCGGAAATCGAAAGGATATGATTCTTCTTCTACGGCTGCGCATACTGTTTAAAATGTTGTAACCACATTGAAAATATCTCATCATTCATCCAGCCACTTTTATGTGGATCAGCAATGATTTCAGGTGGGGCTCCAATCATCAAACACCCATCTTTGGCCATTCTTTATCTCGGAAAATGAAAAGGGGGGTATAAAATGGCCAGTTACATTCATATGTCAATATTATGTTCCTTTCTCTTTCACCGTAAGTCAACTCGCCAACTAGTTTTTTTCTTTTAGTAGAAACGACTTTTTAGTTTTTGTAAACTGTGGAGACTCCAGTTTTATCAGCATTGTAAATTTTGGAGGCAGGGAATTTATGCTTCTCTTGCAACTGGTGGAGCTGATCGTAGAAACCATCAGCTTTGGGTTTGTTGAACTTAACAGCCATCGCGATGGTGGTTGATTCTGGAGTTCTGAATGCAATATCTGGCTATTTCTTTATGAAGTTGTAGTAAAAGTCCTTTGCGGCCATTTTCGTCTCTTTGTTAAACTTGTGTGGTATTTTTAAGCTATTCGCAAATTGAAATGCTAATTTGAAACAGTTTGGTCGAGTTAACGGCATCAGGCGATTATCAAGTTTCATTACATAGTTATATAATTGTTGAAAATAGACTTCTGAGAATGTATTTTTAAATCTCCCCAGATTTGGCTTCAATTTAACCTCCTATCCACTGTTAAAAGAGTTTTTATCCGATCCTGAAGAGTACTTCTCGGTACGACATACCTGTTAGCTGCTCTTCTTCTTGAACACATTATATAGCCTGTTTCATACTAATTGTTTCCCAACTCCCTCTTTCAGTATTGGCATTTTTTCGAGTGATCTGCAAAAGAAATAACATATTATATACTCTGCCAAGTGTATTAGGCCTACACAGTTTAAAAAAATAGATTACATTGTTAACAAATAGAGTTTCTGTCCACTTAAAAGTGTCCGAGGATACCCGAGGAAATTGTGTCTGATAATACCCGACCGACTCGATCCAATGTTTTAATTGATAGAAATATTTTCAATAAATGTGGAGACAATAAATACCCTGCAATGGTATTTACAACACTAATCTTTGAAAACATTAAATAAACGATGATGCATTTATAGAAACTATATTCAAAAAGTAAAAAAACTGTATTCAAAAAAAAAATTGATGTAAAAATTTGCGTAAAAAAACTTTTGTCACTAATTATCCCCTCGGTGATTGCGTCACTACTGCAGCGAATATTCAACTACGTGATGCTACCAACGCTTTTAGGTGTGCCGTGTTTGTCTATGTGTGCGTCGTGATTACTTAAAACCGACAGTACTGAGGCTACCCCCCCCCCCGTCCGGGGTTACCCGACTTCCCCCTATCAAAAAACTATGCGAGCAATATAATATTGTTAATTAGATGGAAAGAATACGCATTTAACTTAAATTAATTTAAAAATAATTCATTCAACTATTGCAGGATCGGCTTCAAAAAAATACTATTAGTCTACGCGCCCAGGAGTTTCGTAGCAAATTGGAGGTTCGATCAAGCAGGAAGGTATTTTCTATGTATTTTTGAGCTGCTCAGTCTGAATATGAAACCTGCTTTACGAGCAAATGACAGACAATTTTTTTCCTTAATATGCTTGAAAAGCAAGTTGCATATTCGGATTTAGCAGAAAAAAATATACGAATAACACTGCCAGTACTGTTATAGTAGAGTTTCTTATATATGATTAAGACGGTCATCCTGGGGCACCCTTACAACAATAAAATACAAACCACAATGTAAAAAAAAAACAGTTTTTCCACGGTGCTCTTCTCGTAGTGCAATTTACCATCAAATAAGAAAATCTACAGCCAAGCATTAAATACGGAGTAAATTTGCATTCAGATTTAGCCACCGACGGTACGAAATTGCATTTTACATTTTAATAACTGGAAAGCTTTTCCCGAAAACGAGCACAAAAGAGCTTAGTTTTGAAAAGCCCTGCTTAGTTTCGATAAGAACTTTTTTCGAAAATTAAAAAGGAATTGTTTTCGAGACGGCAGTCTTTCAGTGGTAATGACAATCACCGAAGTAAGAGCGGTTTATCTTTTCAGAAATAAATTCATAGTGTAGGAGAATTATTCAAGATATAGACGAATACAGCGTTTTTTACCCTTATTGCACCAATATGTAATAAAATAATTATATTGGTTTACGCCGACTTCAAATTTATCGAAGTTTATATTATTTATAAGAAAAGTCTGCCCTTTATAGAATAATTGTGCAATAAGGACAAAAAATCTACTATATTTACCATTAGTACAAAAGTAAGATGTGCTTTTGCTGCCTATAAAATAGGCACCCTTATTACACTAATATGTAACAAAATAATTACACTGGTTTACGCCGACTTCAAATTTATTGCAATTTAAATTATTTATAAAAAAAAGTCTGGCCTTCAAAAGATAATTTTACAATAAGAGCAAAAAGTCGACTACATTTATCATTAGTACAAAAGGAAGATGTACTTTTGCTGCCTATAAAATAGGCACCCTTATTACACCAATATGTAATAAAATAATTACACTGGTTTGCGCCGACTTCAAATTTATTGCAGTTTAAATTATTTATAAAAAAAGTCTGGCCTTCAAAAAATAATTTTGCAATAAGAACAAAAGTCAGCTACATTTACCATTAGTACAAAAGAAAGGTGTGCTTTTGCTGCCTATAAAATAGGCACCCTTATTACACTAATATGTAACAAAATAATTACACTGGTTTACATCGACATCAAATTTATTGCAGTTCAAATTATTTAAAAAAATCTGGCCTTCAAAGGATAATTTTATAATAAGAATAAAAAATCTACTACATTTACCATTAGTACAAAAGGAAGATATGCTTTTGCTGCCTATAAAATAGGCACCCTTATTATACCAATATGTAACAAAATAATTACACTGGTTTACGCCGACTTCAGATTTATTGCAGTTTGAATTATTTATAAAAAAAAGTCTGGCCTTCAAAGGATAATTTTACAATAAGAACAAAAAATCGACTACATTTACTATTAGTACAAAAGGAAGATGTGCTTTTGCTGCCTATAAAATAGGCGCCGACTTCAAATTTATTGCAGTTTAAATTATTTAAAAAAATCTGGCCTTCAAAGGATAATTTTACAATAAGAACAAAAAATCTCTTACATTCACCTTTAGTACAAAAGGAAGATATGCTGTTGCTGCCTATTTGGTATTTAAAAGAAAAATTTCGAAAAATGATAGATGCAGAGTTAGAGAGAAGAAGTGACTTTTCTACGACTCCATATGTGAAAACTGATTAAAGACAAAACCTTTAAAATTAAATTGAATCAGAAAAAAAAAGGATCTTGGAAATCCATGATATAGAGTGACTATTGTTATTCATATTCGATGCAATTTTATCCATTTGGTTCTAACTGAGGTTCCAATTGGATGTAACATTTCTTACTACAAGTTGAAATATTGCATCTGATAGAAGCTACAATTAGAACTGTTTATTAAGTAAATTTGAAGTAGAATCGGTCCGATCAGATCACAACACTCCGTTAAGTTAGAAGTTACAAAAGTGCATTATAATCCTATTAAAAATTTCCCTCGTTTTATAAAAATTGATATTTGCAAACACTAAAATTATGAATTTAATGGTAAACGATGGTAAAATACTGTGTAATTGGCAAGAATATATAAATAAATAAATGTATGTAGTCCATGCATCTCTTCCAAAAAGGAAGAGTCGTTTGGTGGAGTAACCAGGCTTTGTTGTGAAGCATAAAATAGAATAATTTTTTTTTCACGTATTCATAGCAATTTTGGCATTTGTATGATTTGGAATAGGCTGGATGGTCTCTATTTCAATGTAGAACTCTTTGATAGATCAATTTATGTAAACTCCATACTATAAAGCTAAAAAAAGTTCAATAAATTATTTACTAATACCAAAACTTAATTTATCGATGCATCCACCGAGGGAGCTAATAAAAGTTTTAGCAATGTTTAAATTTTTTGTTTGATTATTGATTTTTAATTATAAAAACATCGGCAACATTGCTTTGGAGTATCAGCTGTGTCGAAAACGAAATAATTAACTATCAATTACTTGCCAATTGCCAAGATTATTGAGTTATCTCCTCATGTTAAGCGCATTTCAATCATGCTGGATGCACATTCTTGATCGGAACACTAATTGGCACAGAGAAGGCAAATTTATGTCGCGGATGCCGTAGCATTTCTTATTTTGTAAAAGCTATGTCAGCTAAACGTTAGAGGAAAAATCGAAAAAGACTAATCAATATTGGGTTTATCGTTTTTAGGATTTTATTTTGAGTTTTTTGAAATAAAAGTTTAGTGTAAATTATTCTCAGAGCATAAGCGTTGTGACGAAGTGACTTATTATTTTCAACGAAATAAATGTGCTCTATACATTTTCTGTATAAATATACAAACGCCACCGAAAAGTTCATGCTTGCTTTATTTATATAGTCTTGTCGGGGGTCTCGACAAGACATTTTTACTTGACGATGATTGATTACTTACAAATAGACCTTCTGTACAGTGGTGTGTTCAGAATTAGTAATTTCTAAGACATTAGATATAAAAGATATATGTCTTCTTTGCGAAGAAGTCCTTTTTAATATTAAATTTGCCTGGAATATTTTAATCTACTTTATATTCTGCTTCTACGTCGGATATCTCTTGAATTTTACGAAACATAAACATGTTACGCGCAAATTGCGCTAGTAATAAATGTTATTACTATTTAAGAAAAAAGTGTTACGAAAAAACTCGCGTGTGAGTCGGACCATTGAACAATGGAAAGGGGAGATACGTTACTGATATATCACTGCACACCGAAACTATTAAAGATATATAATCATGACGTTTTGGAAATTGGTCGGAAATACCATATAGGTCCTAGTAAAAGAGGATTTTTCAAAATTTGTACTCCAAAAGGGTGAAAAGGGATAAATTGTCTTTTGATAAATTTATCGATATCTCTTGATCAGTTTTGATTTTAGAACTGATGGCGTAATGACACGTACATGCATCTCCGCATAAAGCCCAAACCACGCACTTATAAAGTATATGTACTGATCGTCAAATAAACAGAAAATGTCCGGACCATGCTATGCGCCTTTTTGGGTAAGGTGAAGTTATAATAACTGTGAATACGCTGTCGCCACTGAAAAATTATAACGACTAAACGTAATCGTTTACCTCGCACTGACAAGGTTTGAAGCAACTTGCATACCTTTCCGAAATTTCATCGACATATATAGTTGAACGAAACGAATGGTAGAAAAAGATAAAATGACAGTATTACGTTATAACCTTACCCAACTTATCCAATTTGTGTCAATTGATTGTTGTGTGAACGTCTGTCATACTATTGGTCGGTCGTAAAAATAAATTAAAAATTTTTATTATATTTTTGGTTGTTAAAAATAACTAGTCTTTAAAAAAAGCAGTATGTTGACGAACCGTTTCTTCAAAACGATTTATTTTTTAAAAAATCAGTTGAAATGTTAATTAGGTAGTACCCGTTATTTTCAGTATTTTCTAATTAAAATTTCCTTAGAAAGTTGAATGTTTCGCAAATTTCAAGTAAATTTGAGATTATAGACATACAAAATTATTACACTAAATTCTGTTCATATCTCAATAGTATGAGCGTGCTGTTTAAAAATTGTTTTTCTACGGCTAGT
This sequence comes from Diaprepes abbreviatus, assembly GCA_034092305.1. NCBI lineage: Eukaryota > Metazoa > Arthropoda > Insecta > Coleoptera > Curculionidae > Diaprepes > Diaprepes abbreviatus. The sequence goes on along the minus strand of JASJET010000045.1, from coordinate 308,518 downwards.
TCTAATTATGGATTTAACACAAACACTTGTGTCCCTATATCCCCAAACGGTCGAGTATCTTACTTTGAAACAGTTAAGTGTAACATAAATAACACAACTTATAAAAAATTTGAGAAGTAACAATTTGTAAGATATTTAAAACTTTTATTTAAATAAGTAACATTAAATTTTATATTCAAATAATGTTAAATGCAACATTTTACTTCCTTAGACTGTGTTAAACACTATACTACACTATAACTAAATAAATATTAGTGATTATAATTTATTAGGACATATAAATTTGAACCCTACAAGCCAACAAATGAGGTCCTTCAGAATAAAAAGTTTATTTATAGCACGTTTGGTCTTCAAGCCCCTACAAATCTTCACAAAATAATAAAAAAAGTATATTCAAGGTTGAATAGTATCATTAATGGGGGGGTCTTCGGGCTGGCCTATGGTTCCGGCCCCTGGTCGTACACAGTTCCTCTATCACCGGTCAAGTTTCAGGTTTTCTTTCCAACTTACTTGTCAGGACAGGAAGTCTTGCAATAATCGGCTAGATGTTTAGTGAATTCATACAATAATTGATTGGTGGATAGTTAGGACGATGAATTTTAGTAATACGTCATAGAGCAGTGGTTCAAGTGGTTTCAAGTTTTATGAGTGCTGGCTTCCTGCAATTACTGTATATAGGAGGTATGTATTCCTATTAAAGTCAGTACATTGCTTTGTATATATGAGTTGTTTTTCTTGATATGCCTGTGTCTTTGTATATTAGACTCCTAAGGTATTTGGCCCTTTGTATAGATTTTTTGTTTAATAGTTCCAAAGTGCCAATTGAAGATAATTTTGTGGTTTATATTTACACTTAAATATTTGACTGATGGCTTGGTGCATATTACTGTTATTAAGTTATTTAAAATAAATTTAATCCAAGGAAAAACAAAGATTTTTTCACAATAATAACAACAATGACACTATTTTTTGACTTTTGACGGTTAATTTGACATGCCAAAATGTCATTTTATCCAAAATGGCGCAGAGCATACTCCGGACATTTTTCGTTTGACAGCTCCATTACCACCTGTCATCCATTTATTTTCAGAAATCCGTGGCCCGAACCCATAAACCCATAAATTCAAACTAATTAACCCCGCTCAGTTTTTAAATCCTACCTTAAATAACATCAATAAATACAGGGGGTTTCACCGGGAAACAATTCGATCTATATGTGGAAAACCACATACAGCAAAAATTTGAAAATTGGGGTGTTTCTATTTAAAAAAATTGACTTTTGACGATTCTTTCAATTTAATATTTAATCCTATTTTTTGAACATCCTGTACTTTTATTTAATAAAGTATTATAAAAATCTAATAAAGAGGTCTTTTTCAACAAGAGAATCCAACAAATTAAATAAAAAAGGCTTCTTTAAAGGACTTTTTGACGTAAAAACTTAAATATGTCAAAAACGGTCCGGGAATGCAAGAAGTGCCCTTAGTTAATAAATGACTGATGATGTTTATTATTTATATCTAATTACAGAATTTTTATTTCTATGGTTTTTAACTACAGGTTTGGGAGCGCCACCCGAATTTTTACTCCCCACCGCCTAATACGTCAAATACACTGCTGTTCTCGATATACAATGAATAATAAGAACTTTTAATTTTCAATGTATCTATACTCATTTTCTGCCCCACTTACCATAGAGAATGTGTGCCAAGCCGATGCATACCATAACTACGGTGATAATACCCATTCATTTATCATATTTATTATTTAAATTGCAAATTTATTTTGATTGTTTCTCACGAAGCAGGCAAAGAAACAATTAATGGTCCTTTGTTGCTGGATTTGTTATTAAAACGTGCCATTTTCCTTTGTATTATATATTTATTAAGTATATTCAGTCCACATAAAGTTAACTGTAAATAGACCAGAATAATGCCCATAACAATATTTGAGATATGCTCCCTCTTAAAAAATACCGCTACATTTTTTTTTATTTAACAAAAATGAAAATAAAAAAACCTTTATATATATATATATATATATATATATATATATATATATATATATATAGATAGATAGATAGATAGATAGATAGATGGATAGATAAGTCTTTATTCCAATAAGTATTACTTACAAAAAAACTCATAAGGGCATGGAACAATGTCAAAAAATATCATTACTGTAATAAAAATTATAGTTCATTCTCAGCTGTAGATAAAAAAAGGAAAAAAAATTAAAAAGAAAAAACCTCAACAATAATTATACAGTTTTAAATATCTTTCTTGAATAATTCTATCAAGTTAATGTAGTAAAAACAAAACAACTAAAACTTAAGATAAAGGGCGATATTATAAATGAGACAAAAACTAAATAACAAGTACACTTACATACATTTAAAATTTAATAATACAGCCAATAACAAAAATTTTAATTCGAGACAATACTGCCTTTATCACACTCATAAAACTCTTCCAATATGCAGAAGGCTTTCTTATATAAAAAGATTTTCAGGACACACTTTAATCTATTTCTCGGTAGTAAACGTACATTTTCAGGTAAAGAATTAAAAATTTTATTATAGAAAACTCGACATTTTTCTGCAAAAAACTAAAGTTATATTTATCAGAAAGCATATTTGTTTTATTTCTAGTAATGTAGTTATGTTTACTAGATGCACCCTCAAAAAGATTCCTGTTATCAACAATAAACATCACCGAATCCAAAATGTACATACCTATAACCGTCAAAATATTGTTACTAATAAATATAGTCCTACAACTGTCTTGTTGTTTCATTGCAAAAATACATCGTAAACATTTCTATTAATATCACAGGAATTGCCCCAAAATATCAAACCATACCTGAGTCTGGACTGTACAAATGCATGGTAAGCTGACAGAGCTGCATCGATTCCAACTCTTTCCGAAATAATTCTTAATGCGAAACAATACTGAGATATTCTAGTGGCAACTTTCTCGATGTGCGCCCCCCCAGTCCAACCTTCTATCGACGTTTAGTCCCAAGACAACAGCGCTCTCAACTGATGTTATTGTTGTATCCTCAAACGTTACTGTAAATTGATTATTCAGTCTGTTACCAAACATAATGCACTGTGTCTTGGAAACATTTATCGACAGGCTGTTGGACCGAAAATACCCATCGAGAGTGTCCATCACAGATTGAACCTTCATCGAAAGAAACTCCGCCGTGCTTTCAGTGAATATAAGCGATGTATCATCAGCATATAGTACAGTCTGCTCTCCAGAGATTTCGGGTAAATCATTTGTGTAAAGAATATACAAAAGAAGTCCAAGTATTGATCCTTGAGGGACGCCCTCTTCATTTTAATCCTCTGAGACACTATAGCCCTACTATGGAGATCAGACTCCACAACACACTGAGTCCTGTCCGTCAAATACGATCTTATTAATTGCAGCGCGTTACCCCTTATACCATACATTTCTAGTTTTAATAATAATGTTTTATGATCCACAGCATCAAAGGCTTTAGAGAGATCCAGGCACATGGCCAATGCTTGCTTTTTTTATTTAGAGAATCTATAATTTGTATAAGTGTTTGGTACAAAGCTCTTACTGTGGATTTTCCTTTTCTAAAGCCATTTTGTTTATCTGATATTACAGAGGACTTATCCAGAAATGTTACAATTCTCTGAAATAAAATTTTATATATATATATATATATATATATATATATATATATATATATATATATATATATATATATATATATATATTTAATTTTTGCTGGAAAAAGAATAAAGTAAAATATGGAAACTCGATCACATGATTGGTGAGATAGCGGAACCAGTTATAATTGATTTGAAACGAAGAAACTCCACTGACTTTGATTACGAATTAGATACGTAATGTTTACCAGCGTGAACATAATTTATTATTTAAATTTTTGTTTTTTTGTATTTTATTGTTTAATATTGTTCATATTTTTTATTTTTGCGTCTCACTCTCTACTTTAAAATATATTTAAGTCTAATTAACCGTAATTCTTTTATTATTTTATTATTGTATGTGTGTTTTTTCTTAAGCGTGTAGAATTAACACGTTTATTTTATTTTTTTGGGGCTATCGGGTTTCCATATAATAAAGTAAATTAAATTAAGTTGTCAGTGCAATAGAAATAAAAATAAGTAAGTTTAATTTTAATTACAATACATAAAAATTAATTACATTTGAATCCCGTTTTAGTGTTTAATTGTAATTCTGCAGACGGTTTAAGAAATAAATAAACTGAAACGTCAAATGTCCTAAAAATGTTTTTATTTAATAATAAAATGACCGATAGCCCTAAAAAATTTTTTATATTATATGGATGAATTTATTTTTTTATATATGTTTAACTTCTTGTATTTATGATAATGAGTTTTTTTTATAAGTATTTAAATTATAACTTAAAATTTTTTGAAAGAATAAGGCCACGTTTTAGTCTGAATGTGCCTAAAACCGTTTCTATGCTAAAACTAAAAATAAGAAAAATACAGTTGTAATTGGTATTAAATATGACAAAATTATTTATATTTTGTAACGTATGTGAATTATTAAGAAATTATTAGAAACAAAATAATATTATTGAGCTTATGACCGAAATAATATTCTATGCCATAAATACTTAGTGATAAAATAAATCTCCTTCCGACGCCTATGACAATGATTAAAATCCTTTTTAACACTTCACATTTCCAGATATCTATTTTTACCAATCCAAATAGTCCATTATTATAGACTGATATTTTTGATTATAAAATGTCTAACCCATTCCTATAAAAAATATATGTGTCTAACAGATTTTGCCAAAGACCCCGGACTAAAGAACACCGGTAGTTTGCGAAGAAAAAAAGGGTAAAAAATGATTTATTACTCTCTCTAGTTCTTGAATAGACTATAGTTTATTACTTTTCAACATTTCCTCTACGATTTCTCGAGTGAAGTTGATGATATACCTCTATATCTTGTATCATTCTCCTTTGATCACCTTGATAACCTTCAACATGTCATAAGTTGTTACTTCTGTCACTGATAAATGCTATGAGATTTGAAAATTGACGGGGTTAACCTCCCAAAATTTGACGAAGTTCTCATGCTCTTAATTGTTAGTTTATTTAGAAATATTTAATTTTTCGATATATACGAACGACCCCATATATAACTTGATATTTTGTTGAAGGAGTTTAACGAACGAACAGACAAACAAGCGACGAAAATCATGAAAGCCTGGCATTTACCTTGTGGGCTACAAAACCTTAAAGAGGACACTTTAATTTAATTAAAATCGCAATAATAACAGCAGAAATAACATTTGTACTTTAATAAGCTCAGCCTTTAATTAATCTAAAATCTGTTTTAATATTCCTGCCTCTAGCTCCTTCCTGGCATAACTATAAAGGATTAAATTCTAAACCAGATTACTGGGACTTGAGATGTGTTTGAAATTACAGAGTAGGTGTATCGGGCCTACAGCCTTAATTTTAATTAAGAATATTGATCGAACAGAAGACGAAAAAATTAAAGTGAAAATATAAAAGTATCGAAAAATACGATGTATTGAAAGTAACGGTGTTGGCGGTTACGATGATAGAACTTTTTACCTGATAAATATAGAATTCGGAACTCTTAATTAACTTTATAAGAATATTTTAAGAAAATAGCAAAGAATATGTATGTTTTTTTGTACTGATCAGGGCAGAGGCGGATCCAGCCTCTCTCTTTGGGGGGGGGGGGTGATATCACAAATTACAGCATGGCAAGCGAAAGCAAGTTGTCGACGGGGGGAGACACCAGCAACATTCCCATTTCTAGTGTAAAAGGCAGGGTCGGGTCTATTTTTCTGAATTTGAAGCTCTTGGTGATGTGGGGGCCGATCACATGAAAAAAGAAGTTGCGGACAGGAGGGAAGGATGCCAGCAGCATACACATTCTTAGTATAAGAGGCGGAATCGGGCTATTTTCCTGAACTCAAACCTCTTGGGAAGGGAAGGGGCGATCACAAGCATACACATTCCTATACTCTATTCAAGAACTAGAGAGAGTAATAAAATTGTTACCGAAACCCCCAATGTACCTACTCCAGTGCCGCAGGTAACTGAGGACTGCCGTAAATCTAATTATATTTAAATATTATAAGCATTTATAAATTTACTGCAACAATAAAATTTCTGATAGTTTAGTTACATACATACATCTTACAGTGTGTTCTTAGTGATTTATCTTGTTTGTGCTCATTTTTATATATTATTTGAGATTAGTGACAAAATATATGGCCTCCACATCTATATTTATTCCAAAATCGTTAAACCAAGGCATTTTTCCCCAGCGAAAAACTTATTACGATGAATGTTTATGATGCCTAAACATATTAATATCTAGATAATAATCTTAAAAGCTTTGTTGAGATGTGTTTCAACGTGACAGGAGTTGGAGAATCTACTATGTACCGAATAATGAAGGACAAAAAAACGACTTGAATTGTTAGTACTCCCAAGCCAGATTCGATCACAGGCAGACGAAAAACCTCGATGGAAGAAGAGATGTGAACTGCAATAAAAGGAGTTGTACATACATTTTATTATGAGAAGCAGATCCCAGCCGTCGACAAAAGTCTAACTAAAATCACTGAAGATCGGAATTTACCTGAAATTAAAAGAACTGAGCTCTAGAAATTGCTCAGAGAACTTAATTTTTGCTGGGAGAAAACCAGATAGGAAATCTGTTCTTATAGATCGTCCGGAAAATGTCCGTTGGAAAAGGAAATCTGTCTCAAGTAAAAGGTACAGTTGCTAGAAACTGACACAACTTACAAAATTAGTAATTTAACTGAACTTTTGAAAGATTTTTTTGAATAAAATAACTGCAGAAAATTGGGAAAAATCCATATAATAAAAGAATAAAAGAAAATGTGGAAACTTCATCTTATGATCGGTGAGATAGAGGAACCAATTATAATTAATTTGAACGAAGATAGCTTCACTGACTTTGATTACTAATTAGATACGCAATGTTTACCAGCGTAAACACAATTTATTATTTAAATTTTCTGTAACTTATAAAAATTAATTACATTTAAATCCCTTTTTAGTGTTTAATTGTAATTCTGCAGATGGTTTAAGAAATAAATAAACTGAAACGTCAAATGTGTTAAAAATGTTTTTAATTAATAATAAAATGACCGAAAGCCCCAAAAAAATTTTAATATTATATGGACGGATTTATTTTTTTATTTATGTTTAACTTTTTGTATTTTTGACAATGGGTATTTTGTAAGTTTTTAAATTATAACAGAATTTTTTGAGAGAATAAGGCTACATTTTAGTCTGAATGTACCTAAAACGGTTTCTATGACAAAATTAAAAATAATAAAAATACCATTGAGATTTGTGTTAAATATGTCAAAATTATCTACATTTTGTAATGTATGTGAATTATTAAGAAATCATAAGAAATAAAATGATATTATAAAGACTTTTTATTTTAAGTATATTACTGAAATAATATTCTATGCCTTAAATACTTAGTGATAAAATAAACCTCCTTCCGACGCCTATGACAAAAATTAAAATCCTTTTTAACACTTCACACTTCCAAATATCTATTATTATCCAATCCAAATAATCCATTATTATAGACCGGTATTTTTGATTATAAAATTTCTAACCCATTCCTGTGAAAAATATATGTGTCTAACACATTTTGCCAAAGACACCGGACTAAAGAACACAGGTAGTTTGCGAAGAAAAAAGGGTAAAAAATGATTTATTACTCTCTCTAGTTCTTGAATAAACTATAGTATAAGAGGCAAAATCGGATCTATTTTCCTGAACTCAAAGCTCTTGGGGGGGGGGGGGTCTGACATATATATATATATATATATATATATATATATATATATATATATATATATATATATATATATATATATATATATATATATATATCGCATTGAAAAGTACATCCTTTGTTTTTCGAAGATGGCAAAAAAATTGTTTTGAAAAGTATTTTAATAAATTCACGTTTTTCAATATAAAATTTCTTCCATCAATATTGCCTTAAAATTGAATTTAATCTATTCGTCATTTCCGAAAAAAATTCAATTATGTCGACAAACAGACGGTCCAATTTATTTTTAATCGTTTTTAACAACGGTAGCATTTTCCAACATTGGCGATTTTTAGATTTCCTTTTTATCCCAATCGAATTTTTTGCCTTGAGTGTTTTTATGGACACAAAAAATTTAATTGAACGATTATCTTTTTATATTTCATTTCGTCGAGTAGGCAAATAAAAAGTTATTTCATTAATATCCGAGTTAATAATGAAAGTATTTATAATCTTCTTGAGAAAAATATGGTAAACAACTTTTTTTAATAAAAAAATATTTCTTTACATCAAAATTTTATGGAATTTCTACATAAAAATATGTTTACGACAGTTATGTTCCTTTGTTAAAAATTTGTTGACAACGCACGGTCCTAACTTATCACTACTTTTTTTGGAAAACATTTCATAAAACACAAATTAATTGAAATCATATGTTTGTGCAGTAAAATTTTGCAGGTACAGGGTGAGTCAACGATTGGATGAAGTAGGTTTGTGCCTTTTCGGTGAAATTAACAAAGAAACTATATTTATTGTTTGATACAGTTTATTTTTACGCAGATTTTAAAAATATTTAGGACTCTACAGGGTGAGCCAAAAAACTAGGACAGCATAAAGTTGTATTTTTTTAAGTAGAACACCCTATACACGAATCGTATTTTCGATTTAGCTTATAATTTTAAATCTTTTTTATTAAGGGTTTACTATAACAAAACTTTATATTTTCTGAGATAATTAAGTTTAAAGAAAAAAAGTCACATTTTCAAGCGTCAATTCAATCCTAAATAACGTTTTCAATTTTGTGACAAATATATTCAAATTTGGAATTTAGCAAGGCCAAGGACAAGTTAACATAATTTTTACCTAATATTTGCAATAAAAGCTACAGGGTGTTGAACACATCGGCTCAAATTTGAACAAGTTTAAATGAATAAATATCTTTTTTTTTAAATGGTACACCCTGTATATTTTCATGTTATTTAATAGAGTAATAAAAACCCTAAAAGTTTTGTTCAATATATCCTATACCTATTTATAATAGTTTTTGAGATATTTCAGTTTTTCTTATTTTCCATACTTTTTTACAGAAATAGTCTTCATTATCATAGTAGCCATGTAAAATAATAAAAAGAAACTACAGAAACAAACAGAATGTGGTTAAATATGATGAAATACATTATTCGTTATATTACAACGGCAATAGTTTAATTAAACATAATGTGAAAAAATTAACACAACAATAACGACAAGGCAAATACATATTTACTTTTATACTAAATTGAAACAAAAAAATTACCTATTAAATACTGAGATTAATTATTTCTTTTTAATAAGTGTTCGAATAAATGACCCTCTTGTGCAATGCACAAATTTAGTCTTTTTTGCAGATTTTCTCGGACCCTGGACAAAATTAGTGGCGTTATTGTTCTACAGGTATCCGTAATCCTGTTTCGCATATCTTCCACTGTTGTTGGTGGATTAACATACACCTTATTTTTAATATAACCCCATAGGAAGAAATCTAATGGGGTGATGTCGCAAGACCTTAGTGGCCACTCAATGAAACCCCCACGTCCAATCCATTTTTGGGGATATCGTTGGTCCAAAAACGCACGAACTTCACGATGGTAATGCGGAGGCGCACCATCGTGCTGGAACCACATACTGTCGAGCTCATCCCTATCGATACCTTGAAGCAGTTGGGGTAGTTCTTCTTGTAGAAAGTTCAGGTAACTAAGGCCATTTAGTGGTTCATTAAAAAAGTGGGGTCCAATAATTCGATTATGATGAATACCACACCAAACATTTAATGACCAGTGGTTTTGATGTTGCACCTCTCTAATCCAAAATGGGTTTTCTGTGGCATAATAATGCATGTTGCGTCTATTTACGGCACCGTTACTTCTAAAAGTAGCTTCATCACTAAACATTACCTTGCATAATAAATTTGGATTTAATTGAATCTCCGCATTTATTGTACGACAAAAGTTTACACGACTTTCAAAATCCTGTCCATGCAATTCTTGGTGTAATTCCATGTGATATGGATGATACCTATATTTCTTGGTAGTATGATTAGCGGTGGATTGTGATGTTTCACATAATGCTGCTAACTGACGGCTACCAATATAAGGATTTTCCTGAAAATTTAACAATACTTGTAGTTTTTTTTCTTCATTAGTTACTGGTTTGTTGACCACTTTACGTTTTGGATAATCAACAGTACCAGAAGAATCAAATCTTTGAATTAAGTTTTGAAAAGTATGGGTATTAGGCTGGCGTCGATCAGGATACTTCATTTTGTAAATTCTTTGAGCAAGAAGGCAATTTTTTTGAGCCTCTCCTATTGTATAAATCATATCTATTAACTCATTCTTTGGAAAATTCATTTTACAATATAAGATGAATGCAAAAAAAACCAAACTGCACTACATAAAAACCAAAAGAAGCGATTGCGGTTATAAATTTGACACACAGAAAAATGTTCTTTTACATTGTTTTTGCCATGGCTACTATGATAATGAAAACTTTTTTCTCTTTAATTTCTGTAAAAAAGTATGGAAAATAAGAAAAACTGAAATATATCAAAAACTATTATAAATAGGTATAGGATATATTGAACAAAACTTTTAGGGTTTTTATTACTCTATTAAATAACATGAAAATATACAGGGTGTACCATTTAAAAAAAAGGATATTTATTCATTTAAACTTGTTCAAATTTGAGCCGATGTGTTCAACACCCTGTAGCTTTTATTGCAAATATTAGGTAAAAATTATGTTAACTTGTCCTTGGCCTTGCTTTTTTTCTTTAAACTTAATTATCTCAGAAACTATAAAGTTTTGTTATAGTAAACCCTTAATAAAAAAGATTTAAAATTATAAGTTAAATCGAAAATACGATTCGTATATAGGGTGTTCTATTTAAAAAAATACAACTTTATGCTGTCCTAGTTTTTTGGGTCACCCTGTAGAGTCCTAAATATTTTTAAAATCTGCGTAAAAATAAACTGTATCAAACAATAAATATAGTTTCTTTGTTAATTTCAACGAAAAGGCACAAACCTACTTCATCCAATCGTTGACTCACCCTGTACATACTTACAATTAATGCAGTTGTATGAAAAACTAACAACGCTAATAATTGCCATGGAATGCATGCACTTTACCAGTTTTAAATGCATGTTTCCGATGGAATTACCTATAACCCAAAATAATGCTTATTAGCAGAATTTGGAATAAAACTGGTAATTTCGAGCTGGAATAAAAGCATCGCTCTTGAACAGTGTTACATAACACATCAGGGGATGGAGGACCATTGTCGCATTCCATTCCTGTATGACATTTTTCATTATCCTGCTGCAAATAAAAAATATTACTTTAAGAAGTTATAACTACCTGTATGAAATTGAAAAACACATAAATCAAATCGGTGTAACAAGCAGTCTAGTCGCCTGACTAAACAGCAAAAATGTCCTGCTATATTTTAAATTTGCAGGAAGCCCGTCTAACGAAGTAACAGTCACATTTGCGAGTGTTTAAGCAGGATATGATTTATATATGTTTGCCAGTGGAAATTATTCCTAAATTAAAGTGGTAGTTTTATGTTTCGCCATAAATCACGAGCGTTTACATAACCTTTTTTACTTGAAAGAAAATTAATGCCAGGCAGGTAATTTTGTTTTAGAGGGTAAGAGTAATGGTAGCTTCAATCATAACCTTTCTACTCTAAGGTGTAAGGTGTTAGTATTTACCAGGGTTGGGCTGATTTAAATCACTTAATTTTTTTTCAATAAGTTTCATGATTAAAATAAAAAACATTTATTATACTATTTCCAACAACTTGCGAAAAAAGTTCACAAAAGAATCTTCTTCTTCTTCTTCTAGGTAAAACCAAGTTCTGTTATCTATACAATGCCTCATCGATCCTCGTTTGAGGTCGAAATCCAGCTGTCTCTCCATCTTTTGGGGGGCCGTCCAGGCGGCCGTTTGGTGTTTGGTTTCTCTCTCATCACAGTTTTTGCTAGTCTGTCATCGTCAATTCGTTCCACATGATGTCTCCACTGCCTACGACGGTTTCGAACCCACTTCACAACATCCCCCACTCCGCTGTCTTCGTGTATTTTTGCGTTTCTTATTCTATCTCTTAAACTTGTTCCCGTGATCATTCTCAGCGTTTTCATTTCTGTGGTTCTCATAATTTGTTTTGTCTTTGTGGTTTCATTTCTTGTTTCTGCGCCGTAAGTCAGTATCGGTCTTACACAGACCTTGTAAATTCTTGCTTTGCTCTCAACTGTCATATGTTTATTGTTCCAGATTATGTCTCTTAGTTGGCTTGATGTCATGGCCGCTTTGTTGGCCTGTGTGTGTACTTCTTCCGTTACTACCCTGTTACTTGTTATATGTGCTCCTAGGTATTTAAACTTCCCAACCTATTCGATATGTTTGTCATCAACCATTAGTTTGCATCTTACCGGTTCTTTTGCTAATACCATTGCTTTGGTTTTCTCCACAGATATCTTCATATTATACTGTTTAGCAGTTCGATTGAGATGGAAAAGCATTCTTTGTAAGTTGTTCTCGCTATCTGCTGTCAAGGCAACATCGTCTGCAAAGCATATAATCTGAACGGTGTTGTGTCCCATTGGGTACCCAATATTTGTGCTTTTTACCTCATCAATGATTTCGTCCATGATTACATTGAAAAGTGTTGGACTTTGGCTATCACCCTGTCTTATTCCTATGGATAGAATAAATATATATATTTGAAACATCTTCTTCTGTGTTGCCTTAACCATTGATATTAACATAAAGATTTGTATCTTGTTGGTACGTAGTCTAAATAGTTGGACAAGTGTTTTCCTAACTTCTGCATCCATGAATTTCTTCTTGTGCCTGAACCCCTCCTACAATCAATTTTTCCCTACAAAATAAGTTGTTGGAGGTAATATTTGTTGCGTCTCATTATGTGACCAAGGTATTCAACTTCCTTTTCTTTACTGTGAGCATAATTTCTTGTTGTTTACCAATCCTTCTCAACATGGTCCACGCTTCCACCCCATATAGTAAGACCGGAAAGACGTAGAATTCTACTAATCTGATTTTTAATGATAATGGAATGTCTTTGCTTGATCTGATCTCTTTCGTCATGTCCCATTGTTCATGAACGATGGTTTCCAAATACGTATATTTATTAACGTGTTCTATGGTTATTGCCTTATCTAATGTAAGTTTTTCTATAGATGTTCGGCTACTAATTGGCATCCATTTCCTTTTTGAGACATTTAATTATAACTCAAACTCTTCAGATATGTCTTTCACTCTTTGTAGGAGGCTCTGTACGTCTTCAATGCTATTAATTAAGATGACAGTATTGTCCGTCTTATTTATCAGTTCCTCAGTCACCCTTACTCCCTCGGCTGCAACATGAAGTACTTCATCAAAGATCACTACAGAGTATATATTGAAGAGTGTAAGTGAGAGAACACATCCTGGGTAGACTCTATTTTTGATTTGAATGTTTTCTGACAAAATTCCATTGATTTTTATATTTGCAGACTGATTCCAGTATAAGTTTTTCATGTTTTACATTATCAAAGGCTTTTGAGACGTGAATGAAACATTACATTAAACTTACAGCAGCAAAAATCATAAATATAAAAGACAGCTTGAAATCATAAACTTATAATTTGTCATAATTTGCATTTTCATTGTAAAATTTAAATAGAAATGTCAATGGTTTTTTAAGGAATTTAGCCGGCTTAGAAGGATTTATCAATAGCGTAGTATATACTGTTCACAACACGTGTATTTCGTTGAAAGCTCAAGTAAAAAGTGTTTTACTACCATGTTCTGTAGAGGTGCGTGCGACACTTACTGGCCATTTTGGGAAGATATTGTCATATATAGCGCAAAAAAAAATATATGGCGTGAGAAGAGGTTAAAATAAAATTAAGTTCAGTTTGCTTAAATATAAATAAACAAAATGCAAAGAAATTTTACACAGAAAAATATAACGGAAAAATTAATAATTCGGAAAGACGAAACATCTGCTATTTGGCCAAGCTGCAGCTAAGCAAAGGGTTTACTTATGTGTTTAGAAAAATAACTGTTACATAAAAACCTATTATTCTAAAAATACAATAAGTTAGTTATGGATACGCGAATAAATAAATTTTTAGCCAGCAATACAGGAGTGGTCACAATTTTTCTCTGCGAATGTTGAAAATAATAATAACAGAACCGTAAATAAAGAGCTTTGACTGTATTCACCTAAAACCTATTACAATAGTAACACACACAACATTAAGTACTTGTATAATGCGTTAAGCACCGGTACATATCTGAGGAAGAAAGAGCGCATCCTAAAGCTGAGTGAGAGGCGATTGTACAAACAAAACTCCAAGAAATCCCTTGACACGTCGTCGAACGTCTTGTTTATCAAGCAAGTGTTCAAAACAATAATAATAATAATACACTTTCGCAAGACGATTTCCTACTATCATCATTTCCACCTTCCTGAAAACAGTCTTGATCAATATTTTACTTCATAAGTATCCCTCGTATTTTAATATTATCATGATAGATTCCTGCATCTGACCTATTACATTAACAACAGTAATTTTACGTTTTAATTGTGTACTCTGTTGTTGACATTGTTTAGGGACTAATGTAACGATCTCATTAACCGTGTAGCAGTGCAAACCACAAACCTGCAGAGGTATTTAATGGGATATTGTATAAAACCATTTCCATTGCCGGACATAGATGGAAATAAGGGAAAACCATAAGGATTAAACCCGTTCTGAAATTTACTTCGGGCGAATTGATTTTGAAAATTTATTTTTTAATCTCCCTCAAAAATTTTAAAATCAAATAAAAGCCTTTTTATTTGTCATTAATTTTAATGTTCCAACTCAGAATTGGGACTACCGAATATTGATAACAATTAACTAATTATTACAGAATCACATTTCGTTCGTGAAGCAATATGCTCAGGATATGCTCAATTTTTTTTTTGTAAAGTATTAAATATGGCTTTTTTTCTCAATTCAATTTAACATTATTAAAACCAATTTGCCATTATAAAAACCAACAGAACAAAGTAAAAGTAAAATTTGTACTTCTTTAGGTGGAACGTACTTTTCATTACGTAATACTGTAAATTTTTTGAAATAGTCATGTCTAAAAAAAATTTATACTTTATAAATTCATATTAACCGGGGCCGATTTTCTAAGGCATCCTCCACTTCTGTAAGAAAATTAATAATTTGACTAGTTTACAGTACATCTGTTGTCGAAGAAATTTTAGCTGTTGTTGACTACATATGATATGCTAATTTCAAATATATGAGTAGAATTTTTTTATCAGCTCTAGTTTCAGCTATGTAGGGATAAAACAGAAAAAAAACATGTATATTTACTAAGAAAAAATTTATTAAAAATCAAGTTAATCATTGAGTTCTAAAAAACTTCGTTTTAAAGCTCTTCTCTGATGTGTAGACTTAGGAAAATGACGTGTCAGAGACCAACAATAGTCAGACATCATATTCGTATCCCAGAAACCCAGGTAGCGCTCTTCCATGATGCGTAAGTCCTGATGTATACGCTCTACCTGCTCTTCGCTCATATCTCCTAAATTTTCCGGGAACCTGTCTAGGTGACTATGGAGGAAGTGGAGTTTTATGCTCATATTGCACCCCAAATTTGTTGATTGTAACAGAAGGTCTGCTACAAGTGCAATATAATTGTCTGATTTTTTATTTCCGAGAAAATTCTGCATCACAGAGACGAAAGCTGTCCCAGCCCTTAGTTCTAACTCAGTCATAGAATTTCTAAATTGAGTATCTTTTGTAAGTTGTCTAATTTGGGGGCCATCAAAAATACCGTCTTTAATCTTTTCCATAGTGAGCTGAGGAAATTTTTGGCAAATTTAAGAAAAGCAGTCCCCGTCTTTATCTAATGATTTATCAAACTGTTTCATGATGCCCAGTTTTAAATATATAACGGTGGAAGGATAATTTTGTCACGAGCTACTAGTGAATTCTGGACTATATTTTGCTTTCCAGACTTTTATTTTTTCTCAAAGGCCAGTTTCTTCTTACCCAATGCTCTTGTTTAGCTCTACTGTTCCAAAGACATATAAAACAGGGAAACTTAGTGTAACCACTTTGTTGACCGAGAAGAATGTTCACCATTTTTAAATCAATACAAATTTTCCATATATGAGCATTGTACTATATTTTATTGAAGATTAGCGAGATGTTACAATATTCTTCCTTTAACTTTATACTGTGGGTAATAGATAACCCAGTGTATTTGTTTCCATTATGTAATAGAATACATTTTAGGCTACATTTTGAGCTGTCAATGAATAAACGCCAGTCGTTTGGTTCGTATTGTTTCAAGCCCATTTTTATCAACAAGTTTTTAATGTCTGAACAAAAGGTAATACCGTTTTCTTCGGAAAAATAACGCCGTAATTCTTGATCTCTTTCACGATAAAAAGTTATTTTAGTATTTGAGGAAATTAAATTTTTTTCTTTCAGTCTTGATGCCAACAATTCTGAAGCTTGTTTAGAAAGATTTATATCTCTTACAAGATCATCTAACTTATTTTGGAAAAAGGATTTTGGCTCATTTGATATATCTTCACAATCAGTATTATTTTGTGATTAGCTTGGTCCTTCCTTGTCTTATTCTAACGGTTCAGATATATTTTTAGGCATTGAAAAGTCAGGTGAATGGTGCACTGGACGCTGAACACAACTAGTACTTGGGTAATGCCATTTAGCTCGATTTTTAGTGTTTAGACCGTTTACGTTCACGCTACAAAAGTAAGAGTCTTCGAGATGATTTTATGGTTCTCGCTGAATAGTCGGTGTTCCAAATTTAAAGGCACTTCTTTTACTACTTTTTCATAATCTTAAATATTCCACACACGATTTACAAACACAATTAGGAGCCCAAGACTTTTAATTTTTATCTAAGAGCATCCAAAAATACTCAAAATAGGTATTTTCCACCAACTCTGATATAACTTTTCTACAATTGTTAAACACGTGTTCTCCGCGTATATAGCAAAAATGATTTGGATTGTTTAAACAACGTCTCCTTGAACTACTCATGATGCAAAAACTTCAGATACTAATCTTAACATAGGAAAATACGCACGTTATCGATAAATAAATACGCATAAATGATAAAAATCAAAAAAAAAGTAACTCGAGTTGCACAAAAATTTTTAAGGTTAGATTTGACAAAAACAGGTTATAAGGAACATTATTAACCATAAAATTCACGGCAACAGACAAAAAGTTAAATTTTGTAAACTAGTGTATTGGTTCAAAACAATCAAAAATATATATAGTAAAGTACATTTCCGGTATTTACTTGCATATACCATTAAAATTATTAGCTACAGATTAATTAATTACAAATCTAGTAGAAAGCAAAGTGTGTTGCACTTTCCTGCTTAAAACTCACTTTAAGAGCTAATCCTGCAGGTATTTAGTACAATCTACTTCAATTCTATTAGCCCATCTAAGAGTCATAAAAGATCTAAATCCCCGTAGTCTCGACACTTAACCTAAATGAGAGCGACGCCCCTCGGGACTTCCCCTCCTGATTTATAGCCTCGAAATGAGGATAGATGACAAGATAAGGCCAATATTTTAGCAGGATAGCAGGAATGGTGCGTTGCAATGGATATCTTGTGAGATTAAATTGTGCGAAGGTGTTAAATTGAATTAGCTGGTTAAAATCGAACATGTTCTCGAGGTAATAAAGGCGGAACCTTTTCTGGAAGGAAATAGTGTTACGTTAGGGTTGGTTTGTTCGAAATTTCAAGAGTTGGAATAGTTGCTGATAATTATTTTCCACTCTCAATATAAAGCCTATAACGTCTATTTGTAATCCTTTTTTTTTCAATTGATGGTCTATCAAATATCATTTAAGTCATTCCCTTCGCATCATATGTTACTGAAAGCCAATTTTTACGCATTACTATTATACAGTTTCTGCTTTGATCGAGATGAAAATCAACCAAAAAATAGTAGTTACGTGATTAGCATTATCAGTCAAATTTTAATTTAAAAAAAAAAAATCAAAAATGGGGTTATATCTCAAAATATTGAAACAATATATTCGACAAAGTTTTTCTAAATGCAATTTTTAGCCCATCTGCAAAATTTCAGCTGTATAAGGTAATTTAAATTTGTTTGCCCATTTTTTGTAAATTGCACCACTGTTACAAAATAAGACTTAACACAACCTACATACAACTTCTTAGTTTTGACAATGCTTCATCTCAGACATATTTTGTTTAAAATAACGCCATATTAAATGTATGTTTTTCTACAAAATTCAAACAGGTGTATTAAAATTTGATCACATGTGATGCAAAATTTATTTGTTTTTGACCCTGTATAAAATAACTATTTTTGAAAACCTAGTTTGTGTGTAAAAGTAATACACATTATAGTTAAGATAAATAAGTACACAATATCATCAGTAAAGTCTGCATTAGGTGGAAAATAAATTATAAATGCGTTTAATTTTTATATTATGATTTTTTTATTTGAAAATTTGAGTTTTTTCGGTTACAATTTTCTTAATATTAATGTGTATTACTTTTAGATACAAACTACGTTTTCAAAAATAGTTATTTTATGAATATCTGACTCATATTTCGCACTACTAAGTGGCCCATATTCCAAACATAACCACAAAAATGTCAACATGTAAAAAAAGTAATTAAATGCAATATAAGGCAAAATCCGGAAAAACATCTTAAAGAGTAAAATTTCTAGTATACAGTTAAAAATTTTTAATGTGATAGATTGAAAATTACTGACGGAAATGCAAAATATTTACGCGAATGCTTCTCTACGCCATCTATGTTTGAGTAGCCGAAGCTAGAGAGTTATTTGCTGGTCAGTGGTGTAAAGATTACGGCAAGCTACACATAGCTTAGATACACTTTGAAGCCAATAACAAGGTGGCCCATAATATCAGCACTGCCCATATTTGGTCCTTTTTCTCTAATATTCTATTATGCAAAAAACACTGGTTCGCATTTTGAAATTTTTTGTCGCTCCCTGATATTTTCTGGGTTTTTTGTGTCCCCTGTAATATGCTGAATTAAAACAAGGGCTCGTTTTTACTCATACGTTTTTAGAGAAGGAAATACGAAAGTAGAAAACGGAAAATAAAAAAGATCTAAGGTGTTCTAGTCGTATCTTCAATAGTTTATAAGTTATTTTAATAATAATGAAGGAAGAGAAAAAGGAAAGGGTAAGTGCAAGTAAAATAGAAAAAAAAATTTCCGTAAAAAATTATTCGTGGTTGTTTTTTATATTTTTTTTTAGTATTAGAAAAAAATATAGCGCAAAAATTCATTTGTTTATAACATATTGTTAATTAAATAAACAAATAAAAAATAAATTCATTTTTTTTACTAATATACAAGAACACTGCTAATAATGATTTAAAAAAATACGGTTTCTTAATATTAATGTTTAGTCAATAAAAAAATTGTTAATTAATAAATGTATCTTTGAACAATAAGGAAATATTTTTAAAAAACATTTTTTTTTAAATCATGATTTTCATCAAGGATTAGATTCCCGAAAAAGATTTTCAAAATCTTTTAAACAACGCATTTGTTTATAACAATTTTGTAAACAATAGCAATTAAAAATTAGAAATAAAAAAATAATTTTATAGCTTTAATTGTTAATAAAAAAGTTAAACATCAATTTTTTAAAATTTTTCCAATGGTGATCTTTTCTAAAGCCTTCAAAGTATAGCTCTAAGTAGTGAAAAAAATCTCAGGTTTTTAGTTTAGAAATTATCTGGGTTTTTGTGTTACCTTTCAACTAGTAACACTTAACTAGTTAACAAAAGCATAGCTAATCAAAAAAATTGAGGTAAATTTTTTTTTCCAACGGATTATTGTTTATTCATGTGTCTAAATAACACCCAATTTTTTTTTCCTTAATATTCTTATTTAATCGGTTAGAAAATTTTTTATTGTTAAAGTGTCTGTTCGTTCAATGCGTGCGGGAGCGTCACTATCCGTTTTAAGCCTAATTTTCACCCCAAAATTAAAATTATTAATATTGTCCTTACAGTTCCTGGAGTGAGACCCTTTTTTAGGAAGTTTCCTGCTCTTTAAGGATCTTTTTTCAAATTTCCGATGTGTCAAATAGTTTTTGAGATATTTGCAAGAAATCAAAGCACTTTTTTTTACTAATTTGTTTATAACCTTTACAATTTTCGCCAGCCCCTCTACAAAATTTCATAAACTTTCTAGATGCCATTACGAATCGAATAACACCTCAACCATAGTTTTCGGACTTGGAGGACAGATTGTCGGTAAAATGGCACTTGTAAACTAGACTACATATCGTCCGACGACCAGCCAGCTACTTATTACCAGTTTTGTACATCTGATGTTTTCTAGAAATATCGGGTATCCAGACTACCAAAAGCAACGACATAATTCCTTTATACAGGGGTCATTCGATAAGCAGTTGACCCTTCGACGACAATGGAGTGTGATGAAATTTGGAATTACATGAGGTTTAATGGGTATCTCCGTTATTTTAAGCGCTAGGGGGTTGAGACTTCGTAAATGGGGGATCATCCCCAGACGCCCACATACGGTGTTGTCAGATTATGCACAATTTCCCTAAACTTAGAGAAAAGCGTAGATTTGGCAACATCGCACTCCGGTATGCTATGACAACTTATATATCACATAGGTATATCCTTATTCCTACTTCGCTATCAATTAAAACATGTTGATTTTCTCTAGATTTTGCTACGTGATACAACAATTTACAGGCCTATGTAAAAGTTACATACGCTGTAAAATAACTTCACATTAATTTTAAGGTAATATGCTGGAAGCAAATTTCATAAATCGTTTATTAAATACATTTAATGTCAATGCATTAAATTTAATAATTTTTACATTAAATCTAATGTAATTATACAGCAAATTTGTTATATTTTCAGTTACTTTACTGAATTTAAGGTAAAATTCAATTAAATTTAATATACAAAGCTTATTACACACAAAACTTATCCACGATTTAAGATCCAAAATCATTAAATCTGATTAAGGAACGTACATTAAAATTAAGGTTATTTTTAACAATGCACATTAGTTTGGCGGGCAAGATTTTCGTGATGAACAGTGTAATGTGCAAGCCTTATAAATTATATTTAATAAAAAAACTAGCTTAGCGATGGGGTGGTTATCACCTCCTCGAAATATATTTTAGGACGTAAAATAAAGTACATGTTGAATTTTTTTTTGGAATCCCCCAACACATCACAGAATAAGAAAAATTGGAAATGTATCCTAGACGTTGTTCAATTGTCAGTTGTTTGTCACATAATATATTAAAATTTCTTGGCATTACAGCTGCTTCTTAGTAACAACTACATCTTTAAATGCTATCCGGCTTATAACTTATAACACGAAAAAGGAAAAATGAGATTATTAGACAAGAATTTTAAGAAAGTTCCAAAATGACTCAACTTTTAGTAGAAAACTTTCAATCTGTAATGTACTGACTGTTTTATTGGTGTTGCAGGAACATCAATCACAACTACAACCCCCTAATTACCATTAGTAAATCATTTATTCGCGTCTAAACATCTGAGTCAATGAGTCATTTCAACAGGAAGACACCATCACCCCGAAAACAGCACAACGTCTCCGCTTTTCAACAACAAATCACCTTTATCTCTTTCTATCACCCATCCAACACAAAAATTTATCTCGCTCACACCATAAATATACACGCGAAAATCATAAACAGCATCGCTTCACAACTTGTAGATCCTCGACATCGCAGATTGCCATGCGACGGCACAGTCGATTCCTCGGCGTTCGTAGGTGGAGAGGCATCGTTCGGCTAAATTCGATCGGCCTTCGCCGAAGCACGCTGCACTTGCATTTGTTTTGATTTTTTTTTGGCGGCGGACGCGTTTTTGTGGAAATTTTTTTGACTCAGTTTTATGTTTGAATTGACTTTTAGTCCATTCCATCGCGTTTACACTTGTTACCGTTCTGTTGTATCGTGGTGAAAATTAAGACCTACATGTGTTTGTTTTGTTTTAATTATTTACTTGTGTCCGAGACGTTTTTGGGACCGTTATTAAAATGTGATTTTTGGTTTAACGTTTTGTATTGGATTACGTATTTGGAATATCAGAAAAATGTTGAAGATTCAGATGCTGGAGCAGCTTGTCACCAATGAAAATACTGGGTAAGAACTTGCTGAACTTTTTTTTAACGTTATAACATATATGTAATTGTCAAATTATTACAATATGAACGACTTTTTTTCATCATGCTGAACGAAATTCTTACTGACAGTGTCAAAAAATTCGGAAGAAAAAAACACAAAAAGACACCACTCCACCATTTTACAAGGTATATATTATATCTGAAAAAAATCAACCTTTCTAGCCAGATTTCGTAAGAAAGTTTAAGATTTAGACCAGATCTAGTTGCCTTGGAAATTAAATTTTCTCGATGATCAGTTTTGTTTTTCTTATGATATTGTTTTAATTGTATTTTAGAGGTTCAAAACTTGCTTGACGTATTGTTACCCCTGTCAATTTAAATTCTCTACTGTCAGTCTAGATCGGTTTTAAAGTTAAACCATGTTAGTGCATTAGGGGGTTCATATTTATTTTGAATAGTATTATACATTATATGTAATGTATTTAAATTATATTTGTACAAATTTTATCAAATAAATTAAGGAAAACCCATCTACATATAACCAAAAACCCTAAATATTCGCTGCGACGTTGCCAGATGTGAAATTTTTACCCATTATATATATATATATATATATATATATATATATATATATATATATATATATATATATATTTTAAAATACAATTAAATTTTTCCATCTTAGTAAAAACAAGTATTAATCTTTATGGACAGAAATTTTTGGTTAGTTCAGGTTAGCTTGGTTTTAGAGTTAGTTAACGTTATTTAAAGGTTTATCTAAAAAAACATTATTATCCATTAGAGACCATGTGAAGATGGAACAATCCACATGGGAAGCGCATTGGGAAAAGCTGAGTTTTTAGGGAAGCGCGGGGGGGGGGGGTTGTTGAGTTATTGTATGCTGCAAAAAATAACATAGTTCCTTAAATTCTAAGATCTAGATGTATGAAAATGAATTAGGATTATAAATGCGCTGGAAGACCATTTCTTGTCTGGCACTAGAACAATAGAAGAAATCGGTACCATAAAAAAATATCCAATAAAATCAAATTATTACTGCCCTTTCCCATTCTCATTGAAAGAAGTTCCATATATTTAAAAAAAAATCATAGTGCTTTTGTTGTAAAGGTATTTTTTCCGAAAAAATATTCCGCCAAGTAGCCGTGGAAGTTGGCTTTTCGCTGACCACATTCACACTGATTCTTTTTTCTACAGCTTTAAAATGGAAAGAAGAGAATCGTTTTTATGGCTATGGCAACATCGCACACTATTTCCCTTTCGAGTGATGCGCCGATAGATGTAAACGACGATTTTGTTTTTATCGTTTTTCTTGATTTTTCAAATTAAAAAGTGCAAATTTATCAAATTTCTTACAATTCGGAAACTTCTATAAGCGTGAAATTTGTGGACATAACAAAATTTTAACGATTTAGTGCAAAAAATTACATTTAAACTGAAAAATGATTTTCTATGTTTTCCGGGAAATTACAGAAACCCAAGGCTAGAATTGTATTCTGCGACCTTGAAATAGGAGTAAGTAGAGAAATTTTTCAGAAAGAACGTCATATTCCTCTGGATTTAACTTAAATCATATAATTACCTTTCTTCAAATAAATGCATTTAACAATATTACTTCAGAGTTTGATCACTATTACTTCCACATAATCATATTACTTACCAATGTATTTTTTTTTAAATAAAGATTAAAATAAACACAAGAATGAATATACTGTCGTAGTACTACGGAATAAGATTAAAATCACGATGTCTGGTCGATAAAGAGTAATGCAAAAATGCCACAAATAATCAATATCCTACCGACACATTCCGCCCGAAAATAAGTACAAATATTAGTTTCAACTATGTATAAGTACGTCAACACAGGGTGTCTGGGAAAGATGCCAGCGGACTCACACGTGGACGAAACACCGCTGTAAAATTTTAGATCAATTTCTCAGATTGTATATCGTAGTTACGAATACAACAATACATTATGCTGATGACACAATAAAATATTGTAGCTACAGTATACTAAGGAAACAAGTAATTGGGGCGAAACGGGTGTTAGAGACGAGCTATGAATGTGATTTACAAAAATGCTTTACTGGTCTTAACAGAGTAAAAGTCCTTTTTTTCCTAACTACATCAGAAGTCCTAGTCTTGGCGGTAATTGATAGTGGTGGCTTTAAAACAATGTTACTACTGTCAGTAGTGTCAATTCTTACGTCCTACTGCTGTCGAGAGTTTGGCTTACAAGAAAAGAATTAAAGTATACAATTTTTTAAATTTTAATTTTATTATACAGTATGTCCAAAAATTGAATATGCAAATTTTTTTAGATTTGTTGTCGAAGTTGATTTTAAGTAAATGAATTTCTGTATGTGGTTAAAGTTACTTTGATCACGTCAGATTTTAAATAAATTATACCGGCACATTGCAAAATTAAAATGATGTGACTTAGGAACACAAAAAAATAAAAATAAGTGATTTGTGGAAAACAGACCGTGATTTGAGTAAACAAATAATCGAAAATGTTATTAACCTGGTATCTTTAAGAATAATTAATAAGATCGTATTTGACAGACAGGACTCAGTGTGTGGTGGAGTTTGATCTCCATGGTAGGGCTATAGTGTTACAGGGGGTTAAAATGAAGAGGGGCGTCCCTCAGGGTTCAATACTTGGACTTCTTTTGTATATTCTTTATACAAATAATTTACCCGAAATCTCTGGAGAGCAGACTGTACTATAAGCTGTTGATATATCGCTTATATTCAGTGAACGCACGGCGGAGTTGTTATAGATGAAGGTTCAATCTGTAATGGACGTTCTCGATGGGTATTTTCGGTCCAACAGCCTGTTGCTAAATGTTTTCAAGACACAGTACATTATGTTTGGCAACAAATTAAATAATTAGTTTACATTAACATTTGAGAATACAACAATAAGATCAGTTGAGAGCGCTGTTGTTTTGGGACTAAACATCAATAGAAGGTTGGACTGGGGGGGGGGGGGGGGGGGAGGGGCACATCGAGAGAGTTGCCACTAAAATATCTCAGTATTTTTTTGCATTAAAAATTATTTCGGAGAGAGTTGGAATCGATGCAGCTCTGTCAGCTTACCATGCATTTGTACAGTCCAGACTCAGATATGGTTTAATATTTTGGGGTAATTCCTGTGATATTAATAGAATTTTGATTCTGTAAAAAAGATGTTTACGATGTATTTTTGCAATGAAACAACAAGACAGTTGTAGGACTATATTTATTAGTAACAATATTTTGACTGTTATAGGTATGTACATTTTGGATTCGGTGATGTTTATTGTTGATAACAGGGATCTTTTTGAGGGTGCATCTATTAAACATAACTACATTACTAGAAATAAAACAAATCTGCTTTCTGATAAATATAACTTTAATTTTTTGCAGAAAAATGTCGAGTTTTCTATAATAAAAGTTTTTAATTCTTTACCTGAAAATGTACATCTACTACCGAGAAATAGATTAAAGTGTGTCCTGAAAATCTTTTTATGTAAAAAAGCCTTCTATACATTGAAGGAGTTTTATGAGTGTGATAAAGGCAGCATTGTCTCGAATTAGAATTTTTGTTATTGGCTGTATTATTAAATTTTAAATGTATGTAAGTGTACTTG
This sequence comes from Diaprepes abbreviatus, assembly GCA_034092305.1. Lineage (NCBI taxonomy): Eukaryota > Metazoa > Arthropoda > Insecta > Coleoptera > Curculionidae > Diaprepes > Diaprepes abbreviatus. Next base: position 282,476 of record JASJET010000045.1, on the reverse strand, counting down.
TTATTTAGTTTTCGTCTCATTTATAATATTGCCCTTTATCTTAAGTTTTAGTTGTTTTGTTTTTACTACCTTAACTTGATAGAATTATTCAAGAAAGATATTTAAAACTGTATAATTATTGTTGAGGTTTTTTTCCTTTTTATTTTTTTTTCTTTTTTTATCTACAGCTGAGAATGAACTATAATTTTTATTATGATGTTTATTACGGTAATGATTTTTTTTTTACATTGCTTAAGCCCTTATGGTTTTTTTTTGTAGGTAGTATTGGAATAAATAAAGACTTATCTTTCTATCTTTAAGAATAAAATGATAAATGACATTTTACTTTGCATAGTTCAGTAATTCAAAAGTTTAAATAAAAAAAAACACATTAAAAAATTCCTTACCTTTATAATTTGGGCTTTCTGAGGTTTGTTAGAAGTTTTTTTTTATCCATCTGCTATATATCTATGCCTGCAGTTTCGTGAGTAGATGGTCCTTTTTATTTTGCCGTTTTTTCATTTTTCAGCGCAGTCTTGTTAATTCCTTTTAATTTTCTTCCTTGATTCTCCTTAATTTAGCCTTTGGCTCGACTAAGGAACAAAAAACAAATCAAATTACGAAACCTCATTAAAACTTGCCGCTCGTTTAAGTTTCCCAAATAAGAGTCAAAGCTGGAATTAATCCGGAAAGCCCCTAAAGATTAAACACGTGTGACACGTGACACTGAGTGGGTGTGCCGCGCCGTGCAGCGTTTCTCTTTGATTTTTCGCACGAAAAACCCTCAATTTCAACCCTTTAATTTTGAAAAGCAATAAAGGGATGTGTTGTAGGAGGGACGACGTTTTTAAAAGGGTGCAGCGAGTAAACAAGTTAACAGGTATGTTTTTATAGATGAAGTGGGTGGCAATATCAGGTGCCGCAGGAAAAATACTGAATCTAAAAAAAGCTATATATATATATATATATATATATATATATATATATATATATATATATATATATATAAATATGTAGATAAGTTTTTGTCCGTGTAATTTAAAATAAAATAGAATAAAATATTGGCGAAGCGGACGTGAAAATTTGTTAATCTACATGATTCTCGTGTTAAAAAGTGCGGAGCACTCCAAAATATGGAAAAACTCCGGCTCCGACAGATGGCGACAGCGCTGTTTCGTCCTAATATGGGACTCGTCAGGCCACCGCAATCGGTACAAACCATCATCTCGCCTTTGCATCGTATAAAGCTGAATTTATAATCAAAACACAGCAAATAAGAAGACAAAGGCGACATCTCGATGGTCCACTTGATAATACAAGAACCACACAGATTAACAAAATTTGTAAAAGAACCGTCATATGGTGGCGCGACGGTGAATTAAAACAGAAATATGTAAAATCGAGTACACGAAACGCGCTGCCCAAAGGACAGGGGTCGCATTTTTCGGTACTGACAAGCAAGCCTACCGCTTATTTTAGCAGCCAACGCCACGTGCCGCACCAAACGATCCCACCATGAGAGCATCGTTTAGCGTTTATCTACATATTTATTTACTTGTTTGGCTTTGAAACACGCTACTTCGTTCGCTCGTAGACGTCGTACAGTGAGCTTTGAAAATGGTGAATGAGATTTCACCGAAACGTCAGCTGCCTTACAGTCCTGAGAGGGACTTAGGACATACACGGAATGCCCGAAAACCTTCGATTACATATATATATATATATATATATATATATATATATATATATATATATATATATATATAGGATATTGTATTTTAAACAGTTAAAGAGTGAAGTAACTAAAACCATTACAAAAAAAATATGCTTGGTTTTAAAATTTTAAAAAAGGCCATTATTAAGACCAATACGTTATAGAAAACTCCGAAAAAATAATCAAAATTTAGTAAAAGATACTATTCTTAGACTTATTCTAATGTATCTACAAACTTTTCAAATAAATATAATAATAACAGAACGTTGATACAAAATAAAGAATTATTTTGCCACAGCATGTCCATCATTACCTTCCTATATATGGAATAAATTTTATAACCTAAATGTCCGCAGTGCTGTTTTCCTTTCTCCTGTTACCTCATTTGAAGTTGCAGGAACAGTACATAAACTTAAACAAAATATATGTTGGGGAAGATGAAATTTCTGTTACTTTGCTAAAGATTGTCTCAAATATAATCTCTGAGCCGATTTCACATATTATGAACCTAAATTTTACCACTGGAAAATATCCAAACTTGTAAAAATAGGCCTATGTTAAAGTAATTTAGAAAAAAGCACGAGAAAGATAAAGAAAAAAATTACAGGCCTATTTCTTTATTATCTAGAGTTAAGATTTTTGAAAAAAATAATGTTTAGTAGTGTCGCAATTAGCAATGCCCCTGGTGGTAAGGACATGTAGATAGCGAACTATTTTCGACCACCGTAGTAAATGTATGGATGTTTCGTCCCGATACTGGTGGTGGACTCATCAGTGGGAGCCACCGGTATCTTTCCCAGACATCCTTGTACTTTCCACAAACTTGGACCTCTATTTAAGTCCAGTTTTGCCGGAAAGCGGTGGTGAGATGTTAGGTTCCACAACAGTAGATATTAGCGGAACTTATCAGGCTTTAGAAAACATTCTAGTTTCTTTAAACAATAAAAATAAAACTGCTGTAGTGTGTTTTGACCTTTCGAGGGCATTCGACATTGTTAACCATGATATATTGTGTGGTAAATTGGATCTGTATGGAGTTAGGTGTGTGGCACTAAAATTAAACAAATCATATTTGACAGATAGATTTCAGCAGGTTGCTGAACGTGATGGGTTTGGTAATCTGATAAGACCCGAAAGAACTTTCTTGGCAAAGGGCGTTCCGCAGGACTCTGTATTAGGATCGTTCCTGTATTTTTTTATACACAAACGACCTGTCGGGAGTGTTGCCTGAAAATATGGTACTATATGCGGATGACACCATCTTAATTTTTAGTTAAACTAGTGAGGAATTTTTGGTAACCAATATTAGGATACCTAAATGAGTACTGTATAGAAAATGACTTATTATTAAACATATCAAAAACCAAAATGGTTTATCTGATGCGGTGTTCTTTCTGGGAGTGCTTTTGGATTATAGAGTGGACTGGGAAGTTCATATTAATAAGGTTGCTTAGAGAGTTGCCAGATTGTTTATGTCCTTGGGGTTATCTCCGGGAATGTTGGTGTGGATGCTGCTACTACAGTATACCATGCCTATATTCAGTCCAGACTGAGATATATCTCTTAGCAAAATCGTTTTACACAGTAAGTGAAATTTTCGATAATGATATATATATATATATCACTACATAGTATAAAACAAAGTCGCTTTCTCTGTCCCTATGTCCCTTTGGATGCTTAAATCTTTAAAACTACGCACCGGATTTTGATGCGGTTTTTTTCAATAGATAGAGTGATTCAAGAGGAAGGTTTATATGTATAATAACATCCATTAAATAGTGGAGAAATACTGTTATTTTTGAGGTTTCTAATGTGATGTCGTTAATTATCATATTTTTTTCCGCTTACATTGCAAACGCAGGCTGAACCCTACGAGATTTATCAAAATAATGTACTAATTATTTGTACACATTGAAAAGGTCTACAGAAAACTCCGCGATGGTATATGTCTATCTCTCATGGATATCCCACAATAACATTTTTTTGTCATTTACTTTTTACGACAAATAATGGCAAATTTTGAAGCGATTTTAACCAATACAGCATTAATCCTTATCCAATTAAATAGCTTAAATACATTGTTGATTTAATATAGATCTATATGGTCCTTTACAGCACAAGATTTAAATGAATATTTTCGAAGATATTACAGATTTAAAATTGCGGGAAGTAGCGCTTGCGGCGGTACTGGCCGACCGGGGCGTCGGCAGCGTGCCTATAAATAGCGCGTCGGAGGCCGATGTAATAATTGTTGTAAAAATAAAATAAATAGTCACAGTTTTTCTGTAGTGTATTTAGTATCAGCATTGCACCCGTGCGAAGCCGGGGCGGGTCGCTAGTATATATATATATATATATATATATATATATATATATATATTATATATATATATATATATATATATATATATATATATATAGGTATAAAGGTGTAGATATATTTTTCGATATAAATATAATGACGTTATCGTTTTTGTGGAAAACTGCAGACATGGGGATTTTTCAAATTAAAATACTCGATTTTTGGTTGATAAAAAATGATAAGCGTAAATTTAAATCCCACTCCAATAAATATATTTTACTGCTACGGTATTATTTAGAATGCGCCAAATACTGTATTATATCGTAATACATAAATTTATAAAATAAATATAACCTTTTACGGGAAAAACTATTTATCACTCATATATTTGAGAAATCATGTCATTTATGTTTGAAATGTAATATTATATAAAATAATATGTTACATTTATGGTAGATACTTGGAAATTTTAACAAGATATGAAATATTAATAATAAATGATTCTCTGACAACAAAAATCAGAGACGTAACTAAGCAGGAGTAGAGGGTCTATCATTAAGAGAGGTAAAAAATGGATTTAACTGAGTAGAATTTATATAAGTCTCTAAGATGTTTCGTAATTATTTCAGCTAATGTCAAATATAAAACATAAGCATGAATTTTGTAATTTTTGTATTCTCCGAACAGTTAAATTATCAAGATATGGTCACTACATGTTAGCGTGGAATTTTGACAGACAAATAATACTCCAGTTTTCCTATGAAAGAAGGTGAAAAAATTTATTGCAGATATCTGCAAGTCGTAGGGGGCCCCAGTAGATGATAAATACGTAAAAAAGTACAGCTAGATCAGCCCTGTTTTTTTATAAACAACATCCAAAGTCAGAAAATTCGATTTTCTGTCCGTAGAATTTTCCGGTTACATTTTAGAGAAAACTTCGAAATTAAAGTTGTGGGTATTGAAAAGATCTTTAATTTAATTTTTTATTCGTCAAAATCGATAAATAAATTATCGAGAAAATGGCGAAAAACCACATTTTTTGCACTATTTTATAAATGTTAATAACTTTTGCAAGAAAGGCCGAAAGTGATGTATAACCCCTTGATGATAAGGCCATTATGTGCCTTTATAACTGTGCGAAAGCTGGACCAAATCGGTTTAGTAGTTTATGAATAATCTTAATTGTTTATCCCAGACACTGAATGTTCAAACAATTGTCCTTGTCCAGAGGATGATTCTACACATATTTGCAAAAGCGGAATGGATTCCTTAAAGTTCAAACTACAAACGAAGATGAAAAACCGATTGATTTAAAAAAAAAATGTTGTTAAAAATACCGTTTAAAAAAGGGGTACCTTTTTTACGTATAAACAATTGGAATAACTTTGTTTATTTGAATGCTACAAGTTTGTGAATAAGTGGACTTGAAAGCTGGTGGAAAAACACGAATTTTAAAAGAAAACAAAGTCTCCTATGACCAATAGGAGCTAAGATAGAATTTTTTTTTAAAAAGTCATATCTCTTCTGTTTATAAAGTTGAAAAGTCAAAATTTTCACAGATTTTAAACGAAGACCAATATTTTATGATGCAATTGATAAATATGAAATTCATGCATCGATAGTAAAGTTATAGTCCTTCGAAGTGAAGGTACTTTTGCCAGTGGGTTGTAGCGAGTGGTTGGGGAAGCTCGGCTTGCTCACGGTGTGCTTCTGAAATTTCAATTTTTACATGAAATCGTTATAAATTCAATAGGAAGACTGAAGTATAATAAGGAAATTGCAGAGCGTAGTGATGTAAAACATAACGTAAAAAATGCCAGGGGTAGCCCTACAAGAAAAATTAAAATAATTATAAAATATCTAAAAAAAAATTTTCAGAATTTAGGTTCATTATTAAATAGCAATTGTCATATATTTATGGTTCGTTTTTATTGAGATTCACTCTCTCAGTGAAAAATGCGGAAAATATTTATAAAAAATTAGAAAAAAAATTGTGCATCATATAAATTACAAGAATTATGCAAATATCTTTTTAATATTTCTTGTAATATATATGATATCAGATGTTGATGTATTAATTAGCTAAATCAACTTTAGATGGATTAAAAAAAAATACCTGTGCAATGTTTAATCTCGTTTAATAAGTTCGATTTATAGATTTAGTATAAGAGGGGCTCCTAAATCTCTGGTTGCAGTCAATCTTTCGATCATACCCTATAGATTTAAACAACAATAGATTCATGTGAAGGCTGTTTAAGGTCGGTGCGTGAGAGGCTTGTGTATGTACTGGCAAATTAAATATCTACTGTTTATCAACACTTGTTCAAATATAAATAAAAATATTATTACGTCATTCAGCATTCAAACAACCGGGCCCTAGTCTGACGTTATGCTAATTTTACAGGGGTATGTTCGAAGAGTCAATCGTTGCTCAGGATTTATAAATAACTCATTGCTAAATCAAAACGATTTAACTATGTTTATTTAAATATAACTCAAGGGCAAAAGTAGGTAAAATGACTTTAAATCAATAAAATAGATAGAAAATCAAAGTAAAAAGAACCTGAAGAAAAGTATCGCGTTGTTATGAAAGAGAATATCAAAGCCAAAAAAAGTGAATTAATCTGTGAACGGGGGTGAAGAAGAATTGCAATAAATTAGAAAGAAATAATTCACTGATCAAAAGTAAAAACGTATTGTGAGTTTCTTTAACGTTAATGCGTAATTGACATTATCTTTCAACAATAATTATTTTGAAAAAGTGTCAATCAATATTGAGTAAGTTACTTTGTATCAGCCGTGTGTATTTATCGAAAAGATAAGGGCAAACGCAAACAAAAAGTGATATAATTTTTGAGACAACTTAGTTGAAAAATGTATTTCTTAAGAGATGTTTGCTGTTTGTAAGAATATAAATATCCGGACGTTTGACCTTTTAGGTACACAAATAAAATAGAAATTTGTCTTAGGGTATAACAGTGAAAGAAGATGAAAGATTGACGATATATATTCTCGGCGATATTACTTGGTCTTTAGGTCAGTAGCGTCTGTCCTTAATAAAGAAATTCTAGGATATTTTAATCGTTTTGTTTTGCTTATGTTATTAATATAATTTGTATAATTTTTTTATTGTTTATTTACATATAGGAGACGTATCTCAGGGTCTTTTTTTGTAAATTATTTATACAAATGAACTGTCGAAAATCTCTGGAGAGGAGAGTGTACTATATGCTGATGATACAACAATTGTTTTCTGTAAAGACACGGTTGAGTATGTAACTGAAGTTTGCGTCGATGCAGCCACACGCCCATCGACATACGAACCAGTAGATAGGGATTACATGAAATATTTTTTTAATTCATTAAATTTTCCCTATTTTATTTCGAAACATCAAAGGTATTAAAAAGATAATACTTCCAGAAAAATTTGTCTCATTTCTATCAAACTAAAAACCGCCATATTGACCCGTGAACGCGATAATGTCAGACATGATAGAAGCAGATGTCGGGATTAATTAATAAATATTTCGAAAATAAGGAAAAAGTACCTCTTTTTTATTTCTGAATATAGAAGATATTAGTAAAATGTAACATCAAAGAAAATTGCACACATTTTGAAGGCATGGAGCACCCCAATATTGGCCCCCGAAAGCGATTTTGTCGAAGTTTATATAAGCCGGTTCAGGAAATAAATTAATAAATATTTCTAAAATAAGGAAAAACTACCTTTTTTTTATTTCGGAATATAGAAGATATTAGTAAAATGTAACATCAAAGAAAATTGCACACATTTTGAAGGCATGGAGCACCCCCATATTGGCCCCCGAAAGCGATTTTGTCGAAGTTTATATAAGCCGGTTCAGGAAGTAAATTAATAAATATTTCTAAAATAAGGAAAAACTACCTTTTTTTTATTTCGGAATATAGAAGATATTATTAAAATGTAACCTCAAAGAAAATGGCACACATTTTGAAAGCATGGAGCGCCGTCATATCGAGCCGCCAACGGGAAAACATAAACTCCGAGAAAGTTTCATTATCTACATTTATCGATAATTATTGTTAAAATACGATTGCATTTTTTTTTGATGATAGATTATAAAAAATAAACGCATTAAAAACATTTAGTTTATTTATAACGTACATAATATCGCCATGTTGCCCGCGAACCCAATAATATGGAAATTTATACAATATTGCTCATTTTGTAATTAGAAATATAAAGGAAATCTAAAAATAAAAATGTTCAAAAAGTTACACCGCCGAATTGACCCGCGAACGCAATTTATTAATATAGATTTCCTTAATATGGTAATAGTATGTGTTTTATTTTCCCGTTTGATAAAAGGGTGGCTTTATTTCAATGTAAGTTATGTTTTCTAAGTAGAGCATATTTTCTTACAATTTCCTTCAAATATTATTTTCTAGAAGGACGGGTCACAGAAATTCTTTAATATCCAGTCCAGGTACTAAATCGTTTCCTTAAGTAATATAGGTACCATAAACGATACCTTTTAGGCTCCGCTAAGAAAAGGTTTATGTCATAAACGGTACTCTGCGTTCAGCAACAAAAACAAACCGGTTTTTGGAAATTATTATATTCATTTTGGCATCAGACTAAAGGAAAATGTAAAACGAACCTAATTTGTGGTCATTTTTCTAAAAATTGCAATAATGACAAATTCTATAGAAATTATAAATATCCTTTACAATGTCAAAGGTTCGTCTACCTGCTAACATGTATTTTATTTAGACCAACTATAAAAATATTTTAGGTATATTTATTGTTACTGAGAATATATATATATATATATATATATATATATATATATATATATATATATTTATAAACCGACAGCACTTGACAAATGATTGTATTCGAAAAATTATAAAAAAAAATCAGATATACCTAGGGAGTAAAATTTTAAAAAGAAATAAGGTGTTTTTGCAATAATTCGTAAATGATAACAAAGATTTTTTTAAAAAATGGTAAGTGAAACTCTCTCTAACGCCCTCAAATTTTGACATAAAATACTTTTCTCTAACTTTTTTAAATTCATAAATCAAGAGTGTTTATAGTTATTTGACTTCGAAGAAAAGGTTGTTTAACCTTTTCTTTTTATTCATTATCAATGTAAAAAATGATGAAATCCAAAATTGGATAAAAACTTTATTGCGTTTTGATTATTTTCAGTTTATTGTGTAAATTAAATGTATTTCTCCTGTGTTACTAATTATCATTTTTAGATGGATAATTACAAATTACTATAGAAGCTACTCGAGGTGAAATAACTAGAAAACTGTTGATTTTAGTATATCTAAAGATTTTCCCTTTTTCGGGAAACAATAAAAAAATGGATTAAAAACGTAGCACATAAATGTCATTCAACCAGTGATGAATAAATTAGATGCAGTTACGGAACCATCTTCCAATGTACCGTGCCACCGAATAAAGTCAGTAGCATGTATTTACTAAAAGGGTTTAAAGACATGTCGCCTTACCAATTTAAAAATTAACACCCTATATGTTGTACTTAAGACGTTTATTTCCTACCTTATTTCCAATGTTATCGGACACCATATATATATATATATATATATATATATATATATATATATATATATATATATATATAAATATTTGCATTGAAAGACTTTAATATATTTATGCTAAAAGAATTTTACCTTGGGTATGTGTATCTTTAAGTATGGAAAAACAAGATCCCATTCTTCTGAATTTTTTTGATTCGTTTCTCTTTACCTATATTTTTTTTTTTAACTTTTCAATCATTTTCTACCGGAATAATATCGAACAATTGCTTATGTCCAGATAGAAATGTTATTTTCTTTCATTGAAATTAGGGCACCATCATGGGTAAAAAGTAGATAAATTTATTGTATGTACATTTTGTCGTAATGTCGTATGTGCTTTAATTATATGCGAACTTCCATGTTTGGAACTTTAAAAAAATGTATTTGAAGGCATCAACATTCATTTATTTGCCATTATTTCGATAAACAGTAAAGTTAAGAGAAATAATGCCGGGTGTAATGGTCACCTGAAAAACCATCTAGATCGTATGACTAATTAACCTGCTGGTTTTATAATGTTTGCAGATTTTGCGAAGTTGTCCTTATAATTATGGCTAAGATATTCTATTTTTGCAATCTTGATTGTTGATTGAAGTCCAGGCAACTAATGCATTTTCAATTATACTACAATGCCATGTATCTCTAATACTTAATCCTCTTTTTTTTTGGTTTTTGTAAACACTCTGTATATTATATTTGTACATATTTCTAAATTGAAAGAGTTTAGAGTTGGTCGAGTGGGGGTGAGATATAAGTATCCCCTCTAATTATTCCCTTTTATTATTTATACCCTTTTGGCCCCACCTCAATTTTCTTTGATGTTACATTTTACTAATATCTTCTATATTCCGAAATAAAAAAAAGGTAGTTTTTCCTTATTTTAGAAATATTTATTAATTTAGTTCCTGAACCGGCGTATATAAACTTCGACAAAATCGCTTTCGGGGGCCAATATGGGGGTGCTCCATGCCTTCAAAATGTGTGCAATTTTCTTTGATGTTACATTTTACTAATATCTTCTATATTCCGAAATAAAAAAAAGGTACTTTTTCCTTATTTTAGAAATATTTATTAATTTATTTCCTCAACCGGCTTATATAAACTTCGACAAAATCGCTTTCGGGGGCCAATATTGGGGTGCTCCATGCCTTCAAAATGTGTGCAATTTTCTTTGATGTTACATTTTACTAATATCTTCTATATTCAGAAATAAAAAAGAGGTACTTTTTCCTTATTTTTGAAATATTTATTAATTAATCCCGACATCTGCTTCTATCATGTCTGACATTATCGCTTTCGGGGGCCAATATGGGGGTGCTCCATGCCTTCAAAATGTGTGCAATTTTCTTTGATGTTACATTTTACTAATATCTTCTATATTCCGAAATAAAAAAAAGGTAGTTTTTCCTTATTTTAGAAATATTTATTAATTTAGTTCCTGAACCGGCGTATATAAACTTCGAAAAAATCGCTTTCGGGGGCCAATATGGGGGTGCTCCATGCCTTCAAAATGTGTGCAATTTTCTTTGATGTTACATTTTACTAATATCTTCTATATTCAGAAATAAAAAAGAGGTACTTTTTCCTTATTTTTGAAATATTTATTAATTAATCCCGACATCTGCTTCTATCATGTCTGACATTATCGCTTTCGGGGGCCAATATGGGGGTGCTCCATGCCTTCAAAATGTGTGCAATTTTCTTTGATGTTACATTTTACTAATATCTTCTATATTCCGAAATAAAAAAAAGGTAGTTTTTCCTTATTTTAGAAATATTTATTAATTTAGTTCCTGAACCGGCGTATATAAACTTCGACAAAATCGCTTTCGGGGGCCAATATGGGGGTGCTCCATGCCTTCAAAATGTGTGCAATTTTCTTTGATGTTACATTTTACTAATATCTTCTATATTCCGAAATAAAAAAAAGGTAGTTTTTCCTTATTTTAGAAATATTTATTAATTTAGTTCCTGAACCGGCGTATATAAACTTCGAAAAAATCGCTTTCGGGGGCCAATATGGGGGTGCTCCATGCCTTCAAAATGTGTGCAATTTTCTTTGATGTTACATTTTACTAATATCTTCTATATTCCGAAATAAAAAAAAGGTAGTTTTTCCTTATTTTAGAAATATTTATTAATTTAGTTCCTGAACCGGCGTATATAAACTTCGAAAAAATCGCTTTCGGGGGCCAATATGGGGGTGCTCCATGCCTTCAAAATGTGTGCAATTTTCTTTGATGTTACATTTTACTAATATCTTCTATATTCAGAAATAAAAAAGAGGTACTTTTTCCTTATTTTTGAAATATTTATTAATTAATCCCGACATCTGCTTCTATCATGTCTGACATTATCGCTTTCGGGGGCCAATATGGGGGTGCTCCATGCCTTCAAAATGTGTGCAATTTTCTTTGATGTTACATTTTACTAATATCTTCTATATTCAGAAATAAAAAAGAGGTACTTTTTCCTTATTTTTGAAATATTTATTAATTAATCCCGACATCTGCTTCTATCATGTCTGACATTATCGCTTTCGGGGGCCAATATGGGGGTGCTCCATGCCTTCAAAATGTGTGCAATTTTCTTTGATGTTACATTTTACTAATATCTTCTATATTCCGAAATAAAAAAAAGGTAGTTTTTCCTTATTTTAGAAATATTTATTAATTTAGTTCCTGAACCGGCGTATATAAACTTCGACAAAATCGCTTTCGGGGGCCAATATGGGGGTGCTCCATGCCTTCAAAATGTGTGCAATTTTCTTTGATGTTACATTTTACTAATATCTTCTATATTCCGAAATAAAAAAAAGGTAGTTTTTCCTTATTTTAGAAATATTTATTAATTTAGTTCCTGAACCGGCGTATATAAACTTCGAAAAAATCGCTTTCGGGGGCCAATATGGGGGTGCTCCATGCCTTCAAAATGTGTGCAATTTTCTTTGATGTTACATTTTACTAATATCTTCTATATTCAGAAATAAAAAAGAGGTACTTTTTCCTTATTTTCGAAATATTTATTAATTAATTCCGACATCTGCTTCTATCATGTCTGATATTATCGCTTTCGGGGGCCAATATGGGGGTGCTCCATGCCTTCAAAATGTGTGCAATTTTCTTTGATGTTACATTTTACTAATATCTTCTATATTCCGAAATAAAAAAAAGGTAGTTTTTCCTTATTTTAGAAATATTTATTAATTTAGTTCCTGAACCGGCGTATATAAACTTCGACAAAATCGCTTTCGGGGGCCAATATGGGGGTGCTCCATGCCTTCAAAATGTGTGCAATTTTCTTTGATGTTACATTTTACTAATATCTTCTATATTCCGAAATAAAAAAAAGGTAGTTTTTCCTTATTTTAGAAATATTTATTAATTTAGTTCCTGAACCGGCGTATATAAACTTCGACAAAATCGCTTTCGGGGGCCAATATGGGGGTGCTCCATGCCTTCAAAATGTGTGCAATTTTCTTTGATGTTACATTTTACTAATATCTTCTATATTCCGAAATAAAAAAAAGGTACTTTTTCCTTATTTTCGAAATATTTATTAATTAATCCCGACATCTGCTTCTATCATGTCTGACATTATCGCTTTCGGGGGCCAATATGGGGGTGCTCCATGCCTTCAAAATGTGTGCAATTTTCTTTGATGTTACATTTTACTAATATCTTCTATATTCCGAAATAAAAAAAAGGTAGTTTTTCCTTATTTTAGAAATATTTATTAATTTAGTTCCTGAACCGGCGTATATAAACTTCGACAAAATCGCTTTCGGGGGCCAATATGGGGGTGCTCCATGCCTTCAAAATGTGTGCAATTTTCTTTGATGTTACATTTTACTAATATCTTCTATATTCCGAAATAAAAAAAAGGTAGTTTTTCCTTATTTTAGAAATATTTATTAATTTAGTTCCTGAACCGGCGTATATAAACTTCGAAAAAATCGCTTTCGGGGGCCAATATGGGGGTGCTCCATGCCTTCAAAATGTGTGCAATTTTCTTTGATGTTACATTTTACTAATATCTTCTATATTCCGAAATAAAAAAAAGGTAGTTTTTCCTTATTTTAGAAATATTTATTAATTTAGTTCCTGAACCGGCGTATATAAACTTCGAAAAAATCGCTTTCGGGGGCCAATATGGGGGTGCTCCATGCCTTCAAAATGTGTGCAATTTTCTTTGATGTTACATTTTACTAATATCTTCTATATTCAGAAATAAAAAAGAGGTACTTTTTCCTTATTTTTGAAATATTTATTAATTAATCCCGACATCTGCTTCTATCATGTCTGACATTATCGCTTTCGGGGGCCAATATGGGGGTGCTCCATGCCTTCAAAATGTGTGCAATTTTCTTTGATGTTACATTTTACTAATATCTTCTATATTCAGAAATAAAAAAGAGGTACTTTTTCCTTATTTTTGAAATATTTATTAATTAATCCCGACATCTGCTTCTATCATGTCTGACATTATCGCTTTCGGGGGCCAATATGGGGGTGCTCCATGCCTTCAAAATGTGTGCAATTTTCTTTGATGTTACATTTTACTAATATCTTCTATATTCCGAAATAAAAAAAAGGTAGTTTTTCCTTATTTTAGAAATATTTATTAATTTAGTTCCTGAACCGGCGTATATAAACTTCGACAAAATCGCTTTCGGGGGCCAATATGGGGGTGCTCCATGCCTTCAAAATGTGTGCAATTTTCTTTGATGTTACATTTTACTAATATCTTCTATATTCCGAAATAAAAAAAAGGTAGTTTTTCCTTATTTTAGAAATATTTATTAATTTAGTTCCTGAACCGGCGTATATAAACTTCGAAAAAATCGCTTTCGGGGGCCAATATGGGGGTGCTCCATGCCTTCAAAATGTGTGCAATTTTCTTTGATGTTACATTTTACTAATATCTTCTATATTCAGAAATAAAAAAGAGGTACTTTTTCCTTATTTTCGAAATATTTATTAATTAATTCCGACATCTGCTTCTATCATGTCTGATATTATCGCTTTCGGGGGCCAATATGGGGGTGCTCCATGCCTTCAAAATGTGTGCAATTTTCTTTGATGTTACATTTTACTAATATCTTCTATATTCCGAAATAAAAAAAAGGTAGTTTTTCCTTATTTTAGAAATATTTATTAATTTAGTTCCTGAACCGGCGTATATAAACTTCGACAAAATCGCTTTCGGGGGCCAATATGGGGGTGCTCCATGCCTTCAAAATGTGTGCAATTTTCTTTGATGTTACATTTTACTAATATCTTCTATATTCCGAAATAAAAAAAAGGTAGTTTTTCCTTATTTTAGAAATATTTATTAATTTAGTTCCTGAACCGGCGTATATAAACTTCGACAAAATCGCTTTCGGGGGCCAATATGGGGGTGCTCCATGCCTTCAAAATGTGTGCAATTTTCTTTGATGTTACATTTTACTAATATCTTCTATATTCCGAAATAAAAAAAAGGTACTTTTTCCTTATTTTCGAAATATTTATTAATTAATCCCGACATCTGCTTCTATCATGTCTGACATTATCGCTTTCGGGGGCCAATATGGGGGTGCTCCATGCCTTCAAAATGTGTGCAATTTTCTTTGATGTTACATTTTACTAATAGCTTCTATATTCAGAAATAAAAAAGAGGTACTTTTTCCTTATTTTCGAAATATTTATTAATTAATCCCGACATCTGCTTCTATCATGTCTGACATTATCGCTTTCGGGGGCCAATATGGGGGTGCTCCATGCCTTCAAAATGTGTGCAATTTTCTTTGATGTTACATTTTACTAATATCTTCTATATTCCGAAATAAAAAAAAGGTAGTTTTTCCTTATTTTAGAAATATTTATTAATTTAGTTCCTGAACCGGCGTATGTAAACTTCGACAAAATCGCTTTCGGGGGCCAATATGGGGGTGCTCCATGCCTTCAAAATGTGTGCAATTTTCTTTGATGTTACATTTTACTAATATCTTCTATATTCCGAAATAAAAAAAAGGTAGTTTTTCCTTATTTTAGAAATATTTATTAATTTACTTCCTGAACCGGCTTATATAAACTTCGACAAAATCGCTTTCGGGGGCCAATATGGGGGTGCTCCATGCCTTCAAAATGTGTGCAATTTTCTTTGATGTTACATTTTACTAATATCTTCTATATTCCGAAATAAAAAAAAGGTAGTTTTTCCTTATTTTAGAAATATTTATTAATTTACTTCCTGAACCGGCTTATATAAACTTCGACAAAATCGCTTTCGGGGGCCAATATGGGGGTGCTCCATGCCTTCAAAATGTGTGCAATTTTCTTTGATGTTACATTTTACTAATATCTTCTATATTCCGAAATAAAAAAAAGGTACTTTTTCCTTATTTTCGAAATATTTATTAATTAATCCCGACATCTGCTTCTATCATGTCTGACATTATCGCTTTCGGGGGCCAATATGGGGGTGCTCCATGCCTTCAAAATGTGTGCAATTTTCTTTGATGTTACATTTTACTAATATCTTCTATATTCCGAAATAAAAAAGAGGTACTTTTTCCTTATTTTCGAAATATTTATTAATTAATCCCGACATCTGCTTCTATCATGTCTGACATTATCGCTTTCGGGGGCCAATATGGGGGTGCTCCATGCCTTCAAAATGTGTGCAATTTTCTTTGATGTTACATTTTACTAATATCTTCTATATTCCGAAATAAAAAAAAGGTAGTTTTTCCTTATTTTAGAAATATTTATTAATTTACTTCCTGAACCGGCTTATATAAACTTCGACAAAATCGCTTTCGGGGGCCAATATGGGGGTGCTCCATGCCTTCAAAATGTGTGCAATTTTCTTTGATGTTACATTTTACTAATATCTTCTATATTCCGAAATAAAAAAAAGGTAGTTTTTCCTTATTTTAGAAATATTTATTAATTTACTTCCTGAACCGGCTTATATAAACTTCGACAAAATCGCTTTCGGGGGCCAATATGGGGGTGCTCCATGCCTTCAAAATGTGTGCAATTTTCTTTGATGTTACATTTTACTAATATCTTCTATATTCCGAAATAAAAAAAAGGTAGTTTTTCCTTATTTTAGAAATATTTATTAATTTACTTCCTGAACCGGCTTATATAAACTTCGACAAAATCGCTTTCGGGGGCCAATATGGGGGTGCTCCATGCCTTCAAAATGTGTGCAATTTTCTTTGATGTTACATTTTACTAATATCTTCTATATTCCGAAATAAAAAAAAGGTAGTTTTTCCTTATTTTAGAAATATTTATTAATTTACTTCCTGAACCGGCTTATATAAACTTCGAAAAAATCGCTTTCGGGGGCCAATATGGGGGTGCTCCATGCCTTCAAAATGTGTGCAATTTTCTTTGATGTTACATTTTACTAATATCTTCTATATTCAGAACTAAAAAAGAGGTACTTTTTCCTTATTTTCGAAATATTTATTAATTAATCCCGACATCTGCTTCTATCATGTCTGACATTATCGCTTTCGGGGGCCAATATGGGGGTGCTCCATGCCTTCAAAATGTGTGCAATTTTCTTTGATGTTACATTTTACTAATATCTTCTATATTCCGAAATAAAAAAAAGGTAGTTTTTCCTTATTTTAGAAATATTTATTAATTTACTTCCTGAACCGGCTTATATAAACTTCGACAAAATCGCTTTCGGGGGCCAATATGGGGGTGCTCCATGCCTTCAAAATGTGTGTAATTTTCTTTGATGTTACATTTTACTAATATCTTCTATATTCCGAAATAAAAAAAAGGTAGTTTTTCCTTATTTTAGAAATATTTATTAATTTAGTTCCTGAACCGGCGTATATAAACTTCGACAAAATCGCTTTCGGGGGCCAATATGGGGGTGCTCCATGCCTTCAAAATGTGTGCAATTTTCTTTGATGTTACATTTTACTAATATCTTCTATATTCCGAAATAAAAAAAAGGTACTTTTTCCTTATTTTCGAAATATTTATTAATTAATCCCGACATCTGCTTCTATCATGTCTGACATTATCGCTTTCGGGGGCCAATATGGGGGTGCTCCATGCCTTCAAAATGTGTGCAATTTTCTTTGATGTTACATTTTACTAATATCTTCTATATTCCGAAATAAAAAAGAGGTACTTTTTCCTTATTTTCGAAATATTTATTAATTAATCCCGACATCTGCTTCTATCATGTCTGACATTATCGCGTTCACGGGTCAATATGGCGGTTTTTAGTTTGATAGAAATGAGACAAATTTTTCTGGAAGTATTATCTTTTTAATACCTTTGATGTTTCGAAATAAAATAGGGAAAATTTAATGAATTAAAAAAATATTTCATGTAATCCCTATCTACTGGTTCGTATGTCGATGGGCGTGTGGCTGCATCGACGCAAACTTCAGTTACATCGGTTGAGTTCCAATCGGTAAAGGCTGAGAAAGGAAGATTTCACAAAATTTTTGATTCATATCTGTATTTTCCTGCATAACTGTCGTGGATAAAATAACAGAAAAGGCTTCTCATCTCGTGCTTTAAAAAAAACATGCATCTTTTTTTTTCAATATTATAGAGAAACTATGGAATATGGAGAAAAATTATGTAGAGTTTCTTGAAAGGATCTACAAAATGACTGTATGACTGTTAAAATCGCTTCATAAATAAAGAAGTTATTGAAAAAATAAAGTTAAAAATGGTTTTTTAAATTATTTAATTAAAATTTCATTTTATGGGCAGGAAAAATGTTTCCTGTATTTTATACGAATATAAAAATATTTTAATAATTATGTTTATAATCTGTTTCTTTCATTAAATTTGTTATATTTACGATAACCAGAATTTTTTTTTGATTTAACTATGTTATTGTAACAATAGAAGGTTAATTAGTTTTTGTATGTTAGAAAATTTACCTCTCTAGACTCTTCTCGATTTATTTAAGTTATACTTGGAAATTCTTCTTAAATAGCACTTATTCTATATGAATTTAATGGGTCTATCTCTTTTCAATATATCGTTGGGTCACACCTCTTAGCGGCTTGGCCCACCGAACTCGGAGAGGGGGACCAATTAGAAGCATGCGTTTATTTAAAAAAAAATAAATAAATAAAAGTATATCTTTCTTCTCCTGTGTAATCGATTCATAGAAAATGTGGTAAAATACAAAAATATTAGTATACATTTTGCTAGTCTTCTTCAATGTTATATAATATCTATATATACCAGATATTTTAATGCGTTTTTTGTTCAATAAATTAATTTCTTAATCTACTTTTTATATAGTTGTAGTTGTTTAGTTATCACATGATAAAATATAATTAAAGAAAACAGTATTTTTTGGGGGATAGGAGGGGTCCGAACGGCTTGAAAATATGGTTAAAGTTATTTTTTTGACGAGTCACCCTAAATCAAAAAAAAAAGCTCTATGTTACTTGAAAATCGAGATATTGCAAATTTTCGAGCTCTCTCCGATCTGAAGGTGCGTTTTCGGTTTTACTGGGCGAAAATGAGTTTCCCCCACCATGCCTCCCCGTCGTGCTTATTCTGCGTACCCGCACTTTGGCCAGCTCGTAAAGTGTTGATTTTGAGGGTTTTTTTGCAATAAGTTTTTTGTTTATGAAGCGATTTCAACATTCAAAAAGTCATTTTAGGAAAGTCTATTGGCTCCGAGACAGGCGTAAATCCAAGGCGGATTACCCCCCACCCCCAAGAGCTTTGAGTTCAGGAAAATAAACCTGATTTTGCCTCTTACACTAGGAGTGTGTATGCTGCTGGCATCTCCTCCCTTCTCCGTCGACAACTTCTTTTTTCTTGCGATCGCCCCCCCCCCTCCTAATAGCTTTGAGTTCAGAAAAATGGACCCGATTCTGCCTCGTACAGTAGGAATGTGTATGCTGCTGAAATCCCCCCCCCCCCCCCCCCCGTCGACTTGACTCTGCCTTTTACGCTAGAAATGGAAATGTTGTTGGTGTCTCACTCTCCGTCGACAACTTACTTTCGTTTGCCATACTGTACTTTTGTGATAAGACCCCCCCCCCAAGAGAGAGAGAGAGAGTTAGTCTAAGATGCATTTTTTCTCAGCTTACAAAAAGCGGTTTTTGGACAAATGTGTTTTTAAGCCTGTTTAAGGAGAGGTTTTATTAAATCTTAAAATTATCCCTCTAGCTCCATTTATGCAGTCTGAAAAAATCAATATTATTTCAAATGCAATCCTTTTAAACCCAAATTCCAGTAACGACGAGAACAATTTTGAAGATGTGATGTTTCATTTTGGAATTATCAGTTTTATAATCATGAAGTTGGCATACGCTGCTGTATTTTGATATATTTTTCATTGGGGTCATGGAAATTGTAGGTTTACCACATCAAACGCTTTCTCGTAATCAACAAATATTACAAGGGGCCTTTTGTACTTGATACGTTTTCCAGCCAGTGCCTGAAACCTGCCCTAAATCCAGCCTGTTCCTGGTAAAAATCCCTTTTGGATGTCAAGCGTTTTGTTAAGATCTTTTAGATCTTCATGAACAATTTATATACGTGCCAGAAGAGACTGGTAAGTGTAATTTCATAGGCCTGTTAAATTGCCTTTTTCGTATATGGTTGTCATGGGGTTGTTGCCCCTCCCCATTTTCAATGCATTTATTAGATAAGAACCACAGTTTTTTAAAATATATTTATATGATAATTTCGTCTTCCCCTGAGGGTCTGCCATTCTTTATATCATTGAAAGCAGCCTTAATTTCATCGAATGTGATTTCGGAGATGCCTTCCGAGTCCTGAGGATTTGAATTTCAATACCATAGAATGCGTGTTAGAAATTTAAAAAGGGGATTTCTTTTGGAGATATTTCTTAAGAAAAGTATAAGAGGAAATTGGAATATTTGTCACGATCGTACTTGCTTTCATGAAGTAAATAAAAAGCCACTAGAATGAATTATCCTTTACATTTTTTACTAACTAAATATGTCACAGTAAACTATACAACATAAAAAATCCATTAAGAAAATGCTATTTTTTGTCCTTTATTTAAGTAAATAGTTTGTTAGAAAATACAGAACTTGATGTTTTCACTGAGGCGGATAATTCAATTCATTTGTTGAATTTCAGCCTATTTTTCCATCTCATTTTCCTCATACACAAACAAATAATAAATAAAACATTTTTATGTAAATTTTCTAACGTTACACTGTTGCAGGTGTATATTTAATTGAACAGAAAGTGTCCTGCTAGTCCAGGAGATATTAATCCATAGATACGGAAAATTATTCTCATAAATTTTTTTATGATGTTCAAATTAGCTGTTTTTTTTTTAATTATGCACCAGTAAAACCACTTTTTACTGTATATTCGTAAATATCTCCAATATTTCCTTTCCAATCATCTTTCTAATCCGAATAAGTAGCGTACGCCTCACAGAATTTCCTGGTCTTGATTAAGTTATTAATATTAAACTATATGCAGCAAAATATCTCAAGGATAAATATTTAATATTAATTTATTAATGAAACCAGGTTATTTAAATAAAACTTTTTTTATTCTTAAGTGTTTATCTATTATTAAAAACTTTGTATTTGCAATTTTTGAACCTCTTCGATAATAAGATAAAGGCTAAAATGTAATCTATCGTTCTAATTTCGCCTCACAATGTTATCTAGGATGTTTTTCTACTAAAATACAGAGAAATCTATTTAATTTAATTTGTATTTCACTTTTTCGTAAATGATTAATTTACTGCCGTGAAGTATGAAAGCATCGAAATGCGATTTTAAATATGTTTTCTAATTTTACTTGATGATATATCCAACTAGATATCCGTGCACCATCTGCAGAATCTAAAATTAATTCCATTCGTCTTAAATTACTAAACAGAAACACCTAAAACAGATGGAGTGTCAATATGAAGATTAGCCAGTTGTTTGAAAAATTTATCTCTAATGTGTGAAAATTAAGTGCTGTAGTAAAAGCTCGAACTTTGGCCTTTTAGGTCGTTTTTTACAACTTCGAAAAGGGTCTAGCCCATTAAGAGGGTCAAAACTAACCCCTCGATAATAAAAAAAAACACCCGGTTGTTCTACATGAAAAAATACCCACACAAAAAAATTTTAGCCACTTTAATCGTCGCATAACCTCAAAAAAAAATTTTTTTTTCGTTTTTTTTGACGATATTTTCGGTTCTAGTCATCGTAGAAACATCTTTTTTTTTCATTTTGTAGGTTTTTTTATTGCCTATAATAAGATATTTTTTACAAAAAATTTTTTATCGCGAAATACAAATTTTTATGGGTGTTTGAAAGTTTTTAAATTCAATAAAATAAAAACTAGGAAAATAGCTGGACCGAAAAAAAATATGTTGTTTTTTAGATGCCAAACTATGTCCATGAATTAATTCAGATTTTAAAAAATGGTGAAACATAGTAAAAATCGCAAAAAACGGCATTTTTATCGAGTTTTGAAGCATGGAATTTTCTTATAAATCCTCGGTTGTCTTAAAACTATATATATATATATATATATATATATATATATATATATATATATATATATATATATATATATATATATATATATATACTACTACTACTACTACTACTACTACTACTACTACTCCATGGCTTACAACCTTGGGTGGGTCTTTGCCGACTTCACAATACTCCTCCATTGCTGCCTGTCTGCCATGGCATCTAGCGGATTATCAATATTCATTGCCTTTAGATCTTTGGCAATATTGTCTTTCCATCGGAGGCGAGGGCGTCCCAGTGGTCTTTTCCCTACCGGTGCTTCCTCCCACGCTAGCTCGACTGTGCGACTATCTGGTAATCTTCTTACGTGTCCCGCTCACTGCAGTCGCTTAGATTTTATTTCTCGTACAATATTAGTGTCTCCATATAGATCTTCCAGTTCTTTATTGGTACGGATTCTGTATCGTCCTGTTGTTGCATCCACTGTTGAGCCATATATTTTTCTAAGAATTCTTCTTTCGAAAACTCGGAGCCGTTCTTCATTTGTTACCGTTAGTATCCAAGCTTCGCACCCATACATCATTACAGGTCTTATTATTGTTTTGTATATGTTTATCTTGGTACGTCTTGTTGTTAACTTGGATTTTAGGAGGTCTTGTACTGCGTATAGGCACCTATTACCTGCTTGGATTCTACAGTTAATTTCTGTCGTTCCGTCAGTGTTTTCAGTAAGCATCGTTCCCAAATATTTGAACTCTTTGGCGCGTACAAAGTTATAGTCCCCCATTGTGATGTTTTGGCCTAGTCTGTCTCTGTGTTGGTTGTTTCTAGTGGAATACAGATATTTAGTTTTCTCTTCGTTAATTTTAAGCCCAATGCTACTCGCACTTTTTTCGAAGTCATTGAAGGTCGTCTTGATATCCAGCGTGCTGTTTCCCACAATGTCTATATCATCTGCAAATGTCAAAAGTAAGTTGGGACCGTTATGATAAAACATCGCTGTTGGTGGTTGGATTTTCGCCTTTCTGCTGACGTATTCTAGAGCTACATTAAAAAGCAACGGGGATATAGCGGCACCCTGTTTGAGACCGTCATTTATATTGAACACCTCTGAAAGGTCTTGTCCAACTCTCACTTTGCTCTTTGAGCCTCCAACACACACCTGGATTAGTCTGATTAATTTCTTTGGGAAGCCAAGTTCCTCCATTGCTTGCCACAATTTAACTCTATGGATGGTGTCGTACGCCTGTCTAAAATCCACAAATAGTTGATGCAGGTGTCGATTGAATTCCCAGTGTTTTTCCATTACCTGTCTAATGGTAAATATTTGATCAATGGTGGAGCGACCGCCCCTAAAACCACACTGATAGTCCCCTATAGTTTCTTCTGCATAGGGTTTAAGTTTTCCTAAGAGTACAATTACGAGTACTTTATAGGCCGTATTAAGCAGAGTAATGCCTCGATAGTTGGCGCATTTCATCTTGTCACCCTTCTTATGTATGGGGACGATGACCCCTTCTTTCCATTCATTTGGTATTTCTTCTGTGAGCCATATAGCTTCTATCAGATGGTGAGTGATTCGATAGAGGGCTTCTCCATCATATTTTAGGCATTCGGCGGGAATATTGTCACTTCCAGACGCCTTGTTATTTTTAAGTTTGGTTATGACTTTTTGGACTTCTTCGTGTGTTGGTAAAGGATCTGGAATTTCAGCTGTTTGTACTGTGCTTGTGAGAGTGTTGTTGTTGTTATCCAGGTTCAGTTGTTGATGGAAATGTTCACGCCATGTGTTCATGACCTCTGTACATTCCGTTATAAGCTGTCCATTGTCTGTTCTTATAAAATTTCTTGCTTTTGGTTGATATCTTTTTTTTTTTATTTTGAGATTCCCCTATAGTATGCTCTTATATTGCTGCTTTGTCCATTTTGCTCTATTTCTTCTATTTGTTTAGTCTGTAGATCTTTTTTCTTACGTTTCATAATCTTCCTGGTTTTTGTTCTTAGTTTCTTATACTCTTCTATGTTATTGTCATAGAATATATATATATATATATATATATATATATATATATATATATATATATATATAATAAAATAGAATAAAATATTGGCGAAGCGGACGTGAAAATTTGTCAATCTACATGATTCTCGTATTAAAAAGTGCGGAGCACTCCAAAGTATGGAATAACTCCGGGTCCGACAGATGGCGACAGCGCTGTTTCGTCCTAATATGGGACTCGTCAGGCCACCGCAGTCGGTACAAACCATCATCTCGCCTTTGCATCGTATAAGCCATACTTATAATCAAAATACGGCAAATAAGACGACAAAGGCGACATATCTCGATGGTCCACTCGATAATACAAGAACCATACAGATTAACAAAGTTTGTAAGAGAACCGTCATATGGTGGCGCGACGGTGAATTAAAACAGAAATATGTAAAATCGAGTACACGAAACGCGCTGCCCAAAAGATAGGGGTCGCATTTTTCGGTACTGGCAAGCAAGCATACCGCTATTTAAGCAGCCAACGCCACGTGCCGCACCAAACGATCCCACCATGAGAGCATCGTTTAGCGTGTTTCAAAGCCAAACAAGTAAATAAATATGTAGATAAGTTTTTGTCCGTGTAATTTAAAATAAAATAGAATAAAATATTGGCGAAGCGGACGTGAAAATTTGTCAATCTACATGATTCTCGTATTAAAAAGTGCGGAGCACTCCAAAGTATGGAATAACTCCGGGTCCGACAGATGGCGACAGCGCTGTTTCGTCCTAATATGGCCGTCGCGCCACCATATGACGGTTCTCTTACAAACTTTGTTAATCTGTATGGTTCTTGTATTATCGAGTGGACCATCGAGATATGTCGCCTTTGTCGTCTTATTTGCCGTATTTTGATTATAAGTATGGCTTATACGATGCAAAGGCGAGATGATGGTTTGTACCGACTGCGGTGGCCTGACGAGTCCCATATTAGGACGAAACAGCGCTGTCGCCATCTGTCGGACCCGGAGTTATTCCATACTTTGGAGTGCTCCGCACTTTTTAATACGAGAATCATGTAGATTGACAAATTTTCACGTCCGCTTCGCCAATATTTTATTCTATTTTATTTTAAATTACACGGACAAAAACTTATCTACATATTTATTTACTTGTTTGGCTTTGAAACACGCTAAACGATGCTCTCATGGTGGGATCGTTTGGTGCGGCACGTGGCGTTGGCTGCTTAAATAGCGGTATGCTTGCTTGCCAGTACCGAAAAATGCGACCCCTATCTTTTGGGCAGCGCGTTTCGTGTACTCGATTTTACATATTTCTGTTTTAATTCACCGTCGCGCCACCATATGACGGTTCTCTTACAAACTTTGTTAATCTGTATGGTTCTTGTATTATCGAGTGGACCATCGAGATATGTCGCCTTTGTCGTCTTATTTGCCGTATTTTGATTATAAGTATGGCTTATACGATGCAAAGGCGAGATGATGGTTTGTACCGACTGCGGTGGCCTGACGAGTCCCATATTAGGACGAAACAGCGCTGTCGCCATCTGTCGGACCCGGAGTTATTCCATACTTTGGAGTGCTCCGCACTTTTTAATACGAGAATCATGTAGATTGACAAATTTTCACGTCCGCTTCGCCAATATTTTATTCTATTTTATTTTAAATTACACGGACAAAAACTTATCTACATATATATATATATATATATATATATATATATATATATATATATATATATATATATATATATATATATATATATATATATATTATATACATACATAGTTTTAAGACAACTGAGGATTTATAAGGAAATTCTATGTTTCACAACTTGAAAAAAATGCGAAAAAATACTAATAAATGCCGTTTTTTGCGATTTTGACTATGTTTCACCACTTTTAAAAATCTGCAAAAATTCATGGACATAGTTCGGCATCTAAAAAATAACACATTTTTTTTTCGGCCGAGTTACTATCCTAGTTTTTATTTTATTGAATTTAAAAATTTTCAAACAACGATAAAAATTTGAATTTTGCTCCAAAAATTTTTGTAAAAAATATCTTGTTGTAGGCAATAAAAAAACCTACAAAATGAAAAAAGATATCGTCAAAAAACAAAAGAAAAAGACGTTTTATTTTTTTTTTGAGGTTATGTGACGATAAAAGTGGCTAAAAGCTCTTTAAAATCATTCACTGGGTTCGCAAAATAGAACACAACACATTTTGAAGATACTTTCAATACAGCAAACTACTTATTAACACAGCTGCAACACAATCTTATTACTACCTCTTAATATCTTCACTATTCAAATATAGCTATACAACTAACTATACCACCCTTATCCTATCCCTATTTATACACCTATGGAATTCCCTATATAAATCTAGAACATAAAAGTTGAGGTTTTCTTGATATGATGCAAACAAATCCGCATTTATTTGCTGTACTCAAGTTTCACTTACTTTTCATATTTGTGGGATTTGTTTAATTGTTCTATCGAACCTCTTTCTACCTTTCAAAAATTAGTAATCTGCGTTTTGATCGTACATGTGTAACTTGTTTACAAGTTAATGCAAAAATTCCTTTTTCCTGCTAAAATGATGGTGGGGAAATTTTTATTTTTGCAGGTTTTCCATATCGAAACTTTTTTTACCGGCAAAAAATATGCCAATATTGAGCAGGGACATTTTTACGCGTGGGTAATTACGAGGCTGCTGTCGCACAAATATCTTTTTATAGATTTTCAATCAAAACAAATTCAATGCCGTTTTGCGTTTTAGCCAAACCTTTTTACAATATTAATACACGTTTTTAATGATCCGAAATTTTCCTAGCGCATAGGCACTCTTAAAAACATCAAAATGAAAAATGTGTGTTACTAAAGGTTAAAGAACTTTCTTGAAGAGTCTATTTTAACGCCTAAAACTCTCAAACATATCTGGTGCTCTAATTAAACGACTTTTAATGGCAGGTTTCAAATCTGTTCAGTCGGGGGCCCACGCATGCAACAGGCCTAATTTGTTATTTTTTATTTATTGTTGCTGAAAGTATGATCGCTGCAGGATAGGATTTTTTAAGGCGCTCTACGAGGAATGTATGCGAGTTAATAGCGAATTATATCGATCTCGAATCGTTGAAGAGTTTATTTGTTAGGAAAAATCGTATTATGTATTATATGTCATTTTACGTCAAAGCACTGATTATTATGAATAAGAGAGTTAGCTATAATAATCTTTGTTCACATCATCGTCAGTATTTTCATTCTTATACGTGGCTCGAGTTTTTATTTTATCCTGTGTGAAAAAGAACGGAGAAAAGGTTGCAAACGCATTTGTAAAGTTCATATTGCCTTAACTATCCTTTTCTTTAAAATTCTTTTTCTTTTCATTGTACTTTTCTAGTGGAAATTGTCACATTCTAGACTGATAAATTGCTACAAAAGCAAGGCGTTTCTTTTCCCAATAATCTTTTTCATGTCCAAACATTTTTTAATTTTATTTTACCGATAAAATTACCAATAAAAAGTGCGTTATTAGCTGTAAGTACAATTATATATATATATATATATATATATATATATATATATATATATATATATATATATATATATATATATATATATATATATATATATGGAGGACAAAAGGAAATATGGAACATGCTGAGGAACAGAAAAAAACCAATCAATGAATACGTTCAACTAAGTCCAATCGACAGCCAACAATGAGTCAGCCATTTTAAGGACTTACTCCAGGCACCAGCTACAGAAAACAACGTAGACAAAAACCAACAAGAAATCAACTAACAGATGTTAACATCAGTGAAGCAGAGATGCACCTGACAATTAAGAAATTAAAAAACAGAAAATCACCTGGTACCGACCAAATTACGAATCAGATGCTAAAGTACGGAGGCCCCAGCCTTGTCACAGAGCTCACTGTTCTATTTCAGAAAAAAAAAGCGGCCATGATATCAGACCAACTAAGAGACATAATCTGGAACAATAAACATATGACTGTTGAGAGCAAAGCAAGAATTTACAAGGTCTGTGTAAGACCGATACTGACCTACGGCGCAGAAACAAGAAATGAAACCACAAAGACAAAACAAATTATGAGAATCATAAAAATGAAAACGCTGAGAATGATCACGGGAACAAGTTTAAGAGATAAAATAAGAAACGCAAAAATACGCGAGGACAGCGGAGTGGGGGATGTTGTGAAGTGGGTTCGAAACCGTCGTAGGCAGTGGAGAGATCACGTGGAACGAATGGACGATGACAGACTAGCAAAAATCGTGATGAGAGAGAAACCAAACACCAAACGGCCGCCTGGACGGCCCCCCAAAAGATAGAGAGACAGCTGGATTTCGACCTCAAACGAGGATCGATGAGGCATTGTGTAGATAACAGAACTTGGTTCTACCTAGAAGAAAAAGAATATATATATATATATATATATATATATATATATATATATATATATGTATATATATATATATAGCTTATTATCTCTACTTTTTTTCGCCGAGTGAATTTTTGTGAGCAAACAATATGGCGCCAAAAAAATTAAATTTTTGTTTTTCGAGATAAAAATAAATCCTAAAAAAATCATTTCAAGATTCTACTCCCATTGTACATAGAGACTTTTCTCGAATTAAATATGGTTCATCCAGCTTAATTTCTTGGGATAGCGATCTGGGGCTCAGAAAGTGAATTTTTTCCTTTTTTAAGGGTGCAAAATGAATTTGTTTGGCCTTGTAATCAAGAAATATGGTTAAAATCAATGTTTATCATTCTTTTTTTTACATTATTCTAAAATTCTGTTAGTTATATTTATAATTAATGAGGTTGAAGAGAAAAGAAATTCAGTTAACAGTATTGTCACCTTATATCCTTCCATTTTTTTATGTTTAAGCCGTCATTTTGAGTTTTGATACATCAAATATAGACCATAAGCATATACGCATGATAGTTTAAGTGGGTTTTTTTTTTGGAAGTTGGATTTGGAACGATTAACTACCTGTTTTCGCGAAAATTTTAGCCGTCATTTTAAATCCATCATTCCGAATTTTGACATGCATAATGTAGGTCAACATAAAAGAAAACACAGTTTGGAAGTACCAAAAAATTAATTCGAATAGATTTCCAACCCATTTCAGCGAAAAACTTCCATTTTTGACGTTTTAGCCGCCATATTGAATTTATCATGTTTAATTTTAAAAGGGTCTCTATGTACAATTAGAGCCGTAGAGTTTTGAAAATGGTGAATGAGATATCATCGAAACGTCAGCTGCCTTACAGTCCTGCGAGGGACTCAGCACATACACGGGATGCCCGAAAACCTTCGATTATATATATATATATATATATATATATATATATATATATATATATATATATATATATATATATACAGGGTGTCCAAGATAAGGATCCTAACCATGGGGATCTCGGAAACAGTTGGAGATACGAGGTCGGTTAAATTAGAGAAAAGTTGCGCAATTTAGTGCTAAATTAAACGCAATTTAAAAATTTTAAAAATCAAAATACTTCCGGAGATTTCCGGAAAAAACCGAATTTTGGCAAAATCGTTTTTAATTTTTGTAGGCTTTATTTAAAGAGATATCAAAAAATAAAAGGTAGATTCTTGTTGCCACTTTTTATTTTTTATAATTTGGTCTAAACAAAATTTAAATCCGACGTTTCGTTTCTGAGATACCATCATGAACTTTCATTTTTTATATGGAACAAAAAAAAGTATCCCATGTATTTGATAGCATTTTTTATTACAATTTCAACGGTGTATCACACTTGCATATCAAGTGTGTAGTTCATTGGCTTTTATAAAACTGATATACCTTTCTCTCTCGCTCTCATGGAGCTCTTATGGAAAGTACTTGAACTACGTATTCGATATGCAAGGGTGATACATCGTTGAATTTGTAATAAAAAATGCTATCAAATACATGGGATACTTTTTTTTGTTCCATATAAAAAATGAAAGTTCATGATGGTATCTCAGAAACGAAACGTCGGATTTAAATTTTGTTTAGACCATATTATAAAAAATAAAAAGTGGCAATGAGAATCTACCTTTTATTTTCTGATATCTCTTTAAATAAAGCCTGCAAAAATTAAAAACGATTTTGCCAAATTTCGTTTTTTTCCGGAAATCTCCGGAAGTGTTTGAAATTTTTAAATTTTTTTAACTGCGTTTAATTTAGCACTAAATTGTGCAACTTTTCTCTAATTTAACCGACCTCGTATCTCCAACTGTTTCCGAGATCCCCATGCTTAGGATCCTTATCTTGGACACCCTGTATATATACATATATATATATACATATACATATATATATATATATATATATATATATATATATATATATATATATATATATATACAGGGTGTCCAAGATAAGGATCCTAAGCATGGGGATCTCAGTACCTGTTGGAGTTACAGCTTAGGTTAAATTAGAAAAAAGTTGCGTACTTTGAAGCGTATTTACATGCCGTTGAGAAACTTTAACAATTTTCATGGCCAGCTGAGATATTGGGGAAAAACCAAAATTTGACGAAATAGATTTTATTTTTTTGTGACTTTATTTTAAAAGATATTAAAAAACTAATAAAACTTTTTCATTGGCACTTTTTAGATAATGCGTGATGGTGTTTTTAAATTTTATATCCGACGTTTTGTTTTCGAGAAACCATCATCAACTTTATTTTTTTATATGGCCCAAAAAAAAAGTATACCCTGTATCTGATTCCATTTTTTATTACAAATTCAACGATGTATCACATGTCATATTTTTTTTGTTAGACAAAAAAAAAATGCGATTTTTCTATTTTTTTAAACATATTTTTAAGTAGGCTTTGCAAACAAATAATGCTTTGACAATTTGACGTAAATACCTGTTATTCTGTCACATATGACTTAATTTAATGTTTATGGTAAGATAAAATAATAATTGTTAAGTTGATTTAGAGTTATTAAGTTGTTTGTAGAGTTCTTGTCGTTGTTGTTACTGTTGTTATTGTTTATTGTTGAATAATTATTATTGTGTTATTATCGTCGAATATGCCGGGTGGCCATTATAGTCATGAAGAAAAGTTTGACATGCTGACCTGCTACATTTTGTGCCAGAAGAATACTATAAATACTGCAGCAATGTATCTAAATAAATTTCCAGATAGAAAGCAACCATGTAAGTCCATTTTCTTACAGTTGGCGCGAAATTTAAAACAATATGGATCATTTAAAAAGCCAGTTTCATCCCGAAAAAAGGATTCTTCCGAAGAAACCCAAAATAACGTATTACAAGCAGTTGTTGAGAACCCTGACATCTCTTGCAGGCAAATTGACAAAAATATAGGAGTAGCCAAATCCACTGCTCAATTTATTTTGCGTAAAAATAGATATCACCCCTATAAATTTAGGATTTGCCAAGCACTTAAACCAAGGGATCTTGAACGACGCCGGCATTTCTGTGAGTGGTATACACGCGCATGTGAAGATGATATCAATTTCCCTGCAAAAATTATATGGTCTGACGAAAGTCTAGTCACTAATAATGGTGTCTTTAACCGCCGGAATACTCATTACTGGGCGCAACAGAATCCGCGTGTTCAAAAAATTTCAAGACATCAGGAGCGTTTTGGGTTTAATATGTGGTGTGGAATTTTCGGTACCAAAATACTAGGTCCATTTATCTACCATAGTTCGTTAACTGGAGAACGATACCTTCAATTATTACAAAATAATTTAGAAGACTGCTTGGAGGATTTACCTCTGGCACAGGTTAATACCTGTTGGTTTCAACAAGACGGTGCTCCTGCACATAATTCTAGGCAGGTTCGCGAGTATCTTACGCAGCGATTTCCTGGAAAGTTGATTGGAACCTCCAGTGAAGTGCCTTGGCCAGCGCGATCTCCGGACTTAACCCCTATGGACTTCTTTCTTTGGGGGTTTCTTAAAAGCCAAATATACCATCATTCTTTTGAGACTGAGCAGCAGTTACGAGAATGTGTAACTAATGCATTCAACAGTATTACACCTGACATGTTGCGTG
The DNA here is from genome assembly GCA_034092305.1 of Diaprepes abbreviatus. Lineage (NCBI taxonomy): Eukaryota > Metazoa > Arthropoda > Insecta > Coleoptera > Curculionidae > Diaprepes > Diaprepes abbreviatus. The sequence goes on along the minus strand of JASJET010000045.1, from coordinate 250,340 downwards.
ATGTTTTAAATTCTACCATAAGAAGATCATATTTATGTCTGGAAAATAACGGAAATCTGTTTGAACACCTGCTTTAAATTGAATAAAAAAAATTGTTAATTTATTTGTTGTTTTAGTTATTTTTAAATAATTTATCATTCTTTGTATATGATTAAAATAATGATTATCTTATGGTTAAATTTATGGTAGATTAAATTTTCTTGTTTCTAAGTAGTACTATGCTCCATTCAGCTTCATTGCTCTGTAAATAGATATTAACTAATATGTGAGATCAATAACTCATAACAGGTATTTACGTCAAAGTGTCAAAGCATTATTTGTTTGCAAAGCCTACTTAAAAATATGTTTAAAAAAATAGAAAAATCGCATTTATTCTTTTATCTAACAAAAAAAATGTGACATGTGATACATCGTTGAATTTGTAATAAAAAAGGGAATCAGACACAGGGTATACTTTTTTTTTGGCCCTTATAAAAAAATAAAGTTGATGATGGTTTCTCGAAAACGAAACGTCGGATATAAAATTTAAAAACTCCATCACGTAGTACCTAAAAACTGCTAATGAAAAAGTTTTATTAGTTTTTTAATATCGTTTAAAATAAAGTCACAAAAAAATAAAATCTATTTCATCAAATTTTCGTTTTTCCCCAATATCTCAGCTGGCCATGAAAATTTTTAAAGTTTCTCAACGGCATGTAAATACGCTTCAAAGTACGCAACTTTTTTCTAATTTAACCTAAGCTGTAACTCCAACAGGTACTGAGATCCCCATGCTTAGGATCCTTATCTTGGACACCCTGTATATATAAATTATTAAATAATAAAAAAATATGGAAGATAATAACTATATTATCGTACCATTCTTGAATCGACCACTTTTTAAATGCTTATTACTACTTTTCAGAACTTAATTAACAGTATATAAATTTTTATTATTAGACTCACTGACGTTCATTCAGACCTGTAATTGGCGATTTCACTTTAAAAAATCATGTTTTATTAACATTTTTATTTAATTATAAAAAAAATGAACCGGTCAACTATGAAACTTCATACGTCGAGTGTTCCTAACAACATTTAAATAGGTTAACAAAAAGATATATTATACAACCTTGATCAAAAAGTTTCCGGAATTCATTTAGAAAATTCAGAATTTCAGTTTATTTATCAAAATTGATATTGTCTCCAGCGCTTGATCCAGCTCGACAAATATTTCTGGAACTCGATTTTCGGTATGGCCATCAGAGTCGTATTCAATTTTTTCCATTTCCTCGTTTAGACCACTAAAATGAATTCCTTGTAGTGTTTTTTTCATTCGATTTTATAGAGAAAAGTCGAAGGGAGCCGTATCAGGGGGATTCGATGGCTGCTAAATGGTGTTGGTTTCGTTCATGCTCAAAAATTCACGAATAATTATGGCATTGTGCGACGGTGTAAAATCCATGAATTGTTGAATCCATTTTTAACGCAAAATTGAGTATAAATCCGTTATTGTAAATTCAGTTCCATTTTTGAAGCTTTAAAAAATTCAAAACACATGGTAGATTTATTCAGGACGACGCAACTTTTATAAACGTCAAGCTATGACGATAAAACTTTGTGGGAATGCCAATGATAGATTTGGCAACCTAACCAAAAACACAACTCAGCTGACTCAGAGCGTCATCTGGTGGTAATTCCGGGAACTTTTTGTTCAACGTTGTATTACGGAAAAGGAATTATCAAAACGTATCTACAATTGATATTTATTCTACGGGACCAAATCATTCCAGAAAAGTCAACACTGTATTACGGAATAAATAAAAAATATCTGGGAATTTCTAAATATATGCGTCCCAAGGAACACAGATTTCAAATCGTTACTTCTACCACCCTGTATTTCTTGCAGAATCTCTTGGATCACAAGTCCTTGAGACAGCTTTTTTTTCACTGACAATTTTCGGGTTCCACTTTCCAGTTACAGATTTTCTGCGTGTCTTGACAACGTAAGTTCCTTGAAAATCCGATCACCCAGAGTTTTGGATTCTAAGCCTTTAGTTTCTAAAGCTCCCGAATACCAGCGTAGCGAAAAAAATTTAAAACATCCCTGGATTTGTATGCGTATAAAAGTTTGATGTAAGATACAAATAATAAGTACCCAGATAAAACCTTCCTGTTTACTTTTACGTGCTACAACGAAATACCCGAGTCTGAAGGTGAAAAAAAACCTAATTTTCGTTTCGTAAAAACACACCGGAAAAATCCGACATCATGCTGTGATTGATGAAGCAATGTTTTTTTTATTTGCTTGTTTTTTTTCTTCGAACAAGAATAGGAAACATACAAAGGAAATTAAACTTATTTACTGAAATCTATACAATGCAATTAAGCGAATCTAATCGAGGAAGTATATGGTGTGTGTGTGTGTATGTATGGTTTTCTTTAATTTTGTATTTGTTTGTCTAAGTAAGAAATTTTCCATTTATAATTGTATTTAATTTTTTGAATAAAATAAATACCAGCCATTGTTTTATAAAGAACTTTCTTTAATGTAATGCAAGATTCAAAACTTCCTGTGATCTAGGTATTTTCGATGTAAATTGTTAAAATCGAACGATTAGGAGGTACAAAAACCAAATTTCTGTTCATTATGTTGATTGAAACCTACGACATAAGCACTAAATTGGTACCCAAAGACAATGTGGGTCAGTAACAGTACCGATCTACACCCGGAATGTTGGTGCGTGCATGGCGCCGTGTTGCCATAGGTAGTGTACTTTTCACGAAGTATCTTTAAAGAACTTATTTTTAACCGACGCGCGACGCCTTAAAGGAGGTTCTAAATTCGCCCGCTATGTATTTTTTTTTGGATATAAGTCGATTACTCCGGAACGGTTGCATTGATTTGAATGAAATTTTTTGCGTATGTCGAGGAAGTTGCTGTTTTAGTCTCATAGCATTTTGGTCAAAATTTACTTACTTACTTACTCCGTGGCGTTACAACCCCGTGTGGGTTTTAGCCGACTTGACAATATGCCTCCATTCGTTTCTGTCCTTTGCCAGCTCCATCCAGTTCTCTACATCCATAGCTTTAAGGTCTCCTGCTATATTATCCCGCCACCGGAGCCGGGGTCGTCCAAGTGGTCTTTTTCCAGTTGGGGTTTCTTCCCACACCAGTCTCACTATTCTTTCGTTAGAGTGTCTTATGAGGTGGCCTGTCCACTGGAGTCTTCTAGACTTTATTTCTTTAACTATGTTGGCGTCTGCGTATAACTCTTCTAACTCTTTGTTTGTTCTTATTCTATATTGTCCCGTTGCCCCATTCAGTAACGGGCCAAAGATTTTCTTTAGGATTTTTCTCTCCCAAACTCGCAGTCGCTCTTCGTTTGCCTTTGTTATTGTCCAAGTTTCGCTGCCGTACATCACTACTGGTCCTATAACTGTTTTATATAGATTTATCTTTGTTCGTCTTGTTAGTTGTTTCGATTTTATCAGGTCTCGAAGGGCGTAGCTACATCTGTTCCCAGCTTGGATCCTATTGTTTATTTCTTGTGATCCGTTATTATCTTCAGTTATTGTTGTTCCAAGATACTTAAATTCTCTGACGCGCTCAAAGTTGTAGTCGTCGATGGTGATGTTCTTCTGTCTCTGTTTCGAATATTGCGGCTCGTGTACATATATTTAGTTTTGTTTTCATTTATTTGTAGCCCCATCTTCTCTGCTTCCTTCTCGAACCTGATAAAAGTTTCCTTCATTTTTATTCTTGTGTTTTCTATTAGATCTACATCGTCTGCAAATGCCAGCAGTAAGTTTGGTCCTTCTCGATGGAATATGGAAGTCGATGTATCAATTCTTGCATTTCTGATTATGTGTTCTAAAGCTACGTTGAAGAGTTGTGGTGAGAGTGCATCTCCTTGCTTCAGTCCATTGTTAATCTCAAATGTCTCCGAGTACTGTTGCCCAACTCTTACCTTACATCGTAGTCCTTCCATTTGTCAAAATTTGCTCAGTAAAATCCAAGATGGCGGTTGTCAAATGACGGAGAAAAAATTTACTTTGATTTTCTGCTGAATTGGTATGGGGGGAATTTTCGGGATCTCACATAATGAATCTAAAATTATGTAATATGACGGATCCAGTATGGCGTCCTAAAAATTTTACATCTCCCGATTTTGTTCAAAATTGGTACAGAGCGGTTTTTGACGGTTAAATTCGGCGCCAAATTATTACTAAATGAAACAAATAGCTACGAATGCGAGGTACATACAAGCTACCCTAAAAAAGCAATTGCAAATAAAGTATTTCTCAATGTTTTTATGTAAATCACACATTTTGTTAGGTATTATTTTGGCGATGACAAATTTTATATAAAAAATTTATTGTGATCTTTCGTGTTTTAAGCATTTGTAGAAGTCGATTCAATTTTTTTTATGGGAATTTAATATTATCGCATTTTTTTTTATCTCCCGTTAATTTTTCTTTTTAATCTATTGAGACAACTTATATTTTATAGAAATTGTTTGAAAACTTTTGCATAATTAGAAATAGACATTGAATTTTACGAAAAATTTTTTTTTCGTTTATTTATAGTGACAAAGGAACACTTTAACAAGTTAATTGATATGATTTCTCGAGTCAGATACGTTTGAAACAAAAAATTCGAAGATCATTTTGAAATATCAGCAAGTGGCTATGGTCGGTAGTACAATTAAACATTTTGGGTGAAAAGAAATGGCGGAATTTTGATTTTTTTAGCGTTTTTTACCACTAAAATTGTTTAAAAAAGGATTAAAAATGTATAAAAAATTCTGATTCTACTACAGACTAAACTGTATATGTGTTGAATATTCCCTGAAAATTTCGACCCAATCGGTCATATAGATTTTTCAAAATCGTGTCAACCGGGACAAAAAACTTTGTTTCGAGAAGAACGCGTTTAATTTTTTTTCTCAAAAATATATATAAAATTTTGAAACAAAGTATTTTACGCTGACTCAGCTATCTCTGCTCCATATATTATACCTTCCTCCTACTCAAAAAGACAATTTTCTGCTAATTTTTGTTTCCCATGCTCAGTTCTTCGCTTTTTTTGTAGCATCAAGTCTAAGATGATTCGCAGACTTGCACAACACTGTCTAAAAAATTTATTTTATGTTCAATAATCATATCAGCAAGATAGTTTTAAATACAAACCGACAACTTCAGTTTAATTGCAATACTATCATCATCAAATATATATATATATATATATATATATATATATATATATATATATATATATATACACATATATATATATATATATATATATATATATATATATATATATATATATTTAACCGACTAGTTAAACAACAAAAACTAGGAAATATCTTGGGGTATCAGTCCTGGTGGGGGCTTTCAAAAGTAAAACACTTTTTTAGTTACGCCAAGCTTTCGAAGATATTTATTTCCTTCATCAGCCCTAAAATGAAATAATAATAATAACAATACTCTTATTAGTATGGACGTTATTCTTTAAAATTATTATGAAATACTTACTACTAATGGTTTTAAATAAAACAACCAAAATGGAGAAAAGAAGGAATTTTAGAGTGGATAACAAATGATAAACATTATTTAAACATTTTATAAAAACTGCTGTTTAAATTTAAAGCTTTTTTCTTTCAAAAAAAAAATATTTTCAAAATCAATGTCAATTTTTTGTTTATTTGACATTTTGGTCACTAATTCACAACAATTTTTTAATTAAGATATGTGAAGGTGCAATGATAGGAAATTAAAAGAACATATTTATTGTCTTAACAATGGAAATATATATATATATATATATATATATATATATATATATATATATATATATATATATATAAATTATTAAATAATAAAAAAAATATGGAAGATAATAACTATATTATCGTACCATTCTTGATTCAACCACTTTTTAAATGCTTATTACTACTTTTCAGAAGTTAATTAACAGTATATAAATTTTTATTATTAGAATCACTCACGTTCATTCAGACCTGTAATTATATATATATATATATATATATATATATATATATATATATATATAATGCATCCCATGTATGTGTTGAGTCCTTCCCAGGACTGTAGGGTAGCTGACGTTTCGATGACATCTCATTTACCATTTTTAAAGCTCACTGTTTGCCTACACACCCCGTACAGTGAGCTTTAAAAAGAATGAATGAAATTTCCCCTCAGGACTCTAGGTCAGCTGCCCTAGAGTCCTGAGAAGCACACACATGGGATACCCGAAAACTTTCGATTACACACACACACACACATATATATATATATATATATATATATATATATATATATATATATATATATGTATATTATCCAAAAATGGTGTTTTTAAAAACCGATTTTTTCACAAAATAAACCCAGACTGCCCCCTCAAACTGTATCCTGAAGAAGATCCGGGCTTGTGGAAAAATGAGTATTTTTTTATTATAGTCAAAATTTTAAAAAATTTCTGAATTGGCTGTCAACTTGGCAACATTGCAAAATGTCATTAAAGGAGGTATTTAAACGAAACCACAATTACTTAAGTCGACTCACGAAAAACTGGTCAAATATGTACATATATACAACGAGGTGAGAAAAAATTTGAAATTAATGATTGGGAGTTCCGTATGCCCCATTAAATTTCTGAAAAATAATCAGTATTGAATGTTTTGATAGTATGCCTTAATTTATTTCAGGATCACCCGATAATATCGTATTGGTGATATCCGTAAGACGGTCTGAATACGTCAGCTTATTTGTGTTTGAAGAGTTAATTATGATTTGATATTAATAACAGTAGTTTCCCATGCTCTCTAATATAGTGCGATCAATTTATGTAAATATAACTGTTTACCAATAAAAACAAATGAGGCTATTGTTACTGTATTGTTTAAAAAGTAAATATCTTCTTTCTGAGTTTTATTTCTCTTCTAATTGGTTAATTGAATATTGCAGGCATATGTTAAAACGAAAAGTAATCTCCGATAATTATCAAACTACGTGTTAAACCGACTATTTCGTTTATTTTATGGTCCACACAAAAATGAAATTTATTTTTCACGCGTTGCCGGTCTCACTAACGATATTTTACGCAAGATTGAAACAATAAAATTTTAGTAGCTTGGAAACGGCGATAACATTTTGTTGAAGAACAAAAATATATTTCTGATGTTTCTTAAAGCTTGTTCGAATTTTTGCTTAAAATTTGTTTTAGTCAGGATATGTACAGGGTGAGTCAACGATTGGATGAAGTAGGTTTGTGCCTTTTCGGTGAAATTAACAAAGAAACTATATTTATTGTTTGATACAGTTTATTTTTACGCAGATTTTAAAAATATTTAGGACTCTACAGGGTGAGCCAAAAAACTAGGACAGCATAAAGTTGTATTTTTTTAAATAGAACTCCCTATATACGAATCATATTTTCGATTTAGCTTATAATTTTAAATCTTTTTTATTGAGGGTTTACTATAACAAAACTTTATAGTTTCTGAGATAATTAAGTTTAAAGAAAAAAAGTCACATTTTCAAGCATCAATTCAATCCTAAATAACGTTTTCAATTTTGTGACAAATATATTCAAATTTGGAATTTAGCAAGGCCAAGGACAAGTTAACATAATTTTTACCTAATATTTGCAATAAAAGCTACAGGGTGTTGAACACATCGGCTCAAATTTGAACAAGTTTAAATGAATAAATATCTTTTTTTTTAAATGGTACACCCTGTATATTTTCATGTTATTTAATAGAGTAATAAAAACCCTAAAAGTTTTGTTCAAAATATCCTATACCTATTTATAATAGTTTTTGAGATATTTCAGTTTTTCTTATTTTCCATACTTTTTTACAGAAATAGTCTTCATTATCATAGTAGCCATGGCAAAAACAATGTAAAAGAACATTTTTCTGTGTGTCAAATTTATAACCGCAATTGCTTCTTTTGGTTTTTATGTAGTGTAGTTTAGTTTTTTTTGCATTCATCTTATATTGTAAAATGAATTTTCCAAAGAATGAGTTAATAGATCTGATTTATACAATAGGAGAGGCTCAAAAAATTGCCTTCTTGCTCAAAGAATTTACAAAATGATGTATCCTGATCGACGCCAGCCTAATACCCATACTTTTCAAAACTTAATGCAAAGATTTGATTCTTCTGGTACTGTTGATTATCCAAAACGTAAAGTGGTCAACAAACTAGTAACTAATGAAGAAAAAGAACTACAAGTATTATTAAATGTTCAGGAAAATCCTTATATTGGTAGCCGTCAGTTAGCAGCATTATGTGAAACATCACAATCCACCGCTAATCGTACTACCAAGAAATATAGGTATCATCCATATCACATGGAATTACACCAAGAATTGCATGGACAGGATTTTGAAAGTCGTGTAAACTTTTGTCGTACAATAAATGCGGAGATTCAATTAAATCCAAATTTATTATGCAAGGTAATGTTTAGTGATGAAGCTACTTTTAGAAGTAACGGTGCCGTAAATAGACGCAACATGCATTATTATGCCACAGAAAACCCATTTTGGATTAGAGAGGTGCAACATCAAAACCACTGGTCATTAAATGTTTGGTGTGGTATTCATCATAATCGAATTATTGGACCCCACTTTTTTAATGAACCACTAAATGGCCATGGTTACCTGAACTTTCTACAAGAAGAACTACCCCAACTGCTTCAAGGTCTCGATAGGGATGAGCTCGACAGTATGTGGTTCCAGCACGATGGTGCGCCTCCGCATTACCATCGTGAGGTTCGTGCGTTTTTGGATCAACGATATCCGCAAAAATGGATTGGACGTGGGGGTTTCATTGAGTGGCCACCAAGGTCTTGCGACATCACCCCATTAGATTTCTTCCTATGGGGTTATATTAAAAATAAGGTGTATGTTAATCCACCAACAACAGTGGAAGATATGCGAAACAGGATAGGGATACCTGTAGAACAATAACGCCACTAATTTTGTCCAGGGTCCGAGAAAATCTGCAAAAAAGACTAAATTTGTGCATTGCACAAGAGGGTCGTTTATTCGAACACTTATTAAAAAGAAATAATTAATCTCAGTATTTAATAGGTAATTTTTTTGTTTCAATTTAGTATAAAAGTAAATATGTATTTGCCTTGTCGTTATTGTTGTGTTAATTTTTTCACATTATGTTTAATTAAACTATTGCAGTTGTAATATAACGAATAATGTATTTTATCATATTTAACCACATTCTGTTTGTTTCTGTAGTTTCTTTTTATTATTTTTCATGGCTACTATGATAATGAAGACTATTTCTGTAAAAAAGTATGGAAAATAAGAAAAACTGAAATATCTCAAAAACTATTATAAATAGGTATAGGATATATTGAACAAAACTTTTAGGGTTTTTATTACTCTATTAAATAACATGAAAATATACAGGGTGTACCATTTAAAAAAAAAGGTATTTATTCATTTAAACTTGTTCAAATTTGAGCCGATGTGTTCAACACCCTGTAGCTTTTATTGCAAATATTAGGTAAAAATTATGTTAACTTGTCCTTGGCCTTGCTAAATTCCAAATTTGAATATATTTGTCACAAAATTGAAAACGTTATTTAGGATTGAATTGATGCTTGAAAATGTGACTTTTTTTCTTTAAACTTAATTATCTCAGAAACTATAAAGTTTTGTTATAGTAAACCCTTAATAAAAAAGATTTAAAATTATAAGTTAAATCGAAAATACGATTCGTATATAGGGTGTTCTATTTAAAAAAATACAACTTTATGCTGTCCTAGTTTTTTGGCTCACCCTGTAGAGTCCTAAATATTTCTAAAATCTGCGTAAAAATAAACTGTATCAAACAATAAATATAGTTTCTTTGTTAATTTCACCGAAAAGGCACAAACCTACTTCATCCAATCGTTGACTCACCCTGTACAGTGATCGGCAGAAATGTTGTTCCATGGCAATTTCCACTTTGCTGGATTTGCTTGGACATCATCATTGCATGCATTATTACACTCTTAAGAAACGTCGGTTTAAATTTTGAAGAAATTGTGTAGTATGACTATTACCAGCTAGTTATAATACAGTATTAATAAACATCAATTTGGTGCTTATAGGCCGGCGGAATTAGCATCTCGAAAAAATTTATTGTCAGTAGACATCTGACTTCGTAGACACCTTCAAAATGATAATAGTAATAATGTAGTATCTTATGTCTCATTTTCTTTTTTGGAGAAAATTTTTTATTTAACAATTAAAATGTGAAAAAACAGTTTTTGTCGAGTTCTAGGTAAAGTTAATGTTTTTTAATAAAAAAAAGTCTCAAACAAAAATTGTGCGTTTTGAAAATACCTACAAAATGATCTATAGCTCATCCAAATCGAATAATTTGTTTGTTAGTTATTGCAAAAAAACCGGCTTAAATGGCTGTTTTTTCGATTGTTAATAAACAATAGAAATATATGTTGCATTAACTTTATACTATACCGAAAGGGGCCTCTTGTTGCATACAACAGGTATGCAAAATTTCAAGTAAAAATATTCAATAGTTTTTTGCACAGTGAATTTGTTTATAACATTTGATGTTTTTTTTTGTATTATTTATTCACAGCGATATAGAGATCGTACAGTGATCTGTGGATGCGCAAATGAAAGCTTGAGACTTGTACTAACAATAACAAAAAAGAACCAAATTAACTGATGATTTTAAATTGTTGAGACAGATAAACAAAGTTGGGGTTGGTTTTTTCGTTATAAACAAATAGAATAACTCTTCGATTGTTGATATCAAAATGCCGATAAGTGGACGTGATAGATGAGATTTTGGCACATATTTCGAAAAAAAAAATCAACTTCTATACGATCACTAGAACCTGAGATTTTTTTTAGAAAATCGTTGCTGCGTTGTTTATTATTAAAGGCTTAATTAAGTAGGAACTCATAGGGAGTTCATTTGCCGCTAAATTATTAGTTGTACAAGAAAAACACATGTTTTTTGTTTATTTTATTTGACGAACATTTTTCACATACAAAATTTTTTGCTAACATACATATTTTTTGCTTAAATCTATACAAAATATTTATTCCGTTCTCAGTTTCTTACACATCGATTAACACTCATTTTCGAAACTCTTATTGGTTTTATTATGATTTACAAACCAAACGGCTTCGCACTCCCTCCAGGGAATATACACTCATACCAGGTACACAAATATACCAAAAGTATGAAGCTCTGTGGTAACCCTTTCCATGTTATCGGGTCCTAGGTGACGCTGTCTGCTGTATTTCCCACAAACTTTCGGACGGTTCTCGCGATTGCAAGGAGAACTGCTTTCTGCATAGGTTTATACAGATGCTCACTAAGGCCCAGTCCCTTGGTGCTCTGCAGGAGGTTCTTTGGTATCACTCCAGTTGTTGACAGTATTATGGGAATCGTTTGGATGCTGTTCATTGCCTATTGTCTTCGGATTTGGACGTCCAGATCTTTGTATTTGGCCTTAAGTTGTTGTTGTTAGGTACAGCAATGTCGATTAGTGTAGTTCGTCTAGAAATTTTATCTATTAGTCTATTATGAGCTACTGTCTGATCCGTCAGAACCGTTCGGTCCCAATATAACTTGAACTGGTTGTTCTCAAGAATAGGCTCCGGATTGTACTTGTAATAAGGCACTTTTCCTATCTGTAATAGGTTTAACTTTTCTGCTAACTCTTGGTGGAGTATCTTAGCTGCTGAGTCGTGTCTTTCCTTATATTCGGTTGCGGCAAACGCTTGGCATCCTCCAGTATGTGCTGAATTGTCTTCGATGTTCGACAGCCATATCTGCATTGATCATTTTCTATTGAGGGATCTTTAATGATTAACTTCCTATAGTTCTTCGTCGAAATAACCTGGTCTTGGATAGCTAACAAGAAGCCCTCCGTTTTCTGAAACATCTGTCCTGAAATCAACCAGTAGTTCGACGCTGAGTTGTCGACATTGTCTTGATTGACCTTATTTGGATGCCGTCCATGAAGTGGCTTCTGTAGCCAGGTCTGTAACTTCTCTTGGTCTGTGGTGAGAAGTAATATCTTGTTCCCTCGACTTTGGTGGCGTTGAATCGCCTGCCTCGCATATTACTCGATGTAGTGTGGAAGAGTCCGCTAACCTGTGAAAATTTGAACGTAAGTTTATTATTTGTTGGTCGAGCTGCATACCAATATCCACCAATCCTCTTCCTCCTTGGTGTCTTGGAAGCATTGTACGTTCAATAGCACTCCGAGGGTGATGTTTTTGTGCTTTTCTTAGGAGTGTCCTTATTTTTCTTTGCAGGTTTTGGATGTCCGTCCTGCTCCATTTTACAATTCCAAAAGAGTAGCTTAGCGCAGAGCAAGCATACGTGTTGAGACCCTTAAACAAATGTCTACTATTTAAGTTAGTTCGTAATACCCGCCTTACCCTCCTCATCGTCATTATCATTATTATTCTCATCATCTTCATCATCACTCTCATCATTGACATAATTATCATCATCAACATCATCATTATTATCATAATCATAATTATTTTCTCCCCTATTAGTTTAATCGTCTTTGCAAATAATATAACAATAATTCTCGATTGGATTATCGCTTACAATATAATCGTCAAATGTAGTTTATTCTGCATCTCGAAAAATAATAATGCTATCAAAAAATGTTGCTATTTGTTTCATGCTATATCTCGATAAATATTAATGGTACATTAAAAATCAATCTAATTTTTAATATTCCTAATTAATAGTTAAGTGTTGACCACTGTAACAATTTTTTGAAAAGCATATAAGTACGGTGAAATTATAATTATGCATAAACTGTATAAAAATGCAACAATTTGTTTATTGTCATGTTTAACAAAAATTTAATTATAAAAACATATCAACCATTGTTCGAATTTGGAGCGTCCGAGCCCCGTCTTTTTCTGCGCCCCCCTCCACCGCTCACTTTCCGACTCTCGGAGTAGGTGCAATTTTAAACTATTGCTACATCAGTAATTTTAAAATTATTGAGTTGAAAACTGCTGCATACAAAAGTTTAACCATCTCTCTATGAGTTCCTACTTAAATAATCCCTTAATGTTAATAAACAACTCCGCATCGATTTTTTGAAAAAAAAACTCTATCTCAGCTTTTGGTGGTCGTACACAATTTTGTTTTCAAAATGTGCGTCAAAATCTCAGCTCTCGTGTCCACTCATCGGCATTTTGATAGCAAAAATTGTCGTAGAGTTATTCTAATTGTTTATAACGAAAAAACAAATTTACTGTGCAAAAACTATTGAATATTTTTACTTGAAATTTTGGACATTTGTTGTATGCAACAAGAAGCTCCATTAGTTGCCGTATAAAATTAATGCAATATATTTTTCTATTGTTTATAAACAATTGAAAAAACAGCCATTTTACCAGGCTTATTTGCAATAACTAACGAACAAATTATCCGATTCGGATGGGCCTTAGCTCATTTTGTAGGTATTTTTAATGCGTACAACTTTTGTTTAAAACTTTTTCACTGAAAAACAAAAGCTTTTCCTAGAACTTGAAAAAACTGTTTTTTCGTATTTTAATTATTAAATAAAAAATTCTCCCCAAAAAAGAAAATAATACATAAGCTACTACATAATTACTATTATCATTCTGAATCTTTCTACATAGTCAGAAATCTACTAACAATAATTTTAAAAATCACCTCACATGAGGCTAACTTCGCCGGCCTATAATGTAAGTTGACTTTTTATTCAAATACAAAACGGACTCTTAAAGCATGCCATCCTCAAATCTAGCTATTTTATTTTTACTTTTTAATAAACTATGTATTCGCTACTAAACTTAGTTATGACCATTTTTATTTACCTGGTTAGTGATTACATATCGTCTGTGTAAGTAATAATCATGTGAACTCCGTTAACGTTGGCTTGCAAAATGTTTATGTCTAAATTTGTAAATGCTAAACTACGAAAAAACTATAAAACATAATTAAAGAAAATCTAATTTTAAAAAATATTCCCTTTGTAACAGATTACTTTGATTTTATTGCATTATTGATAAATTGCACGAGGTAATTAACTACATCTGACCTATTTGCGCTGAGGCTATTAAAGGCTATAAAGAGCATTTCACTGGAACGTATGCATGACGGCACGTAGTGGGATTCAATAAAATTTCATTTTCTTTCTTTAGATTCTCAGGGGTTTTGAGTGTGGACGAAGCCGCGAGGGGTAAGAGTGGGTCCACACGATAAGAAAAACCTGGGCGTAAGCGTAGCGTAATAAGACATATGTCAAATTTCAAGCATTGTGATTCGTTAAATTTCAAAAAAGACAAAGATCGAAGATTTCCCGCCTAAATCCGCCTTTTCCAAGGTCATTACGCAAAATACTGTCTAACTTTTCAGCAGACTGCTTTAAATATGGCGAAACTGTTTATTTTTAATATTTTCTATGAACATAACCTATGTTTTTTTTTCAGAAGTTTGTTGTTTTATTTATATTTTTTTATTTTTTAAGTTTTGGGATAATGGATATTTATGAACTATTGAAGATCATTACTGCTTGGAGCTCAAAAAAAAACAATTCTTGTTCATTTTTTTGTTAATTTTATAACAATTTTAATAATACAGTTGTTCGTTATATAAATTAAAGCTTATGAAATAAAGGCCGTTATATAATACAATTTTTATTCAACGACGATCTCTGATATCGAGACGCTAATCCACAGACATGCCCTTAGCTATGGTTAACATATCAAATAATGAGACTTCCTGACAATATCCCTGACTTTTCAACAAATATCCGGAGATTTTATCTCAATGTTGTATGTGGTAAGTTAAGGCAGTGAGATTTTCAAAATATTTGCAATTGAAGCACCAAATGCGAATATCGAGCGGGTGTTCTCATTAATGGGAGCGTAGTGGACTAAGGAGAGAAATAGGCTGTCTATATTATTATAAGCTTTGCTTTTCGCTGTTACCGATGTTATAACTTTGCTGATCCTGTTTTTGGTTTATCACGGGTTTTGATGGATTCAAATAAATCTTCTAATATTACTTTTAATATTTTATTAAAATGTTCACTAAATCAGGAGGTAACAACAGTTATTCTTCTTACTTACTAATTTAATGTCACTATTGTAGTTTTTTAATTTTAGTTTCCCTCGTCTCTATGTTCATGTCCTAGTTATATTCTATTTCTATATCTAAATTATTATTTTATAGTGATAGGCGTACTAACAAATATAACATAACTATTTATTTACATGATTACTGAAATGAAAAAGTGTGTTTTTATGGGACGATGACAATATGAACAAAGCTAATGGTCTCTGTAAAAAGTAAAGTTTTAGAGTTTCGGAGATAAAGGCATGCTTTTGTTTGAGCCTATTAGAAAATAAATTTACTTAAGATATAACTTCTTCTTAAGAGAGTATTAAATATTAGGCTATAATTATCTATTAATCCATAAGAGTAACTTAGAAAATATTTATATATAGTAATTTAATAATTAATAATTTGTAGTAATAGTTCATTTACAACAATATATTCTGTTAAGGTTCTACTCTAGACACAATTTAACTTAAAGAGCATATCATGTGAAGAATGTCGTGAAATGGTTATAAAAGACCAGCTATTACCAAAAGAAACATCAAGCAATAAAAAGTACGAAACTAAATTTATTAATATATTAAATACTCATTTTGTTAACGTTTAATTAATTTATTTTTTCTTACTAGAATAATTAATAAATATTTTTTATTACTTATATTTTCCTCTTATAATTTCAAAAAAATACTGACAATTATAGTTTTTTCCTGTTTCTCTAACAGGGGTCTAAAACTTCAGACATGTCAGGAAAATTCCTGCCGTCTGGTAACCCTACCCTTCGCAAACTTTATATAAAACTATTGTAAAGAATTAAAAAGTAAAAATTATCATTGATGGAAATTTAATAACAGAAATCCAGTTAGTATCATATGTAATGTATACTTCTAAAAACTACAAACAATTTTAATTATTAAAACGATTGTTAAAATTACACTGTTGTACTGAAATTTTCGTTTTTCAACTCCTTGGCAATTCTTTACCAGGTAGAAGTGGTAAATTTTGGAAATAAAACTTCTTTTAAAGAGTCCCATATTACCGCACAAGTAACTTGAATAATTTTAGAAACACTGTTTACCGACTCGGAATTCGCACTGTTGCTTTCACATGCTGAAATCATCAGCTAAATATCGCGATGTTATTTCCAATTTAGTAATAAGGGTATAGCTGTACACATTTCCATATCGTGTTTTCTAATTATTGACCCAACAACAGCGAAAAGCTCTTCAAATCCACCAATACTAACAGGAAAATATTTTTTAAAAATCAGGAAGATTTTCTCACATTTCTTGAATTAATTAAATTATTAGTATGTCCAAGCCTTTCTCCAATGTTTTCCTCAAATGCAGACCGAACCCAGTCGCGACGACTTCCCTGTTTTTTTAATAAAGAATATATCAATATTCTTCTTACATTTTGTAACTTTTTTTTTCTAGATTACAATACTGCC
Source organism: Diaprepes abbreviatus (assembly GCA_034092305.1). Lineage (NCBI taxonomy): Eukaryota > Metazoa > Arthropoda > Insecta > Coleoptera > Curculionidae > Diaprepes > Diaprepes abbreviatus. Next base: position 233,773 of record JASJET010000045.1, on the reverse strand, counting down.
GCAATTAATGTTTTATTTTGCTTCATTTTAATTTTTAGATAAAATATATACAAAAATCCTGATAAAAGTTAGGTTAAGACAAGACCTTATGACCATGTAACGAAATATCCCGTGTGGACGATACATTTTTAATACAAAAGCGCTTAATTTTTCCTGTCGTGTGGACTCACCCTAACTGCTAGTTACTTATAACTTGTTTAATATTTTTGAACAAAATAGGTGTATTATACAATATTTTAACTTTCGGAATTTTCCCTGGCGATTAAACATCCTTAAAGTAGCAATAAAACTTTTACGTTCGGCAATTAAATTCCGCATATAAAAAGAAAATTCAATCTAAATAAATTCGTTAAAATTTATTTCACATCGCGAACAACCATTAACCGGGATATGACGCAAACATTGTTAGGTGTACGCCGTATTTTCGCGCGACACTTTCTATTCTGTTGCTTTTAAAATTGCGTTCCGCATATTTAAATACTACAATAACGCCGGCATTTTCCTAATTAACCGACGAGAAAATGCTCTTAGTTTAGCTCTTGTATTATAAAAAGAGAGCAGTTTTTACGTGGAAAATATAATATTTTAATGAAACGTGCAAAGGGGTAAGATAAAATATGAACCAAAAGAAAATTAAAAAAAAGTTCATTGTAAATGCATCGTGTGCCTATTTTTTTTTAGATGTGGTATTTATCCAAGATGTGAGATAATGGACTATGCTACTCATTTAGAAATAGGTAACTGACAAACGATAACATGTTTGTAGATCTGATTTTACTGCGTTCACAGTTTACTTCGTCATAGCCAGCTTCGCCACTGAGTCAAAAAATATTGACGTAAATAAAGGGTGTTTTTTATAGAGGTATAAAACTTTAAGTTGGCAACACTTTTTTAACTTGCGGCCATTTTGTCAGCTGTCAAGTGATTTATGTTTAGTTTGGTTTGGCATTTCAACATGAATAGACTGACGCCTGAACAACGCTTCCAAATTGTGCAAATTTATTTTGAAAATCATGGTTCTGTTCGAAATACGTATCGCGCACTACGTCCATTTTACGGTCAACATAATCGTCCATCAGAGCAATTAATTCGATTAACTATGGAACGTTTTCGCACCACGTTTACTCTAAATGATAATATGCATCCACAGAGACGTCGTACAGTGCGTACAGAAGAAGTCATTGCTGCTGTAGAGCGTAACGTAGAGGAAGACCCGAATCAGTCTATCCGCCATCGTGCACAGAAATTGGATATGTGTCCATTCACTTTATGGAACATTTTGCGGAAAGATCTTGGTTTGTGTGCTTACAAAATCCAACTCGTGCAAGAATTGAAGCCACACGATCACCTAGCAAGGCGTAGATTCGATGAACGGGCCCAAAACAAGATTGCCGTTGATCCCGATTTTCATAAGCGAATTTTGTTTAGCGATGAAGCTCACTTTTGTTTGAATGGATACTTCAATAAACAAAGCTGCCGTATTTGGAGTAATGATAATCCTCAAGTGTATGTTGAGACACCGTTACATCCAGAAAAACTGACTGGTGTGCTTTATAAGCTGGTGGAATCATTGGTCCGTACTTCTTTAAAAACGATGCTGGTCAGAACGTTACAGTCAATGGTGACCGCAATAGAGCCATGATTACTGACTTTTCCGTTCATCAATTGAACAACCATGATGTGCAGGAGCTGTGGTTTCAACAAGACGGCGCAACATGTCACACAGCTCGTGCCACAATTGATTTATTGAAGGAAACGTTCGGTAACCGCATAGTTTCACATTTCGAACCCATGAATTGGCCTCCAAGATCGTGCGACTTAACGCCGCTAGACTATTTTCTGTGGGGATATGTGAAGTCGCTAGTCTACGCCGATAAGCCCGAAACGATTGATCACTTGGAGGACAACATTCGCCGCGTTATTGCCGCTGCCACAAATGTTGGAAAAAGTCATCGAAAATTGGACCTCCAGATTAGACTACGTCCGAACCAGCCGTAGCGGTCATATGCCAGAAGTCATATTTAAATTATAATGCCAGAAGGTTATCTTTCGAATAAAGTAAATTTCATGTCAATTTAAAAAATTCATCTTTGTTTTATTCCATTTAAAATTCTATACCTCTATATAAAAACACCCTTTAGTAGTGAAAAGTCTATTGGTGGTGCGTTAAAATATAAATAAATATCACCTTTACTGTGGTCTCTGGTAGTGGACAGTCTGCTGAGCCAACTGAACGACATATAATTCACAAGGCAGGGTTATACTGATGACCTAATTGTCACTATCAGAGACAAGAATGAAGGAATTTCAAGCCTTATGCAAACTGCTGCCTTAAACCAAATTAGTAACTGGTGTAAAATAACGATTATGTTAAATTTAACAAGATAGTCCACGTACCATTTACAAGAAAATATGATTTTCATGATTCAAGATGGATTATTTTTGTCAAGTAATGCACTTTCAATTATTCACACTGTAATGAATTACTTTGATTTTTTTGCATAATTGATAAATTGCATTTGGTAATTAACCATATCTAATACTATTAAAGTAACGGTATTTCACTGGAAAGTATGCACGAGAAGGCACATAAGAATGGATTTCAATCAAAATTCATTGGCTTTCTTTCCTAAAATACCCGTGAATTTTGAGTGCGGGCGAAGCAGCGACGGGTTTCTTATATATTAATTTCAAAAATTATGTACCTAGTAGAAACACTTACATGATACCTTACTTAATAAAAACCCATGCCGTTTTGGAGTACCTCGGCTGTAGATTCAGGACTAAAAAAGAAAATTATATATATATATATATATATATATATATATAAATACAAAAAATCCTCATGCACATTTTGTTGTACAATAATCACAATAGAAAAGAAATCAAATATTTTAAAAACTCATATATTTTTAAATTTTCATCTCTCTAAATTGCATGAAATATGTACAATTTCATGATTTCTTAAAAACTTTCCTCTATAAATCTTCATAGAAACTGGGACAGTAAGAAATTGTTATTGTTCTAACTTTAATTTACTTAAGGAATCCTTATAAAACTTCAGCAAAACTTGTCAGAGATAAAGTATCTTTACGTGACTAACTAAGGAAGTCTGGGGTATATTTCTAGAAATTCAAAAATAATGATGATATGAGATACATTCTTCTAGTAGATAAGGAAAATATAGGGTGTTCATTTCAAATACATTTTTAGAATTAAAAAAATGTTATATAGGTATATACTCTAATCGAAAACTTTCAAAAAACTAAGATTAATACCGTTACGCTGGCTTTAAAGGAAAAGAAAAATACATTTATTATATTTTTGTGAGTGTTGAGTTCCAGACCACAGTTTTTCTATTATTCCTGTAGTTTTCCCCTAGAGCCAAACCTATTTCTAGGCCTTTTCTCCTTCATCTTTGATGAAGACCTTTGTTTATAAGAAATTTTCAGGATCTATACCATAACTTTGAAGAAGCTCACTATGTAGAGCAAAACGTCATAAAAATTGTTGTCTTTTGATTTTCAAATGGAAAAACCTATACCCAAGAAAATATTACAGAAAAATATTAACAAAAGGTTTATGATACAAATATATATATACAGGGTGTCCGAGATAAGGATCCTAAGCATGGGGATCTCGGAAACAGTTGGAGATACGAGATCGGTTAAATTAGAGAAAAGTTGCGCAATTTAGTGCTAAATTAAACGCAGTTAAAAAAATTTAAAAATTTCAAACACTTCCGGAGATTTCCGGAAAAAAACGAAATTTGGCAAAATCGTTTTTAATTTTTGCAGGCTTTATTTAAAGAGATATCAGAAAATAAAAGGTAGATTCTCATTGCCACTTTCTATTTTTTATAATTTGGTCTAAACAAAATTTAAATCCGACGTTTCATTTCTGAGATACCATCATGAACTTTCATTTTTTATATGGAACAAAAAAAAGTATTCCATGTATTTGATAGCATTTTTTATTACAAATTCAACGGTGTATCACCCTTGCATATCGAATACGTAGTTCAAGTACTTTCCATAAGAGCTCCGTGAGAGCGAGAGAGAAAGGTATATCAGTTTTATAAAAGCCAATGAACTACACACTTGATATGCAAGTGTGATACACCGTTGAATTTGTAATAAAAAATGCTATCAAATACTTGGGATACTTTTTTTTGTTCCATATAAAAAATGAAAGTTCATAATGGTATCTCAGAAACGAAACGTCGGATTTAAATTTGTTTAGACCAAATTATAAAAAATAAAAAGTGGCAATGAGAATCTACCTTTTATTTTCTGATATCTCTTAAATAAAGCCTGCAAAAATTAAAAACGATTTTGCCAAATTTAGTTTTTTTCCGGAAATCTCCGGAAGTGTTTGAAATTTTTAAATTTTTTTAACTACGTTTAATTTAGCACTAAATTGCGCAACTTTTCTCTAATTTAATCGACCTTGTATCTCCAACTGTTTCCGAGATCCCCATGCTTAGGATCCTTATCTTGGACACCCTGTATATATATATATATATATAATATATATATATATATATATATATATATATATATATATATATATATATACGTAATCTTTGTTAGAAATTTTCAAGTTTCGGAACTTTTCTTCCTCTTGAATGCGTATTAACATCTTGGCATTTCTTATTGGATATTTTCCTTTGTATTGTTGCAGTTTTTCTTATCCTTGTTATTTTTATGTTAAAATACGTATCTCTGCCTTTTTGTCGTCAGATACTGGGCCGGTGCTTTCTTTTAGCAGAAGTGAATTCCACCGTAGAGCTGTCATAAGATGAAATCTGTCGAAACGTGAAATATTCGGCATTTTTCCAAAATTTTTAAATTTCATTCAAGATTCAAGATAAATATACCATAACTTTGAAGAAGCTCACTATGTAAAGCGAAACGTCATAAAAATTGTTGTCTTTTGATTTTCAAATGGCAAAACTATACCCAAGAAAATATTACAGAAAAATATTGACAAAAGGGTTTAAGATACAAAAATAAATTATATATATATATATATATATATATATATATATATATATATATATATATGTAATCTTTGTTAGAAATTTTCAAGTTTCGGAACTTTTTCTTCCTCTTAAATGCGTATTAACATCTTGGCATTTCTTATCCGATATTTTCCTTTAGACTTTTGCATTTTTCTTGTTCTTTTGATGTTAAAATACGTATCTCTGCTTTCTTGTCGTCAGATGCTGGGCCGATGTTTTCTTTTAGCAGAAGTGAATCCACCGCAGAGCTGTCATAAGATGAAATCTGTCGAAATGAAAAGAATTAAAAACATTTTCAAATTGTTTTATTCATCATTTTTTGGTTTAAAATACCAGATGATTATTTTCTTTTTTAATTTCCCTTTATTTACGTTTTAACCCTTCTCCGAGGCGAACAATAAATAATAAACAGCGTTCTCTCGTTTGTGTTCAAACCTATCCCAATGCAAAAACCGTCTACCGCAACAAAAACTTTCATGGATGTGGCAATTAAGCCGTTTTAGTATTCGGTTCCCGTAATTTTTTGCAGCCCAAATATGTATTTAAATTGTTTTATATTTAAAGTGACGAGCGGATATGGCATATCAAGTGGCGTGGCGACATTTTTGCCATATTGGATCCGTCGTTGCCCATTGTGGCTTTGAAAATATTTGGGGACAAGGATGTGATATGTGAAAATTGACAGAAATGTTGACTGTAATTATTTTTTCGTAGATTTGTTACTTTTGACTATATTTTCTCCATACCGAGGCTATTATTATTAAATCTATTATATGGATTACTGTATTGACATTGAAATATTCCGAATTTCAGAAACTCATTTGTTACTACAAAATACTTCGTGAATCAATCCTGCGAAGTCCGCATGGCTGAAATTTTTAGTCTATGCACAATTCAGGGAAGGTTATTTGATACAAAACTGTTTAAGAGATGCCCGGCAAAAAAGTCTCTTATTTCGACACTTGAACTGGATATTAGAGTGAAAAAGACTTCTTTAACATTTAGTAATCAAACGTGTTACAAAATTTTTAATTATAATGTAAAGTGGTCAGTACAAGATTGAATTCCAAATATGTTACACTCACAGTTGAACATCGTAAAGGTAGCGTTGTTATGTAGGGTTGTTCCTCATGGATGGGGTGGGCTCTTTAACCTTTATTAAAGATACCATGCCAATTGATTAAAAAGAAACCACCCAATTAAGTGTTAAGTAACCAAATTTGTACCGCTGTTGTGACGTGGCGACGATGCTGTGTGATGCTGTGATCAGTGTATGTCCTATATAAATGGTGAAGGTTTTGTACCGTAGGTATCTGTGTATAATGGTGTTCATGACATAAAAAGAGGCTCCACAGATGAGGGGGAAGTCTTTGTTGCTATCCATCTGGATGTCGTTTCGCCCATTCCCTTATCGTCAAGTGCTCTTTTGACTGACAGCCCCTTCTATATCAAGAAAGGCACATATTACAGTTTCCTTACTGTTCAGTGCTTTTTAAATCTCATCTGTTAATTTTATCGGTGCCGTTTCCATAGACCCTTGCGCTTGATACGCATGTGAAGCTCTCTAGCCTTCTGAATCTTGAATTGCTCGTAGTGATCTACGTGGGAGCACGGAAGGACACGATCGATCTTATGAAGCTTGTAGATTATTAGTTTGAACTTTAAATTGAGCTTGCTGTTTCGATTCAGCAAAAAATAGAGAGCTGTTAGGCTTTATTCAAAAATATCAAATCTGGCTATTGTGAACATCACTTCCTGAGTTTTTGCCAGAGTTCAGCTGGATGTTCAAATCGGTCATCCATCTCTTCAGCTTATTAATGTGCCGTTGTAGTCTCGTGATTATTAATCTAAATTACCCTAACGACGTCCGAAAAGCAGTGTCATCGGCAAATAAGAATAGTTTACTATGCTGCTTTCTGGGGATTGAGTTTTGTGATCTCCAGTTAACACTCTGTTTTCGTCGAATACTTTACTGTTGATATTTTTTTCTGTGATATATGAACGGATACCACCATACATATATTTGTTTTTACAATGTGTTTTATATTTTCTATTCAATAACTACTATTACCCGTAAAAGTGTGGTCAGATGATTTTTAATTTTGCAATGTACATATATTATTTTAGAAAGCGTTTTTGGATTAATTATTTGGTGCATTTGAATTTTTTAAAAATGTTTCGTAATTTGCACAAAATGCGCTAAATTACCCAACTGGGTAAAAATTTTATGCATTTTTTTTAATGTATCAACAACGGTAGAATATAGAGGATATTTCGTTCATAAAATTTATGTACTGCAATTCCTGAAATAAATCATCATTTTTAAAAAAATTGAGGTCAGATTTAAGGTTTGAAAAGGTGAGAAAACCGCCTTTTTGTGATATTGTTAACTATTGGGTTTGTATAAACGAAGACTGTACGTAAGTTATATTTATCTAAAATGGGCAAGCCTGTGACAGACACTCATTACATTACTGTTTCGCAGCAGTTCTTTTTTTTTCCTGCATTATATATATATATATATATATATATATATATATATATATATATATATATATATATATATATATATAATTACACACGATTCCTCTATTATTTTTTTATTGGAAAGCGTATTCAATTATTCACATTCAACAAAAAAGTTATCTTCAACTTGTTAACACTATGATATACAGACATATACACTTTGGACAAACAAGAGTATTTTATTTATGAATAATTCTGCCTTTTTGAATATTTTGAACACCGTGTATATGTTATACTGATTTTGATCACTGTTTTTGAAATCTCAAGGCCATCGAAACTTTTTATCAAGAATGATTTTTCTTTGAGAAATCAAAAATATTAATGTTTATTAAAATGTGGTACCTCATCCGTGGACATACTGTATATATATATATATATATATATATATATATATATATATATATATATATATATATATATATATATATATATACCGGGCGGATCCAGCCTCTCTCTACTTTTTTTTGGGTGGGGGGGGGGGGCGGCGGCGATATAACAAAAGTACAATATGGCAAACGAAAACAAGTTGTCGCCTGGGAGGGGGGGGGGTAGAGACACCAGCAACATTCGCATTTTTAGTGTAAAAGGCAGGGTGGAATCTATTTTTCTGAATTTGAAGCTCTTGGAGAGGGGCGGGGTGATCACAAGAAAAACAAGTTGCCGACAGGGGGGGGGGGGATGCCAGCAGCATACAGATTCCTAGTATTAGAGGCAAAATCGGGTCTATTTTCCTGAACTCAAAGCTCTTGGGAGGGAGGGGGGCGATTGCAAGCATACACATTCCTATACTCTATTCAAGAAGTAGAGAGAGTAATAAAACTGTTATCGAAACCTCCAACGTACCTGCTTCAGTGCCGCAGGTAACCGAGGACTGCCGTAAATCTAATTATATTTAAATATTATAAGCTTTTATAAATTTACTGCAACAATAAAATTTGTGATAGTTCAGTTTATCTTGTTTGCGCTTGTTTTTATGTATTATTTAAGATTAGTTATATATATATATATATATATATATATATATATATATATATATATATATATATATATATATATATATATATATATATATATATATATATATATATCCGAATTAGCCGTAAGTTATTATTTTATTATCGTATTTGTGTCTTTTTCTTAAGCGTATAGGAATTACCATGTTTATTTTTATTTTTTTTGGGGCTATCGGATTACCATATAATAAAGTAAATGAAATTAAGATATCAGTACAATAGAAATAAAAATAAGTAGGTCTAATTTTAACTGTAACATATAAAAACTAATTACATTTGAATCCCTTTTTAGTGTTAAGAAATAAATAAACTGAAACGTCAAATGTCCTAAAAATGTTTTTAATTAATAATAAATGCCCGAAAAATACAGCTGTGATTTGTGTTAAATATAGCAAAAGTATTTATATTTCGTAATGTATGTGAATTATTAAGAAATCATAAGGAATAAAATAATATTATTATAACAACTTTCTATTTCAAATTTATTACCGAAATAATATTCTATGCCATAAATAATTAGTGATAAAATAAACCTCCTTCCGACGCCTATGACAAGGATTAAAATCCTTTTTAACACTTCCAAATATCTATTGTTCTCCAACCCAAATAGTCCATTATTATAGACTAGTATTTTTGATTATAATATAATGAAAATATAGGTGTCTAGCAGATTTTGCCAGACATCGGACTAAAGAACCCAGGTAGTTTGCGAAGAAAAAAAAAGGGTAAAAAATGATTTATTACTCTCTCTAGTTCTTGAATAAACTATAGTATAAGAGGCAAAATCGGGTCTATTTTTCTGAACTCAAAGCTCTTGGATGAGGCGACCGCCCCCCCCCCCCCCCCCCTTGGATCTGAGGCGACCCCCCCCTTGGATCCACGCCTGTATATATATATATATATATATATATATATATATATATATATATATATATATATATATATTGTATAGCTCAAAGTGAGAATTTGGGCTAGTTTGTGTTCATATCTGGATGTATTTTTGGATATTTGAAACAAATATGTTCTTCCCAAAAATTCGTTCTGAAACGTTCTACACTTTGGATGCGAAATAACTCTTAAATTTTAAACAAATTAGCAGGTTAGATTTAAATTTCAATATCAAGCACAAGTTGCAATACCTGACCATATGGCGAAGGCGCCAATATATTTGTATAGTAAAATCGAAAGCCACCGGAACAATTTAATAACATCATATTCGAACAATTTAATAACATCATATTCGTTTTACTTTATTCATAAAGTCGTATCAAGATAATCCCCCAAGATTTCCATTGAAACTGTCTCGGCTTTATCCGTATTCCATCTTTTATGTCGGGTTTAGCTGCAGGCTCAGATAAAATACCCAAAATATAATAACCAAGGGCCGTATGGGATGTTTTTCTTTCCCTTTTTATAAAATGAATATATCGTAGGTTTTAAGATCGATAGTTCGGGCATCAGTATACAAGATGTTCCGTAAATATAGTCGTAAATTTCGTAAAAAGAGGTTTGTAAACATCAATAAAAAAATTTTTAGTCAAAGTGAATTTATTTCTCTCTTGAAGCTTGGAAAACACATCCATGAAGAAAGATTATAAAATATTTGTAAATTTTCTTTTTTTAAGTAATATATACGAGGATGGTTCGATAAGTTCTCGGCCTGAAACAGAGAGGGCGCTACTAGGATCAAATAACTATAATATTTTGTAAGCATTAACCTTGAGATGACGCCCTGCAAAGTTTCAGACGTTTGAGTTCAGTTGCTTGTTTGTGGCGATCGAGTGAACACATAAGGTTCGATATTTTGTGATTTTGACATTAAAGATTAGTTAGGTTTTACTTTAAAGAATTCTTCTCCTTCGTGTTCAACAGTACAAAAAAAGGGCTGCTGAATATAATCGTGGTCGTACATCAATTCAAGATGATGAGCGCTCGGGACGCCCAAGAACCGCTACAACTGATGAAATTGTCACAAAAATTCACAATGTCATACTTCATGACCGCCGACTGAAAGTACGAGAGCTTGCTAGTATAGTAAACATCTTGATATATCGTGTCCACTACATTTTACATGATGTTCTTGGCATGAAAAAGCTTTCTGCGCCATGGGTGCCGCATTTGTTAACAGTCGACCAAAAACGCCTTCGAATGAACACTTCGCAAGAGTGTTTAGACTTATTCAGACGCAATCCTACTGAGTTTTTTCGACGTTTTATAACTGTAGATGAAATATGGATGCACCATTAAACGCCAGAGACAAAGCAGCAGTCTAAACAGTGGGTGGGGGCAGGTGAAAGTGCGCCAAAAAAAGAAAAAACGGTTCCGTTTGCAGGAAAAGTCATTGCAACAGTTTTTTGGGATTCACAGGGCGTGGTGCTTATAGACTATTTAGAACAAGGCAAGAGAATCACCGGGGAGTATTACGCTTCACTACTGGATCGTTTGCAGCCTGTGATTAAGGCTAAAAGTGCTCTTTCATCAGGATAACGCTCCTGCATACAAATCTATGGTTGTTGCTGCAAAACTCCATGCCTACGTTTCGAAGTGCTTCCACATGCACCATATTCACCGGATCTGGCTCCCAGCGATTACTTTCTCTTCCCAAACTTGAAAAAATGGCTCGCTGGAAGAAAATTTCCTTCAAATAACGAGGTCAGAGCAGCGACAATCGCTTACTACGGGTATTAAAATGTTAGAACATCGTTGGTCTAAATATATTGAAGTACAAGGGGACTATGTTGAAGAATAAATAAAAACATTTTCAAAAATCTTTTGTTTTCTTTATCAGACCGAGAACTTATCGAACCATCCTCGTACTCTGTGCTAGAAAGAAAAGTTTATTTTATAAAGTTTTTTTTATCGTGTGGGATTCACAGTGAACTAATTTGATCAGTTTGCGTTCGAAATCAAATATCTCTTGACAGAAAAGAGCTACAGAGACGCACCAAGAAGCATTTGAAAGGAAAAAATATGTATAATTGAGGAAAATGTTACTGAAATTTTGAGCTTCAAAATTTGCGATTCTAAAAGCATAAGAAATCGCAAGAAAATCGTTTTTTTTTGAGTTTTAGAGCGTATTATGTGTTTTCGAGACGCGTAATTCCTTTTTTAAAAACGTTTCAATACTCACTTTTCTATAAGCATTTACGGTTTCCAAGAACACATATTTTCGGTATTTGAAACTTTAACGGTCTCTTGAAATGTGACGTGACGTACCCTAAAAGGAAAGAAGGCCTTCCTGAGACATAGAAAATCGATTTTAGCTTTAAAAAAATCTAGAAAGAAATGCACGACGTCGAATGTCACCTGTCTAGCCTAGAAATTTGCTCTATTGCTTTAGAAACAGTTGGATAGTAGATTACGAATTTTTGTTTGGGGCGTTAAGTTGTGAAATCCGGCACTGTTCCAAGGCAAGGCTATGTTTGTTATTTCTGTATTCCCAAATTGAGTATGTTTGTCCGCCTACACTATTCTGTAACGTAAGCAAATCAATGTAAAGTGAGGCAAAAATCCCCAGACAGGACCCTGAGGGGACTTTCAACCGAAATAAGATACTGTTTGAACTGAACATTAGATTTCGTAGGCGGTACGAAATAAGAGTAATTTATTTAGGAGGCCTAATAAGAGTTTCTTTTTTTAAATTCCATCTTGGTTATAAATATAAAATGTTTATATATATATATATATATATATATATATATATATATATATATATATATATTAATGTTATATCGTAGATTTTCACGGATGGTAGAATGAATAGTTTGGTTATTCCGGGTTTCAATCCGTTCGTTCAAAAAATCGTTTTGACGACGTTTCGCCAAAATCTCATTTGGCATTTTCAAGTGCGGTTCGTCTCGTTCTCAGCGAGTAATATATATATATGAATGAGGTATTTCTTATTTATTTCTTGGACCTTTATTAAAATATTTTTTATTTGTTTGTTTTTCCTGGGATTATGGTACGTTAAAAATAGAATTAAAATGTAATGGTGGTGTTGTATTTTCTGTATATTACATTTTTTTAAACATTTACGTTTCGGTAATTTTTTTACCTTCGTCAGAATGAGTACCATCTTAACTTCAAAATGACACACGTGGTCATCTTAAACTCTGTGGATCTCGCGAAAATTAAATTTTCAATAGAACATAATTTTTAAATAAATGTATTCATGTGAGTGCAATGTTGTTCCTGAATCATTCTTCAAGTTACACACATTCTGACGAAGGTAAAAAAATTACCGAAACGTTAATATTTTAAAAAATGTAATATATAGAAAATACAACACCACCATTACATTTTAATTCCATTTTTAACGGACCATAATCCCAGGAAAAACAAACAAATAATACATACATACATGTATATATATATATATATATATATATATATATATATATATATATATATATATATATATATATGTATATATAACATTTTATTCTTATAATACCTTTCTTTCTAATGGCAGTCAGGTGACAGGCGTACTCAATGACGTTTGGAGTATCGTGCTTAGCTCCGTCATTAGAAAGAGAGATAGTACTCTTCGAAAACACTTCATCTTTTTTTAAGCGTGAACCAACTTGCTTTTATAGGATTCGCAGTCCATATACTTGATTTTTATACACCGGCGACAAATTTATAGGTTAGAAATGTTTATGCGTCTACGTATAGATTTTTAATAAAAATAATACATACTTACTGATAATAAATTATGAAACTATAATTAATAGCTTTCATATAAAACAATCTTTTGTTTCAAATTAACTTAAATGACCATAGATATCGCAAAAACACTATCTTTCATATATTTCTAGGTTGATCATATTATCTCACTGGATCAGTGGCGGATCCAGGCGGTGATATCATAAAAATACAGTCGAACAATTTGTCGATGGGAGGGGGAGGCGCCCGCATTTCTGAATTTGAAACATTTAAGGGAGTGATTGCAGGTGAACGCGAGTTGTCGACGCGAGGGGAATGACGATAACATTCACATTCTTAGGTAAGAGACAGGGTTGGGTCTATTTTTCTGAATTCAAAGCTCTGGGGGGGGGGGGCAATCGCATTCGAACGCAAATTGTCGCCGGGGGAGGGGAGATGCCAATAGCACTCATATTTGTAAGAAGCAGAGTCGGGTCTTTTTTCCTGAATTTGAAGCTTGAGGGAGGGGCGATGGGTCCCAACTTCCCGTCCTTGGATCCCCCACTGCACAGGACCCAACTATATTTTTTACCTTAACATTTTAGGTGGCTAAATTTCGTAAACATATCAATTGCATTTCAATTTATAATAATAGAAATTTTTACATTTCCCTCATGTATAATTTTGGCAATTTTCCCACTTATTTACTATTACTCTTTACACATATTTGGTAATTTATTATTCTTTTTTGCACAATAAATACGCTTTACGATTAATCATCGCAAAGTGTGTTTCAACACGAAAACTAGCAAATGGTTCAATATACGATTTGGAATTAATATCCTATATCGAAAACACCCTTTCCGTAAATGTCAATTAATTTATATAACTGCGAACTTAATCAGAATAAGCTACAAATCGAGGTCGATAAATCATTCGAAATTAACGTTCGTATCTCGGGCTAATTGCCTAGGACAGAAGGGACAAACCCATGACATATTTGCTATAATTAGATTTCGAGGATATAAGAAATTCGGGAGAAAATTGAAACGAACAAACTTTCCATTAGTGTTGGTCAGTCTTTTTGCCGTTCCAAGAAAATCCTTTGTTATAAGGACAAAAAAATCGATAACAAAATAGAGCGAATCATTGAATTTGTCGGTGAATTATTATTTTTCAAATAAGAAAAGTTTTGGAAGGATTATCAGCAATGTTATCCAGAATGTGATTTCTTTAACTCGGGATTTTTTTCCCTTCTTGGATGATAAGAAATTGATTTTCTTCGAAAACGGCTGATTATATATATATATATATATATATATATATATATATATATATATATATATATATATATATATATATATATATATATATATATTTATTTTCTTGATTCTTGAACCATAGATTATATCATTTTTCTTAATTTTGTATTTTCTTGGGTTTAGGTTCTATAATTAATAAAACACAAAACGATTGACGTTTCGCCCTTTATTCAAGGCATTTTCAAATTTTTTCCTTGACATTTTGCTGTTCTGTTTCTAAAAAAAAAATTTTTTTTTAGAAACAGAACAGCAAAATGTCAAGGAAAAAATTTTGAAAATGCCTTGAATAAAGGGCGAAACGTCAATCGTTTTGTGTTTTATTAATTATAGAACCTAAACCCAAGAAAATACAAAATTAAGAAAAATGATATATATATATATATATATATATATATATATATATATATATATATATATATATATATATATATATATATATATATATATATTGGTTTGTATTCCTCTCTTTATTCTTTGGCCAAAAATTATAGTTTTTTATTAGAGAAATTGTTTCTTGTGTATAGGTCGTTAATAATAATTCTTCAAATTATATTTCAGTTATATAATTAAAAGATTCTCAACAGGCTAAGTGACGTTTCGGATCTAGTTTTCAGCCTTTATCGAACTAAAAAAATGGATATACAAATATACAAAAACACAAGAATCAAAAACCAAAAACATACCTTGTAATGTTGTTGGTTACTGCATTATTGGCTTAGTTATATTGATTAAAAAATAAAACAAACTCTCGGATCGTCATGGTTTGCATGTACATATTACATAAAAGTTAAAATCAAAGAATTAAAAAACAACTAATGTACAACACCAACAGCACATCCAAAAATTTCGTTATTATTAAAATCATTTTGATTTACCAAAATCGTCCGAGTTTATCGACGTCAAACAATTGATATTTTGCATTAAAGTAGTGGAATGTATAATCTACTTAAATTATTTATATCTTTTTTGTCGTTTATTGCAGATTTCGACATTTGATTTTCCGCCATTTCGTAAAATACTTTTTTTTAAAAGTTATTCTCTGTTTTAAAATTTTGGTATTATCGAAATTAAACCGATAGTTTTTTTGTCTTTTTGTGATTGGTCAATGCGGTAGTGTTTTTCTTGTCATACTTGTGACTTTTTAATCTATTTTTCAAATATAGGCTCGTTTGCCCGATGTATGAAGCGTTGCAATCTCCACATGGAATTTCGTACACGACATTGCTTTTTTTTTTTAATTTTGGGTTTTTGATTTTAGTTTAGAAAACTTTTTTGACAACAGGTTGTGAGTTTTATACCCAACCTGTAATTCGTGTTTTTTTAAAGAGGTGTTGGAACTGTTGCGACAGCCTATTTACAAAAGGGAGAAATATATATTTTTTATTGTTGTTTTTTGGTTTTTTGTTTCTATTTCTATTTTCAGTGTTATGAAACATGCTGATTCTGATTTTGAAAATTTTATTTAATTGATATTCTGAATACTTATTTAGTATTAAGGCTTTTTTTTGCTTTCTCAATCGATTTTTTTCTAAACTCTGGATTAGATAGTTGTATTGCTCGATCGGCAAGGCTTATCACTACCGATATTTTTTGGTTGATGGGATGACATGAATTGAAATGTATATATCTTGATGGCCATGTATCTTTTGTATACCATTTCGTTTTTATGTTATTATCACTGTGATGTAGGGTAGTATCTAGGAAATTAATTTTTTTGTTTTATTCTGTTTCTATAGTGAATTGAAGTTTTCTATGGAAGTTGTTAAATTGTTTTAAGATATCGTTGCTTTTATCTTTTGGAATTGCAGTGATACAATCATCAAAATATCGATAAAAGAAAGGAACTTCATATTCAAGTTTTTTTTAAAGTTTGTTCTTCGAGTTCTTCAATTACTATTTGTGCTATAATACTTGAAATTGATGACCCCATAGCACATCCTTCAATTTGTTTGTATAATTGATTTTTATATCAGAAATAGGTAGAATTTAGTGTAAGTTGTATTGCATTAAAGAATTCATTTTGAGGAATGTCAGTATATTTTTTATTTCGTTCCATTTTCTTATTAATGACCTGTACCCAAGAAAAAAATTATTTTAATATATATATATATATATATATATATATATATATATATATATATATATCTTAAGGTAGTGTTTGTAACCTGAATTTGTGAGTTTTGATCGGTACCACCCTCTTGGATCGGACATATACTTTCCGAACACCCTGTATATTGTACTACATTAAAGTCCGCAAACTTAGTTCTATGTTGAAAAAATCATAGTCCCTGTAAAACATTTTTTTGAATACAAAATTAATGAAACATTCGACTTTGATTGACATCCACAACATGGAAAGGGTTAACTTGTTTGTCTCCATTTGTAACTTAATAGTTCGTTACCGTATCGAGTTCTGAGTGACATTTATGTAAATTCAGACCTTTTATAGAAAGGTCCTTTTTAGAAACCATTAAATTGATTCGATTTAGACCGGAATCGTGACAAAAATGGTTTACAGAGAACTTGAAACGTAATGATTTGAACGTTTTTGTTGTATGTATACCATAATGTAGATCATAGAGATTTGTTAAAAAAAATAAAATAATTATATATAAATATATAATATATATATATATATATATATATATATATTATATATATATATATATATAATATATATATATATATATGTATATATATATATATATATATATATATATATATATATATATATATAATATAAAATAGTAATAAAAGTTCTTAATACTTACGTGTATATTTAACGAAAAAAACTTTTTCATGAAGTGAAATGATTTATTGCTATTTTACTTTGTATTTAATAAAATTACAAGGTATGAAATAAAAAAATATTATAAATATATATATATAGTATATATATATATATATATATATATATATATATATATATAATATATATATATATATATATATATATATATATTTAGGCAACTGAGGATTTATAAGAAAATTCCATGCTTCCAAAACTATATAAAAAATGTGAAAAAATGCTGATAAATGCCTTTTTTTGCGATTTTCAGTATGTTTTACTGCCTTTTAAAAAATTTGAGAAAATTCATGGACGTAGTTTAGCATCTAAAAAACAAAATATTTTTTTTGGCCCTGGTATTTTCCTAGTTTTTATTTATTAAATTTAAAAAATTTTCGAACACCCCATAAAAATTTTGAATTTGGTTCCAAAAATTTTTGTAAAAAGTATCTTGTTGTAGGCAATAAAAAACCTACAAAATGAAAAAAAAAAAAGAAGTTTCTACGATGATTAGAACCGAAGATATTGTCAAAAAACGGAAAAGACGTTTTAATTTTTTTTTGAGGTTATGTGACGATAAAAGTGGCTAAAAATTTTTTTATATGGGTACTTTTTGATGTGAAACGACCGGGTGTTTTTGGTCTTTTATTACCGAGGGGGCAGACCCTCTTAATCCGCTAGACCCTTTAAAGGAATCTACAATTTGTGTTTAAATTTTAATTTTAGTGTGCTTACGAATTAGGGGCGTCACATATTTGTAGTTACCATAATACGAGTGGGTGTAGGATTAACATAACAACTTAATATTATCCATTTTCTATAGATATTTCTCTTATAAAAATTTTGTCCACTCTTTCTTGTTTTTTGCTATCTTCTTTGCTTCGGCTCATGTTTCTTCCCTCATCTTCAGTATATCTTCCAAAACTCTATTTTATGTTTATCTCGGACATCCTCTTTTTCTCTTTTTGTTTTTTTTTTTTGATTCCCGAACTTGTTTGACCGGTCTGATATTTTCATAGGTGACTCCATCAACTCGGCTGTTTCTTTTCTCTAGTCAAAGTCCAGTGTGACTTGCATATCTAGGTTCTATCTTATTTTTATATTTCCTAATCTCTTTTTAATTACGGCACCTTTACTTTTTCTAAAATACTTCATTTCGACTGTCTGTTGTTTACTTTTCACCTGCGTCGTCAATACCGTATCCCAATCGTCTATAAATTGTTTTAAATACATTTATTTTCGTTTTTCCCGGATTTTTTTCTTACTTATAAATATTTTGTTCATTGTATGGTATATTTTTAATGTTTTTTTCTTTTCTTCTCTTAATTCCCTTTTCCTAAATATTTCAAGATCTTCCCTTGATCCATACTTATTCCATCAATTCATATATTTATCATTTTTGTTTCTCTCTTGTTATCACTACTTTCGTATTATTTTTATTTAGTTTTATATCGTATTCTTTAAGGACTGTTTTCCAAATTTGTTTGTAAATTATTCTCTTTTCCTGCTTTAACTGTTGCATCAGCAGCGAATGCTGTCTCTGTAATTTTGCTTCTTAGTATATATTTTTTTATTACTTAGTTAATAAAAATTGTAAACAGTACTGAATCTAAACCTCCTAATCTTTATTTTATTAAAAATATTGTGTTGTCACTAATGATGCGATTAGTAATTATTTCTGAATATGTTCTTAATAATTCTTGTTAGTTTATTGTTAATACCTCTTCTGTTTAATGTTTCCTGTAGCTTTTCTCTTAACTTTCTATCATAAGCCTTCTTAAGGTGAATGAATCCCATATTGCATATATATATATATATATATATATATATATATATATATATATATATATATATATATATGATTGTGATTGTGTTATATCGCTGAAATAATGTTATTGTATTCTTCCCTAATCCTAATGATTTTACCATCGGAATGTCATTATAATTCCGAAAACAATTGCCCTAGTCGTTGCTGGTATTTCTTATTTGTCCAAATTACCAATGAATTGCGAAAAAAATTAGAGAAATTTAATTCTTGACAGAAAAGCGAGGTGAATACAAAATTCATAATTAATTCTTCAGAGTAGTTTTCTATTATATATTTGGCATTTTTGGTACGAATTATATTTCCATATATTTTTCTTTCTTGAACCAGAAAAATTATTAGTTCAGGTTAGTAAAAAATGTTGATTAGGATTACATTTAATAAGACTTTAAAATATCACAAAATGGATAAGTTATATAAGTTATATATATATATATATATATATATATATATATATATATATATATATATATATATGTGTGTGTAATACATACACACAAAACTACTTCAAGATTTAAAATAAATATAGAAACTCACTATGTAGAGCGAAACGTCAGAAAAGTTGTTTGTCCTTTGTTTCTCTAATGGAAAAAACCTATACCCAAGAAAATATTACAAAAAAATATTTAACAAAAGGTTTAAGATACAAAGATAAATTATATATATATATATATATATATATATATATACATATATATATATATATATATATATATATATATATATAAGACTTTGTGCTGCTTACAAACAAAACCCTTTTTCATCCAAACCTCCATTATACATATTTCAAGGCTACCAATATAGAAACAACATTTCTACCCTTTTTTAATAATCATGCTTGAATGCCCCTTAATTATTATTTTAAAACTTAACAATTCTTACCCTTAGGATCCTTATAACAACCTAATAGCCGTGACTTATTGTCGCTAAGACAAATTTCTTTTATGTTAACAATATGTCCATTATGGTCGATTTGAAATACTTCCTCAATTTTGTGACAGCTGATGATTATGAGTGTTATACATGTAAAATATTATATACTTTAATCATGTGGTACTGCACAAGAAATTTATATTTGACCATTTATACCTTCTTATTCTATAG
Organism: Diaprepes abbreviatus; assembly: GCA_034092305.1. Classification (NCBI taxonomy): domain Eukaryota; kingdom Metazoa; phylum Arthropoda; class Insecta; order Coleoptera; family Curculionidae; genus Diaprepes; species Diaprepes abbreviatus. Next base: position 213,528 of record JASJET010000045.1, on the reverse strand, counting down.
AAATATAATTCTAAATTTGTCCAGATATTTTGTTATATATTATTTTAATTGATGTAATTCCAAATTCACTCAATGACAAAATTATCATCGAATGTTTTTTATTGGTCCTGTTTTTTACGAATGAAAACAAGAGTTTAGAAAAAGATTTTATTAAATTTTCAACATAATCCCTTCCCCGTTCTATACAAATTTTGCTGCGCTCATGTTCAAAATTTTCGTCGGTAGTCGAAGTTAAAGGGCACCTTTCCCTTGGATCGTCTTCCAGCGACTGTCGATCGTTCTTAAACTGCGAATACTACTCGAAAACCTTGCTGCGGCTTAAACAATCCTCATTTTGAAACAAAATTGATTGCGGCGTGTTGCTTTATAACAAAAATTGTGACGCATTATCAAAAGCACGCCTACTTCAAACGAACAAGCTGGCTAATAAATGAAATTAATACGTGCACATTTCCACTGTAAGTAACTAAGGTATAATATTACATAGTTTGTCTTCCGGTAACAGATAGCTCTGGACACTATATTAAGGTAGTCACGTTTTAGACCGAAAACTAATGTTGCCAAAAACGTAAGACTTCTTTAATCAAACTATTATAAAAGATATTTTCTGTACCACTAAATAAACACAAAGAAATCTACGCATTCGTAATAGCTGCGAATATATAAATAATTTTGGACCTGTGTGTATGTATTTTAATGACTCTTTGATGTTTATCGATTTCCCAACAACCATAATACGCCTACATTAATTATATAGGTAGAAATTAAGTTAAAAAAAATTGGACTATAAAATTCTCTGAGCACGTCTGAATTGCCGATGTTGGCGTCTAAATACCCTGAAGTGTGTTAAACTCTGTTCCTATAATCGGCTGTTACACACATAAAACCTACTCTAATTTTTTAATTAATAAAAATAGCTTTTATTGTTAAAATATTTAAATTCAATTCCACGAATGGATTTTTCTAAATTAGGAAACAACCGGGTATGGTGAGAAGAACTTTGTGAGAAAATAAAATTTGAATATTTTGCTTTAATTAATTAAAGAGCAGGAATAAGATCTTCTTGTAAAAAGTGTAAATATCTTTCGTTAGTTAAATTTTTATTAAAAAATCGGCCCTTATATTCAACAAATAACCATAATTTTGTATATATATATATATATATATATATATATATATATATATATATATATATATATATAAAATAAAATAGAATAAAATATGGGCGAAGCGGACGTGAAAATTTGTCGATCTACATGATTCTCGTGTTAAAAAGTGCGGAGCACTCCAAAATATGGAAAAACTCCGGTTCCGACAGATGGCGACAGCGCTGTTTCGTCCTAATATGGGACTCGTCAGGCCACCACAGTCGGTACAAATCATCATCTCGCCTTTGCATCGTATAAAGCTGAATTTATAATCAAAACACAGCAAATAAGACGACAAAGGCGACATCTCGATGGTCTACTTGATAATACAAGAACCACACAGATTAACAAAGTTTGTGCGGCACGTGGCTTTGGCTGCTAAAATAAGCGGTAGGCTTGCTTGCCAGTACCGAAAAATGCGACCCCTATCCTTTGGGCAGCGCGTTTCGTGTACTCGATTTTACATATTTCTGTTTTAATTCACCGTCGCGCCACCATATGACGGTTCTTTTACAAACTTTGTTAATCTGTGTGGTTTTTTGTATTATCAAGTGGACCATCGAGATGTCGCCCTTGTCGTCGTATTTGCTGTGTTTTGATTATAAATTTAGCTTTATACGATGCAAAGGCGAAATGACGGTTTGTACCGACTGCGGTGGCCTGACGAGTCCCATATTAGGACGAAACAGCGCTGTCGCCATCTGTCGGACCCGGAGTTTTTCCATATTTTGGAGGGCTCCGCACTTTTTAACACGAGAATCATGTAGATTGACAAATTTTTCACGTCCGCTTCGCCAATATTTCCTATTTTATTTTAAATTACACGGACAAAAACTTATCTACTTATTTATATATATATATATATATATATATATATATATATATATATATATATATATATATATATATATATATATATATATATGAACGAGCCTTTTAGAGGAAATGACAAATTAGAGTCCTTTTTACAATAATCTTTTTGGTGGGATTATTTCTATCATGACTGCCAAGATAATTATTATCATTTCATAATTAAACCCCTGGACCTTCTATAAAACCTGCGGTCGATATATTGCGTTATAGGCATCTTATTTCCGATTCTCGCGTGCAAGTAATAAATGTACCTCTCTTCCCCCTGATTTATAAGACCGATATTATACCACATATAGTGCAACGAGGATTACTCTAAACGTATTATTGAAGATCTGCGAGCACGTAACGACAGATTACAAATTGAATGTTGGCGGAGATGGATGCCTAGCATTTGCAATTCGGAATGGATTCAAGGGGAGAATACCTTGGTAGATAAGAGGTTTGGATGAGTAAAGGCGACCTCTTATTCAGTTATATCAAGACATGAAAAACTATTACTTTTGTAGCGTTATTTATTATTTAGGTTTTTTGATGCTTGCATATTTACTAAAACGAATTGAAAATTAATATCTAAGATTGAAATACTGACGTTACTGATCCTGAAAGAAGGCCAGAATATCGATCTATATACTGAAATATGTGATTTAAAGTCTTTCAATCCGGAAACTATAGCTGAACAAGAATTCTGTTGGAATATCTCTAATTTCTCTTGATTAGGATTCCATGGCCAATAAGCATCCTCATAATTTAGTAATATATGTATGTCCGTCCGTCTGTATGTCAGTGTTGAAACTTCCTCATTTTTCGTTCTCTCGCGATTAAATTTTTCAGACATACACTGTCAGTTATTTTTCTTCGCTTACCCCATTCAAGTTTCCAAAATGGGAGTTAATATCAACGGTTCGTCGATGATGTCATACTCAGTAGTGATCTCAAACAATTGAAAATAATGTGAGAAGAATGACGAGTTTCAAAATGTCTGAACATAAACGACAGTGGAAGAATACGAGTGAAGATCAGGAAGTTGTTACCATTCACAACAATCAAACTAAATCCATCAAAGAATCTTTCTACCTAGAATATACCATCATAACCAGAAAAGAAATTTAGCCTCTGAAGATCAAAAGACTAATAACCTTCACAAATTTCGACTCTAATGGAAATTTATAACAATTATGTTATTATCATTATTGACAATGAATTTCCATGAAATATCAGCTACACCCATAAACTTAAAGATAATCTTATTAACTTGGAAGAAGAATCTATGATGTATTCTGCCGGTAAATATATATATATATATATATATATATATATATATATATATATATATGTTTATGCGACTTTCACGGATTCCTGTATGTGAAATGCAATAGCAGGGGATATATCCATATTATGCCGTTGTTTGCATTTACTTTACGCATTTGACTTCATATATACATATATATGTTTATGCGGCTTTCACGGATTCCTGTGTATGAGATGCAATAGCATTATGCCGTTGTTTGCATTTACTTTACGCATTTTACTTCATATATATATATATATATATATATATATATATATATATATATATATATATATATATATATATATATATATATCCATTTTGGTCCACTCCTGACATAGGCCTCCTCTAGTCTCTTCCATTCCTGCCTATTTTCTGCAATCCGGAGCCAGTTTCTACCTGCTATCCGTTTTATGTCGTCTATCCATCTTTTTGGGGGTCTTCTTTGATGACCTAGGTCTCCATTGCAGTATATGTTTTGTCCACCTTGTATAGTCTTGCCTGTTTCACTCAGGTCCATTTCAAAGTAGCAGTGCGTTTTATCACATCCTCCATTTTTGTGCTTCTTCTCACTTCTTCGTTTCTTATTAGGGCACGTAGTGATATTCCTTGCATGATTATTTCTATTGCTCGCTGTGTAGTACACAGTTTATTGGCTGCTTTAACTGTTGGTGTGACTGTCTCCATTCCATAGGTTATTACTGGGAGAACGCACGAAACAAATACTCTTCTTTTCAAATTAATGGGAATATCGGGGCTTTTAACATGTATCCCAATCTTCCAACATCTGCTCAGGACATTCTAATTTTTTGTATTTATTTCCGCTTTTTGATTTTCTTCCCTAAGTCTAATTAGATGGCCTAAATACACAAATTCCTAGACTCTTTGTATTTCATTGCTTCCTACATAAAGTGGCGTATTTTCTGGAAACATTCTTTTGTTTTTATCTAAATTCATGCTTAATTCAACTTTCTCTGAATCATTTTTCAACTCAGAGAGCATTTCCTGTAATTTATCTACATCTCCTTTTATTAATACCACCTCATCCGCGAAACTACCATCGACGCTAATACTCTTATGTTCCCAGTTTAGTTGCTTAAAGACTTCTTCTAGTGTTAAAGTAAAGAGTTTAGGGATATCGTATCTCCTTGTCGCACCCCTCTACCAATATTTATCTTCTGTGTTTCTAGGTCCCCTGTTATCTTTACTTGGAGTGTGCCCTTATCGTAAATATATTTACGATAACAGATATAGAAATAAAAAAATAATCCAATACAACAATTGTTATATGGAGGATTGCAGAGTGCCGATGAATGGACTCTAGATAATTTGATGAAAGTTGGTGGCAAGAACTAGAAAAGACTAGTGCAAGATAGACAAGCATTTAAAACAGTTGACAAGGCCTATGTCCGGGAGTGAGCGTTACACGACTAGAGAAGAAGAAGCAGAATATTTTAAACATCTGATAAAAAATACAGGGCATCTTTATACGAATATATTAACCATTGTGGCATAATTCAAAAATCAGCAGTAATTAAAAAATTTTCGTTTGGTTAGTTCTTAGATAAATTTAATAGAAGACCTAGAAAAGATCGCTTTTTCAAATTTATATTAGGCAAATGGAATGTAAAAACACTTCAAATGTAATAAAATGCGAGCCAAAAAACCAAAAAATTACCGTATCTCAGGTGATTCCTTTGATTCTGATGATGATCTCTTCTTTGAGGACTTCATAAAAAATTATGCAGCTTCTGAAACAGCTTTGAAGAAAATATTGTGAAGTTTATCAGTTTTTTGGTTAATTTTCATCTCGATCGAAGCAGAAATTGATGCCAAAGTCAGATTTCGAATAAAGCTATTAATAAAAAAAATCCCATATGATGTGGGACTTTATTGATCACATTGTATCATCACAAAAGACACTTTTTGCTTATAATCGATCGATCGAGAAGCACGAAAATACTTTTATTTTACAAAAAAAAAAAACAATTTTTTGTTTGTGGTACCGTTGAAATAAAACGCACATTTTTTGCCTGCAATTCACAGAATTAGATGTTTTTAACTAAAGAGGTAAACTATAATTTTGGATAGGATTTTTTTATTATAACGTTGAAGGTAGTTTTGGTTCTTCTTTGGAACGGTGACCTTTTTTAAAAAAAATAAATTTTACGGGAAGCGTGAACAACTTTATTTGCAGGTTACAAAGTAAAGAGTTAATAATAAATTTTACTTGACAACTATTTATAATAAAGTCTTATCTCTAAAAATGTTGTATTGGCATAATCCATAAGACGCGTGTATCTTGGTGTTTCCCCTCATATGGTACTGTGTATAGGGTGTGCTATAACTAGGTTAAACATTTGATAAGAACAAAATTGTATTTTTTATTGAAATACATGATGTTAATAAAATGATGTTTTTTCGAAAACGGTTAGGATTAGTGACATGAATGAGTATTTAGTTTTTAGTCAATAGTTAAAGGTATTTAAAAAACTTGTCCAAAGTTCTTATCATACAGAGCATAAAAGAAATGGGGTCATGAGCGTCAAAGCTAGTCCGTCCCTGCAGGCATGATGACTGTAACGAAGAATCACTGAAATTATGACTTAAAGTAATTATATAGGATAGACAGATTCTAAAAAACACATTTATTTTTAGATTACAAGTGAGATTATATTTATTTTAGTAAAAATAAAAACACAAAATATGGAAATCGGCCCTATTAGATCGAACACCAATCAGAAGCGCGTGACGTCACGCTTTCGTAAACATCATATCAGTCATAATTGTTTATCACCTTTATCGTTCGAATTTGTCTTTATTTGCATCGTTAATAAGATATTTTGTGGATAAAACTATCAAGTGTTTCAGTTTCTTGCTATCAAAAATACAACAACGTCATGGAACAAGGATTTGTCAAGGCCAATAGCTCAAATTTGCCAAGAGGTTAACTGGTGCACTGTTTTTTCAGTCTGGACAGCTTTACTTCTGAATTTGTATAATATATATACTTGTACTGATTTATCAGCTGATTTTGGAAAGGTGGTAGGTGCTTCTAGATCTTCAATTGTGTGTAAAGCTAAAAAATAAAAATAAGTACTTGTGAACAAACTGTAACTATTTACACATTATTATGTACTATAATTTTTGCAACAGACTATAATAATATTATAATAACAATAATAGGTACCACAAAGATTGTTTGAGATCATAACTATCTATAATGTTATGATTTAACCGGCTAACAGAAAATATATACACTTGGATCCACTAAAACAGGTTACCGGTGTAAAAAAGCAATGGGTATGTACCTGAACTTTCTGATGAAGTGCCTGTGAGTTCTAAATGTTCTGTAGGTGGTTTTGTTTGTGCTACATATTTGTCACTTTCTTCAATTAGACACCTTCCTACATAGGGACGCTCAGCGGTGTCAGAAGTTCGTTTGCTTCTGCCTGGTTAGCATTCAAATTTGTTGGGTATACACCCTGACTTTATGCGCACTTGTAAAACTGAACCCATTACATGGTACTGTATATAATTTTCCATATCATTTGGTAACTGGAAAAAGAAAAAACTTTTAATTAGGAACTTTAAAAATAATACAATAATAAAGAAATGAAACCTAACCTCAAACGGGATTGACAGTGTTATTGACAAATATTTACCTTACATATATTTTGTTTGCGAGCTTCGCCACTTATTTATATAAAATAAATACTTACATCAAAATGATCTTCGCAGAAATAAATCACTGAATTGACAGATACAGAAGCTGGGTCTCGCCTTGCAAGATTTAGCCACGTATTTCTGATATTTTTCTTCATTGGCACGTTATTGAATAACTTATTTGGAGTTTTTATTGATGTATTATTCCATGGAGGAACTACATACCATCGATACACATTAGAATTCATGATTTTCGCACAAAATAATGGAAAATATGGATCGAAACAACCAATAAGATACAATTTGTCAAGTGTTTACGAAAGGGTGACGTCACAGACGGACGCCATAACTATTCTAGCGTTTTGGTGCGAAATTTAAATTGTATTTTAAAAAGGTCAATTTTTCCTTAAAAACATAAATTTTTTGCGGAAATAAGATTTATTTTGTATAAAGTAGGTGCCTAAAAACATCGTGGAGTATTTTTCCAAAATCAGTCATCGTGCCTATTCACCACACTTTCTTGGATAGTAATTTGAAAGATCTTACCTGGTATCATCATATTAAAAAATATGTAAATATACCGGGTGGTTCAGTAATTATGTCTATAAAACTTGATTCCATTGCAGCTCTTTGAGAGCCCATATCTCTGAAGAGGAAGCCCATATAAAAAAAATATATATGAATTTGCAGTATTCCTTTTATGTGTTTTTTCCTGTCCGAGAGATTTCCCAGATTTTAACGGACACCCTGTATAAAAAAAATTTTGGCGGTTACGAAAAAGCACGAGGTTTCCCGACTACTAGCGATTTTAAGAAAATATAAGAAAGACCACCAAGATTTTTTATCTCTGTCAAATTTTTTCCTTTTGTCCAAACTATCCTAAGTAAAAGTTTGAGCGTGCAGGAATAACTTTAAATTAGGATGGAATCCTATTAAAAGTGTTAGTGAAATGAAACAACAGCGTCGAAAACTTTTAATAGCGTCATTAGAATATTTTAACTAGCTCAACTAAGGTTAATTGTTTTAGTTTTTAAGCGTGCATACACAATAATGAAAAAAGTTTAATAGGGTATTTAAAAAGTTAATGCCCTTTGTTCTGCTAATGCTAACAAAATTTTCAGAAGTGTAGAGAGGTGAAGAAACAATATTTTAAATCTTTTGTTGATTCGAAAATTTTCAGGAAATGCGCATTTTCATTTCTCCACACTTTGATCGATCGCGATCTCCAACCATTAATAAAATTAACATACTATCTTTTTACCTAACTTTTCTTACACATAAACCTTGTGTAATGACCATATCGAATCACTATCATTTTTATTTCCTATATACCGACATATGCACCCAATAATTTCCTCAACAACCCAAAAAAAAAATTCAAACGACTCCACAGTCCTGCATTTCCTTGTTAACGTAGTCCGTCATATTTTTATCTCTTTTTATCGTCATAAATTAAACACTGACAGAGATACGCTTTGTTCGAACGATAAAAACGACATATGAAGTGATTAAGAAATAAATGCAACTTGGCATGGCCATTAGGCGATTATATTGGTCTTCTTTAAACAGCTGTCGAGACGTTCAAAAAAAAGGAATAAAAAGAGACCGGTGAAATTAATTGGATGTGCAGGAGTAGCCATAGAATGTGACAGAAGATTAAGTTTGTCTTGTTAAATTATTGTTATAACTCAGTTTTATAACAGACTGGTTTTATCTATATTGGTAGAATGAATAAATATATTGGTTTAGTGAAGCAAAAATCAATTAAAACTGTGAGAATTGGAACAATCTTCTATACAGGTGACGTTAAAATGAGTGCAATTTACATACAAGTTTTCTTTATACGAGAGGTACTAGAAAAGTTACAAAAGAAAATTTATTGTTTGTTTTTTTTTTTTTTATAAAACTTTCTCCCTTTATGGATGCCTTAGCAACTATTTTTGCTATTTTTGGCGAGAGCGCAAGTTGAGAAATTTCTAAGTATTAAATCCAACTCATTCAATAAATTTTGTTATAGTAAATAGTAGTAAAAAACAAGACATGAGAAGATGCATTGTTGACGAGTTGGATAGTAAATCTAAGAAACAGGTTTAAGTTTTTAATTCCTACGTTTATAATGCATTTAAATTTACAAAGCAAATATTTTCATGAATTAGACGATCATATTATATTTATTATAGGAGGTTGTTGGCCATAACTTACCACGCTGGCCTTGCGGGTTGGTGAGTAGTACTTCAGCCGCCCACTCTGGGTCAGACGCTGTTTGCAGCCGCCCATTCTGGGTCAGACGCTGCTGTTGTGGATTTTCTTAGCTTCACCTCCGTTCATTAAGACCTTACTGGCATGGGTGGCCCTACCAGTAGTTAAACTACCGCCGACATCGCTTCCTGGGCGTTGGAGGTTACTAAGCCCTCTCACCAGCGACAAGGTGAAAGTCCCTGAGAGAGCTGAAAGTCCCTGAGAGAGTGAAAGTCCCTTTACAAAATCAAATTTGGACAGAATCCGCACAACTCAAAAGGCTATGGAATGACACATGTTAGGAATATTACTCAGAGATAAAAAACAAAATGAGTGGATAAGAAGAAAAACCAACGCAGTTGACGCTATAGAAAGAGCAGCATCACTAAAATGGAAATGGGCAGGCCATAACGAACGAATAAAAGACAACCGTTGGAATTCAGAAATTGGAAAATGGCGCCCATATGAAGGAAAAAGACCCAGAGGCAGGCCACAGATGAGAGGGAAGGATGACATAGTCAGACATGCCGGCTTGATGTGGCAAAGAAGAGCCCAGAATAGAGAGATTTGGAAACAAATAGGGGAAGCCTATATCTAGTTTTGGAAGGATGAAAACTAGGCTAAAATGAAATGAATATATATATATATATATATATATATATATATATATATATATATACCATCTATTTCATGGGCCTCATAATATTATCTCAGCGTTTGCGGAGTACTTCAAGAGTGTACAAGGACTTGGAGCCCTCTGAGATTTTTACTTCTGGGGAACCTTCTGAAACCATTAACATTCCCATAATAACTCCCACGGATGTTTCTTGGGCCTGCAAGTCACTCAAAAATAAGGCAACATCTGGCCCAGATGGTGTTCTTCGTTTTCTGGTGAGGGACTGATTCATTGTTCAGAGCGCTTCCCTTTGTTATATTTTTCAACTGCTTTTGAAAAGCGGGGTTTTTCCAGAGGTCTGGAGATTGTCAAAGTCTGACCTATTCTAAAAAAGGGTGATTCATCTCTGGGGGAAAACTATGGCGGCATTACAATCTTATGTAACTTTTTCAAGGTCTTCGAGATTATCTTGCAAAAATATTTATTTTTTAAAATTCAAAATCTATTATCGACTGACCAACACGGCTTCTTTTCTAAAAGATATAAAAACACAACTCCTTAAGAAGTTTGCCAAATTGCTTGGAAAATTCGGACAATTTTCAACACGTGTAAAGAAGTTGGACAATGTTCGAAGTCACCAAAGGACGCAATACCATTACAAACAGAGGGTGTTTATAAGATATCTTGCTCTGGTGGTAAAGTGTATGTAGGTGAAACAGAACGGTCTATATCCACTAGGCTTAAGGAACATGAAAAATGTATTAACAAGAAACAAAGAGTACAATCTGCAGTAGCTAAACACAAACATTATTCAGGTCATATTTTTAATGTAAAAGAAACTAAGGTGCTAGCATCAGTGTCTGGTTTCTTTAAAGGTAAAATTAGAGAATCAATCGAAATTTGTAAATATCCAAATAATGTTAATAAAGATACAGTTTACAGTCTACATCATACATGGAAATCGATTGTAACGCTGGATCACGATTCGTTGAGCACCAGTCGGTTATAAATATCGGGTTGTTGCTCCTCAATGGTCATATTGATTCTAATCTCGTAGAGTAAAGATCCCTGAAGATGCCTCGTGCAATCGTTAGCGAGACGTCAAATAATACCTCCAGTTTGACACTGTGTAAACCTAAGAATCTCGATTTTAAATATTACCATTAAACCTTGTTTTAATTAATTACAAGTCGGAATTTCGTATTCCCAGTGAAACTCGAAAATCTTACAGCTCTTAATTATACATTTTAATTAAGAAAACAAGCCTATTGGCAGAGAATAACCCGCAACTTCCAAAACTAGCGAACTTGTTCGATGTTAGCCTGTCTATCTCTCCAACAAACGGAAATTATAATGTTTCCCCAGACGCCCGTCCAATACGAATGAATTTGAATAATAAACACTGGATGGAGCAGCTCCGGAATACGTCCCCAATGCATTTAAATCCCTCCACTTACGCCGAACAGAGGAATTTATTAAAGTTAATGAGTTAAGCTAAATTACCACATATGCCATTAGAACAATAAGTAATATAAATGTGGAAGTTGGTGTAGACTTGCAAAGGGTGTTGTAATTGTCTGTTAGATCTCGGAAATTTTCTTGCTGTATTTTCTAATATCCTAACTTTACAACTTCTGTAATAACTGTTATATGAAACCTATGTATATATATATATATATATATATATATATATATATATATATATATATATATATATATATATATATATATATATATATTGTCGTAGTAATGCCTCTGATGTTAAGGGCATTCCCAGACATCCTTATCATGCTTTCTACAACTTGGAACTCCTACTTAAGCCAAGTTTTTCAGAGAACACTGGTGGGATGTTCTCACCACATGTCCTCCCTAAGACATTTACTTGTCCGACTTTAACTGTCGTAAGAAGTCCAAGCTGTAGAAGCACAGGCCTGATAAGAGAAGTGTGGAACGGACATCCTAGGTGGTCTTTCAAGTATCGGGTCAGGTTTAATCAATTCCAACGGCAGTTTAGACCCTTGTCTCCCGCCGTCCCTGCTTGGGCATCATGTCGTAATAATGCCCCTGATGTTAAGGGTATATAACTAACGAACTATTTCGACCACCGTCAAAATGTTAGGATGTTTCGTCCCGGCATCGGTGGTGGACTCATCAGTGGGATCCACCGATTCCTTTTCCAGACATCCTTGGAACTCCTACTTAAGCCAGGTTTGTCGGAGAACACCAGTGGGATGTTCTTACCACAACAATATATATATATATATATATATATATATATATATATATATAATATTTTCCAGATTCTTGAACCATAGATTATATTTTATTTCCTTATTTTATCTTTTTTTTAGGTTTAGGTTCTTTACATAATAAAAAAAATCCCGTTGGCGTTTCGCTCTCTATTTAGAATATTTTCAAATTTTTTTCTGTTTATTAGTTTATTTTTATTATCCTAAAAATACTTTTTATATAATTAAAAACATTTATTTATAGACAGATCCACAATTCAAAAGACGCTATCGTAATTTTAAAATATATCTCGTTTTATCAGTAAGAACTTTGGCATTTTGTTTACTAATAATGAAGTGCGACTTTTGTGACTTTTTTTCAGGTGATGAGGATACATGGAATGCGAATCTATGTTATTTTTTATATCTTACAATACACCGAAAAAACGCAAACATTAAATTTATGATTAAGAGGATATTCCATTTTTGGTATTTATTAACAGGATCGAACACTTGAAATATATATTTTTTTAAATATTTATTATTATCTGCAATTTTTGATAATTTATATCTTTGTTTTAATTATGGTTTTGTTGTAATCAAAAATATGTTTTTCGTCCGGTGCGTGTTTGTTTAGTGTCCTATTAAAGCGTATTTTTTATATTCATGATCATTCAGTCTGTTTTTTTAGTAATTGGCTCGTCATGTCTATATGTTTCTTGGGACAATTTGTGCAAGAGATTGAATATACTACATCTGATTTATTCTTGAGAGGAGTTTTACTTTTTAAATTTATTAAAGTATCGTATTTAGTATATTATGAAACCTGTGGCATAAGATAACATCCTGCTTTTTTAAAATGTGTTTTATTTTTTCTCAAGTCCACTAGAAAGGTAATGCTACATATTTTTGCTGTTTATATTCTATATTTTTTGTTGTTAGGTTAATGTAAAATTTGTATGCTCATTTATTAATTATTTCGATGATGGTCTTTTTAAGGAAATTATTATTTATTAGGGTTTTTTCACGTTTTGCATTGTTTTTGCTCGGGATTCTGGAGACGTTAGAGACATAGCAAGATCAGACAGACCGATTATAACACTATCTTTTTGAGTTTTTTAGTAATTAGACAAACAGTTTAGATATCTACCCGACCAAGGTGGTTTGGTGTAACATTTAGTCAAAATTTTGTTTTCTCTGCATATCTAGAAAGTTTATTTTATTAGTATTTTCTGTTTCGGACATGAAACTAAAATATATTAAAATTTAGTTGTTCTAAAACTTTCTCGTTTGGATATTCCATTGCTAACTGAGAAATGGTAGATGAAATTGGTGAGCCCATAGCACATCCATCGAGTTGTAAGGATATTTTTCTACTAAAAATAATTTGTGTTTAGAACGAAGTTAACAGCTTCAACAAATTCCATAATTTTGTATATATATATATATATATATATATATATATATATATATATATATATATATATATATTGGAATCCAAGCTGAGCAATCGTCGAGGAAGCATCACTTGTAAATGCCAGCTGAGATGTTGGCGAAACGTCGTGAAAATTTTTCTATTGACGAACAGATTGAAAACCGGATGTTTCTCTACGTTGTGTCTCACTTCCAAAATCATATTTTTTCCACTATCTATTGTGATTATTCGATTTATTTCCCTTTGTTGCCTTTTAAATCCATTTTCTTCTGGATACATCAACTGTTTTTCTGAACATGCCTATCTCGGCTGCTTTTAATTAGAGTTTCGTAGGTATTAATTCTCCTTTTTTCTTATTTCACTACTCCAGAATATCTCATTTAAATAGGTGGTCTTTTTTCTTACTTAAGTTATTATTTTTATAATTTCCTTGTCTTCAGTCCGATTTTCTTAAAGAGTATACTCAAGTATTTGTAATCACAATACTTTGCAATCATATTGTTTTTCGGCTCTATGCTCCAATTAGTAACGATTTGGCCTTGTGTGCATTGAGTTCTTATCCTCTTTTTTGCTGTTCCTTCTGCAGTAACCTATCTGTATACCCTAGGTCATTCTTGTTGTTAGTTATAACTACCAAGTCATCGGCAATTCAAACGATATTCTCATGGAAAATAGGATTCAATGATATCCCTATATGGTAGCATTACATTTTGCACCATATCCCTAAAGGCCATCAACCCATGGTGTCATTATCGAAGTTTAAAGGTGTAATTTAAAGGTTCTATATATTTTCTTGTATAACGTGTATTTAATTTATTTTTCTATGCCTATTTTTAACCCTCCAATCAAACAATTAGATTCTAATTCCTTTTTATTCTATATAATACTAAATTAAGCGCCGCCACGATAGAGCAAAAGACTTTTTTAGTTCCGTATTCAAAATTATACCTCGGGTAAGTCGAGATTATATCTTCAAGTCGTTTCTTTGTCACGCGTTCTTCCCTTTTGACACCTCTTTGACGTTAAGCGCTCGGTAATTACTGGGTATCAAGTAGTAGTGTGATTTGAGCATAAATTATACAGCGAAAATTAAGTAACGGTACAGAAAAGGAAGATAAAAAATGGATAATAAAATGGTGTCGCTTTAATAGGGATGTTGCTAGTACTGAAATAAAAAGAATTGCTGCGAAACGGTAGTTTCCATAATAGAAATCCTAAAAAAACATTATAAATTTTTTTAATTTTTAAGAAATTTAATTTTTATTTAATAATCAAGATATAATTAAGTCACTCTCAGTTCATGTGACCATGAACACCAATCAAAGTGCATAACGTCACTTGTTCATGAACATCATCACTGTCAAGGGCTACGTTCTTTGGTTAACATTATTTAATAGTGATTTCCGTGCAATTTCTTCGAAATTTGCTTACTACTCCCTTTGAAAACGATTCTAAGAAGTTTTTCTATGATGGAAAGTGGATTTATTAAGGCAAACAGTTCTAATTTGCCGAGAATTGCTTATTTTACGGTGGCCAGTTTCTTCGCAACAGTAACTTCTGCTCTGCTAAGTTTAGAAAATATACCGAGCATTCCTATTTCTTCAACCGATAATGGATACATAATAGTAATTATAAATAATTCTAGGTTCAAAAGATTTAACTGAATAATTTTAAAAAATGGTATGATTTTGAGGTCATTTATTAAACAAATAGTTTACTTCTGCATGGTTTTAAACACTCTCCCACAAATTGTCAACATTCCTATTTCTTCTATTAAGCTGATTCAAAATTGCTGGAAATTTTAAATGTGTAACATATTAATCTCTAGAAGACAATTACGACAATTTTTCAAGGCTGACAAGATAAATTTTTTGATTATTTTGTTAGTCCAAAAGTCACCCGAAAACGAAAAGCAAAGGGAAAATATAAAAGCCAACTGTCGGAAAGACATGCTAAAGTAAGTTACTAAAACAGGCCATAAAAAGTTTTTATCTGGATTTAGTGTTTTATACATGTTATCCAATTTAGTTAAGTTCCCGTCACAAACTTTTCTTTTTGGGGGATTGGTCTAAAAAAAACTTCGTTCTTGTTAAATTAATTCCTGAATATTTTATAGGTTCTCCGAAATAGAAATTCGTAATGTTGAAAGTTTTTCTTAGATAGAGTAACGACGGTTTAATTTTATCGGAAATTTTCTCACTTCGTTTCTTTAGTTTTAATTGACTTTAGAATGCATTTACTTATTTATTTACTATAAGTCTGTTTAGGATATCCGATGTATCATGCCTTTTAGTAGGATAAGTCAATACATTGACGGGTATATATTTTCTTGGGTCAATATAAACTCAAAATTTTCATACCCCTGATTTAGAGATGTGAAAAAAGTTCAGGCTTATCGCAGGTTTGTTTCGTTGTAAAACTGTCTTAAACAGGTTTGGGTTGATTTTTTTCCATAAATATCATGATTTAAATAAAAAAATATTTGTTATAATATTGACTTTAATGTCATGTTTGGTTCTCAGCAAAGGCATGCTGTGTACCTCTGTGATCTTTTGGATTCATATGGTCTAAATAGAACCATATTTAAATCTACTCGTAATTAGTTTGTCTTGATAACATCTTTCTAAATTTTAATTACAATACTTTTAAAGTAAATACAATTGCCTTTCATTTGTCTGATCATCTTGCTCAAGTGCTTTATGCAGAACTAAAAATAACAACAAACAACAAAATATTAAACAACACCTTTAAACCAACTACACAATAAAGTCTTCTCAATTTCTATAATTTTATTGAATTAAAACTACATCACTTCACTTAGCTGGAATACAACCAGTAAGATAACAAAATCAGCACAAATTATTACCCCTTAACAATTTTCAGTCAGTGAGAGCGGCTGGATCGCTAGCGACAAATTCTAACAAAGGAAAAAAAAAGAAAATATTCCTTGGTTTTTTATTTGGCGAATGAAAAATTGAGAAGTAATAGAAAACTTACACAGTTTAAAATACAGTTATTTGTGCTAAATAATAAACAAGTAAAATGTGGTTTAGGTTTTTAATTACAAAATTATTTTATACCTTGGGTATCGGTTATTATTGATAATAATAAACTAAATTTTTTGATGAAGAATATCCGTAAAAAAATAAAGTAAAATTTAATTTCATAATTTTTCTTGATAAGAATAAAAATATACGGAATATATATATATATATATATATATATATATATATATATATATATATATATATATATATATATATATATATAATGTTTTTCAGATTCTTGAACCATAGATTAACCATTTTCTTTTTATTTTATCTTTTCTTGGGTTTAGGTTGTATATTTAACAAAAAAATCCTAAATAATTTGACGTTTCGCCCTTTATTTAAGGCGTCTTCAAAAATTTTTAGTTTTTTTATTTATCGATCTTCGTAAAAAAAATTATATAATTACAAACATTCATACACAAACATATTTACAATTTTAAAAACAAGCAACACTTTAAAAAACTATTAAAATTTTTAAAAAAGTACTTAATTTTACCAGTACATACCTGGACATTTTGTTTATTTATTATTAATGAAATGACATTTCTACATCGTCTATTTACGTACTTAGGATACATGGAATGCGAGTGTGTTTTATTTTTTATATTTTAACAATGGACCAAAAAAAACCGAAAGAACACATATATTCAATTTTATGTTTTAGAGGATATTCAATTTTTGATGTTTATTAACAGGATCGAATACTTAATATTTTTCTTTAAATTAGGCTGGTGTAAATGTGGCTCAAATTTCCTATATCCGTTCTGTCGTTAACAGTGTTATTATCTTTTTTAATTTCTTCATTTATTTTATTTGCATTTTTTGATAATTTATATCTTTGTTTTTAATTATGGTACTGTTTTTCATCCTGTGTGTGTTTCTTTAAGGCGCTTTTATACATTTATGGCAATTCAATCTGTTTTTTAGCAATTGGCCTGTCATGCCTATTTATATATATATATATATATATATATATATATATATATATATATATATATATATATATATATATATATTCTGTGAAATATTTACGTGGATATTTATTAAAACACATTTTAGAAATATGATTTAATCATCCTGACTTGCTCGCTATGAGTTTTTATGTACAAATCTCAAAAAATATTTTAAAGAACTATGATTTTTTAAAAATTTAATCAATGATTTTTATTTTTTTTTTAACCCAACTCTGGACTTGAACTAATAATTGTTCTTTTGTATTCCTTAGAATAATGCCAGCGGCTCAAGCTTCGAGGGCATGAAGTTTGCTCTCACAGCTACCGCAGCTGACTTGTTCTTTCATGTTAGTTTTTTACCATACCATACCCCTAGGGACTTAATGTACCTAGACCACAAAATTAGGATTTTATGGATTGTAATTCAGGAAAAACTGCTGATTATTCATCTTAAAGAAAATGGTCTACGATGATCCAACCCACCTTTAAACGAGATAATTTTAAAAGAATTTTTTGTAAACTTACTTTATTAAATTCCAATTATTAATGTAATAATTCAAAACATAATGCTTTGGTAAGGATTGAAAAAACTATCGCCCCTAACTTAACAATGCCCATGCTACCAAACAAAAATAATTCTACTACCATTCCATCAATGTCACTTCTTTTTTATCCATTAATAAAGTTCCATCAGTCCTTTTTGAAAAGATAAAGGTGTTGTAATCCGCTTATAAAAAAGGGATTACATAGATCTGAATACGCTTTGCATAGGCGATAAGTCTAGGATGACAATGATAGAGTGTCATTTGTGCGTTATCCAGGATGAAACGTGATACTTTTCGAGTCTAACGATAAATTAATGTTCGGTAGTCTAGTTAATAAACAAAGAGTTTTTACAGGGTGTTAAATACGTTGTCGACAATCGAAAACTGTTTGAGTTAAAAAAAAAACAGCCTTAGCTATTCCTTTTCTGTCACTTCTCCGACTTCTTACTATTCCATGGAAATTAGATCAACAAAGAGCTGTTTTGTTAAAAAAAATGTAACATAGGTTTTTTTGCTGGAATGTGTTCATTTCGGCATCCTATAAAACATATCTTGATGGTCTCTCTGAAAGACCTGTGCAAAAAAAATGGCGGACCAAAAATGGTCATGATTTTTGGTTTTTTCAGTTTATCTCAAAAAGTAAAAGTTGTATCGAAAAATGTTTCAAACAAAAGTTGTAGACAATTAAAAAACCTATCGATTTATATATAGTTATATAAGTTATAGGTGGCGCCACTAGTTACTGATATATATTTTTTTTTTTCGACAAAACTTACGGTTTTGGTTTTTTTTAAAGACATTTATTATCAAATTACCGATTTAAAATTTAACATAAATATAGGTATTATCATTCTAAAAAAGTATGTCAAACCCGGAATCTGTGAGTTTTTTATTTTCCGAGAAATTCGATGTCAAAGTTGAAAATTCAACCTCAATTTTCCGCTCTCCTAATTAAGATACAATGCTCAATTTTAATGGAAATTGTTTGTATTGTTTTATATTTTGAAGATCTATTAAAAATATTTTTTTTTCAATCGTTGGCCGAGAACTTTTGCAAAAACCAAATTTCGCACCAAAAAAATTGCGATAATTTTTCACCGGATGGAGATAAAATTTTTTTAATGCATGCATTGGATTTAGATGTATCATTTCCGATCTCAAAAAAACTTTTAATTTTGGATGAAAAAAAATTTTTTTTTTCAAAAATTCGTAATGGCGTGGCAAATGAATATTAAGGGCTCAAATTTGCAGAAGATGCTTTTAAATACTTGTACTTTACCGGTGAATTTTTTGGATTCAAGAAATACACTTCCATACGATCTGTGAACCTTCGAAAATTGGGCCGAATCTAATCGAAAATAGCTGCTACAGGCCGCTGTCGGCGGGTTGCCATAGTTCAGGCGCATTATTCATTGGCGCATCAAGGAAACTTATGTATCACAAGTAATATTTATAATATTGCTGTTTTATTAATTTATATAATAGTAATAATTTGTTTAGTCATATTAATTATTAATTTGTTTATTAACAACATTTTTACAAAAAAATATAGAGAAAATCATACAAATATTCAATTATATATTACAAATTATACCGTTTTTTCCTTTATATTATTATTACCTAATAATTTATTTAAGAAAATTTCTATAAGCAAATCATATAAATATTTAATAATAAATTAATAGTACATTTTAAGAGAAGCTTTAAAAGTGTTTTAGGTATCTCTGAAAAATTCATAGTTAAACAATTATAAGCTAACAATTTATTTTAAGGGTGTACATCCACTAAAGTTAAAAAAAGAAATTTTCTTTTTAATTTAAAAAATTACTATGCACTTTTAAGGCCACCCAGCACTCAGGAATTTTAAGAGAAGCTTTAAAAGTGTTTTAGGTATCTGTAAAAAATTCATAGTTCAACAATTATAACGCTAACAATTTATTTTAGGGGTGTATTTCCACTGACGTTAAAAAAAGAAATTTTCTGGTTTATTTAAAAATTCACTATGCATTTTTGAGGCCATCCAGCACTCAGGGATTTTAAGAGAAGCTTTAAAAGTGTCTTAGGTATCTTCAAAAAATTCACTGTTCAACAATTATAACGCTGACAATTTATTTTAAGGGTGTACATCCACTGAAGTTAAAAAAATAAATTTTCTTGTCAATTTAAAAAGTCTTTATGCATTTTTAAGGCCATCTAGCACTCAGGGATTTTAAGAGAAGCTTTAGAAGTGTCCTAGGTATCTGTAAAAAATTCACAGCTCAACAATTATAACGTTAACAATTTATCTTAAGGGTGTACATCCACTGATGTTAAAAAAATAAATTTTCTTGTTATTTTAAATTTCACTATGCATTTTTAAGGCCACCCAGCACTCAGGGATTTTAAGAGAAGCTTTAAAAGTCTTTTAAGTATCTGTAAAAAATTCATAGTTCAACAATTATAACGCTAACAATTTATTTTAAGGGTGTACATCGACTGAAGGTAAAAAAGAAATTTTCTTGTTAATTTAAAATTGACTATGCATTTTTGAGGCCACCCAGCACTCAGGGATTTTAAGAGAAGCTTTAAAAGTGTCTTAGGTATCTGTAAAAAATTCACAGTTCAGCAATTATAACGCTAACAATTTATCTTAAGGGTGTACTTCCACTGATGTTAAAAAAACAAATTTTCT
Source organism: Diaprepes abbreviatus (assembly GCA_034092305.1). Lineage (NCBI taxonomy): Eukaryota > Metazoa > Arthropoda > Insecta > Coleoptera > Curculionidae > Diaprepes > Diaprepes abbreviatus. The sequence continues at coordinate 192,817 of JASJET010000045.1, read as the reverse complement.
TGTTAATTTAAAAAGTCACTATGCACTTTTAAGGGCACCCAGCACTCAGGGATTTTAAAAGAAGCTTTAAAAGTTTCTTAAGTATCTGCAAAAAATTCACAATTCAACATTATAACGTTGACAATTTATTTTAAGGGTGTAAATCCACTGAAGTTAAAAATAGAAATTTTCTTTTTAATTTAAAAAATCACTATGCATTTTTAAGGCCACCCACTCAGGGATTTTAAGAAAAGCTTTAAAAGTGTTCTAGGTATCTGTGAAAAATTCATAGTGGCGTGGCAAATGAATATTAAGGGCTCAAATTTACAGAAGATGCTTTTTAATACTTGTACTTTACCGGTGAATTTTTTGGATTTAAGAAATACACTTCCATACGATCTGTTAACCTTCGAAAATTGGGCCGAATCTAATCGAAAATAGCTGCTGCAGGCCGCTGTCGGCGGGTTGCCATATTTCAGGCGCGTTATTCATTGGCGCTTCAAGGAAACTTATGCATCACAAGTAATATTTATAATATTGATGTTGTTTTATTAATTTATATGATAGTAACAATTTGTTTAGTCATATTAGTTCTTAATTTGTTTATTAACAAAATTTTTACAAAAAATTATAGAGAAAATCATACAAATATTCAATTATATATTACATATTATACTGTTTTTTCCTTTATATTATTATTACCAAAAAATCGTATAAATACGATATATCAATTATACATTCATCTTTCTTTTGTTAATAAACTATTAGGTCATAGTAATATAAAGGAAAACGCAGTAGAATATGTAATATATAATTGAATATTTTTTGATTTTCTCAATAATTTTTTTGTAAAAATTTTGTTAATAAACAAATTAATAATTAATATGACTAAACAAATTGTTACTATCATATAAATTAATAGAACATCAATATTATAAATATTACTTGTGATGCATAAGTTTCCTTGATGCGCCAATGAATAATGCGCCTGAACTATGACATCCCGCCCACAGCGGCCTGCAGCAGCTATTTTCGACTAGATTCGGCCCAATTTTCGAAGGTTCACAGATCGTATGGAAGTATAGTTCTTGGATCCAAAAAATTTACAGGTAAAGAACAAGTATTAAAAAGCATCTTCTGCAAATTTGAGCCCTTAATATTTATTTGCCACGCCATTATGAATTTTTGAAAAAAAAAATGTTTTTTTTCATCCAAATTTTTTTTTTGAGATCGGAAATGATACATCTAAATCCAATGCACTCATTAAAAAATTTTTATCTCCATCTGGTGAGAAATAATCGCAATTTTTTTGGTGCGAAAATTGGTTTTTGCAAAATTTCTCGGCCTACGATTGAAAAAAAAACTTTGTTAATAGATCTTCAAAATATCAAACAATACAAACAATTTCCATTAAAATAGAGCATTGTATCTCAATTAGGAAAGCGGAAAATTGAGGTTAAATTTTCAACTTTGACATCGAATTTCTCGGAAAATAAGAAACTCAGAGATTCCGGATTTGATATACTTTTTTAGAATGATAATACCTATATTTATGTTAAATTTTAAATCGGTAATTTGTTAATAAAGGTCTTAAAAAAAACAAAACCGTAAGTTTTGTCGAAAAAAATATATATCTCGATAACTAATGGCGCTATCTATAACTTGTATTATATCAATCGATAGGTTTTTTAATTCTCTACAACTTTCGTTTGAAACATTTTTCGACACAACTTTTACTTTTCGAGATAAACTGAAAAAACCGAAAATCGTGACCATTTTTGGTCCGCCATTTTTTTGCACAGGTCTTTCAGAGTTACCATCAAGAGATGTTTTATAGGATGCCGAAATGAACACATTCCAGCAAAAATGTTACATTTTCGTTACTGACGAAAAAATCTATTTTCCATGGAGTATCCTCTATAATTAAGATTTTATTATAGTTAAATGAAAATAGACAAAAAATGTATGTTAACCCTTCAGACTCCACTTTTTTTTTGATCGCCAACCCGCCCCTGTTCGCGACTCTTGACAATCGCAGCGTACTAAACAAAACACTTCTAATACATAAATAACAAACTCCTTGTATTGTGTTAAGGTACAATGCAATTCCTCGTAACTGCTAACCCACTTCGAAATGAATGAATAAAAAGGAAGTGCAACGCCGCCCTCTCGAAAAGGTAATCCCGTTTTTTACTCCTTGAAGGACTGGTTTCTTGGCTTTTGCGTGGGGAGTGCTACCACGTAATTCGTAACAACATGTCTATTTAATCGATTAAATGAATACCTAGTTTTAGATTTTTACATTATACAGGGTGTCCCACGACAAACCGCCACGATCGATTACAGTGTGCTACGGTACGAGAAAGAGAGAATTAAAATTAAAAATATTAAAAATGCTTCGATACAGAATGGTTATTTTTTTTTGGTGTTGATCGCTCCTTCTTTTAGGGTGGTTATTTATATATATATATATATATATATATATATATATATATATATACTCATAAAAAGAAAAATTAAGCAAGCCAAAGAACTCTGACTCGAAAATTCCTGTAAAGAAATAGAGAACCTCCAAAAAAAACACGACAATTTCAATCTCCACAGGAAACTTAAATATACCTCCGGAATCAGAAAACCAAAAAATGCTCATTTACTCAAGGACGCCGACGGAAGAATCTGTAATCACGAATAACAGTGCAGAGAATGGGAGAGATACATCAGTGACCTTTTTGACGATGCTACTCGAGAAAACGCTGCACATACACATACTATATGCAGCAGCGAGATAGACAGGGGCCCCAGTATATTGAAGTCGGAAGTCAGGAAAGCAATACAGCAAGCCAAAAATAATAAGGCACCTGGACCAGATCAGATCCCTGCTGAGTTGCTTAAATTTCTAGATGAGGAAAATATTTCTTACTTAACCACTTTCTTTAATAAAATCTACAACGAAGGAATAATACCAGATGATTGGTTAGAATCGCTGTTTGTAACATTACCAAAGAAAAGTAGACCCATCAAATGCAGCGACTTTAGGCTGATTAGTTTAATGAGCCACACACTTAAGATACTTCTACAAATTATACAGAACCGAATATTCCTTTTATGCGAAAATAGAGTGAGTGATAAGCAATTTGGATTTAGAAACGATCTAGGAACAAGAGAGGCACTATTTTGTATGCGCGTTCTCCTACAAAAGAGCTGTGAATTCCGAAAGAACATCTACGTCTGTTTCATCGACTTTGAAAAGGCATTCGACCGAGTACAACATGATAAACTTTTTGAGTGCCTACAAGCGGCAGGTCTAGACCACTACGATATAAGACTGCTAAAACATCTATATTACAATCAAGTAGCCTCTATCCAAATTGAAAACAGTCGTACTCAAAACCTACCCATCAAACGTGGAGTAAGACTGGGTTGCGTTCTGTCACCTTGTCTCTTTAATGTATACTCTGAAGAAATCTTTAGGGAGGCTTTGGATGACAGACAAGAAGGAGTAAGACTAGGCGGAGAAGTAATCAACAATATGAGATTTGCTGATGATATGGCTATTCTTGCGGAAAGCATCGAGGATCTCCAAACATTAGTAAACCTAGTCAATGAAGCGAGCTGCCGAAGAGGCCTTAAAATCAACATCTCAAAAACAAAGTGGATGGCCGTTGGAAAGGTTACTGTAGATGAATGTCAACTTTGGCTCGATAGGAAGAGGATAGAGCGTGTAAACCATTTCAAATACCTTGGCAGTTGGTTGAATGTAAATGGGGACTCAGATGAAGAGATAATAGCTAGGATAGAAATATCGCGGAAGGCCTTTATGACATGGAAACCAATTCTATGCAACAGGAACCTATCAATGCATATTCGTAAAAGAGTTCTGAAATGCCATGTATGGTCTATTCTATTATACGGTTGCGAGACATGGACACTAAAAACCACAACGCTAAACAAACTGGAAGCATTCGAATTGTGGTGCTAACGTCGAATCCTAAAGATATCATGGGTTTCGCACACTTTCAACGAGGATGTTCTCAGAATGATGGATACAGATCGACTGCTCTTGAACACTATAAAGAGGCGGAAAACAGAATACTTCGGTCACATAATTAGAGGACCTAAATACCAGCTTCTTCGCCTTATAATACAAGGAAAAGTGGAAGGAAAAAGATGGATAGGCCGAAAGAAGCTTTCATGGCTGCGTAACATCAGGCAGTGGTGTGATTGCACGGTAGAAGAACTATTTCGCGCAGCAGCCGATAGAGAAAGATTTCAGGAAATTGTAAACATGATGACCACCAACGTCTGAATACAGGCATGGCACCTAAAGAAGAAGATATATATATATATATATATATATATATATATATATATATATATATATATGTATGTATGTATGTAATAGAATAAAATATTGGCGAAGCGGACGTGAAAATCTGCCAATCTACATGATTCTCGTGTTAAAAAGTGCGGAGCACTCCAAAATATGGAAAAACTCCGGGTCCGACATACGGCGACAGCGCTGTTTCGTCCTAATATGGGACTCGTCAGACCACCACATTCGGTACAAACCATCATCTCGCCTTTGCATCCTATAAAGCTGAGTTTAAAATTAAAAAAACAGCAAACAAGACGACAAAGGCGACATCTCGATGGTCCACTTGATAACACAAGAACCACAGAAATTAACAAAGTTTGTAAAAAACCGCCATATGGTGACGCGACGGTGAATTAAAACAGAAATATATAAAATCGAGTACACGAAACACGCTGCCAAAAGGATAGAGGTCGCATTTTTCGGTACTGGCAACTAAAGCCTACTGCTAATTTCAGCAGCCAAAGCCACGTGTCGCACCAAACGATCTCACCATGAGAGCACCGTTTAGCGTGTTTCAAAGCCAAACAAATATATAAATAAATAGATAAGTTTTAGTCCGTGTAATATATGTATTTATTTAAACTGAATTAAAAGTGATTTACTATTAATATGTGAAGTGATGTTTTAAATTATCCAGTGTATACATATTCCTTCGGTTTACGAGATATTTTAAATGAAATTAAATCTAAAGTATCCTGTAGTTGCTCACAGAAAATCTTATTAGTTCTCAATCACAAGAGAAAAATGAAAGTATACTTTAAAATCGGTAATATCACTGTTGACTATTTAGTCTAATACACAAAAATGGTGTGTTGCATTCTTAGGTATGATCACTTTCACTACGGTTTTCTTAAGGAAGAACGAATACAATAATAACTTTGTTTATCCTTAATATCTGGCAAATGATGCCTTAACACACTAAATTATGGTTTTAGCTGCAAACAGGAATAAAAGTAGCATTGTACTTTAAGGAAATCAGCAAAAAATCTGCTTTCTGTGTTTCTGCGGGTTTTCACAACTAAGGCTTGACCTAGAGACTCCCTCTACTAACGCTTCTAGAAATCTTCAGAGCGCCAAAAACAAAAGATTAACTACACCCTTGATGAAAATAGTAAAAGTGGAGTGTTTGATACATTTTTAGGCACACTTGAATTTTTTTTTGCAATACCACTTTTTGATATGACAGCTGAATAAAGCTTTTAATTTAATATTTATTAAAGAGACTATTTGATGAAAATAATGAATTAATTTATGGTGAATATTAGTTTTATTGTAGGTATTATTAGTATAAATATTTATTTATTATAAAATACAAAACTGTAACAAGTGTCACTCACTTTTCGGCAACAAAACATTATTATGTATTACTGCCCTTGTATAACCCCATTTTTAAATAGTAATTATAGTTCTCCTTGAGGACATTCACTTTTTTACTGCTTTTGTATTCTTCTAGCTATTTAATTACCTTAAAGAAGAAGTAAGTGTAACAATTTTGGTGACCAGTAAAACTAGTTCTTTGAGTCCATTGTTACTTAACCTACTTCCGGACTTTTCTTTGTCGTATTTTTTCCTTATCATGCCATCTGTATCTCGATTGTTGTAACTAAATATTATAATTTTTACGAGCGAAATTTGTCCCCTTTGTGGATAGTAAAATGAAACTATAGTAAATCTTGACCATCGTGCAACGTGTACCATACCCTTCAGTAAGCAATTCGCAAAATTTTAAATTAAAAATTTTCATTTAGTTTTTGCTCATATGATGATATCGCGATTTTAAATATATTAACTTCACAATAAACTAATCAACTAAAATGTTGATTTGATATTGTGACACGATGTATACTAACCTGTTTTTACATAAATGCAGCTGACAGCGCGATAAAACCATATTGTACCACCTATCAAATCAAGCCTTCATTTACACCCGTTGACAGCTCGGCCATAAACAAAAGAAATACGAGTCGTACGTCAGAAATCTCGCGCGAGTTTCATCTGCGGTCCAGCCAACGCAACGTACATTTCATCAAAATTTGACGGGGTGCATCCACCCTTGGCGTGTGTTTTTATGGTCTAGTAGGCAGGCACATATTGTCTCTTTTCTCATTTGTCTTTTTCGGTTTTTGTCACTGGACCGGTAGCGTTTTGGAACGTCGAGTTTTTAAGGGAGAGTGAATTAATTGAGATCGTTTGATAATGACGCCATCTGAGCTTTCCCTTGAAATGACAGTTTTATAACTATATAGCAGTATGACATATATATATATATATATATATATATATATATATATATATATATATATATATATATATATATATATATATTGGTGTATGAACCATCACCTGTAGGTGGAACATCTTACCTATAGATTCCGTCAAGGAATGACTAAATATAACATCCGAAAAATATATAAGTATGTGTAGAAGGGTGTCTGGGAAAGACATCGGCGGAACTGTCATATTATCAACATATCACCGCCATCCTCCGACCAGATTTAACTTCAAATACAAGATCCAAACGACAATAAGTACGACGGACGAAAGAGTGTATGGAGAGGTACCTACTAGAGTCTCACTGACGTAACTCGATATAGACAATGCAGGTCTTTTCTAGGTTCTCCCTGCCAAATTACTCGATATTGACGAGTTAGCAAAAATTTGTTCATAATATGAAAGCGTGCCGGTCTTAAATAAGATAGAAATAATCGACGTACAATCCCAACAGAGACAATTATAGCCTAAGAAAGAAAGAAATAGAATAAACGCATAGGAAAGAATAAGAAAGAAAACCGAATTACCTTGTATTATTAGGCATATACAGGTGCACTTCAATAAGAAATAAGTCAAACCTTGCCGGTGATGCTATAACAGAACACTCTGACGAGTCCGCCACCGGTATTGGGACGAAAAACGTCTGAAACATTTTAGTGGTTGAAAATCAGCTTGTACTGAAAAATATCGTCAGTTGTTAGTCTGACATCGAAGTCGGCAGGTTTTTAATATCCTGCTGGCATATCAATGAAATTTATATTTTATATAGCAGTTGTTTTCTGTGAATGTTGCTCTCGGTTCTATACAGCTCCACTGACGAAACTTGTATCGAGAGAAGACCAGAGTTATATTTATAGAAAATAAACTGTGTATATTCGTTCCTTTTTCTCTGTTTGAAATGAGAATACATATAGACAACTATTTAAACAAGGCAGTTTGATTTATTTATTACTGAAATTTTGATTTTTTAGAGCCCTGAAACTTTGTTTTATAACATTTAGATAACATTATTTGATTATTTGCGGTAGTCGCTTTATTGCAAGTGCCATTTTGGATTCGCCATTTTGAATTTTAAACAATCTGTTTTTAAAACGCGAATAGCCAAATTTTATAACAAAATTCAACATGAAGGGAAAAAACAATGTAGTTCAAAAACAAACTTTCTTTACACTGCCATATATAAACGGGTTATCCTAACAATTAAAGAGTATGCTCTCAAAACACAACATTCCAGTTGCACACAGGGTATATAATTGTTTAAATTCACTGTTCACAAAATTAAAGACCAAAACTAAACAATATAAAAAAACTCATGTTGTATACGAAATCCCATGTACCAACTGCAATGAAGTGTACATAGGACAAACAAGTCAGCTTCTCCAAAACAGACTGCGGTCGTATATATATATATATATATATATATATATATATATTTATTTGCGGCCTTCACGGATTCCTCCGTGCGAGATGCAATAGCAGTGGATATATCCACATTATGCCGCTGTAGTGCTGAAATCACATTCAGCAAACGTACAACTATATGCAGCTCCGTGAATGAATGAAGTAAAATGCGAACAATAAATGCAAACTTTGTTCCAACCATATCCTTTCCGTGGTAGAGGTTGCACAGTTTGAACAAATTGCTACGGAAAACAATTTATCCTATTCCACCACCATCGAGATGATGGCCTACCTGTACCACCATACCGAGAAGAAAGTCAAAACTTGCCCTCTTCGCCACAGTGATACGACAGAGGTAGATGTTTCGTCTCTACTAGACTCATCAGGGTACCGACATGCACCTGGCTGTGCAAAGGACAGATCAGAAGGAAGCATGCAAATACTGAACGCGGCTTCGCTGACCTCCCGCCGGATGGCGTAGATATGTTGATGCGACCTTTACGGATTCCTCCGTGCAAGATGCAATAGCAGTGGATATATCCACATTATGCCGTTGTAGTGCTGAAATCACATTTAGCAAACGTACAACTATATGCAGCTCTGTGAATGCGAACAGTTTACCTGATGAGTTTAGTAGAGACGAAGTATGTACCTCTTCCGTATCACTGTGGCTGGGAGGGTAAGTTTTGACTTTCTTCTCGGTATTGTGGTACAGGTAGGCCATCATCTCTATGGTGGTCGAATAGGATAAATTGTTTTTTTTTAGTAACGTGTTCAAACTGTGCAACCTCTAATACGGAAAGGATATGGTTGGAACAAAGTTTGCATTTACTGTTCTCATTTTACTTCATATATATATATATATATATATATATATATATATATATATATATATATATATATATATATATATATATATGTAAAATTTATCTTTGTATCATAAACCTTTTGTCAATATTTTTCTGTAATATTTTCTTGGATTTTAGGTTTTTTCATGTGAAAATCAAAAGACAACAATTTTTCTGACGTTTCGCTCTACATAGTGGGCTTCTTCAAATATATATATATATATATATATATATATATATATATATATATATATATATATATATATATATATATAGAGAGAGAGAGAGAGAGAGAGAGAGATTTTCCAGAACGTTTTTTTAATTTAGTACAATTTATGTCAGTATCAATTTAGGGCGCTGGATAATGAACATCTTTAGACATAGACAGAGGTTGAATTTTTTAAAATTATATATCTCAAAAAAAGCTAAATATGATGGTATGATAATTGGCATCTAGATTTTTCATTACAAATAAATAATTACTTGTTACAAAGTTTTTGGAAATCTACTGTAGAAAAACAGCGTTCAGCTAAAACCATAAGGATGGCTAAAATCAAAGATATGAAAATTCGTATATAAATTCTTCTGGGTGGGACTTAGAAGATCTGAGTGGCCACAACATTAAACACGTATAAAACCTTCAGCGACAGCTAGAAAACTTCGACTGCACGTGAACAAGACAGAGTTCCTAAACAAGAAAAAAATAGTAACATCATCAACATATACAGTTGAAATAAGATTAATTTTAAAATATCTTCCATCCCAGAACTACAAACTCGTTGATCGGAGTGCAACGAAATGTAACACCCCTAAAAAGTCGATGGACCTCTATTAACAGATGCGTATGCAAATCAAAATTTCGGTATTGTGTGTTGGGGTTAAGGTATTTTGTGAGCTGAAGTGTGCTGGAATTGAATAGCTCTGGTAATTAATAGGATATAAAAATAATAGAATCATGTCCGATTGTGTAGTGGCCCGCAAAAAAAACAAGTTCTAATCTCTACCTGATAGGGTTAAAAAAAAAGGAAAACATTTATATGCGACAGTTAATTCACTTACGCTTTGCACAACATGGCTTTTGATAAGTGAATACAACCTCGAAAATGGCCCACACAACATCGATTTGCAATAGACAATAAGGAAATACATTTTGTAATTGTATTGCATGATTTTTCTCAGAGACGGATTATAAAATATTAGGTGGAAAAGTTTACGGTTCTTTAAATGATGATTAAATTACAGTGTAACTCCCTTTTCTCGATCGCCAAATGTATCGGTAACCTGTAGAAGGACTAATAGCCTGAAAACTGTTCGGTGGCGTGGCTTTACTAAATATATATTGTCTTTAAAATAAGTAAACTTATTCTCGTAATTATAAGAGGAAGAAGAAGAGCTATAGCAATAATGAATGACATTTTATTGGACCGAAAAATATCGAAGATAAATAAACAAAGAATCTAAAACACCGTAGTAAAATGTATTGTAATATATACTAGTGATTTATGACAAATGAAAGAAAGACTGAAAGCTACCTCAGCGCTACTGAAATTAAATATTGGAAACGTGTGACAGGAAAATTGAAACGACGTGGTGGATGATTTTAAGGTAAAATAGCTAAGGTGGTATGGACACAAGATACTTGAAGAAAAACTCCCAAAGGTATTGCCAAAATGGCACCCTCAAAGACAAAGTAGAATAGGAAGACTAAGGCAGTATTGGAGAGAGGGGATGGAATAATAAATGAAACTGAGAAAGCTTGAAGATCACTAGAAAGATTAAAGATTGAATTTGAGTGGTATTCGGAATATTTATGTATATATATATATATATATATATATATATATACATACATACATACATACAACTTTGTTTTATAACATTTAGATAACATTATTTGATTATTTGCGGTAGTCGCTTTATTGCAAGTGCCATTTTGGATTCGCCATTTTGAATTTTAAACAATCTGTTTTTAAAACGCGAATAGCCAAATTTTATAACAAAATTCAACATGAAGGGAAAAAACAATGTAGTTCAAAAACAAACTTTCTTTACACTGCCATATATAAACGGGTTATCCTAACAATTAAAGAGTATGCTCTCAAAACACAACATTCCAGTTGCACACAGGGTATATAATTGTTTAAATTCACTGTTCACAAAATTAAAGACCAAAACTAAACAATATAAAAAAACTCATGTTGTATACGAAATCCCATGTACCAACTGCAATGAAGTGTACATAGGACAAACAAGTCAGCTTCTCCAAAACAGACTGCGGTCGTATATATATATATATATATATATATATATATATATATATATATATATATATATATATATATATATATATATATTTATTTGCGGCCTTCACGGATTCCTCCGTGCGAGATGCAATAGCAGTGGATATATCCACATTATGCCGCTGTAGTGCTGAAATCACATTCAGCAAACGTACAACTATATGCAGCTCCGTGAATGAATGAAGTAAAATGCGAACAATAAATGCAAACTTTGTTCCAACCATATCCTTTCCGTGGTAGAGGTTGCACAGTTTGAACAAATTGCTACGGAAAACAATTTATCCTATTCCACCACCATCGAGATGATGGCCTACCTGTACCACCATACCGAGAAGAAAGTCAAAACTTGCCCTCTTCGCCACAGTGATACGACAGAGGTAGATGTTTCGTCTCTACTAGACTCATCAGGGTACCGACATGCACCTGGCTGTGCAAAGGACAGATCAGAAGGAAGCATGCAAATACTGAACGCGGCTTCGCTGACCTCCCGCCGGATGGCGTAGATATGTTGATGCGACCTTTACGGATTCCTCCGTGCAAGATGCAATAGCAGTGGATATATCCACATTATGCCGTTGTAGTGCTGAAATCACATTTAGCAAACGTACAACTATATGCAGCTCTGTGAATGCGAACAGTTTACCTGATGAGTTTAGTAGAGACGAAGTATGTACCTCTTCCGTATCACTGTGGCTGGGAGGGTAAGTTTTGACTTTCTTCTCGGTATTGTGGTACAGGTAGGCCATCATCTCTATGGTGGTCGAATAGGATAAATTGTTTTTTTTTAGTAACGTGTTCAAACTGTGCAACCTCTAATACGGAAAGGATATGGTTGGAACAAAGTTTGCATTTACTGTTCTCATTTTACTTCATATATATATATATATATATATATATATATATATATATATATATATATATATATATATATATATGTAAAATTTATCTTTGTATCATAAACCTTTTGTCAATATTTTTCTGTAATATTTTCTTGGATTTTAGGTTTTTTCATGTGAAAATCAAAAGACAACAATTTTTCTGACGTTTCGCTCTACATAGTGGGCTTCTTCAAATATATATATATATATATATATATATATATATATATATATATATATATATATATATATATATATATAGAGAGAGAGAGAGAGAGAGAGAGATTTTCCAGAACGTTTTTTTAATTTAGTACAATTTATGTCAGTATCAATTTAGGGCGCTGGATAATGAACATCTTTAGACATAGACAGAGGTTGAATTTTTTAAAATTATATATCTCAAAAAAAGCTAAATATGATGGTATGATAATTGGCATCTAGATTTTTCATTACAAATAAATAATTACTTGTTACAAAGTTTTTGGAAATCTACTGTAGAAAAACAGCGTTCAGCTAAAACCATAAGGATGGCTAAAATCAAAGATATGAAAATTCGTATATAAATTCTTCTGGGTGGGACTTAGAAGATCTGAGTGGCCACAACATTAAACACGTATAAAACCTTCAGCGACAGCTAGAAAACTTCGACTGCACGTGAACAAGACAGAGTTCCTAAACAAGAAAAAAATAGTAACATCATCAACATATACAGTTGAAATAAGATTAATTTTAAAATATCTTCCATCCCAGAACTACAAACTCGTTGATCGGAGTGCAACGAAATGTAACACCCCTAAAAAGTCGATGGACCTCTATTAACAGATGCGTATGCAAATCAAAATTTCGGTATTGTGTGTTGGGGTTAAGGTATTTTGTGAGCTGAAGTGTGCTGGAATTGAATAGCTCTGGTAATTAATAGGATATAAAAATAATAGAATCATGTCCGATTGTGTAGTGGCCCGCAAAAAAAACAAGTTCTAATCTCTACCTGATAGGGTTAAAAAAAAAGGAAAACATTTATATGCGACAGTTAATTCACTTACGCTTTGCACAACATGGCTTTTGATAAGTGAATACAACCTCGAAAATGGCCCACACAACATCGATTTGCAATAGACAATAAGGAAATACATTTTGTAATTGTATTGCATGATTTTTCTCAGAGACGGATTATAAAATATTAGGTGGAAAAGTTTACGGTTCTTTAAATGATGATTAAATTACAGTGTAACTCCCTTTTCTCGATCGCCAAATGTATCGGTAACCTGTAGAAGGACTAATAGCCTGAAAACTGTTCGGTGGCGTGGCTTTACTAAATATATATTGTCTTTAAAATAAGTAAACTTATTCTCGTAATTATAAGAGGAAGAAGAAGAGCTATAGCAATAATGAATGACATTTTATTGGACCGAAAAATATCGAAGATAAATAAACAAAGAATCTAAAACACCGTAGTAAAATGTATTGTAATATATACTAGTGATTTATGACAAATGAAAGAAAGACTGAAAGCTACCTCAGCGCTACTGAAATTAAATATTGGAAACGTGTGACAGGAAAATTGAAACGACGTGGTGGATGATTTTAAGGTAAAATAGCTAAGGTGGTATGGACACAAGATACTTGAAGAAAAACTCCCAAAGGTATTGCCAAAATGGCACCCTCAAAGACAAAGTAGAATAGGAAGACTAAGGCAGTATTGGAGAGAGGGGATGGAATAATAAATGAAACTGAGAAAGCTTGAAGATCACTAGAAAGATTAAAGATTGAATTTGAGTGGTATTCGGAATATTTATGTATATATATATATATATATATATATATATATATATATATATATATATATATATATATATATATATATATATATATATACAGTGTGAACAGTAAAGTCCGCATCATTTGGGATTTTTTTTTATTAATAGCTTTATTCGAAATTTGCCTTTGGCAACAATTTCTGCTTCAATCGAGATGAAAATTAACTAAAAAAAGAATACTAGTCACGTGATTAACATTTTCTGTCAAATTTTAATTTTTTTTTCAAAAATAATTCAAAAGTGGGATTATATTTCAAAATATCGAAAAAAAGTTATTAGAAAAAGTTTTTCTAAATGCAATTTTTAACCGATATGCAAAATTTTAGCTGAATAAGATAATTTAGATTTTTTGCCCATTTTTTTGTAAATTGCACCACTGTTGCAAAATAAGACTCAAGGGAACCTACATAAAACTTCTTAGTTTTGACAATGCTTCATCTCAGATATATTTTGTTTAAAATAACGCCATATTAAATGTGTATTGTTCTACAAAATCCCAATACGTTTATTAAAATTTGGTCACATGTGAAGTAAAGATTAGTTTTTTTTGACCCTGTATAAGAATTTTTCCTCAATTTTCTAATAAAAAAACATAGGATTAAAAAGAAGTTAAATGAAAATTTATTTTCTACCTATTGCAGACTGTACTGATGACACTGTGTACTTGTTTGTCTTAATTATAATGTGTATTACTTTTAGTCACTATGTATTCAAAAATAGTTATTATATAAAATTACCTTATACAGGGTCAAAAAAAAATATTTGCATCACATGTGACCAAATTTTAATAGCCCTATTTAGATTTTGTAGAAAAACACATATTTAATGTTGTAATATAGAAGAATATCTTGTTTTACTTCTTATCGACTTGTCCCTGTATACCCGTATATTACAAGCACGTTCGGTTTTCTTTCTCTGTCTCTCATATGGATTGTCTATATCGGTATTTTTCTCGGGTTATTCTGTCGTCATCGGATAATTAGGCAGGGAAAACCTAGAAAAGACCTGCCTTGTCTAAATCGGGTTTTATATGTATCGAATTTCTCTCTAAAAATGTGGGTGTTTCGTCCCGGTACTAACTATAGGACCCGTCAGTGGGATTCTAGTTGGTACCTTCCCAGATACCCGTCGTTATACTTATTTTTGTTCGGATCTTGTATTTGTAGTTAAATCTGATCGGAAGATGGCGGTAAGATGTTGAAAATACGACATCCCTCTTTAGGTCAGACAACTTCAATGTTATTTGAGATTTCATAATATCTGATCTCGAACGAACGCCGAACGTTGGATGCCTAGAAACTGCGGGGACTAACACCTTGAATTACGCATTCTTCAATATCTTACCGCCATCCTCCGGTCAGATTTAACTTCAAATACAAGATCCAATCATAAATAAGTACGACGACGGGTGTATGAGAAGGTACCAACTAGAATCCCACTGATGAGTCCTATAGTTGGTACCAGGGACGAAACACCCACAGTTTTAGAGAGAAATTCGATACATATAAAACCCGTTTTAGACACGGCAGGTCTTTGCTTGGTTTTCCCTGCCAAATTACCCCTATCACGACAGAATAACCCGAGAAAAGAAACCGATATAGACAATCCATATGAGAGACAGAGAAAGAAAACCGAACGTACCTATAATGTAGGGGTATACAGGGACAAGTCGATAAGAAGTAAAACAAGACTGTCTCCTATATTACAACATTAATATGGCTCTACTTTAAACAAAATGATGAAGCATTGTCAAAACTAAGAAGTTTTATGTAGGTTGCGTTGAGTCTTATTTTGCAACAGTGGTGCAAATTACAAAAAATGGGCAAAAATCTAAATTATCTTATACAGCTGAAATTTTGAACATGAGCTAAAAATTATCATTTCGAAAAACCATTTCTAATAACTTTTCGTTATTTTGAGATATAACCCCACTTTTGTTTTTTTTTGGAAGGACATTAAAATTTGGCAGGTAATGCTAATCACGTGACTACTGTTTTTTTTTGGATAATTTTTATCTCGATCGAAGCAGAAATTGATGCTATTAATAAAAAAAATCTCATATGATGCGGAATTTACTGGTCACACTGTATATATATATATATATATATATATATATATATATATATATATATATATATATATATATATATATATATATAAATAAAACAGTGACTATAATTGTTATTTATATAAACATTTTTATATTTTTTTACTTTAAATGCGAGTAATTACGGGTATTGTCCCTATTTTTATTTTTTTTATGTTTATTTAAATTTAGATTGTCCATTGTAAGTAACCTATAACGACACGCTGTACATTTGTGTATTGTATTTTCTAGTATATTCTATTTTTAATTTGTTGTTTTATAGGAATAGTTTTTTAAACGCGGATGCTTTGAAAAACCGATTTTGAGTTATAAATATGCAACATATATTAATTAATACATGCATTATAGATTTTTATGTCCCTAAAAGCCCTTAACTAGATTGATGAGTCAACAATATCAAGTGTTCGAATTTCAGCTGTATATAATTAACCTTGTATCACTAATTTATTCCTTTTGATAGTTTGACTGACTGTTAATTTTATCGAAATTTTTCTTTTTCCAGGTAAGTCCAAACTTTTTATGACGATACCTCTGTATACATCCAACTCCAGTAAGTATTATATTTTTTTTATAATAAAAACTTTACGGTTTGTCTTGACACTTAATATTTTTCATCTCATTATGTCGCAGAATGGAAAGGGGTTATGAAAGGATAACGGGGAATAATAGAAAATTATAATGAGAAAGAAATTTCCACTCGAAGACACTCGAACAGTATCAAACAGTATAAAGTAGGACAAAGGAAACACCTTAACGCTTCATAATAGGTTTCAACTTTTGCCCTTTATCCTTTGTGTGTTTGCAATTATTAAAATGAAGCCCGAAGGAGGATTAATTGGATTTTCTTTGTTACTTTATGATTAATATGAGCGGAAAGTTTGACACCCAGTTCTGAGCGGTCCATGTAATTTATTAAACTAAGATAAGTCACTTAAGAAAATGGATTTGCGAAAATGAAGTATAACACGTCCAAATAGAGGTAAAATAATGCCTGTTGGACGTGCACAAAATATGTAAAAATTAGGAATGAGCGAATATTTGAAAATTCGAGTTTGTTTTGTTGATATTAAAAATACTCTAACAAGTAAGTCAAAAGTCCTTCCTCCACTGGCCATGTTTAAACGAACTTATTGTTTAAATAATGCATTTTCTATTCTAATAGTAAATATTATAGCATCCATTTCAAGCGCAGATCCAAGGGGGGGGGGGGCGGTGGGGCGATCGCCTACCCCCCCCCCCCCCAGAGTTTTGAGTTCAGGCCTACAGACCCGATTTTGCCTGTTATACTATAGTTTATTCAAGAACTAGAGAGAGTAATAAATCATTTTTTACCCTTTTTTTCTTCGCCAACTACCTGTATTCTTAGTCCGGTTTTTTTTGGGAAAATCTATATATAATGTATAACACATATAGTTTTTATAGGAATGAGTTAGAAATTTTATAAAAATACCGGTCTATAATAGTGGACTATGTGGGTTATATAACAATAGATATTTGGATGTGTGAAGTGTTAAAGACGATTTTAATCTTTGTTTTAGGCGTGAGAAGGAGGTTTATTTTATCACTAAGTATTTATGGCATAGGATATTATTTCAGTAATAAACTTAAAATAGAGAGCTTTTATAATATTATTTTATTTCTTATGATATCTTAATAACTCACATACATTAGAAAATACAGATAATTTTGACATATTTAACACAAATCAAAACTGTATTTTTATTATTTTTTATTTTGGCATAGAAACCGTTTTAGGCACATTCAGACTAAAACGTAGCATATTTCTCTCAAAAAATTTTAAGTCATAATTTAAATACGTACAAAATACCCATTGTCAAAAATACAAGAAGTTAAACATACATAAAAAAATAAATTCGTCCATATAATATTAAAATTTTATATTAATTAAAAACATCTTTAGGACATTTCACGTTTCAGTTTATTTATTTCTTAAACCATCTACAGAACTACAATTAAACACTAAAAAGGGATTTAAATGTAATTAATTTTACATGTTACAGAAAATTTAAATAATAAATTGTGTTTACGCTGGTAAACAATACGTATCTAATTTGTAATCAAAGTCAGTGAAGCTATCTTCACTCAAATTGATTATAATTGGTTCCTCTATCTCACTGATCATGAGATCGAGTTTCCACATTTTCTTTTATTCTTTTATTATATGGATTTTTCCCAATTTTCTGCAATAACTTTATTCAAAAAAATCTCTCAAAAGTTCAGTTAAATTACTAATTTTG
Organism: Diaprepes abbreviatus; assembly: GCA_034092305.1. Lineage (NCBI taxonomy): Eukaryota > Metazoa > Arthropoda > Insecta > Coleoptera > Curculionidae > Diaprepes > Diaprepes abbreviatus. Next base: position 174,583 of record JASJET010000045.1, on the reverse strand, counting down.
TAAGTTGTGTTATTTCTAGAAACTCTACCTTTTACTTAAGAGAGATATTTCCTTCTCCAACGGACAGTTTCCGGACTATCTATAAGTACAGATTTCCTATCTGGTTTTTTCCAGCAAAATTTAAGTTGTCTGAGCAATTTCCAGGGTTCAGTTCTTTTAATTTCAGGTAAATCCCAATTTTCATTGATTTTAGTTAGAATTTTGTCGATGGTTGGGATCTGCTTCTCATAATAAAATGTACGTACAACTCCGTTTATTGCAGTTTACATCTCTTCTTCCATCGAGGTTTTTCGTCTGCCTGTGATCGAATGTGGCTTGGGACTACTAACAATTCCAGTCGTCCAGATTTTCCAACTCCTGTCATGTTGGAACACATCTAAACAGAGCTTTTAACATTATTGTTTAGATATTGATTTCTTAAGGCATCATAAACATACATAGTAATAAATTTTTCGTTAAAGAAAAAATGCCCTGGTTTAACGATTTTCGAATAAATATAGATGTGGAAGCCATATCTTTTGGTTATCTTACTAATCTCAAATAATATATAAAAACAAGCACAAAGAAGATAAATCACTAAGGACACACTGTAAGGTGTACTTTGCTCACTCACAGAAATTAAATTCAACTACCCGAAATTTTATTGTTGCAGTAAATTTATAAAAGCTTACAATATTTAAATACAATTAAATATAATTAGGTTTAAGGCGGTCCTCATTTACCTGAGACACTGGAGCAGGTACGTTGGAAGTTTCGGTAACAATTTTATTACTCTCTCTAGTTCTTGAATAGAGTATAGGAATGTGTATGCTTGGGATCGCCCCTCTCCTTCCCAAGAGCTTTGAGTTCAGGAAAATTGAACCGATTCTGCCTTTTATATTAGGAATCTGTATGCTGCTGGCAATTCCCCCTCCCCCCTTTCGGCAACTTGTTTTTCCTTGTGATCGCCCCCCTCCCTCTCCAAGAGCTTCAGAAAAATAGATCCCACCCTGCCTTTTATACTAAAAATGGCAACGTTACGGGTGCTTCCCCCCCCCCTCCCCCGTCGACAACTTGCTTTCGCTTGCCATACTGTACTTTTTTGATATCACCGCCGACCCCCCCCCCTCAAAGAAAGAGGCTGGATCCGCCCCTGAACTAGCGATTCAGGAGAATAATGAATCTATAATTTCTTAGGTTTATTTTGCCGCTTTTTTTTTTGTATGGACGTATCGTTATAGAGTTGTCCCATTTAGCTGGAAATCTCGATTTTACAGTTTTAATGGCGTCTGTAACAACTCCTTCTTCCCTGGAGTTTTATTATCCTTCATTTTATTCATAGAATTATGGATGTTAGCTTTTGTTATCTCTGATATATCTCCAGATTCTTGATTGATGATATAAATACTGTCTTTAATATAATCCTCAAGGAACACCACATTCGTGAAGATTTGAACGAGACAGTAACTTATAACCAAAATACTTCCCAGACAACAGACAGATTTTAGAAAAGGATTTAGTAAGTACGAGCACTTATTGATAATGAGAATCTGCGTAAAACAAATATAGTAATATGTTTTTTTTTCTACAAAAAAATCGCGAAAATTTTTATAGTACGCCTATGTATAAGTGTAGCAACAGAATAAAAAAAGTTTATACAATAGAAAACTTCGTAACAAAAGATATATAAAAATCCAATTTTTGCGGCAATTGTTGTGCGATTTCTATCCTTTTGTTGCTCCGCACATATTTTAGGACCTCTGGAAGTTTTATCAGGTCGTAGAGTTGGCAGCGGCGTTAAATTAGCTGTATTGTGTTTCTAAATAAAATTGGAAAACTTACACAATTTCAGCTTTACAACAAAACACACGTCAACACTCGAAGTAATTCGTAAAAATGTATAGGTTAATAAAAAGGGGTTGCGTGGTTTCTTTACCCATCTGGGAACATATAGCAGGATTTCTTTTTGTACACCTATACTTGGCTAATAGTTTTATTTTGAATGTTTCTTTTTTAAGGTGCGGAATTCTGATAATAGTTGGACTACGTTGTATGCTCCACCCCCGATATATTTAAAATAAAAACTGAACAATATCTATATCTGTGTATCAGTAATAGGTTTATTGTTATCAGTTATAAATCAATTTTGGATTTTTTTTTCTCCTTATCGTTTCCTTTATGATTTTGCGTATGTTAACTTGGCCTTGTTTTTTTTTTTTAATTCCTCAGTCTCTTCACATTTCATTCAGTTTTCTTTAGTTATTAGGATCTCTTTTCTTATTCTTATCTATAGTTGTTTATATTTTTGTTTTTTTGTCTACACTGGGAAGCATACGTATCCAATTCCTAACCAGTGAAGCTATCTTCGCTCAAATCACTACATAGTATAAAACAAAGTCGCTTTCTCTGTCCCTATGTCCCTTTGTATGCTTAAATCTTTAAAACTACGCACCGGATTTTGATGCGGTTTTTTTTCAATAGATAGAGTGATTCAAGAGGAAGGTTTATATGTATAATAACATCCATTAAATAGTGGAGAAATACTGTTATTTTTGAGGTTTCTAATGTGATGTCGTTAATTATCATATTTTTTTCCGCTTACATTGCAAACGCAGGCTGAACCCTACGAGATTTATCAAAATAATGTACTAATTATTTGTACACATTGAAAAGGTCTACAGAAAACTCCGCGATGGTATATGTCTATCTCTCATGGATATCCCACAATAACATTTTTTTGTCATTTACTTTTTACGACAAATAATGGCAAATTTTGAAGCGATTTTAACCAATACAGCATTAATCCTTATCCAATTAAATAGCTTAAATACATTGTTGATTTAATATAGATCTATATGGTCCTTTACAGCACAAGATTTAAATGAATATTTTCGAAGATATTACAGATTTAAAATGGCGGGAAGTAGCGCTTGCGAAGGTACTGGCCGACCGGGGCGGCGGCAGCGTGCCTATAAATAGCGCGTCGGAGGCCGATGTAATAATTGTTGTAAAAATAAAATAAATAGTCACAGTTTTTCTGTAGTGTATTTAGTATCAGCATTGCACCCGTGCGAAGCCGGGGCGGGCCGCTAGTTAATTATAATTGGATCCTCTATCTCACCGATCATGAGATGAAGTTTCCACATTTTTTTTCATTTTTTTATTATATGGATTTTTCTCAATTTTGCGCAGTAACTTTATTCAAAAAAATCTTTCAAAAGTTCAGTTAAATTACTAATTTTGTAAGTTGTGTTATTTCTAGCAACACTACCTTTTACTTGAGAGAGATATTTCCTTATCCAACGGACAGTTTCCGAACGATCTATAAAAACAGATGTTCTATCTGGTTTTTCCCAGCAAAAATTAAATTCTCTGAGCAATTTCCAAAGTCTATTTCTTTTAGTTTCAGGTAAATCCCGATCTTCATTGATTTTAGTTAGAATTTTGTCGACGGTTGGGGTCTGCTTCTCATAATAAAATGTATGTACAATTTCTTTTATTTCAGTTTTCATCTCTTCTTCCAACGAGGTTTTTCGTCTGCCTGTGATCGAATGTGGCTTGGGAGTACTAACAATTCCAGTCGTTTTCTTCTCCTGTAGTATTCGATATGTAGTAGATTTTCCAACTCCTGTCATGTTGGAATACATCTCAATAGAGCTTTTAACATTATTATTTGAATATTGATATCTTAAGACATCATAAACATTTATCGTAATAAGTTTTTCGTTGAGGAAAAATGCCCTGGTTTAACGATTTTAGAATAAATATTGAGCTGGAAGCCATATCTTTTGGGTATCTCACTAATCTCAAATAATATATAATAACAAGCACAAACAAGATCAGTCATTAAGGACGTACTGTAAGGTGTGCTTTGCTCACTGACAGAAATTAAATTGAGAAACTTTATTGTTGCAGTAAATTTACAAAAGTTTATAATATTTAAATATAATTAAATATAATTAGATTTACGGCAGTCCTTAGTTACCTACGGCAGTCCTTAGTTACCTACGGCAGTGTACGTTGGAGGTTTCGGTAACAGTTTTATTATTCTGTCTAGTTTTTGAATAGAGTATAGCAATGTGTATGCTCGTGATCGCTCCCCCCCTTCCAAGAGCTTCAGTTCAGAAAAATAGAACCGATTTTGCCTTTTATATTAGGAATGTGTATGCTGCTGGCACTCCCCCCCTCCCCCCCGTTAACAACTTGTTTTTCTTGCGAGAGCCCCCCTCAAGAGCTTTGAGTTCAGAAAAATAGACCCGATTCTGACTCTTATACTAGGAATGTGTATGCTGCTGGCATCCCCCCTGTCGGTAACTTGTTTTTTCTTGTGATCACCCCCCTCTCCTAGGGCTTCAAATTAAGAGGAATAGACCCGACCCGGCCTTTTACTCTAAAAATGGGAATGATGCTGGTGTCTACCTCCCCCTCCCCCCCACGTCGAAAACTTGTTTTCGCTTGCCACACTGTAGTTTTGTGATATCACCGCCTCCCCCCCTCCCCAAAGAGAGAGGCTGGATCCGCCCCTGCTCGGAACAACATTATTTCCACTAGCGATGTCAACACGGTCCCTTTTTTGCATAAAATTCAGCTCCTTTAGGAACAACTTTGCAGCAACACAACCAAAACCCAAATCATTAACTGCAATGTCCTGAATGGATCCATAAGCAAGTTCAAGTCCTCTGCCAGTTCTGTGATGTTAACTGGCCGTTATTGACCAACATTTTTCTCACTTTTTTGATGTTTCCGTCGCTTTTTGATATCGACGGCCTGCCAATGCGATCATCATCCTCGATGGACTTACAACCACTTCAGAAGCGTCTGTGTCATGGGTAAATGATTGTTTTACTTAGCTTCGCAGAAACAGTTTCCCAATATTTCCAAGATTTTCGCACCATTGAATCCATTTTTAAGGCAAAATTTTATACAAACTGTAAGAATGTCAATGATAAATGTGGCAACCTAACCAAAAACCAGCTGATTCAGAGTGCCACCTGGTGGTAATTCTGGGAACGTTTTGATCAAGATGACGATCGACAGTTTCTTATCTACAGCATCGACAATTCTTATTAAAAGTTCCAAAGTGTAGTTTTGAAGCTTTTAAAGTTAATTAAAACATGCTGAGAAGAAAAATTTAAGCAACTTTTGTGTCAGAGTTAATGGATTTTTAATATGCTTTTCAAAAATAATTTGGAGATACTTGATTGCAAACGGAACAATCATTTAAAACAGCAGATATCACATGTTCATTTTACTTTCATCTATTTTCATTAAAGTAATTCATAAAAATAAAATTTCAGCTTTATATTCTGTACATTTTTTCAGCAGATTATTTGAACTTTCATAAAATCCAGAGAATCATTTGGATTCGTTAGATTAACTGTATTATTATATTTAATTTTTCTAGCTAAGCTCCTTAATAAGAAACCAGAAATTAAGAAAATTGGAAAAACTTGGTCATAATTTAATTTTCATTTTCTTTTACGTCTTCCATTTTAAGTACCTTTTCTTTAAAGATAAATCCTAACTTCCTCGAAGCTAAAATTTCATTAGCTCGTATAAAAAGGAGAAGTTAAGAATTTTTTAAAACAGTTTTATTACTTTTACTTTGCATATTATACTTATATAGAGAATTTTTAAATGGCTAGGGAGTTTATTTGACAATGAAACGCTTGGATTATGGTTTTTCATAACAGGAAGATGGAAAAGCAAGGGAACAAGAAATAAAGAATTAAAAGTTTTGTTCTGTGGATAATCTTATTATATTAAAAATTTTATGTTCGTTGAGGTGTGGTCTGATGGAGTGATATTATATACAGATATAAATTTTAGTAAGACAACATAATAAAAGTTATAGTGTAGTCCTCTTTGATGAAGAAATAAAATTATTTTTATTGTCATACCTCATGGATGGCTACGTCTTCATAAGGAAGTAATTAAATTTTTAATTTGAATTACGTCTCTTCTCTATATAGTATTAACTTTAAAAAACTCTTGTGGATAAAACATAACAGTATATATATATATATATATATATATATATATATATATATATATATATATATATATATATATATATATATATATATATATATATATATACAGGGTTATTGGAAGTTTTTAAATTTTTAATCTCAAAAAATTAAATTTTTCAAATATGTAATTTAACTTTGTATAACTATGATAATGTCCCAACCGATCTGTTAAAAACGATCCATGAGGAAAATATAGGAATCTTGGTCAAATTATTTAATACCGTTTACGCGACTGGAGATATACCGGAAGATTGGCTGAAGTCTGTATTCGTCCCAATCCCAAAAAAACAGCGAGCAAAGCGATGCAGTGAGTACAGACTAATAAGTCTAATGAGCCACATTTTGAAGGTCTTTCTCAGAATCATCCACAGCAGGATAAGATCTAAATGCGAAGCAGATTTAGATGAAACCCAATTCGGATTTAGAAACGCCCTAGGTACTAAAGGGGCTTTATTCGCTTTAAATATACGTCTGCAAAAATGCCGGGACCAACACAAGGATGTATTCGTATGTTTTGTCGATTACGAGAAGGCCTTCGACAGAGTACAGCACAGAAAACTCATAGACATTTTAAGTAACGTAGGGGTAGACAGCAAAGACGTAAGAATTATTAAAAATCTATATTGGCGGCAGAAAGCAACAGTAAGGCTAAATGGAAAACTCACAGAAGAAAGTAAAATTCTAGGAGGCGTCAGACAGGGCTGCATACTATCTCCACTGCTTTTTAATATATATTCAGATACAATCTCTAAACGAGCTACTCAAGGACAACGAATGGGAGTACAAATCAATGGAGAATATATAAATACAATACGATATGCTGACGACACTATTATCCTAAGCGACAAACTACAAGACCTGCAACATCTATTAGTGTGTTAACACTGAGGGTCAAGAAATGGGGCTCAACATAAATATCAAAAAGACAAAATTTATGGTCTTTAGTAGACAACCTCATCTTAACGCTTCAATACAAATAGAAGGAAAAAGTATAGACAGGGTGACTCATTTTAAATATCTTGGATGTTATATCACCGAAAATCTAAACCCAGATAAAGAGATAAGGTGCAGAATAGAGACTGCTAAAGCTACTTTTCAAAAAATTAAACCACTTTTCTGCAATGATAACCTCAACCTAAAACTACGCCAGAGAATGATAAGATCATACGTCTGGCCATATGGGGTAGAGATCTGGATAATTAAGGCTGCCACGATTAATCGGTTGGAGGCTCTCGAAATGTGGTTACACCGGCGAATGCTGAGAATACCTTGGACAGCTAGGCAGACCAACGAAATGGTACTCAATAGGGCCGACACAACTCGTCTATTATTAAACACTGTGAAGTGTAGAAAAATCTCATATCTTTGACATATATTCAGAGGGGAGCGATATATAATTCTTCAATTAATCATGATGGGTAAAGTAGATGGACTTAGAGGGTAGGAAGGAGACAGACTTCCTGGTTGAGGAATATTCGTGAATGGACAGGTATACGTAGCGCGGAGGAACTGTTCCAGCTAGCGCAGGACCGTGAAAGACTTACCAATGTAATTGCCAACGTCAGGGGGACATGATATGGCACTTGAAGAAGAATAACTATTTTACTAGAATACTTGACTAATACTATGGTCTGTCAAACGGAAGAAAAAAAAATCTGTGAAAGCATTTCGATTCTGTTAAAAATTTTGAAGAAAAACTTACTTTTTGAAGAAAAAATAAAAATCGAAATATCTCAAAAACTATTGCGTTTTGTATTATACATATTACAGTCAAATTTACTTCTTACCACTTGTATTATCAGATCCCCAAAGGAATTTATTGAATTAACAATAACCCCATATAACATGGGGAAAATCCAAGAGAAATACTAGAGAAACGTCAGTCTCCAGGAAAAATGATTCTGTGATTGACCCTTATTTTCTTCAGGATGTATCTATTGATGCTGTAGAATCAAGATAACAAATTATTTGTTGAATAAATATGTGCTTTCAACAGGATTGTACCACTTGCCATACAGCAGATGAGACAATGAATGCTCTGAAGGAGAGATTGAGTTGATGCTGAAAAAAAGATGGTATTGTGTGTTTATTTATTGTTTCGAATTTATCTTCTTCTAGCCTTGTCGATATTCTTCTGTTGGTTAGCCTCTGTTTGTTATTAATATTTGAAGTACGTCTTGCTTTTGAAATGGTTCGTTTCCAATATTTTAATAGTTTGATACTCGATTCTGCTGGTTCTAATAATGGGATTTTGTGACACAGGGAAGTGAATTAAGGGTATAATTATAAAATTATATATAAGTTTTCATAATATCATTACCTGCACGCCACAAACAAGAGGATTAAGGTTGATGTCCAATACCAACTTGCCTGAAACTTTTCAGGATGGTGTATAATAAAAAATAAAGGCACTTTTTTTTCTGCGGAAAACCCCTTTAAAGAAAAAAAATTGTCCCCAAAACCAGCTTTTCCTAGATATCCCAAGTTCTAAATGAGATATGTTTACGAAACTACATGGAATTTTCTTCTATTTTTTCAATAGTTTTGGGGGTGTGACATTTGAGAGGGGTTTTCACCCCTTCAGAACATTTTTCCACAGTTAAAAAAACTTACCTCCTAACTTTTTATTATCCACGGCTTTGGCAAATTTCAGACCAACCTTGGTTTTGGAAGATTGCCTTATATATATATATATATATATATATATATATATATATATATATATATATATATATATATATATATATATATATATATACAGGGTGATTCAAAAATCGATCACGAAACTTAAGGGGATGATTCTACTTGACAAAATAAGGGTAGAGCTTCATATAATTTTTTTTCAAAATGTCATTCGTTTTCGAGTTACAAGCCGTCCAAGTTTAAGTTTTTATTTTTTGTTTTTTGAATTACTCGCTTACAGGAAAACCGATTTGACTAATATTTGAAAGATAGGCTAAGTCTTCTGCGCTTCATCATTTTAGTAACAATTCACATTGATTGTTTGCCGTTAGAGGGCACTTTACCTACATTGAAAATTGTTTTTTTGTCATAATTTTTTAGTGTTGACAGCTACAGTAGTTTTTGGCATAATTTCTGAAAGACTGATGCCAGGCCTTTAAAAAAGGTGCTCTTTATTTACATCGCTAAACCCAACGGTTTAGACGTAAATCACCCTTAAAAATTAAGTGGTAAATTTACTTTTCTCATTTCATTACCACCAGCTACCAGGTAAATAGCTATCAAAGTATACTAGAGCTGTCAGTTTAACATCAAATAAATTCGCTTTTTAAACTATTTAATTTATAATCTTAAAATAACTAATAATGGCTAATCAGTAAATATTCATATTATGGATTATTGCGATATACATTTAATTGATAAAAATTAATGAAACAGTACTAAACAAACTAAAAAATATTCTCAAAATGTCCCCCATTTTCTTCAATACATTTCCTAACACTCTTCAAAAAATGTCGCCTAACTCGATGAAAAATTTCTGCTGTTTCTTTAATAATTTGGTACTTTTCGATTATCCTGAAGCGAAGATCCTCGACGTTGATTACTGGAATATCGTACACCAATTGTTTCAAATGACCCCAAAAGAAAAAATCCATAGGATTAAGGTCTGGTGACCTCGCTGCCCATGCCAATGGTCCACTTCATCCTATCCATCGCTCAGGATACGTTGCATTCAAATACTGTCGGACACGTATACTAAAGTGGGGCGGAGCTCCGTCTTGGAGGATCCACATGTTGGCCCTTACTTCCAATGGCACATCTTCCAGATACAATGGGAGACGATTTTGGATAAAATCTAAGTATACGTCACCAGTTAATGGGCCATCAAAGAAATGAGGACCAATAAGGTAATCTCCTATTATCCCTGCCCACACATTTAGTGAAAATCTACGCTGATGTTTCGTTTCTACCACATTATTTGGGTTCTCGTAAGCATATGTGTGGATGTTGTGTAGATTTGTTATGCCATCACGAGTGAAACCAGCTTCGTCAGTGAATAATATGACGCCAATTAATCGATTATCGTGTTCATACTTAGCTAGGATCTGATTGCACATTTCCAACCGTCTCGGCCGATCATCGTCATAAAGAGCCTGCACCTTTTTTGAATGAAACGGGTAGAGTTGTTCTTCTCTTAGTATCCTCCATGAACTAGCCTGACAGAGCCGCACTTCATTCCCAATTTTTCTAGTACTAATACCTGGATTATCTTCAATAATTTCAAGCACTCTTTTTTCTTGTTGCACGTTTCTAGCAGTTCTAGGTCTTCCCCTATTTCCATTATAACTTTTAAAGGAACCACATTCCGCAAGCCTCCTGTGCACACTGGAAAATGTTTGAGCATGAGGGATATTTCTTTCCGGATAACTCTCCATATAATATCTTCTTGCCAACTCATTACCATTTGCTTTTCCATAACAAAAATGGATATCACAATATTCGATATTTGAATATTGGTGATTAGCCATTATTAGTTATTTTAAGATTATAAATTAAATAGTTTAAAAAGCGAATTTATTTGATGTTAAACTGACAGCTCTAGTATACTTTGATAGCTATTTACCTGGTAGCTGGTGGTAATGAAATGAGAAAAGTAAATTTACCACTTAATTTTTAAGGGTGATTTACGTCTAAACCGTTGGGTTTAGCGATGTAAATAAAGAGCACCTTTTTTAAAGGCCTGGCATCAGTCTTTCAGAAATTATGCCAAAAACTACTGTAGCTGTCAACACTAAAAAATTATGACAAAAAAACAATTTTCAATGTAGGTAAAGTGCCCTCTAGCGGCAAACAATCAATGTGAATTGTTACTAAAATGATGAAGCGCAGAAGACTTAGCCTATCTTTCAAATATTAGTCAAATCGGTTTTCCTGTAAGCGAGTAATTCAAAAAACAAAAAATAAAAACTTGAACTTGGACGGCTTGTAACTCGAAAACGAATGACATTTTGAAAAAAAATTATATGAAGCTCTACCCTTATTTTGTCAAGTAGAATCACCCCCTTAAGTTTCGTGATCGATTTTTGAATCACCCTGTATATATAAATAAATAAATAAATAAATAAATAAAGTTCTTGTCCGTATAATATAAAAACAGAAATAATAGGACTAACAGCGCTATCGCCATCTGTCGGACCTGGAGTCTTTCCATACTTTGGAATGCTCCGCACTTTTTAACGTGAGAATAGTACAGATTGACACATTTCACGTCCGCTAAGCCAAAGATTTTTTTTTTGTTCTGTTTTTATATTACACGGACAAGAACTTTATTTATTTATTTTCTACTTGTTTGGCTTTAAAACACACTGAACGGTGCTCTCATGGGAGGATCGTTTGGTGCGACACGTGGCTTTCGTTGCCAATGTAGCAGCAAGCCTAGTTGCTTTGTACCGAATAATGCGACCCCTATCCTTTGGGCAGCGCGTTTTGTGTATTCGATTTTACAGATTTCTATTTTTATTCACCGTCGCGCCACCACATGGCGGTTTTTACAAATTTTATCAATCTGTGTGGTTCTTGTGTTATCGAGTGAACCATCGAGATGTCGCCTTTGTCGTCCTATTTGCTGTTTTTAATCTTAACTTCAGCTTTATAGGATACAGAGGCGAGATGATGGTTTGTACCGACTGCGGTGGCGTGACGAGTCCCATATTAGGACGGAACAGCGCTGTCGCCATCTGTCGGACCCGGAGTCTTTCCATACTTTGGTATGCTCCGCACTTTTTAACATGAGAATAGTACAGATTGGCACATTTCACGTCCGCTAAGCCAAAGATTTTATTTTATTTCTGTTTATATATATATATATATATATATATATATATATATATATATATATATATATATATATATATGTATATGTAATCGAAGGTTTTCGGGTATTCCGTGGATGTGCTGAGTCCCTCTCAGAACTGTAAGGTAGCTTGACGTTTCGGTGAAATCTCATTCACCATTTTCAAAGCTGACTGTACGACTTCTACGAGCTCGTAGACCTTTATTAAGTTTTCGCCATATTGTGTCCAAAATCTTTAATTTGGAAAATTTAATCTCGGATTCCCAAAAACTCCCATATTACAAATTTTGTACAAATTGATTGATCTTCAAAAATATCGTCCTCCATCTTGTATTCGCTATCTTGAATTTGGCAAACCTAACCTCGAATTCTGGATTATCAAGCCCCAAAATCCCCGTATACCAAATTTGACGCAAATCGGTTAATTTTCAAAAAATACGTCTGCCATTTTACATCCGACATATTGATCTTAAGAATTTTGGAAATTTGATCTCAGATTAATAATTGGCGACTTCAAAAACCCTTGTATACCAAATTTGATGCAAATCGGTTGCTTTTCGAAAAATAGGTCCGCCATATTGGATCCGTCATATTGAATTTTGTAGCGGCTCTAAAAATCCTCGTATACCAAATTTGGTGCAAATCGGTTGATTTTCAAAAATTTGGCCACTATATTTGGTTTTTGACCGCCATATCGAATCCGCAATGTTGTATTTTATCAACTTACCACACCAGCTTTTTAGGGGCATATATCGGCTACAATCTGAGCTAAAAACGACCCGATCAGTTTTGAAATTTTATTTTTACAAGCTTTTTGTGCTAGACACTCGATTTTGCTCCGGTTGCCATATTGAAGCTGCCATATTCGATTTTTCAAAGCCGCACTCGGTATTTGAAAGTAGACGCTCTAGGCTTCAAAATGAGCCCTTGGTCGATATGTTTAGTTGCTTCTAATTTTGGTCACAGCTCTGATCCGGTTGACGCGAATTGTCCCATATATAATCAAAAAGATTAAATCATAATCGAAAAAATCATTCAAGTTTATTTTAACAACCGAATAAACGCCAAAATATGCAAATCGTTTCTTACCTTGAAAGTGCGAACACAAGAAGCCGATTAAAATCTTCACACCATCAATTCTGCGGTCCATCGCTTACCGTACAAAGCCGGTTATTAATTAACGTATTTTGACATTTAAATTAGCTGTTCTTCACAGCCGTCCAGGCGATGGCCTGGATAGAAAATTAAATTAAATTTGGTGGTATCACTTGATGGGTTTTTGATCGACGAGAACGATATTGTGTGTTTGTTTAAAGGTTGTAGACAATGTTTAAAAGTGATTGGCAAGGCATTTCTTACTAGAACATCGCTACAGGTGTACATCACCGCATTATGGTACCTACGTGATAGAGCATCAAAAAATATTCGACACCTATTTTTATGTTCTTCTTAATACCCACGTGTAAAAGGTGAAAACGATTTGCGTAGTTACTTTCAAGACTGGTAACTTTTTTCTAAGTGTGTATCAAATTTCAATTATTTTTGTATTTTGTGAAGGGTTTTATGACAAAAAATGAGTGTTGTGAAATGGGAACATTAGTTTCGTCTTTTAAATCTGGGTCCACGTTTTCTGTGTCTATGATTTTCATTTAATTTACTTCTCACTCTAGTTTGATTCGTGTTTTCAAGGTCGTATGTTGTAGTTTGCCGGCATACAAGTGTTTTGGGAAATATTGTCTAACGCACTTTTTCAGTTTTACAGATGCCTTTAGCACTTTCTGGTTTGAGTGCTTATCTGCACCAGGATTGGTTTTATCATTGTGCATTTTCTAGACCTGTTATTAATATTAAAATCTACTTGATTCTTTGATTTATGGCTTGCATTATATCTATTCTAAGCGACATGGGAGACTTTAGAAATTTATTTATTTATTTATTCGGCATACCATACAGACCAGGCGCGGATCGAAGAGGGGGCGATTGCCCCCCCCCCCCAAGAGCTTTGAGTGCAGGAAAATAGACCCGATTTTGCCTCTTTTACTATAGTTTATTCAAGAACTAGAGAGAGTAATGAATCATTTTTACCTTTTTTTTCGCAAACTACCTGTGTTCTTTAGTCCGGTATCTTTGGCAAAATCTTATAGACACATATATTTTTCATAGGAATGAGTCAGGTCTATAATAAAGAACTATTTGTGTAGGATAACAATAGATATTTGGATGTGTGAAGTGTTGAAAAGGATTTTAATCCTTGTCATAGGCGTCGTGTCATAAGTATTTAATGCATATAATATTATTTCGGTAATAAACTTAAAATAAAAAGTTTTTATATTATTTTCTTATTTCTTATGATTTTTTAATAATTCACATACATTAGAAAATATAAATAATTTTGTCATATTTAACACAAATTACAACTGTATTGTTATTATTTTTAATTTTGGCATAGAAAGCGTTTTAGGCACATTCAAACTAAAACGAAGCCTTTTTCTCTCAAAAATTCTAAGTTTTAATTTAAATACTTACAAAATACCCATTGTCAAATTACAAGAAGTTAAACATATATAAAAAAAATTCGTCCATTTAATATTAAAATTTTTTTTGGGGCTATAGGTCATTTTATTATTGATTAAAAACATTTTTAAGACATTTGACGTTTCAGTTTATTTATTTCTTAAACCATCTGCGGAATTATAATTAAACACTAAAAAGGGATTCAAATGTAATTAATTTTTATATGTTACAGAAAATTTAAATAATAAATTGTGTTTACGCTGGTAAACAATACGTATCTAAATCGTAATCAAAGTTAGTGAAGCTATCTTCGCCCAAATTAATTATAATTAGTTCCTCTATCTCACCGATCATGAGATCGAGTTTCCACATTTTCTTTTATTCCTTTATTTTATGGATTTTTCCCAATTTTCTGCTGTTACTTTATTCAAAAAAATCTTTGAAAAGTTCCGTGAAACTACTAATTTTGTAATATGTGTTATTTCTAGCAACTCTACTTTTTTACTTGAGAGAGATATTTCCTTCTTCATCAGACATTTTCCGAACAGATTTCCTATTTGGTTTTTCCTAACAAAAATTAAGTTCTCTGAGCAATTTCTAGAGCTCATTTAACAGTTTTATTACTCTCTCTAGTTCTTGAATAGAGTATAAGAGTGTATATGCTTGCGATCGCCCCTCCCCTTCCCAAGAGCTTTGAATTCAGGAAAATTGAACCGATTCTGCCTTGTATATTAGGAATGTGTACGCTGCTCGCATTCTCCCCCCCCCCTGTCGGCAACTTGTTTTTTCTTGTGATCGTCTTCCCTGTCCAAGAACTTCAAACTCAGAAAAATAGATCCGACTCTGCCTTTTACACTAGAAATGGAAATGTTGCTGGTGTCCCCCCCCCCCCCCCCCGTTGACAACTTGCTTTCCCTTGCCATACTGTACTTTTCTCTCATATCACCGCCCCCCCCCCTCCCAAAAAAAAGAGAGAGGCTGGATCCGCCTCTGTTACAGACCTTGAAGTAATTTCATGAAAGAAAATATATTGCAAGCAAAGAACAAAAAAAACCGAGAACAACAACGAAAAAAATAAGGCACACTCAACCAATTATAAAATACATAGTAAAATCAAAAAAAAAAAAAATAAAATGATAGAAGGCGCCAATAAAACTCTTCAATTTAAAAAAGCAACAATTTTTTAAAAATAACTTTATAGTTATTATGTGCGACCTCGAAAACTCCCTTTTTCCAATTTTTAGAGAAAATCGAACAAAATTAATTTTTTTTCCGCCATATTATAAGCGTCATCTTGGATTTTTCTGAAACAATTCATTAGGCATTACTCTTAAACAAAAACTAACGAATAAAATTGAAATAAACCTTAATACATTTACCATATGATGCGGACTTTTTGTGCTACCCTGTATAATTTTTCGTTCCATAAAATTTTTAATAAAATCTAAACAAGCCACATGAGCACAGACAGACACATACCGACGTCCTACCTCGATTATGTCGATGAGTCGATTGTTACATTGGCGTTGTTCTAGCCCTCGTTTTAACAAGTTTGATTTATTAGACCTCCAAGTTGAATAAAAGAGTCCCTTTTATCCCTTTTGTTCCCTTCGAGTGGCCGGGATGGTCTAATGGGTATGTACGACAATAGTTTGACACTTTTCGGGCGATTGAGATCGGCAATGAGCCGTGGAATTTTTGGCGGCGATATTTCGAAGAGCTTTCCAATTTGACATCCTCATACAATATAATAAAAACTTATTTATTTATTTCTGTATTAACACATTGACTTTGGTTCGACACAAAGTGGCAGTTCAATTATTGGAGCAATGAGTTCATTGTTAAATATAATACCTGTTTCTTATTACAAGTTACAAAGTCTTATTTAGAACTTATATTACACTAGTTTGCATAATTTAATTTTTTGTCTGTTGCCGTGAATTTTATTGTTAATAATATTCACTTACGACCTGTTTTTGTCAAATCTAACCTCAAAAATTTTTGTGCAGCTCGAGTTACTTTTTTTTTAATTTTTATCATTTATGCGTATTTATTTATCGATAACGTGCGTATTTTACTGTGTTAAGATTAGTATCTGAAGTTTTTGCGTCATGAGTAGTTCAAGGAGACGTTGTTTAAACAGTCCAAATCATTTTTGCTATATATGCGGAGAATATGTGTTTAACAATTGTAGAAAAGTTATATCAGAGTTGGTGAAAAATACCTATTTTGAGTATTTTGGGATGCTCTTAGATAAAAATGAAAAGTTTTGGGCTCCTAATTGTGTTTGTAAATCGTGTGTGGAATATTTAAGATTATGGAAAAGTGGTAAAAAAAGTGCCTTTAATTTTAGAACACCGACTATTTGGCGAGAACCACAAAATCATCTCGTGTGAACTTAAACGGTCTAAACACTAAAAATCGAGCTAAATGGCAGTACCCAAGTACTAGTTGTGTTCAGCGTCCAGTGCACCATTCACCTGACTTTTCAGTGCCCAAAAATATATCTGAACTCTTAGAACAAGACAAGGAAGGACCAAGCTCATCACAAAATGATGCTGATTTTGAAGGTATATCAAATGAGCCAAAATGCTTTTCTCAAAATGAGTTAGATGATCTTGTAAGAGATTTTAATCTTTCTAAACAAGCTTTAGAATTGTTGGCATCAAGACTGAAAGAAAAAAATTTAATTTCCTCAAATACTAAAATAACTTTTTTATCGTGAAAGAGAAAAAGAATTACGGCGTTATTTTTCCGAAGAAAACGGTATTACCTTTTGTTCAGACATTAAAAACTTTTTGATAAAAATTGGCTCGAAACAATACGAACCAAACGACTGGCCTTTATTCATTGACAGCTCAAAACGTAGCCTAAAATGTATTCTATTACATAATGGAAATAAATACGCTGGGGTACCTATTGCCCACAGTATAAAGTTAAAGGAAGAATATTGTAACATCTCGCTAGTCTTAAATAAAATACAATATACATATGTGGCAAATTTGTGTTGATTTAAAAATGGTGAACATTCTTTTCGGTCAACAAAGTGGTTACACTAAGTTTCCCTGTTTTATATGTCTTTGGGACAGTAGAGCTAAACACGAGCATTGGGTAAAAAGAAACTGACTCTTGAGAAAAAATACGAAGCCTGGAAAGTAAAATATAGTCCAGAATTCACTAGTAGCTTGTGACAGAATTATCCTTCCACCATTACATATAAAACTGGGCATCATGAAACAGTTTGTTAAATCATTAGATAAATACGGGGACTGCTTTTCTTACATTTGCCAAAAATTTCCTCAGCTCACTATGGAAAAGATTAAAGCCGATATTTTTGATGGCCCCCAAATTAGACAACTTACGAAAGATACTCAATTTAGAAATTCTATGACTGAGTTAGCACTAAGAGCTTGGACAGCTTTCGTCTCTGTGATGCAAAATTTTCTCGGAAATAAAAAATCAGAAAATTATATTGAACTTGTTGAAGACCTTTTGTTACAATTAAAAAATTTGGGGTGCAATATGAGCATAAAACTCCACTTCCTCCATAGTCACCTAGAGAGGGTTTCGGAAAATTTAGGAGATAAGAGCGAAGAGCAGGAAGAGCGTATGCATCAGGACTTAAGCGTCATGGAAGAGCCCTATCAGGGTTTGTGGGATACGAATATGATGTTTGACTATTGTTGGTCTCTAACACGTCATTTTCCTTAGTCTACACATCAGAGAAGAGCTTTAAAACGAAGTTTTTTAGAACTTTATGATTAAACTTGATTTTTAATAAATTTTTTTTTTAGTAAATATACATGTTTTTCTTTCTGTCTTATACCTGCATAGCTGAAACTCAGAAACTAGAGCTGATAAAAAAATTCTACTCATATATTTGAAATTAACATATCATATGTAGTCAACAACAGCTAAAATTTCTTCGGCAACAGATGTATTGTAAACTAGTGTTATTAACACTAAGATCCTAGCTCAATAACTAATGAGGAGACATTTTTACTCTAAAATAAACAGTGAAAATCCAGTCAGAATACTTTTAGGGGTTTCCGAGATTCTCGCAGACATACAGACAAACGCAGCCGAGGAATTTTCATTCATTCTAAAGTAAAATGAAGAAAAACAACTCTACTTTTATTCACAACTACATATCAATAAAATTAAAAGCGCGGGTGGCCAACATAATTCAAACGTATTAACGTAATTTTTTTTGTTTGATTGATGGTATCGATTACTTTGGTTGATGGTCCGGGTACATTGACAAATTGGTATCGTTTGTGTTGTGTCAAAATAGTTTCGAAGTGATATTGTTTTTTTTAATGAATAATTTATTGTTGATTTATTGTTTATTAATAAAAACTAATCGAAACGTAGCTGGGCTATAGAGTTAACAGTAAAATTTTGGAATATCCCATACACTTTTTTGCTGTCAAGTTATTTCAAAGCACTCGATTTTTTTTTAAATAGAAATACCTATTTTTTATTTTAAAAGGGAAAAGCTGAGAAAATTTCGCATCCAATTATATAAAGAATGTTGGACTTTCTGGTGCCATCTCAAGGTCATTTCAAAGTCAAATTTTCATTGATCCATCTAAATATCTCTTCCTAAACGTATTTTCAAATAAAATATTTAGAATTCAAAGGAGGCCATTCAGCATTGTCCTTGGAATTAACCTTGAGACTGATCTTGAAGGTCATTTCGAAGTTAAGTCAATTTTTTTAAAATGAGGAAACCTATTTTTTTATTTCAGGAATGGAAACGGAGGAAATTCCGCATTTAAATCATGTGAAGGTTCAGGTGTCATCCCTAGGTCATTCCAGGGCCAAATTTTCTTTTTCATGGGTTTATATAAATCACCCGATAACTCGCGAATTTTGAGATGGATCTTCAAAGTCAAATTGATATTTTGAAGGTGTACACATGTCATTTGTTGGAGAAATGAAAAAATAGCTTTTTATAAGTTTCAGAAGTCGTTCCAATGTTAAATGCATTATTTTTTACTGTCATACACAAATATTAATTTAGAACCGTATGTTCGACAAAAATGGTGAATACAAATATTGTAGGGGTTCAAGAAAACATTCGGTGACCTTTCCTTTGAGAGTATCCTTCAAGGTTATTTCAATTTTTACCCATTATCTTAAGAAAGGTAATAACTACTTTACTGCTATCCAAGAATAACGATGTAAGAAAAAGTTAGACCGTTCAAGGACCTTTATACCTAAACCCTCACATTATTTGTACCGTCGGATGCGAAATAGTTGTTACTATTAAAAAAGAATTGACCTGACTTCGAAATAATATTCAAGGTCATTCTCAAGGTCAAACCAATGCTTTAAGGGGAGATATTTAAATAGATCAATGAAAATTTGATCTTCAATTGATCTCCAGAGGATAGTCAAACCGCCATATAATTTATACAGTTGAATGCGGAATTTTTTCAGCTTTCAATTTCTCCAATAAGAAAAAGGTGTTCCTATTTAAAAAAAAATACTTGACTTCGAAATAACCTTTAAGGTTACTCTCAAGGTCAAAGCTAACATCACCATCGAATAGCTGGGGACGAATTCTAAATGCATAGTACTTTAATTTCTTTCTGCCAATCAGTGAATATTTATAATGAGTGCGATATATCATAAAATATCTCAGACGGAAACAGTTTTTCTGTATAGACACGAAAGAGGCCCAAAAATTACTTATATTGTCACTGCAACATATATTATAACGAAGAACTAGGAGAATTTTTGATGCATCCTCGTAGAAATATTGTTTTGACGATTATAAAAATATGATATCGATGAATCATCTTTATTATAATGTAACGAAAGAAACTTTGGTCATCATAGTTTGTTATGTTTCTATTTGAATTCTGGATATTTAAGTAGATTACATAGGTATAATGATAGGGTTACCGGAGTTAGTTTAGTTTGTATTTGAATGTTAAAATGTTAAAAAATCGCGATTAAAGAGTTGTCATTATTAGTGGAAAGTGTTGTGTTTTGTTCGAATTTAGTGAATGATTTTGAAGAGAGAAAATCGCAGCACTGTGAAAACATCTATATATCTAGTGGAAGAGGGTAAAAATATATGATCGAGAAAATAATGTCGATTATTTTCCAGATCATTTTTTAATAAATGTGACTACAAAAGATCAAAATCAAGTGTTCCAAAAAAATAACTAGGACAAATTGTTAGCTCGAAAGAGTAATATTTTACAATATTTTAGTAAATTTTATATTTTAACATGAATAGTTGGACCTCAAACTAACCAACTATAATATAATATTCGAAACACTTTATGTTCTTTTGATAAAAACCAAATTTATCCAAAACTTGGGAGATTTTCATTAATGCAGTAAAATAAATAATGCCTCACAAGACGGAGAAAACTTGAGACACGCGGTCCGCCCCATTATGTTGGCCGTTGTTTATCAAGGCGTCTGCAGATGACGTCGAAATTCTGCGAAATATCAGACATTTTGAGATGAAACCCGATGAAAGGGACCATATGGTTAATTGATTAGGAGAAGTGGCGTGTGCCATAAGGGCTTTATGGGGTGATAAGTGGATATTTCGCATCCGGATAAGGAATATCTGATGAAGAATGGAAATACGGGTAAATAAGTTTATTCTCTTGACTTTATGCACAGAAATATTTCAATTTCGAAAAAATTTAATGATTGTTTTTTCACCCACTTCAGTGGCCATATTGGGTGGTTATTTTGAATATTTTCTCTTAGTGGTTCAAAGCCAGTGATGTGGATATATATATATATATATATATATATATATATAATATTTTCTTGTATTTTTTGAACCATTCAATAGATGTATCGATCTTTTTTATAATCTTGAGGTTGGGTTCATACGTAGATGTTAAAAAAACACGTATTTTGACGTTTCGCCTTTTGTTCAAGACTTTTTCAAAAAAGGTTTTTTTATTTTCCTGAATTTAGTAACATTTTGCTTTATCAAACAACCTAAAAATTTAAATCACATAAAATATGGTTAAAATCTTACATTCTAACAAAGAGTTAAGAGAAAATTCAAATTATTTTCAAAAAAAACTTATTCTACAATTAAAAATTAACATGATTTTAAAATTATTCAATTTTCACGAGAAGAACCTTGAACTTGCTATTTTTATTGCGATATTGAATGATAAACTGCACCCATTGTGATATTAAAAAAACTATTCTTTTTTTATTAAATTATTTTTAAATCATTACTTATAGAACGTATAATTTTTTATAATTGATAAAATATAATATTTTAAGAGGATATTCCTATTTATTAAATCTTAAGAGGGTATATTAGTTCTTAATAAGATTTGTGTAAATTGACTCGGGTTACTCATATCAGTTGTCATTAGCTGCGTTTTTTCTCTTTTTATTTCCATCGTCTTTATACATTTGTTTTAATTGTTGTCACGCTCGGTTCTTGTTGTATTGCTGTAATCGAAGGAAGGGCTTATTTCTTGTCCATGTTTATTTAATGCAGACGCATTCTGCGTAAATTTGTGCCCATTTACTATTTTTAAGTTTAGTCACTTCTATATACTCGTATTTTTTGGACAATTGGTGCAAGGAATTGAATATACAATATTAGAGTTATTCATTTTAGGGGTTTTACTTTTCAATATTAATGAGTGTACTACAGGGGACAATTTTGGGTCCAGTGCTATTTAGTTATTTTTAAATTATTACTTAATCTTGATATTAGGGGTAAAATACTGTCGTACATCCATGACATTTTGTTTTCAAGAAATACTTGCGAAGATGTAAAATCAACTGCCATTACTGACTTTAAGATTATAAAAAAACTGTCTGAACTCCCTAAACTTGTTTATCAATATAGGGAAAACTAATTACATGGCATTCTCTTTAACAAGAGCAGGTAGGACACATTTTCAGAGGTTAATGGTAAATGACAATCCAAAATTAGAAATACTTTCTATCATTAAGACCCAATATTTGGATATTATCGTTGATGAGTTCTTAAGATGAACTGAATACATCGAGTATCTAACATATAAAGTCCATAAAGTAGTTAGTAAGTTTTACATAATTAGAGAATTTTCAAGTTCCAAACTTCTTCTTCTTCTTTCCTGGTCTTACAACTCTGGGTGAGTCTTAGCCGCATCCACTATCGCCCTCTATCTCCTACGGTCTTGTGCTTCCATTTCCCACTGTTGGACTCCAAGCCTATACAAATCAGCTTCGACGGCATCCTTCCATCTTTTCCTGGGACGGCCTATTGATCTTCTACCATCTGGTCTTTCAAAAAATACTGTTTTCAATAATCTGTGGTCCCCTGATCTTACCACATGGCCTGCCCATCTTATTCTATTGGCTTTTATACAACGGACTATGTTTTCACTGCCATGCAGTGTCGCCAATTCAGCATTGTGGCGTCTTCTCCAATTTCCTGTTGTTTCATCTCTTTGGGGACCAAATATCATTCTAAGAACCTTTCGTTCAAATATGAGTAATTTATTTATTTCCCGTTGATTGAGGGTCCAAGTTTCACTGCCATAAGTAACTACCGGGCGAATAATTGACCTGCACAGAGTTAGTTTGGATTTTTTTTTAACAGTTTAGATCTCAATAATGTTGTAAGGGAGTATAACGCCCTATTTGCTGCCGCTATTCTCGCTGGGAGTCTTTTTCAACTCGATTGTCGTCTGTGATTACCGCTCCAAGGTATTTGAATTTGTTAACCACTTCGAAGTTGTGTTCATTCAGTGATAGTTCTAAACTACCTGAAATAAGGTATATTTTTTTGAGTAATTATCACTTTCAGTTCTGTCACTTGAAGTAATCCTGATCATTTCAGCCCAATGACAAGTAAATGCATATTCAAAAGAACATGAAGTTATCAGTTTCACTTTGTTCACTTCGATCAGTGATAATTTACTCAAAAGAATACAGCCATAATTTGAGATATGGTCTGATCTTGTAGGGTGGTGCTTATAAATATATTATAAGGCCACTAAATAAAATACAAAAATACGTTATTAAAATTATATATAAGAGAAATAATTTGAAAAAATGTTACGTCAGAATTAAATTATATTTTGATATGAACCTATCACATTGATTTCTTCTTGTTTATTTCTTTTTGTTCGTTTGTTTTTAAGTGTTGCTTTTACTGTAATTTCAGGATGTGACTTGTTTTTTTTTTCATATACCGGTGCTTAAGTATCTAAGTGCAACATTATTTGAATATGATATTATATCATTGTTGAATGCATGTAAAATTTTTACTGGTTATATAAATGAATAAATATATAATATAATTATGATTTACGATATAGAGTTATTGTAAAAAGGTTCGTCAAGAAAGTATTCCCAAACTGCACACTGCCAATCAAAATACACAAACACAAAAAGCATAACAATACAGTACATTCACACTTTTTATTTTGTCAAAAATCTCCTCAGTTGTGTACGGCTCTAAATTACAAAACACCATGAGAATATTTTTGTTAAATAAACTTAAATTATGGATTTGCATTAATTTACACCACATTACATCATTGTTGCAGAAAACCTTATCTAGTTTAAAATATGCTCTTTGCACAATTTTCTATCTAATAGCTTAGAGCATGTCGAAGAAATACACCACAATAAATGAAAATCTTGTACAACGTTATCAAAATTTTAATATTCGCTCATTTCCCGCTAACAAGTAAATATTAGTCTCGACGCCCACCACACAAACCCGATCTAATCCTCGGCGATATTAATCTTTCATGTTAATGTGAGCGGCATTTTTTCGAATTATAAACACTCGGCCACTTGTATAACACACAAACAAAATATCAAAATATTAAACAGCCAATAAATCTAAGCGACTTTTGAAACAGCCGCCTTTTATGGCCCACCCAATGTTTGTACGCCTTTTAACGAAACAAAAGACTACCGTTTTTAGTGTCGGATGGGGTCCTTTAAAAAACAAAAGAACCTATGGTGGTGCCCTTTTCGATAATAAATTAAAGTTAGTGAGGGTATGGTAGAAAAAAAGTTAGATCAGATTTGTTTTAGTGCGTTGAGTGAGAAAGTCACTAAAAAATTACATACAAAATAATTATGTGTCTCGGAAAGTTGATTATATATAATGCCTTGAATATGTATTTTTTTTTCAGAAAATGGTTTATAATTACTTAACTAAAGCAACCAATTTTTGTGAACGGAGGAGATCGAGGATCTAGTAAAAATAAAGAAACATATATATATATATATATATATATATATATATATATATATATATATATATATATATATATAGTCGTATTTCGCGGGCCGAATACCGCGAAATACGCGCTAATTAAGCCTACTAAAATAGGATGTTTCGTCCTCGGCGTCGACAGTAGGATTCATCAGTGGGTCCGTCGACGCCTTACCCAGGCACCCTCGACACCCCTGTGTCTACTTTCTATATGTTGAACCTTGTATTTGAACTCAATTTCGATCGGAACATACCGGTAAGATGTACCGATATGTCCGTTTCTACAACAATATATATATATATATATATATATATATATATATATATATATATATATATATATATATATATAAAGGGTGTTTTTTATAGAAGTATTAAAACTTTAAGTTGGCAACACTTTTTTAACTGGCGACCATTTTGTCAGCTGTCAATTGATTTATGTTTAGTTTGGTTTGGCATTTCAACATGAATAAATAGACTGACGCCTGAACAACGCTTCCAAATTGTGCAAATTTATTTTGAAAATCATGGTTCTGTTCGAAATACGTATCGCGCACTTTGTCCATTTTACGGTCAACATAATCGTCCATCAGAGCAATTAATTCGATTAACTATGGAACGTTTTCGCACCACGTTTACTCTAAATGATAATACGCATCCACAGAGAAGTCGTACAGTGCGTACAGAAGGAGTCATTGCTGCTGTAGAGCGTAGCGTAGTGGAATACCCGAATCAGTCTATCCGCCATCGTGCAAGGAATTGGATATGTGTCCATTCACTTTATGGAAGATTTTGCGGAAAGATCTTGGTTTGTGTGCTTACAAAATCCAACTCGTGCAAGAATTGAAGCCACACGATCACCTAGCAAGACGTAGATTCGGTGAATGGGCCCAAAACAAGATTGCCGTTGATCCCAATTTTCATAAGCAAATTTTGTTTAGCTATGAAGCTCACTTTTGTTTGAATGGATACGTCAATAAACAAAACTGCCGTATTTGGAGTGACGATAATCCTCAAGTGTATGTTGAGACACCGTTACATCCAGAAAAACTGACTGTTTGGTGTGCTTTATGGGCTGGTGGAATCATTGGTCCGTACTTCTTTAAAAACGATGCTGGTCAGAACGTTACAGTTAATGGTGACGGCTTTAGAGCCATGATTACTGACTTTTTCGTTCATCAATTGAACAACCATGAAGGAAACATTTGGTAACCGCATAGTTTCACGTTTCGGACCCGTGAATTGGCCTCCAAGATCGTGCGACTTAACGCCGCTAGACTATTTTCTGTGGGGATATGTGAAGTCGCTAGTCTACGCCGATAATCCCGAAACGATTGATCACTTGGAGGACAACATTCGCCGCGTTATTGCCGATATACGGCCACAAATGTTGGAAAAAGTCATCGAAAATTGGAGTTCCAGATTAGACTACGTCCAAGCCAGCCGTGGCGGTCATATGCCAGAAGTCATATTTAAATTATAATGCCAGAAGGTTATCTTTCGAATAAAGTAAATTTCATGTCAATTTAAAAAATTCATCTTTGTTTTATTCCATTTAAAACTTCTATACCTCTATAAAAAATACCCTTTATATATATATATATATATATATATATATATATATATATATATATATATATATAATGGATGATGTCCATGAAGACAATGACCCAGAAATAAGCGGCGAAAAAAATAGCGGCTAAAGATTTGCGCTAAAAAAATATATTTATAAAAATCACGGCTAAAATTATCACTTTTTCTAAAACTAGAATACCAAACGGCATAACGGCGAAAAAAATTACATCTTTAATAAATGCGGTGAAAAAGATGACATCTTTAAAGTGTGCCGCGAATTATCTTCACCATATATTTTGAAAGTGTTATTTTTTCCGCTGCATTTTCAAAATTATAATGCTTTTCGTCGTAGATGCCTCATTTTTTTCACCGCATTTTTGGAGTCGTAATAATTTTCAGCGCACTTTTGGGAACTTAATTATTTCCTCCGTAATTACAAAAATGTAATTTCTTTCACCTCATACTGCTTAGCTGTTTTGATATATATATATATATATATATATATATATATATATATATATATATATATATATATATATATAAAATCAAATATTGGCGAAGTGGACGTGAAAATTTATCAATCTACATGATTCTCGTGTTAAAAAGTGCGGAGCACTCCAAAATATGGAAAAACTCCGGGTCCGACAGATGGCGACAGCGCTGTTTCGTCCTAATATGGGACTCGTTAGGCCACCGCATTCGGTACAAACCATCATCAAGTGGACCATCGAGATGTCGCCTTTGTCATCTTGTTTGCTGTTTTTTTAATTTTAAACTCAGCTTTATAGGATGCAAAGGCGAGATGATGGTTTGTACCGAATGTGGTGGCCTGATGAGTCCCATATTAGGACGAAACAGCGCTGTCGCCATCTGTCGGACCCGGAGTTTTTCCATATTTTGGAGTGCTCTGCACTTTTTAACACGAGAATCATGTAGATTGACAAATGTTCACGTCCGCTTCGCCAATATTTGATTCTATTTTATTTTAAATTACACGGACAAAAACTATATATATATATATATATATATATATATATATATATATATATATATATATATATATATATATATATTACTGAAAGGTTTTTAATAATATCACGCCTAGAATTTGCCTTCAAGCCTTAATTTAATGATTACTGGTATAAAGAGCACAGGAGAACAAAGAATTAATTTAGTTAAATATGTTTCATGTTTAGACTGCTGCTGTACTGTTCAAGTGTTGTGAAGCGAAAATTTAACACCCTATTACACTGTTATTTTCTATTCTTCTTTGTGGACCCTTTATTACTAGGTAATAACAAGTTAAAAATGTCTTTACTAGTTGTATATCCGGACAAAAATAACGTTAATTCTCAATGATTCGAATATATTTTACCTTCGATGATTTTGAGAGTATGTACAAGAAGCACACTCCACCCTGTATAATGCACAATCCTCTATTGACATCACTTTATATGCAGAGTTCGCTCTTTTCAATTTCAAAACGAGAGAAATCGAATTGATATGTCATATACTTCCTAAGATTGATTGATTTTAGATGGATGTATTGATTGAGTGATCAATAGAAATAGTTTGTATGGGGGTTAAATTTTATTAAAACGATTTAGGGGTTAAAAGGGGTTGCAAATGAACGGATGTGTTTTATAAATAGTTACAATTTTGGTCAATTACAGTCATGAAGAAAATAATCGAATATTATTAAATTTTCATATTCTCTTTGAAAAATAAAGTTTAATTAATGAATTAATATTAATAATTAAAATTCAGCAATGGTTTTTCTGTAATTTTTAGTAAGAATTTAGATCGGAAAAATCCCCATAAGTCATAAAACTTCTGGCACAACTTATTTCTATCTTCCAAAGCCACCATATAAATCAAAAACAAAACTTCCAGTAGCTGAAGTTGTTCTTTCGCTGTTCCGTGGAAAGTTTAATGTGATTTTCCCGACACAGAAAATGACTTTTCCAGTTTTTCCAATGTAACCAATAAAAATAATGGCTTCGATGCGAGGGGACAATAAAAATGACTGGGAAATGCTTTTTAGTTATTTTATTACTTTTATTGGATGCGATTTGTCAAAATTGTGTTGTTTTTTATGGTTTGTAAACGATAATTTTCTATTAAAGATTAATCATCAAACAATTTCCAATCCGAAATAATAATAGTCTTATAACTATGGCTGGGCGACATGGGAATATATATATATATATATATATATATATATATATATATATATATATATATATATATATACACATATATATATACATATATATATATATATATACACATATATATATACATATATATCATTTTCCCTTTATTTTGTCTGTTCTTGGGTTTAGGTTTTATATTCAACAAAATAATGCAGACAACTGACGTTTCGCCCTTTATTTAAGGCATTTTCAAAATTTTTTCTTCCTAAAAATATTTTTATATATTTAAAACACCCCCATAAAAAACATATCTACAATTTCAAAAAACAAACAAGACACTTTAAAAACAGTATTTAATTTTTTAAATTTTTAAAAATAATTAATTTTACCGGTACACACCTTGACATTTTTTTACTATATTATTAAATAAAATTCAAATTTTACATCGTCTACTGAGGATACATGGAATGCGAATGTGTTTTATTTTTTTTTATATTTTTATATTTTACAATGCATAAAAAAACAAATAAGGTATACATTTAGTTTTATGTTTAAGAGGATATTCAATTTTTCATTCTTATTTGACAGGATCGAATGATTAATATTTTTATTTAATTTAGGCTTGTGTAAATGTGGCTCAAATTTCCCATAGCCGTTCTGTCGTTAACAGTGTTTTTATCTTTTTTAATTTCAATCATTTCCTTTATCTGTAATTTTTGGTAATTCATATCTTGGTTTTTTATTATGGTACTGTAATAATCAAAAGTATGTTTTTCGTCCTGTGTGTGTTTCTTTAACGCTGTTGAGGCGTTTTTCGTATATTTATGGCCATTTAATCTGTTCTTCAGCAATTGGCTCGTCATGCCTATATATTTTTTGGCACAATTTGTGCAAGGGATCGAATATATTACATTTGATTTATTCATGAGAGGAGGAATAAAGGAAAAATGATATAATCTATGGTTCAAAAATCAAGAATATATATATATATATATATATATATATATATATATATATATATATATATATATATATATATATATATATATATATCGATAAGTAAATCATCGCATAATATACATATCTAGAGGAGGACTTTGTATAAGTGACCTTGGAGCCGTAATAGTGCTAAATAAGACTATTTTTAAGCTTTGTAGAATTATGATCAATTAATGTAAAATTTTGTTTAATCTGTGATTTTGTTTGATGTATGAATCATTTAGTTGAACTCTAAAAGTATAATCTTATCACTGTTAATCAATGTGTGATGTATCTAGAAAGTTGTCTACCAAATATAACAATTAGGCCCAGAATCTACTCCTCTGAAATTCCAAAATCAATACTGTATTCATCAGAGGCCCAAATATTAACAGATGCAAAGATTTCACGATTTGTACTAAAAGAAACAGTATACTAAATATTTTGTTTTTAACAATGAGGATATTGATAGAATCAAAAGCTTTTGAAAGGTCAAATAAAAACCCGTTAGTAGACTTACGTTTATTTTTACAAAAATAAAGTTTATAAACTTCATAGGGACAATTTCCATCGATCTTTTTGATCTAAAACCGTGCCGAATATTACTCAGAATATCTTCCATCTAATAGAGCGTAGCTCCGAATATGTATAAGTTAATATCGACGAAACATCGATAATTATGGATATATCGATAAACATTCCCAGTCCTACTAATGACAGATAATATTTTATGACC
Organism: Diaprepes abbreviatus; assembly: GCA_034092305.1. Classification (NCBI taxonomy): domain Eukaryota; kingdom Metazoa; phylum Arthropoda; class Insecta; order Coleoptera; family Curculionidae; genus Diaprepes; species Diaprepes abbreviatus. Next base: position 144,567 of record JASJET010000045.1, on the reverse strand, counting down.
AAGACTGCGATTCTATAATAGTAAAGGGAAAGGAAATGTCATCATAAGGATTATCCATCTTTGTTCAGTCTGTAGTAACACATAAGTATGTCACTGTCCTAAAACAGGTAAGGAAAGGGAATGTCAAAAAATGTGCTTACAGAATCGGACCTCTGGTGTCTTATAGATAAATGTAGACACACGGTGATAGCTGTGTTTTTACATTAATGTATTTGATGTGGTGTTTTTCTTCTATATATATATATATATATATATATATATATATATATATATATATATATATATATAATGTTAGTTTTTAGTGTTTCACGGATGGAGAAATATGAGTTTGTGTTTATCCGGGAATACATCCGTTCGTTAGCTATTTCCATAGTTGGAATTTGCAGACGTTTCGCCAAAGTCTCATTTGACATCTTCAAGTGCTCGTGTCCGTAGTTGACGATGAACTGAGTTCTGCAAATTCCAACTATGGAAATAGCTAACGAACGGATGTATTCCCGGATAAACACAAACTCATATATATATAATATTGATAGTAAATTTTGGACAACAATATTTCAAAAAATCTCTCCCCCATGATTACAATTTGTTCTTCTTCTTCAATGCTTCTATCAAAAATCAGATTCCCTAATAAAACCGAGCAACAAACAATATTGCCAAGCAGTACCACGTACGTACGTTTATAAAAATTAAGGATTCATATGAAAGTAAAAATGAATTTTTAGGAATCACATTAAGATCCTTTTAATCGAATGAAAGTTACTCTTAATGATCGCAATTTTCTGTTCATTTAAACGCTACACTTTTACTTTCAAACAGTACTGTTCCTTATTACTTATATTCTAAGATGTTATCTAATTAACACGTCGAGCCATATGGTTCTTAAAAAAACATTTTAAATCGTACTTAGTGTTTCACAATTTCTATTTTTTATTATTTAATAAAAGGAAGATTATTGTTAAATCAACGAATAATCTACTTTTATAACCGCAAAACAAGAAATGATATATTTAATAGTCTCTATTTATTTTTTGCCATTGATTCGAACGCTTGCAAAATTGTATTGATCATAGACATAATCACCTAACTTAAATATTCTAAAGCAAATAATCATAGATGAAATTTAAGCGATTCCAAGAACGATGCTCCATTATTTTCAATAATAAATATTTGTTTTTGTTTATTATTTCCGAAATATAAAACATAATCTAAGTAACATAGATAAGGCCAAGTTAAAATTAGAAACCCGTAAGAATGTGACGCTCAGTGATGAATCTTTATGGAATGTAAGAGAACAAGAGAAGCATGCAACAACTGCCAATTCACGATGTTTAATAGGAAGATCTGCATAACAATACAACAATGACCTTTGGCTGTAAATATTATCTGATAACATTTGAGTGTTTGACAATATATTATTGTTTCCGCATTTTCTCTTTTACGATATTTTTTTCAAGCTGTAAAAGAGAAACGTTTCACGAAAATAAATATAAAATGCTTACTAATAATAATTTTTCGTCCCCCGATTCCGTATGTGATGGATTATTGTAATTCTGAACGAAATTACTTCAAATGATTCGCCACAAAACTCCGGGATCCGATAATCCCCCACGACGAAATAATAGTGGATCTCATTCACGAAAATAAATGCCCTATATTTGTGATAAAACTGCCAGATGTGGAATTATGGGGCTTGTTATAAAACCACTAATCTCCGATATCGGTCTTAGTCTCGTTAGGATGAATGGAATATAAAAAAGAATGAAAAATATACAAATCACGCAATTCGAAATAATGTGGATGTTTTTAGGGGTTTCGTGCCAAGAAGAGAGTAATGTTTAGAATTACTCAATTTTATCTAAAATATTACATTTGTACTTATATTTGTACCAGAGTTGCCGTTTACATTTCGGAAACTGGCGATATGGTGTTGTTAGATGCCATCTGAGATATTCATTGTAAAATTTGGTATTTCAGACAACTTTTGACTTGATTTATTTCAAGAATAGGGTATCGATGAATTTATTTCTTTATATGGGGATGAAGCATCTTCAAAAACCACCTTATATCACTGGTTTAGTGAATTTTATTGTGGCCTTCGTTCGCTTACGAATGAGGTCGTCCAAAATCTGTTATTTGGGGATAATATTTTTCTTGAAAGTTTCTATGAAACTAAATTTTTGGTTTTAGTTACAGACTGAAGAGAATACAAATTCAGATTCATCAGCTTTATATCCAGCATCGAAAAATCTCCACCAAACAGTTCCAAGCCGACCCAAAAAAGAAAAGATCTAAAACTTGTTCTTTTATTAGGAGTTTTGTAACTCGTATATCAACAGCTGAAAATTATGAAGTAGAAAAAAAATTGTTTTCCTTTTCTCTCAGGAGAATGTCTAAATATGTCAACGGATGGGTGGTCAAATGTCCACAACGACTCTGTACTATATTCAACTATAACAATAGAAGATGGACGAGCATTTCTCTATAAAACTATTGATACATATGGAATATTTAACGGAGATTTGTTGTGATCTAATTTCTTCATATGAACTAAAATATCAATGTTATGTAAAATCTTTCGTGACACACAACGCAGCGAACATGGCTGATATACAGGGTGATTCAAAAATCGATCACGAAACTTAAGGGGGTGATTCTACTTGACAAAATAAGGGTAGAGCTTCATATAATTTTTTTTCAAAATGTCATTCGTTTTCGAGTTACAAGCCGTCCAAGTTCAAGTTTTTATTTTTTGTTTTTTGAATTACTCGCTTACAGGAAAACCGATTTGACTAATATTTGAAAGATAGGCTAAGTCTTCTGCGCTTCATCATTTTAGTAACAATTCACATTGATTGTTTGCCGCTAGAGGGCACTTTACCTACATTGAAAATTGTTTTTTTGTCATAATTTTTTAGTGTTGACAGCTACAGTAGTTTTTGGCATAATTTCTTAAAGACTGATGCCAGGCCTTTAAAAAAGGTGCTCTTTATTTACATCGCTAAACCCAACGGTTTAGACGTAAATCACCCTTAAAAATTAAGTGGTAAATTTACTTTTCTCATTTCATTACCACCAGCTACCAGGTAAATAGCTATCAAAGTATACTAGAGCTGTCAGTTTAACATCAAATAAATTCGCTTTTTAAACTATTTAATTTATAATCTTAAAATAACTAATAATGGCTAATCACCAATATTCAAATATCGAATATTGTGATATCCATTTTTGTTATGGAAAAGCAAATGGTAATGCAGAGTTGGCAAGAAGATATTATATGGAGAGTTATCCGGAAAGAAATATCCCTCATGCTCAAACATTTTCCAGTGTGCACAGGAGGCTTGCGGAATGTGGTTCCTTTAAAAGTTATAATGTAAATAGGGGAAGACCTAGAACTGCTAGAAACGTACAACAAGAAGAAAGAGTGCTTGAAATTATTGAAGATAATCCAGGTATTAGTACTAGAAAAATTGGGAATGAAGTGCGGCTCTGTCAGGCTAGTTCATGGAGGATACTAAGAGAAGAACAACTCTACCCGTTTCATTCAAAAAAGGTGCAGGCTCTTTATGACGATGATCGGCCGAGACGGTTGGAAATGTGCAATCAGATCCTAGCTAAGTATGAACACGATAATCGATTAATTGGCGTCATATTATTCACCGACGAAGCTGGTTTCACTCGTGATGGCATAACAAATCTACACAACATCCACACATATGCTTACGAGAACCCAAACAATGTGGTAGAAACGAAACATCAGCGTAGATTTTCACTAAATGTGTGGGCAGGGATAATAGGAGATTACCTTATTGGTCCTCATTTCTTTGATGGCCCATTAACTGGTGACGTATACTTAGATTTTATCCAAAATCGTCTCCCATTGTATCTGGAAGATGTGCCATTGGAAGTAAGGGCCAACATGTGGATCCTCCAAGACGGAGCTCCGCCCCACTTTAGTATACGTGTCCGACAGTATTTGAATGCAACGTATCCTGAGCGATGGATAGGACGAAGTGGACCATTGGCATGGGCAGCGAGGTCACCAGACCTTAATCCTATGGATTTTTTCTTTTGGGGTCATTTGAAACAATTGGTGTACGATATTCCAGTAATCAACGTCGAGGATCTTCGCTTCAGGATAATCGAAAAGTGTCAAATTATTAAAGAAACACCAGAAATTTTTCATCGAGTTAGGCGACATTTTTTGAAGAGTGTTAGGAAATGTATTGAAGAAAATGGGGGACATTTTGAGAATCTTTTTTAGTTTGTTTAGTACTGTTTCATTAATTTTTATCAATTAAATGTATATCGCAATAATCCATAATATGAATATTTACTGATTAGCCATTATTAGTTATTTTAAGATTATAAATTAAATAGTTTAAAAAGCGAATTTATTTGATGTTAAACTGACAGCTCTAGTATATTTTGATAGCTATTTACCTGGTAGCTGGTGGTAATGAAATGAGAAAAGTAAATTTACCACTTAATTTTTAAGGGTGATTTACGTCTAAACCGTTGGGTTTAGCGATGTAAATAAAGAGCACCTTTTTTAAAGGCCTGGCATCAGTCTTTAAGAAATTATGCCAAAAACTACTGTAGCTGTCAACACTAAAAAATTATGACAAAAAAACAATTTTCAATGTAGGTAAAGTGCCCTCTAGCGGCAAACAATCAATGTGAATTGTTACTAAAATGATGAAGCGCAGAAGACTTAGCCTATCTTTCAAATATTAGTCAAATCGGTTTTCCTGTAAGCGAGTAATTCAAAAAATAAAAACTTGAACTTGGACGGCTTGTAACTCGAAAACGAATGACATTTTGAAAAAAAATTATATGAAGCTCTACCCTTATTTTGTCAAGTAGAATCACCCCCTTAAGTTTCGTGATCGATTTTTGAATCACCCTGTATAAAAAAATAATTCATCTTTGTAAAACGTAAAAATGTTAAAATTCTTCTGCCTTTTTTGTTATCTTACTATCAAATATGAAAAATTCTTCAATTTCATTAATACCGAAAAACACCATAGTCCTGCATATATTAGTCAATACTGAAACTTTCCACTGCGATATGTATTATGGTATTACGAGTATTTTATGGCTGAACAGACTCATCGTACGTCATTGTAATAAAAAAAACGGTCGTAAACTTCAAATCTGTTATAATCTGCTCGGTAACATAACAAGCGGGGTCATAAATCACATTCTCGTACCTCTTTGGTGTCCCATTTAGGAGAACCACACCGTTTGGAACGTGCTGCGATAATAGATACCGATTCTTAAAACATAGAGGTATATAATTAAAAAAGAACCATCTGGTTTCTCTATTAAATTATATTTAAAATTATTTCATTTTATTTTTATCGTAAACTAAAAATTTCTTCCAAAAAAATTAGATGTCAGTTTTCTTTCTTACACAATAATAGTGTGTTTTCTACTTATATTTTACTAGCGACCCGCCCCGGCTTCGCACGGGTGCAATGCTGATACTAAATACACTACAGAAAAACTGTGACTATTTATTTTATTTTTACAACAATTATTACATCGGCCTCCGACGCGCTATTTATAGGCACGCTGCCGCCGCCCCGGTCGGCCAGTACCGCCGCAAGCGCTACTTCCCGCAATTTTAAATCTGTAATATCTTCGAAAATATTCATTTAAATCTTGTGCTGTAAAGGACCATATAGATCTATATTAAATCAACAATGTATTTAAGCTATTTAATTGGATAAGGATTAATGCTGTATTGGTTAAAATCGCTTCAAAATTTGCCATTATTTGTCGTAAAAAGTAAATGACAAGAAGATGTTATTGTGGGATATCCATGAGAGATAGACATATACCATCGCGGAGTTTTCTGTAGACCTTTTTAATGTGTACAAATAATTAGTACATTATTTTGATAAATCTCGTAGGGTTCAGCCTGCGTTTGCAATGTAAGCGGAAAAAAATATGATAATTAACGACATCACATTAGAAACCTCAAAAATAACAGTATTTCTCCACTATTTAATGGATGTTATTATACATATAAACCTTCCTCTTGAATCACTCTATCTATTGAAAAAAACCGCATCAAAATCCGGTGCGTAGTTTTAAAGATTTAAGCATACAAAGGGACATAGGGACAGAGAAAGCGACTTTGTTTTATACTATGTAGTGATTAGCATTCTTTTACAATTCAACAATAAAATCGTTTAAGAATCGGAATACCAAAATTTTTGTAGAAATTAGCACAATAATCTAATAATTCTCACGAAAAGGGAGTATTTGATTTTCTTTTAAGCAAATAATAATACAAAATAATAAATAATTTCAATTTTTTTCAAATTTCAGCATGCGATGAAGCTAAAAAATCTTATACTTGAGTAAGATGGGTTGAACTTTGTGTGCTTTGCGAATACGTGAAGATGAAGAACATTTTTGTGACTCAAATGAATACATTTCTGATAAACAGCCGTGCGCAACTTTGTTGATGTGTTACAGAAACTGCTACTATTTTATTGACCTTCGGCTTCAACAAGAATAGCATCTTCATCCCAAAATGTGACCCGATTCGAATACGAGCCCCAACACTCAGAATACTTACATGGAAATTAGATGAAAAAAGAGCTGTTTTGTTGACAAAAATGTAACATTGTTTTTTACTGGAATGTATTCATTTCGGCATCCTCGATCTCGATGGTAAATCTGAAAGACCTGTGCAAAAAAAATTGCGGACCAAAAATGGTCACGATTTTCGGTTTTTTGAGTTTATCTCGAAAAGTAAAAGTTGCATCGAAAAATGTTTCAAACAAAAGTTATAGAGAATTAAAAAACCTACCGATTCATGTAATATAAGTTATAGGTGGCGCCACTAGTTATCGAGATATATTTTTTTTCGACAAAATTTACGGTTTTTATTTTTTTTTTCAAAAAGACATTTATTAACAAATTGTCGATTTAAAATTTAATATAAATATAGGTATTATCATTCTAAAAAATTATGTCAAACCCGGAAACTGTGAATTTTTTATTTTCCGAGAAATTCGATGTCAAAGTTGAAAATTCAACCTCAATTTTCCGCTTTCCTAATTAAGATACAATGATCAATTTGGAAATTGTTTTTATTATTTTATATTTGGAAAATCTATTTAAAAATTTTTTTTTTCAATCGTGGGCCGAGAAATTTTGCAAAAACCAATTTTTGCACCAAAAAAAAAAATGCGATAACTTTTCACCGGACGGAGATAAAATTTTTTTAATGCGTGCCTTGGATTTAGATGTATCATTTCCGATCTCAAAAAAAAAAAAAAAATTTGGATGAAAAAAACGTTTTTTTTTTTTCAAAAATTCATAATGGCGTGGCAAATGAATATTAAGGGCTCAAATTTGCAGAAGATGTTTTTTAATACTTGTACTTTACCTGTGATCTGGATCCAAGGTCTGTGAACCTTCGAAATTGGACCGAATCTAATCAAAAATAGCTGCTGCAAACCGCGGTCGGCGCGCTAGAAGCAGATGTATAATAATATAAAGGAAAAAACAGTATAATATGTAATATATAATTGAATATTTGGATGATTTTCTCTATAATTTTTTGTAAAAGTTCTGTTAATAAACTGTTAGATAATAATAATATAAAGGAAAAAAACAGGAGAATATGTAATATATGATTGAATATTTGTATGATTTTCTCTATAATTTTTTGTAAAAATTTTGTTAATAAAATAATAATAATAATATAAAGGAAAAAAACAGTAGAATATGTAATATTTGTATGATTTTCTCTATAATTCTTTTTAAAATTTTGTTAATAAACAAATTAATAATTAATATGACTAAACAAATTGTTACTATCAAATAAATTAATAAAACAACATCAATATTATAAATATTACTTGTGATGCATAAGTTTCCTTGAAGCGCCATTGAATAAGGCGCCTGAACTATGGCAACCCGCCAATAGCGGCCTGCAGCAGCTATTTTCGATTAGATTCTGCTCAATTTTCGAAGGTTCACAGATCGTATGGAAGTGTATTTCTTGGATCCAAAAAATTCACAGGTGAAGTACAAGTATTAAAAAGTATCTTCTGCAAATTTGAGCCCTTAATATTCATTTGCCACACCATTATAAATTTTTGAAAAAAAAAAAGTTTTTTTCATCCAAAATTAATTTTTTTTTTGAGATCGGAAATGATATATCTAAATCCAATGCACGCATTAAAAAATTTTTATCTCCCTCCGGTGAAAAGTTATAGCAATTTTTTTGGTGCAAAAATTGGTTTTTGCAAAATTTCTCAGCCTAAAATTGAAAAAAAAATTTTTTTTAATAGATCTTCAAAATATAAAACAATACAAACAATTTCCATTAAAATTAAGCATTGTATCTTATTTTTTTTTTGCATAGGTCTTTCAGAATTACCATCGAGATTCTATTTTCCATGGAGTAGAAGGGTCTGAAGAAAATGGCACAACTAATGATTTAGAAATATTGTGGCTAAAGCCGAATACGAATTCCTACTCTCAGAAAGTGGGAAGGAAACTGCAAACTCTTTAACTTTCAACACGGACCGATGAAAACTATGTGGTTAAAGTTGAGCTGTAACACTCAAAAAATCAGAAGAAAACTGAAATAGTATAAGCCGAAGGCCAATGGGATTAAAAAGTGACTGAAGATTTGAGAGGATTCGATATCATGTTGTTTCCGATGAGAAGAAAATGTTGATATTTTAAAAATATCTAAATTTTTGTTGAAAGTGTAGAGAAATTTACAAAATCACACTTACAAATCTTAAATTCGTCATATTTCGTGATAATGACCCAATCATACTGTCATCATTTTGCAGAGATTACAAATTCGTTCTAATTTCTACAATCATAATTTTTCTAAGAAAGTTTTCCGACTTTTTATCAAAACCTAATAAAGATAGTTAGATAACATTACATTTCATTTTTATAGGAACGTGATACATAAAGATATCACCCGATAACCATTTATTACTATTATTTACATTATTACAATAATTTCAAATGCATCGACCTTACGATCCGATACACCCAACGAGCCAAATGAAATCGAAAACACCGGATAAAGTATATACTCCGCGTACAACATAGTGGGGCGCATCGAGAGGCCACCAGCAGCGGAGTCCCCCAAACTTAGCGCTATCTTGCTTTTTCAGTTATGACGCGAGCGTTTCAGAGGGAGGTTATGTAACCGGTTACGGATCGCTCTTAGAATCACGTGCGTTGCGAGTTGAGCCACTGCCGAGTGTCGGACGAAAATGGGTTAAATTGAGAGGATTGTGATTTGTTGCAGACCATTTGGTTTGTGATAAGTTGAATTGATTTGATAATGCGTCTTGAGATTTGTATATTTTGACAATAAAAACACTGAGGTGCAGATTGAACAAGTGGCTTTGATAATTTGAACTTATTTTTATCGAAAAAAAAAACATACTTTTTTTGCAATAAATTTATTAATAATTATATAAACTTTTGTGCAATAAAACTGTGTGCAATATTTGTGATATTATTAAGGATATTGTTACAGAGGATATTATTATACGTCAATGGGTTTGAGGATGAAATATTTTAGCGCAGGACATAGGGAGTCTTACACGCTGATCGCTAGGAAAAGATATATGAAAAAGCTGTAAGTGTTCAATACAATTTTGTAAATGTAGGTGTGTATTCTTGCGATGACAGTTTCGGTGTTGCATACGAGGACTACTAACTTGTCTTAGGTTCGAACTTATTACAGGTCTTATGCAGGTTGTCTGGAAACAGCATTAGGAAACTTAGGGTAGTGATTCTGTATAATAAAATATAGTTTTTAAATTTAATTCATAATAGTCGAATTCCGAGATGGACGAGACCTACTCAGGGGTGTTGGGGGCAATGTATGAACAAACCTAACATAAAATGTAACAGCAAAAAATAGGTTGGTGTCAAGAGGGGGGGGGGGGGTCAAAGTTGGCTCAAACAGGTTTTTTAAATCTACATGTCAAGGGACACATTTTGGAAAAAAGGCTTCAAATAAAAGTTGGAGAGATTTTAAAAACCTACAATTTGAGCTTTTGTCCGATAATTTTTGTTAATTTGTTATTGCAAGAAGGTCAAAAAATCTTTAAAAGCGACCAATTTTTTCATATCAATTATTTATTAGAAAATTAACTTTTTTTGCACTTTTTTGCTTTTACAGGGAAGCCCTCGTTTTTCTGAACAAAATGATATTTTATAATAGTAAATCGGATAAGTCGTTGCTGAAATATTGCTAATTGTTTATCCCAAGACGCAAAATGTTGATTGCTCTAATTTTTTTTTTTGAGTGAACATTTTGACCTCCACAAAGGTTCAGTCCCTTCGTCGAAGGCCTAAACTTTCATATCAAATGAAAAAATTAATTTTCAACTACTTAAATATCGTTTTGAAATAGGGAGTGTTTTTTTTTTATAAAGATATGTAGCTTTTACAACTTAAAATCAGCAGTACTCGGAAAAATTCGCCTTATTTCAGCAATGAATGATCCAATTTCGGTGTTTTGTTTTAATCTCGAGTGGCTCGAAAAATTATAAATACGGCACACCCCCGTTTTTAGAGTGACATATAAGGGGTTGAAAATTAATTTTTTCATTTGCCCCTAACAATAACTCTATTTCTAGGTGGTTTTTACTACTACCCCAAAGTTTATTGCTAAAAATGTTTTATTTTTGAATTATAATCTGAATGGCTGATTTTCTTATATAAAATCACTTGTATTACGTTTCCGAAAACAGTTTGATACCTGCATTTTTTCAGTACCGGATTACTTTGTATTTTCTTTAGGGGTTATACATGAATTTGAAAAATAAATTGCGATGCGTCGATTTTTTTACATTAAAATTTATCAGGGGAGCATTTTTTGGATTTAATCAAAAAATTAATGATTTTTTTTCTAAGAACATGATTATCAAGTAATATTATGAACATTAAGTAGTGGAAAGTTGCATATTTAAAGGAGTGAACTACTTCCCTAAGATTTTCCGTGAAAATTTTTTGAACTGTAATATGTTTCATAAAATCATATGTTTTTGGCACGTATCCATTGCAATTCGTGGCTTTGGAATGTGGTTTTGAACTCTATATAGTTTAAATGAGGGATTGTTTTATCTTTTTTAGGGGTGAAAATATATAAATTCATTATATATATATATATATATATATATATATATATATATATTCCTTATGTTCTTGGGTTTTTTGAGTCCGACATAATAAAAACTTTTTTCTCATTTAGATGATCGTATTTTTATTTACGTTTCGGTCATTACATTGTGAGCATCAGAATAATTAAAATCTAAAATAGAGAAGGAAAAAAGCGCTTAATAAAGTGATATTTACAGAAATCTATGTACAAAATACCTGCAAATATCTGGTGTCTGCCTTTTTTTAACAATTTCACATTGAGCACAAGTTAAAAACATGCATTTTGACGGTATACTTATATTTACATTTTAAAATGACGTCCAAGGTTAAGATCGCGTTTTTTATTTGGCTGCAATCACTGAGAGATACTATTGTGGTTATTATTGGATTGAGTTTTTTTTCTTTTGTTACTTTTTTGAGATTTTATATTGTCAGTTTTATTCCTTTTTTGTGTTAATTTTTAAAATTGACGAACGACGATTAATTAGCACTCTTTTATAAAAAAAGATGATAATATTTGATGTCAGTTCATAGAATTCTCTTTTCTTTGGATGGTTTTCAACCATATAACCAAAAAAAAACACTTTTAATTACGAAAATGTAAAAATACTTAAGGTTGAACAGGTATTTTGTACATATATTTCTTTATTAAGCGGTTTTTTCCCCTCACTATTTTAGATTTTAATTATTTTTATTTTTTTTATTTATCACAATTTAATGACCGATACGTAAATAAAAATAGAATCATCTAAAGGAGAAAAATGTTTATTATCTCGCACTCAAAGAATTCAAGAAAATAAGGAATATATATATATAATATATATATATATATATATATATATATATATATATATATATATATATATATATATTCATATTCGAAAATTTAGTGTTTTGAAATAAATAATAATAATAGATTAACAGATAAATATATTCTATATAAATATTATTTTCTCTAATAATATGTGGATGAAATGAAAGAGAATAATAAAAGTTTGAAAATTAATTGGATCGGTCCGGACAACATTAAAACGGAAATATTAAAACTATCAAAATAATATATCCTACAACAGTTAGTATCCGTATATATCCGATTATTAGATACATGATAAAAAAATCGTTATTAATTTGGGGTTTCCCTTTTGATAAATAATTAAAGAAACATATTTTTGAATGGTCAGTTTCTCAAAGATTTTGAGAAATTAATAATATATATATATATATATATATATATATATATATATATATATATATAAATATATATATATATATATATATATATATATAAATATATATATATATATATATATATATATATATATATATATATATATAAAATATATATATATATATATATATATATATATATATATATATATAGTCAATAAGGTAATAAAAAGGAAATCTTAGCTACTGATTCCCTATATGCCGTGACTGGCGAAACACCAAAAATACTTAATGTTGATTGTATGCCTTTGCTAGGATTCTTGGATCTAGCAAAGGCTTCTGATACGATTGCACAAAAGTTATTTTTGTTAAAACTAGATCAGTACGGTGCCAGATTAATCAGATGCGACAACTTTAGCAGGGCCTTTAGAGGGTCCATTTGTGACTCGTGAAAAAGTGTTAAATTTAGGATCATCACATGACTTTTTTCTTATTATACTTATTATTTCTGTCAATATATATTCAAATGTTGACTTTAGATGATTTTAGGCAGTTTAAGAGTTATAATTCTGTCCAGTTTTGGATATGAAGTTACGTTTAGCTCAGGAAATTTGTAGTTCCATTTTTAAGCAGAAATATTCACTATAATATGAAAATTTCACACAAAAAACATAAAATTAGCATAAAATATATATACACCGTGATTCAGTAGCTGGAAAGCAGCAAAGACCATGTCGGTGTCGATAGTGCATACTTCGTCCACCATTTAATAAAATAAGCATTTCTTGGACTTGGATTATTATTGTCCTTATTTGTTATTTAACTTTCCATCGCCCAATGCCAATTTAAAATACCTAGAATTCGAAATAACTGTTTTTTAAGCGCATAAGAGGTACTTTTTTTGTCATGCCATGTCACAAAAAATGATAACCTTTCAGCTTTACAGAATAAACTATTGCAATTATACAAAAATTATTGAACTTTTAGATTGTATCTTTTGCCAACTTTTTTGTACTACTTCCTTCTTCTTCTTCTGGTACCATATCCGATTCGGGCGTTAGCGACAGATAGAAATTTTTGTGCTTAAAACCTATCTCTTAAGAGATGTATATGACCTGAACCCACTCTTAGTCCGCCATATTACGTAGTCTCCCATTGTCTTCTGTTTAGTTATGCTGTGTGGTATACATATTGAGTAAGAGATCTTGTTACCGTTCGTAATATATCCCAACTCTCCTAATTAAATCGTTATTTAGTTAGCCCAATGACCAAGGGCATCCTCGATCGATACCGTGCCAGTCAAGCGACGAAATATTTCGGAAAAGTATTTTCGCGTGCGGTCAGTCTCGAATCAACATATTTCAAACCGATCCGACCTGGCGCTCTTACCACTGCGCTATGAAGACTAGACTGCATTAGTAAATTTTTAACTTATGACTATTGTGTTTTCTTTAGAAATGTTTTTGCAATAACGGAGCCGCCTTGTACTAGTCTCTCCATAGATCTCTTTCAAAATATGGTATTCTTTTAGCAAAACAACCGAAAATTCTCTTAATTTCAATCTTATAATAAATGGATCTTACTTTCAAACTTGGTATGATCTTGACTGACACGTCTTATTTTGTTTCGACTTTATTTACGTTAATAAATTACTTTGTTTATAATGTATAATTATTACAAATTACAAAATAACTATCAAAGCTGGTGTGGTAGCGTACTATTTCGTTTTTATCAAGGTTTCTGCCCGATGATGAGGTAATCGCACTATATACGTAATAATATAATTTTTTTCTAAATCACTAGACCAAATCTGAAACGTTCAGTACCCAAACACAATAGATGTCCACCAAAGCAGGGTACCAACCAACGAAATAATTATTTTTGCTGCTGAAAAACCCAATTTTTTCAAGTAAAATAGTGGGTTTTCGAAACAGTAAAAAAAATAAGAATTTTTCACTTTTAAATGATAAAAATATTTTAGTATCTATTTTAATAAAATTATTACGCGTATTCATAATAAAAAATTCTTATTCTTTTCTGGAAAAATCTTTTTGAAAATCTCCTCGTTTGAAACTAATAAACTTTTATTATCCCGCTTACGCGAAAAACTTCGTATAAGCCCCCACAGAAAACGGGGCCATGTGTTGTAAAGTAAGGCCGCCTATAAAACACGTGGTTATTGCTTAAGATCTATGATCGATAAAGTAACCACGGGTGTTTCTTATTAATCCACAACAAGCAAACAATATTTTTTACATACACTTCTGCAGAACACCTTGCAAAAAGCCACCTTTATATGTTACGTAATAAATAAACCAGCAGGTCTCATAAAGAAAAACGTTCACAAGCTTATTCGTCAACGCATATTAAAATTATATTCTTAAGATCCACCAAAGAGTACGTTAAGTGTTTTAGAATGGTTTAATCGCAGTATTACAAATCCTTTCAAGCTCACAGTCCAAGTGACTGCTCAAAGTCATGATATAATATAAAGGATGCACCCCTAATCCATAATTTTGCACGTGTTGTTATCTTCGGCCATTGTGTCGAGTTAATAGTTCAACTTAAGGAGTAAAAAACTGCCCCTATTCTATTTTAACCCTTATTACTATTTGTCAGGTCCATTATGGTGGATAGTCAACATCTAAGATTTACAAAGGAATTTAGTTTGATGCGTAAACTGTGTGAAAATTGTTTTTTATCTTAAAGTTCGGTTGTCCGGTTCTTTTGTTGCATGAGCAATTTTTTTATGCCTCGTAATTTATCTTATCAACCATCATTATTAAAGTTAGCGAAAGCAGGGGGGATGTAACAAGTTGACTGACTGGTGAGTTTAGAACAACTTTGCATGATTTTTTCAATAGTTCGCTGAAATGGTTAAAAACGTGGGAAGAAATACTTCTGCAGTTCGAATGAAATTTGATTGAATGTAATTGGGATATTTGGGTTATATACCGGGTGTTTATTAACCATACGGAAAAATTTGAAGGGGTTATTTCCTGGGTTATTCTAATGATATTTTGTCCTTTGATGATTTGTGAAAAAACGATTTGTTTCGAAGATACAGGGTGAAACAAATTTTCGACAAATCTTATTTTGGTATTTTTGAAATCATGAATGTAAAAAATTTAGAAAAATGCTTTGTTACTTTCCATTCCAACATTCAAATTACTGCGAATGGCTGTAGACATTGAATTTGAACACGTGATTAATCATTTTGTATGTGTCGAATTTTTTGAGATTGACATTTGGCTATTTGACGTGGATTTTCTGTCTTTAGTACTGAAACTGTTGTTAGTGAAGTCCTCTACCAAGAATCGCTATGCGAACGCTGAGATGGTGACGTGCATTTCATTTATGGACTTGCTGATGCCAATTCATTAGAAGCTAGGCGGCTGTACATTGAAAAATTCCCTAACCGTAATGTTCCTGATAGAAAAACCTTTCAAAGTATTCATCATCATCTTCGTGAAACAGAAACATTGAAGCGAAGTGGAGAACCAGGAAGGCCAATGACAGTAAGAATGGTAAAAGTAGAAGAGAATGTGCTGGACATGATAGAAGAAGATCTAGGTACTTCTACTGGAAAAATACTTAGAATGTAAGTACTGGAATGTTTGGAACATTCTTAGGGACTATTTATTGTACCCATACCACATACAACACGTTCAGGCACTCATTCCTGCTAAACTTCTTCCACGTATGACAGAATGCAGTCAATGGCTTTGGCACACATTGGTTCAAATCCCTCAACTACTGACACTGATTCTTTTTACCGATGAAGCCAATTTCTCAGGAAATGCAATAAGGAACTTCCACAATAAACATGTATGGGCTGAAGAAAATCCATATGAGTTCTCGTTTAACGTTGGGGTTGGAATTGTGACTTGGAAGACTTACCGGCTAGGTATACCTCAACTTTTTGGAACAAACTTTACCTTATCTTCTGGAGGAGATACCATTGGCTATAAGAAATGCAATGTGGTTTATGCACGATGATGCACCAGCGTATTTTATTGTGGTTGCTTAAGAATTTTTAACAGTAACATATGGAGATCGCTGTATTGGTTGAGGTGGACCTCACTCATGGTCTGCTCGATCCCCGGACTTAAATCTCCTGGATTATTTCGTATGAAGCCATCTAAAGTCATTAGTTTATACTACTCCGGTGGAATGCCTGAACTGTTTTTTTGTAAAATGCTTTCGCAAATTCCAGGAATTATTAAATTAATTTTAATCGATTTTTGTTATAAATTACGTTTCCTCTTAACTTCCTATATAAAAAAAATCTCGAAAATTTCAACTTCATAATTAATCCTACCAAATGTTATGAATTAAATAAATTTTTAATATTTTCAAATAGCTAGTCCGGTAATAGCAGTAGATAATAAATGGGTATTTTTACCCTAACATTATATAATTAGAAACATTACTATATTTTTCAAATCACAACAACTAATTAAAAATTACAATTAGCTACTTATACTTTTATGTATTGCAATTATGTAGATTATTAGAAATTGGTCTTAAATAGGATTTAGAAAAAACCTATACTTTATAGTGAATGCTTGAGTTGCCATCTTTACCACTCGAATTTTACTTTCCGCAATATCCTTTGATTTACCCTAGTTTCTTTCCTTTATGAACGCATAATTAAAGTGTTGAAATTATTATAATTTGTTCAGGCCCAAAGTAAAAAAAATCTTTGTTACACCGTGTTTGCGTGTTTGGTATTATTTTTTTTTCCGTTTCATGGTCTAATAGTTTTGGTTTTGTATGGTTTTCTTGGTTTACAAATGTGTTTTTATTACAAACTAGTGTATTTTCGTCTTTATTTTTTGAAGACTAAAATTATTTGTCAATTTTATTGGGGTTGGAGTACGTTAATAATGAAATGAATAAACGTATTACAAGGAGGTGTTACATTACCTATGATTTACATTGTCTATCACTAAAATAATTCTTTTTATCATCACGTATTTTGGCCACAATATTCCGTGCCGTATAAGGTTAATAGCTCTATATATATATATATATATATATATATATATATATATATATATACAGTGCCTTCATTTCAAAACGAACCATCCTTAATAACTTTGTTAAATAGAAAAATTTTAAAAAAAGAAAAAACACGTCAATTTAGATATATAGGGGGAAGTTTAATTTTGCATTTGTTAAAAGTCTGTCAATCACCTCCTCACCTCCAGCTAACCTCACTTTGATATGTCAAATGGGAACCCCCACCTTGTGACACATCATTGTAAGCAGCATAAAATTGTCTATCCAACCGCATAAAAAAAATTAAATCGGTTGACGTACAAGCGAATAGTGTGCAAAAATGTCTTGTAATAATGCATAATATATCGGCCTCGAACTTTGGTATGTCAAATGATTACCCTATAGTGTGATACATCATTTTAAAGGACGTACGATCTGCTATCCAACGATGTCAAAAAAAATTAAGTTAATAGACGTTATAGGCAATTAGGATGCAAAAATGTGTGTTAAATATAAGCAGTTTATTCAGTTTTATTCAGTTGAAGAAAATTATTTTATTAAATGTTCAAAATGTGCGCCGTTATTAGCGAGACAATAAAAAAGCCTATTTTGAAATTCCCCACGAACATTGGCAAGGGTTTCTCTGCTAATTCCTCTACATTCCCGAACAATTCGATCTTTTAAATCGTCAATATTTTCAGGTGGGGTTTTATAAACCTTGCTTTTTAAATACCCCCAAAGAAAAAAGTCTAGAGGGGTTAGGTCTGGAGACCGTGCTGGCCATTCAATTGCACCACGTCTGCCAATCCACGTCCCTGGAAAATGTTCATCAAGCCACTCTCGAATTGCCAAAGCGTAGTGCGGGGGAGCTCCATCTTGCTGGAAATGCAAATTATTTTCATTTAGTACCATAACAGCATTTTCATCCACTTGATTTTCTAAAGATTGCACAATGGCAGGGTATATTGTGTTTTCTAAAAGGTTTAAATAAATTTGCCCAGTTAAATTATCTTCCAAAAAAAATGGCCCGATGATTTCATTGCCATAAATTCCTGCCCACACGTTAATTTTTTCGGGATATTGAGTATGCCCTTCTCGGAAAAGGTGCGGATTTTCATTATCTCAGTATCTGCAGTTATGTCTGTTAACCAGTCCATTTAGAAAAAAAGTTGATTCATCACTAAAGCAGATATTCTTAGGTAAATGGGGGTCCTCGTCAATTCGTTGGCACATTAATTCGCAAAATTGAATTCTCCTATCAAAATCGTCTTCTCCGAGTTCTTGAAGAATTTGAATTTTGTAGGGAAAAAACTTATTTTGTTTTAAAACTTTATGCACAGAGCCAGCAGAAATGTTGGTTAAATCTGCGACCTTTGAGATGGATAAAGTTGGATCTATTGCAAACTGTCGTAGTACCTCGATTTGGCATGCTTCATCTACAACCCTTTTCTCAATAGATTTTTTATTACAAACGGATCCCGTTTCTTCAAACTTTCGTACCAATTCGAGTACATATTTATGGCCCACGTTTTTGTCTTGATGCCTCTCGTTAAATGCTCTGGCGGTTCTACGAGCGCACCGATCTTCAGCTCCATACAGAAAAATTATTTCTATTCTTTCGGCTAGCGTATACACCATTTATATTCACGTTTCAACTAGGCGTCACAATGACAATTTTAACAATAATAAACAACTGGTGTTTAAAGATCTTAAAAATTTTATTTATTGCAGTGATTTCTTGTACCTATCAGCTACCGCAAAAAATATCATTGAAATAAATACACTAGATTGATTAGACTGCAATGAATTTTGCGATGAATTTTAAAACAGGCTTAATTTTTTTCTCGCAAATATTTTAACTGTTTATTATTTTAAAAAAATATTTATTTTAAATTTAAAATAATATTTTACTCTATGAAGTAGCCATTTGACATAATAAAGTTTAATGTGATAAGGTGTCTATTATTACCACACATCTTTTCTTACTATTCGCTTGTACATCAACAGATTTTGTTTTTTTTTATTGGCTAAATAGGAGATAGTATGCCCTTTAAAATGATGTATCACACTATAGGGTAATCATTTGACATACTAAAGTTCGAGGCCGATATATTATGCATTATTACAAGACATTTTTGCACACTGTTCGCTTGTACGTCAACCGATTTAATTTTTTTTATACGGTTGGATAGACAATTTTATGCTGCTTACAATGATGTGTCACAAGGTGGGGGTTCCCATTTGACATATCAAAGTGAGGTTAGCTGGAGGTGAGGAGGTGATTGACAGACTTTTAACAAATGCAAAATTAAACTTCCCCCTGTATATCTAAATTAACGTGTTTTTTCTTTTTTTTAAATTTTTCTATTTAACAAAGTTATTAAGGATGGTTCGTTTTGAAATGAAGGCACTGTATATATATATATATATATATATATATATATATATATATATATATATATATATATATATATATATATTAAACTCATCATTCGGATCGACTAAGAAAATTTCATGAATTCACACAAATACCATTGGTCTGCCATTTTCAATTAAAGGACTCAACTCATACATTTTTTCCTTTAATGTGAATTTCCGATATTTTTAAAATTCTCACTACGCCGCTGAACTTTCCCGATGAAAAACCCAACCATTCGAAAATAATTCAGCAAACCGAACTACCTCAAAGTTCTAAAAATATCGTAAAAGTTTTTATTAAAGGTGGAGGGTTTGTTGAATGAGAGCTCGAATAAGAGCAATTTAGCATTTTATAAAAATTCGCCATAAAGTTATCGGGGCTCAACCGGGTCAAAGGGCCCTCGTAAATATGAAGGGTAAATATACGTAGAAGACCCTCTTCGGAATTTGTACCAGAGACAATAAGGTAAATATAAGTGTATATCTTCATAGATAGAAATAGGACGAAAGCTTAAAAATTTGTACTAAAAACAATGATGTGTTTATCTACATTTAAAATAGATATTTGTAAAAATACTTGTATTTTTATGATTTTGCACCAAAAAAAGGAGTAATAAAATACTGTTTCCTTTGGAGGAAGGTAGTCAATTAAAACTGTTGTTCTTTGGGTTTTGAATTGCATAGTTTTGGGATTTATTAGAAAAAATATTAGGTTGCTGCACTAGTAACTCAATTATAATTATAATTGTAGTTGTGGACCACATAAAATTGTACTACAAAAAATTATTTAATTGAGTTTTAAGAAATTAATTTAAGATCCGTATTATACATCTAAAGAACGCCCCCCCCCCCCCCCCCCACCAATATTAATCTGGATAAAATTGGAAAAATTTTGTTTGTTGCATATTGTATCTGCCATATTAAATTGTAATAAAATTTTTATAAAAAAAATTGATCCAACTTCTAAAAGTGCGCTAAAAAACTATAATTTTTTATATGAAATTGAACTTTTTGAAGTCGGCGCCAAACTAATACCTGACAAAGTGTGATTCGCATAAACAGATTAAAATACTTTATTAGTAATTGCTTTCTTACCATAATTTGTATATATTAGTAGTTATTTATTTCATTTAGAAATAATTTGGCGCCGACTTCAAAAATTTGAATTTCTTATAAAAATTTATAGTTATTTTTCACTTTTTAGCGCACTTTTAGAAGTCAGTTGAATTTTTTTATAAAAATTTTATTTTGCAAATTTTAATTTTAGAATTTATCCATAAATTATTTGAACTAAGTACTAATCGAGATTAGTGTACCTCGCAATGACTCCAAGGTGGCAAAAAAGGACCCATTTTATCCAAGGTTGTAAATCAGCCTAAAAAGAAACAACTAAAAATTCTTAGAGTTTTCCAAATACCAGTAAAATTGTGTCAAACAAATATTTAGTCTGTCATAGTAAATCCACTATCTTAAATTTCAAATTAATTTTGGATTGATAATATAGGCCCCAAAACCTTCCAATATCGATGTTTAAAGAACCCGAGATATAAATTTCTTAGCTCGATATATTTTATATTGCATATTGAGTTTGTATACCTACGCCTCAAGAACCTCACAATATCAATTTTCAATATTTAAAGAACCTGAGATGTAAATTTCTTAGCTCGATATATTTTATACTGCGTATTGAGTTTGTATACACCTCAAGAACCTCACAATAACAATTTTAGACAAAATCGGAATATATAAATTTTTCAGTCCCTCATATTGTGTCTTATCAACGTAATAGTTGTAAAAAATTAACATGACCGTAAAACATGACCCCGAAAACCCTCTAATACCAAATCTGAAAAAATTAGAATAAGGTAAAATTTTAAACCCACCATATTGCATCCGTTATATTGAATTTCAAAAAAATTATTTTAAGTCTTAATTTAATCTAAATCTAAACCCTTCAAAGCCTCCTAGTACCAATTTTGGATGAAATCTGGAAATTTAAAATTTCTACACTTATATTCGCTATTTACATCCTCAAAAACGATTCAGTCTCACCTTTGAACAAAATCGAAAAATGTAAAATTTTTAGTCCTGTGTCTTGGATTTGCCATATGGAATCCTGAAAAAATTCTTTTAAATTCAGAATTTACACCCTCAACAACCCCCTATATCAGTTTGGGAGAAAATCGAAAAATGTAAAATTTTTAGGACACCATATTGAATCTGCCAGATTGAGTTTTTCAAAAAATATTTTGAATTGATAATTAACACTAACAAAAATACCCCAATACTGATTTTAGACCAAATCGGGAGATGTATAATCCCTAATCCGCCATACTGAATTTTTTTAAAATAATTTCAGATTCGTTATGTGCGACCCCGAAAACTCCCACGTACCAATTTTGAAGAAAATCGGACAAAACTGATTTTTTTCGTCCGCCATATTGAATTTTTTAAAAATAATTTTAAAATAGATATGTTCGACCCTGAAAACTCCCTCATACCAATTTTGGAGAAAATCGTACAAAGTTGACTTTTTTGTTCGCCATATTGGATTCGCCATATTGAATTTCTTAAAAATATTTTGGATCCATTATGTGCGACCCCAAAAACTCCCCCACACCAATTTTGGAGAAAATTAGACAAAATTAAATTTTTTTGATCCGCCATGTTGGATCCGCCATATTGAATCTTTTAAAAATAATTTCAGATTCGTTATGTACGACCCCAAAAATTCTCCCATGCCAATTTTGGAGAAAATCAAACATAATTAATTTTTTTGGCCGCCACATTGTCAGTGCCATCTTGGATATTACTGCACCTATTTCGTCCAAAAAAATATGGGACCACCGCAGCAACTTCCTGAATATAACGTAAAAAATTTCATTCAAATCGGTGTCGCCGTTCCGGAGTAATCGGTGTTCATACGTAAAAAAAATCATACATAGTCGACGAATTGAGAACCTCCTTCTTTTAGAAGTCGGTTAAAAAATTAATCTCAAATTCTTAAGTTACGATTCTCTAATACTAAGAAAATGTGAATAATGTAAAATTTTCATCCCAGCGTAATGGTCCACCATATTGAATTTCATAAAAATAATTTTAAACTCTTTAAACCACCAATACCAATTTTGATTATAATTTGGATATATAAAATTTTTAGACCTCCATATTGAATTTTTTGAAATAATTTTAAATTCGTTATTAGCCCTCTCAGAAGTCTCCTTGCACCAATTTCGGAGAAAATCGACAATTTTTATTCCGCCATATTGAACTTTTTAAAGATAATTTTAAATTCGTAATTTACTCTCTCCCTCTATCAATTTTGGACAAAATCTAAAGAGGTAAAATTTTTATGCCGACATATTGAATTTTTTAAGAATAATTTTAAATTTCCCCCATATCAAATTTAAAGAAAATCGGAACAAATTAATATTTTTGTCCACCATATTATCAGCGCCATCTTGGATTTTACAGAATCTATTTCGGAAAAAATAATATGAGACCACCGTAGCAACTTCCTGAACATAATGCAAAAAAATTCCCTCAAATCGGTGTCGCCATTCCGGAGAAATCGACGTCCATACATAAAAAATACAGCAGTCGAATTTAGAGCCTCCTTTTAAGGTGCCTATAAATATGGCGAGACGCGTTTGTAATGAACCTCCTTAGAATTTGCCCGACTTCAGCGATCGGCGTCAAAGGAGATAATAAAAGCGTCATCGTATTTCTATTGTCCGCGAGCAGCGCGATCGAGGTTCACAATGATTTTTTTTATCGGTTTTTGGTGCTAACTCAAAGGATTTATTTTTATCTAGTGGACGGCTTTGCAGCGAGACCCACAAAAAATGTGATGAAATTGGCTTGATGTATCCCAGATGCTTTTATTATCTCCTTTGATTCCGGATGCCGAAGGGACAAGTAGATTCGCGTGGTAAGCTGAACAACAATCAAAGTGGACAAAATTCGAAGGAGATTCGTCACGGGCGCGACTCCCCTTATTTATACGCACCTTTAAAAGTCGCTTAAAAAGAAATTGAACCCAGATCAAAAGCTATGAAAACAATACAGTGTAATATAAAATGGAGGTTAAAAATACTAGTTCATCTAGAATCAATTTAAAAATATCCCTTCCAATACTACGGCGCTGACTTCAAAAAAAGTCCTGCATAAATTACTAAATTTGCAATTATTAATTTGATTCCAATTTAAAAGAGTTTAGAATTTATTTCTTGAAATTTTTGAAGTATAACTTCTCTGTAAACATCATTTAATAATATTATCACTGTACTAAACACGCAAATAATATTTCGCGTAACGACCCCACCTGTAAATAGTTCTGTATTCATTTCTGTAAGTTACTTAACAATTATGTCTGATCGAAGATAACAAAAAATGATCCCAATGCGGTATTGTTAATTTAAATTTCTCGATAGAACAGGTTTGCTCCACATACGCATATATTATTATCCATACATGTCAAGATTTAAAATCTATATATCGGTTACGGGGACTAGACAGATAGCCACCGAAAATATATCCAAACAACTTTCTCTAAAATCCTGTTTTAATATTCGAAAAAAGAATTGTTAACGGGCACCTAATTGCGAGACATACATATGGGACAAATGGGGTCAAATCGGGTAATCGTGCCGGTTATTTATTTCAAAACAACTGTAAAAAATATATATGTTGTTTTGATTGCTGTAAACTGGATGTACTTTGCATCACATAAGTTTTTTATAAAAAATTTCTATAATTCGTAGTTTCTAAAGTCTTGACACCGATAAGACACAAGGCAGTTTTATGCAAAACTTAGAATTTAAGAATGACGCAGAGACTGACTTTTATAGTCACCCTGTCTATTTTTTATAACAGGTTAGTTAACACAAGAATAACTTTATTATGATTTTGGCAAATAATAATATTTTATAAAAAAATTGAACCAAACTAATACCTTTCTTACCATAATTTATATATATCGGTAGTTATTTATTTCATATAGAAATAATTTGGCGCCGACTACAAAAATTTCAATTTCATATAAAAATTTATAGTTATTTTTCACTTTTTAGCGCCCTTTTAGAAGTCGGTTCAATTTTTTTATAAAACTATTATTTTTCGATTTTTAGTTTTGAATTCATTATGATATCCATAAATTATTTGAACTAAGTACTAATCGAGATTACCTCGCAATGACTTCAAGGTGACAAAAAAGTATCCATTTTATCCAAAGTTGTAAATCACCCTCAAATGAATCACTAAAAATTCTTTGATTCTTAGAGTTCTCTAATACCAGTGAAATGGTGTAAAACGAATATTTAGTCTTATCATATTAAAGCCACTATCTTAAATTTCAAA
The DNA here is from genome assembly GCA_034092305.1 of Diaprepes abbreviatus. Taxonomy (NCBI): domain Eukaryota; kingdom Metazoa; phylum Arthropoda; class Insecta; order Coleoptera; family Curculionidae; genus Diaprepes; species Diaprepes abbreviatus. The sequence goes on along the minus strand of JASJET010000045.1, from coordinate 119,448 downwards.
TTAATTTGAAATTGGTAATATAGGCCCCAGAATCTTCCAATATCGATATTTAAAGAACTTGAGACGTGAATTTCTTAGCCCGATATATTTTATACTGCATATTGAGTTTGTATACGCCCCAAGAACCCCGCATATCAATTTTAGGCAAAGTCGGAAAATATAAAATTTTCACTCATATTGTATCTTTTCAACCTAATAGTTGTAAAAAATTAACTTCATATTCGTCATACACGACCCCGAAAACCCCCTAATACCAAATCTAAAAATATGCGAATAGGGTAAAATTTTCAAACCACCATATTGGATCCGCCATATTAAATTTCAAAAAAATAATTTTAACGTCTTAATCAAATCTATACTCTTCAGAGCCCCCTGGTACCAATTTTGAATGACATCAGGAAATTTAAAATTTTTAAACCGTCATATTTCATTTGACATAATAGATTTTCTTAAAATAATTTTATATTCGCTATTTATATCCTCAAAGACGATTCAATCCCACCTTTGAACAAAATCAAAAAATGTAAAATTTTTAGTTGGATTCACCATATTGAATCGTAAAAAAATAGTTTTAAATTCATAATTTACACCCTCAAGAACCCCCTATATCAGTTATGGAGAATATCGAAAAACGTAAAATTTTTAAGATGTAACTGAATTATAATTATAATTGTAGTTGTGGACCACATAAAATTGTACTACAAAAAATTATTTAATTGAGTTTTAAGAAATTAATTTAAGATCCGTAATATACGTCCAAAGAATGAAATAGTATGAAAGTTTCAAACGATGTAAATACATAAAAACAGCGGTAAATTTAGAGCCTCTTTTTAAGGTGCTTATGAGTATGGCAAGTCGCTCTCGCGATAAATCTCCTTTGAGTTTTTCCAACTTCAAGGTTGGCGTCAAAAGAGATAATTAAAGCATCATCGTATTTCTATTGTTTGCGAACAGCGCGACCGAGATTCACAGTGATTTTTTTTCCGTCGGTGCTACCTCAAAGGATTTATTTTTATCTAGTTGACTCCGCCAGAGTGAGTTTTCAAAAAATAATTTAAATTCAAAATTAACACTAACAAAAGTCCCCCCCATACTGATTTTGGACAAAATCGAGAGATATAGAATCTTTAATCCGCCATATTTAATTTCTTTTAAATAATTTCAGATTCGTAGTGTGCCACCCCAAAAACTCCCCCATATCAATTTTGAAAAAAAATTGGACACAGTTAATTTTTTATCCGCCATATTGGATACGCCATATTGAATTTTTTAAAAATAATTTGAGATTCGTTATGAGCCATCCCGAAAACTTTCCCATACCAATTATGGAGAAAATTGGACAAAATTGATTTTGTTGTCCGCCATATTGAATTTTTTAAAAATATTTTGGGTTCATTACATGCGACCTCGAAAACTTCCCACATCAATTTTGTCGAAAATCGGGCAAAATTAAATTTTTTTGACCGCCATATTGAATTTTTTAAAAAGAATTTCAGATTCGTTGTGTATGACCCCGAAAATTCCCCAATATCATTTTTTGAAAAAATCGGCCAAAATTAATTTTTTTGACCGCCATATTGTCAGCGCCATCTTAGATTTTACTGCACCAATTTCGTCCCAAAAAATATGGGACCACCGCAGCAACTTCCTGAACACAACGTAAAAAATTTCATTCAAATCGGTGCCGCCGTTCCGGAGTAATCGGTGTACATACATAAATATATATATATATATATATATATATATATATATATATATATATATATACGTGACGAATTGAGAACCTCCTTCTTTTAGAAGTCGGTTAAAAAGTGTATCTACATCTCTCTCTCTCTCAAATTAACTGGTAAATGCTTATATGTAACCAACTTATGAGAAATTCTCATCTATCGCGTAGGTTCTAAACAAGAAATTATTACTTTATTGTACTGAATTTCTCGTTTCTCACTATGTAATCACAATTTTTGTACCTTGGGTCTGTGTTGGCTCCATTTCTAATTGTATTCTCCACGGCTCTATTTCCTATTCTTAAAATGTTCTCGTAGAAGTCAAATTAAGTTTTTTTTATTATCATTTTATAAATATTCGGCTCTTAACAGAGAATAATTAATATTTCTTCGTCCATCTGTCTCCCACTCCTTCCACGACTTTACTACTTTATCTCTTCCTAAATAAATCAAAATCCCTCCCGAGAACCAGAATTTATATTCCAACCTGGAACTTTTATTATTATGATGTTTTCGTTTTTAACGACTGAAGATAACCGTTTTATAGGTCCTTAAAATTTCAAATTAATTAACTTTATTGGATTTTTATTGGTCCCTTTTTGTCTTATTAAAAAGTTAAAACGTAAACGTCAGCTGTAATGTAATAAAATATTTCGCTAAAATTCTGAATAGCTTAACGAACATGTTAGGTTTTCTTGTAGTCCGGGAGCGTAGTGGGTTTTCCTAGCTGATGAAGAGACGGAGTTCTTTATACGTATTCTGACACCCTCATTACAAATATCGAGAGTGGATTTCCGAAAAATGGCCAAGTAATTTGTTATAAACAATACAGTAGCATAAGCAACTTCAGCTATTATAACTATATTTCTATGTGTTGGTGTACTGCTTTAGTTTTCTTTAGTTTTAATATTGTCTAAATATTTTCTTTCATGCCATATGAAGTATTGAGCATAATTCTTGATTTTCATAGTTAATACTGTCAAATTTCTGTTGTAAATGTGATCTTGAAATAATGAAGAAGCTGTATATAATTTCTAGTACCCGTTCATGGTTTCATCTGATGTAGTTGAGAATTTGCTTTTTACTATGTGTTTTCGCAAATAATACGTTTGTTAGTATATGTCACGTAACGTAACTATTGATATTGATTCTTGACTAAGCTTACTTTTTTAAGATACGTATAAATATGGCGAGACGAGCGCATGACTTTACCGGTTCGGTTGAAGACGAGCGGACCACACAAGTTTGTCATGAAACACTTGTACCTTCGACGGCCGGTGCCAAGGGAAATTTTAAAAGCGTCTGGGCGGCGAAAACCAACAAAAGGTAAAGATAAATATAAATATATGAATGTGTGTGGACAGAGATATTTATAAGTATAAATAATAATACATTTTAATTTGACAGACACACTCGAAATTTTCTTCTCTCTGGCATCTGCAGTTTTTCTAAGGCAATTTCATTCTATTCATTCATTCGATGGATGTGCTATGGAATCACCAATTTCATCTACCATTGCTCAGTTAGTAATGGAATGTTTAGAGGGAAGAGTTTTAGAAAAATTAAATTTTAATATAATATTTTTCAAACAGTTTGTCGATTATTACATAGCAGCCGTGCTACAGGATAAAATCAGTAAAATTCTCCAAGAGTTTATCAATTTCAAAGAAAAATTACAGTTCACGTCCAAAAAAGAAAATAATAATAAAATAAATTTTCTAGATATGACACTTATACGTAGAAAAAAAAACAAAATTTTAACTGAATGGTAGATATCTAAACTGTTTCTGTAATCACTCAAAAACACCAAAAAAATAGTGTTATAATCAGTCTGTCTGATCGTGCTATCTCTCTAATGTCTCCAGAATTCCGACCAAGAATACGGCAAAAAGTGAAAAAGACACTAATAAATAATAATTTCAATGAATACGCTACCACCGAAATAATTAATAAACGAACAGGTAAATTTTATAATAACCTAATAACAAGACACATAGAACATATACAGCACAAATATGTAGCATCACCTTACACTAGTGAGCTACCAGAAAAAATAAAACACATTTAAAAAAGTATGATATTATCGTATGCCAGAGGTCTCATAATAAAATTTCTTTCATTAATAAAATAAATGTAGTATATTCGATCCCTTGCACAAATTGTCCCAAAAAATATATAGGCATGACGAGCCAATTACTAAAGAACATATTGAATGGCCATAAATATACGAAAAACGCCTCAACAGCGTTAAACAAACAAACACAGGACGAAAAACATACCTTTGATTATAACAGTACCATAATTAAAACCAAAGATATGAATTACCAAAAATTGCAGATACAGGAAATGATAGAAATTAAAAAAGGTAAAAACACCGTTAACGACAGAACCGATAGAGGAAATTTGAGCCACATTTACACCAGCCTAATTTAAACAAAAATATTAAGTATTCGATCCTGTTAATAAACATCAAAAATTGAATATCCTCTTAAACATAAAATGAATTGTATGTGTTTTTTCGTTTTTTTGCTTTTCATTATTAATTAGTAAACAAAATGCCAAGGTGTATTGGTAAAATTAAATACTTTTTTAAAAATTTGGATACTGTTTTAAAGTGTTTGTTTGTGTTTTTAAAATTGTAGGTATGTTCTTATATGAATGTTTTTAGTTATATAAAAAATATTTTTAGGAAGGTAAATAAATAACAAAAAAAAATTTGAAAATGCCTTAGATAAAGGGCGAAACGTCAATTGTTTGGATTTTTAATTGAATAAAGAACCTAAACTCTAGAAAATACAATATATATATATATATATATATATATATATATATTGTCGTAATTAGTCATGCTCCTGATGTTAGGGACATGTGACTAACGATCTGATTTTTGACCACCGTTTAAAGTGATTTGGATGTTTCGTCCCGATACCCGTGGTGGACTCATCAGTGGGTTCCACCGGTATATTTCCCAGCCATCCTGCTTGTCATGCTTTCTATAAAACTTGGATTCCTATATAGCCAAGTTTTGTCGGCAGCCGACGGTGAGATGGTTGTTTCACAACAATATATATATATATATATATATATATATATATATATATATATATATATATATATATGAAATAAAATGCGAACAGTAAATGCCAACTTCGTTCCAACCATATCCTCTCCGTGTTAGTGGTTGTACCGTTGGCACAAATTGCTGAGGAACACAATTTATCTTATTCCACCACCATCGAGATGATGGCCTACCTGTAGCACCATACCGAGAAGAAAGTAAAAACTTACCCTCCCCGCCACAGTGATACGGCAGAGGTACATGTTTCGTCTCTACTAGACTCATCAGGGTACCGACATGCACCTGGCTATGCAAAGGACAGATCGGAAGAAAGCATGCAAATACTGAACGCTGCTTCGCCGACCTCCCGCCGGATGGCGTATACATGTTTAAGCACGGATTCCTCCGTGTGAGCTGCATACAGTTATATGTTTGCTGAATGTGATTTCAGCACTACAACGGCCTAATGTGGATATATCCACTGCTATTGCATCTCACACGGAGGAATCCGTGAAAGCCGCATACATATACATATATGTATGTATATATATATATATATATATATATATATATATATATATATATATATATATATATATATATATATATATATGATCAGCGAAAGCTATAATGGATTATGTGCACACATAACAAGTTTTTTAATTATTAATACTTTTTTGTTTATAATACCTGATCAGTTTTCGCGGCACCGGCTACAAAAACCTACTTTGCTCCCTGACTATAAGAAAAAATATCGTAAATCACTTATAGCAATGTTATAATAAATAACTTCTGAATTTCATCACTGGTATAGATAAATTTTCTTATATGGGAGGGGGGAGATCAGGAGCCTGTTTTTTCTGGTAAGTTTCTTACCAAACTATGGCCTCAAAATCAGTCTTCTACCACCGATTTTGTTATCTTGCAGATGCTACAGCTTTGGCCGCATTTGCCTAAGATGAAATACTTTTTAACGGTATTTTTCCTAATTTTAGGAATTTCTCAGAGTTTAATATAACGGGGCGGGAAGTTTTTTTGTCTTATCTGCATGATGAGATAAGAGATAATGTTAGTACTAAAGAGAAAAATTAAATTAAAGTTTTCCCGAAAACAGATTCATTCTTGTTTACAATTTACTTGCTCGTAAAATCTCAATAATATAAAAAAAAACATTCCTAAAAATAGTGTACATATTTCGTGTTTACAGTATGTTATTATATTTAAACATAAATAAATATATAAATACAACAAATATAAATTTTTTGCATACAGTTTAATTAAATGAAATAATGGCCTACAAAATTTAAAAATGACCAGTGAGTTCTGCATCACGAGAACGTGCTTATAAATATTTGAACACGAATAATAAACAATTGTTGTTTCGAGTGGCGCCACATGTAGGAGTTAAACATTAACATTTTGATAAAAATTGTTTGTTTAATCGTTATACATTCGTTTTCCGGGTATTAATTATTTATTTTTATTTTTTAATCAATGTGTGATACCATTTTTAAAGGTAGAATTGATATAGCAATATTTATAATTATTATACGCACGCATCTTTAAATAAACAAAGGTTTTTTTAACCAGCGTTTCTGTTGCGTGTTGGGTTTACCTCTTCCGTTCTATTTAATGTAGAATGAGTCAGAAATGACAATTTCGTATTGTCCTGAAAGGAAGTTGAAGTTAATATAATTCTGGTATATTAAGTGATTAATTTACGTATAAATTTCTTTTCTGAGAAATATTATAGCATTTCCATTTCCTAAGATTCTCACCCTTTGTCATCCGGGCACCTCGGAAAGTAAAGGCTCACATAATTTTGCGGAGATTATTTTATGAGTAATATCCATTTCTGTGTTGAATGGTTTTGAAATAATTATTCTATTAAGAGAGCATTCCACTTTATCAACTTCAAAAGATCGATTTAAAAAAAAAACATTTTTCACAAGTACTTCTTCTTATTGCGCCCTCTCCTTCCGAAGGTTGTCGATCCAAATGGCAATTGTGGCTCTGGAAGCTGCAGCACGAAATATGTCTGTAGATGAGCGATCAAACCATCTCCTCAGGTCTTTCAACCATGAATTCTGGCGTCTTCCTACTGATCGTTTACCCTGAACTTTACCCTCTATAATGAGTCGAAGTAGCTCATATCTTTGACCTCTCAGCACATGACCCAAGTATTGAATTTTTCTCTCTTTAATGGTGTTTAGCAGTTCTTTTTGTTTATTCATGCGCTGGAGTACTTCGTTGTTAGTGATCCTTTGCATCCATGAAATTCGCAACATCCGCCTATATATGTACATTTCAAAAGCCTCTATTCTTTTTTCTGTTTGTGGGTCCATTGTCCAACTTTCGCATCCGTAGAGTAAGGTAGAGAAAACGTAGCATCTGACCATACGAGTTCTGAGCTCTAGACTAAGGTCTGATCTTGTAAAAAATGTTTTCATGCTCATTAGTGTTTTTCTCGCTTGTTCGATCCTCGATAAAATTTCCTTCTTCGGGTTACACTGGCTGTTGATATTAACTCCTAGATATTTCATTGATGTTACCTGTTCTATTGTTTGTCCCTTGACATGCAGACGTACATTTATTGGCGCCTTTGAAAATACCACTATTTTGGTTTTAGAGACGTTTAGATGTAAGCCGAACATTTCGCTATGATGTACTACGGAATCTATTATGCTTTGTAGCTCTTGTACGCTGTTTGCTATTAGGACGGTATCATCAGCGTACCGAATGTTATTGATCGTAGTTCCGTTAAACTTGATTCCACCTTGGGCATCGTCTAGTGCTTCTTTAAATATGGACTCGGAATACAGATTAAACAGGAGCGGAGATAGCACGCAGCCCTGTCGGACTCCCCGTCTAATCCACATATCTCCGGATGTTGTTTGTTCTACTTCGACTGTTGCCGTTTGGTGCCAATAGAGTTCTGAGATAATGCGTAGGTCTTGTTCGTCGACGCCGGTTGTTCTCAGAATTTCAATCATCTTTTGATGGTTAACGCAGTCAAATGCCTTTCGAGAGTCTATAAAACATGCATATACATCCACGTTCATGTCTCTGCAGCGTTGTGTCATTACATTTAGGGAGAAAAGAGCTTCTCGTGTTCCCATTCCGTTTCGAAATCCGAATTGAGTGTTATCCATCTGATCTTCGCACTTCCTGTAAATTCGTGCATGGATGATTCTGAGAAAAGTTTTAAGGACATGAGACATCAGACTTATTATCCGGTAATCATCGCATTGTGAGGAATTAGGTTTTTTTGACAGTGTTATAAATGTTGACTTTAGCCAGTCTAATGGTATTTTGCCGGAGTTGTATATGTTATTGAATAATGATGTTAACAAGTCTAGGCTTTTGCTTTCATTGTCTGCAATTAATTTAAGTATTTCGACGTTGATTTTGTCTGGACCGGTAGCTTTACCATTTTTCTGTGCTTTTATTGCATGGCGAACTTCTTCTTTAGTTATTTCTGGGCCTTTTTCATTTATTTGACTGACTGCGGGTGGTGGAACACTGGGTCTATCATCATCGAAAAGTGTTTGAATGTATTCTTTCCATCTCTCTAGTTTATCTACTGTCCCCAGAATTACCTCGTTATTATTCCCTCTTAAAATTGTTTCTCGCCGCTTTCTGTGTCTGCCTGTCATTTCTTTTACTTTCTTGTGGACGTTAAAGGTGTCATATCTTTTCTGAAGTTGTTCGATTTCTTGACATTTTGTTGACATCCAATCTTCTTTAGCTTCCCTGCACTTTTTCCTAATGATTTTATTGAGTTGCTTGTATTCTGTTGGGTTTGTTTTGTGTTTTCTTCTTTCATTCATGAGGTCTATGATTTCTTGCGTTATCCATTCTTGCTTTCTGTTGTTTTTTGTAAATCCAATGTCTTCTTCTTGAATATTTGTTATTTTAGTTTTTAAAGCATTCCATGTTCCTTCAACGTCCTCTCTCCGTACCGATTTCTCCATTGTTTCCATTTCTTTCTCGATCTTGAGACTAATTTCTTTCCTTTTTATGGGGTTTTTCAATTGTGCGATATCTATTTTTCTTGCTACTTTTTCCCTTTTAACTTTCACAAGTACTAACATTCAAGAATGTCCTCAATAAATTTTGTAAAGATCCAAACAGTCCTTCTTGCATGCCTTTTGCATGCGTGCACGACCTTGATAGTTTCTGAACCGCCACAATTCTGAAGCTTCAAAGGAATCCAGAATCCAGCCAAGAGATGCCAGATCATTAGAATTTCAGCATTAAGAAGAGGCAAAATTTAACATTTAACACAGGGAAACAACTTAAATGTTCAGTTCTTATCCCTTTCATAATTTATCCAGAAAGTAAAACTGCTTCCCGTTACTATAATCTCGATATCTTTCTTCTTCCTTCTTATATATAAGCAATTTGCTTGTTATTCTTCGTCTCTTTGTCTGGTTTCAGTCTATTGCGAGGTTATCACTTCATCGTTTGCGGGGTCTTCCGGTACTCCTACGTTCTATTGGTGATTTGTCCCTCGTGATCTTTAGTATTCTGTCGTCGGTCATGCGGTTGATGTGTTCGTTCCATTCCCTTTTTCTTTGGAATACCCAGTCATTGATGTTATCGACTTTACACACTCTTCTTATATCCTCGTTCCTATTCGGATCCATAAGTGTCCTGCCAGATATCCTGCGCACAACTCTCATCTCTGTTGTTTCCAGTATTTGTTTTGTTTTCGAGGTTTCTGGTCTGGTTTCTGCAGTGTATGTTAGTATGAGTCTTATTGCTGTTTTATAAATTCTGGATTTATCTTCGATTCCTATATGTTTATTGCTCCATATGATACTGTTAAGACTTGCTGCTTTCATGGCTTGTCCCCTCACCTCTGTTTCAACATCCCCATATCCGGATATTTCTATTCCGAGATACTTGAACTTCATTTCCTGCTGTATAATTTTGTTGTCTATTTCTAGTTTGCATCTGAGTGGTGTTCTAGATGCAGTCATGGCTTTAGTTTTTGACGCTGGTATATTCATGTCGCTGTTATGTTAAATTGGTGCAGTAATCTTTGCAAATCGGCTTCGCTTTCAGCTATTAACACTGCATCGTCGGCGTAGTACAGTATTTTGATTTCCCTGTCTCTCATTTTATACCCTTTCAATCTACGCACCTGCTTTATCAACTCATCCATGATGATGTTAAATAGCAGGGGGCTAAGAGAGTCACCTTGTCGGATGCCATTATTTACTTCTATTTTTTCGGTCAATTCATCGTTTATACTAGCTTGAATCGTATTTGCCTGATATATATTTTCAATCGTTTTGATAATGTTTTGAGATATTTGTCTGTCGTAAAGTAGCTGTGTTACATCCTCCAGTTGTATACGATCGAACGCCTTCTCTAGATCGATGAAACACATATATAGTTACTACCACAAAATAAAGTCGAATTTCTTACCCAAAAATTAAATGGTGTTGTCGAAACGGACCGGCCAATTTCACTTAAAAATGAGTCCGATAAATCCACTTAAAACCCCCCGGTTCGACCCGGAATAAATTTGAATAAATTTGACTTGCAAATCTTTATCCGAACTGTTGCGGATTTTTCATTTTCTTGAGGGAATTCTCGGTTTTCTTTATTTTATGCAATTAGTCCTAACTTGAACGAAACGAGAAACACAATGCGAACAACATGCCATTTCATTAATTTTGAGTTATGGCGTTTTTTAGCCTCTTCGACGTTCTGTGAGATGGAAGATTTCATGTTTTATTCATGAACTTGAAGAATTTTTTAATTCGAAAAAATCATAAATATTTGTGTGGCAGGTTTTTAATGTTTTGAAAAATTGGTTGTGTAAATAAAAAAGTTTAGTTCCCGTTTCACTAATGATGGTTATAGAAGAGTTGTAAATAATTGAACGACATAAAACGTCATACAATTCGAATCAATTTCGTATTTTTCGAATTCTATTAAAAAGACTGGAATGTTTAGACGCCTTGTATAAAACAATATTAGACGTGGGCAGGACCCTTAAAAGACCGCCTGTCCCTGTATAAGTACTCTTTACTGTTGCGTGTCAAATCTATAAACTAAATCAAGCCTGGTGTGCGTAGGCAGATCAGGAAAAGAAACCTGATATAGGAGCAAATTAAATTGTTTTCATTGTTTCGTTAATGGATATCTCACAAATTACACCGAGTTTTTATTGTTTTCATTTTTAGTTTGCAAGTGTGGGTCTCAGTCTAATAATTGGTGAAGAAGTCATTGTTGTTAGATGTGGTATAGGTGATTGAACATATGTTTGAAGCTGAGCTATATATAGCTACGAGCGATTTTCGGTTGTTTATTAATTTGTACAACCAGTCATATCTAATAAACTGTAAGTTTATATATATATATATATATATATATATATATATATATATATATATATATATATATATATATATATTGGAAACGCTATGTTGATGATATTTTTATAATATGGCCACATGGAAAAGAACACCTGAACGATTTCCTCACATACCTGAACAATATCCACCATAGAATCCAATTCACGCTAGAAATCGAACAAGAAAAGAAACTTCCTTTTTTGGACCTGCTATTAACTAGGAAACTCAACAACACCCTGGGCTTTAGCGTATATCGGAAACCCACGCATACTGACCGATATCTCAATGCAGCGTCACATCATCATCCCTCTCAAAAGCAGGCAGTAGTCAACACACTAGTGTCAAGATCTCTCCGCCTAACAGAACTTGACACAAAACAAGACGAAATAAGACACATTTCAACAGCTCTAGAACGGAATGGTTTCTCACAATCAGATGTAAAGAAAGCCATAAAAAGACAAGAGAAGACTGCAACAAAGACCAAAGACCAAGATCAAACAAGGACCAAAGCCATAATACCATACATAAAAGGAATAACAGACAGAATCGGAAGAATCTTAAGAAAACACAACATACAGCCCATATTTAAACCACAAAAAACAATAGCCAACATCCTGGGAAATCCCAAAGACAAGACCAACCTTGAAAATCATGGCGTTTACAGCATTCCATGTGCAGATTGCCATAAAACTTATATAGGACAAACAACCAGGCGCATATCAGCAAGAATCCAAGAACATAAAAATAGCCTTAAAAACAAACAGACAACCTCAGCCCTATTTCAACATCACCAAGCGACGGGACATACCATCGACTTTGAAAAAACAAAAGAAATAGCACCAGTACAGAACTACAAGGTACGCGTCATAAGAAAGGCCCTAGAAATCGAAAGGGCGGGACAGCTAAATAAACGAGACGATGCTATGAATGTTCCAACTACATGGAAAACATTAATAAAGAATCAAGAAAGAAAACAACAAAAATCAACTAGCACACGAGAAACCAGCATACAAGAACAAAATACATCGCACTCGACAGAGGGGAGGAGCCTGCGAAGCCGCTCATCCAATCAGGAAGCGAGCCAGTTAAACAAAACTCGAAAGCCATCAGAGGCCACCATCAGTTCTCAGCGACTAACGAGACGAACCGCACTTGAAAATGCCAAATGAGATTTTGGCGAAACGTCGTGAAAACAATTTTTTGAACGAACGGATTGAAACCCGAAATAACCAAACTATTCATTCTACCATCCGTGAAAACCTACAATATAACATATATATATATATATATATATATATATATATATATATATATATATATATATATATATATAGGGTGTTTGGTATATCGATAGAAAGTTTGGAAGAGGTGATAGAGAGTGCCATTTTGAATAATTTATGCCATATATGCCTTAGTTTAAAAATGCACGGTTGTCGAGTTACAGTACATTTTATAATTTTTCGGTTTTCTGGCAATTGGTGATTGAAAATTAAATTTTTATGATACTGGTATAATTTTTCGATTTAAAATATTTTTTTTCTTATTCTTTGGTTCATACACTATAAGAACAACAAGAGGACTAAAATTAAAATAACACATGAAAATTGTGCACTCACAAATTTTATTCATCTACGAAAATTCAAGTTTCATTCTTAGGTTTGAGTGATGTTTTTTTCTAACAGTGATGCATTCAATTTATTTTAAAAATAACTTTATTAAATTATCTTTACAGTGGTTTATCGAAACCCTTAAAAATAAAATATTACATACATTAAATTCAGGGAAAATATTCCTTCCGATCTGTCCTTTGCACAGACAGGTGCATGTCGGTACGCTGATGAGTCTAGTAGAGACGAAACATGTACCTCTGCCGTATCGCTGTGGCGAGGAGGATAAGTTTTGACTTTCTTCTCGGTATGGTGCTACAGGTAGGCCATCATCTCGATGGTGGTGGAATAGGATGAATTGTACTCTAAGAGCCGTTTTACACACACAAGAATTATTCCGAAAATTATAACAAAAATTTTTAACAAATTTTTGCCGAAAATTCTATGGAGATAATTTTTAAAATAAAATACCACTCTGTGTGATACGTATAAGAAATTTGAATATAATTTTGGTGATAATTTTGCCGATGCTCATGCGCATTTTCATCACATGTGACATTCCAGCAGTTAAAAAGTTAACTTGCTCTGGGGATAACCTTAAAATGTCATAAATATGAAAGTTTCCGAACATATATAATCTAGAAACCACAAAGTAAGGGATATTTTGTGTAAGAAACAATGAGTTAATATTAAGTTTAGGTTGATTACCAAACGTGGGCTGTCAATTCACAAATTTTATTCTGCGTCGATTTTCGCGCACTTTCTGCATTTTAGTCATAAAAATATAGAACACGTTCTATATTTTTATGCCGAAAATTTTCACCAAAATTTTAGCCATAATTCTTTGATGTGTAAAACAGCAAATTAGTTTTATGAAAATTTTCGATATAATTATGAGATAAATTTTTGTGTGTGTAAAACGGCTCTAAAGCAATATATATATATATATATATATATATATATATATATATATATATGTAACCATACAGTAGATGTTTTAGATCATTACAGAAGTTAAGAATGGACTTGCAACCACAGTCGTTGGGCCTAATTTTTGACAGGTGTCATTTTACAAAGCTGAATCGATTTTTATGCGATTTTTCTTAAATAAATTTATCTATATATTGAGCGCAGTTGTTCTTCATTTTAATGTAGAAATACATGTTAAATTATTATATTTTTTTTGTGAGTAATTTTTAAAAAGGTGACGTTCTTGTGTAAACAACTTTTAATATTTACGTTTTTATATTTGGAAATTGTTATTGTTACAGATGGGGCACCGATGAAGACCAATAATAAGGTCGAAACGTTTGTAATAAAAAAATAAAACATCTAAGAGGAAATAAATTAATTTTTATTCTACTGATCGAACCGAAAACACAAGAAAAAAGAATATGTATGTATATATATATATATATATATATATATATATATATATATATATATATATATATATATATATATATCGTAGGTCGCAACTACGATATACAAACTGAAAATTTGACCCAAAAGTTTATGGCGGTGTTTCGTCCACGATGCCAGCACACTAACGAGCATTTGGCCTCAAAAACCGGACAAAAAGGAGAAATGCAAAATATACAAGTAATCATCGAAATTATTTTTTTTGTATACCTTAGTAACCGTACTATCATAAAAATATGAAAAAGTGGCCCTTCCACGCAGCTACTCTCCGCACAGTTAATTGCAATCTAAGCTTCGTTCAATACGCACGCATTCGTTCTTGATAGATTTTTTTTAGACTTGTGTTTGGTGTTTGGTATTTTGTAAAGTGAATATTAAAAAAAAAATTTTGTGATGGAATCTGAAGAACAAGGTATGTATTTAATTTAAATATATATTATTTAAAAATATAATGACTTTAGTATTCTTATGAACCTATAACAATATGCAAGAAAATTTTCTATTTTTTTGTTTTTCTTTTTAACTAATTAGTGTTTTTGAGAATGTTCCGAGCTAGGTCGGGCTACAATTCTTTTTTTATAATAAACTATAGATATTAGCCGTATCATAACAGTCAAAACATTTTCCACATGTTTCCACCTCTTCAAAAAACCGCTTCGAGTTCCACGGGTTTTTTTTGCAATAATTTTGGTTATTTTTTACTTACATATATATTTTTTTTCCTATAGGTACAAATTTGACATCAAATGTTATTGAGGTATATCGGAAAACGCTATACATGCTTTTTAAACAAAGCACATCCAGAACACTTGAAGATAAGGTATCATTTATGGAACATAAGCTTTGCGAAATGATGAAATGTCTCCAAAACGAGTACCATACCTTAAGTCACGATTTAAAACATTTTAATAGTGATTTAAAGAAAAGATGGATATCATCTAACTATATTGAAGAAAGATTTTCGAAAAAAAAAACGAGAAATAGCTTAATACATCAATACCAGTACATAACTGGGCCACGAATTCTACGGGGCGCCCAAGGAAGCATTTCCGAGAATTACTTGACAAACGACAAAATACTAAAGAACTCCGCGAACAGATACCTGTTGAAGAGCTTACCTATGCAGTCAGCGTACGTCAACGAATATCTGGAAATGCCGCGGCCTCTAAACTTATAATAGATGCAACTTCAACACCAACAAAAGCCAAACTTTACAGGAAGGTAATAAATACTGCTCAGAAACTGAAAGTAAAAAATTACACACCTGAGCAAGCTTTGCAAATCTTTGTTGAAGGTGACTTTACAAGGAGGCAGTGAGAGTTGTTGCACGATTCCAATAAGGGTATATTTCCTTGTTATACTCTAGTTAGAGAAGCAAAGAACCTCTGCTGTCCAAAACCAGAGTCAATCCGAGTGACGGAGATGAGTGTTGAAGTTGTGCTTCAAGACCTACTTGGTCATACAGTAAAGAGATTTTGTTTTTATCTTGAGATACATTTTTTATGGGAAAACGTACAATTATCCTAAGTCAACATATAAAACGATACCCATTACATTTTTTTAATATTACTCCCCTCCCCCTCCCCACCCTAAGTCAGCGCCCCTTCACCCGATTAGTAAAATAATGCCAGAAATGAAATCGGAGCACCAAAAAACATATCAAACGATACCCATTACGTTTTTTTAATATTACTCTCCTTCCCCTCTCCACGCTAAGTCGGCGCCCCTTCATCCGATTGATAAAGTAATGCCAGAAATGAAATCGGAGCACCTAAAAACATATAAAACGATAACCATTACGTTTTTTTAATATTACTCCCCTTCCCCTCCCCACCCTCATCAGCCCTCCTTCACCCGATTAGAAAAATAATGCCAGAAAACAACTTAGCGCCCTCAAAAACCCCCGGATACTGATTTTAACACGTCTAGAGTCAAAAACAACGATGTTATAAATTTTGTTCGATTTTTGAGGCCAAATGCTCGTTAGTGCAGCGGTTGGATTCGTCAGTGGGTCCGCTAGCATCTTTCTCAGACATCCTGTGTTGATGTACTATGTATATTTTTGGTACTAATATTTGTAGTTATTTTCGGGCGGAACGTGTCGGTAGGATATTACTGAAATATGTATTTCAGCCATCGACGTTTTGCATTCTTGTCTTTATTTCATTATCCCGTGTTACTACAATATATATATATATATATATATATATATATATATATATATATATATATATATATATATATATATATGCGGATCGATATAAAACATTCTTAACGAAAATTAAAAAAGTTTTTTTATTTGTCTATAAAAATTGATATTTTTTAATTGGAAGTTTTTAGATTTTAATCTATGAATTTATATATTACCAACTGTATTATTCTTTTTAGGCTAAGTACATACAGACCTTTAGACGTTCGGCATACCAAATATTGGAATTTTCTTTTACCTTTTTTAAATGGCATTCATCCATATGAGATAAATTGGCAGAAACCCAATTAGAAGTCCCATAAATCTACGAATAAAAACGACGTGTGTTTATCTTTTCATGAAAAGCCGTAAACAGTTAATCCTAAACCAATAGTTTGTTGTTTCCTAAACAAACATGCAAAATTGCCGTAGTCTATTTGTCTTAGATGTTCAAGGTTATTGGGAATAGCATTAATAAAAGGCTCGATAAACTCCACTAAAATGTCCCGATATATAATTTTAATATATATATATATATATATATATATATATATATATATATATATATATATATATATATATAATTTTAAAAAAACTTTTCACTTTATACGTGTGTTTTAACGGTGTGCAAAATAAAATTGTAGGGGAACATAGGGTGTTATTTCCTGCATTGTTGATTTAAAAAAAAATATTTAACGTACTTTCCCTATTCTGATATGGGGATTTGCCGATTTAGACAAAAGCATTTATCTGTTCACGTTCATACGTTGAAAAACATGACACTTCCAACATTGTATCGTAAATATCCGATACTTTTCATGTTATTGTTATTGCCGCTGCTACGATGTTGCCATAACTCTCTCCGATCACTCATAAAGAGGTCCAAAGAGGCAAAAAGCCGCGATTAGATGGCGTTCCTCGGTTTTATGAGGCACGCAAGTGAAATTGCCGATCGCACGTTTAAGATTACTATCTTTAAACTATTCTTTTCAGCGGCGTACGTAGCAAAATTGTAGTTTATTATTTAGTCTTTTTATTCACGATTAAATTTTTCGCAGAAGATGCTGTAAAAATAATTATCACTGTAATTATTATCTTCTCGCGAAATCACCACAATGAAATCCTGCGCTACCTAGAAAGAGTACATATCAGAGATAAACAAGACACTTCAGGAAAAGCTATCTAGAATAAGCCAATGCAAAACCAAAATAGCTCTAAAATGAAGAAAAATCAAAAAGCAGAATTTTAGTTGAATGTATCGGATGCCATTAAATATATATGCTTATATCATTTTTATCACGCCTATAAAAATTTTAACTCCTAACAAATACAATATCCGACCGCTTCGCTGACTTCCAACGCCGAATGGGCGGGATTTTGAAGATGATTTAAGGGGGCAAACTACATACTATCAATTTTTTTTTCATAATTTCTAGAAACAAAATGGCGGTCAACATCGAAGCAAAACATGTTTTTCAAACAGCGGGCATTCTAGCGTTTCTAAAGTGAACCTGTAACATTTAAAATAAAAAGCCCGTTAAAAACATTTATAAGCCATCGTTATGGCAATAAAAATAAAACAAATTGAAAATTAAAAAATATATGCAAGATTAATAAAATTTTTATAAAAAAACTCTACCGACTTCTAAAAGTGCGCTAAGAAGTGAAAAATAACTAGAAATTTTTATATGAAATTGGACTTTTTGAAGTCGACGCCAAACTAATGCCTGACAAAATGTGATTTGCATAAACCGATTAAAAATACTTTATTTGTAATTACTTTTTTACCATAATTTGTATATATTAGTAGTTATTCATTTCATTTACAAATAATTTGGCGCTGACTTTAAAAAGTTCAATTTCATATAAAAATTTATAGTTATTTTTCACTTTTTAGCGCACTTTTAGAAGTCGGTTCAATTTTTTTTATAAAAATTTTTCTATTTTTAGTTTTAGAATTCATTATGATATCTATAAATTATCTGAACTAAGTACTAATCCAGATTAGTATACCTCGCAATGACTCAAAGGTGGCAAAAAAGTACCCACTTTATCAAAGTTGTAAATTACCCTAAAAAGAAACCACTAAAAATTCTTTGGTTCTTAGAGGTTTTCAAATACCAGTAAAATTGTGTCAAACAAATATTTAGTTTGTCATAGTAAATCCGCTATCTTAAGTTTCAAACTAATTTTAGATTGGTAATATATGCCCCAAAACCTGCCAATATCGATGTTTAAAGAACCTGAAATGTAAATTTCTTAGCTCGATATATTTTTTACTACATATTGAGTTTGTATACGCCTCAAGAACCCCACAATATCAATTTTAGACAAAATCGGAATATGTAAAATTTTCTATCCCTCATATTGTATCTTATCAACCTAATAGTTGTAAAAAAATTAACTTCATATTCGTAAAACACGACCCCGAAAACCCTCTAATACCAAATCTGAAAAAGTGCGAATAAGGTAAAATTTTTAACCCACCATATTGCATCCGCTATCTTGAATTTCAAAAAAATTATTTTAAGTCTTAATCTAATCTAAATCTAAACCCTTCAAAGCCCCCTAGTACCAATTTTGGATGAAATCCGGAAATTTAAAATTTGTAGACTTATATTCGCTATTTACATCTTCAAAAACGATTCCGTCCCACCTTTGAACAAAATCGAAAAATGTAAAATTTTTAGTCCGCTATCTTGGATTTGCCATATTGAATCCTGAAAAAGTACTTTTAAATTCCTACTTTACAACCCTCAAGAACCCCCTGTATCAGTTTGGGGGAAAATCGAAAAATGTAAAATTTTTAGGACACCATATTGAATCTGCCAGATTGAGTTTTTCAAAAAATATTTTAAACTCATAATTAACACTAACAAAAATACTCCAATACTGATTTTAGACAAAATCGATAGATGTAGAATCTTTAATCCGCCATATTGAATTTTTTAAAAATAATTTCAGATTCGTTATTTCGTAAAATTGATTTTTTTGTCCGCCATATTGGATCCACCATATTGAATTTTTAAAAAATATTTCGGATCCCTTATGTGCGACCCCGAAAACTCCCCCATACCAATCAAACAAAATTGATTTTATTGGCCGCCATATTGTCAGCGCCATCTTGGATATTACGGCACCAATTTCATCCAAAAAAAATATGAGACCACCGCAGCAACTTCCTGAACATAACGTAAAAAATTTCATTCAAATCGGTGCCGCCGTTTCGGAGCAATAGGTGTACATACATAAAAAAAAATCATACATACTCGAAGAATTGAGAACCTCCTTCTTTTAGAATTCGGTTAAAAAATAAAATCGATTTTTTGCAAAATAATTTTCAAATCGAGTAGTTACAACAAGGAACTAATCTTATTTTAGAGAGATGGTGTAAATTTGAGTAAAATCGATTGATTATATGTCGAGATATCAATCTTGCTAATTTCAAAAATGCTATTTAGAGGAAAACGCTTTAAAGTTTCAGTAGCGATAAAATTGATAGGTATGAATCATTAACTTGCCATCCTACATTTGGATAATTAATCGATATTTCTAGTTTTCATTGATTTCAATAAAGCATTCGACACCATAGGAAGACACATTTTGACGAGGCGATTATGACAGTCGAAGTATATAACAACACTGACCCTCTCCCAAGTTATTTACTAAAGCGCCAAACGATAAATGGAGGGCTCGAATGGCATTACGGAGCATATGTGTAGGTATGTTTCCACTTCAGGAAGGCATTCGACACTGTAGAAAAATGCGAAACATTTTTTAAACCATACTCGAATATCTACCTCACTGTTATTCAGAAGTGAAGTAATGACCAGCTCTTTGTCTGGCCGGTGGCCGAGCGCGTGTTTGTTTTCTATTATACAACCTGTTCGGGTACGACGATTATTTACCGCGGAGTGGCTATCTGACCCGCCATAGTTGTTGCAAAGAATTGACCGTAAATATCTCGGGCGGGCAATTTCGAAACGCGCCTTCTTACCGCTTCGAACGGCGGGAGTCTAATTATTTCAATTTTCGTTTACTGGACTCCGGTTCGAAATAATGCGTATTTTTACAGCCTATGGAGGTTATAAGTGTCCTACCCCTTTTTTTGTTCATTTGAATGGTATCATTAATACGGATTATACAATCTAGTGTCAACTTGGGCAACTCTGGAATTTTAAGTAGGTTTATTTTTTTGACAAATTGTAATTTGATTGATTGTTGAAACGAATAGAAATAAAATATTTCTAATTGTCAAAACGAAATTAAGTTTGTTTATATCGCTGACTTGAAGCTGGTTTGAATTCAAGCGGCTTTTAACAGCCATTTGAAAAAAGTGAAATAAACGCGTTTGAAAGCGATTTTACGAGGATGGTTCGATAAGTTCTCGGCCTGATAAAGAAAACAAAATATTTTTGAAAATGTTTTTATTTATTTTTCAACATAGTCCCCTTGTAGTATAATGCGATTTGTCAAAATCTGCAAAATAAGCGGTTGTCGCTGCTCTGACCTCGTTATTTGAAGGGAATTTTCATCCAGCGAGGCATTTTTTCGTTTGGGAACAGAAAGTAATTGCTAGGAGACAGATCCGGCGAATATGGCGCATGTAGAAACACTTCAAAACGTAGGTCATGGAGTTTTGCAGTAACAACCATAGATTTGTGTGCAGGCGCGTTATCCTGATGAAAGTGTACTTTTTTTTTTGGCAAGATGTGAAAGTTTAGCCTTAATCACATGCTGCAGATGGTCCAGTAGTGAAGCGTAATACACCCCGGTGATGGTCTTGCCTTGTTCGAAATAGTCTATATGCACCACGCCATGTGAATCCCAAAAAACTGTTGCCATAACTTTTCCTACAGACGGAACTGTTTGTGCTTTTTTGGCGCACTTTCACCTGCCCCCACCCACTGTTTAAACTGCTGCTTTGTATATGGTGAATCCATGTTACATCTACAGTTATAAAACGTCGATAAACTCAGCAGGATTGCGTCTGAATAAGTCTAAACACTCTTGCGAAGTGTTCATTCAAACGCGTTTTTGGTCGACTGTTAACAACGCGGTACCCATTACGCAGAAAGCTTTTTGATGCCAATATCATCATGTAAAATGTGGTGGACACGATCTATCGAGATGTTTGCTATACCAGCAAGCTCTCGTCTTTCAGTCGGCGGTCATGAAGTATGACATTGTGAATGTTTGTGACAATTTCGTCAGTTGTAGCGGTTTTTGGGGGTCCCAAGCGCTCATCATTTTGAATTGATGTACGACCGCGACTAAATTCACCAGCCCACTTTTTACTGTCGAAAATGAAGGAGAAGAATCCTTTAAAGTAGAATCTTACTCATTTTTAACGTTCGTAGGAGTTAAGCCCTTTAAAACAAAGTACTTTATAACCACTCGAACTTCAATTTTATTCATCTTTCATAAAATATCGAATCTTATATATTTACTCGATCGTCACATACAAGCAACCAAAGGCAAACATCTGAAACTTTGCAGGGCGTCATCTCAAAATTACTGCTTACAAAATATTATAGTTATTTGATCCTACTAGCGACCTCTCTGTTTCAGGCCGAGAACTTATCGAACCATCCTCGTAATAACTCAAATCAAGCTTAAAATGAAATGGAGTTGACTTTACAAAAGCGACTTGAAAGAGCGATATAAACTATTCAAGCTTGATTTTAATTGCGAACGTCAGATCGGTGATCGTCGGGACAAATAGTTTTGACATATACTTTGGGTTAAGGTTAGAAACGAAATATTTATTTATTTGTGCATATTACGAAAATTAAGAAAGCTGTTGTTACTTTAAATTCTATTTATTTACAGTATGTGACACAAATTCTTCAAAATATTTCACAAGTAATATTTATTGAGTTTACGTACAGACACATGCGAAATAATTGGTTTCAAAGTGACTTGAATGAAGCCCAGATTCGAGTCGCCGAAAAAAACGGATAGGTTTAAAATTAGTCTTGAAGCCGCTACAGTTTCAATTCGGCTTGAAACCATTGATATAAACGTAGTCATTGAGTTGAGTTGCATCTATGTTGTGGTTTTACAAGTGTTGGTTTTTTATATCTCTCTTCAAGGAATGAAAATTTTAAAGTATGCAAATAATTAATTGATCTCATATGAATAAGAAAAATTTGTAGATCTACAACCACCAAGCACAGAAGATGCTAAATGAGATTTTGGCGAAACGTCTGCAAACTGCTACAGGAAACCAAACGAATGAACGGATGTATTCCCGGAATAATACTGAATCACATGTTACCATCCGTGAAACACTTCGCAACAATATATATATATATATATATATATATATATATATATATATATATATATATATATATATATATATATATATATATATGTTTATGCGAATTTCACGGATTCGTCCGTGTGAGATGCAATAGCAGTGGATATATCAACATTATGCCGTTGTAGTGCTGAAATCACATTCTGCAAACGTACAACTATATACAGCTCCGCGTATGAATGAAGTAAAATGCGAACAGTAAATGTAAACTTCTCTCCATCATATCCTTTCTGTGTTAGAGGTTGCACAGTTAGAATAAATTGTTATAAAACGCAATTCATCCTATTCCACCATCGAGATGATGGCCTACCTGTACCACCATACCGAGAAGAAAGTCAAAACTTACCCTCCCCGCCACAGTGATACGGTAGAGGTACATGCCAGGTGCATGTCGGTACCCTGATGAGTCTAGTAGAGACGAAACATGTACCTGTGCCGTATCACTGTGGCGGGGAAGGTAAGTTTTGGCTTTCTTCTCGGTATGGTGGTACAGGTAGGCCATCATCTCGATGGTGGAATAGGATGAATTGCGTTTTATAACAATTTATTCTAACTGTGCAACCTCTAACACAGAAAGGATATGATGGAGAGAAGTTTGCATTTACTGTTCGCATTTTACTTCATATATATATATATATATATATATATATATATATATATATATATATACATATACATATACATATACATATACATATTTTTAAGACAACTGAGGATTTATAACAAAATTCCATGCTTCAAAACTGGATCAAAATTTGAAAAAATGCTAATAAATTTCGTTTTTGGCGATATTGACTATGTTTCACCACTTTTAAAAATCTGAAAAAATCAATGGACATAGTTTGGCATCTAAAAAACAACACATTTTTTTTTCGACCCTGCTATTGTCCTAGTTTTTATTTTATTGAATTTAAAAATTTTCGAACACCCATAAAAATTTGAATTTTGTGCCAAAAATTTTTGTAAAAAATATCTTGTTGTATACAAAAAAAAAACCTACAAAATACAAAAAAAAAAGAAATTTCTACGATGATTAGATATCGTTAAAAAAGGAAAAAAGACGTTTTATTTCTTTTTGGGGTTACGTGACAAGAAAAGTGGTGTGGGTACTTTTTGACGTAGAACAACCGGGTGTTTTTTATTTTTTTATTACAGCGGAGGCAGTTTCGACCCTCCTAATCGTCATTTTTTTCGAAAAATCAAAAATAAAAAAGTTTTTCCTCTCCTTTAGTCAATCCCCGAATATATTGTGTGATAAATCTGTAAATTTATACCTAAAAATCATAATTTACCTTCATTTTTATATAGATACAGTTCTTTTAAAATATACAGCTAAAAATGTACATAAAACTATCTGATAATCGATTGGTTTTTGTAATGTATAAGTTCATAATTTTGAAATCTATTCGCCCTACATCAGTACCATTATGTGTCCGTGAAGTGACTTGAGACTAATAAATAGATAACGGTTCATCTGAATCGATAATTTTTAAACTGCCAAATTGGTACCCGGAGAAAAAACTATTGGAGCACAAAATTTAAAATTAAGGTTATTACTATGATTACCATGAACTGGGTACGGAGAGAAAATAATATTGGTTATCATGTCAGCTGAATCGTGTCCATTATTTGATACGTAACTGGTCTATCAAGCGAGATAGATTTAATGATGTATCTTAATGAATTCTGTGTAAACAAAATAAAGTATTATTATTTAATCTAGCTAGACTAGGAGGCAGCGTCGAGTAGATTTTGATTTTTTTTAAATCAAAAAACATTTAATTTTTAAATATCACTCCCTCCAGGAATTATTGACTCACACCAGATATATAAAGATACCAGAAGTATGAAACTCTGTGAGAACCCTTTCCATGTTATCGGGTCTTAGGTGACGTGGTGTGCTGTATTTCCTACGAACTTTCGGACGCTTAGTGCGTTATTGAGCTCTCATTTGGATACCGTCCATGAAGTGGCTTCTGTAGTCAGGTTTGTAACTTCTTTTGTTGTATCTTACTTACCTTTAACGATGTTCAAAATACGGCACTTGTCCAACCCAAATTGCACTCCGATATCCCCGGAGAACTCATCTACAATTTTAAGCATTTGTTCCAGCTGGTTTCTGGTAGCAGATCATCCATGTATAGAAGATGATTCACTCTTATTACCTCTTCATTGTTATTTCTAATACTAAAGCCGTATCTGGTGGAGTTTAAACAGCGTGATAGTGGGTTCATTACAAGGCAGAACCACAATGAGCTATGTGAATCGTCCTGAAATATTCCCTTTCGTATCGGAATTGTTTGCGTTTCGATGGTGTCGCTGGATGGCACTTGCAATTGGATCCTAGCTCTCCAGGTAGAATGATGCGTTCTAAAAAGGAAACAAAATGATTAGCGATCCTATACATTCTCAATATAATTGTTAGCCACTCATATGGTACTGAGTCGAAGACCTTCTTGTAATCCACGTAGGCAGCAATGAGATTTCTTTGGTTGGTACAGGCTTGGTTACATATGACAGAGTCAATAATCATTTGTTCCTTGCATCCCATTGCTCCCCTCGTGCATCCTTGTTCAGTTGCAATGATGTTAATTTGCTCACAATGTGCATAGATGCGTTGGGTCAAGCAAGAGGTGATCACCTTATACAGTGTGGGAAGGCAGATGATTGGCCTATACTTAGCTGGGTCATGTGTGTGGTATTGGTCCATTGGCAAGAGATACGTTATACCTTCTGTCATTAATAAGATTAGCTAAATTGATGGTGCATACACCAGAACTTCTTGAGCCAGTAGTTAGGGATCTCGTAGAGACCTGGAGCTTTCCAGTTATGGGATTCCTTGATTATTTTCGAAATTTCCTCCGTGGTAAATGGCTCAAACTGCATCTGGCTGTAGTCTTGGCAAATTGTATGTTCTTCATTGATCCAGCCTGCTGCGATGTTACAATTGGCGGGTGTGGAAAGTTGGTTTCCCCAGAACTCTTCTACCTGCTCTTTATTGGGATATCTAGTATCTGCTATATTAGGTTGAGAGTTTAGCTTACGGAAAAAAGTCTTCTCTGATCGTTGGAACAGGGCATTGTCACGTTTTCGGTTATTGCTGGTCTTGTATCTGTTTAGCCGTCCTGCAATAACAAAGAGCTTCTGTTTCAGCGAATCAAAGCATTGCTGAGCAGTAACATTCGCTGGATCTTGTTGCGAATGGCATCGGACACGATTCATGATTTCTTCAACTCGGCTTTGCAGTTTACTTATTCTAATTCACGAAACTTAAGGGGGTGATTCTACTTGACAAAATAAGGGTAGAGCTTCATATAATTTTTTTTCAAAATGTCATTCGTTTTCGAGTTACAAGCCGTCCAAGTTCAAGTTTTTATTTTTCGTTTTTTGAATTACTCGCTTACAGGAAAACCGATTTGACTAATATTTGAAAGATAGGCTAAGTCTTCTGCGCTTCATCATTTTAGTAACAATTCACATTGATTGTTTGCGCTAGAGGGCACTTTACCTACATTGAAAATTGTTTTTTTGTCATAATTTTTTAGTGTTGACAGCTACAGTAGTTTTTGGCATAATTTCTGAAAGACTGATGCCAGGCCTTTAAAAAAGGTGCTCTTTATTTACATCGCTAAACCCAACGGTTTAGACGTAAATCACCCTTAAAAATTAAGTGGTAAATTTACTTTTCTCATTTCATTACCACCAGCTACCAGGTAAATAGCTATCAAAGTATACTAGAGCTGTCAGTTTAACATCAAATAAATTCGCTTTTTAAACTATTTAATTTATAATCTTAAAATAACTAATAATGGCTAATCAGTAAATATTCATATTATGGATTATTGTGATATACATTTAATTGATAAAAATTAATGAAACAGTACTAAACAAACTAAAAAAGATTCTCAAAATGTCCCCCATTTTCTTCCATACATTTCCTAACACCCTTCAAAAAATGTCGCCTAACTCGATGAAAAATTTCTGGTGTTTCTTTAATAATTTGGCACTTTTCGATTATCCTGAAGCGAAGATCCTCGACGTTGATTACTGGAATATCGTACACCAATTGTTTCAGATGGCCCTAAAAGAAAAAATCCATAGGATTAAGGTCTGGTGACCTCGCTGCCCATGCCAATGGTCCACTTCGTCCTATCCATCGCTCAGGATACGTTGCATTCAAATACTGTCGGACACGTATACTAAAGTGGGGCGGAGCTCCGTCTTGGAGGATCCACATGTTGGCCCTTACTTCCAATGGCACATCTTCCAGATACAATGGGAGACGATTTTGGATAAAATCTAAGTATACGTCACCAGTTAATGGGCCATCAAAGAAATGAGGACCAATAAGGTAATCTCCTATTATCCCTGCCCACACATTTAGTGAAAATCTACGCTGATGTTTCGTTTCTACCACATTGTTTGGGTTCTCGTAAGCATATGTGTGGATGTTGTGTAGATTTGTTATGCCATCACGAGTGAAACCAGCTTCGTCAGTGAATAATATGACGCCAATTAATCGATTATCGTGTTCATACTTAGCTAGGATCTGATTGCACATTTCCAACCGTCTCGGCCGATCATCGTCATAAAGAGCCTGCACCTTTTTTGAATGAAACGGGTAGAGTTGTTCTTCTCTTAGTATCCTCCATGAACCAGCCTGACAGAGCCGCACTTCATTCCCAATTTTTCTAGTACTAATACCTGGATTATCTTCAATAATTTCAAGCACTCTTTCTTCTTGTTGCACGTTTCTAGCAGTTCTAGGTCTTCCCCTATTTCCATTATAACTTTTAAAGGAACCACATTCCGCAAGCCTCCTGTGCACACTGGAAAATGTTTGAGCATGAGGGATATTTCTTTCCGGATAACTCTCCATATAATATCTTCTTGCCAACTCTGCATTACCATTTGCTTTTCCGTAACAAAAATGGATATCACAATATTCGATATTTGAATATTGGTGATTAGCCATTATTAGTTATTTTAAGATTATAAATTAAATAGTTTAAAAAGCGAATTTATTTGATGTTAAACTGACAGCTCTAGTATACTTTGATAGCTATTTACCTGGTAGCTGGTGGTAATGAAATGAGAAAAGTAAATTTACCACTTAATTTTTAAGGGTGATTTACGTCTAAACCGTTGGGTTTAGCGATGTAAATAAAGAGCACCTTTTTTAAAGGCCTGGCATCAGTCTTTCAGAAATTATGCCAAAAACTACTGTAGCTGTCAACACTAAAAAATTATGACAAAAAAACAATTTTCAATGTAGGTAAAGTGCCCTCTAACGGCAAACAATCAATGTGAATTGTTACTAAAATGATGAAGCGCAGAAGACTTAGCCTATCTTTCAAATATTAGTCAAATCGGTTTTCCTGTAAGCAAGTAATTCAAAAAACAAAAAATAAAAACTTGAACTTGGACGGCTTGTAACTCGAAAACGAATGACATTTTGAAAAAAAAATATATGAAGCTCTACCCTTATTTTGTCAAGTAGAATCACCCCCTTAAGTTTTGTGATCGATTTTTGAATCACCCTGTATATTTCTTTATTTAGACGTCTTTTTCATGGTGGTGTGCTGGGTTCTGTTCTTGCCGATGGGCGCTCTGTTGTAACTTTAGTTGTAAAGCTCTAGCTGAAACACGAGCTGATAAAATCTGATTGTTCATGATGTCTAACATGGCACCCAGTTTTTTGGATGAATTAATTTTTTGCCGTGTCGATCTTCTTAATGGATTGCTTCCATCATACTCCAATACCGCAGCATTCATTTCTGTTGACAGTTTCTGATAAAAGAGTTCAGTGTTGTCCTGTTGGGTATGGTCATTCAGCTGTTCTTGTTGTTCTTGGACCTCAGGTTGCGATTGTAGCTCAGGCTTTATATTCTAGCATTATTTTATATAGTGAGTGCGTCAGCATCATAAACAAATGAAGGCATCCAAGTCGATGCGTGCACGATTTAAACCTATCAAATGTAGGGATCTAGAAATTAGTCTCATTACTAATTATGTGCTTTACCAGTAAAGGTGCCTGTATATTAACAGTAATTTAAAATTCCAACTTTGCGAGCACCTTGTATACAAAAAGTTGCGAGATATTCGATGCTTAGAGGAAGACAAGACAATACACGTTAATTAAAAAAAAAACACGAAAGCTAATCAGAGCAAAATTGATACCCAAGCGAGTAAACAAAAAAAAAACACGAGAAGAATAACTTTATTAATCCAATAAATTCGCGTGGGACAAGTAATTTTATCCGAAGGTTAGTTCTGTAATTACAGAAGCGGTATACAACATATGCGTTACACTTCTAACAATAACGTGACGTGCGGGAAACATGGCGTAGGTACAAATTATTGTAACCCGGTACTCTTTGGGAAATCGGAAATCGACTTGGTTTGTATAACAATAAATAATGAAATATGAAACCGTAGTTTAATGGTTTACATGTCGGACTAATTGGATTATGATTTAAGTTACTATACAAGGTGCCTTGTATCCGAGTAATTCTATACTCATGAACAATTGTCATATGTTTATAAATTTCTTTAGTCCAATCACTTTCAGTTAATATCTCCTCAAAGCATTATGCCCCACCCTCCAAACTTAATTTGAGTTCTAAACTCATCCGTGAATAGAATATTAGTAGCATTTTCCTATTCCCACATATTAACGCTACATTATTTGAAGTGATCAAAAAAAAAATTTCCTTTTTGTGACTCGCAGTTCTTCAGTCTGTTCCCTTGCGGAAATATAAAAGTTATCTTATCATAAACGTACCCTTATGCAGTAATATGAGCACTTGATAAAGGACATCTGAACGTGACCGTCTGTACAAAAGTCATAATTATACGTATATGAACTTGTTTTCTTGAACCGTTGATATTTATTTTTATTTTTTCTTTATTTTTTTGAGATTCACATTAAAATATATTTTTCATTATATATAAAATAATTTTCTTTAAAATTCATGGGCTTCACTTTCAGGTTGATAAGAAAAAATAGGATAGATGTCCAGATCTTTCTTTCTCAGTAGGAAAATACGGCGATTCTTCTGCATGGCCAATTAAGTGTAGATATTGGACAGCATGTTTAATATGTTTTCCATTTGATTTCCATAATTCCATTCAATCTCTTCAATAGTAAAGATAGAATCTACTATAGTAAGGGTAAAAG
This sequence comes from Diaprepes abbreviatus, assembly GCA_034092305.1. Taxonomy (NCBI): domain Eukaryota; kingdom Metazoa; phylum Arthropoda; class Insecta; order Coleoptera; family Curculionidae; genus Diaprepes; species Diaprepes abbreviatus. Next base: position 89,570 of record JASJET010000045.1, on the reverse strand, counting down.
CTACTGTACTGACCAAGATTAAGACATTTTTTGAAGAGATTGGAAATCAAATAGTAAATAAACTAAAGAATCTGTCCAATATCTACACTCAAATGGCCAGGTATAAAAATCGTCGTATTTTTCTATTAAGATGCAAAGATATGGATATCAATCCTAACTTTTTTAAACTTAAAAGTGACATGTAGGAATTTTATACATAATTACTTTTTAAAAATGTTCTAAATAAAGGATGAAACGTCAAAATAATGAAAAGCTTATTTTAATATAATCGGTTTTAAAACTTTCTTCCATCCAACTCTTTCTGAGGCTTCCTCTCTTTTTGTTTCCTTGAGGTGCCCTGTGCACAACTTGTTGGGATAACCGATCTTCGTTCCTGTGTTGCACAAATTCATACTATTTCAGCTGGTAAGTCTTCCATAATGTTTAACTCGCATTACCTTTCTGATTTTGTCATTTCTGATCTTCCTTTTTGATTTTCCTGCGGGATATCTCCAGAAATCCATCTCGACTGCTTCTAAAAGTCTACATAGTGGAGTTGTTCAACGGTATCACTATGTTCCTACATTTTCTCTTCCATACGTTTTAAGCCCGTTCTAATCAAATTTTAAAAAGTGTTTGTAGAATTCATAATTTTACGCTATGTTGATCCTTACCTTCAAACCCCTCAGCAATTTCCTTTAATATTTCCCTTTATGGAAATAAAACGTCCTTTTAGGGGTGAGTTGCTCATGTTTAGAATGGATGCATTTTTCTTTTGTTTCAGAGTTTTGTGTCTGCCTTTCTTTTTCCACTCTTGTTTCTGTTTTAGTTATGATTCTTATTTTGATTGGGTTTAATTTGGAAAAGATTTTAATGGTTTAACCTTGCGGCGAGTTTTGCGTTTTTGTTTTCATTTCAGCTGTTTTACGAAAAATTCATTGTATGTCTGAGTGGATAGGATAGGGTAGTTTTTAAGACATGGTGTGAAGTTCCAGCAATAACAGGAAAATTGGTGGCTCAGAATCATGCTTCTACAAATCCGTATAAACATTTTAGTAATTTTTAAACACCTCCATTAGACAATAAGCTTGATTTTCATAAAGATATTAATTTGTTAGTAGATGTGAGGCTAGGTCCATAAAGGATCTATAAATCTCTTATCTAGAGAAGCTTTAGTAAAATTCTTAGTCCGAAATTTAGAATTTTTCTTTTCTCTTGAATTTTCATTTAAAGTAAAGATCAAAATCAAAATTATGTTTTTTTATATAACAATATAACCTTTTGATTACTAACAGTACATTTGTGTCTTATTGATATTTCCAACCAATGAACTATTCGATAAATTTTTCTCCGTTTTTGACCTTGCAAATTAGTGGCGCCCTTTACTGAATAGAATTGTTATACACATTTTAAGCTGTTATAAAATCACTGTCAACATTTTCATAACAAGTAGATATATCCGCCTACTAGACGAATACCATCAGCACATATATAAATTTCCTGTGCTGATTTAAAATTATTTTCAAGCCACTGCCATAACAAAAATAAGGTAATTTTATCTTTTAATGTATAAGAAGTTTTTTATGAGTAGGATTGTATCAAGATCTATATGGATAATTTGATTGGCATCTTATTTATATTCCATAGCGTTGTTAACGGGCGATTTCTACGGAATTCGTGTCGCGGAAAAGCATATATTTCTTATCATAGATTTTTTTTAGTTTTTTTTTGATTATAATAAATTTGTCACAAAAATAAAAACATTTATTTCTTTCCTCTGGTACAAGTTTTTATTTTACTTAAATATGGTCGTCATTTCAAGCTTTTAATGAAAACGCGTGTCATATGGGCGGGGGTGATTCAGAACAAATTAATTTCATGCTAAAACTGTTATTTTAGACAACATTCAGGCTTATCTGATCGGATTTTATCTGATAGGATAATTAGGAGCCGTTTTGTTTTTACTACGCTTTTATTTTGTATACCAGATGTTAGAAAATGACTAATCTGATGTTGTATTTATGGAGATACCGAAGAAATTTGATAATAATTACTCATCTTCTGCATTTCCTGTAAATATATGGTTTATATTTTAGCAAGTAATTGTTATTTGTGGATTTGCTTTTGTAAAATTGTTCAGAGAATATGGGCGTTAAAGTTTTAACTTTATATATATATATATATATTATATATATATATATATATATATATATATATATATATATATATATTATATTTATATTATATTTATATATATATATATATATATTTACAATAACATTAAAAAACGATGGCATACACAAAATGAAAACGTACTATCTCTGTTAGTACGAAAACGGTACTGAGATTTTATTTCTGATTATTGAATAAAATAAGTAGAGACCTCATAATCCAGTGCTTCTAAGATGTTTCTCCCTGGGCGATTCTTTAACATTAAAAAACATATGTAAATTTTTATTACCACCAACAGCGCCACCAAGACCGCGGGAACTCTTTTCAGTCGATACAATTGTATTTTATTTCTTTATTACCGCCTTTTATTGACAATTATCGTTCGAGTCCGCTTTCGAATTTATAGACAACGCAAATAAAGTTATCGTATTTTAAGGTAATTTTAGCCGTTTTCGATACTGTTACACTATTTTATATGCGCAGTATCGGTAAGGTAAGCAACCCAATTACCATAAATATCATAGTACGGAGTGCCCCGTAGAATCTAATTACCAACTGGGGGACTACTAGGTAATCGAATATAACTTAAATGCTAGGTACAGTTGGTTCTACAAAAATATATAGACAAAATACAACTACCTAAAAAGGTTGATACTAATGTCTTTCCAGACCGATTAAATTTTAAATTTTAAAATGGCGTTTCAACGATGTCCATGTGCAAGAAATTAGATTCTTAAACAAATTAAAGAATTTTTGCCTTTTAGAAATATTTATTTTTATATTATGTACTCTTAGTGTCAAGTGCATAATGGACTGTTTCTGTTGAACAAAACCTGGTTTTAATATATGCGAGGGCGCTCCGATAAGTACTTAGCTTCACCGCCCGATGGCGCCACTATCGCAAGAGAAATCTACTATCGTATAGTACATTCTTGTAGACGGCTACTGTTAAAATTTCAGCCGAATCGGACTGGCAGTTTTGTTATGACCGCGTGTGGAAGCGGGCGTATCCGCGGATTTTAGAAAATTTTAGAAAAATGGAGCAATATCGGTCGGTGATTCGATTCTTGTTTTTGGAAGGGAAATCACGCAACGAAATCAAAGATCGCTTGGATGCGGTGTACGGTGACTCTTCTCCTTCGATTGCGACCGTCAAAAATTGGTTTAACGAGTTTCAACGTTGTCGCACGTCGGTTTTTGATGAGCCACGCCCAGGTGCCCCGAAAACGACTACCACGGAGGATAACGGACAAAATCCACGATTTTTTATTGGCAGACCGCCCGATTGGAAGGTGCGCAACATAGCTGAGACAGTAGGCATCTCAAAGGACCGCGTGGGTCATATCCTGCATGAAATTTTGGGCATGAGAAAGCTGTCGGCGCGATGGGTGCCGTGTTTGCTCACTTCGGACAACAAGCGCAACCTTAGAGCAGTGTTTGACGCTGTTTAAGCAAAATCCGAAGGAGTTTCTACGTCGTTTCGTGACCGTCGACGATACATGGATCCACTGGGTACACACCAGAGGCCAAGGAACAGTCGAAACAGTGGACTTCACCCGGCGAACGTGCTCCGAAGAAAGACCACCATTTTCTGGGATTCACACGGTGTGATCTACATCGACTACTTGGAGAAGTGCTAAACAATCACAGGGCTCTACTATGCCGAATTATTGAGCAGATTCAATGCGAATGGTAGAAAAAACGGCCCCATTTGGCGAAGAAAAAAGTGATCTTCCACCATGACAACGCACCGGCTAACACCACCGCCGAATTGCTGCCCCATCCACCATATTCTCCAGATTTGGCCCCGTGCGACTTTTTTTTGTTTCCAACTTGCAAAAGTTACTCGCCGGGCAGAAATTTGAGTCGAATGAGGAAGGAAGTTATCGCTGCCACGGAGGCTACTTTGCAGACCTCCTGAAAACGTATTTTACAGACGGGTTAAAGAAGTTGGAGCATCGCTGAGTCAAGTGTATCGAGCTAAAGGAGACTATGTTGAGAAATAAATCGCCACTTTTCAAAATTTTCGTTTTTCTATGTAGGCTAATTACTTATCGGACCGCCCTCGTACTCAGTTTGAAGTCCTGATGAAGAGAATAAAATTTCTCGAAAGATAGACAAGAGTTGTCTTTTCTGACCAACCACTTTTTGACTGCAGCACCACAAAAGTGCCTTAAACCTTTTGGTTTAGTTGGCTTTTTCTTATATATATATATATAATATATATATATATATATATATATATATATATATGTATATGTATATGTATTATATATATATATATATATATATATATTATATATATATATATATATAATATATATATATATATATATATTTTATCGATGACATTTTTATTAACAGTCTCTTAATTACTGAAATTTCAGTAGTAATTTTAGTCGACAGTCAACACAAAAAGCTAGTTGGTAGTTCGCTATGTCCCAAAGTTGTTTATGGCCAAATAAGAGCGCAAAGCTACAAGAGCTAACGCGTAGTTTTGGCCGTTTGTAGCTCCGACCGGACTAGATGGGGGTATGTTGTACTATGGTCATGTCACCATAAATTTACCAAGTGATCCTGCAGATGGATAGACAGGAAAGACCAAAAGAATTATGAAAATATATGTTACCGTATCCCATTCAACAAAGCCACATTATTTTTGCGTTTTACATATATTTTATGGACATTTGCCATTAAAAAGTCGTTAATTTTATGACCTTTCTCAACCAATGCAATACCGTAGATTGCAATTGAAACGAAAAAACAATAAAAGAATAAGAGAAAAATAAAAGAAAAGAAGCCAGACACGCAGAACCCTAATTTTTTGGTGTGTTTTGTTTTATTGCTATTTTAGCCGGACACTTATTGTATTTAGCCAAAACTCATTTGACTAATCCGCAAAATTCGACACGCCACATTAAATAAGATGTTATACAGACAATGTCCGAGGGTTCAGCGTAATACACTAACAATAGAGGGTAGATTTTAGGCAAACACATTAGGTTTCCCCTGAAAAACCTTTTACGTTATGGCAATACGGTCATTTGACAAAGTAAATAGCGTGGACGAACATGTGCCATTAGGTCAAAAATTTTCGGACCCGGGCGAACATTTACTTTATATATGTACAAGTACACTATCTAACAAAAGTAAATACACTATGACAACAACTATTGCAAACAATCTAAATAAATGAACTGATATTAACATAAATTTTCAAATACAAAATAGGAGGAATGCGTCTAAACTAAACATTTTTAATATTATTATAAAAAAAGAGTTTTTAGTAAAGTGTAAAAGATAATTCTGTGCCAATTAATTTTTTGTTATAATAACAGGGAATATCTAGAGAATCTTTAGAAATCGGGGAAAACTGAGAAAAACAACAATTGGGCCTTTGGAAGTCCTCACCTATTGTATTTATTTAATAATTTTCATTTGCTATTACTCCAGTCTTCCTATTGAATTTATAGCGATTTCATGTAAAAATTTATTGCAGATTTGTGAAAGTTTCATGGTTTCATGTCGTAGGGGACACCCAGTAGATGATAAATACGTAAAAAGTACAGCTAGATCAGCCCTGTTCTTTTATAAACAGCATGCAAAATCGGAAAATTCGATTTTCCGTCCGTAGAATTTTTCGGTTAAATTTTAGAAAAAACTTGTCGAAATGAAAGTTGCGGGTATTGAAAAGACCTTTAATTTGATTTTTTATACGTCAAAATTGATAAATAATTTATCGAGGTAATGGCGAAAAACCACCTTTTTGCACCATTTTATAAATGTTAATAACTTTTGCAAGAAAAACTGAAAGTGATGTATAACCCTTTGATGATAAGGCCAATATGTGCCTTTATAACTGTACGAAAGCTGGATCAAATCGGTTTGGTGGTTTATGAATAATCTTAATTGTTTATCCCAGATATTTGCAAAAGCGGAATGGATTCTTTGAAATTCAAACTTCAAACAGACATGAAAAAACGATGGATTTTTAAAAAAATTGTTGTTAAAAAAACCGTTTCAAGAAGGGGTACCTTTTTACGTATAAACAATTGGAAGAACTTTGTTAATTTTAATGACAGAAGTTTGGGGTACCTTTTTACGTATAAACAATTGGAAGAACTTTGTTAATTTTAATGACAGAAGTTTGTGAATAAGTGAACACGATTTCCGAGATTATTATCAATTGCAAATATGGTTAGGAAATCAGATGGATGCAACCAAATATGGCTGGCAAAAACATAACCATGGCTTCGAACCAATTTACACATCTGAAAATTTGATACCGGACGAAACTTCAACTTTAATTATATGTAAGTGCACTACTGGGTGCAAAACAAGTAGATGCGGCTGCAAAAAGCACGGTCTCAATTGCACAACTCTTTGTTTAAACTGCAACGATGAGGGAGATAAAAAATGCGACAATTCCGCTGCAGTGATGATTGAAGACGAAAATGACGCGGAGGAAGATGACGATTTGCTACAAGCAGTGATAAATGATGACGAAGAAGAGGCTCCACAAAAAAGAGCAAGAACAGAAATATAAATTTGTATCGTTGAGTTATATAAATAAAAAAAAGTCGATTGTGTATTTAGAGTATTTCAAGTGTATTTAAAAAAAATAAAGTTTTGTATTATGCATAAACATATGCCTGGATTATTTATTCTGAAAAGATATATATAATATATAAGTCAGTTCGTAATATTTCGTCGAGTTACCCCAGCTTTAAAAAAATGAAGGCTCTATGTTATCTGGAACCCGAGATATCGTACAATTTTGTTGTGCACTCCAATTTGAAGTTTGAATTTCAGAAATACACCGTGAGAAAGCTGAACTTCCTCCACCACTCGCTACAACGCATTTGCAAAAGTACCTTCACTTCGAAGGGCGATAACTTTACTAACGATGCATGAATTTCATACTTATCAATTGCATCATAAAATATAAGTCTTCGTTTAAAATCTGTGAAAATTTTGGCTCTTAATGTTTATAAACAAAAGAGATATGATTTAAAAAAAAAATGCTATCTTAGCTCCTATTGGTCGTAGGAGCTTTTTTTTTCTTAAATTCATGTTTTTTCACCAGCTTGCAAATCCACTTATTCACAAACTTGTATCGTTAAAATTAACAAAGTTATTCCAATTGTTTATACGTAAAAAAGGTACCCCTTCTTTAAACGGTTTTTTTAACGATAATTTTTTTAAAAATCCATCCTTTTTTCATCTCTACTTGAAGTTTGAATTTCAAAGAATCTATTCCGCTTTTGCAAATATCTGTAGAATCATCCTCTGGGCAAGGACAATTGTTTGAACATTCAGTGTCTGGGATAAACAATTAAGATTATTCATAAACCACCGAACCGTTTTGGTCCAGCTTTCGCACAGTTATAAAGGCACATAATGGCCTTATCATCAAGGGGTTATACATCACTTTCGGCCTTTCTTGCAAAAGTTATTAACATTTATAAAATAGTGCAAAAAAGATGGTTTTTCGCCATTATCTCGATAAATTATTTATCGATTTTGACGTGTAAAAAATAAAATTAAAGGTCTTTTCAATATCCACAACTTTCAGTTGGACAAGTTTTCTCTAAAATGTAACTGGAAAATTCTACGTACAGAAAATCGAATTTTCCGACTTTGGATGTTGTTTATAAAAAAACAGGGCTTGATCTAGCTGTACTTTTTTACGTATTTATCATCTACTGGGTACCCCCTACGACTTGAACCTTTCAGATATCTGCAATAATTTTTTTCACCTTTTTTCACAGTAAGCCTGGAGTATATTAGTAAATAAACTTTTAGATAATGCAACATATGAGAAAAGTTGTTAGTTTCAAACTTCTATTATACACACACAAACTTTGAGAAACATTATCACGCCGAAGCTATAAATTATTTTCCCTTTTAATTACCGTACATTAGACAAACGCTTACACACGTCTATATTAAAACGATTCGGGTGATAAAAAATGTTTATTTAACACGTTTGCTACCTTACTTGTAACATTGATCTACATAATTATCAAAAGTCGATCTCTTGTATCTTAGCTATTTTAAAAGGCCAATTATGTAAATGACCTATACGAAATTAAAATAAATATTGGTTATTTCGACCATTAGCTTAATGTTTCTATTGAGATAAGCGTGGCGATTGTCGAGATAAGAGAAACTATTAAGGTAGCCTTTTGACGGACGATTTTTACACTCCCATGTGGAGATTTTTTTTGCACGTATGTAATGTGTGTGCAAATTGGTATTTCCGAAAGGTGATCAATTGAAAAATTAATGGTTATAAAATAAATTAAATGTGATTATACGAAGTATAGGTACCCTCGTCGAATTAGCTATTACTAGCGGGGAGCAATTGTAATTTCTGGATAAATCACTTTGGGATGATGCCAGGAACGACAGCTTCGAGTTCACCGTTTCTTCTCAGAGTGGCCCAAAGGTCAATTATCATGCCTGGCATTCTGGAGTGATTTATTCCGAAAAAACTTTTCAAATTGAAATCATTATTGCATATAAAAGATTATTCTCTCTTCAATTTCAGATAAAAGCTTGTAAAACTGTTTTTTAGTGCATTTTTAAGGAAGTATAGATTTTTTAAAAATTAATTTTTATTTCCTTAACTTAGATGTATTCGGTTGTAAGATGAATAGATTGTATGGAAGAATTGTTCGAAATGCAATGGACAAAGGATACCAACCACATAAAATAGAATAACTGACTGGATTTTATTCCGGATGATCTTGTGTCGATCATATTTTTATAAGTGATTAACAGGTTGTACACCGAAGAAATAAAAAAATAGACAGATTGTGTATTTCAGTGTATATTTTAAATTATTATTATCATCGGCCAAGCGCTTTCGGTCTTACTTAGACCATCCTCAGGGCTTAGACCTCGTCAAAGGGTACACCTTAACCGTGCCTGTTCTCCAAATGTACTACTTGGATGAGTATGAGAAATATTGGCACAAACATATTAAGAAAATGTTGCTAAATAAAATTGTAATAACATTAAAGCAGCAATAAACGTTTTAGAGTCTTTATGAATAAAATTTGATAAAAATTGTCATGAATTTTAAAGTGTAGAGTGTATATTTTTATCAATTTTAATATACAGGGTGATTCAAAAATCGATCACGAAACTTAAGGGGGTGATTCTACTTGACAAAATAAGGGTAGAGCTTCATATAATTTTTTTTCAAAATGTCATTCGTTTTCGAGTTACAAGCCGTCCAAGTTCAAGTTTTTATTTTTTCTTTTTTGAATTACTCGCTTACAGGAAAACCGATTTGACTAATATTTGAAAGATAGGCTAAGTCTTCTGCGCTTCATCATTTTAGTAACAATTCATATTGATTGTTTGCCGCTAGAGGGCACTTTACCTAAATTGAAAATTGTTTTTTTGTCATAATTTTTTAGTGTTGACAGCTACAGTAGTTTTTGGCATAATTTCTGAAAGACTGATGCCAGACCTTTAAAAAAGGTGCTCTTTATTTACATCGCTAAACCCAACGGTTTAGACGTAAATCACCCTTAAAAATTAAGTGGTAAATTTACTTTTCTCATTTCATTACCACCAGCTACCAGGTAAATAGCTATCAAAGTATACTAGAGCTGTCAGTTTAACATCAAATAAATTCGCTTTTTAAACTATTTAATTTATAATCTTAAAATAACTAATAATGGCTAATCAGTAAATATTCATATTATGGATTATTGCGATATACATTTAATTGATAAAAATTAATGAAACAGTACTAAACAAACTAAAAAAGATTCTCAAAATGTCGCCCATTTTCTTCCATACATTTCCTAACACTCTTCAAAAAATGTCGCCTAACTCGATGAAAAATTCCTGGTGTTTCTTTAATAATTTGGCACTTTTCGATTATCCTGAAGCGAAGATCCTCGACTTTGATTACTGGAATATCGTACACCAATTGTTTCAAATGACCCCAAAAGAAAAAATCCATAGGATTAAGGTCTGGTGACCTCGCTGCCCATGCCAATGGTTCACTTCGTCCTATCCATCGCTCAGGATACGTTGCATTCAAATACTGTCGGACACGTATACTAAAGTGGGGCGGAGCTCCGTCTTGGAGGATCCACATGTTGGCCCTTACTTCCAATGGCACATCTTCCAGATACAATGGGAGACGATTTTGGATAAAATCTAAGTATACGTCACCAGTTAATGGGCCATCAAAGAAATGAGGACCAATAAGGTAATCTCCTATTATCCCTGCCCACACATTTAGTGAAAATCTACGCTGATGTTTCGTTTCTACCACATTGTTTGGGTTCTCGTAAGCATATGTGTGGATGTTGTGTAGATTTGTTATGCCATCACGAGTGAAACCAGCTTCGTCAGTGAATAATAAGACGCCAATTAATCGATTATCGTGTTCATACTTAGCTAGGATCTGATTGCACATTTCCAACCGTCTCGGCCGATCATTGTCATAAAGAGCCTGCACCTTTTTTGAATGAAACGGGTAGAGTTGTTCTTCTCTTAGTATCCTCCATGAACTAGCCTGACAGAGCCGCACTTCATTCCCAATTTTTCTAGTACAAATACCTGGATTATCTTCAATAATTTCAAGCACTCTCTCTTCTTGTTGCACGTTTCTAGCAGTTCTAGGTCTTCCCCTATTTCCATTATAACTTTTAAAGGAACCACATTCCGCAAGCCTCCTGTGCACACTGGAAAATGTTTGAGCATGAGGGATATTTCTTTCCGGATAACTCTCCATATAATATCTTCTTGCCAACTCTGCATTACCATTTGCTTTTCCATAACAAAAATGGATATCACAATATTCGATATTTGAATATTGGTGATTAGCCATTATTAGTTATTTTAAGATTATAAATTAAATAGTTTAAAAAGCGAATTTATTTGATGTTAAACTGACAGCTCTAGTATACTTTGATAGCTATTTACCTGGTAGCTGGTGGTAATGAAATGAGAAAAGTAAATTTACCACTTAATTTTTAAGGGTGATTTACGTCTAAACCGTTGGGTTTAGCGATGTAAATAAAGAGCACCTTTTTTAAAGGCCTGGCATCAGTCTTTCAGAAATTATGCCAAAAACTACTGTAGCTGTCAACACTAAAAAATTATGACAAAAAAACAATTTTCAATGTAGGTAAAGTGCCCTCTAGCGGCAAACAATCAATGTGAATTGTTACTAAAATGATGAAGCGCAGAAGACTTAGCCTATCTTTCAAATATTAGTCAAATCGGTTTTCCTGTAAGCGAGTAATTCAAAAAACAAAAAATAAAAACTTGAACTTGGACGGCTTGTAACTCGAAAACGAATGACATTTTGAAAAAAAATTATATGAAGCTCTACCCTTATTTTGTCAAGTAGAATCACCCCCTTAAGTTTCGTGATCGATTTTTGAATCACACTGTATAAATAATGTACCAAAGTAGCTTTTATATATATCAAAATGTCAAGAAAAGTCTAAAGTTTAATTATTGCAAATTTAATTAAGCTCAAAAGTCAAATTTCTGTCAATATATTAAAAAAATATTAAAATTCCAATCGGAAATTGGTAAAATAAACAGGCCATCATAAAATTTAATTTTTCAAGATATAAAAATTTATCAAGTTGCCTAGTGTCAAAAATCAGACCAATCAGAAAACAGAAATTTCTTATGTTTTGGCCGACTATTAAAAGCCAAGGAGTAGAAATTTTCGACAGAGTTGAAATAATCAGTTTGCTGGAAGCACTGCGGTTCTCGAGCTCCCGAAATTTGACACAACCTCAATTTTTCATTTGTTTAAAAAAACAAAAGTTCTTCCTGCGTCACGAGTAAACAAAAGTTAAATATTTAGGTTTAAAAGACGTTATGTGTGATTTTTGTTGTCAAGTATAAAGAAATTAATAATTTTTAAAGCAATTAGTAAAAGTTTATAAGTTTTTTGTTTATTATATAACTGTGCAACTCTCAAACAACAAATAAGAGATTATTTTGATTAGAAGAATATAGATGCATTTAAAAAAAGGGCTATGACAATTAGATGCAAAAGTTAAATATTTTTAGTAAATCTGGCCGCGAACATTTAGTTAGTTAAATAACATTCAAGTTTTCGTCGAATTTCGCTCCCCGCCACCAAAGATTGCAAATTTAAAACAATTATATTGTTTCAAAATTTCAGTCACGGGTGATTAAACAGAAAATCCCTTGTTCGCCGAAACACTTGTCCTCGTTTTTTTTTGCAAGGCTCTTGCGTACCTATTTCTAAAATGGACTACATTAAATACACTTGACTGACGCACAAGCATTACCACAAATTAAGTCTGTCGGCAGATAAATCGAATATCTCGAGAACAACTAATTAGAGATCACGAATTGACTGCGATCGTGACTTTAGGGCGATGCTGTTGTCTATACGCTGTGCAGTGGTTCAAGATTGCTTAAACAGAGATACATAATTAGTTAGGTATTATTGGAAGCACTTGATCTCACTTCTATCCAAAAAAACAAAGTATTTTAAGTGAATGCAAATTTTTTAATATGTACTAATGTTGATAAGAGATATAGGGACAAACAAGGAGATATTATTTCTACAATATTGTTTAGCGCAGTTCTAGAATATGCATTTAAAACTTTAAGGAGCGATGATCGGCGGAGAAACCACGCACGTGTAAAGTAAATGTACTGATCGTTTAATAAACCGAAAATGTCCGGACCATGCTAATCGCCATATTGGGGAGAGTTCACTTATAACAACAGTGAATACGCTGTCGCCGTAGGAAAATTATACCACATCTTAATAGTATGAGCATGCTATTTAAAAATGTTTCCCTACGGCTAGTTCTTATTATGGATTTAACATAAACACTTGTGTTCATATATCCATAACAGCCGAGCATCTTACTTTTATTAAACAGTTGTTTAACGTGATTGGTTTCATCAATACAACTTAGAAAAAATTAGGAAATAACAATTTGTAAGGCATTTGAAACTTTTATTTAAATAAGTAACATAAAATTTTATATTCAAATAATATTAAATGCAACATTTTACTTCCTGACGCTGTGTTAAACACTACAAGACACTATGATTATAATTTATTAGAACATAATTTGAAGCCTAGAGGCCAACGAAAGAGGTCCTTCAGTATAAAAGCTTTATTTATAGTACATTTGATCTTCAAGCCCCTACAAATATTTACAAAATAATAACAAAGTATATTAAAGATTGAATGTGAGATCTTCCAGTATCATTAATGGAGGTCTTCTGGCTGGCCTATGGTTTTGGTCCCTGGTCGTACACAGTTCCTCTATCACCGGTGAAGTTTCAGGTTTTCTTTTAAACTTGCCAGGACAGGAAGTCTTGCAGTAAGAGGCTGGATGTTTAGTGAATTCATACAATAATTGATTGGATGATTTATGTAGCGGATTGTGAGGATGGTGGATTTTAGTCATACTACATCGAGCTGCGGTTTCCACCGTTTCAAGGTTTATCAGTGCTGGCTTCCTGCAGTTACTGTATGTAAGAGGCATGTATTCTAATTAAAGTCAGTATATTGCTTTGTATATATGAGTTGTTTTTCTTGATATGCCTTTTTCTTTGTATATTAGACTCCTAAGGTATTTTGTATACATTTTTGTTTAACAGTTCTAAAGTGTCAATGTAAGATAATTTTGTGGTCTATATTTACACATAAATATTTGATTGCTTGGTGCATATTACTTGGTTGTTAAGTGAAATAAAATAAATTTAATCCAGAGAAAAAACATCAATGACAATCAATAATTTCACAACAATAACAACAACAATGAAACTATTTTTTGGACTTTTGACGGTTAATTTGACGTGCCAAAAACGTCGCTTTCCCCAATCTGGCGCCGAGCATACTGCGGATATGGTTCGTTTGACAGCTTCATTACAATCTGTCATCCATTTTATTTTAGGAAATTCGTGCCAATAAATTAAAAAAGTCAGAAAAATGTTAGGAAGACTACACCAAGCAACATAGAAAGGGAAATTTTAGAATACGATAGAGATAGCTGAGAAACACTGACGGTAATAAAGTACGAATTAATAGTGACAATCCGACATGTGACATTCACAGATTAATGGCTTGAAAATGAAATCCTTGAGCCAGGGTTTTCTCCCAGTTCTAGTATATGGAACGCTAACAAAACTTAGAAAAATATTTGTTAAGAAGCTGTAAATAATACAATGCAGAATGAAGAAGTTCTTGATAGAACTGTCTCTAAACGAATAAATAAGAAGGAGAATGGGTGTACAGGATGTAAAAATGTGAATAAAGAAATTGAAATAAAGGTACGTCCATCATATAACTAGACTGATGGACAACAGATGGATGAAGAAAACTCTGGAGTGGATAGTATGTCAATTAAAATAGAATCATTTATTTTTTTCTCTATTGATTGGCTTATAGGGAGAACCGATAAAGGTAGCCGAGAAAGACTACCCACCAGATGAATGATCTAAAAACAAGCTCAACCAACTGGATCGCGCTAGCTTAGATTAGAGAGAAGTGGAAACGTTTTAATGAAGCCTATATTCAGTAGTCGATAGAACTAGCAGATTAATGAATAATAATGCTGTCGAATTATTATTGAAACAATAAATATGAAACCAGTGGTGTTAATATTTTATGGGTTATTTTATAATTTTAGCCACATTTACACAAATTCTACCCACTGTACAATTGAAAAGTGCACCATAAAAATTACGAAATTACAGAAATTTGTAATTATTTTTCTTCTACCGCCAGGGTGTTGGTCGTGTCTAAATTAGATTGTCTGCAAATAGTAAAAATCGTCGGAAACACGTTGGGAAGGAAAATTACAAGGCACCAAATCGAGTTCTGTATCAAAGACGGCAATGCAATCGCACTAATACTGCCAGTCACGCTATATTTAATAAAAATAGGGCGTATTTATTACAAAATTAAGGTTTCTTTTAAATTGAATTTTTAGGAAATTTTATGTAATTTATTAATTGAAAACAACATATTTGATAAATTATTTTAGTTCTCAGCCAATTAAGAGACGCTTCCACCCTTTAATAGTATTCCTTTGCCATCTCAGATATTATTTCGTCTCTAAATATATTAGAACAGAGTACGTCGGCCCTTATTGTAAAAGGTTTTTTCAATTGATTGAGAATAATATATTGTTTAATATACATGTATGCATACATCCAACTGCAAGAATATTGTAAAACAATGGCCTATACCGGGTTTTATCAGAGTATAAGCAAAACTACAAGTATGTTTCCTGGAATATATCTCAACTCTTAGCCCTCTTCAGGTCAAGCTATGAAAAAAACATATAGAATACATCGTGCTATCTGCAATAAAAGAGTGGATGAAAGACGAGAGGAAAATTGAGTTCATCAAAACACATGATGTCCTAAATGCCCATACACTTTATATCTAAAACAAAGATAATTCTTCAATCTTACTCTATATTAATTTCAATCAGAGATCAATGAGGCCAGACCAAAAAAAACAGCAAAAGCAGCTGAAATAAGTGAAGGAGTAGGAACGGGAATACATGGACACTCCAGCAACTAAAATGTCAGTAAGTCCTGGCAATTACACATATGTTTTCCAAGCAGAAATATTCGTAAGAGAATTGTGTGTAAGAAAGCTTTAAGAATGAAATCACGCACATAAAGCTATAAAAATACACTGAGATGATCACACAGCACTCAAAACACTTGAATATCTGTACATTCAGAATTGCATGGAAATATCAGAAGGCAAGAGAACAAAATTATCAGATTTACATTCCACTTGAGAGGAAGACCAGAAGCAGTGTTGGAAGTTACTGCCAAATACGCTCTATTGCTCAGGGCAGAGGCAAAAGTAGGATAATACTTGCTTGCTTTACCAAGATTGAATCTACCAAAAATCATATGTCCTGTTGAGCGAGAGCTGAATAGACAAACACTTAAAACAATGAGTGGATCATATACCGGGTATTGTGAACTAGCAGAAGATGCAGTATGAAGCCAGGACCTGAAAGATGAGAAAATGGCAGCGCCCTCTGTTTATCAATTTTATCCAAAAATTAAAAAAAAAGTTAACCTTCTTTCATTTAGCAATTTTAAATTATCAAGTATGTATACTTGAACAGCTTGGAAACTTTCCATTTTTTTCTTGTTCGATCCACAATAGCCAGGAAGATTTATTATAACATTTAGTGAAAATGCAATCCATCTGCCGTTTCTGTTTACGGTCATTGGGTCGTAATAAAAAAATATAATAACAATTGCAAATGCATTATAAATTGAGTTGTAAAAGTGGAAGTTATTCACATTTACGAGTATGGTGAACAGAGGCGATTTCGTTTTTATAAATTGCTGTTCATTTTCAGTCGCTGCCTGCGATAATAATAACCCGATTAATTAGTCCGATAGCGGACGTTATTTTAATTGAATTTCTATTTATAACATCGTTATACGCTGTGTTTTTATTTCCGTTGTAATGCTGAAATCACAAACGTACAACTATATGCAGCTCCGTATATGAATGAAGTAAAATGCGAACAGTAAATGCAAACTTCTCTCTATCATATCCTTTCTATGTTAGAGGTTGCACAGTTACTTCATTCATATACGGAGCTGCATATAGTTGTACGTTTGCTGAATGTGATTTCAGCACTACAACGGCATAATGGAGATATATCCATTGCTATTGCATCTCACACGGAGGAATCCGTGAAAGCCGCATAAACATATACATATACATACAGGGGCGGATCCAACCTCTCTCCTTGGGGGGGGGGGGGCGGTGATATCACAAAAGTACAGTATGGCAAGCGAAAGCAAGCTGTCCCCGGGGGGAGGGGACACACCAGCAACATTCCCATTTCTAGTGTAAAAGGCAGGGACGGGGCTATTTTTTGAATTTGAAGCTCTTGGAGAGGGGGGGGGATCACAAGAAAAAACAAGTTTCCGACAGGGGGTGGGAAGATGCGATCAACATACACATTTCTCGTATAAGAGGCAGAATCGGGTCTATTTTCCTGAGTTCAAAGCTCCTGGGGGGGGGATGCTATCGCAAAAAAAAACAAGTTGTCAAGGGAGGGGGGTTGCCAGCAGCATACACATTCCTAATATAAAAGGCAGAATCGGTTCTATGTTCCTGAACTCTTAGCCCTTGGGAAGGGGAGGGGCGATCGCAAGCATACACATTCCTATACTCTATTCAAGAACTAGAGAGAGTAATAAAACTGTTACCGAAACCTCCAACGTACCTGCTTCAGTGCCGCCGGTAACTGAGAACTGCCGTAAATCTAATTATATTTAAATATTATAAGCTTTTATAAATTTACTGCAACAATAAAATTTTTGATAATTCAATTTAATTTCTGTCAGTGAGCAAAGTACACCTTACAGTGTGTCCTTAGTGATTTATTTTGTTTGTGCTTGTTTTTATATATTATTTGAGATTAGTGAGATGGGGGGCATTTTTTCCTCAACGAAAATCTTATTACGATGAATGTTTATGATGCCTTAAGATATTAATATCTAGATAATAATGTTAAAAGCTCTGTTGAGATGTGTTCCAATATAACAGGAGTTCGAAAATCTATCATGTACCGAACACTGACGGAGAAAAAAACGACTGGAATTGTTAGTAATTCCAAGCTATATTCGAACACAGGCAGACGAAAAACCTCGTTGGAAGAAGAGATGTAAACTGTAATAAAAGGAGTTGTACATACATTTTATTATGAGAAGCAGATCTCAACCGTCGACAAAATTCTAACTAAAATCAATGAAGATCGGGACTTGCCTGAAATTAAAAGAACTTAGCTCTGGAAATTGCTCAGAGAACTTAATTTTTGTTGGGGAAAACCAGATAGGAAATCTGTTCTTATAGATCGTCCGGAAAATGTCCGTTGGTGAAGGAAATATCTCTCTCAAATAAAAGGTAGAATTGCTGGAAATAACACAACTTACAAAATTAATAATTTAACTGGACTTTTGAAAGATTTTTTTGAATAAAGTTACTGCAGATAATCGCGAAAAATCCATATAATAAAAGAAGATTTGGAAACTCGATCTCATGATCGGCGAGAGAGGAATCAATTATAATTAATTTGAGCGAAGATAGCTTCACTGACTTTGATGACGAATAAGATACGTAATGTTTACCAGCGTTAACACAATTTATTATTTAAATTTTCTGTAACATATAAAAATTAATGACATTTGAATCCCTTTTTAGTGTTTAATTGTAATTCTGCAGATGGTTTAAAAAATAAAAAAACTGGAACGTCAAATATCCCAAAAATGTTTTTAATTAATAATAAAATGACCGATAGCCCCAAAAAAATTTTAATATTATATTGACGAATTTATTTTTTTTAATATATGTTTAACTTCTTGTATTTTTAATAATGGGTATTTTGTAAGTATTTAAATTATAACTTAGAATTTTTTGAGAGAAAAAGGCTACGTTTTAGTCTGAATGTACCTAAAACGGTTTCTATGCCAAAATTAAAAATAATAAAACTACAGTTGTGATTTGTGTTAAATATGTCAAAATTATCTATATTTTCTAATATATGTGAACTATTAGAAAATCATAAGAAATAAAATAATATAAAAATTTTTTATTTTAAGTTTATTACCGAAATAAATAGATATATAGATAAAATAGACCTCCTTTTGACGCATTCCGATGCCTATGACCAGCATTAAAATCCTTTTTAACACTTCACACATCCAAATATCTATTGCTACCCAGCCCAAATAGTCCATTATTATAGACCAGTATTTTTGATTATAAAATTTCTAACCTATTCCTCTGAAAAATATATGTGTCTAACAGATTTTGCCAAAGACACCGGACTAAAGAACACAGGTAGTTTGCGAAGAAAAAAAGGTAAAAAATGAAAAACTCTCCCTAGTTCTTGAATAAACTATAGTATAAGAGGCAAAATCGGGTGTATTTTCCTGAACTCCAAGCTCTTGGGGGGGGGCCCCTTGGATCCGCGCCTGTATACATATATATATATATATATATATATATATATATATATATATATATATATATATATATATATATATATATATATATATATATATATATATATATAAATATGTAGATAAGTTTTTGTCCGTGTAATTTATTTACTTGTTTGGCTTTGAAACACGCTAAACGATGCTCTCATGGTGGGATCGTTTGGTGCGGCACGTGGCTTTGGCTGCTTAAATAGCGGTATGCTTGCTTGCCAGTACCGAAAAATGCGACCCCTATCTTTTGGGCAGCGCGTTTCGTGTACTCGATTTTACATATTTCTGTTTTAATTCACCGTCGCGCCACCATATGACGGTTCTCTTACAAACTTTGTTAATCTGTATGGCTCTTGTATTATCAAGTGGACCATCGAGATGTCGCCTTTGTCGTCTTATTTGCCGTATTTTGATTATAAATGTGGCTTATACGATGCAAAGGCGAGATGATGGTTTGTACCGACTGCGGTGGCCTGACGAGTCCCATATTAGGACGAAACAGCGCTGTCGCCATCTGTCGGACCCGGAGTTTTTCCATATTTTGGAGTGCTCCGCACTTTTTAATACGAGAATCATGTAGATTGACAAATTTTCACGTCCGCTTCGCCAATATTTTATTCTATTTTATTATATATATATATATATATATATATATATATATATATATATATATTCTTTTGTGAATTTTCTTGTAGCCTTTTTTATATTCTTAATAATTTTGTTTCCTTTATGAACTACATAATTTTAAAGATTTATCAAAATTAATACAAGTGAAATATAATATATATTTTTTTAAATATCCTCTTGAAATTATATTTATTCGTAGTTCCAGAAGACTTGCTGTCCGGACCAATCCTATCGCTATTTCAACCCTAAGCATTCCATCAAATAATCCCCTGACTCTAAAACAAAAGGGTAATGGAATTCATTAAAAATTCAAAACACTCTCATTTATATCCATATGGCTCTCAAAAAAGCACGCGCCCGCTAAAAAGTACAAGATCAACTTAAAAGCAGAATGCGTGAAATTCAAAAAAAAGCCGCCATCGAACGATAAAAGCTTAATTCAAATGTCCACGTGTCGGAAGATACAAGCGAAAACAGAATAATTTGAATAAATTTCCATCTGTTTTGGGTGTTTTTGGTACAATATGGTTTTATATTTGCTTTCGGAAGTAGGCTATTTGAATGAGATTAATGGGAAAGATAAAAAACGAAGCGAATACAATGACGATATTGTATTGAAAGAAGGATTTAATGTTTGCATGTTTCAATGGGAATTAATACGTATCCATTTTTTTTAGAATATCCATTTTGGAACCTAACTAACATTAATTTATCTGACATTTAGTAGTTCATTTTTGAGTTGAGCGTGATTTCATGTGAAATTAAGTAACCAGAAATGGTCATCAATAACACTAAACAACAGTCAAAATGTATCTAAAATAAAATCGACTAAACCTTACCATTTTAGTGTGCTGACACCGAAACTAAACTTATCTTTTTAATATTAGTCCAAGTTTTAGAGATACGTAGTGTCATGTCTCCCTATATATAACAATAGAGGGGTGTGACGTTGCCAAATATACGTCTTCCTCAAGTTAAGGAAATTTTGTACACCTTGGCGACACCGCATGGGGGATCTCCAGGGATGACCTCTCATATACGTAAATCGACTTTTATGTCTGCTTTTATAACAGTATTTGAACTTGTAAAGTATGAATACATACAAAAAAAATCAATTATTTCAAACCGTGATTGACAAAGGTAACGCCAGCGACAAAACCAAAAAACACTGCACGCGAACTCCGTAACAAGATAGAAATAGAAACAGAAAGGAAATAAAGAAGAATGAAAATTTCTTTCTATCAACGGAACCTACTCTCTAGCAGGCGCGGATCCAAGGGGGGGGCGGTGGGGGCGATCGCCCCCCTCAAGAGCCTTGAGTTCAGGAAAATAGATCCGATTTTGTCTCTTTTACTATAGTTTATTCAAGAACTAGAGAGAGTAATAAATCATTTTTTATCCTTTTTTTTTTCTTCGCAAACTACCTGTGTTCTTTAGTCCTGTGTATTTGGCAAAATCTGTTAGACACATATTTTTCGTAGGAATGAGTTAGAAATTTAATAATCAAAAATACCGATCTATAATAATGGCCTATTTGGGTTGAATAACAATAGATATTTGGATGTGTGAAGTGTTAAAAAGGATTTTAATCCTTGTCCTAGGCGTCGAAAGGAGGTTTATTTTATCACTAAGTATTTATAGTATAGAATATTATTTCGATAATAAACTAAAAATAAAAAGTTTTTATAATATTGTTCTATTTCTTATGGTTTCTTAATAATTCACATACATTAGAAAATATAGATAATTTTGACATATTTTACACAAATCAAAATTGTATTTTGATTATTTTTAATTATGGCATAGAAAACGTTTTAGTCACATTCAGATTAAAACGTAGCTTTTTCTCTCAAAAAATTCTAAGTTATAATTTATAAAAACTTACAAAATACCTATTGTCAAAAATACAAGAAGTTAAACATATAGAAAAATATAAATTCGTCCATATAGTATAAAAATTTTTTTGGGCTCTCGGTCATAATTAATTAAAAACATTTTTAGGACATTTGACGTTTCAGTTCATTTATTTCTTAAACCATCTGCAGAATTACAATTAAACACTAAAAAGGGATCCAGATATGATTAATTTTTATATGTTACAGAAATTTAAATAATAAATTGTGTTTACGCTGGTAAACATTAAGTATCTAATTCGTAATCAAAATCAGTGAAGCTATCTTCACTCAAATTAATTATAAATGGTTCCTTTATCTCACCGATCGAGTTTCCACATTTTCTTTTATTCTTTTATTATATGGATTTTTCCCAATTTTCTGCAGT
This sequence comes from Diaprepes abbreviatus, assembly GCA_034092305.1. NCBI lineage: Eukaryota > Metazoa > Arthropoda > Insecta > Coleoptera > Curculionidae > Diaprepes > Diaprepes abbreviatus. The sequence goes on along the minus strand of JASJET010000045.1, from coordinate 67,478 downwards.
AACTTTATTCAAAAAAATCTTTCAAAAGTTCAGTTAAATTACTAATTTTGTATGTACCTTTTACTTGAGGGAGATATGTTCTGCTCCAACGGACATTTTCCGGACGATCTATAAGAACAAATTTCCTATCTGGTTTTTTCCAGCAAAAATTAAGTTCTCTGAGCAATTTCCAGAGCTCAGTTCTTTTAATTTCAGGAAAATCCCGATCTTCATTGATTTTAGTTAGAATTTTTTCGACGGTTGGGATCTGCTTCTCATAATAAAATGTATATACAACTCCTTGTACTGCAGTTTACATCTCTTCTTCCAACGAGGTTTTCCGTCCGCCTGTGATTGAATGTGGCATGGGAATACTAACAATTCCAGTCATTTTTTTCTCCTTCAGTATTCGGTACATAGTAGATTTTCCATCTACTGTCATGTTGGAACAAATGTCAAGAGAACTTTTAACATTATTATCTAGATATTGATGTCTTAAGGCATCATAAACATTCATCGTAATAAGTTTTTCGTTGAGGAAAAAATGTCCTGGTTTAACGATTTTGGAATAAATATAGATGTGGAAGCCATATCTTTTGGGTATCTCACTAAGGCCATATTGAAAGGTGTACTTTGCTCACTGACGAAAATTAAATTGAACTATCAGAAATTTTATTGTTGCAGTAAATTTATAAAAGCTTATAATATTTAAATATAATTAAATATAACTAGACTTACGGCAGTCCTCAGTTACCTGCGGTACTGGAGCAGGTACATTGAAGGTTTCGGTAACAGTTTTATTACTCTCTCTAGTTCTTGAATAGAGTATAGGAATGTGTATGCTTCCGCCCCTCCCCTTCCCAAGAGCCTTGAGTTCAGGAAAATAGAACCGACTCTGCCTTTTATACTAGGAATGTGTATGTTGGTCGCATCCTTCTCCCCTGTCGGAAACTTGTTTTTTCTTGTGATCGTCCCCCCCCCCTCTCCAAGAGCTTCAAATTTAGAAAAATAGACCCAACCCTGCCTTTTACACTAGAAATGGGAATGTTGCTGGTGTCTACCCTTGCTTTCGCTTGCCATATTTTTGTGACATCACCGCCCCCCCCCCCCCAAAGAGAGAGGCTGGATCCGCCCCTGCTCTCTAGGATATTTTCCTTAAAACCTCGGGCTAGTTCGCATAGAAATAACTACAAACTACCATCTCTAAAAACATTTATCTTTTCTAGGGACTTTATAATTAAAAGAAAAAAAAATACTAAACATATTTACTTTGTAATTTTTTAGGTTAATTGACCAAAAATTTTTATCGTGAAATCTCCAATATTACATTTTAAAGTATTTAACTCTTGACTTTTTTTTAAATAAATTACGTATTAGAAAATATGGATCCGATATTTATGTATTTTGTATAAAATATTGAAGAGTAGAGGGATATTTTATGGGGTCAACAGGCATTTAGCTGAACCCTGTCAGAAGTTTATACAGCTTAGTAAAACGGAATTAAAGACTTTTTCAATTGGATATATATTATGTATATATTTATTTATTTTTTCTTAATTCAGCCCTAATAATTTATTATTGTTGTGATTTTTAGCGTTAAGAAATAAACAGAAATAAAAATAATTATTGCTATTTTGATATTTTTTTCTGATATAACGTGTAAATCTATACTTTTGGCTAAATAAAATATAAAAACACATTTATGAACTTCATTTCATTCTTAGAAACAAATATATCTCATATTTAACATAGCCACAAATTCAAACATCTTAAATCAGGAAAAAAATGAGACAAACTTATGCAGCATTTAAATTACTTTGAGAGAGATAGAACAACAGCAATAAGCCAAAGACTGTTTCTATTTCTATAGCACGATTGCTTGTTCGGACATACCCGACCATTGCCGAACGTGCTTTTACAGTAATATTTGAATGATTTTCCATAGTAGAAAGAAATAGCAAAGAAATTTCTTTTCTATACTATTACGGAGTTCGCGTGCTGCAGATCAGATAAGACATATCGATGTATCGAATTATCGATATTATTTTTTGGAAATAGGGATATTTGTAACTAATATTTTTAGGGCGATATATCGAAAGTAAAATGTGGGTATTGACGTCAATGTTATTTAAAATAAGTTATTATTTCCCATTTTTCTTATCAGTTATTTAAACTATATTATGGTAAATTATTTAAGCTATCCTTTTTCCACTCTCTTTTTATCTATCTGCTTATTCTTTTGAAACCGAACCATCTGCATTTGAGAAGTCCAATGCAGAGAGACAAGAGATTATGTTAATGTTATTGTTGTAAAAAAGCATATGTTTATTTAATTTAGTTTAGTGAATGTTACTAGTGGAAAATAGCGAAGCCATAATATGCGCAATTTTATTAAGGTTCATATTAAAAACGTTTCATGTAATTTGTGTGGCAAAATAATGTAAATTTGCAACATGGCATTTTGCTCTCGGTTCGCTGCAGCACCACTGATGAGACCATTAGGTGTTCGAAACTCGTATGGAGAGAGAACCAGAGTGAAATTCGCAGAAAATATACTGTCTGTCCCCTTTCTTAACTGCCTTACGGAGAATAAAATAACTCAGTTACCTGCGGCACTGGAGCAGGTACGTTGGAGGTTTCGGTAAGAGTTTTATTACTCTCTCTAGTTCTTGAATAGAGTATAGGAATGTGTATGCTTGCGGTCGCTCCTCCCCTTTCCAAGAGCTTTGAATTCAGGAAAATAGAACCGATTCTGCCTTTTATATTAGGAATGTGCATGCTGCTGGCACTCTCTCCGTTGACAACTTGTTTTTCTTGCGGTAGCCCCACCCTAAGAGCTCTGAGTTCAAGAAAATAAACCCAATTCTGCCTCTTATACAAGGAATGTGCATGCTGCTCGCATCCTCCCCCCCCCCCTGTCGGTAACTTGTTTTTTCTTGTGATCGCACCCCCCTCTCCAAGAGCTTCAAATTCAGAAAACTAGACCCGCCCCTGCCTTTTGCACTAGAAATGGGAATGTTGTTGATATCTCCCTCTCCCCTCGTCGACAATTTGCTTTCGCTTGCCATCCTGTATTTTTGTAGGGTCACCCCCCGCCCCTAAAGAGAGAGGCTGAATCCGCCCCTGATTACGGGAGTTATAACAAAATCCAGGGAGGTTGGGCAGTGACATCATTGAGAAATTTCTATTTAGCCTTCTGTCCTGGTATCGAGGAGTCGTTACACAGGCTCTAAATTTATGGTAATTACACTATTTCTTAATATATGAGACAATTTTCCCAAAACTGCCCAAGAGAGTTGAGCTCCACCACTGGGTGATATTTCTTAAGGCTAATTGCAATATTGGGTTGAAAAATATTTCTGAATTTAGGAGATATTAAACTTGTTCAGCATTTAAATGTCAAATACTTATTTATACAACAGGATTTTGAGTATCCATCGATAAAACTAAGTCAATTGTAATAAGCAAAGTGCCCTTAAGATGCAAACTAATAGTGGATGACAAACCTTTAATTACTTAGGAGTTGAGATATCCGCAAACCAAGACAGAACAAGAGAAGTAAGAAACCAAGTAAACAAGGCAAATAGAATCTCAGGAAGCCTGGCGGATATATAATATGGCACAACACATACATGAGCAAGGACGCAAAAACTAAAATCTACAAGACCTGTATTCGACCGATGATGACGTACGCAATAGAGACGAGAGCTGACAACACAAAAACAAAATCAATTCTAAGAACTGCCGAAATGAAAGTACTAAGAAGAATATCGGGATACACATTAAGAGATCACATATGCAATTCAACAATACACGAGGAACATGGAATGCAGGATATAGTAAGATGGGGACGGAAGCGCAGAAGAGCCTGGAATGAGCACGTAGGAAGAATGGCGCAAAATAGGATAGCGAGAATCGCCCGAGATGGAACATCGGAAACCAAAAGACCAATAGGTAGACCACCTAAAAGGTGGAGAGAGTCCTGGATTTCAACATCGAATGAAATGAATGATTGAGTTGGAAAAAACAGGCTGTAAGCCTATAACAAGAGGAAGAAGAAGAAGATTTTGAGTATTTTGTGCTCTATCAACGAAGATATTCTGACTCAGAATTAAATTATTATAAAATCAAACACTTTAGTAAAGTAATCGAGCCAAAGACATGATATGTGTAGAAATTCATCCGTTAAATGCTATAGCAACTCTTTAATTAAATTATAATCGTGAAAAAGTTGTTTTAGATTAGTTAAGTAGACGAGCTTTAAAAAAACATAATGACGCTTTCCTATTAGAATTTATGATTTTATAGTCGTGAAAAGAATGTTGTTACATCCTTGGCGAATGTTTTACTTATCTGCACGTTCGCATCCATCCGTCGTGACAGATTATACACTTGTGTCCGATTGAAGTACACACTTGTCGGCCAAACAACTTGTCAATAATGGTAATTTAACCACTAACTGTTGCACGGCATCATGACTTGGCTTCAATATGGCCACTTCTTGTTGTTGTTGTTTCTGAATAAACAGTTTTTACTTAATTCTGAAGTGAGGAAAACGCAAGCGATTTAGTTTTCGAGATAATAGGTCTTCTGGATGTTAAGGTAGTTTTTAACAATATGCATTTGATATGTAATAGGCGCTCTAACCCTCCCTCCTCTTCCTTCAGTATCCCGGAGCGAACAGGTGCAAAAGTTGTTTCGATTTTCTCGGCTACTGTTGACGTTACTACAGAAATGATGATACTAGCGTAGAGGGCGCTTCGAGCACTACAAGTTTGATTCTCATGACTTGTAACTGCAATGGTTATCGATTGGAAGGTGGAGCAGTTTTTTTCGGAACAAAAACTTTTTTACATTTATTTTTTCTTGCAATTATACTGCTATATATATATATATATATATATATATATATATATATATATATATATATATATATATATATATATATAGCAGTCGGAGCCAGAGGACACAGTTTGCGAACATATTTAAAAGTGCAATTGTAAAAAAAAATCATTGGGCCAGAAGAATGGGTCTGGAAAAAAGATCACCCCGGATTTGGACTTGAGTTATTTACAACATAGAAGGAAGTAGTGAGCAAAGAATTTCTCAAATTAATATGGTGCAAATTTTCTAGAAAATCTGACAAATCTTATTGATGCAGTAAAGCAGGCGCAGGCATAAAATGCTCAGTTTTTTTTTTTTTTTTTTTAAGGAGAGCGCTAGAAAAGCATGTGAAAATACGTTCATGTGCTGAGCTGAACGAGAATAAATATGACGATGATTACGTATTCTGTTTCAATGTCACCACTGAGAACATCCTTGGAAGACACCGAACAAAACAAGGGTGAGTGTGGAGAAGTTGATAGAAATTAACAACACCGAATCAAGTTCAAAACGAACTTGAAGATCACAGTAAAAAATCAGAGAGCAGAAGCAACAGAAAAATCGTAAAGTACTCCTATTGGGGACACCACGTAATAATGGTGCATTCGCCCAGGGCGACAGAAATGTACCCTACGCCACTGAAGTCTGGGTTTATAAAAAGTAGTCATTCAAGACTAAATGGATCGCGGGTACAAGATTTCGCTGAGGCTGGGGAAGGATCAATTCCTCTTCGATGTTACCTGTCTTCCAGAAAATTTATTCTCCAAATTATAAAGTATCTTAGCTTTACATGATTCAGGGGATGGAGAGCAATTGCACCCATTTCTCCCCTGTATCCGCACCAGTCGGAGGATCAAGGAAAGGGTGTATGTCCTGATTATTATGTGTTGGTGCTCTTTAAATAAAAAATTATATTTTTTACAAAAAACTTAAACAGATTTTTTCCAATATGAGTTGCTGTTCTATTATGCAGATACTGAAAAGAAAAAAAATATTTCACAGTCATCATTCATTCTTTCCTTTTCACACTTTAATATTTTTACCACATCTAATTTAAATGGAATGCAGCATCATTTTTCTTTAATAGAATTGGTGCATATCAAATTTTTTAATTCGGAATAAAATTCATTTTTGATCGTAAATAAACACCTGATTATTTAAACTATTTTTTTAAATACGAGGACCACTCTATAAGTCTTCTACGACGAATTATATCTTCTCGGGTTGTCAGGCGAGTTTTTGATATATTTATACGTCCCTATAAGTAAAAATTTAAAATTGTGAAATCCACTGATCTATTTTATATAATGAGATGTCTAAGAATAATAACCAAACTTTTAAAAATGCAGTACTTGATACCATCGGTGACCGATTCATCGCTTAAAATCGACACGGAAAATCCTTTTAAATCGAAGTACCAACCTCATAAAATTAAAGTAATATCATGAGATCAAATTACCGAACCTCCAGGTCCGCGATAATCGATTGAAACATGACTTATAACAGTACCGAAACCATTACGTTGTATTTTTTTACATTGTTACCGAAACAATTCGATGTTAGATACCGATAAGATTTTAATAATAACTTAACTGTTAATTATTTCAATCCCCGATGATTCTGGTGCCAAAAATCTTGATGGTTGCTATTCTTTGGAAATCGCTTAATGTTATGTCATGGTTATGGGGTATTAACCAATTTGGGTTCGAAGTATTAATAGTGTTGCTAACGATGCGGGTTGCATCCGTAAAGTAACAGGAAAGAATTGTGTTATTGTGTTATCATTTCCACGGTATACTAAGGGTCATCAAACTAGTACTTCTTAACTTTAATATATCAGTTATTTCCCAATATTAAGTGAGTTCAAAACCATGGTTAAAAAAATTTTTAGGCTCACGCTTTTTTTTTGGAGGCCACTGTTTTGGAACCGTTTTTTGGTTGAAGACAATTTTTGCGCAATCTGACTCTGTTAATTTTAAAAATATCAGAATGTTATGCTGGAAATTTTTTTGTCATTGCATAATATTAGTAAGTTAAAAAGGGTTCTATTTAAATTATTCAAGTTATAGCCACTTAAAGTTCTTATTTGATTAGTTTTAATTTTTGGACACCCTGTATAATATAGCAAGTTTATTATAATTAGGATATAAAATATATTTTATTCTTACACTTCACTGTAAATCTCGAGTACATAACTGAAATACTTCTTAAATATTTGAAACATGAAATTTAGGTTAAATTTTGCCAAAATTCAAATTATTAAAAAACCCTTAAAGTTTAGGTACTATAAACCTTATTAAAATAGGCACCTTTTTTGATCGGAGAATCCAAAAATGCAATAATATACAGGGGGTTCTATTTAAAAAAACACAACTTTGACACTTTCAGAGCTTTTGGGACACCCCGTATAATACGAAAATAATTTTAAAAAGTAATATATTAGACCCCCATATATCCCAAAAGTAAAACTTTTTGAAAGTCCTGTATTTTCCGTGCCGTATATAATTTTTCAACAATATCCAAAATTTGCTTTTTGGCAATATTTAAAGTTGAATATCTCAAAAGTGACTAAGTGAAAAATTATGAAATTAATACAGATTATACCTCTTTGTGATATAAACATACGGTAAAGATTTGGTGACTGAGATTCAATTGGTTCCAGAGTTAAACGTGATTCAAATTAGGCCAAAAATTGCGTCATAATCACACGAAGTATAAGAGTAATTAATAATAAAATCAATTTTTCTAATATTTAACAGCAACAAAACATTTCTGTCATTCAATAAATTCGGTTAAGACCATAGAAATTTACAAAACATGTGTCCTAAATTAACCAAAAATAAGATAGCATTGAAAAGAAAATAAACTATAAAATAATAATTTTTTTAATATTAATAAATAATAAATTAAAGTTGTATAGCTTAATCGACTTTTTTTTATCCTTGTATAAGAACTCTTTGTATCCATTTGTAAAATTTATCTTCATTTTCAACACGACGTTTTTCTTCTTATTGTTTGCTCTTAAGGCGACGTTCTTCTTCTTTTTGAAGACCTTCTTCTTCTTGTTTTTCTTTTTAGCGACATGCTTCTTCTTCCTGCTTGTCTTTAAGGCTACGTTGTTCCATAAGATCAGCAAATGTTTTGTTTGTTTGCTCCCTTTCGGCTGTTTGCTGTATAGTATTTATCATACAATCTTCTAGAGTTTTGTAGAAAATTCGGTTCTAGGCTTCGTTCTTAATGACAAATCCGATGATAAAGTTGATTTTTCGTTATCTCTTTTGGTTTCCAAATAGAATGTTCTAGAACTTTGTCCAAAATTCGGTTTTAGGCTTCTTTCTTCATGACAAATCCGATGGTGAAGTCTGTGTTTCAAAATAGAACTTTCTAGAACTTTATCGAAAATTAATCTTATCTTCTTACTTTATAAGGAGTTCAAGATTGAAATCTGCATTTATCTATCTGTTTAAATTTCAATAGAAATTTTTGGAAACCCGATAATTCCACTTCTGACACCAATTGTTACGGTTTTCCCTCTTTAAAATCGCTCACTGGGTTGGCAGAATAAAACAACACTTCTCACTAAATTACTTCCATTACCGTATTAACTACTTCTTAACACTGTTAAATCACAACTATCTAATTACTACTTTTAATAACTCAATTTACTCTTATTCTATCCCTATTTATATACAGGGTATCTCAAAAGAAAGTACACATTTGTTTTGCTTATTGCGTGAACGCAACTATTCCGAGCGGCGCAGGGGGTATGTCAATCGGTAGCCTGGCTCTTGGGAATTTAGTCGCTATGGAGCGTTTCTCGGGAGCGGACCGTGCTTTGTGCGTACGCGAGTTTTACAAAAACGGTAATTCGGCGACTGTAGCGCTTAGAAAATTCTGCAATTTTCGACATATTCGTTACTTAAATGATGCGCCAAGCGCTCGGCTTATTGGAAAATGGGTCCAGAAGTTTGAAGAGACCGGTTCAACACTAGATAAACCAAAATCCGGGCGTCCGAGGTCTTCGAGAACGGTCGAAAACGTAGAGAGTGTTACTCAGTCTGTTCGTGACGACCCAAACGTTTCGATTCGTAAGCGTGCTGTTGCTTTAAATGTGCATAGATCATCATTATTCCGCATTTTACACAAAGATTTAAAGCTGAACCCCTATAATATTCAGTTGGTGCAAGAATTGAAGCCTCAGGATGGTGGTCAGAGGCTTGACTTCGTAAACCAGATGACTGAACGCTTTTCAACGTTTACCAACATCTTCTTTTCGGATGAAGCCCATTTTCATCTTAATGGTCATGTAAACAAGCAAAATTGCCACTATTGGAGTGCAAACAATCCAAAACACAAACATCAGAAACCTCTACATTCGCCGAAAGTGACTGTATGGGCTGCGATGTTGGCGCGAGGAATTATCGGCCCGTACTTTTTTGAAGATGAAAGGGAACGCACAGTAACAGTGACTTCAGAGCGGTATGTGGAGATGTTAGACGACTTCTTCGTGCCTGAACTGCAAAATTTTCCTGGCTATAACCAAAGAACATGGTTCCAGCAAGACAGAGCAACTTCACACACGTCCAACATGTCTCTGCCACGAGTGCGTAAAATTTTTCCTGGCAAATTGATCTCAAAGAAAGGTGACATAAGTTGGCCTCCACGCAGTCCTGATTTATCACCTATGGACTTTTTCCTATGGGGTTATGTCAAATCAAAAGTTTACGCCAACAAACCGACTTCCCTGGCACAATTAAAAGAAAACATCTGCAACGAAATGGCAGACATCACGGAGAATACCTGCCGAGCCGTCATGGGCAATTTTAGTGCTCGATTAAATGAATGCCGTGAGCGCAACGGATTACATTTGGACGATATCATTTTTAAAAAATAAATTCCCAAACAATGTATTTTAATATGTAATAAACATTTTGTCAATGAAGTCCTGATTTTTTTTAAATCGATTTTTTAAATGTGAACTTTCTTTTGAGACACCCTGTATCTATAGAATTTCCTATACAAATCTAGAAGTTACTAACATAAAAGTTGAGATCTATCTTATTTCTAGATATCGATATAATATTCCTTTCGGCACATTATAATAAATATGATTCATCGCATCGGAATATTTTTATACGAGGATGTACCAATAAGTTTCTCCTAGTCGTCCGTAACAATATTAAATCAAGTTATGGGACAAAATGACCCCTGTCAAACAGAAATTTCGATTGTTTCATCACTTGGCTATATGGCAAACGAAAGTACACTAGTAGTGATTTTAAAACCACAAATTTTGAATCAAATTACTGAATTGTACTTCCGAATTTGGTATAACCACTAAAATTTGCAACTTGTTGTTTTTTTATCGTTTTCATGTTTGCTACTTATCCTATATTCACCATGGTCCTGGAAAAACGTGTTAAAAATACGAAGTTATGGCTGATCTTGAAACATGATCGTGCGATCAAAATTACTAATATCAAAAAAGGAGTGTAGAAAATTACGTTTTAACTTTATCGGGTTTTCAACTGGCAACTTGCAAATATTTGTGACACCATTCCTTCTAGACTATTGAAGGAGTGAAGCATTTTTTAAATCGACTGTATAAAACCGAAAAGATTTAGAACATATTGACAATGCTAATGTTGTTTATTTTAATATTATCGCCGATTCGATGAGTCAGACCAGGGACCTCAAGCCGAAAGGCTACGAACAGAATACAACATTAAAAAAGAAAGTTATGTTGTTAAAATCATTCTTCATTCCTTCGCGCCATATTAGGAAAATGGCGCTGCGCCATGTTTGTATTTATACAGTGGATGGCATTGTTTGGAAACAAAAACGGAGAGCGTTGCGCAAATTTTTTAAGATTTTGATTATTGCAATAAACGACCAGACGTAATAAAGAACGTTTTATAATCGGTTTATGTTACTTTGTGACGTAATGCGTCTACAAGTGTATAAGGTGGATAAAACTAAGGACAAATCACTGGTCTATATTTGTATAATTATTATTGATAATAGTATTCATAGCAACTCAATAATAGTAATTGAAATAACATGTTTCTTTCCTCAAGATTAAAGTTACTATGTCTAATATTCTTTCAACTAAACCATCCCTGGATTCTACTAGTGACGAGATCAAAAAAGTACAACTACATCTGACTTTATTGTGAAAGAGAATGACATTTACATTATTACATTTATTATTTTCATTTATCTAAATTTCTTCAGTGGCTACACTTTTTCTAAAAATTTAGTTGACATAAATTCAATATTAATCTTAGTTTTTCTAAATTATATATATATATATATATATATATATATATATATATATGATTCAGTATTAATCCGAGAATACATCAACGTCAATATTCAGCACCAGCACGAGACAGGACACAAAATTGATTTTGACACCGGCCAACAAATACGGATGTATTCCCGTATTATTACTGAATCACATGTTCCCATCCGTGAAACACTACGCAACAACATATATATATATATATATATATATATATATATATGAAGCAAAGTGCGAACAGTAAATGCAAACTTCGTTCCAACCGTATCCTTTCCGTGTTAGAGGTTGCACAGTTTGAACAAATTGCTACCGAACACAATCTATCCTATTCTACCACCATCGAGATGTACCACCATATCGAGAAGAAAGTCAAAACTTACCCGTCGCCATAGTGATACGGCAGAGGTACATGTTTCGTCTCTATTAGACTCATCAGGGTACCGACATGCACTTGTCTGTGTGTTCTGTAGCAATTTGTACAAACTGTGAAACCTCTAACACGGAAAGAATATGGTTGGAACGAAGTGTGCATTTACTGATCGCATTTTGCTTCATTCACACACGGAGTTGCATATCGTTGTACGTTTGCTGAATGTGATTTCAGCACTACAACGGCATAATGTGGATATATCCACTGCTATTGCATCTCACACGGAGGTATCCGTGAAAGCCGCATAAACATATATATATATATATATATATATATATATATATATATATATATATATATATATATATATATAGTGGTAATTAAGTGAATAACTTTGTAATCTCCCTCGTATATGTCACAGAAAGTAGTGGCTACCATTACCCTGAACGAAAACATAAAAAACACCCTACAAATGCGTGATTATACTGTTTTATTAACATCCCCTTTCGCTCACCCCTCCCTTATCGGTCAGTCCAATTCCAATTTTGCGTGTAATTCGAGGTTACCTATGCACAAATTGTCGGGTTTAGTCGAGCGATGTCATTTATCTTCCATTGTGAATTAAGGAATTTGGAAATAGCTTATTCATTAGTCGGTATTGTTGTAATGAATTAGGTTTTCTGTTCGGAGTATGCCCACGGGCAGATGTTGCACTGATTTTTTTTGTGAGGCGCCCGCGCGTTAATGATTTACCTATTAATTTTGTGTAATTTGATATATTTGTAGAAAAGGGGCAGGCCAATGTCGATTTAAAAGTATTCATCCGGGTTTAAAAAAATGTTTTCCATTGTTTATTTATGATATTTAGGTTTTACGTACTTCATAAATAAAAAAAATTATAAAATGTAATTTGACCTTGCTTATTTTTGATGTACAGTGAATCGCAAAAATATTGCACCATATAAGAAAACTTTTTAAAGACTTTCTGAAAAATTTAAGTCAAGAATAATCTGAAACAAAAGTACCCGTGTAAGAAGATTTGAAATATCTTACAATATGCAGAGTAAGGGCGAAAGCTTGATTTGTGCTACTTTTGTTTTAAAAAATGCCGACAGTTCAGTAACGACAGTTTTTATTATCAAGCATTTTCTCGTTTGATGCTTCAGTTAACCCTAATTAGGATAACGTTTTGAAGTATTTATAAAATAATTTTGATGTTCTGTTTGCACACAAAATTGATTTTTAGTAAAAATTGTGAAAAAAAAACCTTTTATGGTAAATTTTACCAAGAAAAAATAGTAAAACTGTGCTGCACAATATCCACCATTTTAAATATCTCTCGTAAAATAAACTAAAACTTGCATTTTTTATTAAATACACATTTATTTAAACCATAACACTCAATTATCAATATTGGGACACGTTACGATCTCCGAAGTCTAGCTCTTATAAATGTCACAAACAGAAATAAACCCAATTAATTGTTACACAACTCTGAAAACCCTCGACTCGATATAAAAAACACATGTATTTACTATCAGCACATAAAAAGAGATCCCATACATACCGCGAGGCGTTTTAACTCTGTAATAATTAACTTTTAAAATGTAACTAATTATCTCGAAGTTCTTTGACCCGAAAACCAGAAATTGATTTATTTTCTACAATGATCGAACGAGGAGGTTCATCAGAAAGATCGCTCGTAAAAATGAAACATAGTAATGCATAAAATTGCGTGTAAACGATCGAAGCAACTTGAAATATTTGAAATTTTTAAGAGGCTCGAACAGGTTGTAAAAAATATTTACCTGACCGGAATGAAATTTTCTTTTTTACCCTTAAGTAATTAGTTATTAAATAAAACTTCCTCTTTATAGTTTAGACCATAGATTCCAGTCGGGGGTGGATATTATAATCATAAAATTGTAATAAAGATATACATTAAACAAAAAATAATTTTTTGCAGTAAATAATTGTGCATTGACCACTATTACTGCATGCACAAAACACGAAATATAAGAAATGTTATGTACGTGCTAATCGGTCGAAACGGCTATGACGTAAAAATTGATTGTGGCGGCCCCAACGGTGGTGCTATAACTAATGCGCATGCGGGAAATTATTATTTATTTATTTAGGAATATTAATATTTTGACGTTTTTACTTTTGTCGTAATAAAAAAATTTGTTAACAGAAATAAATACAGGGTGTCTCAAAAGAAAGTACACATTTGTTTTGCTTATTGCGTGAACGCAACTATTCCGAGCGGCGCGGGGGTATGTCAATCGGTAGCCTGGCTCTTGGGAATTTAGTCGCTATGGAGCGTTTCTCGGGAGCGGACCGTGCTTTGTGCGTATGTGAGTTTTACAAAAACGATAATTCGGCGACTGTAGCGCGTAGAAAATTCTGCAATTTTCGACATATTCGTCACTTAAATGATGCGCCAAGCGCTCGGCTTATTGGAAAATGGGTCCAGAAGTTTGAAGAGACCGGTTCAACACTAGATAAACCAAAATCCGGGCGTCCGAGGTCTTCGAGAACGGTCGAAAACGTAGAGAGTGTTACTCAGTCTGTTCGTGACGACCCAAACGTTTCGATTCGTAAGCGTGCTGTTGCTTTAAATGTGCATAGGTCATCATTATTCCGCATTTTACACAAAGATTTAAAGCTGAACCCCTATAAAATTCAGTTGGTGCAAGAATTGAAGCCTCAGGATGCTGGTCAGAGGCTTGACTTCGTAAACCAGATGACTGAATGCTTTTCAACTTTTACCAACATCTTCTTTTCGGATGAAGCCCATTTTCATCTTAATGGTCATGTAAACAAGCAAAATTGCCGCTATTGGAGTGCAAACAATCCAAAACACAAACATCAGAAACCTCTACATTCGCCGAAAGTGACTGTATGGGCTGCGATGTCGGCGCGAGGAATTATCGGCCCGTACTTTTTTGAAGATGAAAGGGAACGCACAGTAACAGTGACTTCAGAGCGGTATGTGGAGATGTTAGACGACTTCTTCGTGCCTGAACTGCAAAATTTTCCTGGCTATAACCAAAGAACATGGTTCCAGCAAGACGGAGCAACTTCACACACGTCCAACATGTCTCTGCCACGAGTGCGTGAAATTTTTCCTGGCAAATTGATCTCAAAGAAAGGTGACATAAGTTGGCCTCCACGCAGTCCTGATTTATCACCTATCGACTTTTTCCTATGGGGTTGTGTCAAATCAAAAGTTTACGCCAACAAACCGACTTCCCTGGCACAATTAAAAGAAAATATCCGCAACGAAATGGCAGACATCACGGAGAATACCTGGCGAGCCGTCATGGGCAATTTTAGTGCTCGATTAAATGAATGCCGTGAGCGCAACGGATTACATTTGGACGATATCATTTTTAAAAAATAAATTCCCAAACAATGTATTTTAATATGTAATAAACATTTTTTTAATAAAGTCCTGACTTTTTTTTAAATCGATTTTTTAAATGTGAACTTTCTTTTGAGACACCCTGTACAACAAAAGCATAAAACGTCGAAATATTCAGATATCATTTAAAAAAAATTGCATATTCAGGAAAATAACACAGTATTTTTTTATTAGATATATATTTTCCGAATATTTATAAATAACAGCCCTGATGAATTAGCCAAAAGTTGCAACAATTAACATTTCAATTATTATAAACAAAATATTTTTGCTGTGTACATTTTAACAAACTCTCTCTTGAATTGTTCTTGATTAAATATATTTTTGTTTTCATTATATTGCATTTTGAAGTTATATTAAGAAAATCAAAGCCCTCTTAATATTAAAACTATTTAAATTGTTGAAATTGATAGTTTGAAAGTGTAAAGATTATCATACCATCATATTTTTGTAGAGGTTAGCGTATGTTTTATAAAATTTATTGAGAAGATGTGATATGTTGAACAGAAAAAAAAAACGAAAAAATATATAGCCGAAATCGGTAGGAGGGTTCTATAAATTTCAACAAGTATGTTTAGTTACATATACAAAATATGTTTATATACAAATACAAAATATTCTTTATAACGATATGAGTATGTGAACAAAGAAATAATAATTTCAATCTAGTTCTGGTAAAAACATAAGGCCAAAATTAACATATTAGGTTTTCTTAATAACTTACAAAAAATAATAAATGTTAACGCCTTGCTATCTTGCAAAAAATGAAAAACTGAATTCCTTTAAATAAAAAAAACACATTATATGAAGTGTCGAGTCATAAATGCAGTCAGAGCAAACCCAAATATTTCACAACTTTGCCCTAAATTCTCCAAATGTCCACATTTATAGTCATATATAAATACAACAAAATTGAACAATATTTTCAAAAATATACATTAAACAAAAAATAATTTTGCCCAAAAAAACAATAAATATATATAATTAATATAAACTTTTCAGGTTATGTATAAATAATAACAGAAAACAAAAATATAAATTTTAAGGGACATATTGTTTCATATTAAAGAGAAAAAACAAAATAATTATATAAGATCTACGGTTTAATACACATATTATATTCAATGTTGATCCTAATTACAGAAACTCAAACAAGCCAGAGCAAAGCAACTAATTTTCATAACTTTGCTCTAATTGTTTCAAATCTCAACATTTAAAGGCATATGTATTTAGCAAAATAAAAAAAAGTTCTTTAAAAACATAATAATAATTTCTGATTGCCTTTAGGAAAAATATTTTCCCATATAACAACATAAATAATAATAATATAAAATATATTTTAAATAACTATATAGAAAAAATAAAATATCTTTAAAACCAAAAGGAACTTGAATTATTTGGCACCGCACAAATGTAAAGTCATAGTGGATGTCGCAATCAAGGTACAGGTAAATATCTTCATTAGGTGGAGGACTTATTTAGGTGCAGGTCCTTAGATCATGGTGGAGTTCAATCGACATTTAACATGAAACAAAAGAAAAATTGGGCAGAATCATCTTATATATTAACAAAATGAATAAGTATCACAAATCAGGTACAAAGTCAATATATAAATACCTGACACAAATAAAAATAAAGCTAAATTAATTATATAACATAATGGTGGAAAAGTAGTGGATGTTCCACATATCCCTTTTAATTTTTTTACGTTGTTTTTTTATTCTATAAATATAATTATCATGCGAATAAAAAATATTATAAGCTATGCACTGGTATAGTCCTGAGGTGAAATCATTGGCAGCAGAGAAACGACAGGCTTACCTTCGATACAGAAATAACAAATCAGAAACAAAACTCAATCGATACAAAGAAATAAGAAACAGAGTAAACGCCGACATAAGACAAATCAAAAACGAATATTGGCGAAGGTTCACAGTAGATATGGAACATGACTTGTACGGGGCACAAAAGAAGGTATGGAACATGATCAGAAGAAGGAAACAGGATATAAACGAATATACACACAATCCCAAAAAATTTCTGAGCACGAATGGGAAGAACACTTTAAAACACTACATAGAAATACAGATCAATCACAACAGAACAACTACCCACCCGAAAATGTATCTGAATATGACGAATACACCAAGGAAGTAAGCCTTCAAACGACGAAAGACACGATAGCCAAAATAAAAACGAGAAAAGCCCCAGGACCCGACAATATTCCCAACGAAAAAATATGGTGGAAATGCATTACACGAAGAACTAACAAAACTCTTTAACAAAATAATTAAAGACCAAGAGATACCCCGAGATTGGAAGAAAAGTATAACAGTACCTATTTTCAAGAAGGGTGATAAGAAAATCACGGAAAACTATAGATGAATAACTTTATTAAATTCAATAATGAAATTATTCACCAAAATCATTGAAGGTATAATAACTGACTATTGCAGAATATCAGAAGAACAGCAAGGTTTCCGCAAAAACAGATCTACCGTAGATGCCATATTCATCGTAAGACAGATAGCAGAGAAATCTATTGAATTTACTAAGCCGGCTTTTATGTGCTTTACAGATCTCACTAAAGCCTTTGATAGGGTGAGACTGGATAATATTCTGCAAATAATGCGAATTAAAGGCATCCCAAACAATTTAATTAACATAGTTGAACAGCTAAACTCCAACACCACAACACAAATCTCAGTAAGCGGCAACCTAAATAAGGATGTACCGATAGCGTCGGGCATACGACAGGGGGACTCTCTGAGTCCATTACTGTTTAACATAGTAATGGACCAAATAATTGAGAACGTCAAAAGAGCGGCACCAGGATACAGAATGAATACCGGGGAAATAACAATAATATGTTACGCTGATGACGCCGTCATAGTCTCGGAAAATGAAGACGATCTCCAAAGACTTCTATTTGCATTCCACACCATAAGCAAGCAATTCAACATGAAAATATCCATCGATAAAACTAAGTCAATTGTAATAACAAAGTGCCCTTAAGATGCAAACTAGTAGTGGATGACAAACCAATCTTTAATTACTTAGGAGTTGAGATATCCGCAAACCAAGACAGAACAAGAGAAGTAAGAAACTAAGTAAACCAGGCAAATAGAATCTCAGGAAGCCTGGCGGATATATAATATGGCACAACACATACATGAGCAAGGACGCAAAAAGAAAAATCTACAAGACCTGTATTCGACCGATAATGACGTACGCAATAGAGACGAGAGCTAACAACACAAAAACAAAATCAGTTCTAAGAATTGCCGAAATGAAAGTACTAAGAAGAATATCGGGATACACATTAAGAGATCACATACGCAATTCAACAATACGCGAGGAACATGGAATGCAGGATATAGTAAGATGGGGACGGAAGCGCAGAAGAACCTGGAATGAGCACGTAGGAAGAATGGCGCAAAATAGGATAGCGAGAATCGCCCGAGATGGAACACCGGAAACCAGAAGACCAATAGGTAGACCACCTAAAAGATGGAGAGAGTCCTGGATTTCAACATCAAATGAGATGAATGATTGAGTTGGAAAAAACAGGCTGTAAGCCTATAACAAAAGGAAGAAGAAGAAGAAGATATTTATTTTAAAAATCGGTAAATTGTTGCTATAGCTCTTGCAGACATTACTACTCCTATACTTTATTAGGCATAGCTCCAACCACTAAAATCTTCCATTAAGTATCTAAATTAATATTTTTATGGTTTTATATAGAATAAACTATTATTCTTTATGAACAATTTTCAAGTTTTTACACTGAGTCTAAAGTTTCAACTTTCCTGTTCAATGATATTGCTGTAGTAAGTAACTACTTTAAAATTGACACTACTATGTTAAAATTATGTTGGTTAAAATATAACAATATTATTTGGCTCATTTTTTCTGAAAAAAATTTATACACAAAATAAATGATTTATACTTACCAAAAGGTAATTAAAATATCTTATTAGTAGTTTCTACCATATTTTCTTATGACAACACAAATAAATTGCTGAAAAAAGACATAAACTTTTCCCAACTACGACATAACAAACGCGGCTTCGTGAAAAGGGAAAAAGTGTTGCCATCTTTGAGCTAGAATGCAAAGACGTCATTGGTTCAGTAAATTGACAAATCACCTAATTCAACTTTCTGGATTTAAATTTTACTTGAATTTTCTGATTAGTTAGATATTCCGGTGGATGAACAGTACTGACAGTTGCGATTATTTCAATCAAAGTTGCATAGGCGTGACTTCATGTGATGATGATTTTTAAACTTCTTAATTTTGTTTCCAGACGACAGCATCAAACTACCACCACTACCAACGGCAGTAATACCACCTGGCACAATGCCAACTTGGGGCCCACAGTGCCCGCCAAGCCTTCCAATGAGGGTCCCAAAAGTCCTGAGCGCATAAAGGGAGCAACATGTGATTTGTTCGAGTTGCTAGAAAAAGCTCAAAGGTCCAGGATTGACGACCAAAGATGTATGTTGCCGGCATATTTTAATCAGGTAAGAAAACTATGACTTATTATGAAATAACTATTGCATCATTAGCTTCGATCATACCCTAGATTTAAACAACAATAAATTTGTTTGAAGGCTGTTTATGGTCGGTGGGGGAGACGCTTTTTTGATGTTTGACAGACATAAACATATTTACTTATCTTGTCTTTCAGTTTAATTGCTTGTCGTGACTTTTTCGGTGTTTTTAAGTGTTAGAAATTACTATAGATGCGAAGTTTACAATTAATATTAACAAAAAGAGGATTTAAAAACATATTTTTATCGGTAAATATTGTTAGATATTGTTTACATATTGAAAATAACAATAATAAAAATTTAGGCAACCATATATTCATACTTTGTTTTCAGAATTGACGTACCTAGGGGTATGTTCGAAGAACGTACCGATCATACTCGTTTAAATAATGCAATTAGAAAAGGATAGCATAAAATCGGTATGTCTGTACCAAGAAATTAAATATCTACTGTTTATCAATACTTTTTCAAATATAAATAAAAATATTATTACGTTATTCAGCGTTCAAACAACCGGGCCCTAGTTCTGACGTTATGCTACTTCTACAGGGGTATGTTCGAAGATCATTAGTGACATAACTGGAAATGGAGAGTAACTAAATTTTCGGAAAAAAATTGTTTTATTGAAAGTCTTAATTTTATAAAACAAATATTGTTATCTGGAAAAATCCTTTTATTTTCCGTCTGTTTATTCTACGAGCAAACAACAAATCCAGAAAAGCCTTTTCCATATATAATTCATCCCTCCCAAGACTTTATTTGCATAGAAATAAGGACAAAAGACAAAAAATAAATAGCCCCAAGAACGACATAGACTTCCCTTTTTTACTGTGGGCACAAATGATCGTCCCGACTGGCGGGCCTACAGTTTTTCAAGACGGAAAAAAAAACTTATTTTTATTATTTATTTGCCTGGAAAGCATTTTTTGCGTTTATCTTGCCGGTTTTCTTTTTATTCTATTATTCGACGAGTGCGTTTTGGGTTGCTAGGGCGTAAAATGAAAAAAAAACAACAGAAAACGACAATCAATTGAATAAAATCTCGGAGCCAAAGTGACAGGGAATTATCATTATTTTACATTTAGATTAGAATTGGGAAAATCGTATGGCATTAAATATTATTAATGGTGTGAGAATCCCTTTTGGCCAATAATAATTTTTTTCAGAATTGGCATGAAAAAAGAGAAATATCATTTTTATAAATTACTTTACGAAACTTGTTATCTTGATAGCAGCTGTTTTCTCAAGAACATGGTTTTTGTTTCACATTCTCGGATACAGAAAAGTCGTCAGGCGATAAATCAGATAAATACGATCAATGAGACATCAATTCAATGTTTCTTTCCTTCAAATAATTAATTATTTGGTCAGAGGTAGCATTGTCATAATCTTAAATGTATAATATCACACTAATTAATGTCTTCCCTTTATTGGCTAAGACTCTTGGGGTAGGTTCATTGTTTGATGGTTAACTGATTGCTTGGAGATGTGTTGTTAGCAATTGTTTCTACAGCTGACACTAGGGTGGCTTGGAGATGTTTTGGCATGTTCTCCACGAATATCTCGATTGAACTTGTCATCTGGACTGCATCTGTGTCTTGGTTCTTTGGCATAGGTGTGAAGTTTAAGATTGGTTCTTGGTTGTGTGGTGCTTTTTTCGCATTTCTGACAATTGGAAGGGCTCTGCAGTTCTATGCAGCGTGTCCAAACAGCTGACTATTAAAGTAATGTCAACTTTTCTCTAAATCTTTGGGCTCCTACCTTTATATTATAACAAAGTATTTCTTGGACGTTCTAAATGCTTAATTAATCGCTTGGTATTAAGGCAAGGGTCTCTGGCATTTCGCTTCTATAATGCCAACGGATAATTTTCTAAGGGTGGTATCCCTTGTACTCTAGATCTACTTGGAATGGTCCCTTCTAATCGTCGATTTAGGTGGGTTTTACTTTAGTTTCCTCTGGGATGATTGTAGCAAGTCATAATATCTTGCCTCATAGTACTATCGGCGGGGCTCTATGAGGTGGTAATTGTCACTAGTCCCTCTGTTGGGCGCTTTTTGTAGCCTGGTGATCTTGTTTATATTTCGGGGTTTGTTGTGGTCCTTTTTTTGCGGTATTTCCTGGAGTTAGGGAACTGGAAGTCGTCATCTGAACTCCATACTCCTTCAATCTCCATCTTCTCTATAGTCAGTTCCTTGATTTAGTTTTTAAGTTTTTGGATTTATGCTTCTAATGTTTTCTTTTCACATTCTTATCCCTTTATTTGTTCTTTTTCATCGTCGATTTCTTCTCTTAGTTGTAGATATTTTTGATCAGCTCTCCAAGTTTTTATTTAATATGAAGGAGGACGTGGCTTCCTCTGAATCTGACATGTTGGGACATAGTTTTGGCCTGAGATAGATAGGGTACAATTCGCAAGTCTAGTAGTTCGAGATGGTAGGTAAACCGATGTTCGGTGCGAACTGAACAACTTTTGTGGGATTCGCATCATTTTGGAACACTCAAACATTGAATTGTTGTTAAGTTTTCGTTTCATATGAAGTTGAGCTAGCTGTTACGTTGTTATACACGGATTTTAAAGTTCATAATTGTATAATACGAGCTTATTTTTTTGAGCTTCTGTCAGATTATGCGGAATCTACCGGAAACAACTAAATATTCGTGAAAATTCGAATGTACTGCAGTCTTCGATATTCCTAAGCATGCTTCTAGCTCATTGTAAGTCACATTCCGATATTCGTCAGTCATATTGTGTCCAAAATCGATGTTTCTTGGAATAATAATTGATTCTTGGTCGACTTCACAAAATTCATCACTGACAGACACGCGTTCACTACGAAACTCTAAACACCAATTGTAAAATGTCTTTTCTGGTGGTGCCGTATTACCAGAAGTTCAAGGAAGTGATTTTATGCATTGCTATTGAGTTAGACCTTTACTGAAATCGTAAAAAGTCATCAAAAGAAAATCTTCATGTGACATATCCATTTTTTTTCCAGAAAATTCTTTTTATTAAACGCTCACTGTAAACATACTACTCGATCAACTTCTAACCTGCAACTCTGTTCACAATAACAAATGTCAGATTTTACGAAGTTACTAATGTCATATGTTAATATGTATAAATTTTGTTCTTGATGAAAACGCTGTCAGGTCTTTAAAAAAATAAACTTTGAAGCTCTGTAAACTGATCTTGCTGATGCTTGGTAAGATGAGTTACAAACACTCAAGGGAATTGATGACCTGTAAAATTAGTTTTATTTAACCTTATTAGCAATAAACTGGACAGCAGGAAATAAATATTCTATTTTGGACTAATAATAGAGGTCACTTTGATGTGGTGTTCATTAACTTCCCTAAAGCTTTCGACACAATAAAACTTAAATTATATTTATCATATTCCACACTTTTGCTTTGTTTGACAATGTTGTAAAGTTCTTTGAGTCTTATTTAATGCAACGATTTCAATACATCAATATAATGGATTCAAATCGTGTTCTTCTCTTGCCTTTTCAGAAAGACCTCCATCATTCCAATTTTAATAAATGATAAAGTTGAAAATAGATGTCAATTTCTAAATTTTTACAGAGTTAGGACATCAATAATGCTGCCAACAACTGTTATTGTGAACGTTTTTATTGAATTATAACTACCCTTCTATTATTATATCTTTCAAATTCTTTTACGTCACGTATATTTTTCGTCTAACTTCGAAAACGTCTGGGAAATGGCAGGAATTTCATATACTCGACGTAAAGGGCGTATAGGTTAAGAAAAAACGTGAAAAACCTTAAGCGAGGGTAGCATTTAAAAGAAATACGGTTCGTGCTCTACGGGAAAAATATATTAGCCTCTGGAGAGCCCTTAATAATCTTTTTTAATGGTTTTTGAACGCATCTGGGATAAATTGAGGGAGAATATTTAAGGTTATGAGGGCATTAATATAAAAATTTGAATATGTCGAGTCAATTTAGGCTAATGAAGTCGTTGACCTGTGTCTATGAAATAATCTGCATGTAAAATGCTAACGAAACCCTAGCTTTTCGAATTGTGGCACCAAGAACTCTAAAAATGGACGAAAAGTATTAGTTTTATGGTTTAATTAAACAGGATTAGGGATACCTGTAGAACAATAACGCCACTAATTTTGTCCAGGGTCCGAGAAAATCTGCAAAAAAGACTAAATTTGTGCATTGCACAAGAGGGTTGTTTATTCGAACACTTATTAAAAAAAAATAATTAATCTCAGTATTTAATAGGTAAGGAAGCGATTGCGGTTATAAATTTGACACACAGAAAAATGTTCTTTTACATTGTTTTTGCCATGGCTACTATGATAATGAAGACTATTTCTGTAAAAAAGTATGGAAAATAAGAAAAACTGAAATATCTCAAAAACTATTATAAATAGATATAGGATATATTGAACAAAACTTTTAGGGTTTTTATTACTCTATTAAATAACATGAAAATATACAGGGTGTACCATTTAAAAAAAAAGATATTTATTCATTTACACTTGTTCAAATTTGAGCCGATGTGTTCAACACCCTGTAGCTTTTATTGCAAATATTAGGTAAAAATTATGTTAACTTGTCCTTGGCCTTGCTAAATTCCAAATTTGAACATATTTGTTACAAAATTGAAAACGTTATTTAGGATTGAATTGATGCTTGAAAATGTGACTTTTTTTCTTTAAACTTAATTATCTCAGAAACTATAAAGTTTTGTTATAGTAAACCCTTAATAAAAAAGATTTAAAATTATAAGCTAAATCGAAAATACGATTCGTATATAGGGTGTTCTATTTAAAAAAATACAACTTTATGCTGTTCTAGTTTTTTGGCTCACCCTGTAGAGTCATAAATATTTTTAAAATCTGCGTAAAAATAAACTGTATCAAACAATAAATATAGTTTCTTTGTTAATTTCACCGAAAAGGCACAAACCTACTTCATTCAATCGTTGACTCACCCTGTACAACTCCTTTCATTGCAGTTTTCATCCCTTTTTCCAACGAGGTTTTTCGTCTGCCTGTGATCGAATGTGGCTTGGAATACCAAATTCCAGTCGTTTTTTTGCTCCTTCAGTGTTCGGTACATAGTAGATTTTCCAACTCCTGTCATGTTGGAACACATCTCAACAGAGCTTTTAACATGATTATCTAGATATTGATCTTAAGGCATTATAAACATTCATCGTAATAACTTTTTCGTTGAGGAAAAAATGACTTGGTTTAACGAGTTTATAATAAATATAGAGGTGGAAGCCATATCTTTTGGTTATCTTACTAATCTCAAATAATATATAAAAACAAGCGCAAAGAAGATAAATCACTAAGGACACACTGTAAGATGTACTTTGCTCACTGACAGAAATTAAATTGAACTATCAGAAATTTTATTGTTGCAATAAATTTATAAAAGCTTATAATATTTTAATATAATTAGATTTACGGCAGTCCTCAATTACCTGCGGCATTGGAGCAGATACGTTGGAGGTTTCGGTAAGAGTTTTATTACTCTCTTTATTTCTTGAATAGAGTATAGGAATTAGTATGCTTGCGATCGCCCCCCCTTCTCCCAAGAGCTCAGTGTTCAGAAAAATAGAACCGATATTGCCTTTTATATTAGGAATGTGTATGTTGCTTGCATTCCCCCCCCCCCACTCCAAGAGCTTCAGAATCAGAAAAATAGATCCGACCCTGCCTTTTACACTAGAAATGGGAATGTTTCCGGGTCCCCCTCCGTCGACAACTTGCTTTCGATTGCCATACTGTGCTTTTATGATGTTACCCCCCCCCCCCCCAAAGAGAGAAGCTGGGTCCGCCCTTAATGTGGATCAAAACGTTAGAAAAATTGTCGTCTTTTAATCTTCAAATAAGGAAACCTATACTCAAGAAAATATTAAGGGATATACATATATATATATATATATATATATATATATATATATATATATATATATATATATATATATATATATAAATGATTTGGTTAGTCCGCATTTCAATCCGTTCGTTCAAAAAATCGTTTTCACGACGTTTCGCCAAAATTTCATGTGGCATTTTCAAGTGCGGTTCGTCTCGTTACTCGCTGAGAACTCAGTTCTCCATATCTCCATAAAAAAATATCAAGATTTATTAGATCAGGAGACCTTGCTGGCCAGTATTGTGTTACTCCACGCCCTACCCACCTATTGGGATAATGAGTATCTAACTCATTTCTGACGTTAACTTGGAAATGCGCTTCTTAAATCAAACCCGCTAGAAAAGAAAATTAAATTTAAATAATCCACAGCTTCGACCGATAAACTTCGACTCAAAAAGCGGGGAAATAAACAGAAAGAAAATTGATGATTATGTATCTTTTAATTCCTTGCATATGGTACATACGTTATGAGTTCGTATAAATGCAGTTAGACGTTCTGTGGCGGCCATATAAAAGATTTAGAACCACGCTTACAAAGAAAACCATTATGTCTGCGGCACTATACTTATTTATATACATGCGGATTTCACAGTTTACATTACACTTAAACTATAAAGCTTATGGTAGCTAAGAGAGGCACACTAAGTAATGTTTTTTTTTCTATTTTTGAGCGATTCTACAAGCGAGAAATTACTGTACTTATCAAAAATATTGCAATGAATTTCATAATTGGATATTTTTAAGGACCAGATTTAAACTATACAATGGCTAATCCAGATAATGAAGTTTTATAGTGCTCAAAATATCCGACAAATGAAATTGTTCCTCCCCTGTATACTATACACTTATAAATTATAGGAAAACTATTTTGATGTCTCTGTCACTAATTTTTCAAGATTATCAATAAAATTCTGCTCTTAACGAAATTGTTTCTACTAGATAAATGCTGTTATTCCAAAACATAAATGCTGTTATATTTTAAACA
Source organism: Diaprepes abbreviatus (assembly GCA_034092305.1). Classification (NCBI taxonomy): domain Eukaryota; kingdom Metazoa; phylum Arthropoda; class Insecta; order Coleoptera; family Curculionidae; genus Diaprepes; species Diaprepes abbreviatus. The sequence goes on along the minus strand of JASJET010000045.1, from coordinate 41,045 downwards.
TACGTTAAATAATGCAGATTTGGGGTTTAAATATACGGTTGATGGTACGGAACTTACGGCACGCGAGACACACTCACACTTGACCTCTTTTTTTTTTTGGTTAATTGTTTAAAGTATTTTGTGCTTTTCGCATGAATAACATGTTAATGTGTTCTTGCGGATATGAGGTAACACATTTGGGCAATCATTTCCTGTGTTAAAAGTTCTGCTCGTGAATAACCATGACTTTATTGACTTGAACCATAAATAAATATCAATATGGCAATTTACACGTGAACATTTTTATTACAAGAAGTATAAATAACGATTTTATTTGGCTTTCATGTTTCTACTTCTGAGTCGTCTTCATTGTAATATCAAGTTAAACAATGAATGTCGATGGTATGTGTAAAAAAACTGATGCATTTGATTGCATAGGAAAAACTTCACAATACCGAATACCCGTATGCAAATATCAAGTCCTATCCTATCCAGTATCCCACGAGGAGACTTGTTACCTGTAGAAAGTCTAATTTTGATCCTAGGTCCAAAATTCTTCCGTTAACTTGGTCATCCGCGGTAATGTACAGGGTGAGTCAACGATTGGATGAAGTAGGTTTGTGCCTTTTCGGTGAAATTAACAAAGAAACTATATTTATTGTTTGATACAGTCTATTTTTACGCAGATTTTAAAAATATTTAGGACTCAACAGGGTGAGCCAAAAAACTAGGACAGCATAAAGTTGTATTTTTTTAAATAGAACACCCTATATACGAATCGTATTTTCGGTTTAGCTTATAATTTTAAATCTTTTTTATTAAGGGTTTACTATAACAAAACTTTATGGTTTCTGAGATAATTAAGTTTAAAGAAAAAAAGTCACATTTTCAAGCATCAATTCAATCCTAAATAACGTTTTCAATTTTGTGATGAATATATTCAAATTTGGAATTTAGCAAGGCCAAGGACAAGTTAACATAATTTTTACCTAATATTTGCAATAAAAGCTACAGGGTGTTGAACACATCGGCTCAAATTTGAACAAGTTTAAATGAATAAATATCTTTTTTTTTAAATGGTACACCCTGTATATTTTCATGTTATTTAATAGAGCAATAAAAACCCTAAAAGTTTTGTTCAATATATCCTATACATTATAGGATATATTATAATAGTTTTTGAGATATTTCAGTTTTTCTTATTTTCCATACTTTTTTACAGAAATAGTCTTCATTATCATAGTAGCCATGGCAAAAACAATGTAAAAGGACATTTTTCTGTGTGTCAAATTTATAACCGCAATCGCTTCTTTTGGTTTTTATGTAGTGTAGTTTGTTTTTTTTTTGCATTCATCTTATATTGTAAAATGAATTTTCCAAAGAATGAGTTAATAGATATGATTTATACAATAGGAGAGGCTCAAAAAAATTGCCTTCTTGCTCAAAGAATTTACAAAATGAAGTATCCTGATCGACGCCAGCCTAATACCCATACTTTTCAAAACTTAATGCAAAGATTTGATTCTTCTGGTACTGTTGATTATCCAAAACGTAAAGTGGTCAACAAACCAGTAACTAATGAAGAAAAAGAACTACAAGTATTGTTAAATGTTCAGGAAAGTCCTTATATTGGTAGCCGTCAGTTAGCAGCATTATGTGAAACATCACAATCCACCGCTAATCGTACTACCAAGAAATATAGGTATCATCCATATCACATGGAATTACACCAAGAATTGCATGGACAGGATTTTGAAAGTCGTGTAAACTTTTGTCGTACAATAAATGCGGAGATTCAATTAAATCCAAATTATTATGCAAGGTAATGTTTAGTGATGAAGCTACTTTTAGAAGTAACGGTGCCGTAAATAGACGCAACATGCATTATTATGCCACAGAAAACCCATTTTGGATTAGAGAGGTGCAACATCAAAACCACTGGTCATTAAATGTTTGGTGTGGTATTCATCATAATCGAATTATTGGACCCCACTTTTTTAATGAACCACTAAATGGCCATAGTTACCTGAACTTTCTACAAGAAGAACTACCCCAACTGCTTCAAGGTCTCGATAGGGATGAGCTCGACAGTATGTGGTTCCAGCACGATGGTGCGCCTCCGCATTACCATCGTGAAGTTCGTGCGTTTTTGGACCAACGATATCCGCAAAAATGGATTGGACGTGGGGGTTTCATTGAGTGGCCACCAAGGTCTTGCGACATCACCCCATTAGATTTCTTCCTATGGGGTTATATTAAAAATAAGGTGTATGTTAATCCATCAACAACAGTGGAAGATATGCGAAACAGGATTAGGGATACTTGTAGAACAATAACGCCACTAATTTTGTCCAGGGTCCGAGAAAATCTGCAAAAAAGACTAAATTTGTGCATTGCACAAGAGGGTCGTTTATTCGAACACTTATTAAAAAGAAATAATTAATCTCAGTATTTAATAGGTAATTTTTTTGTTTCAATTTAGTGTAAATGTAAATATGTATTTGCCTTGTCGTTATTGTTGTGTTAATTTTTTCACATTATGTTCAATTAAACTATTGCCGTTGTAATATAACGAATAATGTATTTCATCATATTTAACCACATTCTGTTTGTTTCTGTAGTTTCTTTTTATTATTTTACATGGCTACTATGATAATGAAGACTATTTCTGTAAAAAAGTATGGAAAATAAGAAAAACTGAAATATCTCAAAAACTATTATAAATAGGTATAGGATATATTGAACAAAACTTTTAGGGTTTTTATTGCTCTATTAAATAACATGAAAATATACAGGGTGTACCATTTAAAAAAAAAAAAGATATTTATTCATTTAAACTTGTTCAAATTTGAGCCGATGTGTTCAACACCCTATAGCTTTTATTGCAAATATTAGGTAAAAATTATGTTAACTTGTCCTTGGCCTTGCTAAATTCCAAATTTGAATATATTTGTCACAAAATTGAAAACGTTATTTAGGATTGAATTGATGCTTGAAAATGTGACTTTTTTTCTTGTAACTTAATTATCTCAGAAACTATAAAGTTTTGTTATAGTAAACCCTTAATAAAAAAGATTTAAAATTATAAGCTAAATCGAAAATACGATTCGTATATAGGCTATTCTATTTAAAAAAATACAACTTTATGCTGTTCTAGTTTTTTGGCTCACCCAGTAGAGTCCTAAATATTTTTAAAATCTGCGTAAAAATAAACTGTATCAAACAATAAATATAGTTTCTTTGTTAATTTCACCGAAAAGGCACAAACCTACTTCATCCAATCGTTGACTCACCCTGTACTGAACATTGTACCCTTTTTCAAATCACACAACTTTTTTTGGGTGGGATCGTATTCTCATGATGAGCTTCACGTCGTAAAGTCTTTTCTAGACCCCACTAAAAATTCCAAACAATATAATCTATCTATTTAACTATCCATTAGTCACAACCAGCAAAAAAACATCCGTTAAAAAAATCGTTCGCGGTCATCAATCTTGGTACACGGTTAATTGAACATGTCGATTTTTTTCCCGGCGGTCAATCTACTATGACAATTCCGATCTGGTTGTTAAAGTTAATCGCGATTGCAGTGCATTTATTGTCGATTAAAAAAATGGTCGAAGATTAGGTACGGCACCATCCAGTAGATGTAATAAATAAAACGTTAGAAAAGAATACCGATTTCGAATCACGTAACTGGTAAAAAGTTGCTTGTAAAAAATGGAAATATTACTTAGGTGTATATATATATATATATATATATATATATATATATATATATATATATATATATATATATATATATATATATACCAAAAATTACAATTTACCATAGAAAAAGAAGAAAAAAATAAAATCAATTTTTTAGACCTCACAATTTACCACCAAAATAGTGTCATTAAAACTCAGTGGTATACAAAAGAAACATGGTCTTCTAGATATTTGCATTATAATTCTCAACATCCTCTATCCCAAAAAAAATCGGTAGTAATCGGAATTGCAGACCGAGCCATAAAATTATCCGATCCAGAATACCGAAACGAAGCAATTCAAAAAGCAAAGGAAGCCTTATTACTAAACAGTTATCCCCCTAAAATTATAAACAATACCTTCAAAAAAAGAATACACAAATTTTACAATAACAACAACCAAAACCCTCAACACCAAAAAACAAAACAACAAAACCAATATGTTTCCATACCATATATACCACAACTCTCAGAAAAACTTCAAAATGTCCTCAAAAACCATAATATAATTGTTAGTCACAAAGGACACAATCTATTAAAAAAAAACTTTAGTAGCTTAAAATGCAAAATACCTAAAGACAAAAAAACACACGTAGTATATGAGATCCCATGTAAAAATTGTGACGGAGTTTACATCTGCCAAACCAGTCAACATCTTAAAAACAGGATTAATGGACACAAATACGACAAACATAATAAGACCGCATTGACAAACCACAGTACAGAAAAACAACACACTTTTGATTTTGAAAATGTAAAAATTCTCAAAACAGAAAACAATAAAAAAAAGCGTGAATTTTATGAAATGATCGCAATTCAAAAAAATAAGAAATCTATAAATACAAAAGCTGATACAAAACACCCAAGTAAAATATATTACAATATCCTAAAATAACCCCCCAAATAAATTAAATATACATAAAATGACCTCAAAAATAAATCACTCCAAAAATAAGAAAAAAATAATAGTCATGCAAGGACCCTTAAGGCGTAAAAAAATCCAAACCCTTGACCACCGGAACCCATAAAATAAAATTCAGTTTAAATAAAGATGCGACACAAAAAGCAAGGTTTTTGTAGTATCTTGTCAAAAAGTGAACCATGTGCTAACCATATGTAGTCTAAGTGGTGATCCTCGGCAAAAACTTATATAAGGTATGTTTTAAATTTAACTTATTAATTTTATGTTATAATATAGCAAAAAAAATTTTTCTATTATAGTTATAAAAAATCATTCTGAAGAAGGTCAAGTGTGACCGAAACGTCAATAGATATGCATAACAAATAAAACATATGCAGTTTTATTAATAAAACGGATTCTACACCCAAGAAAATCAAAAAACTTAAATATATATATATATATATATATATATATATATATATATATATATATATATATATATATATACGACGTTTTGCCAAAATCTCAATTGGGATTTTCAAGGGTGGTACGTCTCGTTGCTCGCTTAACACTGATCTAAGCGAGAAAGAAAGCTGCAGGTAATACACGACAACACCATCTCGACGCATTACACAGTAACACAAGAGAAACCATCAACGCTTCTTGTGTTCTTAGTACGTCCAAAAAGCTACAAAAGTCGCGATTTTAGAGAGAATTATGCTTAAAAAGTTTTTGCACTTCTAATGCTTGTAGAATTACACTTTTTTGGAGCATAATTATCCCGAATCCTACATATTTCCGTTTGACTTATCTATGTAGCTCTTTTCTTTCAAGAGGTCTTTGATTTTGTCCGAAAAGTCATCAAATTTCTTCACCGTGCGGCATTGTAAATAGATCACAAAGTTGTCTATTTATATATACAAAACCATCTTCCTTAGATGAAGTAAATATAACAAAGGGCGACTCTATTTATTTCTGAAATAGATGCGAATCTTCCAATAGTTTATAAGGTCTTACATGTCTTAGGACAGCAATTCTTAAACTATGGTACGCGTACACAGTGCCGGATCCAAGGGAGGGTGGTGGAGGCGATCCCCCCCCCCTCAAGAGCTTTGAATTCAGAAAAATAGACCCGACCCTGCCTCTTACCTAGAAATATGAATATTGCTGGCATCTCCTCTCCCCTCGTCGACAACTCGCTTTCACTTGCAGTCGCCCCCCCCCCTCCAGGAGCTTCAAATTCAAAACTGCTGGCGTCTCCCCCATTGTCGACAACTTGCTTTCACTTACCATACTGTACTTTTGTGATAATATCGCTCCCTCCTCCAAAGATAGAGCCTGAATCCGTCTCTGCGCGTACCATTTTTGGTAACTAGAGCTTCTCAAGGTGCATGCAAACACAACAATAATTACATTTTATCTAGAATTCCTTGTCTCTCAATTTTAGGAACTTACGATGATGCACCATCACTACATTTGAATTATATTTGCATTTAGAGAGGTATATTTTCTCTGCCTTCTATAAATAGTCAATTTTCAGTGGTATATATATATATATATATATATATATATATATATATATATATATATATATATATATATATATATATATATATATATATACTAGCGACCCGCCCCGGCTTCGCACGGGTGCAGTGCTGATACTAAATACACTACAGAAAAACTGTGACTATTTATTTTATTTTTACAACAATTATTACATCGGCCTCCGACGCGCTATTTATAGGCACGCTGCCGCCGCCCCGGTCGGCCAGTACCGCCGCAAGCGCTACTTCCCGCAATTTTAAATCTGTAATATCTTCGAAAATATTCATTTAAATCTTGTGCTGTAAAGGACCATATAGATCTATATTAAATCAACAATGTATTTAAGCTATTTAATTGGATAAGGATTAATGCTGTATTGGTTAAAATCGCTTCAAAATTTGCCATTATTTGTCGTAAAAAGTAAATGACAAAAAAATGTTATTGTGGGATATCCATGAGAGATAGACATATACCATCGCGGAGTTTTCTGTAGACCTTTTCAATGTGTACAAATAATTAGTACATTATTTTGATAAATCTCGTAGGGTTCAGCCTGCGTTTGCAATGTAAGCGGAAAAAAATATGATAATTAACGACATCACATTAGAAACCTCAAAAATAACAGTATTTCTCCACTATTTAATGGATGTTATTATACATATAAACCTTCCTCTTGAATCACTCTATCTATTGAAAAAAACCGCATCAAAATCCGGTGCGTAGTTTTAAAGATTTAAGCATACAAAGGGACATAGGGACAGAGAAAGCGACTTTGTTTTATACTATGTAGTGATATACATACATACATACAATGTACGACAAAACAAATGCACGAACTTCTACTCGCCAATATATGGCTAAATAACATAGTCAAATGCACTTAAATTCAAATTCTTTTTACTTATTTATGATCGCTATGGACTTTTCTGCTAAAAAAAAGACACAAACAAAACTAATTTTTTTTGTATCAGAAAAAATTAGTTTTGTTTACAACATCACTTTTTGTTTATGACAAAACATATGCACGAAATAACAGGGATTTACATTCTTTATTATTTATAAAAAATTATCAACAACAAGTACCGTGAAATAACTAATAACTCTCTTTTGAACATTGTAAGAATGTTTATAGAAAACTTCCACGTGTTTATAGTCATTCTTGGTCTTTCAAAATCATCAAAAAATGGCTAATAATAAGTACTCAGTGCAAGTAAAGGAAAAAATATTTAAATATTATAATAGTGGTGACATCAATTGCAAAGAAATTTGGAATTCATCATAGCGTAATTTTACGCATTATAAGCCGCTTTCGTTCTTCAGGCTCGTTGACCACTATCCACAAAGGAGGTCGTCCACGGAAAATCAGGTGGATTGAAATCTTACCAAAGTGCTAAAAAACCATTTATTTCCGGCAAAAATAGACTAGCTAGAATTCAATTTTCAAAGGAACACTTAAATTAGAGTACAACCCAATGGAAGACCGTACTCTTTTCTGACGAGTCGAAGTTCAACTTGAAAAATTTGGATGGATTTCGGCTAGTACGCAGACCTAAAGGGCAACGTATTAACCCTCGCTATACGCAAGGCAGTTAAGCATGGAGGAGGAAATGTTTTGGTCTGGGAATGCTTTTCCGGACATGGAATCAGACCAATTCACAAAATTAATGGTATAATGAATCGTTTTGTGTATAAGGATATCCTAAATAATGTTATATTGCCACACGCAGAGGAAGAAATGCCACTTAAGTGGAGATATCAACATGATAACGACCCAAAACACACTGCTAAATGTGTGAAAGAGTGGTTCGTAAACAACAAGATTGACGTTTTGAAATGGCCAGCGCAGTCCCCTGATCTCAATCCCATAGAAAATCTATGGGATATTGTAGATCGCAAAATAAATCGTGATAATTGCAAAAATGCGGATGACCTTTTCCGATAAGCGGAAATTGCATGGAATGGAATTTCCGATGAAATTTTATCTAACCTTATAGAGTTCATGCCACGCAGATGCGAGGAGGTTTTAAAAAATAAGGGCTACGCAATTAAATATTATTTAAATTTTTTTTTGAATGAAATAACCTAAAAATGTGCTATTGTCGCATAAAGAAAGTATTGTTAATTATGAAATATGGTTTTTGTTGGTTTTCATAACAAATGTTAGAAATTTTTGTTTTGTTTTAGTAAATTTAGTTTGTTAATTTCGTAAATAAATAAAACAATTTGAAAAGCAATGTCTTTTTGTCTTGCTATTAAGGCATATTTTAATATCCACAAGTTCGTGCATATGTTTTGTCGCACACTGTATATATATATATATATATATATATATATATATATATATATATAATGATTTTTTTTCAGCCCGGTATATTTTTTATTTTATTTGCAAATTTTTTTCACAGAAAGATTGTCATCTGCAATTTTAATCTCGAAATTTTGGCATTTGATTATCTATTTCTGTCTTTGCTGAATCACATAACTTTAAATTACCTAATATGAATTACCTTTTAAAAACTACAAGGCACAATGTGCCTACGTTACAAATCAGTTGATCCGTACCATTTTGCAGAATCATCCGTCTACTTTTTGCGGAGCCTAAACATATGCTTAGAGCTAGTTTAGTTATCCATATACCAGACGATTTTACTTTTTTGTGTTTTTCATATGATGAGGAAATTATTTTGAACTTGTTGTGCCATAACTTTACAGTAAACAATATGTATTCCTTTTGTCATTTTAAATAACGTTGTTCATCTTAACAGCAATTTAAAATGTTGATATTTTGTCAAGAAGTATTGTCCATCAATAGTTCTTCTGTTATTTGATAAATAATATTGTGGTGTAACACGTACGGAATGGGATTCATTTTCCATTCCAACATGCGTTCTACAATTTACATAAGTGAAATTTTATATGTTGCTGTTCTATTTGTTTCCAAGAACTTAAAAATACATTTTAGCTGATTTAAAACATAACAAGACGTTCTTAAATTGACGCTAAAATTCTTGTTTTAATGCTGATTCACGAACAATTTTTGCGACATATTTTGATGCTTGTTATAAGGGATTTTCTGAGGTGAAACATGAAAAGGAATGGATGAATGACTGTTGATTTTAATATCGAAAATATCTTGTAAGATCATGGTTTGCCATATATCAACCATATTGAATACAAAAAATTCGTATTAATGAACGATAATTACTTCGATGGTGGCCAGATTCAAAAATTAGTTTGACCGCCGTATAGACCAAACTTAGTTTCAATAAATTCAGGTCCAAGTACAATTAAAGAGCTTCAGTGTACGGGATGGTATGAATGGAAAATATTCATAAAGAATGCTTTCAAGCTCTACCTAATAGTAATTTTATCCCTGAGAGTTTATAGTTCTGTTTTAGTTGTTATATCAACTAAAAAAACATATATATTTATGGTGGTAGAGACCACAATAACACAAAACCACTAGTGTATGAAAGGCTTTATTCCATAGTCTATAACCAACATATCACGAACGTTAGATCGTTGCTCTTTTTTAACTTATAATACATACGCTTGTATATTTGATTGTATATGTTGACGGTGCAATTTATCGGTTACATTGGAAGCATTAGAACAACTGAACTGCTGAAAATCTATTTTAGATCGTAACCAGTAGTAAATACATAGATCTTATTTATGTATAAACGAATTATAAATTATCTAGCTGTGTATTTAACATATTCAGGGAGTTAGGAGGAGGTTCTATAATTTTTTTTTCGATAAATTCAAAAATTTGAGGCTTGATGGTGGATGTGCGGACCTAGTTTGGATATGAGAGACCCTAAAAGGTCTGAAAATCCTCGATTTCAGAGTATCTCGCTTTAGTTTATATGATTAAAAATATCAACACCACGAATTTGATTGCACATACTTAGGCGCAATTATTCATCACCCTCATAGAGCGCTTGCACCTTTTGTTTATGAAAAGGATAGAGAAGTTCTTTATGGAGGTCTTTCCAAGCCGTAAAATTGGCAGTTCCCTTCTCTAAACCCATCTTTCTACTACTAGTACCTGGATGTGCTTCTATTCTTCCATTTCAACACTTTTAATCGATTATAGTTTTCCTTAGGCACTAATATTGTCTTTGAATGCTCCGATTTCGCCCAGTCTTCGATGGACGCTGGTGAAAGTTTGGGCACGTTAGTATACAATTTATAAAAGTTGAAAGATGCATCGAGAGGAATATGGTATATTGTGAAGTTGTCTAAAGATGCGAGTAAGTTCCAAACAACGATATAAAAATCCCTACATTCACAAGGATCCTTTCCATTTCACTTTTATTATTTCTGTTATAGGTCCCACCTCATGTCTATAATGAAAGTTATTTCAAGAATTTTTATGCACTTTTTCAACCATTTATTAAAAAAAAAAACATTTTTTTCTCGCAAATTATCCACCTACCGAATGAACGACTAGTATAATTAATGAACCATTTTTAAAATCAAGGTTAAATTTAATAAGTATTGCACCGATATAATGTGTTATAAAACGCCTTCTGTAACGACTGTAGGACTGCAAATGAAATGCATAATAAAACTACAAAGTCGTCATTATTTTTCTAAAATGTTAACTAGAAAAATACGACAATCAGTCTTGCAGTATGGGCAGTCCTAAATGCTTTAGGTAATTGCAGAGTGGATGGCTGGTATACAAACATCATTAGGTGTATATGCAGGAATTCAACGTCACAAGAAAAAACGAACAAAATGAAAACTTGGTGTGGAGTAGGACAGCGAGACTCAATGTCTGCTAAACTGTTTACATTGACCTTTGACGATGTGTTTAAAACGTTCAACTGTAAGGTAGCCAGAGACAAACAAGTACTACAAAGAATGCTAAAAGAATTAAAAAACCAATTGAAAAAGAACGACTCAGAACAAAAAAAAGATGTAAGGTTAGAAAATATACAAATAGAAAAAGCAGCCAGTTATATTTAAGCTAATAATTTGAATTGTCTGATAACTGATCTGCAAGGAAGAGTGTCCATGTTCTGATCACTCTGTAAAAGACCACAATGAATATTTATATTCGATGTTTCTAACACGCAAATATAAGTTTCTACCAGTATGTTTTCCATATCTTTATTTATGGAACCGACACATAAGCATTAAATAAAAATGTAACAATAAGGGACACGACGAGTCAAGAAGAGATGGATTTTAAACATCGCACTGAATGATCGTGTATCAAATATAGAAATACGAAAACGATTCATGGTAATAGATGTTATATTAAAGTGAAACTGAGCAGGACACACTGGAAAGATGAAGGATACAAAAAATTATTGAGTGAAGACCACAAGATGATATAAAAAAATTAATTGGGCATAATTAGGTGAGAAAAACATACGACACAGACCAATGGCATCAGTTTAGGGAGGCTTTCGTCCAACAATGGATGGATACAATTAGCTGAGAAGAAGAAGAATTATGGCTTCGTAATCTACGACCCTAAAAATCGTTGAATACTCGTACTGATTTTAATCCAAATCCTTTATCCATGTTTTTCCCCTTCTTTTCAGTATATCTCCCAAAACTCCATCCCATATTTGTCTCGATGGCCTTCTTTTGCTCTTTTTGATCCCCGAACTTACCTTTTCTTGGCAACCCCATCAAGTCAATTGTCTTCTTTCTATAAAGTGTAATATGGCTTGAATTTCTAGGTCCTCCCTCAGTTTTATATTTCTTATTCTTTTTTTAATTGTAACACTTTTAACCGATTGTCGGTATTTTATTTTTCTGCTTCTTCTTCGATACCCAAGATTCAGACAGAAATATCTATTGCTTTAAATATATTAATTTTTTTTCAGGAGATTTTTTCTTACTTAATTTTGCTTATTGTATGGTATAATTCAATGCTTTTTTCTATTCTGCTGTTAATGTATATTTATTTCTTTTCGGGGTCTTATATTTCTTCCTCTAAATGTTTAAAAATCTCACTTGATCCATTTTTATCCCCTCAGTTCGTTTACTTTTCATACATTCATTTGAATTTTCCTCGAAATTTTTTCTGACTTATTTTTGCTCATTGTATAGTATAATTTTAATGTTTTTTTTTCTATTCTGCTTTCCTGTATTTCTATCCCTAAATGTTTAAAAATTTCACTTGATTTATTTTTATCCCCTGAATTCGTTTATTTATCTTGTTCTCGTCATCTTCTATTACCATTACTTTGGCCTTATTTTTATTTAATTTCATATCGTGTTTTTTTAATACTGTATTTCATATTTATAAATTTGTAAATCCTTCTCTTTTTCTGCTAGTATTATGTCATCAGTGAATGTGCTCTCTGAAATATATACATAATCTTTGTAAATGTCTGTAGCCCTAACCCTAATTATTTACAGCCGTCTTGTAAATACTATTTTAAAAGATCTAAATTTGAGATTTGAAATAGCGAGGTCAACTTCGCTCTTGATTGAGAATTTGGTCATAAAAATCTTAAAAAAAAAAATCATTTTTTATTTCTTTTTTGTTTTTAAGTCGACTAATTATTTACTATGAATCATATTTAAAATGTTTATGTCATTTGTCAGATTTAAATGGTTTAAAAAATGCTCATCTCTTTAAATCTGAAACATACTATTATCACCAGATGTACGTGAAAGATATTAAAAAGAAAGAAAAAACTGTTACAAGAGAATGCCCTTCATTTTATCCCCTTTACAAAAGTTGTTTGTTTTTAATCAGGTAAAACATGCAGATAAACAAGAAACAATAAGTGACAACTGTCAAAATAAAATTCATTAATTTAGTTTAGGATTGAGTCAGTTAAACAACAAACAAATTGAATTTAAAACTCTCTCTAAAAATTTTAATTTAAAATCAGTTATTAATTCTACTAGTTGCCCGTATAGGCCCAAATGTGTTATTCAAATAAGACTATGATTTATGGATGATATAGACCTAGGGGAATAAAAAGGGATCTGGGAATAGGAATAACTTAATAGATTTGTAGCATATGGCGGTTTCGAGTCAATATGTGATATTGGAATTAATATAAGTACGATATTCAAAGGTTATTCGGCCATGAAAGCATTTTATGTAAATATATTTTAGGTATGTTAAAGTAAGATTTATATATTGCTGTGAAGATTTTAATGGCAGTTTAATTCTAGATAATATTAAATTGGAATGGGGTTTTTAGTGCTTCGGAATCCACAGGAACACTGTTAAATGTGTCATGTCTATATTCAAGTTGCAACTTCGTTATTTTTTTTTTCATTGATATGTTACAGAAAAATAAAGAGGGCATCAGCAAGAATATTATTTATGTTAAATATGAAATAAAATATCAGTCAAATGGCTACTACGGCTTCGTTGCTAGGAATGTATTCATCTGCTGAAATTTCGAAACAGGTTTTAAGCAGCGCGCCCACTGGTTCGGCTCGGTTTAGACCACTCGGCTCCGCGCAATCGGCCCGTTTTGGTTTACACGTAAATAAATGAGAGCCCGCTCACTAGTTCCGACCGGCCAGAACGCTTCCGCGCTTTCAGCATCGGCGTCTTCGACTATTCTCAAGAGGGCAAAAATTGCCGAAAGGTCTGAAAGCGTTCGACTATTTTAAAAATAGAAAGAGGTAGAATAATCTGTGGTATAAACGTAGTGTTTGTATTGTTACTATGTCGGACGAAGAATTGATAGAAAATGTGAGAACATACAGAATATATAATAATAATAATATTCTCTATACATAGTTGTTGCCTAATAAACTTGAGGTAAATTGTCTAGGCGTTCACGTCACAGTCAAAAAACATTAATGTCACAAAAATCTGTGATGTAAACGTCAAAGTTAATTAATTCGACTATATAATACACTTACTTTAAAGTAACTGCTAAACGTTCCTCTGGTGGAATCGATTTTCGAAGGTTAGTGTCTTGTTTCCTGAGCGGCAACATATTTAAAATTTCATAAAATTTTTTACTAGATATTATAAAATATTTGAAAAACTTTTCATTGTCGGTCATCAACTCTGGAAATAAATGATAAAATTCCCCGTGAACTTTTCTTTTAAGGTAAATATCATGAACCCAATATCTTCTTCTCCGCTTTTCCTAAACTTCCGCTTCAACACAGGCTAGAGCAGCCACAACAATATCCTCCTCAGAGTCGGAAGAACTACTCATTTTATTCACTTGTCATCAAAAATAACAGCTCTAGAAACTCTAATGGTTAAAGCAGTTTTAATCACTGTTTAGTCTGAATTGTGCGGAGCCTTTGAGCGGGAGCCATCGGCGTTCTGACAGACGCGGGCGGAACGGACGGAGCCGAGCCGATTCAGTGTCTGTAAATTTTACGAATGTGGCGTTCAATTTCTGCTTGGAGTTGGTTTGGTTCGCATAAATCTGCCTTCACAGCCGCGATGTTTTAGAGTGATGACTGGCAAGATTGTTCTCATTTTTCTCCCTAGTGAACCATCCAAGAAAAAAATCAGGTTCATGTTCTACGACTCCAAAATAGGTGCCATGCAAAAAATTCAGTTCTTTCACTGTTCTGAATAGTTACAAATTCTTGTTTTTAATATGCGAATAGTTGAAGAAACATTTTTCAGCTTCTATAATGATTATTTAACATAGTATTGAAAGCAAGTAATAAAACTAACCGTGTTAAATTTCTAAAATGTCAGACTCGGGAGCAGGTGGGTATATAAATTAAATTGAAAAAGTTACCCACTTCGTTATTTTACGGATTACTGGAAAAATAAACTAAATTGGAATTATGTATGAGCGCGCGGTACCATAAAAGGGTCCTCGTTTGTTTTACTCGCCCATTAAAAATATGACAAGTCGACTGAAAACCATAAACAAATATTGGTTATTTATAGGAGATGTAATTGTATATCCGCGCATATAATTAGATCGAATTGGTGTCATAAATCTAACTTAAGTTATAGACCGACCTGCGTGTTTATTTTTAAATGTGGGTAGGTAATAGACAGATTTTTTTTATTTTGTTTCTATTTTCTTGGGATTAGGTTCCCATTAAAATATATTTTTCATTGTTTTGACGTTTCGTTCTTTATTTAAAACAATTTCAATAAATAGTTGTCTACAATTAAAACGAATTATGAATATAATATAAATATAATAATACGAAACATATTAAAAAATATTATTCTCAGAAATAAGTATATACATTTAAAAAAATAAACATTCATTATTTAAAAGGTTGTCTTTAGTACATTTTACGCACCTTGAAATTTCTACAAAACAAGTTTATTAATTATTACATCAGTCACATAAGCATTTTGTGTCATAAACTTTTTGTAAACAATTAAAGGTCAAAAATGCATTTTTTTTGCACTTGTTTGCTTACCAGCAAAAACTAAAGAAATTTTTGGATAAAATGGAATAGCCATCTTGTAGAGAATTGCAAAACCTACAAATTGTTTTTTTACCGATCTCGATGTTTTTATTTGTTGCTGAAAAAAATGCAAAACAAGGTCAAAATTGTTATAATATTCAATTAAGAATAACTATTGCTAAATGCAACCTACGATTTTGTTGTTACCTAAAAAGTTGGGTCTTTTAGTGCTTAGTATGTGGTAAAAATTTTAGATTCATCAAATAGTTTGTGCAAAATTTAATTTATCACAGGCGAGCGAATTTTGCAATAACATTCTAGCTCCATTGATGAAGGTACACCGATTCTGAGCACATCTCATGAAAGAGGAACTCTTCTATAAGAACCGTGACTATATGCCCGAAAACCTTCGATTACACATCAGACCCGTGAGAATATCCGACATAACATATACAGGGTGAGTCAACGATTGGATGAAGTAGGTTTGTGCCTTTTCCGTGAAATTAACAAAGAAACTATATTTATTGTTCGATACAGTTTATTTTTACGCAGATTTTAAAAATATTTAGGACTCTACAGGGTGAGCCAAAAAACTAGGACAGCATAAAGTTGTATTTTTTTTAAATAGAACACCCTATATACGAATCGTATTTTCGATTTAGCTTATAATTTTAAATCTTTTTTATTAAGGGTTTACTATAACAAAACTTTATAGTTTCTGAGATAATTAAGTTTAAAGAAAAAAAGTCACATTTTCAAGCATCAATTCAATCCTAAATAACGTTTTCAATTTTGTGACAATTATATTCAAATTTGGAATTTAGCAAGGCCAAGGACAAGTTAACATAATTTTTACCTAATATTTGCAATAAAAGCTACAGGGTGTTGAACACATCAGCTCAAATTTGAACAAGTTTAAATGAATAAATATCTTTTTTTTTTAAATAGTACACCCTGTATATTTTCATGTTATTTAATAGAGTAATAAAAACCCTAAAAGTTTTGTTCAATATATCCTATACCTATTTATAATAGTTTTTGAGATATTTCAGTTTTCTTATTTTCCATACTTTTTTACAGAAATAGTCTTCATTATCATAGTAGCCATGTAAAATAATAAAAAGAAACTACAGAAACAAACAGAATGTGGTTAAATATGATGAAATACATTATTCGTTATATTACAACGGCAATAGTTTAATTAAACATAATGTGAAAAAATTAACACAACAATAACGACAAGGCAAATACATATTTACTTTTATACTAAATTGAAACAAAAAAATTACCTATTAAATACTGAGATTAATTATTTCTTTTTAATAAGTGTTCGAATAAACGACCCTCTTGTGCAATGCACAAATTTAGTCTTTTTTGCAGATTTTCTCGGACTCTGGACAAAATTAGTGGCGTTATTGTTCTACAGGTATCCCTAATCCTGTTTCGCATATCTTCCACTGTTGTTGGTGGATTAACATACACCTTATTTTTAATATAACCCCATAGGAAGAAATCTAATGGGGTGATGTCGCAAGACCTTGGTGGCCACTCAATGAAACCCCCACGTCCAATTCATTTTTGCGGATATCGTTGGTCCAAAAACGCACGAACTTCACGATGGTAATGCGAAGGCGCACCATCGTGCTGGAACCACATACTGTCGAGTTCATCCCTATCAAGACCTTGAAGCAGTTGGGGTAGTTCTTCTTGTAGAAAGTTCAGGTAACTATGGCCATTTAGTGGTTCATTAAAAAAGTGGGGTCCAATAATTCGATTATGATGAATACCATACCAAACATTTAATGACCAGTGGTTTTGATGTTGCACCTCTCTAATCCAAAATGGGTTTTCTGTGGCATAATAATGCATGTTTCGTCTATTTACGGCACCGTTACTTCTAAAAGTAGCTTCATCACTAAACATTACCTTGCATAATAAATTTGGATTTAATTGAATCTCCGCATTTATTGTACGACAAAAGTTTACACGACTTTCAAAATCCTATCCATGCAATTCTTGGTGTAATTCCATGTGATATGGATGATACCTATATTTCTTGGTAGTACGATTAACGCTGGATTGTGATGTTTCACATAATGCTGCTAACTGACGGCTACCAATATAAGGATTTTCCTGAACATTTAACAATACTTGTAGTTCTTTTTCTTCATTAGTTACTGGTTTGTTGACCACTTTACGTTTTGGATAATCAACAGTACCAGAAGAATCAAATCTTTGCATTAAGTTTCGAAAAGTATGGGTATTAGGCTGGCGTCGATCAGGATACTTCATTTTGTAAATTCTTTGAGCAAGAAGGCAATTTTTTTCAGCCTCTCCTATTGTATAAATCATATCTATTAACTCATTCTTTGGAAAATTCATTTTGCAATATAAGATCAATGCAAAAAAACCAAACTACACTACATAAAAACCAAAAGAAGCAATTGCGGTTATAAATTTGACACACAGAAAAATGTTCTTTTACATTGTTTTTGCCATGGCTACTATGATAATGAAGACTATTTCTGTAAAAAAGTATGGAAAATAAGAAAAACTGAAATATCTCAAAAACTATTATAAATAGGTATAGGATATATTGAACAAAACTTTTAGAGTTTTTATTACTCTATTAAATAACATAAAAATATACAGGGTGTACCATTAAAAAAAAAGATATTTATTCATTTAAACTTGTTCAAATTTGAGCCGATGTGTTCAACACCCTGTAGCTTTTATTGCAAATATTAGGTAAAAATTATGTTAACTTGTCCTTGGCCTTGCTAAATTCCAAATTTGAATATATTTGTCACAAAATTGAAAACGTTATTTAGGATTGAATTGATGCTTGAAAATGTGACTTTTTTTCCTTAAACTTAATTATCTCAGAAACTATAAAGTTTTGTTATAGTAAACCCTTAATAAAAAAGATTTAAAATTATAAGCTAAATCGAAAATACGATTCGTATATAGGGTGTTCTATTTAAAAAAATACAACTTTATGCTGTCCTAGTTTTTTGGCTCACCTGTAGAGTCCTAAATATTTTTAAAATCTGCGTAAAAATAAACTGTATCAAACAATAAATATAGTTTCTTTGTTAATTTCACCGAAAAGGCACAAACCTACTTCATCCAATCGTTGACTCACCCTGTACATATATATATATATATATATATATATATATATATATATATATATATATATATATATATATATATCCTGAGAGGGACTCAGCACATACACGGGATGCCCGAAAACCTTCGATTACATTATATATATATATATATATATATATATATATATATATATATATATATATATATATATATATTGTCACGGCTAAAAAATTATCTTAAATTTACTATGGTCAATTTGGTTCATTTTACCCTCTTTTTGCTAATATTCACGTTTTGCGCAGCACTATATCATTGTTATTAAGCATTTCTCATTTCTCCTTCGTATAACAGTCTAATATTCGTTGCATTTTTGAGTCCTATTGCTTTTCGAGCCATTCCAAATTTCACTCCCTTGCAAATTTTCTTCCCAACTTAATTATTTTCTTTATCTTTCAGTAATTTGCCTATAAGAAATACAGCCTAATTAAAATTCTTTCATAACTTGTATTTTTAGGTCGACAACTCTACGTCACTGTTTTAGATTGTTTATATTTAAATAGAATGTTGTTATTTACCTTTTTTTTTATAAGATATCTTTGTTTTTGTGCTGATTATTTCAAATTTAATTGTTACATTTATCTATTTTGGCCACAGTTTTTCGAATTTTCATTTGTAGTATTTTCAAGGATTTGTTTACCTTTTGTTGGGGTTATGTGACCTTAATTAGTTGACGTTTAGGCAAATTTGCATTCTTTTAGGCCGTTGCATTTTGGGAGGAAATTTGGGCGAGTAACTAATACCCTGTTGCTCATGGCTGAGAGAAAATTCTTAGTTCCTATTTTGGGGATCAACAATGAAGTCTGATTTAATTTTGAGTCAGAGATGTCAACGATTCATTAGTTAACAATGCTGTTTGAGCCCACTATTTTGAGCTGTCATTTCTTTTGTGGAATCGCTACTAGTTTAAGGTCCCTTTTATCTCTCGCCCTATGTTGAGGGAAAAAGAAGCTTATACAGCGCAAGTTTCGGGCTTTCTATAAAATGGCGAGAATTTAACTGTCAATCCTGCTTTTTTTCCTGTGAAATTTTGTATTTCGGAGCCGAGAAATTTCCATCCTAATTTTTTTTCCGCCATCCTGCAGATTTAGATCGAAAATTTCATATTGTGGACCTCGATAGCGTTTTAGTGTCTTGTGGATTTAGTTTTTTTCGGGTAGTTATCGAGATACGCCCTGAAAGCAGGGATTTTGTCGGCTCTTGGCGTTATCTCAGGAATCAGTCTGACCCCAGAAAATCGGGGTCCACCGCTGGGGATACAAACATCACGTATCCACCCCTTGGAATACCAACAACTTATCCACCCCTGGGGATACGACCAACATATCCACCCTTTGGGGTCAAGAATATAAATAAGATCCACGCCTTGGAATACGAACATCATATCCACCCTTAGGGACATAATCCAGTTCACCCTTGGAGAGATATAGAAGCATGAAGAAGTCCGGATCAACATCAATTTAGGACTTCTCATATCATCAGAAATTTAGTATTAATAAAAACATTTTTTTTCTTTTTAACATCTATGAGTTGTCATTTAACTTTCACAACTTCTTGTCAGTTTTACAGGGTGTTACATTTTTCATCTTTAATATTTCGTGTATCTAATTAGCGCCCAACGTAATCATTTTTTTTTTGGGTTATGTTGATATGTTGAGCAGCAAGTTATAGAGTTAGATTGGACGGTAGGCCCGGGTAACAACGTGGGGGGTTTTCCGAGTTTACCCGGCTAAAATTCGGTGGCGCCTATAATAATTACCCACCCCTACTCTGCGGCTACTGGTGCCGCCTCTAGCTTCCAACCCTGCTCTGCTCGCTCAAGACAGCTTTTATTTCCTTTGTGTTGCGCCTCTATAAATAAATACCAGTGTAGAAATATAAATAAATAAATAATTGATTATTATTTAATAAAAATACAAAACCAATTTAATAAGATTTAACACATTTTCCACAAAACCTCTCTATTTCCCGATTCTTTGTCGCATTCCACTGCAGTCTTGTTCGTAGGCTACCTTTTTCCATCAATTTAATTTCATGTGACGTGTCTCGCAGACGACTATCTCCCTTTAAAATTGACCTCAGTAAAAGACAGTAAGAAGTAATTTAAAATGCTACAAACGAAATTGCTGCAATTAACTCGACTGGTGGTATTCCCAATTGAGGGATTTAACTCAAATTAAAATAAGCCGGCTAATCTTCTAATAAGTCAGAATTAAGTCTGAGTCGCTTAATTTGGACCTATTGTTTTATTGGTTGGGTTATACCGGGGCCGAGTAAAAAGAAATTTGAGGTTTACAGCGTTTAACTCAGAAGTCTTTTTTGTTCAATGCCTTGTACTGAAAAACTATAGAAAATATTATTTTTTAAATTAACCTGAACTAACCTGATATTAATGCATCTTTTATTAAGTCATTTCTGTAATACAAGAAAATAAATAGATAAATAATTTGGATTAAAATCGCATCGGTAACGGAGATCCTTTAGCTAGTGGACCTACAGTTTACAGTGGATTTCGAATCACTGTCACTCGGTCTGTCCGAGCGGTCACCCATCCAAATATTAACCGAGCCTGGTGGGGGCATTGTCATCAATAAGAAATAGACAAGCAAGACCTATACTGGATACCGACGAATGATACTGAAAACATAAGTGGTCCAAAAATTCTTGAATCTGAAGTCAGGGACGCATTGAACTGTATGAAGAATGGTAAAAGTGCTGATCACGACGATATATATGCAGAAGTTTTAAAGCAAGTCGATATTAAACAACTTACATATCTCTTTAACGTGATATATGATTCTGGGCAAATCCCAGTGGATTGCTTAAAGTCTACGGTTATTGCTATTCCAAAGAAAACAAACCCCAAGAACTGCGAAGACTACAGACTCATAAGCTTGATGAGCCACGCTCTTAAAACGTTTCTTCGAGTAATCAATTCAAGGATATACAGAAAGTGTGAGGATATGAGTGGCGACACACAGTTTGGCGTTATCAAGGGACTTGGCACTAGAGAAGTTCTCTTCTTAATGAAATTACCTGTGCAAAACTACTATGATCAAAGGCAAGATATTTTCTTCTGCTTTATTGACTATCAGAAAGCTTTTGACCACGTAAAGCATGGGCCGCTGTTGGAAAGATTACAGGAGATCGGTATAGATGATAAATATAATAAGAGAACTTTATTGGCAACAGTTAGCTGAGATCCGTATTGATCGCCATCTGTCAACAGAGACCTTTAATATACTGAAGGGAGCCCGGCAGGGATGTGTACTGTCGCCTGTTCTGTTTAACATTTACGTTGAGAAAATATTTCAGTTAGCATTAGAAAATGAAACACGAAGTATCAAAGCCAATGGCATCCCAATAAATAATATTCGCTATGCAGATGATACTGCAGTCTTAGCTAACAACTTTGAAGATCTCCAGTCAATATTAAAAAAACTTAACGAGTGCGGTGAACAGTTGGGAATGCATATTAATATTGCCAAAAAAAAAATGATGGTGATTAGTAGGCATCAGTACATCACTCTTCTTAACATCAACGGGGAAAATATTGAACTTGTCGCACGGTTTACCTATCTTGGCGCTACTCTGAATGAAAAGTGGGAATGTGACGAAAAAGTGAAGGGAAAAATTGGCCGTGCAAAAACAACTTTCTTTAAACTTAAGAATCTTCTCCTTCAAAGAAATATGCCACTACACACCCGAATACGTGTGGTTCGGTGTTATGTATGGCTTATTCTACTGTATGGTGCTGAAACTTGGTCACTTAAAGCTCTGACGCTGAATCCGATTGAAGCTTTTGAATTGTGGACACTCCGCCAACTACTGCATATCCCCTGGAGTGCTCACATAACGAATAATGAAGTTCTATGAGCAGCTGGCGTAGAAAGACAACTAATGGACAGTGTAAGACCACGAAAAGTGTCATATCTAGGGCATATACTAAGAGGACCTCGCTACTCCATACCAAGGCTAATACTACAGGGAAAAATTGATGGCAGGCGGGGGCCAGGCCGAAAACAACACTCTTGACTCCGCAGTATAAGAAACTGATGTAGTATATCAGATGCCGCAACCATATTTAGATAGGCTGAGGAGGGCACTCTAATGTGGGGATGAGATGGACACACCCGAAGAAGAAGAAGAATGTGGGGGTTCACTTCAATGATCCGACGTGGAATGGCCTGGCTACTGAAGTGAACCATCCCCCAATGTTATATGAGAGGTTTAAATACATAATTGCTTGTTCGGCATATTTTTTTTCGGAAAAAATTATTTATCTTTCTAGCTATCTATACTGGATTAACTTGGCAAAGCTCTTTCAGAGCTATATCTAGCTCAAAATATTTCCAACTTTCTATTAAAGTCAATTTTTAATAATTTAGTTAAACGGGAATATTTCAATTAGAAATTTCAACTGCTTTATTTTTTTAAGTGTTTAATTGTCAATAACAAACTCAACTAAAATATTGCTTTAGGTCTTGACCCAGTTAGTTTAAAAAAACCAAATGTTTATTGAACAAATCTATTAGTTTAAATTTAATTTGTTTGATTAAACCTATCCTCATTGTTTTACCCTAAATTTATCTCTATAAACATAGTAATAATTTCAGACAAAATTGCTTGAAAATGGACAAGCCATGAAAAAGGTATTTATTTTCAAAATTACTATGCACCTGAACTGTAAAAAAGTAAGTGTTACATAATATTTCCTTAAATTATTGAAAAATAATAAATTTGGTTAATTACACTTGATTGCTCCTTTTAAAATCGTCAGACACAAATAGTGGTCAGCCGCCATTAAAATTATTATGATTATGTCCATGAAAATATTCATTTTCACAACTGTTAATATATATCCCTGCCCACAACAACATAGGAAATTGATAAATCTCTATGTTCTGCAATCGTTTTCTTTCATTAAATATTGTTATGGCTAGGAATGGGCATGTCCATCGATAATTATCGATAAATTGATATTAATAGGTTTGTTCACACACAGAATTATTGCTAAAATTGCAGATATTATGGATAGTTTAGTTCAGAGAAGGTCGGTACTTATCTAAATATAATACTAAAAGCTTTGTAAATGTTAACCACGTGGAATAATCTTGAATTACCAATAAATTTTAAAAAATTCAATTACAATTTTGATAATTAACAATATATCAATGATTTTTAATTATTTCAGTGTTTTTATCATTAACATTATTAATAATCGATAACTATCGATACAAAAAAGAATCCCATCTCTAGTAATAGATGAAAACGACCTATTAGAATGTTAAAATAATGAATAATAATAAAAACATTAAACCAGTTTCACGTTGGAACTGTTATAAAACGTTTTGTTTTACATAATTTTATTATTGTATGGCGTGGTGTGGGACACTCCTTTTTCCTATGCATTTAAACGTTAGAAATCAGTACTATTTCTAGTTCACTGATTCGAGGAAGACATAAAAGAGGTCGTAAATTGGTGATATGGTTCTTCTAAAATACAGGGCGTATTATGAAACTGACACTTTATGTCTTGGTGGAAATATTGGTTTGGTTTTTTTAATTCTCTAAAATGTACAATAAGCATTACATTACACTTTCTCGACAGATATCAGGAGAGTTTTCTAGCATTAATTTGAAATAAAGATGTTCGAAAATTGGGGGAAATCATTGAACAAAATTCTGAACGTACTAAAACGGCAAGAGGGAAAAATAAACAAACTAAAAACTCACAAGGGACCGTCTATAAATCTCTTTATGGGTTTTTCGAAATTCTTGAACCCTCCCCCCTCTCACGTGAAGAAACAGAATTTTTTTACCCCCTCCTCTTTAGAATATCACGTGATACTTCAGTTTAAAATAATAAGAATAAATTAAACTTGTTTTACTTTCTAATTACATTTATTAATTTGATAAATGTATTTTTTAAATAATTTTTAAAAGTAACTTTTTTATTAATAATAAATTAAAAAATTATTTAGCTTTATAATCGCTTTCAATCCAAGAAAATTGCATGTTTTCTTTTAAAGTAGCTGAGCATTCGTCAGTAACATCATTTGGAGTCTTGCTTGGAGTAGAATTTAGTGCGTTGTTATAAATGCATTTATGCATCTTAATAACTTGTTGACTATAGAATGGTTTATCTTATCCCTGATTCGTTATTACCTCGATATAATTATGATTTCGAATTTACATTATTAAATGTAAAAATAAATAATTTTATTAATAAGATTACTGTCGATTGCATTCGACAAATTCTTCTTTCAGTTTATTATTGATACGTGATTGATTTTAAAACACCCTCCCCCCGTTACATGATCGGGATGTCTTTGTGAATCTTCCTCCCTCTCAAGATGATCACAAGATTTATGAACGGCCCCCCAAATAGAAAAGAAATACCTAGTAGAAAGAGTTCTATTGAGAATTGTAGATAAACAGAAGAGGACAAGCTGGTGAATTGCTCGAATTTACTTCTGAGATAGTTATAAAGTAGGGATCAGAAGATATTACAAAGGAAAAACAAATAAATTATACTGTAAAATTGGGAGGAGATGTTCTAATAACAAAAATTACAATACTGTTTAGCATCTCTTTCCAGGAAGCGTTCAAAAAAAACGTTGAATAGATTACAGGTATGCGAAGAACATAAATGTAACTACATTAAAACACCACAACATCAGCAGGAGAACAAATATCAAACCCGGAGTTAGACAAGGGGCCATTGTGTCTCTCAAGTTATTTACAACCAGTATTAAACACTCTTTAAAAAAACACAGATCGATAGAGAAAAACTTCAGACTGCATTATTTTGATAGCAGATTATTTTAAACATGGAACTCAATATATATACATAGAGTCAGACTGCAAATCAACTACAATAAAACAAAAATTATGACTAATCTAGTACGTAATGAGTTTGTAGATATATACAGATCGAAAATTGAAAAATACATACATATCTTCAAAGCCAACGTTCCCACAAGAGAGAAGCTACTAAAAAATCTGTCTGATAAAATTTTCATCATAGCAAAATAAAAGTATTTCCAAGGGAGATAAAAAGGAAAAGGATAAGAAACAAGAACCTTCATTCCTACATTAAAGTGATGATGCGCCCGTCTAGCTGCCATATTGAAAGACGGTGATTGAATTAAAAGGATCGTGGACTGGCTACCCAAATTCATCAAAAGAAATAAAGGAAGAACTACCTAGACGATGGTCAAATCATCTCAAAAGAGTATCGAAAAATCGGGTTGCAAATTCTCCAAAAGAAACTAAGAAGAGTTTAGAAGAGGACTACGTCAAGCGTGAGCACACACAGCTGCATAATAAATGATGATGAAGGTCCATGATGCCTCTAGACCAAGAACTACACCAAAGTTATTTTGTGGATGTAATGGCGACTCAGTCACTGCATGTGTATTAAAATTACTTCAAATGCGACAATTTTCTAAAGATAACCTTTATTTCTGAAATGACGAATCAGTTTTAAGTTGCTGTAAAACCCAAGCTGCACAATTTCCTTGCAATAAATAGTCACTCAATGTTATACGCCTTGAAAGGCAAAACTTTATAAATAATATTCCATGTAGTGCCAAAAGAAAGTCCAAGTAGTTGAGAACGACGGGCATTTGATTGATCGGGATTGTTATTCACACTTTGATTCATAGCATCGATATTTTCAGCAGTACGGTTACATTCCTGACGTTCAGAAGATTGATTATGTTAATCATAAATTTCAAATTTCTAAATGGACATTTATCTGTGATTGTTAGTCAAACATTACTAAACAGAAGTGTCAGTTTTGGTGTAAAAAAGAAAAAAACTTTGCAGCTATAACTAGTCATGCCAAAGAGTTATCACTCTCGTATTACCTCTATGGCTTTAAGCTAAATGTTAATTATATTGAATAACAAAATTGTCAGTTTATTTTATTTATCGTATGGCTACACGTGCGTAAACATCACAGACATCAACATGCATATTTTTTTCAGTCTGAACTAACAGTCGATGAAGCAGATCTAAGGAAGTCTTCAGTTTTACAACGGGCTAATCCTATTGTCGCAATGGTAAAAGATGGTGGATTGTCTGTCTTTCCTCGTCATAGCCACAGTTTGTGTGGATTCGGTTTAATCTACTCCATATTTACGAGGCAGAATAAAAACAGTTGGTGTTTGTTTGGTTTCTTGTTCCTGGTTGAAATTGTTGTTAATTAGGTCAGCGTTTTGGATAGGTTGTTTTCTGGAACGTAGTATGTGAACCAGTTGAGTAATATCTTCGTGGATTTTAAATTGCTGTTTTTTTTTGTATTATCTGCATAGAGCATTTGAGCAATGAAGATGGGGATGCAGATGACCAAATAGTGGTGGCTCAGGAGTACGATGACCTCAACTACATGGCAAGGAAGTTAATCGAAGAATATAACAAGTGGGGTCTGGAGGTTAACATAAAAAAGACCGAATACATGTGTATTGGAGGGATTCAGCAAGATCTTAAATTGGAGGATGGGCAATGTATTAAAAAATGCGAGAGTTACACATACTTAGGGTTAAAAATAACAAATGATGGTACACTGGATAAAGCAATAAAGGAAAGGAGCACTCAAGGCAGGAGAGCTATAGCTATGATGAACGGAATTCTATGGGACCAGCAGGTATCAAAAACTAATAAACATCGAATATTTAATACGATAGTAAAAAGTATTATCACATATAGCAGCGAAGTGTGGCAAATCAAACAGAGGACGGAGGGTCAACTAAGAGCTACTGAAATGGACTACTGGAGACGTGCGGCAGGTAAATCAAGGATGGATAGAGTGACCAACGAAAGAATTAAGGAGATTATGGGAGTTACACATGACATAGTGGACGACATTAAAATTAAACAACTTACGTGGTATGGACATGTTCAAAGGATGCCTGAAGAACGGCTCCCAAAGCAGATATTAGAATGGAAACCACGAGGAAGACGGAAACCAGGAAGACCAAGAAGAAGTTGGAGAGGAGGAATTGACGAAGAAATCAGGATAAGGCAACTGGATAACGATCTCTGGCAAGATCGGGATCAGTGGCGACTGGAAATCGGAAGACGTAGAAGGACGTTATAAACCGACTATATATATATATATAGATGGGGAAGGAACGTAGCTCAAAGTAGGTAGCCAACGAGTAGGAGTGGGTTTGATGGTTCCACTAATGATATGCATGGACTTATTTGATTGGGCATCTAACATCCTCGTGTGTGGGCTATTCAGCAATACTGGGAAGCAATACACTGCCGCAGAATGTATCAATCCGATGACAGAGCGCTAGAGTATGTTGGCCACAGCTCCCTGGAAGGTACCATTCAATTTGGAAATTATGTTATTCCTAGTTTTAAGGTTTATAACTACATCAGTTAGATGTTTTCTAAATAATGTCCAACATTGGTTATTTTTTTATATTTATTTAAGACAAAGCAAGATGCTTCGATTTTATATACGTCAGGTTTGGGTCTCCATCTCCTTCAAATATTTGTTTTTTTTTGTTCCTTAAACCGTTCTATTATAATATTTATGTTTATTTTCTTGGGTATAGGTTTTGGTAGTACTTCAAAATATTTATTTTCTTATCGTTTTGCCCATTTTACTGAGCTTTCTCATTAGGGTGTATATATTTTTTATATTGCCTCACATTAATCTACAATTTACAAAATATTCTTGAACAACATATCTTTATAGATATAACAGATGTAACGACACACATAACATACAATAGTTAAAAGACTAAAAAGTAAAATATTCAAAAACTTAAAATTATGCTAAAATAGAAATATGTATCAAAAATTACAGTGCTCACCTCGAGAATAATTACTCGTTTCTTGTAAAAGTTATATTGTTGTTAATGTGGGTTTGAACTGAATGCATCAGAGTTAAGCATGTTATTTTTTTTTGTTTTCGTTGAAATACTCATATCAAGAGAATTTTATTTTAATTTTTTTTGTTGTATTATACATTTTCGTGTCTTATTTAGTTGTGTGGAATCAAGAATTGTGAGTGTAAACACTAGAATAATGCCAAGCATCACTTTACGTTTATTTTATTTAATAACTGCATTTTTGTTATAAAGTTGCAATAAATTTGGCTAAGATTATTAACGTCTTGTTTGTCATTAACTGTGATGATAGTTTTCATCCATAATTAAAATTTTGGTATTTTTAAAATCAAATTCATGTTTTATTTCTTCATGTTTATGTAAGGCTATTGACGCGTTTTTGGTATATTTGTGTCTGTCATTTATTCTGCTTTCCAAATATTGTGAAGTCATGCCTCTGTATTTTTTTGGGCAATTTAGGCAAAGTATTGCATATATTATATTGGATTTCTTCTTTGCTGGGACTTTGCTTTTCAGGGATGTAAATAATAATATTAGTAGATTGTGTGATTTATGACATACCACTATGTTGTGTTTAGCTAAAATGATTTTAATTTCTCTGACAACTGACTCATATACGGAATTGTAATGTATGTTTTTGGTTCTGTATTGTTTGTAACTACGTTTTTACGTTTCTTTGCTTTATTACTACCAAAACCTATATCCAAGAAAATATAAACAAATATTATATATATATATATATATATATATATATATATATATATATATATATATATATAATATATACTCGCTAATATATGGCTAAATAAGATAGTCAAATGCACTTAAATATAAATTCTTTTTACTTATTTATGATCGCGATGGACTCTTCTGCTAAAAAAAAGACAAACAAAACTATTTTTTTTTGTATCAGAAAAAACTTAGTTTTGTTTACAATATCACTTTTTGTTTATGACAATACATATGCACGAAATAACAGGAATTTACATTCTTTATGAATTATAAAAAATTTTTAACAACAAGTACCGTTTCTCTCTTTTGAACATTGTAAGAATGTTTATAGAAAACCACGTGTTTATAGTCGTTCCTGGTCTTTCAAAGTCATCGGTCATATAGTACAAGTTTTGAATGAAAAAAAATGGCTAATAATAAGTACTCAGTGCAAGTAAAGGAAAAAATAATTAAATATTATAACAGTGGTGAATCAGTGACATCAATTGCAAAGAAATTTGGAATTCATCATAGCGTAATTTCGTGAATTATAAGCCGCTTTCGTTCTTCAGGCTCGTTGACCACTATCCACAAAGAAGGTCGTCTACGGAAAACCAGTAAACGGGACGACCAGACAATAATTAGATTAATAAAAAAAGATCCGTTCATATCAGCAAGGTCAATTGCAGATCGATTACCACTATATATTTCTGAAAGATCCATCCAAAGACGAGCTGTTGAAGGTGGATTGAAATCATATCGAAGTGCCAAAAAAACCATTTATTCCCGCCAAAAATAGACTAGCTAGAATTTAATTTGCAAAGGAACGCTTAAATTGGAGTACAACCCAATGGAAGACCGTATTCTTTTCTGACGAGTCGGAGTTCAACTTGAAAAATTCGGATGGATTTCGGCTATTACACAGACCTAAAGGGCAACGCCTTAACCCTCGCTATACACAAGGCACAGTTAAGCACGGAGGAGGAAATGTTTTGGTCTGGGGATGCTTTTCCGGTATAATGGATCGTTTTGTGTATAAGGATATCCTAAATAATGCTATGTTGCCACGCGCAGAGGAAGAAATGTCACTTAAGTGGAGGTATCAACATGATAACGACCCAAAACACACTGCTAAATGTGTGAAAGAGTGGTTCGTAAACAACAAGATTGATGTTTTAAAATGGCCAGCGCAATCGCCTGATCTCAATCCCATAGAAAATCTATGGGATATTGTAGATCGCAAAATAAATCGCGATAATTGCAAAAATGCGGATGACCTTTTCCGACAAGCGGAAATTGCATGGAATGGACTTTCTGAAGAAATTTTATCTAACCTTATAGAGTCCATGTCACGTAGATGCGAGGAGGTTTTAAAAAAAACAAATGTTGGAAATTTTTGTTTTGTTTTAGTAAATTTAGTTTGTTAATTTTGTAAATAAATAAAACAATTTGAAAAGCAATGTGTTTTTGTCTTGTTATTAAGGCATATTTTAATATATATATATATATATATATATATATATATATATATATATATATATATATATATATAAAGAGGTCAGTACTGGCCACTAAGGGAGATTGTTATATAGATTCGTTTTCTGCTGATCTGTCCATTAATATGTACTCGAGATGTGCGGTGGTTTATCATACTGTTAATTAGTGAAATTATTGTTTCCCACTTAGTGATATTTAGGAGTTTGGCTGTAAGACTATCATCTAACTGTGTCCTATGCTGCTGTGAGATCTACAAAGACCATTGATGTTTTGGAAACCAGCTTCTATAAACGTTGTACTAGCTATGACATATGAAGGTTGGGAAGTACTAGTTTGTTGATCCTTCATATCCATATAATGAGCCAGCCAAAATCTCGCAGAAACAGTTCCAATATTTGTTTTTAATGTAATGTTTATGCAATGTTCATTGCCAATTTTCCTTAAACTGAAACTTATAAAGCATTGTCTTATTTCTTTTTCACTTAATTCATTTCCGGTCTCATTTAAAGTTCACTTCCTTATGCAAAGATTCTTAATAATTAATTAATCCCAATTATATTCCTAATTTCTTATCGTCATGTTAATTGGATTTACCTTCAACATGGACATGTTAATAAGTTAAATAACAATTAAACTGTGGACTTGCATAAATCATCAACAATTAATCCTGCGCCTACAAGCAACTCCTTACATGGTCCACCCGATATGTCGAGTAATACTATACATATATATTGTTTCTTCGCATTTCGCTTTGTATGCTGGGCTAAAATTTTTTATTTCGTGAATGTTATGGGTCAGGGTGAATGCTGTGGGAGAAAACGCGGAATTTTGTAACGTTTGCCATTAAGTAGGTTTATGACATGAAAGCGAAATAGCTGCTTTCAATGAAAATTTAGAAAACAAATAAAAGTTATTTATTGTTTGAAAAGGTGTGAAATTTAACCCCCTTTCTACCATATTTAATGCATTGGAATCTTTGAGGTACTAAATCCACCTGTGCGGAGTGTGTTAACGATGTAAAGGGTGCTTTTTTATAGAGGTATAGAACTTTTAAACGGAATAAAACAAAGATGAATTTTTCAAATTGACATGAAATTTACTTTATTCGAAAGATAACCTTCTGGCATTATAATTTAAATATTACTTCTGGCATATGACCGCCTCGGCTGGTTCGGACATAGTCTAATCTGGAAGTCCAATTTTCGGTGACTTTTTCCAACATTTGTGGCCGTATATCGGCAATAACGCGACGAATGTTGTCCTCCAAGTGATCAATCGTTTCGGGCTTATCGGCGTAGACTAGCGACTTCACATATCCCCACAGAAAATAGTCTAGCGGCGTTAAGTCGCACGATCTTGGAGGCCAATTCACGGGTCCGAAACGTGAAACTATGCGGTTACCAAACGTTTCCTTCAATAAATCAATTGTGGCACGAGCTGTGTGACATGTTGCGCCGTCTTGTTGAAACCACAGCTCCTGCACATCATGGTTGTTCAATTGATGAACGAAAAAGTCAGTAATCATGGCTCTATAGCGGTCACCATTGACTGTAACGTTCTGACCAGCATCGTTTTTAAAGAAGTACGGACCAATGATTCCACCAGCCCATAAAGCACACCAAAAAGTCAGTTTTTCTGGATGTAACGGTGTCTCAACATACACTTGAGGATTATCATCACTCCAAATACGGCAGTTTTGTTTATTGACTTATCCGTTCAAACAAAATGAGCTTCATCGCTAAACAAAATTCGCTTATGAAAATCGGGATCAATGGCAATCTTATTTTGGGCCCATTCACCGAATCTATGCCTTGCTAGGTAATCGTGTGGCTTCAATTCTTGCACGAGTTGGATTGTGTAAGCACGCAAACCAAGATCTTTCCGCAAAATCTTCCATAAAGTGAATGGACACATATCCAATTCCTGTGCACGATGGCGGATAGACTGATTCGGGTCTTCCTCTACGCTACGCCCTACAGCAGCAATGACTTCTTCTGTACGCACTGTACGACGCCTCTGTGGATGCGTATTATCATTTAGAGTAAACGTGGTGCGAAAACGTTCCATAGTTAATCGAATTAATTGCTCTGATGGACGATTATATGGACGTAGTGCGCGATACGTATTTCGAACAGAACCATGATTTTCCAAATAAATTTGCACAATTTGGAAGCGTTGTTCAGGCGTCAGTCTATTCATGTTGAAATGCCAAACCAAACTAAACATAAATCACTTGACAGCTGACAAAATGGCCGCCAGTTAAAAAAGTGTTGCCAACTTAAAGTTCTATACCTCTATAAAAAACACCCTTTATATGTATATGTTTTAAAAATATTGAGGACTATATAGGGTACCATGCAAAATATTTAAAAAAAAAACAAAACAAAAACGTGCTGGACTTATGCTGCTGTTATCAGTTTAAGCCCGCTGCTGTCAATTTAGTATAGTTTTAAAGTTAAACCGTGTGAGTGAATCCGGCTGTTAATGTTTACAAACAACAGAGACATGATTTACAAGAAAATATCTGTCTTGTCTTCTATTGGCCGTAGAATGTTTTTTTTTTTAAATCCGAAGTTTTCAACCATATTCACAGCCCACATAATAACAAGTCTGTACCATGAAAAATAACAAAGTTATTCTAATTGTTTATAAGCAAAAACAATACTTCTTTAACCCACTTTTTTAACAACCAATATTTTATTTTTTCAATTTTCGTTGTAGTTTGAACTTTCAAGAATCCATTTCACTTTTAAAAATGTCTCTAAAAGCATTATTTTCAGAGTAACAATTGTTTAAACTTTTGGTGTCTTTAATAAACAATTGACATTACGCATAAACTATTCAACTGATCTGGCTGAACTTTCTCACGCTTATAAAGATCTATAATGGTCTCATCATCGAAGTGTTTTATGTCTCTTTTGGTCATTATTGTAAAAGTTATTAACATTTATAAAATAGTGCAAAAAGGGGGTTTTTCGCCATTATCTCGAAAAATTGTTTATCGATTTTGACGTATAAAACATCAAATTATAGGTTTTTTTAATACCTACAACTTTCACTAATACAACTGTTCTCTAAAATGTCATCGGAAAATTCTACGGCATAAAATCGAATTTTCCGACTTTAGTCGTTTATATAAAAAAACAAAGCTGATCTGACAGTACGTCTTTACGCATTTATTATTTACTAGCCCCCCCCCCCCTATGATTTAAAACCTTCAGATATTTAGGAAATAGCTCAAGGAACAAAAATTATATAGTGCCGATATGCGCTGGATGGCACTCCTTCTCAGGACAGGAAATCAGCATGCAAACTCCGTAACAAGATAGAAATAGAAACAGAAAAGAAATAAAGAAGAAAGAAAATTTCTTTCTATCAACGGAACCTACTCTTTAGGATATTTTCCTTACAACTTCGGGCTAGTTCGCATAGAAATAACTACAAACTACCATCTCTAAAAACATTTATCTTTTCTAGGGACTTTTATAAAAGAAAAAAATACTAAACATATTTACTTTGTAATTTTTTAGGTTAATTGACCAAAAAATTTTTATCGTGAAATCTCCAATATTATATTTTAAAGTATTTAACTCTAGACTTAATAAATTATCTATTAGAAAATATGGATCCGATATTTATGTATTTTGTATAAAATATTGAAGAGTAGAGGGATATTTTGTGTGCTCAACCGACATTTAGCTGAACCCTGTCAGAAGTTTGTGCAGCTCAGTAAAACGGAATTAAAGACTAGTTCAATTGGATATATAATGTGTATATATTTATTATTTTTTCTTAATTCAGCTCTAATAATTTATTTTTGTTCTGATTCTTAACGTTAAGAAATAAACAGAAATAAAAATAATTATTGCTATTTTGATATTTTTTTCTTATGTAACGTGTAAATCTATGCTTTTAGCTAAATAAAATATAAAAACACATTTATGAACTTCATTTCATTCTTAGAAACAAATATATCTCATATTCAACATAACCACAAATTGAAACACCGTAAATCAGGAAAAAAAATGAGACAAACTTATGTAGCATTTAAATTGCTTTGAGACAGATAGAAGAACAGCAACAAGTCAAAGACTGTTTCTATTTTTATAGCACGATTGCTTGTTAGGGCATACCCGACCGTTGTCGAATGTGCTTATAGAGTAAGTTTTGAATGATTTTCCATAATAGAAAGAAATAGCAAAGGAATTTCTTTTCTATACTATTACGGAGTTCGTGTGCAGGGCATTCAAAATAACCGCAAAAATCGGTGAAGGAATAAATTCTTAGCATAAAGTTTCCTACAAAATTATTTCAGTAAATCAATACTTTTTGAACTTTTCTTCGTCCGTAACAGCTGGTTTTTAAGGGTTGAAACGTTGTAATAAATAATGCATTATATTATAAACTATGAAACGATTGTAATTCATCATAAATGCACCATTAAAACATTTAAAGATTTTGAAAACTATTTTTTTAAAGTTTGTCATAAGGGGTGGTTTTTAAGGGTTGTAAAATATGAGACAATATTTATCCTACATATTTAAATATGATTTTAATCTGTGAAATGCCTAAATCTATAGTTTTTAATTTTTTTTTAACAAAAGGTTGTTTTCACACACTAAAAACCAAAAGTGCAAAACAGGAACATATAAATAAAGAACGAAAGCTCCCACGGTTTTGGTCAAGTTGAAAATCATGGTTTTTGTGTTTAGACCGTGTTAAATTGGAATTATTGCGCGACGTTTCGCCTACGATTGCACGAGGCATCTTCAGGGATTTTTACTTCACGAGATTAGAACACTGAAACTGAAGATTTCAGATCGATCTTTTACGTAAGAATTCTGATGTAATATCCTCAATGATCCTATACCTTCTTTAAGTTTTTGAAATATTTCAATCTTTGAAGATATTCATTGAAATCAGGATTAATTGGGACTTATTTTCTTAAAAAGCTGCCACCCCTGCTTTATAATTTTGATCCAACCTTTCCTAAAGAAAAAAAAACAATTCAATACCTTTCCGCCCGTGTAAAAATCGTGAAAAATGTTCCAGGTCTTTCAAACTTTATTTATATTTCTTAAATTCCCCAAAACGTGTTAACGACACGTAATAAATACCCGCTCATTTGTTATTGAACCCCTCGTTTTTCACAACATGTATAACTTTCGCCATTTTTCTTCTCTCAACCCGAGATATTTTTTGTAAAAGAAATTAATTTCCGTCAGATCGTATTTCCGTTTACTTGAAACATTTACATCGTGGGCTTGAAGATAATTTGTTAACTGTAACAAGTTGAATTGCGGTTTTTTTCCCTGTCGCTGACACTGAATCCTGTTTTTTATATAACTGGCATTTTGTTTATCCGTCCTGAGCAAATCGTTTGTATAAGTCCTCTTCAAATGTTTTTTTTTTCTGTGAAATCGGCTCTCGTAACTAGTTGAACGAAGTAAAATATCGGTAGAAATAGTTTGGATGGGGTCATGAATCTATTAAAGTTGATCCATGAAGTGAAAAGCCTGGGCATAAGAGAACATCAATAGAGGTTGGTCAGAGAGCATAAGAGAACATCAATAGAGGTCATGAATCTATTAAAGTTGATCCATAAAGTGAAATACCTGGGCATAAGAGAACATTAATAGAGGTTGGTCAGAGAGCATAAGAGAACATCAATAGAGGTTAGTCAGACGTGATTTTTACTGATGAATCATCATTTTGGGCCTGCAGAATTATTCAGAAACAGCATGTTTGGTTTAGGTCATTGTGTTTTTTTACTGAAAATTTGAACGCATACAGAATGAAAATAAAGTATAAGAAATGTGCCTTTTCTCGCAGTCGGCAAACGAAGACTTCCCAATTCCGGTCTCCCATCACAGAAAACCTTCAAACAAAGGCGATTTGGCATATATTTCAATTTATCGGAACAAACCAACCGAAAAAAGATGACTTAAACTAACAAAATATTCCAAAACTCCTTTAAATTAAATATTCAAAATAATTACCTTTTTTATTTTTATCAAAACACTCTTTTGAAAAATGGTTCAATGAACTGACTTCTGGGTGTGATCGATAACTATTCCCGTCTAATATATCAGTAGACTTATCTGTAAAATATCGGGGTTTTGTGGATGTGAAATGGAACATGGAGATTTTTGCATGAGAGGTCGGAAATCTCAAAATATATTTCCCTAATAGCAAAATAGCAATAATTAATTATTTTCGCCATATAGTAGGGAACTCAAGTTTTCCAACGCTTTTTTCAGAACCAAAATCGGATAATTTGGACGCCCTCAAGAATTGTTTAAAGACATTGTTGATATTTTTGCTTATAAACAAATAGATTATCTCGGCAGATTTTCATTGGATTTTTTTTTTTGCAATACGTGGTTTGAAAGTACTTGGAAATACGCTTCTTTTCGTGAAAAAAAATTTAAATCCGTCAATTGGTTTCCGAGATACTGACTGTCAAAGTTGACAGCCTGTTACGGTGAATCTATAAACAATACCGACCTGATTCTTTAACCAAAAACTATGTCTTGCCGAGCTCTTTTTTGATACAAATATTTAAATGTTTATGTTATCGGAAACTTTAATAAAAAATGAAAAGAGTTTTAAAATTGAATTCGAAGATTCAAACTACATATCTGAAAAAAAATTTCATTTTCTCAGCTTCTAATGGAGCGATTTTGATCATTTTTTTTAACCGATGTACCGCGAATAATGGAACTCAAATATCATAATGCCATGTGCCCATCATACATTCATTTTGTTATAAACAAATGACGTTATTTATGCATCATACTTGCAGCTTACTGCACCCTATAGTATTGGACTTTCCAAGCGAATCTTTGTTTATTAATATAATTAAGCATACTATAACGATATATATTTACTTTAATTATCAAAATTGTTTAAATAATCATTGTTTAAATAAATTGAAAAAATTTTGTTTTTAAATTATTTTATTCGTAAAATACAGATAAAAATTTTTATCATGGTATAAAGTTTTCTTTGCTCTAATATGAAGGTCCTCAGAGAAATTTAAATGGTGGAAAAAATTGATTAAAAACCTGCTTTTTTACCTTTTTTTTTAATTATTGCTATTTTGCAATAAGGAAAATATATTTTGAGATTTTCAACTAAGCCTTTCTTATGGCAAATTTAATTATGCAACTTTTTTTCCTTTTCAACTTTCCTAAAATGAATACCTTCAAAGTTACACTAGAGAAAAGTTGAAAAAAACGTTTTTTTTTTCGTTAATTTTATATTTTTATTAATAAAAACAATGTTGCCCAACTTTTTCAAAGTACTTATATCAAAATTATCGTCGTTCAGGTTATTCTGAAGACTCTCATGCAAAAATCTCCGTGACGAAATTGCAAAAAAATTCTTAACAACTCTAAAGCAATTAAGTGTAGAAAAGTTGGCGAATATTGTGTCTTGGTGACCTGAGTCAATTATAGATAACAGGGGCGACTCGACCCTATATTGAGGTGATTGCGTCTCAAACTGGAAACTGTTGTCTTATCGAGACTTTTTTTTTTAATTTTAAGGTAGTTATAATTTGTCATCCCCTTTTTATTGAACTAATTTTAGAAATAACCAAGTAAGTAGTAAGAGAAACATCTTGAAACTATTTTATAATGCTTTTTTTTCAATCTTCTATTCGTACTTGTCTGCTGACTTAATGTCCCCAATTAATACGCCCCTAAGAATATATTATAATGTTAATTTCTTGTTTACATTGCAATAGCGAATGAATAGTCAAGTGGATAGTGATTTGCATGGAAATAAGGTCATCTAGAAGCCGTTCGATATCATTAGTAGGTTTCTATATTACTTGTAAATTAGCGGTGGGTACTCGGGTGGAAAACGCTGGTGTTAAAAGGATGGATTTCACCTAAAATATCGCGTTAATTTTTTTTCCCACATCCGGTTTAATTTTAATACGATTTACTGACTGAAATTTCGTCGTCTTTATTTTTAGAATTGTCACTGATGTACGTACAGGGTGTACAGAATCATGGAAAATATGGAAAACCTGGAATTTTTTTACAAACCTGGAATATTTAGACTTTTACAAGTTAACGTAAAATATTCGCATCATCGTGTATAAAAAAATAGTTTTACTTTCAAATGACGCCAATTTCTATAATAAATAACGTTTACGGACCAATATATAACGTAAGGCAAAATTGGTGAGTGATAAAACTTTACCAGCTATTCTCCAATCCGACAGATGGCATCTAAAGCAACTCTCTTAATGTCGGTTCAAAGAGGATTCATATCAATGAGAGGGGTCAATAAAGTTTGTGTATTGTATTTAATTTTCAATATATATTTTTTCCAATATACTGTTTGCTTTAGGTTCATACTGTTGTTTTATTACCTTTATGAGTAATTTGCTTACTATACTTTGGACAGTACTGCAAAAAAAAAGACGGACATAAATACAACTAACTTTTGTAATATCGTACAAAGTCCCATTACATTTTTTTTTTATGATGGCCTTACAAACTAGAGTTTTGGCTCAGGTATTAAATTTCTATAATTTTTTTAGAATTTGAAATTTAAATCCAGCCACATACAATATACATATGCTTTATTTTTTACTGTAAGAAAAGAAAGCCTTGCTGGCTTGCAAGAAGACTTTCAATTGATGCCTACTTCTATTTTTTTAAAATGTTTAAATTTGATTATCACAATTGCTAACACTCAAACTTTTATAATTATTTATTTTGTCAGATAAATTAGTTTTTTGCTTAAAAAGACTAAACTTCTAGCATAAGTAAAATACAATGCATTATAACATGTCGATACATATATAGATAGGTTTTACTGTGTATGGCACTCTAGCTATCGAGTTTTATAGATTCAAGGTCAAAAATATTTGGGACAAAAAAATGTGTGCTCGTTTTCTTTTTTTAATTGATCTTCAGCCCATGTGCTATCTTCTTTGTTAACGTTCTTACTGATAAAGATAAAAGAAGTTCGGGGAGATGATACATGAAAGGAAGATACAAAGGTGCCCCATGTTATTGTGAATAATTTGATCGTTGTCTGGACGCGGCGATAGACTTGGAAAATTTACTGGAAAATAATCTTTTACAGGCTAAATAATCCTATTTAGTTGAAAGATAGGATAGCAATTTAGGAGACGTTGAAACTGTTCAAAAAAATACAACTAAGCTCGATCACTTTTGGATTAGTACGACTGAAATGTTTGGTATAAAAAATACGTGGCTTTATTTAGTTTTGATATGAACTATTATGATCTTGTTGTATGGCAATGCAGCTTTAGAGTGTAATATTTCCCTCAATAAAATATATAGTGTGGAAAATCAACAAGAGAAATCTTGAATAGCTCAAAGTATAATATATGATGATTTAAGGCGATAAACTGTAGTATGGAAGAGTTTCATATTGATAAAAGCTTACTTATGGATATAAAAATGGCTCGTAGTCAGCATCAAGCTGACGTTGAAAAGGAAAAACAAGAAAAGCGAAACGAAAAAAGTACCCACAATGAGAAAAAAATTAGCTATATTAACGAGTTAGAGTTAAAGAGAACAGATATTAATTATTAGAAATGAAAAAAAAATCTTTTAATTTATATTGAACGATTTTATTCCAAAGTCTAAATTTAAATTTGTAAATGAATTTATGATTGTTTCGTATGAAAAAATTTAATTGTTAAAAGTTCAGAAAAAAAATCTATTAACTTTTTTTAAGTTCTTGTTCTGAATATGAAAAATATTGAAAATCCATCTGGAAAACCTAGAATCATCATGGAATTTTTTTATTACGAGACGCTAGATATCCTGTTATATCTATGATCATTGTCAAGGAGTTTCACATATGAAACTCGGAAAACTCTTAATTGACCTCTGAAAAAGTTTGAAAAGGATATATAATTTTTAAAAGGAATATCAAACAAGATAACTAATTTCTAATTTGATAATTTGAAAAATTTATTAATATTACATTTTTAAATTCTTTGCTACAAAAATAAATTTTAAGTATGTTCAAACTATTCAAAAATGATTTATCTTTTGTATAATATTGTAGCTTAATGAATTTCAAAATAAAATCATTCAGGAGTAAAATGCATCAAATCTACCCGAAGTTTTTTTTGTATTTGCGTTCACCATTTTGTCGGATAATATACTTGTAATATTATTCCTGACCAGATGGTGAAGGCGACGATAAAATGTTTCTCAACTGCCAGTCCGAATACTCGCAATAAGTAAAAATGCAGGTAACTGTAAAGTCATC